>CM056718.1:120834067-122156371 GCA_029844215.1 Przewalskia tangutica | reverse complement strand
AAAAGAAAGAAAAACTATCCTAATACGACACTTATATGTGCAAAATGGGACAAAAGACTAACTAAAACTGACTCAAAAGGTGTATATAAAATACACCGATCACTTTCCCTTACCTGCGGCATGAACGCAGCCCCCCGAAGGAGGTCAGTACAACAGGTACTAAGTATGTGAAACTGTAAAATACTTAAATGAAATCACATCATTTTAACACCAATTTTACAAATATGCACGAAACAACCAATGTAACCGCACATAGTGCCACATCATAAACAAGAGCAACAATAGGTAAAGTATAGTCTTTTCTGTCTGCGAATGATCGAGCGGGCCAATCGCCCATAGTATCATTATGCAAGCCTAATCTCGACTCCGTAGTCGCGTAGGCGCTAGGCGCGTGAGGTATCCCCGTCGAGGGTAGCTCTCACCGACATCGACTGGACTCGTAGTCCGCATGGCCACATGCCGCATGACCATAAAGGCCGCACACTAACACGGAACTCCGTAGCTCGCATAGGTCCCTGGACCCGCGTAGGTATTCTCGAATCATGGTCCTGCATCGCTGAGTCTACCCGCGACGGAGGCGCCTTAACCCGGTATCATGTCAAGAGGTGAGTGATGTAATACTAGCATACCAGCTTATCGTTAAACAACATAAGCACAAATAAGAATAACCTCTTTACACAAACGTTACAAGATACTAACACACATAGCATCACAATATGTCTACTCAACAACCCATTTTACTGTACTTTCCAGAAATCAATACAAGTCTTTTATAAACACATAAGTAAACTGTTCCTTTTATCATTCTTAAGTCGTTATACTTAACTTCCCATAAAGCTAGTATAATCCTTAAGCTTCTTGTTTTAAAAACAAATATTCTTCTTCTTTCAAAACTGATTTATAATTCTTTTGAAAGACTTTAAGATCTTTATTATTCAGGCTTAAGTCAAAAGACATTGCCGTAAAACTACGTTCAGTTAACACACGTACGTCTACCGTACTATATATATATTTTAAAATATCATGCTCAAGAGTATAGGAAGAATCACATACCTTCTCGGCGAAATCCACCTGCCAAGTCGAATATGTCGCGCGCAGAGTATCGACCTATAATAGTCAAATACGTCTATCAATGTCTAGACTACTCTGTAGACTATTCTAAGCAGAGGGTTCTTTATTCTACGGAAAATTGGGCAGCACTTCCCTACCCGTCAAGTTACCCAAGTCTACTGTAAATACAGTCCTATGTAAATCTGATTTCATTCTTCTTACATTATACCGCCTACCGTGATAACAGTTCAATTCTATTCTTTAATATCCTTCTATCTTATACTCAAGTCTTAACTATTCTTATATGTAATATCCAATTACAATAGAAGGACAAGAGTATTTACCTCGATAAGCCCAAAATTATCCAAGTTAAATGTCGATCCTGAGCAAGGTTTAACTCCTAATTTGCACGCTCCGATAGCTCCAAGAAACCCTTAGAAGTTTCTAACAACTTCTACTTTCTACTTCAACCAACAAGGAAGTTTCTCTTAGGGTTTCGTTTAGTGACAATGGAGATAAGGTAGTATTTCTAGGCTTTTTAGTATAGAGGTGACTTTGGAAATACAACAAGGTATAGACTAAAGTATTTGGGAATAGTAACAATACTTGGAAGACAACTTTCTACCAGGGGTACTCGTAGAAGCCACTAGGCTAGAGGGGAGAGGGTGTTTGGCTAAGCTCTCTAGAGGGGGGGGGGGGGAGAAGTGAGGCTAGGACGAGAAGCTCACAAGGGGGAATGAGGGATTTTTAGACTTGGAATGTTGATTTGTGGATGAAGAGTTCATCAACTCAAGGGGGTATTTATAGGGTTTTCAAGGGCTAAGATGAGGGCAAGTGGAGGGCAAGTGGATGGTGGGGATTTGCACAAGTGCACCCTAACCTATTCCTCAAATCCCTCACAAAACATTGACCCAAGAATTAAGCCCCAAAACCATGCCAATCGTCCAAGGCATTGCCCCCTTTGTCGTCCACTTGAGGGTGACAAGTGTCACCCTCTCGTTGGCCCAAAATGTTTCATCTCTCGGAAAAATCCGCAAAAATTATAAATGACATAACCGTAATTTACCCTACGCAAGTTTTGTAAAACGTTTCGTCGGAAAACCATCCGTTTCGTGGGTTGTGCACAATTTTCGTCCAATATGCCTAACTTAAGGCTAAACTTTTTGTACGTACGCCCCTACGTACATACTCTGGAAATACGGGGTATAACACCTTATTTCTGAAAATTGTCTTCATCCGATAATGGGTTGAGTTATTTGACAATGTTGAACCGTCAGTCACAACTTTGTTTGATCTCCTTGAACCTAGCTCTTGGGATCTCCAGTCTGTTAGGTAGAGTTACCGCCATGATGACTTGTCCTTGGCCTTAACCCCATTCCCATTGATGATCTACTAACTCCCTCTCTAGATAAGCCTTTATTAAGCGGATCCGCCACGTTATCTCTTGACTTTACATAATAAATTGTGATAATGCCACTAGAGAGGAGTTGTCTAACGATATTATGTCTCCGTCGTATGTGACGAGATTTTCCGTTATACATTACGCTCCCTGCCCTACCTATTCTTTGCTTGTCACAATGTATACATATAGGAGCCAAAGGTTTGGGCCAGAATGGAATATCTTCTAAGAAATTCCGGAGCCATTCAACTTCTTCACCGGCCTTGTCTAAAGCTATAAATTCTGATTCCATTGTAGAGCGGGCGATGCGTATGCATTTGATGATTTCCAAGACATCGCTCCTCCGCCCAAGTGAAAACATATCCGCCGTGGATTTAACTTCAAACGATCCGGTGATCCATTTGCATCACTATATCCTCAAATCTTGCGGGATATTTATTATAATGCAAAGCATAGTTTTGGGTGTGTTGTAAATATCCCAAGACTCGTTTCATTGTCATCCAATGAGTTTGATTGGGATTACTCGTGAATCGACTCAGCTTGCTTATAGCACATGCTATATCTGGTCGTGTACAATTCATAATATACATCAAACTTCCCAAAACTCGTGCAAAGTCCAATTGTGAGTCACTTTCACCTTCATTCTTTTGAAGTGCAAAACTTACATCAATTGGAGTCTTTGCAATATTGAAATTTAAATACTTGAACTTGTTAAGTACTTTTTCAATATAATGTGACTGTGATAATGCTAGACCTTGTGGAGTTTTATGGATCCTAATTCCTAAGATCAAATCAGCAACCCCTAAGTCTTTCATGTCAAATTTGCTAGCGAGCATACGCTTCGTAGCATTTATATCGACAATATCTTTACTCATTATCAACATGTCATCAACATACAAACAAACAATGACTTCATGATTTGGAGTATTTTTAATGTAAACACATTTGTCACACTTATTAATCTTAAATCCATTTGCAACATTGTTTGGTCAAATTTCGCATGCCATTGTTTGGGTGCTTGTTTAAGTCCATAAAGTGACTTAACAAGTCTGCACACTTTCTTTTCTTTACCAGGAACCACAAAACCCTCAGGTTGTTCCATGTAAATTTCTTCCTCCAATTCTCCATTTAAGAAAGTTGTCTTGACATCCATTTGATGGATTTCAAGACCATATACGGCCGTCAGTGCCACTAACACCCGAATAGATGTTATTATTGTTACCGGCGAGTATGTGTCAAAGTAATCAAGACCTTCTTTTTGTCTATAACCTTTGACCACAAGTCTTGCCTTATATTTATCAATAGTGCCATCAACTTTCATTTTCCTTTTAAAGATTTATTTTGATCCTAAAGGTTTATTTCCAGGAGGAAGATCAACTAATTCCCATGTATGGTTGTTTAAAATTGATTCAATCTCACTATTGACTGCTTCTTTCCAAAATGTTGAATCAGAAGATGACATTGCTGCTTTAAATGTTTGAGGCTCATTTTCAAGCAAAAATGTTACAAAGTCTGGTCCAAAGGAAGTAGATGTCTTTTGACGTTTGCTACGCCTTAGATCCTCTTTGCTTGGTATACTTTCCTTTGGTTCTTCCCGCGGTCGTTTAGATCTTTCACTTGACGACTCACATTCAGTTTTATACGGATATATGTTTTCAAAGAATTCAACATTATCTGATTCAATTATCGTATTAACATGAATTTCGGGATTGTCCGATTTGTGAACCAAAAACCGACAAGCTTTGCTGTTTGTAGCATAGCCAATAAAAACACAATCCACAGTTTTTGGTCCGATTTTTACCCTTTTGGGCAAAGGAACTTGGACCTTCGCTAAACACCCCCACACTTTGAAATATTTCAAGTTGGGTTTTCTTCCTTTCCATAGATCATATGGAATAGATTGTGTTTTGCTGTGGGGTACTCTGTTGAGTATTCGATTAGCTGTAAGCATAGCTTCCCCCCACAAGCTCTGTGGTAAACCGAAACTAATTAGTAAGGCATTCAACATTTCCTTTAATGTTCGATTTTTCCTTTCCGCAATTCCATTTGATTGTGGTATGTAAGGGGCAGTAGTTTGATGAATAATTCCATATTCCAAACATGTCTCTGCAAAAGGATATTCGTACTCTCCACCCCTATCACTTCTAATCATTTTGATCTTTTTATTTAATTGATTTTCCACTTCGTTCTTGTATTGCTTAAATGCATTAATTGCTTCATCCTTACTATTAAGCAAATACACGTAACAATATCGAGTGCAATCATCAATGAAAGTTATAAAATACTTTTTCCCACCACGAGATGGTATTGACTTCATATCACATATATCTGTGTGAATTAAGTCTAAAGGATTTGAATTCCTATCAATAGACTTATATAGATGTTTAACAAACTTAGATTCAACACAAATTTCACATTTTTATTTGTTACACTCGAATTTAGGCAATACTTCTAAACTGATCAATTTTCGCAAGGTTTTGTAATTGACATGTCCTAAACGAACATGCCATAAATCATTTGACTCCAATAAGTAAGACGAAGCTGAATTTTTATTAATACTGTCAACAACCATTACATTGAGTTTGAAAAGGCCCTCGGTGAGGTAGCCATTTCCTATGAACATATCATTCTTAATTATTACAATTTTCTCACTAACCAACACACACTTAAACCCGTTTTTTACGAGTAGTCCGACTGAAACTAAATTCTTCCGAATTGTTGGAACGTGCAGAACATTGTTGAGAGTCAGGACCTTGCCGGAAGTCATCTTCAGAAGTATCTTTCCATATCCTTCAACCTTGGCTGTTGCAGTATTTCCCATAAACAGTACCTCTTCGGGTCCAGCGGGAGCATAGGTTGCAAATGCTTCTTTTGCAGCGCAAACATGTCGAGTGGCACCAGAATCCAGCCACCACTCCTTTGGGTTTCCAACCAAATTGCACTCTGACAGCATTGCACACAGATCATTCAGATCATCATTCATTTCCACCATATATGTTTGTCTTTTTCCCTTGTCCTTTTTCGGGAGACGACAATCTGGGCTTCTGTGGCCAGTTTTCCCACAATTAAAGCAGTTGCCCTTGAACTTTTTCTTGTTAGAAACCTTCTCTTTTCCAGAAGGCCTCTTTCTTTTCTTGTTCATTTTCGGAGCAGCATCTTCAACGATGTTGGCCCCTTCAATTGGTGAACTCTTACGATACCTCTTTTCAGCGGTTTTGTTATCTTCCTCGATCTTGAGACGAATCACAAGATCCTCAAACTTCATTTCCTTTCTTTTGTGCTTAAGATAATTCTTGAAATCTTTCCACGAAGACGACAATTTCTCAATCATTGCAGCCACTTGGAATGCTTCATTCACTACCATACCTTCAGCAATAAGGTCATGGAAGATAAGTTGAAGCTCTTGAACTTGGGTTCCAACGGTTTTTCCATCAACCATTTTGTAGTCTAGGAATTTGGCAACCACAAACTTCTTCAAGCAAACATTTTCTGTCTTGTACTTCTTTTCAAGTGCACTCCATAGTTCTTTGGAAGTTTCTACTGCACTGTAGACATTGTACAAGTCATCTTCTAAGGCACTTAAAATGTAGTCTTTGCACAAAAAATCAGCCTGTTTCCAAGCCTCAGTAACCATGAACTGCTGGTTGTCAGGCATGTCGGCGGCAGGCACGGGAGGGTTGTCACGACCCGACCCCGGGGCCGCGACTAGTACCCTACCGGGGTACCCTGTCAGGTATACATCAGAGAATAGCAGCGGAACATACATAACACATAACTTATAAAAAGGGTAACATCTACGGCGGTAGATAAAATGCCTTCCATAAACATACTTAAACAAAAGTATAGTAGTACAACTTGTTCTTATAGCCCAAAACACATATGTGACCACGGACCTCTAAAGATAACAAGCGTGGCGGACAGGGCCCGCCATACCACGAATGTACAAAATACCTATGGCGTCGGGAATATCCGTATCGATAAACAAGCTTAGGAGGAATGGAGCTTCGACACCGGAGCGGTGATCCTAAGCGAGGATCCACAATCTTCTTACCACTTACGTGGCATGAGCAGCCCCAGGAAGGGGTCGACAATATGTACCAAGTATGTAAAGCTGGAAAATACTGTAATAATGATATCATAAGTCTAAAAGTAAGCTGGAGTCATGGAAGACAATCAAAATACCTTTTACTGTGCCTTACTAACAATGAGAGTGACAAGTATATATAATACTGCATAAAATAGGGGCCTCAGGATCAAAACAGGGTACCTCGCCCGTAGTATCAATAAGCACCCCTACTCCTGGGACTATTTCACCCGCATAGGTCCTGTGGACCCGCATGAGGTATTCCTCGCATAGGTTGTACCCACCCGCATGGGACTATTTGTTACACCCCGTAAGTCCAGGACATGTATAAGAGAATGTACGTAAGGAAACAAGACTTGGACAATATGTACGAAAGGAAGAATTGTTCTTCCGACGGAAAATCTTCCGGACGTCGGAAAGGAAAAATGTTCGTTGTTGAGAATTGGATTCTCAAAATGTATTATTTGAAGAATATGGAACTTATTAATATTATGGAAATTTATTTTTACGGATTTGGTCACGTAGGGCCCACCCGAGGAATTTTACATTTTTGTGGGGCCCACGAGGGTTACGGAAATTTTATGGACGAATGAGAGGGCGACACGTGGCACCCCCCACATGGCTTGGTCGAAATTTATGCAAGGGTAAAATGGTCATTGACCACCTTGGAAGATTAGTCTTGCTAGCTTGACATAATTGACTAGTCAACTTGCCACTTAGGCTTGATCCTTGTGATTTTAATCCTAGCCTCACATTTGTTTAAGTCTAAGCCCTCCAATATGTGTTATATGCTAACTAGTAGCAAGACAAGCTCATTTTACACTTAGAAAAAATAGAGAACATTGTGTTCTTCATAGAGAACCTCTCGGGTTTGCATAGTCTCCCACACAAAAATTTTAGTTTGTTGTCCATTAGCCACAAGACTTTAACCCAAGGTCCTTAAGGGTATTGTAAGGATATCTCAATAGAAAGATTTGGAAAAACGTATTTTTACGTTAGTCGCAGCGGAAACTAAGGAGTTCTTCAACTTTGAAGTTGGGACTTGAAGATGAGTTCTTCATAGGCCTCTGAGAGTGCTTGGAGCGGATTGGAACCTAAGGAAAGGAGCTAAGAATTGCTAAGGCGCGACTTTGAATCTTGGAAATTTTAAGGGCTTTGAAAGGTATAAATTTTGTCGTTTTAATAGTTAAGGCTTACTTATGATTGTAACTATGGTTATTAGCAAGCATGAGATATATAGTATGAGTTTTGATAAGGATATTGGTTATTGGAACCCTAATCCGAAAACTAGCATGTTAGCCTTAAGATTACAATTCAAGTCGATTATTAGTTAAGTCGTCACATGTTGAATAATGAAGGAAATTGTAGTTGTTGAAGTTGTTTATGACTAAATAACATGTTGACCTAAGAACTTGGAATTGGAAAAAGGATTGGAAAAGACTTAGTGTTCTTTATGTAAGTTGGCGAGAATTGGCTAGTGTGCATTAAACTATTTGGTATGAATTGTGGGGCGGAATTTTACACGTATTGTAAGGCGTGTAATCCCCTTTGTTTGGTTGTTGTTTGGAGCCTTAAATGAGGCTTGTTGGTTATTGTATTCGGCCTTGAAAAAGGTGGCAAAGTGAGTAGAAACAAAGGAAGTCTTTGCCCGATTTTCCGTAGAATTAGAGACCAAATACTTAGTATTATTCTCGTTAGAGACTAGAAGTTGATAGTCTTGTTGTGACCATTATAGGTTGACACTTCTCGTGCGGCGTATTCGGCAGCTTGTGGATTTAGTAGAAAGGTATGTGAACTATCTCCTCTTATAGCATGATTCCTTAGAATAAAGAAAGTAAGTTCTACTCTTGCCGAATGATCCATTCCTTGCTTGTATTTGGATTGCCTAAAATAGAATTTGTTCTATGTACTTCCTTGAGTGTACTTTGATGTTTAAATTGTAAGTAGTATAATCCATTTCCTTAGGGAAGTTTGGATTCTTAAAAGTGAAGGTATATTTTCTTAAAGTACATAGAGACTTGAAAAGGAAGTAGTTTCCAAATCTTTTGGCTAGTGCCTTAGTTCTAAAACCTAAAGGTCATTATAATGACTTTAGGGAGTCAAAGAGTGATTTACTTATTTGATTTAAAGAGGAGAAATGACATGATTTAAGAGAAGTAACTTGCGTTAAGGGTGAAGTTACTTGAGGTTTAAAAGTGGAAGAAAACTTGTTTTCTAACTATTAGAGACTTGAAGTATTTTGAAAGTTAAGAACTTGTTTTGTAAGTATGTGATACTTGGTTTTAATAGTATAAGTCTCTTGGTTATTGAAGGAATGGATACGTCTAAAACCGTAAAGGGTTATAACGGCTTTATGGGAAGTTGGTTATAACGGCTTTAGGGAAGGTTTTGAAAGTTGTCTATTTTGATTAATCGGCATAAGTTGCCTAGATTGTGAAAATTTAGAGTTACTTGATTTCAAGCTTTGAAATGAGTTTTCTAAAAGTGTAGTAACTTACTTTGAAAAATAGACACGCCTTGATACTACGGGTGTTAGTATCTTGGGGCTTTACATAGAAAGAAGTCTTTTATAAAGGAATATGCGTATGTAGTACTTTGGCTTGATAAATTGAGAATTTGTCTAAGTGTGCCTTGATAAGTACTTTGACTTGTTAAAAGAGAATTATTCTATGTATATGCGTATGTAGTACTTTGGCTTGATAAATTGAGAATTTGTCTAAGTGTGCCTTGATAAGTACTTTGACTTGTTAAAAGAGAATTATTCTATGTATATGCGTATGTAGTACTTTGGCTTGATAAATTGAGAATTTGTCTAAGTGTGCCTTGATAAGTACTTTGACTTGTTAAAGAGAATTATTCTATGTAATATGCGTATGTAGTACTTTGGCTTGATAAATTGAGAATTTGTCTAAGTGTCGTGATAAGTACTTTGACTTGTTAAAAGAGAATTATTCTATGTATGCCTTGATTAGTACTTTGGCTTGATAAATTGAGAATTTGTCTAAAGTGTGCCTTGATAAGTACTTTGACTTGTTAAAGAGAATGATTCTATGTATGCCTTGATTAGTACTTTGGCTTGATAAATTGAGAATTTGTCTAAGTGTGTCTTGATAAGTACTTTGGCTTGTTAAAGAGAATTATTCTAAGTATGCCACAGTAAGGACTTTGGCTTGTAATTAAGGATTTGCCTATGTGTCTTTGGAAATAGCCAGGTTGTGTGCTATTGTTATATCGGTCGTTTGGGTCATTCCGGGTTTGTGGTATTTGCATAATTAGTGGATTTGCTACCCACGATCACGAGGAATACCTCGTGCGAGTCCGTAGGGCTTATGCGGGTGAAATAGTCCCGTGCGGGCGGGTCCAACCTATCACGAGGAATACCTCATGCGAGTCCGTAAGGGCTTATGCGGGTGAAATAGTCCTATCACGAGGAATACCTCATGCGGGTCCGAAAGGGCTTATGCGGGTGAAATAGTCCCGTGCAGGGTCCGACTATCACGAGGAATACCTCGCGGGTCCACGCGACCTATGCGGGTGAAATAGTCCCAGGAATAGGATTGCTAAATGATACTGCGGGCGGATGGTCCTTCTTGATCATGAGCTTCCTAGTTTATATTGTAAGGATACTACTGTTTACTCTCATTATTAGTAAGGCACAATGTGTTGTATTTTGATTATCATATATGTCCCCGGATTTGTTTGTGTTACCCTATGGTCATGCTTTTACGAGGTGGGATTAGGGGCATGAGACCACGTGGTATTTAGGACACAGTGGGGTGGGTGTTCATGTATCCTTATTGGTGTTATTACATCATGGACTGCCGGCAGTGAGGAAGGATTCCACGGGCATGATTGATATTATGGGCGTGAGACCAATGGCTATATTTGAGTAATGACTTTGAGGGCCTGCGTCCCTGACTTGATATATCGCTTATGTGTTATGTCTGTAGGTTGGATATCATACATGTCTCTGTTTTATTTAGTGTTATGATTTTATTACGATCTTCGTTCATTCACATACTTGCGTACCCGTCTTGACCTCGCCGAAGCTGCGTTCATCCGCATGAGTTTAGGTGATTCGGTGATCGGCAGGTGTAGAATCCTGCTCAGGGTTTTGGATAGGCTCTTTCTATTCCGGAGTTTATCTTTGGTATATGTCCTTCAGTACAGGCTTTTGTACATTTATGGGTGCAATGGGGCCTTGTCGTCATAGTTGATTTAACTCACAAGTGCGTATTCATATGTGGGATTGGACTCATGTACGGTGTAGTGTCTTTTGTTTATGTATATATGGCAGCCTTGTCGGCTTTGCCCTTGCACGTACGTTTGTTTAAAAAAAAATGAGGTGTTATTTCAGTTCCGCAGCTTACTTGTATTGTTAAGGTAGAAGGGTGCCCAGGTAGGGCACCAGTCACGGGCCCGGGGTTCGGGTCGTGACACTATTTCACCCGCATAAGCCCATAAGGACTCGCATGAGGTATTCCTCGCATCGTGGGTAGCAAATCCACGGAACAAGTGGTATAACGATCTTGGGGACTTACCCCTCAGATATACTCTTACCCTGAAGCAGATGGTATAACGATCGTGGGGCTTGCCCCTCAGATATACTCTTACACTGAAGAAGGTGGTATGACGATCTTGGGGCTTGCCCCTCAGACATACTCTTACCCTGGAGAAGGTGGTATAACGATCTTGGGGCTTGCCCCTCAGATATACTCTTACCCTAGCTCAAACTGTCATCATATCATAATCATAAATAAGTTAAGAAAACTTATAACTTCTTATTAGTCTTGTTCATATACCCTCTCATTTTAGTTTACTTAAGGCACTTAATCATATCTTTTAAAAAAAAAAAAGGAAACCGAGAATTTAACCCAAGTACTACATACTTCAACTCTTTTAAAAGCGACTCTTCTTTATACATAAAAACCTTTGGGCAATTGATGCCTTAAAATCAATTTGCCTCTTCATATACTTATCTTACTTAGAGTAAATCTCTTCTCATTAACCTTTTATGAAGCTAATAAACCAACTTACCATAAAGTTGTTATATTAACTCTACACTTTAGTAAAATCATACTTTTCCCCTAACGAGGACTTATACATTCTTAAACGAAACAAGTCATTATATACTTAAAACAAGTAAGAATACCAAATCTTGTCGTCTCTGGTACCACATAGTTTCATCTATTCATGCTCAAGAGATAAGAAAGCTTCACATACCTCTTTGGTCAATCCACTTGCTAAGCTCAACTACATGAGTAATATTTCAACCTATAATAATCATGATACGTTTATTAACCTCTAATTTCAAGGTAGAATAATCCAAGTTCAAAGTCACTAAATTCTATGGAAAATTGGGCAGCATTTCCTTTGTTTCTACTCACTTTGCCACCTTTCTCAAGGCCGAATTTATCATCCAAACGCCACATTTAAGGCTCAACAATCCAACATTTCAAAGGGGATTACACACCTAAACTTGGGTGTGTAAAATTCTGCCCCATAAGGTACAACAATTCTCTTAACAATTCTAAGGTAGTTTTTAGGCTACAACATGCTCATAATATCTTCTTAACCAATTCTTTCATATCCAAACCACATTTCTTGCATGCAATGACTCTAAGAGCATTATTTACTACCACAAGTTCTTTCTTCTTAACATGCAACACTAGAAACTAATTCTAAAGGAAGAAATGTTACCTTAAAGTTTTAGCCAAACTTATTCCAAATATTTTGCTAGCTTCCTTGCCAAGAACACCACCACAACAACACCAACAAGCTAGCCACAAGCTTCCTTCTTGTTCTTAACTTTTCAGATTTTTCTTAGGCTTTGAATTCCCTTTGGAATTGTAGAGAGAAGTGAGAGCTAATTTAGAGAGAGAGAGAGGTTTGAAAGATGACCAAGTCTTCAAGACTTGGTCAATATAAGGCATCTGAAAAATCAGATGGGGGCACTTGTCACCCTCATGGCCTTTTAAAAAGAAAAAGCAGATTTTCCTAAGTTTTTCCGCGAGTCAGCGCTTGGCGCGGCCAGCCGCGTGGCCTGGCAGCGTCTGTGGCGCTGAAACCTCTGCGGACTCGGAACTTCCGGCGCCGCGGCCCTGCTGTCCTGGCGCTGCGGCGATGCAACTTCAGCGAATCTCGGATGCTTTAGGCGCGCGACCGTGATCCGGCGCCGCGCCAGCCGCGCTTTGTCCGAAACACATTTATGTCCGACTGCGCACTGAACTTGTAATTCTCATAACTTTCTACTCCGACGTCCTATCGACGAACGGTTGGTTGCGTTGGAATCTAGACTCCACGAACTACGCCCTAGGCCTTTGAAACACTTAGGAACTCTCAATATACCGGGTCATAACCCGCCTCAAAGTTGACTAAAACCCGTCCGGAACAATCCGTCAACCTATCCTTTGAAAATTTTAAGTCTTACATGCTTTCGTACGCTCTCATACGTAGGGTCAGAACTACGGGGTATAACATTCTCCCCCCCTTAGAAACATTCGTCCCGAATGTTCCTTCTAGGCTTACTCAAATCACAATATCGACATAGACCCTCTTAACTATTCTTTTGCAAATAAAGAAGCTCCACGAGCCACAACATACTTAAGCGTAATTGCTAAATCAAAACTAACAAGCAAGAAAGTAGGTTACCTGGAGGTATAGGGAATAAGTGAGGATACTTCTTCATCATGTCGTCCTCTGCTTCCCATGTCATTTCCTCCCTGTTCTCGTTCCGCCATAGGACCTTGACGGAAGCCACGTCTTTCGTCCGAAGTCGCCTAACCTGACGATCGAGTATCGCTATGGGACTCTCCTCATACGATAACTCCTCTGTCACCTGGACATCATGAATCGGGTGCACTCTAGATGGATCTCCAATACATTTCCGCAACATAGACACATGAAAAACTGGATGCACCGCCTCCAGATCGGACGGAAGATCTAACTCATAGCAACGCGCTTACCCTACGGACAATCTGATACGGCCCAATGTACCTTGGGCTAAGTTTCCCTTTCTTCCTAAACCTCATCACGCCCTTCATGGGCGATACCTTTAGGAAAACCCAATCATCTATCTCAAATTCTAAGTGTCGGCGTCGATGATCTGCATACGACTTCTGCCGACTATGGGCTGCCAACAACCGCTCCTGGATAAGATTCACCTTATCCATCGCTGTGAACCAGTGCGGCCCGACTAAGCGAACTTCTCCCACCTCGAACGACTATCGGTGACTGCACTTCCTCCCGTATAAGGCCTCATAAGGTGCCATCGGATACTAGAATGGTAGGCTTTGTTATATAAGCAAACTCCACAAGAGGCAAATGATCCTCGGCTACCCACGAAATCAATAACAAGCCCGCGATATATCCTCGAGTATGCGGATAGTGCGCTCGGCTGTCGTCGATCACGAGGATGAAGCGTCGTCGAGACTCACGCGTGTCCCTAATCCGCCACGGAAAGACCTCCGAAGTTAGGCATGAACCGGGCTCCTGCATGCGAAATAATCGTTCTGAGCACCGCGTGTAGTCTCACAATCTCCACGATATCTGATCTCACGTAATCCTCGTAGAAAAGGTCGTCCCGATCGGAAGAAAATGGGCTGATTTGTCGACCGTCGACGATAATCCAAATGGAATCATACTTCCTCCGAGTGGAAGGTAATCCGTAATAAAATCCATATTTACCACCTCCCACTTCCAGTTGGAATGTCGATAACTGCAATGACCACCGGCTTCGGTGCTCAATCTTAACTCGCGACAATTCGCACGCGTGCGCGAACTCCGCAATGTCCCTCTTTAGGCCATCCGCAATACACGCATCCGAGGTCATGATACATCTTAGTTGACCGGATGAATAGAATAACGAGCACGTGTGCCTCACGAGAATCTGGCGGCGAAGTTACGTCACATCGGGAACACACAACCGACTCAAATCTTAGCACCCGTGGTGCTACCTCAAGCAGACTCCTCTCTTTACGAGCAGGCGTCTCGATATCGTGCAAAATCGGATCCTCATCGCCGCCTCTTCACCTCCTCGACGATAGAAGACTCGGCAACCTCTCGAACCCGAATTCCATCACTATCAGAATCAACCAAATGAACCCCAAGACTCGCTAGCTGATGCAACTCTCGGACCATATTCCTCTTCTCTAGCTGTACATCAGACAGACTACCCATCGATCTGCGACTAAGGGCATCTGCAACTACGTTGGCCTTCCCTGGGTGGTATAGAATATCAACATCGTAATCCTTAGCGGCTCAACCACCGTCTGCCGCAAGTTCGGCTCCTGCGGTGAAGATATCTTGGAGACTCTTGTGTGGTGCGTGTAAATGTCACATGAACTCCATATAAATAATGTCTCCGGATCTTGAGGCATGAATCATCACGCCAACTCAAGTCATGTGTGGGATAGTTCTTCTCATGTTTCCTAAGGCATCGAGATCATAAGCTATAACTCTGTCGTCCGCATCGGACGCACTCCGACACCTGACGCGTCACAATAAACCACATATCCATCTAAACCCTCTGAAAGAGTAAGAACGGGGGCGGTCGTCAACTTCTCCTTTAGCAACTGGAAACTTTCCTCACAAGTATCCGTCCACCGGAACATAGCCGCATCGAGTCGACTTAGTCAAAGTCTTTGAAATAGAAGCAAATGTTTCTACAAACCTCCGATAATAACTGCGAGGCCCAAAGCTGCGCACTCGTCGGTGTAGTGGAGTGCAGGCGAGTCTTGATCGCTCAATCTTAGTTGTATCAACGAATACCATCGGCCCAGATAACATGCCCTAAGAAAGCCACTGAAGCTAACGAACTCGCGTTTCGAGAACTTGGCATACAATTGCGGTCTCGGAGGACTCGATACCGTCCTTAAATGACCAGTATGCTCACGATGCGTGCGCGAATACACCAAGATATCATCAATGAAAACTATAACGAACATATCCAAGAATGGCCTGAACACCCTATTCATCAAATCCATGAATATAGCTGGGGCGTTGGTTAAACCGAAAGACATCACCCTGAACTCATAGTGCCCATACCGGGTCCTGAATGCAGTCTTCGGGATATCCGCTTCTCTAACTCGTACCTGATGGTAACCAGACCGCAGGTCTATCTTGGAAAACACCTTGCACTCGCCTGGTCAAACAAATCGTCAATCACGGGAGGATATCTGTTCTTGATAGTTACCTTGTTCAACCGCAGTAATCAATACCGCGTGCGGCGTCCATCCTTCTTCTTTACAAATAACACCGGCGCTCCCGGGGAGAAACACTTGGCTGATAAAGCCTTTCTCCAAGAAATCTTTGGTGGTCCTTGATTCCTTCAACTCGGCGGTGCCGTCTGTATGGCGGAATAGATATCGGTCGAGTGTCTGGCGCCAAATCAATGCAAAACTCAATCTCCCTCTCAGGAGAGATACCCGGAAGCTCATCTGGGAATACGTCTGGAAACTCTCTAACGATCGGAATCGATGAAGGTCGGTGCCCGACCTCGATGTCGAATACGAACCATATGGTAGATATACCCTTTCGCGCACCATCTTCCAGCCTTGAGGTAGGAAATAAACCTACCACCGGCGTCGAGATTCCTTCCACTCGATAGCGGCTCGTAGAAGCTGAACCAAACTAATCTCTCTACGGTCCACATTGGCATAGCAAGATGCTAGCCAATCCATACCCATAATCACATCAAAGTCTGTCATGTCCAACTCTATCAAGTCGGCTAGAGTCTGTCGACTATCTATAGTCACAGGGCAAGCCTTATACATCCGCTCATTACCATCGATCACTCATGGCGTAGCCACCTCAAAGGTCTTATGGACTCGGGCTCTATCCTACTCTCTGTGGCATATGAGGAGATATATAGGACAAGGTAGAACACGGATCTATCAAAGCATATACATCACAAAGAAGAAACCAACAATGTACTGTGGCGACATCCGGTGGCGCCTCGCGGTCACGACGGTGGACATAGCATAAATGCGGTTACGAGGACCGCTGAAGGCTGGAACCCTACCACGACCTGCGCCGCGGCTCTGGCCCATAAGTACCACGCCTCGGGCGTCTGACCATCGAAGACGAAGATCCAAGAATGGACCGTCGGTGAACGTAACGCTCCCGCCGCTGGGGCGGACAATCCTTCGGATGGCCTGCATCACAAGAGTAACACGCTCCCGAACCCATACGACACTCGCCCGGATGAGACCTACCGCATCGAACACACCGGGATGTGGGTAGTCTCGATTGGTGACGGTCTCTGCCTCGCGAAACCACGAAGTCTGGAGCACGACCGCTCACGAATAACCTCGCTGTCGGACCTCGCTGGAAGGCGAGAAGGAGCACTCTGTCTTTGGTGGAATGTGGACTAGTCTGCTGCGAAATTGCCGCCTCGAAAGCGCCTGAGACCTGCTGTCACGGCCCAAATCTAGATGATCTGCCTCTCTCTCGCCGATCCTGCGCGTGCGCTGCGTCTGGCAATATCCATCCTGGTGAAGAGCCACCCCGTCACGATGAATCATATGACGGTCTAACCATCACATATCGATGAACCACATGCGTCATATCGGCTACAATGGTGTGCGCATATCGGCCAAGAGTCAAACTCGGTGTACTCACGATAGTCCTCCGTCTGTCTCAGGTCAAGAACCTATCTACGCGGGCTCTCCTCATCTCAAGAGGTAAGAAATGGTCTAGGAACGCCTCTGTGAACTCCTCTCAAGCGGTGGAAGAGCATCATCACCTCGATAACACCAATGACTCAAACCGGTTCAACGCAATATCGCGTAACGGTAGGAAGCTAGTATAACAGACTCGATCTCGATGCCTAAGCACTGCATGGTCCAGAATCGTCGGACAAACTCCTGCGGATCCTCGCCAAATCTCGAACCATAGAACTTCGGGTGGGTGACAACCAGAAATCGAATCAAGTAAGCTGTTAGCTCACAGGGTTGGCGCTGCTCGCTGTCGCCGCCACTATCTTTGGTCGATAAGAATCTGTTCCTCGTAATCTCGTACTCGGACCACGGTGGGGTGGAGGCTCGTCTGCGCGGCCTCGATGGCGCTTCCGCCTCGAAATCTGCTGAGGCTGGCGACGACGTGGAACTCGCCGCTCTAAACATCATCTCTGGTAAGGGCCCGGGCTGTGCCTCGTAACTCTCCGCGTCCACTAGCGGCACCGCCGGTGCCTTGCCGCCACGGGCGCGGTTGCCTTGCGTGGAGGCATAATCGATACATAAAGGAAAGCGTCGGGAGGTTCAACTATAACTTCGGCTCATTGCACGATCTTAGAGTGAAAGAATGGAAACCAATCCTAAATATCCTGCAACTCACGATTATAGATGTGGTGCACGACACACCGATAATCGGGACTCTACTAGACGATGCGTGGACACTTTCCGAGGACTAATCGCTCGATACCACTTTTGTCACGACCGACTCGGAGTGCGACTAGTACTCTAGGGTACCGCATCGGTATACATCGAGAGAATAGCGGGAACATACATAACACATAACTTATAAAAGTGGTAAACATCTACGGCGGTAGATAAGGCTTCCTTCCATAAACATACTTAAACAAAAGTATAGTAGTACAACTTGTTCTTATAGCCCAAAATACATATGTGACCACAGACCTCTAAAGATAACAACTGTGGCGGGACAGGGCCCCGCCATACCCCTGAATGTACAAAATACCTATAGCATCAGGGAATATCCGTACCAATAAACAAGCTTCCGGAGGAATGGAGCTTCTGACACTGGAACAGTGATCCTAAGAACGAGGATCCACAATCTGCTTACCCTTACCTGCGGCATGAACGCAGCCAGGAAGGGGGTGACCTGATATGTACCAGTATGTAAAGTCGAAAATCTTGTAATAATGATATCATAAGTCTAAAAGTAATTTGAGTCATGGAAGACAATCAAAATACCTTTTCTTGTGCCTTACTAACAATAGAGTGACAAGTATATATAATCTTGCATAAAATAGGGGCCTCGGGATCAAAACAGGGTACCTCGCAGTAGTATCAATAAGCACCCTACTCGCGGGACTATTTCACCCGCATAGGTCCTGTGGACCCGCATGAGGTATTCCTCGCATAGGTTGTACCCGCCCGCATGGGACTATTTCACCCGCATAAGCCCATAAGGACTCGCATGAGGTATTCCTCGCATCGTGGGTAGCAAATCCACGAAACAGGTGGTATAACGATCTTGGGGACTTACCCCTCAGATATACTCTTACCCTGAAGCAGATGATATAACGATCTTGGGGCTTGCCCCTCAGATATACTCTTACACTGAAGAAGGTGGTATGACAATCTTGGGGCTTGCCCCTCAGACATACTCTTATCCTGGAGAAGGTGGTATAACGATCTTGGGGCTTGCCCCTCAGATATACTCTTACCCTAGCTCAAACTGTCATCATATCATAATCATAAATAAGTTAAGAAAACTTATAACTTCTTATTAGTCTTGTTCATATACCCTCTCATTTTAGTTTACTTAAGGCACTTAATCATATCTTTAAAAAAAAAAAAGGAAACCGGGAATTTAACCCAAGTACTACATACTTCAACTCTTTTAAAAGCGACTTTTCTTTATGCATAAAAACCTTTGGGCAATTGATGCCTTAAAATCAATTTGCCTCTTCATATACTTATCTTACTTAGAGTAAATCTCTTCTCATTAACCTTTTATGAAGCTAATAAACCAACTTCCCATAAAGTTGTTATATTAACTCTACACTTTAGTAAAATCATACTTTTCCCCTAACCAAGGGACTTATACATTCTTAAAACGAAACAAGTCATTATATACTTAAAACAAGTAAGAATACCAAATCTTGTACGTCTACCGTACCACATAGTTTCATCTATTCATGCTCAAGAGATAAGAAAGCTTCACATACCTCTTTGGTCAATCCACTTGCTAAGCTCAACTACCGCAAGTAATATTTCAACCTATAATAATCATGATACGTTTATTAACCTCTAATTTCAAGGTAGAATAATCCAAGTTCAAAGTCACTAAATTCTATGGAAAATTGGGCAGCATTTCCTTTGTTTCTACTCACTTTGCCACCTTTCTCAAGACCGAATTTATCATCCAAACGCCACATTTAAGGCTCAACAATCCAACATTTCAAAGGGGATTACACACCTAAACTTGGGTGTGTAAAATTCTGCCCCATAAGGTACAACAATTCTCTTAACAATTCTAAGGTAGTTTTTAGGCTACAACATGCTCATAATATCTTCTTAACCAATTCTTTCATATCCAAACCACATTTCTTGCATCTGATGACTCTAAGAGCATTATTTACTACCACAAGTTCTTTCTTCTTAACATGCGCAACACTAGAAACTAATTCTAAAGGAAGAAATGTTACCTTAAAGTTTTAGCCAAACTTATTCCAAATATTTTGCTAGCTTCCTTGCCAAGAACACCACCACAACAACACCAAGCAAGCCACAAGCTTCCTTCTTGTTCTTAACTTTTCAGATTTTTCTTAGGCTTTGAATTCCCTTTGGAATTGTAGAGAGAAGTGAGAGCTAATTTAGAGAGAGATGGAGGTTTGAAAGATGACCAAGTCTTCAAGACTTGGTCAATATAAACATCTGAAAAATCGGATGGGGACACTTGTCACCCTCATGGCCTTTTAAAAGAGAAAATCGATTTTCCTAAGTTTTTCGCGAGTCCCGCGCGCGCCAGCGTCGGCGCGCGGCCTGAAACCTCTGCGGACTCGGAACTTCCGCGCGCAGGCCTGCGCATCTGGCGCCGCAACGTCGGCGACTCCTCGATACTTTAGCGCCGCGACCCTGCATCCGGCGCCAGCCGCGCTGTCCGAAACACATTTCTGTCCGACTGCGCACTGAACTTGTAATTCTCATAACTTTCTACTCCGACGTCCTATCGACGAACGGTTGGTTGCGTTGGAATCTAGACTCCACGAACTACGCCCTAGGCCTTTGAAACACTTAGAAACTCTCAATATACCGGGTCATAACCCGCCTCAAAGTTGACTAAAACCCGTCCGGAACAATCCGTCAACCTATCCTTTGAAAATTTTAAGTCTTACATGCTTTCGTACGCTCTCATACGTAGGGTCAGAACTACGGGGTATAACAAGGGTCCTCACTGGTGAACTTTTGCAAACCAAGGGTGGTAAGCCAAAAGAATATTCTTTGCTGCCATCCTTTAAAGTTGGCACCGGTGAACTTCGCAGGTTTCTCGGTAGGTGCATGCTGCGATGCGGGTTGTAGTAATGCGTGACGCAGTATTTGCAGAGGTAGTTCCAGTTTCAATTGCCATTGTTTGTCACTGTCAAATCGACAAACTGTTTTAATTAATAAAACCAAAATAGCAATTAATTCACAGACTTCAACGATGAAGATTTTATTTCTTCAAATCGCAGTCGAATTATAAACTTAAACTATGAAGATTTTATTTCTTCAAATCGTAGTATAATTATGAAACTTTAGTATTTCAACGAAGTTTTTATATCTTCGAGTCAGAATACTAATATTCATATGGAGTAGAAAACTACACAAGTTTTAATCTCCTTAAACAGAACGATGAAGTTTTTATATTCTTCAAATCGTTGCAACAAATATCATACACAACGGTGAAGATTTTATTTCTTCAAACCGAATCAATTTTGATAGCAACAAATATAATACACAACGGTGAAGATTTTATTTCTTCAAACTGAATCAAAATTGATAGAAACGAAGTGCAGTAGATTGTATGTTGTATACTTGATGAAATTTTTATATCTTCAAATCAAGTATCCAAATGAGTAGAAAGTTATGAAAACTTTAATCTCAACCGGAGTAGAAAATCCGAAGATTTTAGTCTCCAAACAACATACAAAAAAAACACTTTTTTTTTTCCTTCTGAAAAAACACTTTTTTTTTCTTTTGGAAAACACTTTTTTTTTCTTTTGGAAAACACTTTTTCCTGGACTTTTAATATTCCAACGAAGTTTTTATGTCTTCAAGTTAGAATATGAAATCTCATACGGAGTAGAAAACCACACAAGTTTTAATCTCCAAACCAGGATACAGATTAAAATACAATAAATATAATTTTCTTAAGATTGTTGGTATAATAATCTGTATATGGCTAAATAATGTTTCAACACACTCTGTTAATCACTTAGTGAAACAAATTACATGATATAAACATTACTTAACAGTAAATTATGCATGAAACAATAAACGAAAAACAGAATCTGTTTTTGGAAAATAATTTTAGAATGTAATCGAGCCCACTTAGTTCAAAGTGTGTCCTTAAGGAAATTATTCCCCTCACAGTACTCGAGGTTAACGAAATATCGCCTCCCAGGATAGAACGATTATCTTACCAGAATAGTAGTACTCCAAATTCCGGTAGCAGCGAACCACTCAACGGCAATATATCACACATAATGAAGACAAAAATATTTTCGAAAAAGAGAGAGAGAGTCGGACGGGTCGGGTCGGTCCGAATCAATCTTTTGAAAATCCGAATCGGCCGGCCGAGCCGAAGCGGCGGCGGCAGCGAAGAGGTCTTGCCCTCTCAACCCTTTTAGCAGCTAGAGAAGGTGTAATGTAATATATACACATGTTTTTCCTTCTCTTTTTTCGATGTGGGACAAAAGAGTCTTACACCCCCTTTAATTTTCATCCCATCATTTCACATTCACCAATATCAAAACCCAACAACTTATTCATACTTGTGATGGTGCTTAGAAGAAATCATCAAATAGCTTTCTTGTTTTAACATAAATGAAAATACATTTTTTCATCTCTCATTCATCTATGTTTTTTATAAATGTGGTGTCAAAGTTAGGCTGACGCAACATATAGATTCTTGTGGTCTGATTTTTTTTCGAATTTCGTGCATAGTGAAAACTTAGTGCATCAGACTATTTTTTTTTGGTGTTAAAGTCAGTTTGCGCACACTTCATACTTTACACAGGTACCTACAACCTTTACCGTTACCGCACTAGACTAATTACACAAGGATTTGATGACATGTACCCAATTTAAACAAATGAGAAGAAATTAATTACTAATATTATTTTACCTTCACTAAAATATGAACTTAAAACGTCGTGATTCTCTAGAGCGGTCAAAATGGCCCTTGGTCTTGTGTACTTTTTTTTTCAGACCAATTTATGCGTGCCCCATAATTTCATAAGATATCTACCCACCTCTAGTTAACGCAAATAATAAATAGTATAACTTTGTTCTATCAAAATTTAAATAATAAAAAACCCAGCTAATATTTGCTGATCGTGGAATTTAAGACTATGGTTTCTGACCTAGTGAACTTGTCTAATGTACCGGTCAACACTACAAAAATCCCCAGGGATGAATAAAAAAAGATTCTGAATCAGTTAAGAGGCAGATCTGGTGAAAGAGCTACGAGTTCATCCGACCCAGTAATTTGACTTAAACCTTGTATATGTAATTTAGAAATTTATTCAATAAGCACAAATAATAAATTTCAAATTAGATATCCAAATCCGAACTTATTAGATGGCTGATAATCCACTGAAATGGATTATCGTTTAATGTTTGAAGCTGTTGCAATCCCAAATTGATTTCGAAGAAAACAAGGTGAAATTCTAAGAAGCCATCTAACAAGCTCAACAAACTAAAGACAGGGACTCAACTGAAATAACAAATAGAAAGCAGTGCTAATGTGCACAAATTAGAACTTGTCTTCAAAACTTGGCAGGATCAAAGTGTAACACGGGCAAACTTATTTAACTAACTTCCGACGGCTACGAACCACGTACCAAGCCTGGCGTACAACCTCCCAATTTTGTTATGTGATTTTGAGAATTTGTGTTAAGTCATTTGCGTGGGAATAAAAAATTGATCTCATTTATATAGTGCATAATTCTCATAATACATGGTTACAAACAGATTATCACTATTCTTAATTCCCTCTAATAAAAGGGAAAAACAAAGAATCTCAACCTGCTTGGATTTTGGCACCCAAGTGGTAATCCTTCTGTTCCAGAACATTAGTCCAATAGGCTTGTCCGAAGCTGCAGGTCAAAAATACATAGTTGAAAATCATAATCTATTTAGAAGCCAAAATTGCATGAATGGATCTTGCATTTCCCAGTTAAGTTCAACTCAATGACGATGCAACTTCAATGGCACTGCCTAATGGCCATGCTGCTTCAACAAGGGAATTCTTGTATTCAACTTTTTTCACCAATGTCATTTCGTGCTGAGGATCAAGTCCTGCTCAGTGAAGAATAGAAGCGAATCACTCAAAACATACTGATATGATAGTTGTGTTTGCTTAACTGAAATATGAACCTAGTTTTACTCACCGAACCCATCTACAAGTAGAGTGTACTGATAGACGAGATCCATGCACAAGTATGGCAAGTTATCAGGCTCTACGTGAGGAAATTCAGATTTGCCACCCTCAAGGTTAGTTTCACAAGCACGCTTAGCTGCACTTTCGTAGTCAGCTGGCCGAACTTTTGCAACAGCTAAACTTGGATTAATAATACCAGCCTATGCACCACAACATATAACATTTGTGTCAGAAACATACAGGAAGAGAATTTTTCCCCTTGAGAACAACAAATTAGGATACTTTTTTAACTCGTTAGATTTTTATAACTCAGGTGATTCATACCTCAGCAGCCCTGTCAAAGAAAAATGAAGCGACGAACATATTCTTCTGGCCATCTCCCCCTCCACCATTCCACACCCCACCAAAGGTGCATTTCATGTGGGTACATGCTGGTTCATTAACTTTCAGAGCCTTTAGAGCTACCTCCCTACAACTACTCATGCTTGAACCTTGAGACATGGCCGATGCTGGGTAAACTGCTCCTCCATACTTGTATGTCCCTATAAGAAAGCATTATTCATCTTCAATGATATACTTTTCAAATTACAGTATAACAGGCTCAATGTAAATTAAGGATCCAGTGCTCCTAAGTTGTGCACCTTATCTGTGACTAAGATAAGATATGAAAATTCAGGTGACGGGAGGAAGTTATTTCTCTTGTTAACCTCCTTTTTTACTTCTTACAGAGAGAAATAATGCTTCTAGTATGGAATGATCATTGCACCAGGAGAGAAATAGTAAATACCATGATGGCCTCCCAAGATGCAAGGATTTCCAGTTTCATTGGTCACCTTCAAGATCTCAGCTCGAGCGGCTAGTAAGCCGTAGTGCAAATAGCTGTAAACAATATATGTAGACCACATTAAGCTTGTACAGGATAAAGATGATTAAAAACAAGATAAATCCACTCTGACTAACAAGTGAAATATGTTCTTGCTTAATAGCTTAATAGTTGGATCAGATTCATCCTGATCAAAAGTTGGATCAAAGATTCAAGGAATAATTCGGAGAGCGCAGAATGCGTACGGACATTCATTAATATCATCACATAATTCTGTATAGAGGATGAGAATGACCTGTGAACGTAAAGGTAGTATTTTGTTCCCTTCAAATACATTTCCTGGACGTATGTATCCTCACCATCTGATACCTTTGGAGCCTTTTGGGCATCTGACTCTGAAATGGCATACGCCATTTGCACAGATCCACCTCCAAGATCAACCACTCCAACTGTATCAGAGTATTTCTTTCCCAATTTGCCTGATAAATAATTGATGGTTACCTGCATTGATACAGGAAACTAAAAAATCAACTAGCTATAGGTTGACCCATATATCAGACTGAAACACTAGGTGACACAAATTGTATAATCCATATGGTTGGGTTAAAGATCAAGAAAGAGTAATAAAAGTATACCATATTTATTCAAATATGCAAATAATCCTAAATAGTAAAACAGTTTTAAGTTAAAAAAAAAAAAGTAGCCACCACAACCTTTTTGAATATTATATCAAATTGCATCCAAAGACAACTTGATTTTCAAATCTCAGAAAGTCTTTTTTCTGTGAAATGGTTCAGAAAGTATTTTTGTAAATATTTATAAACAAAACACTCCAAATGTGCAATGCCTCTATAGCGTTTCAAACAATAAAAATGAAGGGAGATTCAATGATTTGTTTTTGTCATGCAGGATTATTACAACACAACTATGCCTTAATCCCAAGCAAGTAAGGTCAGCTATTTGAATCCTCTCTGATTGAGTTGCTACTTTCAAGCTTATCTCAGACCAAAGTTATACAAAATAAAAATATTATATAGAAGTTCTAGAAGATAATTATATCTTCCACTAACATATAAATCTCTAATAGGACTAAAGACTCTTAGAAAACATAGGAATTAAAGTAACGTACTAACGTGATTAAAACATATTCCCAACTAATTGGCATCTCTATTTTTTTTCTTCCACCGTGCCCTATTTTTCGCTAAATATGCATAGATTCAAGAGATTATAGGTCTTTTGGAGATAATTTCCTTTCATTTGATTATAGGTCTACCTCGTCCCTCTTTAACAAGCTCAGTCTCCGAGGTCTCACACTTAGGGATTGGTGCTTCTCGTGCAGGATTACTAGTATCACCAAAATGGCCTTAAGGCAATGTACAAGTGCATAGGATTGAAGAGGGCAATTCATTCTATTTGCTTATTCTATCTTTTAATCCAAACCGCATAGAGTAGAAAATAGGATAAAGTTAAAAATCACTCTACTTTCCCTTTAGGATGAGAATAATTATCCAATTATCAGTTTTATATACAACTCTCCTTATTTTCTCACTCAAATATGATGGAAGTCCCACCTTTAAGATTGGACTAATTACGCCACATGTAATTCTATCTTGCAGTATTGGGCCAAGCCAAAAGGCTTCTAAAACCTGAACTTGAGGAAGGGGGTAGCTTAATTGGCTAAATTTTTCATGGGCCAGACCGCTTGAGGTCGAGGAAATGTGAACCACTTGATAGTTCATTGTCAGATAGCGCACCGACTGTGTGCAGTACTGTTTGGATTATGTTTGGTATTGAATGGATTATCAACTTCTGCCAAGATTTTGTCCTAATATGGGTCGCAGGAAATGGCCCCTATGGTACTCGAATGGAATAATTTGAAACAAGGGCTTCTGAAGGGATTGAAAATCTATTGTACATCTAAGAGGGATATTTATGTTTCTTGTGCATATTTGGAGCACCATTACTGGGTAAATTATAGAAAATCGCATTTTTGGCTAGATCCTCTACTTCTGTATATAGCTAGTAAAGAAAGATGTCCAAAAGCCTGTAGGAGACCGTAATACTTCTACCAGAAATTAAATGTTGGAAAATGAATGTCACAATAAGAAAACGTGCAGAAGGAGAAAGAACTCTTTAGTAGTATTATGTCAACAAATTACATAACTCATCAACTAAATAAACAAATAAACGCAACTCCTTGTCTGGCACAACAGTTCCACCTTGACATGATATCAATGACTTCTTTTTGATACTTTGCTGTTCATTAATTTCTTAAAAGGAACTTGAAATGTTCATTAGTAATATTCAATTATATTCGTAATGAATGTAGCTCTTCCTTTTGCTTAAAAAGAAGAGAAAAGAAAATCTACCTTTGTCGTCCTTTTTCTTGAATGTGATTTAAAATTCACTATATCTCATAATGCTAAATCTTAGCAAAACGATCCAATAACCTTGACTTAACTAATCAACATCGCATAGAGGGAACTATACTCACTAACTAGCAGAAAATGAATTCAAGACCTGAGATCACAAACATTCCCCCTCAATTTATGTTTTTTTCCTAATCTATAAAGAGCTCAAATTTATATAAAGGAAGCAATTGTTGTGTTAAATAATAGTTTAATCTATAGAGCTAATAGCAGCTTGAAGTTCATTCACATACCCACTGGTAAGCACCCTCCTGATTTCCATCAAGAACCACTACCGCATCCGCTTTTTCTTTGAAGCTGCTTTTGCTCTTCAGAAAATCCCTCACCTTCAAAACACATTTACATATTTTTCAAGTACTGACAAGCTTAAGTAGAAAAAGCCACTTAAAATTCTAGCATAAGACATGCCCAAACAGATGAAGGTCTAGGATATGAATCAATCAATATTACCGCTTGAAGAATCCTGTCAGATGCATCACCTTCCAACTGCCTCAAACCTGCAGTTGCCTAGATAGACTGCCTATCAATATTGAGTGTGCGGGCAGGCCAAAATGTTCGAACTTCAATTATACGAAATTACTTTAATAACAATGTTCACTAACCCCAACTCTCACTGGCGTATTACTTCGCAAATTGCGTGGGACTACATTCTCTGCATCCTTCAGAAGTGATAGAAGAGATTCCGCAGCAGCCGCAGGATCACTAGCATATGCACTCAAACCTGGTTTTTTCTGTGGTACGGAAGCCAATTATAGATGAAAATCTGCTGCGAATAGAAAGCATTTACACAAAATCTAGGGATTCATATGTAACAAACTAGAAAAGAGGGGAATGGGCTATTTAGCATTACGGACTTCACTGGGGATGCATCTCAATTAATTGATCACCTTTATTGCAATCAAAACATAATCAACAGATATTCCACAGTCGGCCTATGACGTTTTAAAGACCTCTCTAATCAGCCTTGCACTTTTTCACTCATAAAGAATGAAACCACAGATGAAGAAAAATTATCCCCTCCCTTTTACTAAACCATGCAAAACCTCGAGTAGTTTGCCCGGACAAATTGAGTTAGTCACACTCCACCCATCATGCTGATTTACTAGACTAGGTAAACTAGTCATATAGCTCCTTAGCAAAATATTAAGCTCAGTTGCACAGTAAACTGTAAATTAAACTGACGGAACATCTATCATAGCCACTGTTACTCACCGTTTTTCTGAAGCAGCGGGTTCGTCTACACGTGTGTGTGTGTGTAAATTAGATTTCGACTTATACATAAGACCTGTGTCAGAAGTCAAGACGCAATGGATTCAGCTCTTTACATTTATATACTTACCTTATTCCTATGTTGCTCGGACTGTACAAAATTATTGCCGCAGCTGTGTCGGATCCTCCAAAAATGCTCTACTTTTGGAGGATCCGATATGCACCTGTCGGCATTTTTGAAGAGTCCGAGCAACATAGCCTTATTCCTTATCAAAATATGAACTTTTTCTTTATTTAAACATATATATAAGGTTCTAGCCAGATACAATAGGTTTGGTCGAACTCGCTAAGTCCAAACTAAGATTATCATGAAATCAACAATATGAATCAACCATGAGCTAGTCAAATAGCAAGCTATTGCTCAAATTTCACCTTGCTTGCATAGTAAACTGTGAATTACGCTAACGAGATCTGTCATAGCACCATTACCCAACCTAATAAGCCAGAGCAGTAGGTTCAGCAGAGCTCAGTGTTTCCAAACTAGATCCTAGTGGAATCGACAATATGAATCCACTATAATGTTCCGCGAAAATAATTAAATTAAGGCAAAATAGAAAATTACCTGCACGAAAAGTTCGAGTTCATTGCCAATGGGAACCTAAGTTCTCATCGAAACAGAAGACATGAACTCTACTACCCGAACTTCCAGCATCAAATATGACCGCATATTTCATAGATAATACTTACTTTAATTCCTTATCAAAATATATACTAGTACTTTATTTTGTTTTTTGACTTATATATAAGGTTTGTGCCAGATACAACAGGTTTGGTCAAACTCGCAACATCCAAACTAGATTCTATTTGAAATCAACATTATGAATCATCTATAAGCTAGTCAAGTAACAAGCTATAGCTCAAATTTCAGGCATTACATAAAGCAAGAGAGAATGATTCCATTTATGCCTCTGGAGCTTATCGATGAATGATCCCCCTCCATATTGTCTTCGCTTCAGTGTCTTTTCCATTTGAAGTGGATGGAGATTATATACTTTTATATTTTTCAACTTATATATAAGATCGAGCCAATAAGTTTGGTTGAAATCGCTACGTGCAAATTAGATTCTATTGAACTCAACAATACGAATCATCTATAAGCAAGTCAATTAGCAAGCTATAGCTCAAATCACCTTGCTTAGTAAACTTTGACTACACTAACAGGAGATATATATACATAATATACACTACAATGTTCTCATTTTCTGGTCAACTGACACATAATATTCGGCGAAAATGATTAAATTAAGGCAAAATAGAACATTACCTGCACGAAAAGTTCGAGTTCATTGCCAATGGGAACGAGATCCAAGTTCTCGTCGAAACAGAAAACATGAACTCTACTACCCGAACTTCCAGCATAGATAATACATACTTTAATTCCTTATAAAAATAGATACTACTTTATTTTGTTTTTTGACTTATATATAAGGTATGTGCCAGATACAATAGGTTTGATCAAACTCGCAATGTCCAAACTAGATTCTATTGAAATCAACAATATGAATCATCTATAAGCTAGTCAATTATCAAGCTATAGCTCAAATTTCACCTTTCTTAGTAAACTTTAACTACACTAACAGGAGATAAATACATAATGCACACTATAATGTTCGGCGAAAATGATTAAATTACCTGCACGAAAAGTTCGAGTTCATTGCCAATAGGAACGAGATCCAAGTTCTCATCAAAACAGAAGACATGAACTCTACTACCAGAACTTCCAGCATCAAATATAACCGCATACCTCATAGATCCGGCATTATTATTCGGAGAGAATTTACGATTAAGTGATTCCACCGAATCATAACCCGAGCGTGTCGTCGAAGGCATTACATAAAGCACGAGTGAAACGAGTAATAACGGAACACAGATCACAAGGATCGTGCCTTTATGCCTCTGGATCTTATCGGTGAATGATTCAGCTCCATATTGTTGTTGTCTTCGTTTAAGTGTTTTATCCATTTGTAGTGGATCGAGCTGTGCCTCTAATAGTTCGGCTGCCGACGGTGATCGGTATCGGATCTTGCCGTTTCCCGGCGCCGGAGTAGTATCTTGAGTCTCCAGCTCGAGTTTCTAGAAGTTTCTTCTTTGCTTTAGACCTTGATCACAATGTGAAGATCCGAGACTAGGATAAGCAAATCAAAATTTTCCCACCGGGAAGGCTATTTCTTTACGGATTGACCAAACTCTACAGGCCATATAACTGCTAAACCGGCCGGTCTAGCAAAGGCTATTTCCCACCTGTACTAATTACTTTTCTCCCGATCAAAAAGAGTTTTCACCCGGTCATTCCCACGTTAAGAATTTCTAGATAAAAATAAACAATTTAATTAAAATTCTTTAATTAAATAAATATTGTATCTAACACTTAATAAGGATAAATATGAAAAAATAAAGTTAATTCTTTCTTGATTTGGTAAAAAAACACTCTTTTTGAATAAAAAAAATAAAGGCTAACTGACCACTTTTTTTAAGCGGAGGAAGTAATGACTAAAAAGATATACTCTCTTCATTCCGATGACACCAATTTCTTTTTAGTCTATTTAAAAATGAATATCATATTTTCTTATTTGATAACTCTTTGATGACACCATTTCTATTTTATCTTTATTGAATCCCACATAATTTTAAAGATATATTTATTATGAAGAAATGTCAACAAAAATAGGCACTAAAATAAAAGTAATTTGGTAAATATAATAAAATATTTCCTTATTTCTTAAATTCTGTGATATCAAATAGTATCACATAAATTAAAACGGAGAGAGTGGTTGAATTATGACTTTTTTAACAGTTTCACGCTCAATTATCAATTATTTTCTTTTCCTATCTGAACTATCACTTTTTTTGATATATCAAAACACATTTTGAAGTCACTATCAACTCAATTAGATATATTTTGATACATGATAATTCGTGTAAAAAAAAAGAACTAACTCATAATATAAAACTCGCGAAAAATAATAGTTTAGATGTTTCCTGATTATTATCTCAAAAGAATTTTACTCCAAATCGATATTTTGCTGAAAAAAATATTTTTGTTATTTGGTTAGTAAGTGAAATAAAAATAATTTTTTCGTTTCAATTTTTGTGATATTATTTTATAAGCGTAGAAAGACCTTATGTTTTCATTTTTAGTAAGAATTAAACGTTTTCTCCACTTTAAAAGCTATAGAAAATGGAGTTTCCTGGGTCTTCCAGCTCGAATTCTTCACCACTACTTTTATTGTAGTGCTGTAGAAGAATTCTTCACAATGTTGCGCGGATTCGCGACTACAGGGATAAGCAAATGAAGTTTTCGCCGGGGGAAGGAGAGAGGTTATTTCTATACGGATTATTTATGTACCCCAAACCCCATATTGTGAGATTTTCACTGTTGTTATATTATTTATGTACTATGCCTTACCGAACTCTACAGGCGATATAACTGCTAAACCGGCCGGTCTAGAAAAAACGTTTGGTAATTTGGTATCAAAAAAACATTTTACTCCAAACAGTATTTTTCTGAAAATTAATTTATCATTTTGTCAGTGAATGAAAAAAACACTCCTCCGTCCCAATTATGTGACCTTTCCCGTTGTTTACCCTAAAAAAAACAATTGAATTTGAAAGTGATTTTAATGATATGTGGATCAATTTACAATATAAGATGATAATAAATCAAGAAAAGATAAGCAACTAAAAGAAACAAGTAAGAAAATTAGACTGAAATGTTGTAAACTTGAATGTATCCTCTTAGTAAAATTGGTCCGAGCCTTAACAAGATTGCCTCGGTTATGAGCTCAAGACTAGAGAAAATGAGTTTGATTCTTACAAAGTTGATCGTAGAAGTGTAGAAAATTTGAGAATTGGATGCCCTTCCAACATGAACATTCGGCTCCTTTTATAGCTATGAAACAAATTGTTAATGAGAGATATTCCCTCTCAAATTAAATGTCAATTAATGTTTCTTAATGAGCAAAGAGTAACGGCTGACGCCATATCCGCAACGAATACACGTCGGCGCCTCCGGTTCTTCATCTGATGTCAACTAGATCGGTTGCTATTCGGTCTTGTGTCGACATCCGGACTACCTCGATGCCTTTTAAATTCGGTTTGGAAGATAGCCACCTACCTCGAACTCCATACTCAAACCTTGCCATGTGTCGTGCCCATTTTTATCGTATACAAATAGTTCCCATACTTTCCGGATCAAAGTTTACCGAAGTAACAGAAAGTGGAAATGATTTGTGTTGCCTTCTCTTATAAGTTTCTTTTAAAATCACTCCGAAATAGGCAGGAAATGAAATGTTTTCTCTCCTCCAAACTCTGACTCACGTCTTATCACCTTGCAAATCCGAACACGTGTCACTTTTTTATTGCACTGCCTCTTCGGTTCGTAAGTTGAAGCGTTTTTCAATAATGATTGAGATTCTATAAAACCTTCATCTTCTCCCCCATTTTACACTTCTGCAAAATTTCCTTCCAAATCACATTCATTTGCTCCAACTTTCTTCCATTCAGATATGCAAATCTTCAAACCTTCAGATCTTCTTCCGTTCAAAACCACCACTACACACTTCTTTTTTCTTCATTACTATGGCAAAAATCAACACCCACTCTTTTTCGAGATATTCTTTTTTAGTACCTTCATTTCTGTCGTCGTTGATGTCTACACCGGTGTTGGCGAATGTTACACCCCGTAGTTCCAGAGTATGTATATGAGGACGTACGTACGAGAATACGACATTAAAATTGGAAAGGAAGAAATATGTGATTTTTCGACGGAAAAGTTTCCGGATTTTGTGAAGAAAAAAAGGTTCGTTAATGGGAATTGGATTCCCAGATTTAGTATTCGGACTTTTTGGAATATTAGAGAATTATGAAATTTTATTTCCGGATTTGGTCACGTGGGGCCCACGGAGAAAAATTTACGGTTTTGTGGGGCCCACTTTGTTTTCGAGATTTTGGATATTTGGATATTTTCGGGAGATGAAATATTTTGGACGAATAGGAGGGCGACACATGGCACCCCCATGTGGCCCTAGGGCCGAATTAGGTGTCCATTTGACATGTGGGACGTTTTTTAGGGAGTCTCAAAGTTGTGGTGGACATATGGTTGGTAGAATCCACACATACATGTCCCCAATCTACACCTTACACTTGCTTTGATCTTGGCCATTGATTGTCCTATAAATACCCCTTAAGTTGCAAGACTTATTCATCCACACTTAAGAGTTTCCAAGGCAAAAATAATACTCCCTCCTTTGTAGTTCTCGTCCACACCCCACTTGGTGTAGAAATACTTCAATTGTTGTTGTATAAACCCAAATACACTAGCCTTATACCCCTAGTAGTATTCCAAAGTAATCCCAACATAAGAGCCCGGAAATACTACTTTATTCCAATAGTCGCAAAATAAAACCCTAGGAAAATCTTCATAGCTTGGATGAAGTGTTAAGAGAAGTTGTTTAGAAACTTCTAAGGGTTGTTTGGAGCGGATTGGAGCGTAAGGAATAGGAGCTAAACGTTGCTCATGATCGACTTATAAATCTTGGATAATTTTGGGCTTATCGAGGTAATGATCTTTATCCCCCTATTGTAATTGGAGATTACATGTTGTAGTAATGTATAATTGAGTATATGATATATGGAAGGATGATTAAAAAGAATTGAATTGTATTTGCATTGGACTGTATTTACAGTAGACTTGTAGTATTATTGTGGGGCGTGTAATCCCCTGGGAGTTGTTGGCTTGGTAGCGGGCCTTGATATAGGAGGATATTTATGTGGTTGCGAGGGGGGAGGTGCTGCCCAATTTTCCGTAGAATAAGGAACCTTGTACTTAGAATATTCTACGAAGAGATCTAGAAGTTAATAGACGTTTTATGGCCATTATAGGTTGAAGTACTACGAGTAGCGTATTCTACTTGAAGGGTGGAAAAGGCTAGCAAGGTTATAGTATTTTGGAGCATTTTGCTAATTGTCGATAATCGTCGCGAGGTATGTGAACCTCTTCTTATCCTTTCTAGCATGATTGTTGTGAACTATGTAGTACGGTAGACGTACGTGTGCTAAACGAAATTGGTAGGTTTAAAGCATAAAGTGTTATAATGGCTTTATGGGAAGTTGGTTATAACGACTTTATGTAGGTAAAAGAATGGTTTGTTGATTTTAAAAGATAAGAGACTTGACTTATAATTGACCTGAATGGTGTTAAAAAGTGGTGAAACCTCATTCGTGAGTAATGAGTACTTGGTCTTTAAAAGAATAAAGTTTTATTTGATTTCGGAAATGGGAATAACTATCGAACAAGCCATTGCAGCGTTAATAAAGGAAAATGTAATGACAAATAATTATATTAAAACAAGTAGAATCTTCCATCTGCATAGAAGCTAAGATAAGACAAAATTGTATTACATTTTCTAGATCATGGCTGCGTTAATAAAATCATTATAAACAAGTATTGATTTCTTGACATTCTAAAGTAAGGAGACTTAAAGTATTTTGAAAGTCATGTAACTTGATTTTGGGAAAAGAGAAGTAACTTGAGTTTAAAAGTATAAGTAACTTGTTTTCAAATATCGAACTTTTCTTGATGGAAAAATATAAGTGGCTTGGTTTTAAAAGGTAGGAGTACCTTGATCTTAAAAGAGTTAGTTACTTGGGTTTTAAAAGTATACTTGACGTTATTTTAAAAGTGTAAGTCACTTGGTTTAAAAAGTATAAAGTACTTGATTTAAACATGAACGTGTTTGGTACTACGGATATTAGTATCGAGTTGTTTTTACGTAAAAAGAGACATTTTTGAAAGAATTAAAGTACGTAGTACTTTAGGGTTAAAACCCGGATTTTTGGCATAAAATGGGAGTACTTGAGTTGATATAAATGGTGAATCAATTTACATGTTAATGAAAGTCTAAGAGTATGTTGAACTTGCCTATGTTAGTTGTGATAGCCTTTGTTGTGCAAGTATTGTATTTCTATACCACCGCATCTCTCGATGGAGGGCCGGCTGACTTGTTGTGAACTTACTTGGACGTACCGGCAGTGACGGAGGATTCCACGGGTATGCTTCCATTGTTATTATCACATGGACATGTCTACACCGATGAGGATTAGGGCGTGCGGGCGTCTGGCGGTTAAACTCGGTATATTATTATTGTCACATGGGCGTCTACACCGATGAGGGATTAGGGGCATGTGGCCATTATTATTACTCGTGGGCTAGCTCCCGTGAAGACACTGTCTACATCGATGAGGATTAGGGGCATGGTATATACGATTATTACTCGTGGGCTAGCTCACGTGAAGACATGTCTACAGATGAGGATTAGGGCATGTTATATATATATATATATATATATATATATATATATATATATATATATATATATATATTGTATATGTATCTGTAAGCGGTGAGGTAGGATGCATTTGGCGTGTCACACGGTTATATGTTACACCTACATCGCCAGTGTGGAGGATTCCAGGCGGGAGATATATATATGTATTGTATATGTATGCAGCGGTGAGGTAGGATGCCACGGGTGCGTCACATGATTATGATTTATGTCATAGCCGTGATGAGGAAGGAGTTCCACGCACGATGACTTTGAGGCGTAAGTCACGACTTGACATGGCTCTTATCATTGTATCGTAGTTTGGTTATCATACATGTCTCTGTTTTATATAGACTATTATGATTTCATTCTGATATTTTCGATTTCACATACTTGGTACTGTTGTCTTGACCTCGCCCGGCCGCGTTAAATCATGAGTAGAGGTACACGATTGTTGATCCTCGCTCATAGGATCACGATTCTGCGTTGGGAAGCTCCGTTTCTCCGGAGGCTTATCTTTTGGTATAGTTCCCTGTCATTGTAGGTACTTGTACATTCAGGGGTATGGTGGGGCCCTATCCCGTCATAGTTGTTATAAAAACTCTTAGAGGTCTGTAGTACTGTTGTGGGCAGGGCTTGTAAATGATGTAATTGTTCGAGTTTTGTTATATATGCAGAAAGGTGACCGTTTTGGTTAGCCTGTTTCTTATTTTATATATATCTTGTTTCATGTCTAAGTTTTTATTTCCGCTGATTTTCTCTGATGTTTTATCACTAGGGTGCCCGGGGTAAGGCATCAGTCGCGGGCCCGAGGTCGGGTCGTGACAACGAATCTCTTTAAGCTCAGGCTGCTCCTGAGCCTAGAGCTTTTGACAAGATCCCGTCTTCTTTTCGTTTTGAAAACGAGTTCATCGTACGTGTCGTCACTTCGAAATTTGACCGAGATGAAGACACTAAGAACTATCCGACCTCCATAAGTCCTTCCGTTCTCGACACAATTCAGAATGATTTCGGTTGGATTGGTCTCTCCGCGATTATTATACCCGGTCATGCTGATGATGTCACCACCTATATGTTCGGGTACTCCAATATTTACACCTACCCCTTCACTTTCAAGATCGATCCTCTGATCCATAACGTGATCCTCAAAATATGCCGGACATACAACTTGTGTCTTGCACAAATTGGTTTATCCGTCTGGAGGGTCGTTACTTGCTTCTGATTTCTGGCCAAAAAATTCGATGAAGTTTTCACCTTGGATTATTTTATCCGACTATATGCTCCAATGTCCTTCCATGGCGGGATCGTCCAGATATCCAAATGAGGAAAAATTTCCATTCTTTCTAGCATCGATGAAGATCGACATCGAGGTTGGATGGAGCGCTTTGTAGCGGTTCCGAATGTTGAAATCATTTCGGCGAGGTTCATGCTCTTCTCATAGAAATGGAACTTAAACCGTAAACATCAAAACCCTTCTCCTGTCTTTTGCATATCTTCAATTGATGGTTTAGCCTAAATTTTACTTCGTCAGTTTCTCAGTTGTCCGTTGGACTCCGGCCTTTATCGAGAACCTTCACATTTGGGTTGAAAAATCCATAAGCACTTGTAGTGAAATCAACTTGGGTTGAACCAACAACTTCCGTCACATCAGTCTTCCTAGATCAGAACGTCGCGACGCGCGTGGGTGTAGTGACATCAACACGTTCACGTCGTCATAACTTTAGAGGAGTACAATCGTCTAGTTTTGGCTTATATATGTAAGATAGGAGGGGAGGAAGATCATTCCAAATCCTCTTGCTCACACTTGTAACCTAAGCTCTATTTTCTCTCAACGCAATATACTGAAAGAAGCACCAGTTCATTAATTTCTATTACTTGTTCTAAGATTCAAGCTTACTTATTCTCATTTTCCGTTTATTTCTTCTTTTACCATGATGTGGTTGGTACGGTGGAATATGTTTATCCAAAAAAAATCTTCTTATTTATTTTTTAATATTTGATAAATAAATAAAAAATAATATCTCAAAAATATTTATATATAATTTAGGTAAAAATTATGGAGTTGGAGGTGGGGTGTGTGTGAGGGTGGTGGACGTGGGAGCTACGGGAATAGGAGTATGATAGGGTGTATTGGAGTTTTGAGTTTATGAGTATTAAATTATTTTCAAAGAAATAGTTTTAGCATTTTGAAATAAATATTTATATATATTAAGTGAATTTCTTAACACAAATGTTTGATCAAAGCTATTGAGTTATGCTGAATCAGTAATCGATACTCTAGCTCACCTTTGTAATGGAGGATCGGAGGAGTGAAATGTAATTTGTGAAACTTATTTTTTCTACTTTTACTGGAAATTAAGTCATTTGTATTATTTTTAAGAAACTCATTTTCCTAAAAAATATATTTTTCAAAAAAAAAAAATTAACCAACCAAACATGATTTTTTTTTTTTTTCACAAACACACCTTATATGTCTTTAAAGAATAAGATTAGGAATTCCTCGAAGAAGACTTATCTTTTTTGGAAATATAGGAGACTGAGACACAATTTACTTCCATTTAATATTCTGAAAAATCTTTCTCCTATTTGTGTGGCTATCATTGGTTCCACACAACAAGAAGCAACACAAACAAACTACATGCGTCTCTAATGCATCCCACTCCTTTTCCCCTACACACCTATAGATCTCCTCTTCATCATTAACACCAAAAAAACTCACAAAATGGCTTTACAACAACCATTTCTCTCTGAGTTACTCCACTCAACTTCAAAAAGATCACTCCCAAAAACTACATTAACCACAAAAAGTTCATTTGTTTCACTACAAACATCTCAAAGACACAATTATTATCTTCAATATAAGCAGTTGAAGAAAAAAGAGAGGTGTTATGCAATTGTAGAGAATCTTGGTGCTGAAGTTGTTGATGAGGATCAAAGCGTTATTTTGGAAAATTCAAGCTTAGATGAATTGAGGGGTCAAAGGGAAATTGTTGGTTATGATTGGACTGAGGAATGGTATCCGTTGTATTTGACAAAGAATGTACCTGATGATGCACCTTTGGGTCTTACTGTCTTTGATAAACAGGTTGTTTTGTATAAGGATGGCAGTGGTGAACTTAGATGCTTTGAAGATCGTTGTCCACATAGGTAAAGCATTTACAAAATATTTATACCTTCAGGTCACTTTTAGCTATTGTAGCTGGAGTGTAAGTAATATACACTGTCGGTGTAAATAATTTTGATCATTTTTACCTGTTGTAGAAGATAAGATATCGTATTTTCAATATTTCAAATTACAAAATTTAACAAGGTTTACCTGTTGGTGTTGATTGATGAGACTCGCAGTGGAGTGAAGCTAAGCTGGAGGTTTGGAGACAGACTCTGAATTCCAAAGAGTTTAGGCTGAGTAGGATCAAAATAGAATATTTGGAGTGCATGTTCAGCATCGGGAGAGAGCTTGAGATAGGCGAGGAGGTGAGGCTTGGTACTCATGTCATTTCGAACAAAGGAAGCTACAAGTAATTCGGGTCTATTATCCAAGAAAATAGAGAGATTGATGACGATATCACACATCGAATTGGGGCAGGGTGGATGAAAGGAAGGCTTGCATCCGGAGTCTTGTGCGATAAAAAGGTGCCACCAAAACTTAAAGGCAAGTTTTATAGGGTGGTGGTAAGACCGACTATTTTGTATGGGGCGGAGTGTTGACTAGTCAAGATGTAGCACATTCAAAAGATGAGAGTGGCAGAGATGAAGATGTTGAGATGGATGTGTGAGCATACAAGGAGAGATATGATTATTAATTATGATATCCGGGACAAAGTGAGAGTGGTCTCGGGGGAGGATAAGATGCGGGAAGCGAGATTGAGATGGTTTGAGCATGTGCAGAGGAGAGACACAAAAATGCCCCAGTACGGAGGTGTGAGAGATTGACTATAGACGGGTTCAAGAGGGTTAGAGGTATGCCGAAAAAGATATTGGGGAGAGGTGATTAGACGGGACATGACGCAGGTGCAACTTACTGAGGAAAGACCTTAGATAGCGGGTTGTGGATGACACGGATTAGGGTAGAAGGGTAGTAGGTAGTTGAGTGTAGTCGTACTTACGCTTACAGACAGGTATTTGTAGTGTTATTACTGTAGGTCCGCTTAGCATATCATACGAATAGGCGTAGTATTGTTTTATAGTTCCCTACGGTTTGATTTCTACTGCTAGTTAGTTATTGTTTCTTTCTTTCAGAATGTGCTATCATATCGTATTCGCTTTTGATACTAGCATTTTCATACTGCTTTAAATTTCTTGACCGGGTCTGATCATTTTCTCTTGTTTTTGCTTATGCATATGCATGTCTTGAGCCGAGGGTCTCTCGGAAACAACCGCTCTACCTGCCAAGGTAGAGGTAAGGTCTGTGTACATTCTATCCTCCTCAGACCCCACGATGTGAAATTTCATTGGGCATGTTGTTGTTACCTGTTGGTGTTGATGGTCTACAAAACTTAAACTCTTGTAGCAGATAATCTATCTTATTGTATGTAGACATTTTAAAATTTTCTTTTGCTTATGTATACATAGTTCGAGCTTAAAACAAATGAGTTCAAGTAGAACTTTCCCTAGATCCGCTTCTCTAATCGAGTGCAAACCGAGGTGGACAAAGAAAAAAAGGTTTTAAAATATTCTAGTTTTATACTCAATCCTCTTGCAGAAATATGAGTTAAGGCGGCATACAATAGACCCTTGTGGTCCAGCCCTTCCCAGACCCCGCACATAGTGGGAGCTTCTTTTTTTTTTAGTTTTATACTCAATGTTTGAATTTGTTACACGGAACCTTAGAACCTTAGCCATATAGTAGGGAATAAAGACCAGACAACTAGTTGTAAGTACTAAGTACCAACGTTAGGTGAACTTTCCACTCTTCCAGAACCTCATAGTGAAATATGATCCTACTAGTATTAGTATTTCAGTACAAGTATGTTGGTAATTTTTATGAATGAAGCTTTTACTCTCTACTTGGTTCTCTAATTTCAGACATTCCTCCATCTGTGTTTTAGGCGTTTCTAGGTAGTAGACTTACTATGAAATCTAATTAATTCTCTTGTCTGCCCATCCATGTCCGTGATGATTCATATAACCGATTTCAATTTGTTTTGGACTAAGTCGTAGTTGTTGGCTGCCCATCCATCTGTATCATATAGTCGAGGTGTTCTCACCATTTCAACCATCCAGCGCCTGCATTCTTATAGAATTGTTGGGCTTTGTTCTAAATACTGCACTTCCCTTCCATCGGTCAAGCTTTTGCATTTGGTTTTGGCAGTTCCTTGTCTAGTTAGGTGGGTGCGATTTCTCTTTCCATATCCATCATCGGTGAAGATGAATGTAAGAAGTACATACACTTAATATCTTGGAACACCTATCTTTGAATCAGATCCTTTTACATTTCTTAGATCAGGTAAATATAGCTATTCAGTAAGTCTTTCAGGGTCAGTACATCATGGCATACTAATATATTTAGAAGAAAGTTGTCTATTATTAATATGAATTGCAGCCAAAGAGTGAAATTAAACCAATGCTTTTCCTCTCCTTTTTCAGTAATGCAATAAAAATCCATTTAATGACCAGTGGAGTATTGAAGTTTGATACATATCAAATTTTTGGAATGTAGTTTGACCTTGTGGCTGGTACAGTAAAGAAGTATATAAATCCGTCTTTTATATTTTAATCCTTCAAATCTGTATCAAGGGTCGTGTCACGTGTGAAGTTGGTGAACTCACAGGCTTAATCTAACTTTGATATTCCTCTTTCTGTTGAGCCGTTGAGACTGAATTTTCTCATCCACGAAGAATATGTCATTCCCTTAGAGAGCTCTAGTGCCACTGAAGCTAAAGCTATTCTGCCTATTTACATCAACCGATTAACTGTTGCCTTAAAACTTTTTTAAAGCTTTATAAACACAGAAATTTGTTGATAATGTGGGAAATAATCATCCTTCAGTGCAGATTTCCTGTCTTTCACTCTTTCCGACATGTATCACTCTTTCGGCTTTACTTCTACGCATTCAAAAAATTCACTTTGGAATCCTGACCATAAATTCCTTCTCAATTCAGATTAGCCAAGCTCTCTGAAGGACAACTGTACGATGGCAAACTGGAATGCTTGTATCATGGTTGGCAGTTTGACGTAGATGGTAAATGTGTGAAGATACCACAGGTTAGTTTTATGCATCTTCATTTGTAAACTCATGTTGTAAGTGTTGTACTCCATTTCATTCTTGTCTGTGATTTTGTTCCTACCAGCTACCTGAAAATGCTAAAATTCCTCGATCAGCTTGTACCAAGACATATGAAATTAGGGATTCCCAGGGAGTAGTCTGGATATGGATATCTCACAGAACACCACCTAATATTAACAAAATTCCCTGGTTTGAAAACTTCGAGAGGAAAGGATTTCAAGATATTTCTACTATTCACGAGCTCCCATATGATCACTCTATTCTTCTGGAAAACCTAATGGACCCCGCTCACGTCCCGATATCTCACGATAGGACAGATTTTACAGCCAAAAGGGAAGATGCAGGACCGCTCTTTTTCGAGGTGACAGAAAGGACTAACCGGGGTTTTGCGGGCTGGTGGGGTAAGGAAAAGGATCAAGGCAAAGCAAACTATACACCGAACTTCTTACGGTTTGAAGCTCCTTGTGTTCTTCACAATAGTAGAGAATTTGTTGATGAGAATGGAGAAAAGCATTACTTTTCAGGTCTCTTTCTTTGCAGACCAACTGGTCAAGGGAAATCCATGCTTATCGTCCGGTTCGGAAACACAACAAAAAGAAGCGGGATACTTAAATTTATCCCGAACTGGTTCTGGCATCAAAATGCAAGCAAGGTCTTCGAGCAAGATATGGGGTTCCTTTCGTCCCAAAACGAAATCTTAATGAAAGAAAAGGTTCCAACCAAGAAACTCTACTTGAACCTAAGGTCGTCAGATACATGGGTAGCTGAATACAGGAAGTGGATGGATAAAGTCGGGCACGGAATGCCTTATCATTTCGGTCATAGCACTATTTTCCTGCCCCAACAGCCAGCTGTTGTCGAGCACGCCCCTGCTGGTTTTGTTGCCAATTTTTCGGCTGCTCAACCAGCTAAAGGAGGAATCGGAGGAATGTATGCTCCGAATCCCGCTAACAGATATTTCAGGCATGTTGTCCATTGCAAGGATTGCAGAAATGTTGTTAAAGCTTTTGAGACTTGGAAAAAGGCCCTCTCTGCTATTGGTCTCGTGTCAACGGCATTTGCAATTCTAGTGTCCGGAAGACAGTGGAAGGCCGTATTTTTGCTTTCGACGTCTCTATGTTTAGCTGGAGCATATGCCTGCTCAACAGCCATTGCAATGAATACAACCAACTTCATAAGGACTCACAGAAGATTGTAAACCTAAAGTTCTCTGAATTCATTGGTCTATTCAGTATGTTTTCCTTTCACTTCTCTTTTTGCTGCTGTTATTCTTCTTCTTAGGACTAGATATTTTGTGGACTCTGAAACTCAGTTTCTTCATACTGTTAAAAATATGTATACACCTAAACTCAAATTAATATCTTTGATGTAAAATAGGATTCAGGTTTCTATGCTTTTCATATATTCTAATAAGTAAAACTCATATTTCTCTGCTATGCTTGATCGATCCGTATGCTTCTTAAGAAAATTGATTGTTCGTGGGATGTTTATATATGTCCTAGAGACGATCAATTTTAGGGACAAATGTACTTAAACACATTCGTATTATTAATGAGATTAATAAATTTATGGCATTTTGTAATTACTGAATTATTATTTGATTGTTTATTATTCATTAATGTGCATTTGAGCTAACGTTATCATTAATAGGGTGAGATATTAATGCTAGAGCGTAGTTCTCAAAGTAGCCTCGACGGATGATCATTGAGAAAATGATATCAATGATATATTATAAGTCGACATGTGGTCTGCATCACATTCTTAGAGAATGTAGTATGTCTCACTTACTACTAGTAATGGTTGCTAGTGATGGACACATGAATACTCTTAGAGGGTATTGACATGCCCTGCTGATAAACTATTTGTTATACATGTCTAAAGTATTATCAGCATGTGGGAGATAGAGGTCCTTTGACTTGAGGTCAATACGCACCTGGTTTGTAGAGTAATGTAATTTGATCATGTCCTGAGCTTGAATTCCTTATAGGATAAGACATGGTTTGTATTGGGTACATTGTGATATAGACTAAGGTGGTAGTTGAGCCAAGAATATGATTCATTCCTCGATTAGATATTCGAGAGAACACTCAGCTTCTCAGTGATGTTAGGTCGACCAAGTCATTGGTCAATGCAAGACACTTATCTAAGGTATGATCTAGTTGTCGACTAATATATAGATGAGATAAAGTGATCAAACCATTTGGATAGACACTTGACAAATCCTAAGCTTGATCGAGTGTGTCGCGAATGAAAGGAATTTATCATTCCACATAGAGGTTGTGTTTACTAGAGTCTTGTAAACGTTCTTCACATATTGAGTTCGTCATGTGGCGCAGTCTAGGAGTTTCGTGTGAACCTTAATTTGATTAAGCGTCGATGTGTGAAGGTCTAAAGGGTCACACTAAGTCGATTGTCTTTTCGGTCTAAAGAGCATATTGAGATAGTATAAAATATTTGATTTAGAATTGAGATATTTTAACCAATAATAAATTTGAGATAAATTTCATTTGATGGAAATTGATTAATTAAGTCAAAATTAGATTTAGAATTTAATTAAAATTAAGCGTCTTTGAAACTTTAAAATAAAGAGAGCGTATGCCATGGTACTGTGATTAGCTTGATCAGTGACCAGCTGCAACTTCGATTTTGGGTCAGGTTTTTAAGCCTAATCTCAGTCTGATTTGTATCCTAATCTCCCCTATATATTCAGCACTTAACCTTATAATTTAGGTTACTTTGATTCTACACAAATTTTACACTTGAATTCTTACTTCTGAACTCAGAGTTCAAGAATTAAAATACTCTCAAACCACTGCCAAGATTTCCTGGCTTTCCTGACAGAGGAGTATACCGTAGCGAAGACTTGCAGTCGTAAGGACAATTGTGTGCACACCTTTTAGTAAAGATTCTGAAACTTGTAAACTATAAGTTTCTTTGTGTCTTTGCAGATTTCAATTGTAACATAATCATACCAGACATAATTGTTGGGCAAGTAAGTTAACAAAATTTTAAACTTCCGTTGTGTCTTGTGTGTTTTAGACCCAACAAAACCCCACAGTGGTATCAGAGCCCAGACTGATTCAATGGTTACGTAACAATTGAATGATATAATAATATGGGTTAAACATAAGATTGATTTTAATCTGAATTAATACAAGGCTATTTGAAATCTGACATACTTTGACTGAGCGATTAACTTTTGTAATCACCATAAATTATCAACTACGCTAAATCAAGGAAGTCATTCCATTCTAGCACGAACTGAGTCTTGTTCAGAAATCGGTTCACTGTGAACATGGTGCACGACGAAGAACGTGTAGGAATGGATGATGGTCGACATGTGCGTTATCGATAATGGTGGGTGGTAGTAAAGGATCCGTAATCTGAACCCTAAATTAGATTTAGGGGTTGGACGATTTTTAGAAAATCAGTACGAAAATCGCTCTGAAAAGGAGGTCGGCGTCGCGGCGCCAGCTAGGGTTACACGGCGGCGCCTGTCATGGTAATTATCAGGGGTCGTGATTAAAACCTTCGTTTAAAATTCAGAGCTTACTGGAACTGAAGCGCTGCGGCCCCATAGTGGAGCGCCGCGACTCTAATTCACAGAAACAGAAACCAAAAGTTTCTGCCTGTTCAGCGTCGCGACTCCATGGTGGATCGTCGCGGCGCCTGATCTCCAGAAAGTTAAAATCTCAGTTTTTGAAATTTAATCTATGATTATTATTACACAGTATGTTGTTATATTGTTTACGTGCTAAATGATCGTCATTTACTTTACCAAGTTTTAAGTCCGCAAATCATGCTTGGGTAAGCGGCGTCCAAAACTAGTTTAGAGTCCGCAATCATGCTTGGGTAGACGGCGCTCAAAACTAGTTTAGAGTCTGAAATCATGCTTTGGTAGGCGGCGCCCAAATACATGTTTTAAATGCTTTGAGTAATGTTTGAAACATGTAATAGTTGATCTTGAATATAACCCTGAATTAAAATGTTCCCCAAAATTTAATATAAGTCTCATTTAAAATGAACGCGTCGTATGTTATAATTGGTTGTGGTGCAAAATCCTTTTCGGTGAGATGAGTATTTATGCCCCAGCATTTGCTCTAAGTCTACGAGGACTCAGACCCTTTCATAGATGCATATAAATGTTGTAGTAGGTGATAAACCTTCGTGAGTATTAACACCCAGTGTTTGCTCGATGAAGGGAAAGCCCACTTAGATACATAATTGCAGTCGCATGCGAGGTTGAATTGCTGAAATTTGTCTTGGCGCCCGATGTCGGACGGTAGAGGGGCTTGATCGTTTGTTTAGAGCATTCGGTCAACCAAGAGTTATAAATTGTTTGTAATTGGTTTAGAGACCTACCGAATCATGTTGTTGAATTTATCATTCTCAGCAAACGCGGAGACAACATGAGTCTGGATCTTGGCCCATTATAATCGTATTTGATATGAGTATGTATTCTTTCATGGGGTAAAAGAGTATGTTAAAATAGTGAGAGATAATTAAACTAAATACCATGTAAATTAGTAAACGAATGTGTTCAATAAAAATTATGTTAGAATGTTAATTTCAAGTCTATCTTTTCTTCAGTTACAATGTCGAATATGTCACTTAAAATGTTGGTTGAAACAAACAAGCTGAATGGAGCCAATTTGCCTAATTGATTAAGAAATTTGCGTTTGGTGTTGCGATTAGAAAATATTGAGTATGTATTGGATACATCACTCCTACAGTCCCTACTAAAGATTCTGAAGCGTATGCCCTGTTTGACAAGGCAGCCTATCAGAAATATCTTGATGATGCTATTGCGACAAAATGTATCATGTTATTTTCTATAACTCCAGAGTTACAAAGACAACATGAAAATATGGGCACTAACGAGATGCTGGAACATCTGAAGAGTCTCTATGACTCATAGTCTCAAACTATGGAGTACGAACTGCTGAGAGACCTCTTCAAATGTAAGTTGAACGAAGGGGGTCAGGTGTCACAACATGTTTTGAAGATGATTGTGTTAATATAAAGGTTAGCTTCGATTGGAACGAAGTTGCCCGTAACAGTTTCTGTCAACCTAATCTTGAATTCGCTTCCTGTTTCATTTGAGAACTTTATTGTAAATTACAACATGAATGGAATCAAAACGAATCTCCAGAGCTTCATAATATGTTGAAGACCTTCGAATCGTCCACCTCCAAAGGTAAATTTGTGCTCATGGTGGGATCATCGAGCAAGTTCAAGCCTAAGGGTAAGAATGTGCAGAATAAGAAAAAGGGTAGGGCGGTTGCCGTCACACCCACAACTATGAAACCTCGAGGAGTTGTTCAAAAGAAGGCCAAGATAGTTGTTGATGTTTGCCTCAATTGCAAGAGAAAATGACATTGGAAGAAGGACTGTACAACCCCAAGGAGAGACAAAGCACAAGGTGTTTCTGGCCCTGCTAGACAAGGTATGTTTGTTATTGAAATAAATATGTCTATAATTAATTCTCACTGTTGGGTATTAGATACCGCTTGTGGCTCACACATTTGTAACAATGTGCAGGGGCTAATTGACAGCAGAAAGGTTGGACCTTGGGAAGTAGATCTACGCGTTGAAAACGGAGCAAAAGTTGATGTTGAACGCGTGGGGACTTATAGACTAGATTTACCTTCAAGCTTTTGTTTAGAACTCAATAATTGCAGCCGGTCTACCTACCAAGGTAGAGGTAAGGTCTGTGTACTCTACCCTCCCAGACCCCACGTGGTGGAATTTTACTGGGTATGTTGTTGTTGTTGTTGTTGTTAACGAGGAATATTATTTTTGTCCCTATGTTAGACATTGAAGGATTTTCCTCATTTATTACCAATGGAAATTATGGTTTATCTTATAATGATTTTATTTGTAATGCATCGCTTGTGTATGAATTGTATGTTTTAAACTGTAGTTATAAACGAGCTAAAATAAGTAATCCAAGAAATCTCACCTACTTATGTACTACTGCAGACTTGGTCACATCAATGAATCAAGGATAGCAAGATTGAGGAAATTAGATTATCTAGAATCATTTGACTTAGAGTCATATGGTAATTGTGAATCTTGCTTAAGAGGAAAGATGACAACCAAATCACTTTCTGGGAAAGGGGTGTGTGCCAAAGAGGTGTTTGAGTTAGTCCATATCGATTTATGTGAGTCGTTTTCAACTCAAGCTAAGGGAGACTTTCTTTATTTCATCACTTTTACAGACAATTTCTCAAGGTTTGAGCATGTGTATCTTATGAAACATAAGTCCGAAGCTTTTGAGAAATTCATGGAGTACAAGTCAGAAGTAGAGAAGCAACTTGAAACAAGTATTAAAACTTTTCGATCAGATCGAGGAGGTGAATACTTAATTAAATAATTTCTAGATTACTTGAAGTTTATGGAGTTCAATCACAATGGACACCTCCCGGAACACCACAAATGAATTGTGTTGCTGAGAGGAGAAATCAGACCTTATTAGATATGGTTAGATCCATGATGAGCTTCTCAGCTCTACCAACATACCTATGGGGATATGCATTACAAAGCTCAATCTATATTTTGAACAGAGTTCCTTCAAAGTCAGTAGAGAAAACTCTCTATGAGATATGGAACGGCAAAAAGTCAGTACTTAGACACATGCGACCCTGGAGGTGCCCTACATATGTAAAGAAGTTGTTTACTGACAAATTGGAATCTAAAAGTGAGAAATATTATTGTCACGCCTTTTTTCGACTGCGACATATTCACTCCTGCTTAGAAATGTTAGAAAATAAAATAAAATAAAATGCTAAAAAGTATGCTAAAGAGGCTAAAAATGCTAAAAGGGTTCGCGGAGTCGTCACCTGACTAGTTTAGGTGAATTATGACACCTAAATGTCAACTAGGTTAAAGTCGACACTAACTCCATTAAAAATGATCTGCTAAACTTTAATGAGATTCTGGGCAAGAGTTCTTTATTATCCTAAAGGGAAGAGGTTAGGCAGTCTAAAAGATTCGCTAACTTGCGGTTGTCCGTTCAAACATAGGGTTAATTATTATACTATTGAAAATGTATGTTTTAAAGTATTTAAGCAAAAGATATTTATAAGCGTAAGTGTATTTTGGCCTGCATAAAATGTAAGATTTGTTTAAAATACATAAAGCTAATCTTAGTTGAAGACATGCATTTAAAAAGTAGTTAGAAAACATATGAAATTATGCTATTGGGTATATATGTTGCTTAGTATAATATAGAAGTAACAAATGCAAAACCTGTGATGACGAACAAATAGGATGTGAAAATATATCATGCAAAGGTTAATGATCCTACGATTTATAAATATATTTTTTATGTGAATGCTAATAGAAATTTATAAAAAATGATTTTCCTCAAGTTAGGATTTAGTAAATAATGTCTTGATTACCTAAATAATTATGCGACTAAATGGTTTAATTATAGTTTAAGCAATGTGTGTCAAGCTAGAATAATTAACTTAAAAGGAGGTAGATTTCTAACGTCGAACTAATTCCTAATGACACTCAAAGTTTAACTATGTGTACTAATGTTAGTGTAATGTTAGACAATTAAATAATGAATGGGGGCGGGGCAGAAAAATTAAATAATGATTCGAAGAATGGCGGTACTATTTCGCCGGTGGTCCTTGGAATTTTCTGATGCGGATAGAAGATGCACACAAATGCGGGTGAATGCAGATCTTCATTTGATGGAAGGAGCGATGAGTCTCACAATGAAACTCTTCATTTGGCTCCGGTGCATTTCATGTAAAATAAAAGAAGATAAGGATTAATATATGCTCTGAATTTTATCATGCACAAAATAAATACCAGCATACAAACTAACAACATATGCACATAAATTAAGGAGGAGCAAATAATCAATGGTTAAAACTTAGAATCAAACAACGGGAGATGGCCTAGACTTAACCAAATTCAGACAAAAGGGACATGTAATTGGGAGGCCCTTATGCGAGGAAATCAGTCAACAAAAGAAGTGAATATAAGTTTCCTCTGTTACCCCTGCGGCAGTCATTTTCAGATTGGTTTGTCCAGGACGCAATCAAACGTTTTTTTCACTATCAAAAGATATTAATATGCTCAAGGTAAGGACAATGAAATAAGGAATGTGACTAAAACTTTATTTCTAGGCTGCATCTTTTAAGAATAAACTCATATGACAATAACAAGAACGATCTACTACAAGTTTTGAGAATAAAGCTTTTAATAATGTAAGAAAATAGTATGACTTCAGACCTTAGGTTAAGACACTAATACTACATTGACCCAAATAAACTTCTGCACTTCATATATATGCTTCTCTGGCATTACTAATCTAAAATACTTCAAAGCAATAATTGACAGCAAGTCACTTTGCATATAAATCTATTGAGTTGTATAGATTCCAGATTTAGACGTTCCTTTAAGAGAGACAAATTCTAACATTTTTTAAGCTTAGTGAAATGAGATCAACACATACACACAAGGCCTTTTATCATGTTTTGCCATCCTAAACTCGCAAACGAGCAACTTATCACTATGCTAACAGAGACACACAGGTGCGCGACGTAGAAAATAGGACATCATATTATATGAGTCATAGAGGGATTGAAGCTAGTATCTGCTTAATAGGAAATGCGAGATATATGAAAAGAACATTATTGCCGAACCTCAGGCTCACTACCCACATCACGGTCGTTGCAAAACAAGTACTAAAACGGTGTGCCAATCACATTATACTAAAGATAAACCCAGACTAACAGATTTGCATCGGAACAATCGAATAAACAAGTTAACCAGCAATTAAACAGCAACTGACGTCACGTTTATGCATCAATGAACCCAATAATCTGAACGAGCTAATCGACACATGTTTAGCACACAAATACAACAATACAAAATGAATTAAGAGGAATTTGGATTTACCTTCTCCGGGCAACGAACCGAGGCAGCATATCAAGTCGTCTCCACTCGGGGGATTTATTGCTTATGCGATTTGAAAAGGAAGAACCTAGACTTCTAATTCTCAGATTTTATTACTTGCTGGATTGCTAATTTTTTATGATTCTTCTATATGTTTTACTATATTCCCATGATGGTTCTTCCCTACTTCTCTGTTTTTCGATGGTGAAGTTGATGGGTTCTTTTTTTTTACTCCATCTCCCCGATCCTTATGTGTGTATATTAGCTTGACTTATATAGCCTTGATTTTGGTTTCTAATTCGTGAATTTATAATGATTGTCGTGTAAATTAGGCAAATTTCTTACAACTTTTATGACTGATTTGGGACGCGATTTTGATGCTAATTTTGGTAAGATTTTGGTGTAAATATTTTGGTACTTATTCTGGACGATTCTTGTATCATTTATTATGGTACTGATTTGGATGTTAATTCGGTAAGAGAATGATTTGATTATGCCGGATTCTCAGGCGAGAATCCCGGCGGGCGATGGGGGTGCGAAGGTGAAGGTGCGGCGACTGCTAGGTTTTAGGTTAGGGATATTTTTGGTCTTGTTGAGTTTAAGGGATGCTGGGGACGAAAATAAAGGGCCTGGGAGGTTTGGGCCAACTCGGGTTTGGGCTGCGGAAATTGGGCTTAGTATTAGGTGTTTAATTTTGGGTAGAGTTTTAAGTGTTAGTAAATTATAAATAATACTTATTAAATATTATTAAAATGCCCAATGCGGATATGATATTTAAAGATTGCTTAATGCTTTTATAAATGTGACGCTATTATTAGATTAAACTTAGTTTAATAGGAATTTAAATTGCGAATAATTGCTATAGAATTGCTTGAGTATTAATAGACGTAGATATAATTTTAAGGAATGTTTGATGCGAAGCCATTATTAAATTATTTATTTATGTATTTATTATTATAAAAATGCTAAATGCGGACATAATATTTATGGTGCTTAATGCTTGAGATGTCATTATTGAATTACTTATTTATGTATTTATGTGTTTATGCATGTACTATTATTGTTAAAATTATTAAGATTATTCTAAAAAATAGTGTAATTTTATGATTAATGATTGGACGAGAGGGTCAAAATTGGGTGTCAACAATTATTTTGTGGGGTATCCTAAGGAAACAAGGGGATATTACTTCTATCTTCCTAGCGAAGATAAGATTATTGTTTCCAGAAATGCAACTTAAACTTTTCTTGAAGAAGACTGTGTCTACAAGGAACAGAGTTACAACAAGATAGAACTTGAAGAAATTCAAGAAGTGAAAAATAATATAGAGGATGAACTCTTGTCAAATGACCTAGGCAAGGATTTAGTGGGAGTATTTAATGAAGATTGGGTACTTAGAGTATGCCCTTCAGCCAGTGGGAGTGATGTGAGAGATAATGCAGAAATGTGAGGCTCGTATACACAACCAATGGAAGATGACACAATGGTTGTACATCATCCTATTCAAAACGATATTCCTGAAAGCTCTCAAGGTGCTGGATTGTCCAACACACAAACACCTTCTCACAATCAAAATACAACAAACACTGAAACGCAGAATATTCAACTCCGTGGGACCACTAGGACTCATCGTGCACCTGAAAGACTTAACCTCCTTGTTGAAACACACAATGAGATAGATATTCCTAATGATGATGAGCCTACTACCTACATCGAAGCAATGTTAGACATTGATTCACAGAGATGGCAAGAAGCCATGAAATCCGAAATGAAATCCATGTACATAAATCAAGTATGAAATTTGGTTGATTTGCTAACAGGGGTTAGATCCATAGGATGCAAGTGGGTCTTCAAGAAGAAGATTGATGCATATGGCAAGGTACATACTTATAAAGCAAGATTGGTGGCTAAAGGTTATAATTAACGGCCTGTGGTCGATTATGATGAAACCTTCTCACATGTTGCAAAGATTAAGTCCATTCGGGTTTTGCTTGCAATAGATGCATACTATGATTATGTTATTTGGCAAATGGATGTTAAAACTATCTTTCTCAATGGTAACCTAATTGAGGAGGTGTATATGATACATCCAGAGGGTTTTACATTCAAGACTCAACCCAAAGCAGTATGTAAACTACAGAAGTCCATTTATGGACTTAAGAAAAGCCTCAAAGAGTTGGAATGTTTTCTTTGACAAAGCAGTCAAATCATTTGACTTTGTTAGAAGCAAAGAAGACCCATGTGTTTATATAAACGCACAGATGAGAGTATTGTCTTCATTGTCATATATGTAGATGACATATTGATAATGAGAGATAATAAGTCTTTCATGCAATCAGTCAAGGAATGGTTATCCAGGACCTTCATGATGAAGGACTTGGGTGAAGCCTGCTACATTCTTGAAATTAGGATCTACAGAGATAGACCTAATATATTGTTGGGGCTGTCACAGTCTGTATACATAGACAAAGTGCTAAAACGTTTCTCTATGGAGAATTCCAAGAAAGAAAATCTTCCTATAGGTCAAGACATCAAGTTATCAAAGAAGGATAGTCCTTCTACTGTTGCAGAACTTGACCGCATGAAGAGGATCCCATATGTTTCAGCTATAGGATTAATCATGTATGTCATGACATGTACAAGGCTAGATGTGGCCTATGCACTTAGTATGACTTGTGAATTCTAGCAGAATCCTGGGGAGGAACACTGGAAAGCAGTCAAGAGTATTCTTAAGTATCTTAGATGAACTAAAGAACATTTCTTAGTCTATGGTGGACAAGAAAAGTTAGTGTAGCTACTGGGTACACTGATGCTAGCTTCCAGACAGATCTTGATGACTTCAAATCTCAATCTGGATATGCCTTCATTTTAAATGGTGGAATAGTGAGTTGGAAAAGTTCCAAGCAAGCTACAACTGCTGATTCAACTACTGAAGCCGAGTACATTGCTGGATCGGAAGCTGGTAAGGAAGGTGTCACGATATCTGAGTTCTTAAAAGAACTAAGAGTTGTTCCAAGTGCCATATGTCCAATAACGATTTATTGTGACAACACTAGCGCGATTGTGCAAGCTAAGGAACCAAGATCAACGAACATAAATAAGCATGTACCAAAGAAATACGACATACTTAGAGAGATGGTGGAAACTGAAGAAATAAAGTTAGACTATGTTCCCACAGATGAAAATCTAGCAGACACATTTACTAAACCATTAAGTTTAGTCAAGCATAATGGTCATTTCGAAAATATGGGAATTAGATGCGTTGGAGATTGACTCTAGGCCAAGTGGGAGATTGAAAGTATATATGTCCTAGAGACAATCAATTTTAGGGATAGATTGTTACACCCCGTAATTCCATGACATGTGTATAAGAACGTACGTAAGAAAACAAGACTTTGAGACTTGTAGAATTTATCGGAATTATGGAAATTTCGGAAACGAAATATTATGGACCAATTGGAGGGTGACACGTGTCACCCCCCCTTATAGGCTTGGTCGAATTGACCAAGGTCAAATGTGCAAGTCTTGAAGACAAGCTTGACAAAATTGACTAAGTCAACTTGCCAACATGACAAAGATTTTTTAGTCTTGATAAATCCAAGCCACACAAATGTTTTAATCTAGACATTTCATTGTATTATATATACATATACAAGTAGCAAGACTTATCACAACACTTAGAAAAATTTCCACACATTCTTGTTCTAGCAATGAGCTCTCGGCATTAGCTCATATTCCACACAAAAAAATTTCATTTGTGGTTCAATAATCCCAATACATTAACCCAAGGTTCCTAAAGGTATTGTAAGGTTATCTCAATAGAAAGATTCCGTAAAAACTACGTTTTCACGTTGGTCGCAAGATGAAAATCTAAGTCGCTTTCATAGTTTTGGTTGGAAATTGAAGGGAAGTTGTTTATGAACTTCTAAGGACTTCAAATAGCGGATTGGAGCGTGAAGGAAAGGAACTAAGTTGCTAAGGAGCGACTTTAAATCTTGGAATTTTATTGGGCTTAACAAGGTAACAATCTTGTCGTCTTAGTGATTAAATATTACATATTGTTGTAGTTATGTATATAAACAAGCATGAGATATATATTATGAAGATTGATAAGTGTTATGGATATTGGAACCACTAATCCGAAACTAGTATGTTTAGCCTTTGAGATTGTAATTCAATTTGGTTATTAGTTTTAGTCGTCACATGTTATATAAAGAAGGAATTAGAGTTGTTAAAGTGTTTGCGACTATATAACATGTTAGAACGACAAAATGGATTGAAAGGAATTGGAAAGGATTATATGTGGTTGTACTTTGTAGCCGAGAATGATATTTAATATTGGATTGTTTTGTAAATTATGGGGCAGAATTTTACACGTCTTGTAAGTCGTGTAATCCCCTTTGGTTAGCTGAATTGATGAGCCTTAAATGTGGCATGTTGGTTATTGATTTCGGGCCTTGAAAAAGGTGGAAAAGTACGTAGAAACAAAAGAAGTGCTTCCCAATTTTTCGTAGAATAGGAAGCTTTACACTTAGACTATTCTACGTTGGAAAGCTAGAAGTTGATAAACGTATTATGATCATTATAGGTTGACATTCTACGTGCGGCATATTCAACTTGGCAAGTGGATTAAGTCGGAGAGGTATGTGGAACTTTCCCTATCTTCTTGAGCATGAGTTTTATAAATGTATAGTACGGTGGGCGTACATGTTTAAAGTGAATTCGGTTTCATTTTGGTATCCTTGCCTTGATTTCGAAAAGTGAAGTAATTTGGCTTTTAAAAGTATATGTGACTTGATGTTACATGGAAGGATTACTTGACTTGAAAAGTATAGAATACTTGATTTGGAAAGGTATTGATCACTTGATTTCTAATGTTAAGAGACTTGAAGTATTTTGAAAGTAAATGATACTTGGTTTTAAAAGTATAAGTCTCTTGGTTTCAAAAAGAATGTAATTGTCTAAAACATAAAAAGTTATAACGACTTTATGGGAAGTTAGTTATAACTGCTTTATGGAAGGTTAAGAGAGTGTATACTTGATTTATAGGCATGAGTTGTCTAGGTTGTGAAAGTAGAAGTTACTTGGTTTCAAAGCCTTGAAATGAATTTCTAAAGGTGTAGTAACTTGTTTTGAAAGGTAGACAAGCCTTGATACTACGGGTGTTAGTATCTTGGGGGTTTTATATGAGAAAGAGTCATTTTTAAAAGGATAAAGGTACGTAGTACTTTGGGTTAAATTCCCGGATTTTTCATGACATGTTAGTGCCTTAAGTTAAATAAAATGAGAGTGCATGATAATTAAGTCTAATAAGAAGTTAAGGGATTTCTTAACTTGCTTATGTTATGTATGATAGCCGGTTGTGCTAGTGTTATGTTATTCTTGCGGGGTAAACCCCCGGGTTAATACTTATTCCATGGATTTTCTACCCATGATGTGAGTGCGGCGTATGTACTCATTGCGGGTCCACAGGGCCCATGAGGGTGAAATAGTCCTATGCGGGTGAAATAGTATCATGCGTAGCAAATTGCTCCATTGCGGGTCCACATGACCTATGCGGGTGAAATAGTCCCAAGAGTAGGATTGCTTAATGATATTACGGGCGGGTGGCCCTAATTTGATCGTAAGCTTCCTAATTTTAAATGATAAAGTCTACTCTTATTTACTCTCATTGTTAGTAAGGCACATTGTACTGTTAAATTCGTTATCATACATGTCTCCATCTTTATTTTAGACTATTATGATTTCATTACAGTATTTTCAGTTTCACATACTTGGTACATGTTGTACTGACCTCCTTCGGGGGGCTGCGTTCATGCCGCAAGTTGAGGTACATAGCTTGATGATCCTCACTCTTAGGATCACTGTTCAGCTGTTGAGAAGCTCCATTACTACGGAGGCTTATCTTGGTTCAGATCCCTGGTATTGTCGGTTGTTGTACATTCAGGGGTATGGCGGGGCCCTGTCACGTCACAGTTGTTATGTCAAAACTCTTAGAGGTCTGTAGTCATATCTTGTGGGTCAGTTTGTAAAGTAAAAGGATGTAACTGCTTTCGGTTATATATGTATATATATCCAGGGAGGCAGTCTTATCGGCTAGCCTGTTGTTTACTTCTAATTGTTTTAAGTTGTGTGTTTTATGTATGTTCCTCTGATTTTGTCTGATGGTTACCTGTAAGGGTGCCCAGGTAGGGCAGCAGTCGCGGGCCCGGGGTCAGGTCGTGACACAGATGTACTTAAACACATTCGTATTATTAGTGAGATTAATATATTTATGGCATTTTATAATTATTGAATTATTATTTGATTGTTTATTATAAATTTGTGCATCCCTTGAGCTAATGTTGTCATTAATAGGGTGAGATATTAATGATAGAGTGTAGTTCTCAAAGTAGCCTCGACGGACGATTATTGAGAAAGGGATATCAATGATATATTATAAGTCCACATATGGCCTGCATCACATTCTTAGAGAATGTAGTATGTCTCACTTACTACTAGTAATGGTTGCTAGTGATGGACACATGGATACTCTTAGAGGGTATTGACATGCCCTGCTGATAAACTATTTGTTATACATGTCTAAAGTATTATCAGCATGTGGGAGATAGAGGTCAATACGTGTAGAGTAATGTACTTTGATCATGTCCCAAGCTTAAATTCCTTATAGGATAAGACATGACTTGTATTGGGTACATTGCGATACATACTAAGATGGTAGTTGAGCCAAGAATAGGATTCATTTCTCGATTAGATATTCGAGAGAACACTCAGCTTCTCAGTGATGTTAGGTCGACCAAGTCATTGGCCAATGCAAGAGACATATCTAGGGTATGATCTAGTTGTCGACTAATATATAGATGAGATAAAGTGATCAAGCCATTTGGATAGACACTTGACAAATCCTAAGCTTGATCGAGTGTGTCGCGAATGAAAGGAATTTATCATTCCACATAGAGGTTGTGTTTACTAGAGTCTTGTAAATGTTATTCACATATTGAGTTCGTCATGTGGCGCAATCTAGGAATTCCGTGTGAACCTTAATTTGATTAAGTGTCGATGTGTGAAGGCCTAAAGGGTCACTGATCGGTGTATTTTATATACACATTTTGAGTCATTTTTAATTAGTATTTTACTCATTTTATTTATGTTTAGTATAGTATTAGGGTCGTTTTCCTTTCTTTTGTGTCACAGCGGTCATAAATGGAGAAATGGCGAAAAGAAGATGAAATGAGCATAAATGAGATGGAATTGCACACAAAAAGGGCCAAGAAATTAAGTCTAAGAAGTTCCGAGAATTATAGAGGAGTTCAGACGAAGTCCGGACGAAAAAAGGGCAACGAGACTAAATCTGCCAGAAAAACGTCACCGAGTCATGGCTGGCGTTAGTACGGCATGGCCGACGCTGGAATTATGAAGTCTTTGAATTTGACATGTTTTCAGAATCCTAAAGGGATAAATTTTCCTACCTAAAGGGATAACTTTTCCTACCTAAAGGGATAACTTTTCCTACCTTAAAACCCTTACCTAAAAGGATTCTAATAACTTTTCCTACCTACAAAATCCCTAACCCTTCACCAAAAGGATTCTTTGGCTATAAATACTCTACATCATTAGAAGAATTATTCATTCTCCATTCCACCATTCACCATTTTACATCCATCCTTCCACCAATCAATCTTGTAAATATTCCACAACACAACTCTTGGATGCTTGGCTTGGAGACTCATTCTTAAGTATTTTCTTTTCCTTTTCTTTACTTTATTTCAGTTTTTGTATGATGAACATGGGATTAGTTCTTGTCATGTCAATGACTAGGAACTAATTCCTCTATAGGGCTTTCCATGTTGAATCTCTAGAAACTTATGTTATGATTTAATGCATGCTTATGGTTATTCTTCTTCTTGTTGAGATCTATCCAATATTTGAGTTGAATTCTTGGTAATTAATTGACAACTAATTATCACTATATGATTTCTAATCAGATTCCGAAAGGGGGGATTGTGAATATGCTGTAAGTTGGGTAGACATTCTTGGATTTGGGATGAAAATACCTCAATTATTTATGTAGCGTTAATGAGAGGCTTAAAACCCCTAATTTTGTGCATTGTGCGTGACGGTTAACTAGGTTCTTGTTCTTAATCCTCCTATAGAGTTATCCTTATCACCGAAAGGTAGGTAAGGTGCAATACTGAGGTTGAGTGTTTATATAACCCTAACGGGAGTATAAAATGATTTAGTGAACCTGCTTTCTCCAAAAGAAGAAGACCATAAGTTATTGCATTAGTAAGTAGCATAAGCGGATAGTGAGGAGACGTGGAAGCCCTATTCTCATCATCACTGAAGTAAACCCTTTTAGTTAAATAACTTTTATAATCCTTAGTTAAAAACAACAAATCTAAATATCAATTTACCAAATAAATACCAAAAAATAGATAGTTGGTAATTGAACCCTAATCCTTGAGGACGATATTCGGTCTTATCAAGACTATACTACTTGTCACGATAACGTGCACTTGCGTTTAAAGTGTGTGCATCTTAGCGCGCATCAAGTTTTTGGCGCCGTTGCCGGGGATTAGGCATAGTTCAATATCAAATTTGTCTATTTTTAATTTCTAATTTGGTTTTTAATTTTTATTTTTAATTTTTACGTTTTTTTATTAATTTTGGAAAGTTCGAGGTGCCGTTATTCTTTGTTGGTTTTGATTTATCTCAGGAATCTTTTAGATATGGATTTTTACTGTCAATATGATAGAGAACCAACCATAGAGGAAGAGAGGGAGGAATTACGAGAGACTATACTCAGTCTCACGAGGTACCAAAATCAGTTCATAGACGAAACGAGAATGGCCATGAAGAAGTTGGAAACGCAAATAGCAGAGCTCGCGATCATATTCAATAGCGAAACACATGAAGAACAATCTGCACCTGGGGTAGGCAATGAGGAAACACAATGTCAGGCAATTGACCTGAAGGATGCCGAATCATGGGAGATAGAGAGTTCGCAGCAGCAGTGGGCCGCGATGGCGTGGGTGCGCGCCAAGATTCGAGACAGTCAGAGGAGAGTGGCGCGGCGCGCCAAAAGAGCGTGCGCGCCGAACCCGTAAATCGAGGTGATTTTGAACAATGGACAACAAATTGAGGAGCACGAACCACACCCAACTATTGAGGAATCTGGTGAGACAGTTGGTGTAGAGAAGGAAAAGATTGCAGAGATCCAATTATTTACCTTCTTGGATTCTGTGGAAATTCTTTTTCTTGCACCTATTACAGAAGAAACACCACTAGCTATCACGGCTGATTCCCAATTAGGAAGCCCATACCATCAAGGGTACCCCCTAGAGTTGAGAGATGTAGAGAAGTTCACAGATTCCTACATTATAGAAAGCATAAAAGACAAGCCTACTTGGGGGATAATTGTATATGTAAGGCTCTTGTTTGAACAAATGGTCGTAGAGAAATTGAGACCTACAACAATAACTCTGCGGATTGCAAGCGTCGCGAGAAGGATCCAATGGGCACTCGAAAAGGTTAATTGCGTCCCGCTAAAAGACGTTAAAGACGGCTTGTTGAGGCAACCCAACGTTTTTAATTATGTTATTTTAATTTACGTCTTTATTTTATTTTATTTTGCTTTGAAACGATCTCACGGTCTTGGGTTCTTGTTTTGTGTTGTTGGATGACAGTGGATCAAAGCTAAAACCGAGGAAAAGGAGCAAAACGCTAAAAAAGGAAAAGTCGCTGCGGCTGAACTGGCCGCGCGCCGTAATTTCGAAGAGCCACAAGATTAGCATGGCCGGCGAATCTCGTGGCATGGCGCTCAACTCAGAGAGCCATATTTACGTGCAAATTCGAATTTTTCCTCCTAGACCTCGTTATGACCGTGTGTTGTGTCGAAGTTGTCATTTTTCTTTATTTTCTTTGAGTCTTGCACACATGGGGACAATGTGTGATTTAAGTTCGGGGGTGTTTTATTGTTTTGAGTCTTGTTGAATTGTTTTGTATTTTGAGTCATTTTTGAGTCATAATTTTTTTAGATCATGCGTCTGTAGTTACTTGAATTGCCTAGTGAAGTAAGGTTGAATAATGTAATGGAATTAGAAGCAACCATCTAAACACTTAGGTTAGATATGCCAAAAACTCATGAAATCTGTCTATTGGGAGTATCTTGCTTGATTTGTGCATTATTAAAAGATTAAAACCTATGTGTTATGATTGTTTGCTATTTGAGGCGAAATAGTTAGGATATGCATGTTAGGGAGATGACTCAGGCATTTCTTTGTTAGCCAATTCTTACCACTCTTTTCTATCCCTGACTTTAAAAATATCCCTAGTCAGCCCCATTGAGCCTAAAAACATGAAACTTTTTCTTTGACACCATATATTCCGACAATTGTGCCATAAGTAAAAATGTGAAATAGTTGGAATAAATTGTGTTAAAAAAAAGAGACAAAAAGAGTGAATGAGCTTGTTGCACCCCAATAAAAAAGTAATAAGAAAGAGGCAAAAGCCTAAGTTTGGGAGTGCTTGTTATTATAATACTCTTCATTCTCTCAAAATAAAAGAGGGAAAAAGATAGAATTGAAGTGAAGAAAAGAACAAAAAGAAAAGGGAAATACTGAAAAGCTAAAGAGCTTATGGTACACAAAAATGAGCCTAAATGCCTATTTTTACCAACCCCTACCTAAGCCTACATTACAACCCTTAAAGTCCTGAAGATCTCTTTTATGCATATCCAGGATTAGTGGAGAATAGCAAGTAAGCATGTCATAGGATTTTTGAATTTATATGCATGATTTAGTATATTGACTTCCATTAAGCATGATAAAAATGAGTTTGCGAAATATCTAGCTTAATGTGTTTAGAATGCTGAAATTTCATGCTATATGTTCCTGCATATTATTCTACTAATCTTCATGTTTTTCTAAGTAGCGCCAAATGCAGCAAAGTGATCAATGTCATTGAGTCTTTTATTTTTTCGTTTTCCTTGAGTCTGTATTTCTTTCTTTTGATCTTTGCTCGAGGGCGAGCAAAGGTTAAGTTTGGGATATTTGATCGGTGTATTTTATATACACTTTTTGAGTCATTTTTAATTAGTATTTTACTCATTTTATTTATGTTTAGTATAGTATTAGGGTCGTTTTCCTTTCTTTTGTGTCACAGCGGTCATAAATGGAGAAATGACGAAAAGAAGATGAAATGAGCATAAATGAGATGGAATTGCACACAAAAAGGGCCAAGAAATAAAGTCTAAGAAGTTCCGGGAATTATAGAGGAGTTCAGACGAAGTCCGGACGAAAAAAGGGCAACGAGACGAAATCGCCGAAAACGCCACCGAGTCGCGACGCCGCAGGCGCGCGCCCATATCTTGAAAGTCCCGAGTTGCTGAATTTGGGCCGCGCTGGTCACAGGCATGGCGCCGACGCGGGAATTATGAAGTGCTGGGCCGAATTTGACATGTTTTCAGAATCCTAAAGGGATAAATTTTCCTACCTAAAGGGATAACTTTTCCTACCTAAAGGGATAACTTTTCCTACCTTAAAACCCTTACCTAAAAGGATTCTAATAACTTTTCCTACCTACAAAATCCCTAACCCTTCACCAAAAGGATTCTTTGGCTATAAATACTCTACATCATTAGAAGAATTATTCATTCTTCATTCCACCATTCACCATTTTACATCCATCCTTCCACCAATCCATCTTGTAAATATTCCACAACACAACCCTTGGATGCTTGGCTTGAAGACTCATTCTTAAGTATTTTCTTTTCCTTTTCTTTACTTTATTTTAGTTTTTGTATGATGAACATGGGATTAGTTCTTGTCATGTCAATGGCTAGGAACTAATTCCTCTATAGGGCTTTCCATGTTGAATCTCTAGAAACTTATGTTATGATTTAATGCATGCTTATGGTTATTCTTCTTCTTGTTGAGATCTATCCAATATTTGAGTTGAATTCTTGGTAATTAATTGACAACTAATTATCACTATATTATTTCTAATCAGATTCCGAAAGGGGGGTGTTGACAGTCAATTTTGACCCGTTTTTTGTATATTTGTTGCAATTTTAAGTATTTTATCACATCGCATTTTAATCAGCATTTTTTGCATTTTTTATCTTTTTATGTTAAATTAAGCATTATGTCTTTGTTAATATTATGTTTTTATTATTGTTACAATCATTGCTTTATTTTAATAATATTTGCATCTTTTAAATAATTAATTGACATCCTGTTTTTACTTTTAATCAGTCATTAAACATGTCATTGCATTTTTAGTATTATTGCATCGACATTTGAATTTTAATAATTTTGCATCTTTTTAAATAATTTTTCTTTTAAATAATTAACCCGCCATGCATTTTTGTCAAACCAGTTCAGTCAAGACACAATTTGAACCAGTCCAATCCAACACAATTTTTTTTTTCTCATCCAAACACTCTTTTATTTTCCCCCCTAAATTTTAAACCCCACTTTTCATTTTCCCCCCAATACCTAACTCTAATCCTACCCTATAAAACACAAAAATCAGCCCCCCTATTAGGACCCCAGCCGCACAAACCTATTGCTTCCTTACAAAAAAAAACCTCACTGCCCTCTCCCTCACTCCCGTCACCCTTCCCCCCGTCGCCTCACCCCAGCCGACACACCCCTTTCCCATTAACCTACCCACCCTCTCCACACCACTGTTTCCGTCACCACCAACTGCCGACCGCCACTAGCTCCGGCGAGCCTCCTAAACAAGCGCCTACCACCTCCTCCATTCTTACAACCCCACCGGCGATCTCGCCATGACCATCATCGACATCAAAGCTCCATTTTCGACGTTATTACAACTTATTTTTGCACTATTTATTACTTTTGAATCATCTTTGCGCGGCGTTGCTCGACATTTTTGTCGTGGATAACGCCGCTTCATCTTTTGTGGTTGACATCGCCCGAGTTAAAATGGCGACCTCTGTTCGTTATATTCTTGGTTATATGTTGATGGTTTCATAGGTGATTTTCGCATTTTGTTATCTTACGGAGTTTTAAAACTCCGCGACCACGAGTTTGGTTTTTGTGTTATTTGTCGGCTTTGGTTAGTAGTCTTGATTTTTAGTTTTTGTTATACGTCGGAGTTTTGAAAACTCCACCATCGCTTGGATTTATAATTGGGGTTGATTTGATGTTTGTTGTTCGATGATTCTTGAGTTTTACTTTCGATTGTTTGACCGAGTTCTAAAAACTTGGCGACGCTCAGTTTTCCAAATGATATTGTTCTTTGCTTGTAGGTCTCGCGAATCCTTTTTGGGCTATGTTTCTTCGTTTCACCGTGTTGCTACCGCTTTGGTGTTCCATACCGATTTGGACGACATTGCCCTTTTGTCCATTTTATTAAACCGATTTTGAATAGATTGCTTCACTTGGTAAGACCACGATTTGAACAAGATACTACGCCAGTATTGGCCGATGAAAAAGTTATCCGTCTATTTTGAGGCCTCCACGATTGCAAAGACGGAAAATAAAATAAATGAAGCTTTACAGGCAAGGATGATTTCTTCCACTTACACCGATAACCAACATGCTACCGCGTGGCGAATTCTCGCACCGCACTTGTTTAGCCGTCCCACTTTATATATTTTTCATATCCGAGCCCTCCGTGTTTAAAACTATTATTGTTTTGGCGCGATATGAAGTTTTATTTATTTTATTGCTTTTAATAATATTGTCGATGAAGGAATCTCCGTCCGATTTCCAAGGCCTCCTCTGCAAAAAGACTGATTTATTTATTTTTGCTTTACTTATTAAATTCCTGTCATTACTTTAAAATTATTTATTCTGATACTAACACTTTTACTAAGTGTTTATGCAGGTAGCCGGAGATCATCTTGTGCAGAAAGCCTAAAAAGGGCTAAAAGATGTCCCGGAATGTTATTTTATATCGCATTTAATTTAGTTTTATTATTGTGTAGTGCACTTTATTTTAATTATAAATTCTTAGAATAGGTAGAATAAAAAGATCAATAAATAATTAACTTAGGTTTGAACGAACAACCGCAAGTTAGCGGATCTTAAAGGATGCCTAACCCCTTCCCTTTAGGATAATAAAGAACCCTGATCCAGAATCTCACTAATTTCGCAGACCATTAAATGGAAGTCAATTGCAGTATTTGTATTGCAATAAACTAAGTGTCCTAATTCACTATAATAATTAGGTGGCGACTCCTTAAAATTGCATTTTAGGAATCAACCATACGTGGTACTCCCGTTTCGACTTCGGTTAAAATGGGGTGTTACAGATGGCGACTCCACTGGGGATATCAGGTTCTTGATCATAACATACTCAGGTTAATTAAATATTGCACTTTATTTTGCTTTTATATTTGTTGTAAATATTTTATATTGTTTGTTTTTATTTTGTAATTAACTACTTTAATTGCTACATTCTTTTATTGCTTTCCTTAAATTGTCATTCCGTTCATATTTCCTCCATTCTGGAAAATTAACACTATCACACACTACACGCGAGGTGCGCTTGGTGCATCAGCAAAATTCTTTCTTCAAAACCCAAATTTAGGAGAGTTGGTAATAGACGCGGAGAATCCGGTCCAACCGCGTCACAGAGCCTTCTCACTCGAGTAGTCCGCCGGGAACCATTGTGTCTAGTAAGCCAAATCTTAGAAAACTTAAGATAGAGCTATACCACTTTTTATTAAGTCATGCATGATAAACCTTAGGTGGGTTAATCCTTGGTATTAACGCCACAATTAGAAATCCACCAAACTTGTCGGGTTTCACAACCCAACGACCCATTAGCATACTATGTGTAGCGTGATAATGATAGACGAATCCAAGCCTGGTCATGACACGCCAAAATTGGAAAAAGTGCACCGTCATTTGGTCGCCATTTCCAACAAAATATTGCGCTTTAACTTGACCTATTTATCATAATCCCGCATATTTGGCGTTTAGGCTCACCTCTGGCATAAGAGAGGTCCCAAGCATATTAGGGCACGCGCTTGATTTGCATGTTTTTTGTTTATTATTGTTTGTCACTAGCAACTCTGTACATATTGTTTAATTCAATAATTGCTCTTTTGTGATTCCGGGCTCGAGCATTTGTATTTTTGCATTTTTTGCTTTCACATTGCAATCAGGACTTCTACTGCGTAAATCACTCTTGAAAAGCGCGACTTGGACTTTGTGAAGCATCAACCACCAGTCTGGTCGAACCAATCAGGGGAGTCTTTGACTATATTGTCACACTTTTGCATTTTTATCATTTTCCTGCTCACCTATTTCTTATATTTTTTGCAGGAAGGTCGTCCTCGCAAACAACCGAGGGCGGGCGAAAAAAGAAAAAAATGAGCGTTAGTTATGTTGATTAAAAGAAGTTAGTCTATACCAGATTCAACGATACATCGCTCTCAATTCTTCTTTACTTTGTATTTTTATTCATATTTGCAAATTCAAATAATATGTTTAGCGTTGATGACATAGTTCTTACATATCATGCATTTTTACAGCATAATTATTCCGAACTACGCGTGTCTGATTCTCACCACACGGTGTGATACGTAGGCAACTCATTTTGGGTTCGACATCACCACAAAAAATAAAATAAAATAAAATAAAGAGCGCATTTCTCACTCATGCACCCCATTCATCATGTTTTCGGGCATTCATTTTACTTTGCATTCGTCCACAGTAGACAATCATTTCTTTTGCACAGCTTTATATTGCTATCCTTTCTTTGATAAATTCTTTTCAAGCAATACATTTTACAACATATTAGAACGAATTACGCGCACCTGATTCCCGGCGGATACGTGAAATTTCTATTCGGTTCTGCACTTTATTCAAAAAATATTAATTAATTAAAAAAAAAAAATTGTTCAAAAAATACAAAAACAAAATGTGTTATTCAAAAAAAAAATACAAAAACATTTTTTAAGTATTATTATTTAACTTTGTTGATACCAATACAGTTAGAGTTGTGCATAAAAAAATAAAAAAAATAAAAAAGTGATAATCAGTATGGGTTGACTTTGTGGTAAATCATAGATTCTTTTGGTACCTCTTATTCATACCCGCAGATAACATTGTCTTGCATGTTTCCAAGATAAGAATGAAGCCGAACTCATCGTTTCATATGCATTGTGTGGTGAGTTATTTGAATAAGTTCAATTGCATTGCATTGTGATCTAGAACTTGGTCTGAATGTTTGTTGAGGCGAAATCCTGAGCAACACTCGGTGTGGGAAATGATCGTAGGCTTTCTTTGACCCGTTTGAGCCTTTTTCAAATTTACCAAATAACATTATCCCTAGTACACCCTTTGAGCCTAAAACCTATTTTTGACAACCGCATATTACACCTATACTTTCTCGAAGTGCGACGCACTATCCCTCTCTTGGCCCGACTTCCTCGAGTGCTTTAGAAATGTGCAAGTGGCTGACAAAATTCTAGCTGAAGTTTGCAAAGACAAAAATTGTCAAAGTCTCAAAAAATGAAAGCAGAGACGACTTCACATAAAGAGGAAATCAAAAGCCCCGATAAAAAAAAAGGGAATACATAACCCCGAGAAAAAAAGGGGGCTCCAAATGAAAGATTCAAAAGAAGTCAGTACAGAAAAACTGAGACAAAAAGAAAGCAAGTCAGCATTAAAGCGCACAAATATCAAGCATGAACGTAGTCCAACTCTCGAGGAATGATTAGTTACTTTTACCCAAATGATATTCATTCCTTTCCCCAAGCCTACATTACAAGCCCGTGACAAGCCCTACATGATCTTATACTGAGGGTTCTCACATTAGTGGATACTTACATGACGGCCAAGCCTATGGTATCACAATTGCATGCATTGAACATCTTTTTGAGTGTGAGCGCAATTCTCTCAACGTCCCGAAATTCAAAATACTGGAATATATGTGTGAGATGGGACCTTTTTTCAGTGAGGCATTTGAAACGTGAGATTACGTTTAGTTCGAAACCGTGGATGCAAGCAGGTGTGTCGACACTCAGGTATGTCTGAGGTACTATCTGCCGTGAATTACACCGAGTCAATCTCGTTTATATCGAAAGCAATAAAGAACATCCTTATGCACAATACTAATTGTTGGTATCAATCGAGTCGAACGTAATGTCGCTTTCCATTTTTTCGTAAAAAAACAACAAAATGCATATTACATAAAAATTATTTTGCATCACGAACTACGCTCGACTGATTCCTCGGCGGATACGTGGCGCCACATCGCTTCGTCCCGCATCATTTTAAAATCATAAAATTCTTATTTTTGCAAAGATGAACTACGTCTTGACCGACTCCTCGACGGATACGTGGCGACCACATCGGCTTGGCCACACCGTTAGAAATATTTCTTCCTTGTTTCTGCACATGACTCGATTTTGTCCATTGGAGAGTTTAGCATCCTCATATATTTTGCATTCATTACTACCTACATATTTTCGGGGGGTTGCATTCTCATCTACTCAATTGTACATTGTCCATATTCTCGCATTAGCTTTTCATTCATTATAAAAATAAAAATAAAAATGCTTACGATCGTCGATAGCGTCAAGATGCAACCTTACCTATTCAACATCTTCATTACTAAACCGACATTTTAAGGAATTCAGTGCAAGAAAATGACAATAGACAGGAAAAAGCAGGCCAACTAGGTCTTCAGTGCAAACCAAGAATGCAAGCGTCAAGAGCCAAAGCTACAGAGTCGACGCTAATCAACCACTCATTTCCTAAAAACTCACAAGTTTTCTTTGAGTGCAGGATCTTCATATCAGCAAAGGCAGGAACAAAACAATAGGCCCATGCGGGTTACAAACGCACAACGTCTATGCAATGAAGTTATCTCAACCCAGACAAGTCACAAAGCAGGTACGCTCATAAACCAATGCATTTTCATTTAAGCTTATGCAACTGCTTCATTCATGTTTCGTCTATGCAACGACGAGCATCTGCATCGGGTCCATGAAACGACGCCTTTTCATTTTAAGCCTATGCAACGGCTTCATTCATGTTTCGTCTATGCAACGATTTAACATCCGTGATCGCGCCCATGCAACGACGCTTTTCATTTTAAGCCTATGCAACGGCTTATTCATGTTTCGTCTATGCAACGACGAGCATCCGCATCGCGCCCATGCAACGACGCTTTTCATTTTAAGCCTATGCAACGGCCATTCATGTTTCGTCTATGCAACGACGAGCATTTGCATCGCTCATGCAACGACGCCTTTTTATTTTAAGCCTATGCAATGTTTTCATTCATATTTCGTCATGCAACGACGAGCATCTGCATCGCGTCCATGCAAGGACGCCTTTTCATTTTAAGCCTATGCAACGGTTTATTCATGTTTCGTTTATGCAACGACGAGCATCGTGATCGCGCCTATGCAACGACGCCATTTCTTTTAAGCCTATGCAACGGCCATTCATGTTTCGTCTATGCAACGACGAAGACCGTGATCGCGCCTATGCAACGACGCTTTTCATTTAAGCCTATGCAACGTTTATTCATGTTTCGTCTATGCAACGACGAGCATCCGTGATCGCGTCCATGCAACGACGCCATTTCACTTTAAGCCTATGCAACGGCTTCATTCATGTTTCGTCTATGCAACGACGAGCATCTGCATCGCGTCCATGCAATGACGTCATTTCATTTTAAGCCTATGCAACGGCTTCATTTATGTTTCGTCCATGCAACGACGAGCATCTGCATCGCGTCCATGCAACGACGCCTTTTCATTTTAAGCCTATGCAACGGCCTCATTCATGTTTCGTTTACGCAACGACGAAAGACCGTGATCGCGTCCATGCAACGACGCCATTTTCATTTAAGCCTATGCAACGCTTTCATTTATGTTTCGCCCATGCAACGACGAGCATCAGACGCGTCTATGCAACGACGCCATTTTCATTTAAGCCTATCTGGCAACGCTTCATTTATGTTTCGTCCATGCAACGACGAACATCTGCGATCGCGTCTACGCAACGACGCCATTTTCATTTAAGCCTACGCAACGCTTCATTTATGTTTCGCCCACGCAACGACGAAGATTCAGATCGCGTCTATGCAACGACGCCATTTCTTTTAAGCCTATGCAACGGCTTTATTTATGTTTCGTCCATGCAACGACGAGCATCCGTGATCGTCTATGCAACGACGCCATTTCTTTTAAGCCTATGCAACTTTCATCCATGTTTCGTCTATGCAACGTTAACATTTGCATGCGTCCAAAACGACGCCATTTCATCTACAATAACCTTATCTTTTCAGACCACATCACTGCAACCCGGTCAATCATACTTCGACATCGACATTTTTAATCACACTTTGCTTTTTTTTTTGCATCACAACGACCCAGTGTCATCATGATTTGACACTGGGACATTTTTTGGATCTGCATCATCCCTATTTTTGAGTTCCAGTTTATAAAACAGGACAAAATTTGCTACAAGTCAACATCTTTGTCCGAAGACTCTTCCATCATCTCCGCATAAAAGAGGACACGTCATTGATACCAATTTTGACGTTTTTGTATATTTGTTGCAATTTTAAGTATTTTATCACATCGCATTTTAATCAGCATTTTTTGCATTTTTTATCTTTTTATGTTAAATTAAGCATTATGTCTTTGTTAATATTATGTTTTTATTATTGTTACACCGTCGTTTTATTTTAATAATATTTGCATCTTTTAAATAATTAATTGACATCTTGTTTTTACTTTTAATCAGTCATTAAACATGTCATTGCATTTTTAGTATTATTGCATCGACATTTGAATTTTAATAATTTTGCATATTTTTAAATAATTTTTCTTTTAAATAATTAACCCGCCATGCATTTTTGTCAAACCAGTTCAGTCCAAGACACAATTTGAACCAGTCCAATCCAACACAATTTTTTTTTCTCATCCAAACACTCTTTTATTTCCCCCCCCCTAAATTTTAAACCCCACTTTTCATTTTCCCCCCCCCCAAAACAATACCCCACTTTTCATTTTCCCCCCAATACCTAACTCTAATCCTACCCTATAAAACACAAAAATCAGCCCCCCTATTAGACCCCACAGACAAACCTATTGCTTCCTTACAAAAAAACCTCACCGCCTCTCTCCTCACTCCCGCCACCCTTCCGCCGCCTCACCCCACCGACACACCCTTTCCCATTAACCTACCCACCCTCTCCACACCATCAAGCTCACACCACCCACCGCGACCGCCACTAGCTCCGGCGAGCCTCCTAAACAAAGAATCGCCACCACCTCCTCCATTCTTACAACCCCACCGGCGAATCTCGCTATGACCATCATCGACATCAAAGCTCCATTTTCGACGTTATTACAACTTATTTTTGCACTATTTATTACTTTTGAATCATCTTTTCTTGCGCGTTGCTCCGACATTTTTGTCGTAAGTAACGCCGCTCATCTTTTGGTTGACAATCGCCCGAGTTAAAATGGCGACTGCTCGGTTATATTCTTGGTTATATGTTGATGGTTTCATAGGCTGATTTTCGCATTTTTGTTATCTTACCGAGTTTTAAAACTCCGCGACCACGAGTTTGGTTTTTGTGTTATTGTCGGCTTTGGTTAGTAGTAATCGATTTTTAGTTTTTGTTATACGTGAGTTTTGAAAACTCCACCATCGCCGTTGGATTTATAATTTGGGGTTGATTTGATGTTTGTTGTTCGATCGATTCTTGGAGTTTTACTTCGATTGTTGTTTGACCGAGTTCTAAAAACTTCGGCGACGCTCGTTTTCCAATGATATTGTTGACGCCGCTTGTAGGTCTCGCGAATCCTTTTGGGCTATGTTGCTTCGTTTCACCGTGTTGCTCTGTTTTGGTGTTCCATACCGATTTGGACGACATTGCCCTTTGTCCATTTTATTAAACGATTTTGAATAGATTGCTTCACTTGGTAAGACCATCGATTTGAACAAGATACTACGCCAGTATTGGCCGATGAAAAGTTATCCGTCGATTTTGAGGCCTCCATTGCAAAGACGGAAAATAAAATAAATGAAGCTTTCGGGCAAGGATGATTTCTTCCACTTACAGGATAACCAACGTGTCTTTGGCCGAATTCTTCGCACTTGTTTAGCCGTCCCACTTTATATATTTTTCATATCCGAGCCCTCCGTGTTTAAAACTATTATTGTTTTGGTGCGGATATGAAGGTTTTATTTATTTTATTGCTTTTAATAATATTGGTCGATGAAGGAATCTCCGTCTGATTTCCAAGGCCTCCTCTGTGCAAAAGACGGATTTATTTATTTTTTGCTTTACTTATTAAATTCCTGTCATTACTTTAAAATTATTTATTCTGATACTAACACTTTTACTAAGTGTTTATGCAGGTAGCCGGAGATCATCTTGTGCAGAAAGCCTAAAAAGGGCTAAAAGATGTCCCGGAATGTTATTTTATATCGCATTTAATTTAGTTTTATTATTGTGTAGTGCACTTTATTTTAATTATAAATGCTTAGAATAGGTAGAATAAAAAGATCAATAAATAATTAACCTAGGTTTGAACGAACAACCGCAAGTTAGCGGATCTTAAAGGATGCCTAACCCCTTCCCTTTAGGATAATAAAGAACCCTGATCCAGAATCTCACTAATTTCGCAGACCATTAAATGGAAGTCAATTGCAGTATTTGTATTGCAATAAACTAAGTGTCCTAATTCACTATAATAATTAGGTGGCGACTCCTTAAAATTGCATTTTAGGAATCAACCATACGTGGTACTCCCGTTTCGACTTCGGTTAAAATGGGGTGTTACAGGGGGGATTGTGAATATGCTGTAAGTTGGGTAGACATTCTTGGATTGGGGATGAAAATACCTCAATTATTTATGTAGCGTTAATGAGAGGCTTAAAAACCCTAATTTTGCGCATTGTGCGTGACGGTTAACAAGGTTCTTGTTCTTAATCCTCCTATAGAGTTATCCTTATCACCGAAAGGTAGGTAAGGTGCAATACTGGGGTTGAGTGTTTATATAACCCTAACGGGAGTATAAAACGATTTAGTGAACCTGTTTTCTCCAAAAGAAGACCGTAAGTTATTGGATTAATAAGTATCATTAGAGGATAGTGAGGAGACGTGGAAGCCCTATTCTCATCATCACTGAAGTAAACCCTTTTAGTTAAATAGCTTTTATAATCCTTAGTTAAAAACAACAAATCTAAATATCAATTTACCAAATAGATACCAAAAAATAGATAGTTGGTAATTGAACCCTAATCCTTGAGGACGATATTCGGTCTTATCAAGACTATACTACTTGTCACGATAACGTGCACTTGCGTTTAAAGTGTGTGCATCTTACCGCGCATCAGTCACACTAAGTCGATTATCTTTTCGGTCTAAAGGGTATATTGAGATAGTATAAATATTTGATTTAGAATCGAGATATTTTAACCAATAATAAATTTGAGATAAATTTCATTTGATGGAAATTGATTAATTAAGTCAAAATTAGATTTTGGATTTAATTAAAATTAAAACGTGCTGAAACTTTAAAATAAAGGGGCGTCGACGTATTTCAAGAAAGGCCCATCCGACCGCCCATCGCAACTGGTTTTGGGTCAGGTTTTTAAGCCTAATCTCAGTCTGATTTGTATCCTAATATCCCCTATATATTCAGCACTTAACCTAATAATTTAGGTTACTGATTCTACACATATTTTACACTTGAATTCTTACTTTCTGAACTCAGTGTTCGGGAATTAAAATACTCTTAAACCTCTGTCAAGATTTCCTGGCTTTCCTGACATAGGAGTATACCGTAGCGAAGGCTTGCAGTCGTAAGGACAATTGCGCGTGCACCTTTTAGTAAAGATTCTGAAACTTGTAAACTGTAAGTTTCTTTGTGTCTTTGCAGATTTCAATTGTAACATAATCATACCAGACGAAATTATTGGGTAAGTAAGTTAACAAAATTTTAAACTTTCGTTGTGTCTTACTTGTGTATTTTAGAACCAACAAAACCCTATAGTTGTTGCTGTTGTATGATAGGGTAATGAAATTAACAATAGGTTAGGCACACCGAAAAATGATGTTATCTTTAAAGGTATTAATTAATCTCTCTCAGGTGTAAAAGGTTCACTGAGGAATTAACCTTTCAGAATACAAAACCTATATTCTCATAAATTCTATAATCCTTAGGGAAATGTACTTCCAAAAATTAGGATACATTCTGGGAAAATAAAACTTCCATCGAGAAAAATCCCATTTCTTTGTTGGAAAAAATCCAACAACCTGGAGGGAAAGGAGCTAAAAGCAAAAACACTTACAGTCGAGTTGCTTCAGCTAAACCCTTTCTCCTATTCTCATTTCACTATTCCACAAGGAGAAAGACTTACAGTCGAAACTTAAACAAAGAATCCTTTGACTTTGAATGCCGAAACTTTCTTTATTTAAGGAGATTCTATCCAATTATCAGCCCCGCTCAATCGAAAGAAAGAGCAATCAACTATATGCTTAACTCATGCCCCAAAGAGCGATTTCTCGTCCCAATAGCCAATGATTTGAAAGCTTAACTCCCTTCTCCCGGGATGAAGCCTTAGAAGGAAAAGTATAGGGGACTCAAGAGGGCTTCTCTTCCTCTTATTATCAGAAGTCAACTGGTTAAGGTCTGAGCTCCTTCCCATGCTAAGAGCCTTTCTAAACTCTTGTGATTAGTTGAAAGAGCTCTTCAGAACGAACCCGAGTCTATCAATCGAATATACTACTGCAGGATCGAATATGGAATATTGGAATTCACTACTGAATTGTTCTTCACTCAACGCCTCTTTCCTATTGTTGGAGAATAGATCTACTAGTTTCCGATTCCATGTGAATTATCTATATGAACCTAATCTCTCTCTTCATTCTTCATCAGCCGCTGAATCAACAGAATAATCCGCATCCAAAGAAAGATCCGAAGAAAGAGAATCTAGGGCATCAACCGGTCCTGGAGAAGAAGCTCTACCGCGAAGAGAGCATAGATAGGAATTTTCATTCGAAAGTTACACAATAACAAATTTCAGAAGCAGATATCGCACGTATAAACTATAGACTTTAAAGAAAGAATAAATCTTAGAGAAGGGAAATTTCAGAAGCAGAAATTATTTTCTGTTTTCTGTTTCTGCAAATCACCGAGTATTTATGGATGCTCAATGGTTTCCCCGAAACGTTACAACATATTCACGAAGGGATATTTCTGTTGTCGAAACAGAAATGCCGAAACATTTTTATGTTTCGTCCCTGCCCCTTTTTTAAATATTTATTTATTTGTTTCTTTATATATGTATATACATATATAAGAGAAAGTTTGAACGATTGAAGCTACTTTTGATTTTTCTCCATAATGAATGGAAGCCCAAGCTTGACCAACATGTCAAACCCATTAACTCCTTTTATAGCTATAAGAAAGTTCAAGCTTCTCAAACACCAATGTGGGACAAATGACTATTTATTTAAAAAAAGCATCAATGTGGAACAATTGACTATGTGGGACAAATGACAATGTAAGACAAGTGACTAAATTATGAAGGGAATACTCATATCCAATGTGGGATATATAATAATCCCCCATTTATTTACATGCATAATGAAATAATAATAAAAATTATATATAACGTGCATTACACAATGAATAGCCATGAATTGGACTAGGCCTTTTAACTTATGGTTGAATATGAAACACTAAGGAATCATATTCTCGTTGCGTATGATTTCTTGTTTCTTTTTAATCTTGACAGCATAGTTGAATATGGGCCTTATGATGAATCCTGAATTCACAAGTACTCTAGGATCTTACCGAATGATCCCTAAGAAGCGGCCTCTCACTTCTATACTTCTATAGGTAGACTCATCAAGAATGTCCACAACGCATTCCACATAGTTATAAGTCTATTAAGGACTTAGAGTCCAACCTTTACATGTTGTGTAAACAAAAGTGCATAGGTCAGATATAGAGCTTTCGAAATAGTATCACCCCCATTATTTTCAAATTATGCACCTTAAGATATATCCAAGTTTCCATCTCGCCAATGTCTAATATTGAATTGCCTTTTTAACTCTCATAATAAGATGCCAAATATATAACTTGTACATTAGAATAGAGTTGGTTTCAATCAAGGCAATGTTTATATCGGTAATAGCCCCATTTCTCGCATGACCTTTTTTATCTTATCTCACGATAACGGTTTTGTTAACGGATCTGCTAGCATTTGCTTTGTTGGAAGATATTCAATTGTGATCTTCTCCTTCTTAACCATATTTCGAACATGATTATATCTCATAGAAATATGTTTACTATGATTAGGGGTGGCAATGAGGCGGTTTAGGGCAGGACAAGTCTTGACCTGCTAAGATATTAACACGCCCTGCCCTGCCCCGTTTAGCATTTTTTTTAAATTTGTCCTGTCCTACCTGCCCCGCCCTGCCCTGTTTATGTTATTTTTCATTTTTTCACTTTCAACTTGGTATTTATTTTGTTAACTTCTTTTATTTTATTTTTAAAAAATGGAAGAACAATCATTCTATTGTCATAATTTCTTAATATTAAGTAATTTATGAACTGAGTTTATTTTTTAAATGTTATTCATTTCTTTCAACCTTTCGCACTTTCCACTTGTAAGGGTTACAACTCTCAAACTGTAACCCCAAATAAGGTATTTCTTACGCTGAGCTGAACGTAACACGAAGACCTAACACTATCCCAAGTTTACTATTGAAATACTTAGTGTAACTAGTACAAATTCACGCAAGAACAACTCTATAAAAAAATTCTCGCCAGAATTTTTATGAAACAAGACACAATCTTAAAACAGTCATAACTTCTTATCCGTAAGTCATATTAATCCCCATAAAGTATCAAACTATCTAGAACAAAGAAAACTAAAACTTTTATTCAACACAAACTTTCAAATTCTTTATCGATTCATACAGTGTTTACATTATACATTCTGCCCTTCTAGATTTCGGTTGATCCGAGGCAGAAACTTTAAACAGTGATAACATTCCGTATGTCGGATTTATCCTCGTAAAGTCTCAAACTATCGATAACGGAGTAATCTAAAACTTTTATTCAGTACAAAATTTCAGATTCTTTACATATTTGTATAGTTTGTACGTTATATATTCTGTCATTTCAGATTTCGGTTGATCCGAGGTAGAAACTTTAAACAGTGATAACTTTCAAATCGTAAGTCGGATTAATCTCAGTAAAGTCTCAATATGACCTAAATACAAATATGTACAACTCTATAAAATTTTATCCAATTATAACAAGTACAACCCAGCGTAACATATTATATCTTTAAATTTACACAAATAAAGTTTTGCCCTATAAACTGCCCTTTAAAATTTTCTAAAAATATGTTTTGACCTATCCCGTTTAAGCATTGCCCTTACCTATCCCATTTAATGTTTTGACATGTCCTACCCCGCCCTGCCCCTCTCCATTTGCCATCCCTAACTATGATAAGATATTCTCTCATTCTTTGCATTGTAAACCGCAACTTGATTGTCACAATGCAAAGTTATAGGACCTTTCTTTGGTTCTATAAAAGGAATAGTTTTTAGAAATCTTCTAAATCATAGAAGCTCTTTTCCAGCCATTGACATGACTATGTATTCAGATTCCATTGAAGATAAAGCAACACAATTTTGCTTTTACGAAGCCCTAGAAACTATGACAACTCCAATAGTGAATAATCATCCACTAGTTGACTTAAAATCACTTGCATCTGATGCCCAATTTGCATCACTAAAATACTCAAGTGTAGATGCATTGCATTTGTAATTCGGACAATAATTCCTTGCTGACTTCAAGCACCTTAGTACTCGTTTTAGTTTTCCAATGATCTTCTCCCGGATTGCTAGTAAATATACTCAATATGCCAATAGAACACGCAAGATCATGTCTTGTGCGATTCACCACATACATAATACTACTGATTATTTTGGTACATTCTTCTTGATTTATAGTTTCTCCTTCATTTGAAACTAATTTTACGGTTGGATTGATAAGATTTGTACTATCCTTGCAATCAAAGTAATTAAACTTCTTTAACACTTTCTTAATGTAATGAGATTATGTTAGAATATAAGTTCCTATTCTCTTGAGCACTTTGACTCCCAATATGACATCAACAAGACCTAAATCCTTTATGTCAAAAACTTGCTTTAAAAACTCTTTGGTCTCTCATTCACACATTTTATTTCAGAACCAAAGATAAGCAAGTCATCAACGTATAAAGTCACCACTACTTTATACTCAAGAGTAACCTTAGTAAAAACACAATTTTCTACTTTGCTACTCTTAAATTTGTCACGCCCCGAACCCCGGGCCCGCGACTGGTATCCTACATGGGCACCCTTCTACCCATACATCCCAATAATCAGCGGAAGCTAAAGAAAACTCATCATCATTTTTTTTATTATAGGCAAAGCCGGCAAGGCTGTCGTTATATACAATAACCAAAAGATCTACAATTGTACACAAGTCCAACCCACATATGAATCTGCACCTCAAGAGTTTGTGAAACTATGACGGTCAAGGTCCCGCTGCACTCGAATATACATAAGCTCGCAACAAAGAAAGCGTACCAAAATGATAAACTCCGAAACAATGGAGCTATTCCAAAAGCTGAGCAATGATCCTAAGCACGCGGATCACCAAACTGAGTACCTACACCTGTGGGCATGAACACAGCCCCCCGGAGAGGGGGTCAGTACAACAAGGTACCAAGTATGTAAACATAAAGTACAGTAAACAAGATCATAACTGGACAAAGAATGACAGGGACAAGTATAATAATCAAAATATCAGATCCGACCGTGCCATATAAAGTAGAGTCAACTATACTCAGACACCGCACTATCATTGTACTCTCAGACCAATGTATCATCATACAATCATTTACCGCATCTTATAACAATGAGGGTCAATTGTATCTTTTCAAAATACTATTTCAAAATATGAAATCAACTGTACCATTTTAATATATGAAAAATTCATGTCAAAATCAGGGATACCTGCCCTCAGGATCATTATGCATATCCTATTCATGGGAATTGAACCCGCATGGATCTTTTAGACCCGCAATGAGTATATATATCATCATCATGGAGAGTTAGTCCATGGAATAATATAATATCATGGGAATTGAACCCGCATGAGTCCTTAGACCCGCATGAATATACCTACCCGCATCATGGAGAGCTAGTCCATGGACTAATATAATATCATGGGAATTGAACCCGCATGAGTCCTTAGACCCGCATGAGTATACCTACTCGCATCATGGAGAGCTAGTCCATGGACTAATATAATATCCCGGGAATTGAACCCGCCTCACGGAAGCATGCCCATGGAATTCCACCATCATGGAAGCATGTTCATGAAATAATATAATAATGTTGTCGGCCCTCTAGTGAGGGACGCGGTGATGTGGAAATACAACACTTACACGAATAGCTATCATGAGCAACCATATGCAATTTAAATCATCTTTGACTCTCATTAGAACAAATAGAATGAACTATCATTTTAGAAAAACCAAGGCACTATCACATCTTTCATTTTAGAAAACTCAAGGCAATACCATGCCTTTCTTTTTAGAATAACCAAGACAATACCATGTCTTCCTTTTTAGAAAAACCAAGGCAATACCATGTCTTCCTTTTTAGAAAAACCAAGGCAATACCATGCCTTTCTTTTTAAAAAAACCAAGGCAATACCATGCCTTCCTTTTTAGAATAACCAAGGCAATACCATGCCTTCTTTTTTAGAAAAACCAAGGCAATACCATGTCTTCCTTTTTAGAAAAACCAAGGCAATACCATGCCTTCCTTTTTAGAAAAACCAAGACAATACCATGTCTTCCTTTTTAGAATAACCAAGGCAATACCATGCCTTCCTTTTTAGAAAAACCAAGGCAATACCATGTCTTCCTTTTTAGAAAAACCAAGGCAATACCATGTCTTCCTTTTTAGATTTAGATCCAATAAAACCATGTACGTCTGCCGTACACTTACTTTATATAAATATCATGTAATATTAGAGACTTGAACCCAATAGCATCATGTACGTCCGCCGTACATCCCTTCTTTTATAAAACCCCAAGATACTAGCACTTGTAGCATCAAGACACTTTCATTTTTAAAATCAAGTTACTTACACTTTTAAACTCAAGTAACTTACACTTTTAAAAATCAAGGCACTTATTCTTTTCAAATCAAGTAACTTATACTTTTCAAATCAAGTAACTTATACTTTTCAAATCAAGTCACTTATTCTTTTCAAATTAAGTAACTTATACTTTTCAAATCAAGTCACTTATTCTTTTCAAATCAAGTAACTTATACTTTTCAAATCAAGTAACTTATACTTTTCAAATCAAGTCACTTATTCTTTCAAATCAAGTAACTTATATTTTTCAAATCAAGTCACTTATTCTTTTCAAATTAAGTAACTTATACTTTTCAAATCAAGTCACTTATTCTTTTCAAATCAAGTAACTTATACTTTTCAAATCAAGGAACTACCACTTTATGTACCACATGAAATCTAGATTCATTTAAAATATGTACGTCCACCGTACACTCATTTTATAAAAGTCATGCCAAGGTAGATTCAATGGAATAGATAGAATAACTTCTATTTTAGCAAACCCAAAGTACTATCAATGGAATCTATCATTAAGGATTAAGATCCAATAAAACAATGTACGTTGTACAATCTTTCCTTTATAAAATCAAGTCATGTATCATCAAGGATTAGAATCCACTCACTTATAAAGACCATGCCAAAGAAAGAAGAGATAGTTCACATACCTTATCGGCTTATACCAACTTGATAACTAGAATCCGCCTCAAGTAGTACTTCAACCTATAATGAGAATAACACTTCTATCAACTTCAAGCTTTCAAGTGTAGGTTAATACCAAGTAATGGTTCTCTTTTCCTACAACAATTTGGGTAACACTTCCCCTGTTTATACGTACTTTTCCACCTTTCAAGAAGGCCAATTTCAATAATAACCAAGGAACCAATTAAGGGCACAACAAAACATCAACTAAGGTGATTCACACACCTATTTCTCACGTCAAAACAACCTCTTAATCACGTAAAACAATCCACAAAAATCAGCCCACAATTCAGCAACAACAACAAGGGTAAAATGTGAGGCATTTCATCGTCTTTCTACACCCTTAATCCCTTAGGACTTTCATTAGCAATTACTACATCTAAACATGCATATAGATGGCTGATTTTCCAGCATTTTAATACCACAAAACAATCCCTTAAAACTGCATAACAATATCCAACAGTTTTATAGTATATACGACCAACAACCCCAATACAATTACCCTTTCCATAATCCTTTTTAATCCAATTCAAGTGTAAATACTTTAATATAATTATATCAACTTATCAACAACAATATCACTTCATTATAACATGCAATAGGTGACGTTAACAACATCAATTATAGTCAACGAAACCAACACCTAAAATCGCTTCACATTCGCCACTTCACCAAATATTGTCCATACACTTTTTATTCTTCATTCTTCTTAATACAAGATCATCTATACATTATAACAACATGTAATATCCAATTAATTCAAGAGGAAGAAGAATTCTTACCTTTAAAATAGCCCAAAAACTTCCAAAACAGTCCACTAACTTTCAGCCCACGGTTTCTTCAAGTTCCAATCACTCCCATGTATCCTCTACAAGCTTATAACCATCTTCCCTTCTTGTTTTACTTCCAAAAGTTGATGAACACGCCTAGGGTTTCCATGCCCTTTTCGGCCAAGAACAATTTTGGAGAGACTTGGAGAGTTAACTTGGCTTAGAACTTGATTAGGGTTCTTAATCATGGATAATAATCAACTCTTGTACTTGGAATTTTTCTAGGGATTTTCGAAATTCAAGGCAAGAGAAAAGAGAGAAGAGAGCTTTTGGAAGATGAAATATTGAAATGTGGCTAAGTCTTCATCTCTATCTCTATATAGAAATATCCTTTAGCAAGACAAGTGGAGGAGTGACACATGTCACCCTCCCATTGGTCGAAATTTCCTTCTAATAAAATATCTAGATATTTGTCAAAAATATCTTAAAATTGAAGGGCCCCGCGAATTCGTGAAATTTTCGGCGGACCCCATATTATCAATTACGATACTTCATAATTCAATACTAATCTCATAAATCCAATTTGAAGTATTAAACTCCAAGTTAATAATTTTTCGTCTTCACACTTTTCCGAAATTTCCCTTAACAAAATGTAATTATTCTTTCCTTCCAATATTCAAATCTTATTTTCTTAAGTACGTTCTCATATCATTGTCTTGGAATTACGAGGTGCAACAAAATTCAAATCTTTTAATTTCTTTCTTAAACTTTTTGTACCATTGTCGTGGTGCTTGTTTAAGCTCATACAGAGACTTTTTAAATTTGCATACTTTATGTTCTTCATCCTTAGCAACATAACCTTCAGATTGATGCAAATAAATTTTCTCATCCAAGTCTTCGTTTAAGAACGTAATTTTAACATCCATTTGATGAACCTCTAATCCATACATTGATGTAATAGCAACATGGTTCTGATTGATGTGAATTAGAAACAGGAGAGAACGTCTCAAACTAATAAATCTCTTCTTTTTTACTATAACATTTGGCTACCAATCTAGTTTTGTACTTATCAATAGTACCATCAGTTTTGAGTTTCTTTTTCACTTGCAACCAATAGGTTTAGTCATAGGAGGTAAATCAACAAGAGTCCAGGTTTGGTTTTCAAGTATAGACTTGATTTCATCATCCATGTCTGTTTTCCACATATCAGAATCTGATTGTGACATAGTTTCTTGAATTTTTTTGGATCATCTTCTAACATGTAAGTCAACATATCAGGACCAAAATTCTTTTCAACTCTATGTCTCTTACTTCTCCTTAATTAGATTATTTCATCATTCTCCTTTTCTTCTAAATTCTCATCATTCACAATTTCATTTCCGTTTGCATGCTCATTAATATCAAGTTCACCAAATAAATCATTATTTATTTCTATTTTATCAGCATCGCGAATATTCAAGTGTTCATAAAATATAACATGCACAGCCTCAAATACACTATTATCATAAAGCCTAAGAAATCTATATGATTTACTCATAGTAGAGAGGAACTGGGCAGAATCGGAACTGGGCCTTGAGTCGAGAAATGGCCCAAGATTTCCGTGGGTTGGGAGATTGTGGGCGGATGAGTGGGCCCAGCTGAGATACTGCCCAAAATTGGGGTGGGTTGCGGTATTGGTTGCTGATGATTGGGCCCAAGACTTGAAGTATTTCCGGCACTACCCGCGGGTACCGAGCTGTGGAAAAATGTGTTAGATACGAAGGCTTATTATCATCTAAAAAATCATAAGTATGAGTCCCGGTTTCATGGATCTTAGCAAAGGGAAAAACCTTTTCATCAAAAATTACGTGACGACTGACAATTATTCTTTTGGAAGAAATGTCATAGCATTTGTAACCACGTTGATTAGTAGGATATCCCAAGAAGACACAAGGAGTAGACCGGGGTTAGAGTTTGGTGATTGTGGTGGATGGAAAGAGGAGGTAGCAAAGACAACCAAACACCCTTAAATGAAGATATGATGACTCTCTTAAATAAAACATTTTTAGTGGAGCTTGGTAGGACATGTTTTTATGAGGAAGAATGTTCAACATGTGTGTGGCCATTTGAAGTGCATGATGTTAAAATATGAGAGGTAGGGATGCATGAGCAAGAGATGTCCTAACAATATTGTTTATAGTTCTAATTTTACGTTCTGCCTTCCCATTTTGTGAAGAAGTGTGAGGACAAGACAGACGAAAATTTAAACCTTTGTTTTTGAAAAAATCCCAAAACTGATTATTGTCTCCCTCCCATTGTCACATTGTATGCTTTTAATCTTCCGTTCAAATTGAGTTCGGATGAATGCTCTAAATATGAGAAATGTGGAAAACACTTGTGATTTTTCTTTGACAAAGGAAATGTCCACAAATAATTAGAATAATCATCAATGATAAGTAAATGATACTTATGACCAGAAGAACTCAACATATGTGATGTCCAAATATCACAATATAAAATATCAAATGGCATAAAAGTGCACGAAGTAGAGGGCAAAAATGGCAGTTTAATATGTTTACCAAGTGCACACGCATGACACTTATTTAAAGTCTGTGTTTGGGTACAAGAAATAAAGTTATTTTGTTTAAGATAGGCCAAAACAGACTCTCCCGGATGTCCAACCGTTCATGCCATAAGGATGGTGTCAAGGCTGCAAAAGTAGATGGAAGCTTGGACTGGTGATTTTGTAAACTTATTGGATAGAGTTCCCCTTGCTATCACATCTCATGAGAAGCTTTCCTGTCTGAAAATCATGCACGGAAAAACCAAAAGGGTCAAAACGAACAGATACCCAATTATCAGTTGTAAACTTTCTAACATATATCAAGTTTTTGATTAATTTGGGAGCATAAGGACATTCTTTAAAACTAGTGGTGGGTTTGGTGGTAACAATTTGCTAGAACCGTACCCTTTATTGGAATTGAATGGCCATTTTCGATAATTATATCATTATTATTGCTCAAATTAAATAGGGTGAGAGATTACCTTGGGAGGACGTCATATGAGACGTCGCTCCGGAGTCCATATACTAATTTGAATTCGGTGGATTGAGTCCAAGAGTGTGCATGAAAGATTCAATATCTGTGGGATAGTCTACCGTCGAATGGGCCTCCAGTCACTCGGTCGGCATAGGCCCATTGTTGCTGCCTGAAGAGACATACCCAACGAAATAGGCCTGCCTCTGGAATTGCCTAGACTGATGCTGCTGCTAAGGCTGAAAAAATTGGGTCTGACTAGTGGGCCTCTGGGACGTCTAGCCCAATTTCCTGCTGGGACTGGGTTGGGCATCGCGTGAAGCCTCTGTCGCTATGCCCAGTTCGGCTATCAACTCGCCGCTAAGGTCCGCCATCGTCGCCATTCGCCACCACCGAGTTGGTGCCGCCATTTCCGCAGCTATCGAAATTTCGGTGACCTCCATTTTTATTATTTTCGCAATTTTCATCCTTATTTTTATTATTATTTTGTCCTTTTTGTCCCTTATTTTGTTGAGAATGATCAAAAAAATTACCATCATTTGAGGAAGTGACAATCATGGCGGAATTTGAAGTAGTTGAAGCCTTTTTCACCAAGCCCGACTCTTCAACTACAAGCATGGGCCCTGCTTGATAAAATTTGGTAAATGATTACTTTGACGGATTAGGGTTCCCACTCTACTATATGCATCAGTGAGACCAGTGACCAATTGCAGAACTAACCGGCGAACCAACATTTCGTAATTGATCTGCCAACACTTTGAGGCGTTGACAATATGCAGAAACATTCGGGAAATCTGCCATGTCGATGGTTGAGAACTCCTGCTCCAAAGTAGCAGCGCGAGAGTTTTAGTTATCTTGAAAGATATCCCTCAAGCGTTCCCAGGCCGCCATGGCTATTGAATCTGGTTCCATTATTGTATGCAACAAGTCTGTGGAGATTATTGCATAAATCCAACCAAGAACTGTGACATCAAGTGTATCCCACAATTCCTTATCCGCATTCGTTTTTAATTCCTACTTTTTCCCATCTTTTGGAGGAATTATATGATGAAAAACTTTGTGAGCCCGACAACATATTTTAAACAATTCTGTCCATGTTGCATAATGAACAATTTCTATTTCTAGTTTGACAGAAACATGCATTTTAATGTTTGAGACAGTAAGAGCGGGATGAAACGATGATTTTGACTCATACATAATTGATTGATATCAATGGAGACAAGAACAATAAACTAGAGAGAGAGAAACAAGTTTTAGGCCAAATTGTGTTTTGGGGAGGAAGATGTCTGAAATGGGTATAGAATAAAGTATTTGATTCTTTCCTTAAACTCTTGATATCATGTAAGAATTTGAAATGGTTCCTCAATTGTATTCATCCCATAAGGAAATAATATATACACCATATACATTCATAATGGAAGAGTAAATCTTGCCTAATAATCTTCCTAATCAATCCCTAATAATCTTTAATATAATATTCATAATTTATTATTTTACTACATACAATATATAACATGATATTATATTAATACACAATATTATTAATAATATTCTAACAAATACATCAGAAACAAGTATATGTCTCTATATAAAGATTGATATATTATTGAACTTCAAACTTAAACTTAAGAGAAATTTCATTATCTATATATTATTCTACAAATAAACTCCAATTTATAGGAGAAAAATGCTTAATGGCCAAGCAATTAACTTTGGTGGACAAGGAATTAGCTTGGTGACCAAGTAATCTTGGGTGATCAAGCTAACTAACTTGGTCTCCAAGTTAATTAATGGACATATATATTATAATTTTCAAAGATTTCAAAAGTTCTATTATTTTTGTGAATAACTCAAAAGAAAATGACATATTAGGTAATATTTTTTCCCCGATTGCCCTTCAAATGCATTGGTCTTTAATTTTTGCCCCTCATATTTGTGGTCTTCAATTTTCGCTCATGCTATTTATGAAAATATCCGTACTTGTTTCACGAGGAATAATTTCTATAATATTCTTATCTTCAGAAACTGAATTTTTTCCTCGCTCATCATAAATTTTATAGGAATTAAGTTATGCGGTATAAATTTTATAGTACTTTTTTAGTGTTGAAAATTTTGCCTTGTCCGACATAATTTGTGTGAATGTTATGATACATATATTGAAGTTAAACGTAAACTATGCCCAGCGAAATCTAAAATGATATTTTTTAGATTATGTTGAGCGTTGAAAGTTTTGTCCTGTCCGACATAATTTATGTGAATACTATGATACATATTCTGGAGTTAAACGTAAGTTATGCGTTGCGAAATCTAAATTATATCTCGCCAGAAAATATTGAAGAACACAAATTCTAAGGACAAAAATTAAAGCACCCCGAAATAAGTACATTTGCGCGAATGATCCTTAGTGTAAAAATTCCTTAATTTACGATTGAAGGAGGCCATTTTAAAAGTATTAACAAGCCCATATTCCCATAGCGGATTGGAAACAATTAGAGCCCAAATCCAAATAGGCTTTTTCCCTTCCTTTATAAAATCTCTGCCAAACCCTAATTTGCTTCTTCTTCCTATCTCCTCCTCCTCCTCCTCTTTCACCAAGCAACTCTTCACTTGTCTTTCTCTAACCAAATCAAAATGGTATGTCTTTATTCTACAACTGCTCTAAATATCCTTTTTGATGCTTCAAATGTTAATTAATCAGACAATAATGTTGTGTTTGATTCTATTTCTCTAATTAATTGTTAATTCCTAGTGACTTTTATTAGTTAATACACGTTTTATTTTATTCCCATGGTAATAGTTCGAAATTGGCCTCTCTACCTATCAAGGTGTGCGTACGCTCTACCGTTCCTAGACCGCACTTGTTGGGATTACACACTGGTTATGTTGTTGTTGGTAATAGTTCAAATTTTCAGTGAAATAGGTGTATTAATTTGCGTTTAAGAAGTAAAAATATCTTCTTCTTTTTTGTAAATCTAAATGACTGCCCTAGTTATTTTTACCAATTAATATGCGTTCTTATTTTCTTCCCATGGTAATAGCTCAAACGTGTGATGAAAATAGGAATAGTCACTTGTTTTTAAGCTATGCTACCCGGACTCTTCAAAAATGTCGACGGGTTTGTGTTGGATTCCATAAGTACTGCATTTTTGGAGGATCCGACACGGTTGCCGTATCCATTTCGGAGAGTCCAAGTAACTTAGCTTTTAAGAAGTAAATTATTTTTTTTATAAATCTAAATGAATTTCCTACTGATTTTTACAAATTAAGATACATTCTTATTCTCTTCTGACGGTAATAGCTCAAAATTATGATGAAATAGCTGTACTAATTTACAGTTAAGAATGTAAATATCTATACTTTTTTGAGAATGTAAATGACTAATTAGAAAAAGAATTAGTTCTCTCAGAATTGTTTATGTTTGATTTAATATGTTTTTCAGATTATCCCTGAGAAGAACCGGAGAGAGATCTCCAAGTACCTCTTCCAAGGTTTGGCTTCATTATTTCTTTCTTTCTGGGTTTTATGTGTGGATGTTTTCAGTGATAGTTGAAATGATGTTGGTATTTATTTTGAATTTTATGTTTACGGTTGTTGCAGAGGGAGTATGCTTTGCGAAGAAGGACTACAATTTGGCGAAGCATCCAAACATTGATGTGCCGAACTTACAGGTGATTAAGCTGATGCAGAGTTTTAAGTCGAAGGAGTACGTACGCGAGACTTTTGCTTGGATGCACTACTACTGGTATCTTACCAATGATGGCATTGAGTTCCTCAGGACTTACCTCAATCTTCCTTCTGAAATTGTCCCTGCCACGTTGAAGAAATCCGCCAAGCCTCTTGGTCGTCCCATGGGTGGACCTCCAGGCGATAGGCCCCGGTAACTTTCACAACCATATGTGTAGCTTGATTGAAATACAAATTTTCTTGAGTGTTTGAATTGATTTTATTTATTTTGTATTTGCAGTGGACCACCAAGGTTTGAGGGTGATAGGCCAAGATTTGGTGATAGGGATGGATATCGTGCTGGTCCAAGAGGTCCACCTGGTGAATTTGGAGGCGAGAAGGGTGGAGCTCCAGCTGACTACCAGCCTGCATTTAGGGTAAGTCTAAACAAATTTCCTTCACTTATGGGGCTTGAAGGGAATGAAATAGCAATTGTTTTTTATTTAGTTTAGATTCTGCCGTAGTGCATAGCAAAATCTATTTTAGTTGCCCTCATGTCCTTATGTTTTCAATCCATTTAGATGGATTATCAAGTGTATGATATAAGTGTGGTCATGCACCCTTTCAGAGATTTTCCGTTTTGCTCTAGGCTTACCAAAATTTCTGTCATTTTTTCCTGTTTATGTAAAGTCACTTTCCTTTATTGTAGAGGAATTGAAATGGGGGAAACCATACCATGCTAAAAGATTCATACCATTCTCTGGTGCCGATATCCCATTATACTTTCTGAATTGTAAAACCTTGGTGTTATTATCTTGTGTTCTACCTTGTTTTCCCCCCTTGATGCATTTAGTCATTGCCAATGGGTAACAATTACACTGTAAGGACTCCCATTAGGATATTATTCGTAGTGGATTTCATTACCATATTAGTTCTCTCCTATGTTCAACTTCCGATATTGCCACTACCATTTTGGTTTTCTGCGTCCCTGTATATTTTTCTATTTTTCTATTTTTCTATTTTTCCTATAGAAGTAGAAATTGCATTTCAGGATGTTGATTGTTTAGTACTCTTGGTACACCTTGTCTGTCTCCTTGATTTTTCGCTTTGACCAATATGTGATTCTCATCGCAATTGATTTCGTGGAAATGTTACATGTTCAAAAGATTTTTTTTAGTGGATCCTTGGCTCTTAGTCTTAATTAAGCTAGAGTAAGGAACATCTAATTTAGTTTGTCTTGCTCAAGATTTTAGGCTCTCCACTCTTTGTTGATTCTGAGCACAGTATTAGATCATGTGTCGATTAAATCTAAACAATATTTTTTACGTGTAGGGTGGTGGTGGAAGACCAGGATTTGGGCGTGGAGCTGGAGGTTTCGGTGGCGCACCCCCTAGTTCAAGCTTCTCTTAGGTTGCTATTCTCCTACTTGTGGTTTATTCAAATTTTGATGATCAGACGATGTAATCAACTTGAGTATTATTCTCTTTTAAACAACACCGTGCCAAGAAGGCAATTTCGTCTATCTTGGATATTTAACGAACTGTAGGTTCTGGTATTTCATGTTGACAACGTACTTGCTATTTGTTTTATTCAAGTACAACACTCTCCCAACACCCCGACTTGTTTGGAATCGATTCTTAGTTGTTGCTTGCTTCTTGTTGTTAAACAATAGTCTCCCAGCAATGATAGATCTTTCCATTTCACTAAAATCAGAAGAGGGATAACTTGGTGCTTTCTTCCCATTTCTCCAAAGTCTTGATGGACAGAGTTATTCAGATCCTGTGCTGGTCGAAGGTAATAGGTACCATGTGAATTAGTTAAGGTGCACTCAAGCTAGCCTGAACACCATTATTATAAAAAAAGATAACCTTCTTTTGTGGTCAGCCTAATGCACTCAAGCTAGCCTGAGTAGTAGCTGTGATCAGTTGATCCAAAGTTTGCTTTGTGGATCTTCAGCTATTACAGGTCTTCTTAGCAGAGACTGTTAACACTTGCTCTCATTTTTTCCCAAGTTGAAATATTTTACTTATAATGTCAGAGAAGCTTAATGAGCATAATATTAACTTATTGGAAAAAAATGCTTAATTCTTCGTAGTGTGTTTACATCTTATTTGTTGAATGAAATCAACTACGAGCTTCACAACCATAAAGTTGCACAATGCATAAGTACACACTTTACATCTTACTTGTTGAATGAAATCAACTACGAGCTTCACAACCATAAAGTTGCACAATGCATAAGTACACACTTTACATCTTACTTGTTGAATGAAATCAACTACGAGCTTCACAACCATAAAGTTGCACAATGCATAAGTACACACTTTACAAAGGGTCTACTTAAGTAGCAAATGATCATTTCATACTTTTTGCGCTAGCTTCCCTTGTTTCCGAAAGCTTCGGGGGACTACTTTAGGTCGATGGACAACTGCGTTTGCTTTACTCTTTAAGCTCTGTCCTACTTACTCAACTTGTATCTATAAAAAAAAAACTTTTCTCCTTTTCAAAAAAGGTAAGCGTTGAAGTTGTAGCTTGCTAGTTTTTTCATCAACCATGACCTTTAAATTTTTTATTAGAGTAAGGGTCGTGTGAGAGCAGTGTACCGTCCTGTTATAGTCACAAATTCATTAATAATCGGGACTGTTATCATAGTCAACAAAGTTGAAATTTGCAGGAAAGAACTTTGCACGCCGCCCTTACTCTTTTTTTTTTTTTTTGATAATCGAGGTTTTCAGGCTTGCGTCTGACTACTTCACTGGTATTACCCAGACGTTCTCGAGGTAATGGCACCGGTCCTTCAACACCATCACCAGATAAATCGCGGGATGTGCTTCAGTGGTCAGTTTCTGGGAGTGTACAACTGATCAATGAAACAAAGTAGTACTCACATTTGTGCATTTGTTGTCTCACTTTTTTTTATAGAGCAACTGCATTTTAAACATGTTTTTGAAGTCTCATATCTTAGAAACAGTGGAACAAAATATTTTTAATTTCACTAGACATTTTTCATATAAAAAGATTTAATTTTCCGAAAGATCAAGGTTAGGTATCCATTCAAGTTGACCAAGGTATTTGATGAGGTGTATGACACGTCACATGTCACCTCAGCACTCCAAACCCATTTTGCTCCTCTCCTGTTTGTTCTTTCGCCACTAAATTTCCTTCCCCTCCGTCACCATTACCGCTGTATAGTTATAGCTCTGGACAAATGCTGGACTGTTCGAAGCAAAACAGGGCATTTTAATTAATCATCTTCAAAATACAACTACAACAGTTGCATTCTCCGCTGTCACATTCTAGTTCAGTTCCATCACATTTATTATATTTTCTCTTCCACTTGCACATTAACCAAAACCAACGAGAAGATGAGAGAAATAGATAGAATTTTTAAACGTAATGCAGGTCTGTTCTCCATTTTCATGGCTGGAATTTGAATTTCCTTCTTCTTTTTTTCACTGTAAATTTAATAATTGTTGTAACTTTTTCCTTTTTTGGCTGTTTAATTTATGTACTTTTAGGAGGAATGAACAGTTCGAGTAGGTAATGTATCAGATCTGGCGGCCGAGGTTCACGAGTTCTTGAAAAACAGTACGAGTCCACTGGAAGAACATTTGTCTAGAGCTATAACTATATAGCGTGGTGTCAATGGTGATGGAGAGGAAGGAAATTTTAGCGCGGAAGAACAAATAGGAGACGACTAAAATGGGTTGGGGTGATGAGTTGACATGCCACATGTCATCACCTCATCAATGGCACATATCCACTTTGGTCAACTCTAACCAATAGGGTATACATTTGGACTCAAAGTATATAACTATTATTATATTTGACCCTTTTCCATTTAATCTATATTGAAAATTAGTTATTTCAATAGCAATTTAATTTTTATAGAACTAAATTCATATATGTTTGGTGTAATATCTTTCTTGCTTTTTCTCCTCAAGTCTCATGGACCTTGTCGCTTGCTTTTATTAAAACTGTTTACCACATAAGGTAATAGGACAGTAGGCTTGATAATTAATTAATATAGTTTGAATAAGCATCAGATATTACTAGTCCACAAGCGTTTACTTATGTATCTAGATCGAAGATTTAACTCATGTACGCTAAACTATATAATTCACTTTAGTAGTTGGGGAATTTATTTAGTAATTTTAATAAGTTGAAAGTATGGAAGTGTATAATAAATATAGCGCATTGTAATTTATTCCTCTCTGGATAAAAAAAAGTGTTTACTTAGCCATTTATATATCCTTAAGAAAATACTAATTTTTAATTTTCTTTTATTAAACTGCTCCTAATTAAATAGAGAATGGAGTTGGTGAAACAGTGGCGTAACTGTAGTTTAGATTCCCAAACTTGTTGTCACGAGTCACGACACAACTAATTAAAGAGATGCGCATTAGTGTCACAAGGATGTTAACCGTGCTTGACTTGTGCACATTGACTGCCTAAGAAATTGACACTCTCAAATCACCTTAAAAGATAATTATAGCTAACTACTTATAAAATTATGAGATGGAATGTGAATAACATATATTGAAAATCCAACCTTGATAAATTGATTCAAGATATAGAGAAACTAAAGAGATGAAAAAGATTTTGGAAATATGTATATATTTTGAGTTTGACTTATATAACACGAGAAATATAATTTCTTACATTATTTTTTTTTTATTTTTTTTTTTTTGAGGCGAAGCCACTACTCTTTCGAGTGCGCATGAAACCCCGGCCGACGCAATACCGCAAACCACGCCACCGATTAACTACACTTGGCAAGCCACGTGTGCGCTCAACCAAGAAGGTTTATGCAGGGGATCGAACTCGCGACTATGGCCCCGCGCTTCATCGCTTCTTCTCACACCTCATGAGTTAATTTCTTACATTATGATGTTATTTTTATTTGTTGTAGCACATAACCCACATTTAGTGATATTTATTTTTTCACTTTACATTTATTCTATTTCATGTTTAATTTTTGAATTTTTACATTAGATTCTATCTGATTTCAATATTACAAAAAGCGATTATCAGTATACATCTTTTGAATTCTGGGTAAATTGATATATAATATATTTAAATAATTTTTACACTTGCTGCCGGTGTATAGACCTGCCCATCGGGACGGGGACCCGCCCGACCCGAAAAAACCAGAGCCAAGGTCAGCATATTTCTGACCCGTGAGCCACCTGACCCGAAAAAGCGGGGATGCGATCTTAGATAGGGTCGGGCCAGGGTCAGATTTTTTACCTTTCCGAATATTTGTCTTTTTAATATAATTTATATTATTTTTCTTTTGTTTTTTACTTATATAGGTGAAGGGACAAACGAAGATGAATTGGTGCAATTTTAATGGTCATAACTCTGCGCTCGAATGCCCGTTTTACTCAATATTTTTTTTATTTCGCGTATTTTTTTAGACGGGGTCGGGCAAATGGCGTAGCCAATTTCTGGAAAATGTCTGTCTTCCCAATCGATTTTACGTTCTCCCCAAATCGATTTTTAATTTTCCCTTTTCTTTAGCAGAGATCTCACGATATACAATAAATTTCAACGTCCAAATTTCGTGGTAATATAGGTGTGAATGTCAATTTCAGTGTTGGAAATTTAAATTTTAGAAATTAAAAAAAAACGCCGGGTCCCGCGACCCGACCCTTCAAAATTTCCACGTTATTTTGTTTTTTAGAGCGGTTCAGGGCCTACTCGTGACCCGTAGGGTCCCTGAAGAGTCAGGGCCAGGGTCGGAAAATTTTAAAAAAAATAGGGTAAGGGTCGGGCCAAGGTCGGGCAAGCAGAAAAAAAAATCACCCGACATTAGTTAAGCATAATGGTCATTTTGAGAATATGGGCATTAGATATGTTGGAGATTGACTCTAGGCCAAGTGGGAGATTGAAAATATATTTATGTCCTAGAGACAATCTATATTAGGACAAATGTACTTTATTCACATTCTTATTTATATTAATGGAGATTAATATTATGACATTTGTAATTATTGAATTATTAGTTGATTATTTATAATATTCTATAATACGCATCCCTAGAGACTATGTGGTTATTAATAGCGTGAGATATTAATATTATAATGTAACTCTTAAAACAGTCTCGACTAATGATCATCGAAAATGGGATATCGATGATATGTGATAAGTCGACATGTGGTCTGCATCATATTCTTTGAGGATGTAGTATGTCTCACATGCTACGAGTTATGTATACTTGTGATGGACACATGGATATTTTGGAAGTATTAGTATACCCTGTTGATATATTGTTTATTGTACATGCCTAAAGTATGATCAGCGTGTGAGAAATAGAAATCCTTAGACTTGAGGTCTATATGCACCTTATCTACAGAGTAATGTACTTTGATCATGTCCTAAGCTCAAATTCCTTATAAGTTGAGATACGACTCGTATTGGGTATATTACGAAGTGGATTAAAGGTGGTAGTTGAGCCAAGATTAGGATTCATTCCTCAAATATATATTCGAGAGAACACTCAGATTCTCATATGATATTATGTTGACTAAGTCCTTGGCCAACGCAGTAGACATATCTATGATATGGTCTTGTTGTCAACTAATATAGATGAGATATAGTGATCATGCCATTTAGATAGACACTTGTCAGATCCCAAGCTTGATCGAGTGTGTCGTGAATGAAAGGATTTTATCTTCCCACATAGAGGTTTAGTTTACCAGGTTCGTATAACTATACTTCACATATTGAGTTCATCTTCCGGCGCCATCTAGGAGTTCCATGTAGACCCTAATATGATTAGTGTCGATATGTATAGGGTAACACTAAGTCAATTATTCCATCGATCTAAGAATGTAATGAGAGAATATAAATGTTTGATTTATGATCGAGATATTTGAATGTATAATGATATCAATTCGAGATTGGATTTAGGATTTAATTAAAATGAAAATGAGGCAAAAGTGGATAAAGGTCGCGGCTCATGGGACCCAGTCAGACTGACGCACTACATCTCGGTTTCTGGGCCAGGCCTACACGTAACCCTAGCTATGTTTTAGGGTTAAAACACAGTTATAAATACATGTCTTAAGATCATAATTCATACACTTGATTTCACAAATCATTCTAAGTCTTAGAGATTTAGTGTTACAATATCCTCTCGAACCTCTGCTGGATTTTCTAGCTTTTTGAAAAGAGGATTACATCGAAGTTCTTGGAACATGCAATCGAGGAATCAATTGCGTGCGCACCCTCGGACGGATATACGAAAAGACTCCAGATTATCTAAACCGTAAGTTTTCGTTCGAAGTATTACAGTTATATTATACATGTTATGTTTACATATTTTATATATCATTGCATAATCATCCAACAGCTCGTCGTTTGTTGGGTTTGAAACCAAAATTTTCAAATTTCGCTGCGTACACGAACCCAACAAAACCCTACATGAATCTCCTTAAAGAGAGCGAAATATTTGCGGCTTAGCCTGGATATTTATTTATTCATTTTTTGTTCATATTGTGTAATTTTCAACTGTAATTTGTGATATATCCACCAACAACATATATATACTAACAATTATCAGTCGATATTCATGATTGTGTCAATCTCGTACCGATCGATTTGAGGTCGGTGAAGCCAAATTACTAACTCCATACTTTGTGTAGGATGTACTTGATAGAGAAGTTTAATTATAGTATATGTTAAGAGTCTCACATCGGTAATGAAATGGTAAATGGACTCCTTATATGGACTTGGACAATCCTCACCCGACAAGCTAGCTTTTGGGGTTGAGTTAGGCCCAAGATCCATTCTTACATGGTATCAAAGAGAAACAATCTACATACATCAACCGTCTGAGTTCACCCATCCAGCAGTCCCTCCCTATGTGTGTCGTCTCCGTAAGTCACTATATGGCCTAAAGCAAGCCCCCCGTGCGTGGTATGATCGTTTTGCTATGTATATTTTACAGATTGGGTTTGTATGCAGCAAAAGTTATACATCACTATTCATTTTTCATCGAGGTAATAACATTGCTTACTTATTACTGTACATGGATGATATTGTTCTTACTGCCTCTTCCGATGGGTTAAAAAATGAGATTATTATTTTGCTTAAGACCAAATTTGCAATGACTGATTTGGGCAAGCTGAGTTATTTTTTGAGGATATCAGTGACCAGGTCTGCCAATCACATGTTCTTGTGTCAGCGTAAGTATGCAGAGGAGATTGTGTACAGGGCTAAGATGACGAATTGCAAAGTTATGCCTACTCTAGTTGATTCAAAATCTAAACTCAGTGCTATGGATGGTGCCCCAGTCTCCGATCCTACTCTGTATTGGAGTCTTGCAGGTGCACTTCAATATCTCACATTTACAAGGCCAGACATTGCTTATGATGTTCAACAGGTATGCCTATTTATGCATGCCCCCAGGGATCTCATTTCATCCCCTTAAGCGTATCATCCGATACATTAAGGGCACACTTGATTATGGTTTGCACCTTTACCCCTCTGCCCCAAACAAAGTTGCTCTCATATACGGATGCAGATTGGGCAGGGTGTCCGGACACACGACGTTCCACCTCCGGTTTTTGTAATTTTTAGGGGATAATCTGATTTCATGGTATGCCAAGCGACAAGCCACCCTATCTCGTTCCAGTGCCGAGGCAGAGTACAGAGGCGTTGCAAATGTGGTAGCTGAGATTTGTTGGCTCAAAAATTTATTGTTAGAACTTCAGTGTCCTTTGCGTCAGACATCTATTGTGTACTGTAATAACATCTTTGCAATCTACCTTTATCACAACCCGGTTCAACATCAGCGAACCAAGCACGTTGAGATGGACATACATTTCGTTCGTGAGAAAGTTGCGCTAGATCATGTCAGAGTGTTACATGTTCCCTCATCATATCAGTATGCAGATATATTTACCAAAGGGCTTCCTAGACAATTGTTTCTTGACTTCTGATCTAGTCTCAGTGTCCGACCTTCTCCCGCTTCGACTGAGGGGTGTATAAACGTGTATAGTAGTATAATAATATTCATACCCATAATTAGAATATGTGTAAATATAATTATGGTAAGACTAGGATTCCTCTTGTATATGGGACTAGGATTCCTATTGTAAATGTGACTAGGATTCCTATTGTATATGTGATGAATATTGTACACTATATATATTGATATTAATGAGAAAGACTCTCAAGGGAGATTAATATCATCTTACATGGTATCAGAGCCAGACACATTCCAATTTTTTATTCACTGATGTTGGGCCCCCAAATTATATTATACACACTCCAGTTAACGGTGTCTGGGCGTGCGGAGGAGTGTTAAGAGTTCCACGTCGGTAATGGAATGGGAAATGGACTCCTTATATGGACTTGGACAATCCTTATCCCACAAGCCAGCTTTTGGGATTGAGTTAGGCCCAAAATTCATTCTTATATTATAAATTATAAAACTCGGAAATATTTACTTTCTCCGTTTCAATTTATATGATATAGTTTGACTACGTACGAACTTTAAAAAAGAAATAAAGATTTTTTGAAATTAATAATTCAAAATAAGATAGATATTTGTGTGACTGCAAATTATTTTATTAAGAATAAAAAAAATGTTTCAAGTTAAATTATTTTTAACTATTGAAACGCATCATTTTATTTTGTGATAAACTAAAAAAAAAGTATATCCACATCATCGGTTTTAATTAATGTCCATTTTTGTTTATTTATTTGTTTCTACTCACAAATTACATTTTCTGATAAGTTATTTTTATATTAGATCAACTTTTAATTTTTCGACGTGGACTTTGTCTAATATCTATCATGAAAATGCATCTTTTATTGACTTAGTAAGCCTATTAGTTTTAAAATTAAATATTTACCTAGTTAACTGTATTGATTTTATCCTTTCTATTCCTCACACCAATTACTTCTCAATTAAGGTGGAATCAATTATCACTGATGATGCCGTTCTATTTACTAACACATATACCAAAATTCTCTATATTTTCTATTAGTATATAATCTCATATTGGATTAAAAGACTTTTAAAACCATAAGACCTAAAATGGTTTTACTAACACAGTCGAACCTTCATATAAAGTTTTTTTCATTGTGTCCTAATTTTCGCTAGGTATTCAAGAGAATATAATTCTTACGGGATAATTTCCTTTCATGTCATTTTAGGTTTATCTCGTCTCCTTTTAACACATTACTTGCCATGATATCACACTTACAGATCGACAAATCTGAATATCAATGTAGGACATGATAAAATTAAACTATCTCAAGCGACAATCTCCCATTTTATTCTTAATTAATTTATGCTAGTTGAACCGATATGTGGAATATGGTTATTTAATATTATCCGACGGCATATTCATCATATAATGTGCATCTCCTCGACACTCATTCTTTCTAATAATCCAATCCTCAACCAAAACTTACCATGGAAAATATAAAATTCAAAACTAATCCATGAGGATCAATCATTGAATTAGTGATAGAACATTAATATTGATTGTAATAGATTTTGGAGTTGTACACACCTCATTGCTCTATGCATTTGACAAGTGTTGGGCAACATGAATGTCAGTTTCAGTTGGACAAGTTTTCTGTCTTTTGTCCAATTCTCTATCTTCACCTTACCTCAATTTTGTTGGAAAATTTACCTAGTAAAATTGAGTTACCCGTCACTTGAACACGTGAGACCCCGCATGTCGAAAATATGATTTTCACACACATGCATACGTCGTATAATGTCTAGTTAAATTTCACATAATGAAAGTAAACATGTCTAACGGGCCGAACCGGTTTGGTTCACCAAACTACCGGGCCAACCGGTCCGGTTCATTATCGGAATTCAGGTCGGTCCGTGCGGGTCCGGGTCTGAACCGGGCCTACCGGTCCGATATTTTTTTTTAATTTCTAGTATTTATTTTCTACAATGTAAACTAAATTCAATTTAAATATGTAATATAATAATATAATATATAATATAGTTTTATATATTAAAATTAAAACTTTAAAGTTAACTTTCTATTTTATAGTTTATAATTTTATACTTTATACTTTATACTTTATAGTTTATACTTTATCTTTATTTTATAGTTTATACTTTATAGTACTGTTATATTATACTTTATAGTTTATAACTTTATATTGTAATTATACTTTTATTAATTTATTAGATTAGTAGATATAAGTTAACAAATAAGTAATAACAAATTAACAACTAAATAGATAGTAAAATTAAAACTAATGATAAGATGTAAGCTTTTGAACTTTCATAATGTTAATAAGAGTACATAATGAAGTAATAATAATTTTATTTACATATTATGCATCTTTCTTGCAAGTTCTTCGTAAGCTATAGGTTGATTGAATTGGTTATGCTCCATAGCCTCTAAATCTGGAGTATTAATTTCAGTCCCGCCTCTGCTCTCACCTTTCAAAATATTGCCTATTTCTTCATCTTCCGGAGAATTAACGTCTACACATCCTTGATTTCTTCTCTCTCATCTGATCCAATTCCTTAAGCAGACTAACATTTCTAATGTGCTTCCACCCAATGAGTGACGTGTGTCTCCTATTTGATCTCGTGCTTGGCTAAATGCACTTTCAGAAGCCACTGTTGAGATCGACATATTAAGAACATCTCGTGCCATATCTGCAACTGCAAGTACCGAGAATCGCCTTTTGTTATCCTGTCACCATTGTAAAGGGTCAAAACTTTTATTCGGCTCCCCTGACTTTTGCAAATAAAATTGCATCTCATCGCAAGATCGACTTGTGGTTGCTTGTGTTGTAAAAGTGCTCCATATGTCTAAAGATTCATTATCGTCATCTTCATTGAATCCTGAAGGTGTAGACACAGAAGCAGAACTAGAAGGAATATTAGTAGCTAAGTTGTTGTTATCATGTAATGTAGCATAATATTCATATAATGTAGTTAAATTAGTATCAAGTTTACTTATGCAATCAAATGAAGACGAAGTTTTTGTTGCACCTACTTCCATATAAGTATATAAACTACATATTAAATTATGACAATCTACTTTTTTAATAGAAGGATTTAAGACTGCACCAATACAATAAATATCAGGAATAGGGAAAAAATATTTTTTAAACTTTTCAAACATAAGTGTAACTGCATCTTTATATTTCACATTTGATTTTAAACCATAAAGTAAATATGAAATTTCAGCTATATGAGCTAAAACATTACAAACTGTTGGGTAATAAGATCCTGAAAATTCAACAGTAGCAGTGTAAAATTTACGTAAATTTTTTAAAAGTTCACCAATTGATTTTCAATGTTCGTCGGTTAACATATACATCACGTTCTTACAATGCGCATTTGCAACATGTGTTATGGGGTCTTTATACTTATAACATTCTTTTAACAATAAATAAGTATAATTCCACCGTGTAATAATCTCCTCTAGCATGAATTTAGGTCTCAAATTAAATTATTTACATTTTTCTTTAAATTCTATAATTTTATTTTTCCTATTATTACCCTGAATAGCTCCAACAGCTCTTTTGACAAGTTTTATTTCAGGTGCAAATAAATCAAGACCACTTTTAACAATTAAATTATAAATATGACAAGCACAACGAACATGAAATATATCAGGAAGTGGTGATTGTACTTCCACTTTTAAAAGATCTACAACAACAGTATTATTAGATGCATTATCGAATGATACACAAAATATTTTATTATAAATATTATATTTTCGGGCATAAGAACAAATAGTTTCGCTTATATATTTTCCAGTATGACTTTGATCCTCGTCATACGCAAAAACAATAATACGTTTTTCCATTCTAAAATTTTCATCAATTCAATGACAAGTAATTGTTAAATAATCATAACCGTTTAAAGCATGTCCAATGTCTGAAGTAAAACTAACTAGGCATGGAAGGTTATCAAACAAATATTGCAAACAAATAATCATTATGAAGTCTAAAAATATCGGCTCTAGTAGTACTACGAGGAACACCTTTTAAAAAAAGGATTATATACTCTTTGAATATATGTAATTAAATATGAAGAAGAAGCAAAAGAAAAAGGTAAACAACCTCCGATAATCATTTTTGCTAATTCAATGCGATCCTTTTTTGGATCGTACTTAGCCACCCCCCAGTTAATAGATTAAGTTGTTGTTGATCGGGTTCTAAATCAGAGACAACATTCCATTGTGTCGTATGATCGTTTTTTATATATCTACCTATAGTGCCCGTCCCCCGTCACCACCCCCTGTCTTATGTTTATAAGTTCTCCCACAAATATTACATCTAACTCTATCAGTGCCCACAACTTTATCATAAAAGAGCCACACTTTACTCAATTTTTTTCTTACTTGTTCGTAAAGGAGGTTCATTTACTACCACTGCAGCATCAACATTGATGAAGGAACACTAGTAGGTGTAGGAGGTTCATTTTCTTCAAGTTCAACAATATTATCTAATTGAACGTTATCATATTCATTATCTTCTATTCCAAAATCTTCTTGCATTTGATCATAATCTATATTTTGATTAGATGATGAAGAACCTATAGATTTTTACCCCTTGAACTAGATTTACGGCGTAGTCCCGACAAATTTTCCCTTAGCGAAGACATTATAAAATATTTAAATAATCAACAAATAAATATGACAATTTAATAAAATAATTAGAGAATTAAACGAGTGTACCAAACTGGATTCGAATTCAATCAAGCTCAAGCTCGAAGTCTTGCGTCTTGCTACTTTGAATTTGAAAACTAATAATAATAATAACTTGAAAATTGATAATAAAGATAATTAAGAGAGTATGAGAAATTGAGAATAAGATTGAGAGAATTGTTGTGTGATAAAAATGAAAAAAATGTAGAGAATTTATAGATTTTTTAAAGGGTAAAAATGTAATTAAAAAATAATAAACAAAACAAAAAAACAAAAACAAAAAGAAACCAGGCAAATGGTCGAAATGACCGTTGGCATCCCCCACCCCCTTCCAACGGTAACATTACCGTTTGGGTTAAAAAAACTGTGCAATTTTTTTTTAAAATTTATGTATTCTGGACCAGGTAATCCAGAATGTAACCGCTCGCACGTCTAACTGGTCCGCCTTACCGGTTTTTATATAACCCGCGGGTTGGGTCAGGGCCAACCTAACCCCAACCCAGAGTTTACCGGTCCTGGCCCGACCGGATTTTCATCGTCAACCATCCGTTCGGTCAACCCGGTCCATTAGACAGGTTTAAATGAAAGAGATGTTGGTACACATGTTAAAGTGTTCTTAAGTTAGGTAAGGATGGACGATTAATTGGTCAAATTAATGTATCTCCCGCGATGGTATAAGAAAAGAAGAAATGTGCAAAATACGAAAAATGGGGAAGAGCCGCGGGGCCTCGAGAAAAAGGACCGCGACACCGAGCCAAAAAGGGACAGCACCGCGGTGCCACCTGGCCAAGGGCCGCAGTGCCTCTAGCAGGGACCGCGGTGCCTCCCGTCTAGTAGCTCGAAGTTTCGGTTCTGTCGATTTTGGGCCGCGGTTTCGACGGTATAGTGAATCGAAAAAATGTCCAGAATCTTCTGATTATGGACTAACTTGAAGGACCAAAGATCATGACAAGAGTTGACTGATCTAGGTGTCTTTTGAGGAGATCAAGGTACCTCATTTAAGACATTCACATGTCTTGTGAATCACAACTTTACACCTATAAATAGAGGCTTCAAAATCAGATTTTATTCATTCACTACAACTACAAAATCTGAAATTATTGAAAGCTCTTCTTCTATTACTAGCAATCTTTTGTTCTTGTTTCTTCTACAAGAATTCTTAAGTATTTGGCTTGTGTTTGAGAAAGTACCGTCGTTTTATCTTGGGAGACTATTATCCATCTACCGTAAGCCATTATATACGGGGATAATTTTATCTTAAGGAGAGATTGTCAAACAATCGACTCGACAAACATTGCTCTAAACCTCTTTGTGTCTAACCTTCAGTTCTTCTGTTCCCGTTCGTACCCACAACTTTTACAACAATTTTAGGTCATTTCCTTGTTAATTCGGTACCCAATCTTTGACATCACCACCATCAACCCCAAAAAAGTTTATAAAGGATGATATCAATTATTTTCTCCGTCTCAATTTAAGTGTCTTACTTTTCTTTTTTTTATCCCAAAAAGAGTATTTCTTTCTATATTTAATATGTTTTGACAAGTTTGAAACCACAAAATTTAAAAGACCTCGCACATATTTAATTAAAGACCACAAGATTCATCTTCTTTTATTTCTTAAACTCTGTCTAATCAAACTAAGACACTTAAATTTGGACGGAGGAATAATAATAATTCTTGATTTTATTCCTATAACTTAGCATATTGAATTTATTATTAATTAAAATGTATGTTTCCGATCCCTTATAAAAAAAATCTTATATTTGAATATTTTTAGAATTATATAATCGTCAAATATGAAGTAAAAGTACAAATATAACACAACACATGTACAACTAAGCGGTAAAACTGTTCGTAATTATGGTAAATTTGTGAATATTTACAAGCAAAGAGATAAAAAGTGCACATCTCAAGTTATTAAAAATTAAATGTACTTAGTCAAATATCACAAACACTGCAACAACAACAACAACAACAATAACATACCCAGTGAAATTCCATAATGTGGGGTCCAGAGAGGGTAGAGTGTACGTGATGCGCGGTAAGATGCACACATTTTAAACGCAAGTGCACGTTATCGTGACAAGTAGTATAGTCTTGATAAGACCGAATATCGTCCTCAAGGATTAGGGTTCAATTACCAACTATCTATTTTTTGGTATCTATTTGGTGAATTGATAATTTATTTGTTGTTTATAACTAGGAATTATGCAAGCTATTTAAATATAAAGATTTATTTCAGTGGTGATGAGAATAGGGCTTCCATGTATCCTTACTATCCGCTTATGCTACTTACTAATGCATTAACTTATGATATTCTTCTTTTGGAGAAAGCAGGTTTACGAAATCGTTTTATACTCCCGTTAGGGTTATATAAACACTCAACCCCAGTATCGCACCTTACCTACCTTTCGGTGATAAGGATAACTCTATAGGAGGATTAAGAACAAAAACCTAGTTGGCCGTCACGCGCCTGATGCACAAAATTAGGGTTGTTAAGCCTCTCATCAACGCTACATAAATAATTGAGGTATTTTCATCCTCAATCCAAGAATGTCTACCCAACTTACAACATATTCACAATCCCCCCCTTTCGGAATCTGATTAGAAATCATATAGTGATAATTAGTTGTCAATTAATTACCAAGAGTTCAACTCAATTATTGGATAGATCTCACAATAAGAAAAATAACCATAAGCATGCATTAATTTATGACATAAGTTTCTAGCAATTCAACATTGAAAGCCCTATAAGAGAATTAGTTCCTAGCCATTGTCATGACAAGAACTAATTCCATGTTCATCATACAAAATAGAAATAAAGAACAAGAAAGGGAAAAGAAATTACTAAACTAATGGTATCCAATCTCCAAGCAAAAGTCTTGTGTTGTGCAAGAAGGGGAACCCTTAAAAACTGCCTAGGGTTCTCCTTTTATAGGCTGAAAACCGCCTCCCTCTTTTCCTTCAGGCCTGGCCCAAAATTTCGTCAAAAGACCTAATTTTTCCGCGTCGGCGCCGGAAGTTCTGCAATCCGTCGGGTGTTTTGGCGCCGCGGCCCTGATATCTGGCATGCGAGCGGCGTACTGCATCTTCTGTAGCTCTCGGATGTTTAGCGCCGCGCCTGCATCTGGCTGCGAGGCGCGCGTGCCAGTCTTCTGTAGCCTCTCTGAATAGTGGGCGCCGCGGCCCTGCTTTTGACTGCAGGAGGCGCCGCGGCGCTGGTCTGGATTTTACCCTCGTTCGCCACTTTCTCTGTTTCCAGCTCTGGCATCTCCTCTTTTGCCCTCTTTTTGCTCATTTTCCGCCATTTGATCATTTTAACCATTTTGACTTAAAAGAAAGAAAAACTATCCTAATACGACACTTATATGTGCAAAACGGGACAAAAGACTAACTAAAACTGACTCAAAAGGTGTATATAAAATACACCGATCAAATACCCCCAAACTTAACCTTTGCTCGCCCTCGAGCAAAGATAGAAAGAAATAAAATAAAAGACTCAAAGAACGAAAAATAAAAGACTCACTGCCATTGATCACTTTTGCTGCATAAGTGTTAACTAGAAAAACATGAAGGTTAGCAGAATAATATGCAGGAACATATATCATGAAATTTCAGCACATTAAGCTAGATATTTCGCAAACTCATATTCATCATGCTTAATGGAAGTCAATATACTAAATCATGCATCTAAATTCAAGAATTCCTATGACATGCTTACTTGCTATTCTCCACTAATCTTGGATATGCATAAAAGAGATCTTCAGGACTTTTAAGGGTTGTAATATAGGCTTAGGTATAGGTAGGTAAAAATAGGCAACTTAGGCTCATTTCGTGTACCATAAGCTCTTTTAGCTTTTCAATATTTCCCTTTTTCTTTTTGTTCTTTCCTTCACTTCGATTCTATCTTTTCCCTTTTTTGTTTTGGGAGAGTGAAGTATATAATAATGACAAGCACCCCCAAACTTAGGCTTTTGCTTATTTCTTATTACTTTTGTATTGGGGTGCAACAGACTTATTCACTCTTTTTGTCTCTTTTTTAACACAATGTATTCCAATATTTCCTATTTTCACTTATGGTACAATTTGTGGGAATATAGGGTGTCAAAGAAGAAGTTTCAAATTTAGGCTCGATAGAGTGACTAGGGATATTTTTAAAGTGCGGGATAGAAAAGAATGGTAAGAATTGGCTATCAAAGAAATGCCCGAGTCATCTCCTGCGTACGTATCCTAATTATTTAGCCTCGAATAGCAAGCAATCATAACACATAAGCATTTATCATTTAGCATGCATAATTCAAGCAAGAAACTCCAATAGGCAGTTACGTGAGTTTTGGCATATCTAACTTAGGTGTTTAGATAGTTGCTTTAATTCCGTTACATTATTCTGCCTTCCTTCACTAGGTGTTTCTAGCAACTACAGCATACATGATCTTTGACAGGCAATTATGACTCAAAAAGAAAAAAAAATTGGTGACTCAAAATAAACATAAAACAATAAAAAAGGCTTAAGTAAAACATAACATGACACAAATAAAATAAAACACAGATAAAGCACCCCCAAATTTAAATCACACATTGTCCCCAATGTGTGTAGACTCAAAGACAGTAAAAGAAATAAGACACTTACAAACTTTGGCTAAAATGGTGGTGGTGGCGGTGGATACTGCATCGACCATTGGTTGAACAAGGAACTCAACTCGTTGATTTGTTGCCTTGTTTCTTGCTGTCCTTGTACTACTGTGTCCAGTGCGTCATCATCCTCGATTTTGATACAATTGCTCCATTGTGGGCGTTGGAGGTTCGCTCTTGTGGTTGGCGGTGGCTAGGTCTCGCCATATTGAGCCCTATTTCGTGCTCATCTTCGTCCACGGCGGCCTTTCTTTGCTGCTGCTGCTGGTTGTACTCTCCGTCTGGCTTTGGGGCTTGGTGCAGGAAAGAGTGCACTATCCCATGGGACACGGGCGGTTGGTTTCTTTTATGAGTGTCGGTGGGTAGTTTTGGGCGCACTCGTGTGACATAGCTTGGTGATAATCGAGCCATGTCCCAATCCGCTGTTGTTACCAACTCGCTGATTTCCTCAATGCTCGCACTATTTCTTTCCCACATCAATCGCCAACCCTCATAATTCCATATATTAGTTTAATCTCATCCTCCGCACTCTGGTGAAGTGCGTGGATGGAATCACGCGTCTTGTTGACGAAATATAGCCAACCTTTGGCTGCTTTGTTGAATTGGCACCTGCTCAGTGCTCTTGACCCATTTCTTGCAATATCAAAAGCAGCCCCATGGTAGCTCACGGTGTCTGCAACGACATTCCAGTCGATGTGGTCAATCTTCGAACCATGTTCTAAAGTGATTCCAATCACTTCTTTCTTCAACATCAACTGTTTTCAATTGTACATTTATATCTTCTGCTGTCACAGGCACATAGCGTCCCCTTACAAAGCATCCCCTTTCCACCTTCTCCGGAAAGTTGGCATAAAATTCACGCACCATTGTTGTGTTTACTGGTGCTATCTTCTCCGGATTCACAAATTTCCTCCACTCCCTTAACTCAATCATCGCCCGAATGGGCTCATAAACATCTTCTTCCCCATATGACTCCCTCTGGTAGTCCATTCCCCTTTCTGGTATTAAGGGTCTGGTATCAAGCTTTTTGTATCTTTGGTAGACTTGGTAGCTCACAAACCTATTTTCATCGTATTGTGGGGTTGGGGTGGATGTGAAGCCTTTTCTCTTCCTGGTGGCCATGGTTTAAAATAGTTTTATGGAGCTTTTCAATTTAGTGGCACAAGTGTTTCCTACACAATCTACAACTAGCAGCGAACACAACACCCCCAAACTTCAACTTTTCTACCCAATACCCACACTCATTTTCTACTCTTTTCTCCAAACTTCACAATCAACTTTTCAGTACCCAAACTACTTCAACTACATGATCGGTGTATTTTATATACACCTTTTGAGTCAGTCTAGTTAGTCTTTTGTCCCGTTTTGTACATACAAAGTGTCGTATTAGGATAGATTTTCTTTCTTTTGAGTCAAAGTGGCTAAAGCGGCCAAATGGCGGAAAAGGAGCGAAAAGGGGGAAAAGAGGAGTACTAGAGTCAAAACGGAGAAAGTGGCAAACGAGGCCGAATCTGCACATGCGCGCCTCGCAGCTCGAAGCAGGCCGCGCGCTATTATTCAGAAGTCGCAGAGATCCAGCGCGCGCCTCGTGAGACTGAGAATAGGCGCGCGCGCTAAACATCCGAGAAGCCACGTGAGTTGCAGCGCGCGCCTCGCATGCCAGATATCGGCCGCGCGCCAAAACACCCGGTATTGAGAACTTTAGCCGCGCGCCGACAGGGCGCGCGCCGACGCGAAAAATTAGGTCTTTGACGGATTTTTGGGCCAGCCCGGAAGGAAAAGAATGAGACGTTTTAAACCTATAAAAGGAGAACCTCAGGCGCTTTCAAGGTTCCCTTTCTTGCCAAACACAAGGTTTTCTTGCCTAGGAGATTGGAGACCCAAACATTAGTAATTTCTTTTCTTTTCTTTTCTTTAATTCAGTTTTGCATGATGAACTTTGAATTAGTTCTTGTCATATTCATGGCTAGGAACTAATTCTCTTATAGGCTTTCTATGTTGAATTCTTGAACCTTATGTTATAAAGTAATGCATGCTTATGGTTATTATTCTTATTGAGAGATCTATCCAATAATTGAGTTGAATTCTTGGTAGCTAATTGACAACTAGTTATCACTATATGATTTCTAATCGATTACGAAAAGGAGGATTGTGAATATCTTTGTAAGTTGGTAGACGGTCTTGAATTGGGGATGAAAATACCTCAATTAGATTTGTAAGCGTTGATGAGAGGCTTAACAACCCTAATTTTGCGCATTGTGCGTGATTGGCCAACTAGGTTTTTGTGCTTAATCCTCCTATGTAGTTACCCTTATCGTGAAAGTTAGGTAAGGAACAATCTTGGGGTTGAGTGTTTATATAACCTAACGGAGTATAAAACGATTTCGTAAACCTGCTTTCTCCAAAAGAAGAACACCATAAGTAATGCATTAGTAAGTAACATAAGCGGATAGTAAGGATACATAGAAGCCCTATTCTCATCACATCTGAATTAAATCGTTATAATTAATTAGCTTTTATAATTCTTAGTCATAAACAACCAATCACTCATTAATTCACCAAATAGATACTAGAAAATAGACAATTGGTACTTGAACCCTAATCCCAGAGGACGATATTCGGTCTTATCTAAGACTATACTACTTGATACGATAACGTGCACTTGCGTTTAAAAGTGTGTGCATCTATTACGCGCATTAAGTTTTTGGCGCCGTTGCCGGGGATTAGGCAATAGTTCAATATCAAATTTATCTATTTTTAATTTCTAATTTGGTTTTATGTATAGTTTTTTTTTTTAAATTTTGTTTATTTTATGTATTTATTGTGTGAAAACAAGGGTGCCGTGATTCTTTGTTGGTTTTGATGCATCTCAGGGATCCTGAAGATATGGATTTCATCACAATATGATCGAGCTCCAACCATGTAGGAAGAGAGGAGGAATTACGAGAAACTCTACTCGCCTCACGGTGTCCCAAACTCGGTTCATGGACGAAATGAGGTCGGGTATAAAGAGGTTGGAAACGCAAATAGCGTAACTCGCGATCATATTCAACAAATAACAGCAAGTTGAGGAGCACGAATCACACCCAACTATTGAGGAATTTGGTGAGATAGGCGGTGTAGAGAAAAAAGATTGCAGAAATCCAATTATTCACCTTCTTGGATTCGTGGAAATTCTTTTCATGCACCTATCACGTAAGAAACACCACTAGCTATCACGAATGACTCCCAATTAGGAATTGCATACCATCGGGCAACCCCAGAGTCAAGAGATGTAGAGAATTTCACGGTTTACAAAAATAAAAGCTAAAAGACAAACTCATCTTGTGTGCTTGGGGATACTTGTATGTTTAAGGCCCCTGTTTGAACAAATAGTTATAGGGAAATTGAGACCTATAGCAATAAATGCGGATTCGCGAAGTATCCAACGGGCACTCGTAAAGGTTAATTTCGTCGGCTAAAAGACGTAAAAGACAGCATTGTTGGGAGGCAACCCAACGCTTTTCAATTATGTTATTTTAATTTCAGTCTTTAGTTTATTTTATTTTGTCTAGAACAATCTCACGGTCATGGGTCTTGTGTTTGAGCTGATTGATAGTACAGTGGAATGAATCAAGGCGAAAATCGAAAGAAAGTCGATTTCGAAAGCGTAAGCGCCGCGCCCGAAGTGGCGCGCGCTAAAAGAGTCGAACAGCGCAGAATTTAGCCGCGCCAGCAGAGCAGGCCAGAGAATTTCCGTAAAGTTTGCAGAATTTAGCCGCAGCTACCAAGAGCAGGCCGCGCCGTAAAGTCCCGGCGAGCGCAGATGTTCAGCCGCGCGCTAAAAGCGCATGCGCACAAGCCGGGAATCCAGAAATTTAAAACGCCTAAAACTGCACCCGCCCCAAAGAGACGGAGAGCACCACCGCAGCAGAGGCCGCCATGGATGAAGATGAGCACGAAATACGGGCTCACATGAGGCAGACCCACCACCGCCAACCACAAGAGCGTAACCTTCAGAGCCCACAATGAGGCAATTGTACCAACACTGTAAGGAGATGATGCAGACGCGCAAACAAGAATACAAGACAAGAAGAAACAAGGCAACAAATCGACGAGCTGAGTGCCTTGTTCAACCAATGGTCGATGCATTATCCACCGCCACCACCACCATTTTAGCCAAAGTTTGTAAGTGTCGTTTTCTTTTACTGTCTTTGAGTCTACACACATTGGGGGCAATGTGTGATTTAAGTTTGGGGGTGTGTTTTTGTGTTTTAGTTTTATTTGTGTCATGTTATGTTTTATTTAAGTCTTTTATTTGTTTCATGTTTATTTTGAGTCACCAAAATTTTTCTTTTTGAGTCATAATTGCTCACAAAGATCATGTATGCTGTAGTTGCTAGAAACACCTAGTGAAGTAAGGTGGAATAATGTAAAGGAGTGGAAGCAGCTATCTAAACACTTAGGTTAGAGATGCCAAAAACTCACAAAAATCTGTCTATTTGGAGTCTCTTGCTTGAGTTATGTATGCTAAATGATAAATGCTTGTGTTAGCATGATTGCTATTTGAGGCTAAATAGTTAGGATATGCATGTTGGGAGATGACTCAGCATTTCTTTGATAGCCAATTCTTACCATTCTTTTCTATCCCGTACTTTAAAAATATCACTAGTTAGCCCCATTGAGCCTAAATTTGAAACTTCTTCTTTGACACCCCATATTCCCACAAAATTGTGCCATAAGTGAAAATATGAAACAGTGGAGTACATTGTGTTAAAAAGAAGAAACAAAAAGAGTGAACAAGTTTGAGGCACCCTAATGGAAAAGTAATAAGAAAGAGGCAAAAGCCTAAGTTTGGGGGTGCCTATTTGTATAATACACTTCACTCTCCCAAAACAAAAGAGGAAGGATAGAATTGAAGTGAAGTAAAGAATCAAAAGAAAAGGGAAAATTGAAAAGCCAAAGAGCTTATGGTAGTAAAAATGAGCCTAAATGCCTATCTTTACCAACCCCTACCTAAGCTACATTACAACCCCAAAGTCCTCAAGATCTCTTTATGTATATCGAATTAGTGGAGAATAGCAAGTAAGCATGCCATAGGAATTTTTGAATTTATATGCATACTGAGTACACCGACTTCCATTTAAGCATGATAAGTATGAGTTTGCGAAATATCTAGCTCAATGTGTTGAAATTCCATGCTATATGTTCCTCGATATTATTCTCGCTAACCTTCATGTTTTTCTAGTTAACATTCACGCAAAGAAAAGTGATCAATGGCGTGAGTCTGTTTATTTTCTTTGTTGATTTTCTTATTTATCGAGTCTGTCATTTTATTGTATTTCTTTCTATCTTTGCTCGAGGCGAGCAAAGGTTAAGTTTGGGTATTTGATCGGTGTATTTTATATACACCTTTTGAGTCGATCTAGTTAGTCTTTTGTCCCGCTTTGTACATACAAAGTGTCGTATTAGGATAGATTTTCTTTCTTTTGAGTCAAAGTGGCTAAAGCGCCAAATGGCGAAAAGGAGCGAAAAGGGAAAAAGAGAGGTACTAGAGTCGAAACGGAGAAAGTGGCAAACGAGGTGAAATCCGCATCAAGATCGGCGCCTCGCAGCTGGGCGCGCGCTATTATTCGTGTCAGAAGATCCAGCGCGCTACCAGAGACTGAAATAGCGCGGCGCTAAACATCCGAAGCCACAGAGTTGCAGTGGCCGCGCTCGCAGCCAGATATCGGCCGCGCGCCAAAACACCAAGTATTGCAGAACTTTAGGCCGCGCCGACAGCAGCAAGGCGCCGACGCTGAAAAATTAGGTCTTTTGACGGATTTTTGGGCCAGCTGGAAGGAAAAGAAGGAGACGTTTTAAACCTATAAAGGAGAACCCAGGCGCTTTCAAGGTTCCTTTCTTGCCAAACACAAGGTTTTCTTGCCTAGAGATTGAGAGACCCAAACATTAGTAATTTCTTTTCTTTTTCTTTTCTTTAATTGGTTTTGCATGATGAACTTTGAATTAGTTCTTGTCATATTCATGGCTAGGAACTAATTCTCTTATAGGCTTTCTATGTTGAATTCTTGAACCTTATGTTATAAAGTAATGCACGCTTATGGTTATTATTCTTATTGAGAGATCTATCCAATAATTGAGTTGAATTCTTGGTAGCTAATTGACAACTAGTTATCACTATATGATTTCTAATCGATTACGAAAGGAGGATTGTGAATATCCGTAAGTTGGGTAGACGGTCTTGAATTGGGGATGAAAATACCTCAATTAGATTTGTAGCGTTGATGAGGCTTAACAACCCTAATTTTGCGCATTGTGCGACGGCCAACTAGGTTTTTGTGCTTAATCCTCCCATAGAGTTACCCTTATCGAAAGTTAGGTAAGGAACAATCTTGGGGTTGAGTGTTTATATAACCCTAACGGAGTATAAAACGATTTCAGAACCCGCTTTCTCCAAAAGAAGAACACCATAAGTAATGCATTAGTAAGTAACATAAGCGGATAGTAAGGATACATAGAAGCCCTATTCTCATCACATCTGAATTAAATCGTTATAATTAATTAGCTTTTATAATTCTTAGTCATAAACAACCAATCACTCATTAATTCACCAAATAGATACTAGAAAATAGACAATTGGTACTTGAACCCTAATCCCAGAGGACGATATTCGGTCTTATCTAAGACTATACTACTTGATACGATAACGTGCACTTGCGTTTAAAAGTGTGTGCATCTATTACGCGCATTACTACAATACTCCTTCAAACTACTACCTTCTGTGACTTCAGTAAAGGACTCAAGAACAGAAAATGATTACCTTTTTATGAGAAGATTCAAGCTTGTTCTTGTTTCAATTGGTGGTTTGAGGCTATGGAAGGGAGCTTTGTTGGTTGAGATGGCTAAGGGTTTTTAGGAATTTAAGAGTTTTGGTTGTGGTTGGGTTTAATTTGTGGAGGATTTGTGGGCAAATTTTTGGAATTTCGTGGGTTTTTGGAGAGGGGTTAGGTTTTGAAATTGGATTTGGGAAAATCTGATTAGGCGTTTAAGTTCGATTCTCGCCGCGCGCCATGTTCGCTTTAGCCGCGCGCCCAAACTCTGCTTCTCAGTGACTTTCTGCGCATTACATTCTGGAAATACGCGGCTAAATTTGGCAAATTTTCGAATTTTAGCCGCGCGCTAAACTGCGCTGTTCGATTCTTTTCAGCCATGCGCTTTCACGCTTTCGAAATTCGCTTTTCTTGATTTCGCCGCTTTATTTCCTCAGACCTATCAATCACAAAGACAAACACAAGAACCCACGACCGTGAGACTGTTCTTAGACAAAATAAAATAAACTAAAGACAGAATTTAAAATAACATAATTGAAAACGTTGGGTTGCCTCCCAACAAGCGCTGTCTTTAACGTCTTTTAGCCGGACGCGATTAACCGGTACGAGTGCTCATTGGACACTTCTGCGAACTACTTGCAATTCGCAGATTTATTGCTATAGGTCTCAATTTCCCTATAACTATTTGCTCAACCAAGAACCTTAAACATACAATTATCCCCCAAGTACACAAGACATGCTTGTCTTTTATGCTTTTTATAACGTAGGAATCCGTGAAATTCTCTACATCTCTCAACTCTAGGGGGTACCCTTCTGTGGTATGGGCTTCCTAATGGGGATCACCGGTAGTGATAGCTAGTGGTGGTTCTTACGTAATAGGTGCAAGAAAAGGATTTCTCTGAGTCCAAAAGGTAAATAATTGGATCTCTGCAATCTTTTCCTTTTCTACACCAACTATCTCACCGATTCCTCAATAGTTGGGTTTGGTTGTGCTCCTCAAATTGTTGTTATTTGTTAAAAATGATGCGAGTTCTCCTATTTGCGATTCGGCTTCTTTATGGCCAATCTCATTTCGTCCATGAATCGCGCTTGATACTTAGTGAGGCGAGTATGACTTCTCGCAATTCCTCTCTCTCTTCTACATGGTTGGAGCTCGATCATATTGACAGCAGAAATCCATGTCTTGAGGATCCCTGAGATGCATCAAAACCAACAACGGATCACGGCACCCTTGTTTTCACACAATAAATACATAAAACGAAAAAGAATAAAATAAAATAGAACAAATAAAAACATATAAAAATTAACAAAGAGGAAAAACCAAATTAAAAATTAAAAATAGATAAATTTGATATTGAACTATGCCTAATCCCCGACAACGGCGCCAAAAACTTGATGCGCGGTAAGATGCACACACTTTAAACGCAAGTGCACGTTATCGTGACAAGTAGTATAGTCTTGATAAGACCGAATATCGTCCTCAAGGATTAGGGTTCAATTACCAACTATCTATTTTTTGGTATCTATTTGGTGAATTGATAATTTATTTGTTGTTTATAACTAGGAATTATGCAAGCTATTTAAATATAAAGATTTATTTCAGTGGTGATGAGAATAGGGCTTCCATGTATCCTTACTATCCGCTTATGCTACTTACTAATGCATTAACTTATGGTATTCTTCTTTTGGAGAAAGCAGGTTTACGAAATCGTTTTATACTCCCGTTAGGGTTATATAAACACTCAACCCCAGTATCACACCTTACCTACCTTTCGGTGATAAGGATAACTCTATAGGAGGATTAAGAACAAAACCCTAGTTGACCGTCACGCACAATGCGCAAAATTAGGGTTGTTAAGCCTCTCATCAACGCTACATAAATAATTGAGGTATTTTCATCCCCAATCCAAGAATGTCTACCCAACTTACAGCATATTCACAATCCCCCTTTCTAACTGATTAGAAATCATATAGTGATAATTAGTTGTCAATTAATTACCAAGAGTTCAACTCAATTATTGGATAGATCTCACAATAAGAAAAATAATCATAAGCATGCATTAATTTATAACATAAGTTTCTAGCAATTCAACATGGAAAGCCCTATAAGAGAATTAGTTCCTAGCCATTGTCATGACAAGAACTAATTCCATGTTCATCATACAAAATAGAAATAAAGAATAAGAAAGGAAAAGAAATTACTAAACTAATGGTATCCAATCTCCAAGCAAAAGTCTTGTGTTGTGCAAGAAGGGGTAACCCTAAACCGCCAGTGGTTTCTCTTTATAGCCGAAACCGCCTCCTCTTTTCCTTCAGTTCGACCCAAAATTTCACAAAGACCTAATTTTTCCGCGTGCGCCATGCCTTCGCATGGCATAGCGGAAGTTCTCGCAATCCGTGTTTTGGCGCCGCGCCCGATATTCGCTGCGTAGCGGCCAAGGCTGCATCTTCAGCCGGATGTTTAGCGCCGCCCCGTGATTCTGCTCGGTAGCCGCGCGCGGCGAAGTCTTCGCGCCTCTTCACGAATAGCGCCGCGTCTCTGACTGCAGGAGGCCGCTACCTGTCCGATTTTACCCTCGCGCGCTTTCTGTTTCACTCCGCATCTCCTTTTTTGCCCTCTTTTTGCTTCTTTTCCGCCATTTGGCCATTTTAACCATTTTGACTCAAAAGAAAGAAAAACTATCCTAATACGACACTTATATGTGCAAAACGGGACAAAAGACTAACTAAAACTGACTCAAAAGGTGTATATAAAATACACCGATCAATACACATACCTTACTTCTACCTTAGTAGGTAGAGCGACTGTTACCGAGAGACCCTCGGCTCAGGACAAGGAAAGCAGAAAAAACAGTCAGCACTGGTAAAAAATTTAAAGTAGTATGAAAATGCTGATAGCAAACGTGAATATGCCATAATAACGTATCCTGAAAAAGAAAGAAGAAGCAGTAACTAACGCAGATAAATGGGATAAACCAAATACATTAAAGAACGCATAGCAGAAGAAATAAAACTACAGAAGACTATAAAGCAATACTACGCCTATTCATATGATATGCTAAACGGGTCTACGATAATAACACTACAACAACCAGTTTGTAGGCGTAAGTAGGACTACGCTCGACTACCTACTACATCTCCACCCTAATATGTGTCATCTACAACCTCCTATCTAAGGTCATGTCCTCAGTAAGTTGTGTTTGCTCTATCTCCCGTCTAATCACCTCTCCCCCATATTTCTTCGGCCTATCTCTATCCCTCCTGAACCCGTCTATAGCCAACCTCTCACACTTCTGCACTGGGGCATTTGTGTCTCTCCTTCGCATATGTCCAAACTATCTCAACCTCATTTTCCGCATCTTATAGCCACTCACATCTGCCCCGGATATCATCATTTCTAATCATATCCCTTCTTGTATGTCCACACATCCATCTCAAAATCCCCATATCCGCCACTCTCATCCTTTGGGTGTGCGACGTCTTGATTGACCAACACTCTGCCCCATACAACATAGTCGGTCTAACCACCACCCTATAAAACTTGTCTTTTAATTTTGGTGGCACATTTTTATCGCACAAGACTCCAGATGCAAGTCTCAATTTCATCCACTCTACATTGATGACGATGTGTGACATTGTCATCAATATCTTCATTCCCTTGGATAATATACCCGAGGTACTTGAAGTTTCATTTCTTTAGAATGACATGAGTCTCAAGTCTCACCTCCACGCCTGTCTCACGGTCGCTCCCGTTGCTGAACTTGCACTCCAAGTATTCTGTCTTGGTCCTACTCAGCCTGAACCTTTTAGACTCCAGAATCTGTCTCCAAACCTCCAGCTTAACGTTCACTCCGCTGCGAGTCTCATCAATCAGGACTATATCGTCTGCGAATAACATACACAATGACTTCCCTATAGATTTGTCGCGTTAGTCCATCCATCACCAAGACAATAAGAATGGGCTAAGAGTTGATCCCTAGTGCAGCCCCATCATCACAGAAAAATGCTCCAAGTCTCATTTCACTGTCTGTATCCTGGTCTTGGATCCATCATTCATATCATTGATCGCCATAGTGTACGCCATAAGTACACCTTTAGCCTCCAAACATCTCCAAAGAACCTCCATGTGGATTTTATCGTACGCCTTCTTGAGGTCGATGAAAATTATATATAAGTCTCTCTTCCTCTCCCTATACAGATCCACCAACCTCCTAATAAGATTAATGACTTCTGTAGTCAAACATCCCGACACAAATCCAATCTGGTTCTCAGAAATAGACACGACTCTTCTATCCTCATCTCCACGATCCTTTTCCAAACTTTTATAGTGTGGCTCAGCAGCTTGATAGCCCTATAGTTGTTGCAACTCTAGATATTACCTTTGTTCTTGTACAAAGGAATCATTGTACTCCACCTCTATTTTTCGGGCTTTCTCGTCGTCTTAAAAATGACTTCAACAACTCAGTCAGCTATTCCAAGCCGGCCCTGCCTGCGCTCTTCCAAAATTCAACTGGGATCTCATCAGGCCTGGTCGCTCATCCCCCACGCATCTTGCAAACATCACCCTTAACCTCCCAAATCTTAATGTTTCTACAGTACCCAAAATCCTGTTACCTACCAGATTGCTCCAAATCTCCCAGCATAATGTCTCTATCTTTTTTTTTATCAAGAGTTTATGGAAGTAAGACTGCCACCTCCGCCTAATATGCGCGTCCTCCACCAGTACTTTGTCGTCCTCGTCCTTCATGCACCTCACATGATCCAAGTCTCGGGCCCTCCTCTCCCTCACCTTGGCTAGTATGTACAACTTCTTATCCTCGTCTTTTTCCTCTAATTCCACATACAAATGTTCAAAAGCCGCCGTTTTCACCGTCGTGACAGCTAGCTTTGCCTCCTTCATCGCCATCTTATACAGTTCCCTATTCGTCAACTTCTCTACCTCATCTTTGCTTTCTACTAATTTTACATACTCCACTTTCTTCGCATCGACATTCTCTTGAACTTTACCATTCCACCACTAGTCCCTTTGATGCCCATCACGGCTATCCCGCGAGACCCCTAACACTTCTCTAGCCATCTCCTGGATGCAATTTGCCCGTTTTGTCCCACATACTGGTCGCGTCCCCATTACTTCCACAAGCCCCATTAGCAGTTAACCTCTCCCACATCTCTTTTGCACTAGCCATGACCAAACTCCCCTATTTGATTCTTAACATGTCATCCACAACCATTCTCTTCTTCTCCATCCTGATATCCAAATCCATCACCAAAAACTTATGTCGGGTTGTAAGACACTCCTTTATAATAACCTTGCAGTCTTTACAAAGACTGTTGTCAACCTTTCTAATGAGCAAAAAGTCTATCTGAGTATTAGCCACCGAACTACGGAAAGTCACAAAGTGCTCATCCTTCTTCAGGAACCTCGAATTGGCTATCACCAACCCAAAGCTCTAGCGAACTCCAAAAGTGTCTCCCACATTCTTGTTCCCGAGGCCAAAGCCTTCGTGGACGTCGTCGTATCCCGCAGAAGTGACCCGATATGTCCATTGAAATCCCCTCCTACAAATAACTTCTCAGTGAGTGGTACACTTGCCACCACCGCATCCAAATCCTCCCAAAAACGCATCTTCTCCGCATCGGCCAAGCCCGCATATGGCGTGTAAGCACTAATAATGGACCTTCAACTACTAACTTAATCGACATCATCCTATCGTTGACCCTTCTAACCTCTACCACCTGGTCCCTTAGCTCGATGTCTACTAAATGCCTACCCATTCCTATACCCCGACCTACCCGAGAACCATAACTTATACTTGTTCACCTCCTTAGCCGTAAGTCCTACCCATTTGGTCTCCTGGACACATGCTATATTAATCATTCTCTTCTTAAGAATATTAACTAGCTATATGGACTTTCCTGTTAAAGTTTCAATGTTTCAAGACCCTATTATCAACCTAGCATTTCTCCTACCCCGCTTACCCCCTAACCGTCACCCGCGTCCCCAACTGAGGACATGACCCTAGTCTATCATCAGTCGTCAAAATAAAATTTAATAATAACTTATGGACCAACAACAACAACATACCAAGTGAAATCCCACAACATGGATCTAAGGAGGGTAGAGTGTACGCAGACCTTACCCCTACCTTGGGAGGTAGAAATGTTATTTTCGAAAGACTCTTGATTCAAGAGAAAACTCAAAAAAACATAGGCATAAGAAAATATCAAATAAGGACAAGAAATTCAAAGCATTATGAAAATAAAAATAACAAAAACGAATAAGTCATGATAAAATATTCTGAAAAAAATAAATAGATAAATAAGATAATCAAAGTACATGAAACAGAGATAGTAGTAGAAATGGATGGACCAAAAGTGCTACATCAAACAACAACAACACCCACTAAAATCATACAAGTGAGATCTGAGAGGGTAAAGTGTACACAACTTTCCGCTCAGAAACGAGAAAATAATTTCAAAACATATTCCTTTTTTCTTGACTATTTCATGAAAAATTAAACACCCAAATCTTTGATTTGACATAATTTTTAGTCTTGTGTCCCTAACTACAATCATTTACCTAATTCATTATTAAAAAAAATTAAAAATTAACAACCCCCACCTCATCATTTCTTTGTTTCTTGTCCATTTTCCATTTCAAAACATATTCCTTTGTTCTCTCTCTCTATTGAGTTTTTTTTCTCTTCTAATTCTTTTGCACTAGGTAATTTCTGTACAAAATTATGTTTAATTACAATTAATTTCATGACTGATTAATAAATCAGGTTTAGATCTGAATATTATTTTGATATATATTTTTCTTTGCAGAGCTCAATTGAAATGATTTTTGGTGATAATTAAAGCATTACAAAATTGGATAATTTTGATTTTTAGTGGATCGTATAATGGGTTATTTGAATTCAGTGTTGTCATCATCTTCTAATCAAGTTCATGCTGATGATGCGCCTGTTAGTGGCGGTGGTTTAAGGTGATTCCCTTGATTTATTGATTTTTTATAAAGTTATAGTTTTTTTTTATTAATTAATTAATCAATTAGATGGGAAAATCGAGCATACAAGATGCAGAATTGTTGTGTGCATCGGGTTCGTAGCGTGTTTTATGACTGAAATGCATATTTGGTCTGTGTCCGGAAGGTTCATATAAGTTTCGGGTGTTGAATAGAAGGTCGAGAGTTATGTGTTGATTGCTTCGATAAAGCAATAGTTAATCAATTAGATGGGAAAATCCCGCATACAAGATGCAGTATAAATTATAAGCGGATCTAGAATTTTGAGTTTATGGGTTCTCTGTATTCTAGAAAGGGTAGCTTATTGGGTTCTGGATTAATTATTTATAAATATTAAGTGGATTTCTTAACACGATACAAAGTTTTAGCCATAGCTACTGGATCTCATAACTAAAACTCTAGCTCCGCCCCGGATATAAATAACACAATCATTTATTTACTTGTGTTTGATTCTTTATGGATGTTGAATATTCTGTGGGCTGGGTACGTTAGATATTTATGAATTGTCCTTTCTCATTTGAGTGATATTTGCTTGATTTTTGCCTCGTGTGTGATGAATGCCCGTGCCTGTCTTGTTTTAGTTGTCGTAACCCTAGTAATTTTGTCGTTGAGCTAATATTGGTTTTTCATTCTCTGAATTCCAACTAGATTTGACGTTTGGATGGGAAAAAATTGAGCGCAAAGGATGAAGAATAACATATAAATCATAGGCGGATCTAGAATTCTGAGTTTATGGGTTCTGGATTCTAGAAAAGGCAGCTTATTGAGTTCTGAATAAATTATCTATAGATATTAAGTAGATTTCTTAACACAAATATAAAGTTTTAGCCAAAGCTACTGGATTCTGCCGAACATGTAACTAGAACTCTAGCTCCGCCCCTTATATAAATAACACCCAATCATTTATTTACTTGTTTTTTATTCTTTATGGATGTTGAAAATTCTGTTGTCTGCTTTATGTTAGATATTTATGAATTGTCCTTTCCTCATTTGTGTGATATTTGCTTGATTCATTTTCCTCGTGTGATGGATGCGCGTGCACATCTTGTTTTAGTTGTCGTAACCCTTAATGAGTGTAATTTTGTCGTTGAGCAAAAATTGTTTTCTCATTCGTTGAATTCCAACTACATTTGATGTTTGGATGGGAAATTGAGCGCACAAGATGAAGAACGTCATATAAATCATAGGCGGATCCAGAATTTTGAGTTTATGGGTTCTGAATTCTAGAATAGGCAGCTTATTGGGTTCTAGAAAAATTATTTTTAGATATTAAGTAGATTTCGTAACACAAATACAATGTTTTAGCCAAAACTACCGGATTCTGCCGATCTCGTAACTAGTACTCTAGCTCCGCCCCTGAGATAAATAACTCCCAATCATTTATTTACTTGTGTTTAATTCTTTATGGAATTTGAAAATTTCTGTGGGCTGCGTTACGTTAGATATTTATGAATTGTCCTTTCCTCACTTGTGTGATATTTGCTTGATTCTTTTCCTCTTGGGTGATTGGATGCTCGTGCCCCGTATTGTTTCAGTTGTCGTAACCCTTAACGAGAGTAATTTTCTGTTGAGCTAAAATTGATTTTTCGCTGATTTCTAACTAGATTTGGCATTTGGATTGAGTTTTGATTTTGCTCAGTCATTTAGGAAGCTAAGAGAAGAGGGAGACATATAAAGACAGAGAGCGAGATAGATGAGTAAACTTTGCAAAAAGAGTGATAATTGGACTTGGTGGATTGATGTCATTTCTTCTTCTCCTTGAGATGTGGTTATGAGTTGTTCTTGTGAATGACATGTGCAATCCGTATCATGTGTCAGCTCTTACTTGAATTAGTTGATGACTGTTCTTCATAGAGATATATGCAAATAAGCAAGTAACGATTCATATTTGCTATTGAAACACGTGTTCAAACTATCTCCGCATTCAAAGAATTATTATTTTGCCATATGTCCCTGAAGATAAGGAAGTCCATGCTTAAGTTGCAACCGATGTGTTATCGACTATGAAGAAAAATTGGAGAGAAAATCAAAAGTTTGAGAATGCATGATAGCTATGACTCTAAACCCTTGTGTTTTTTAGATACAATGATGTCTTATTTACTAATATTTCTTATACTGTTTATGAAAACCATATTTAAAGAAACTTCTGATTTACTTTATACCAATTTCATACTCTAATAAAGTAGTTACCCGTTTACATAATTTCCTAGCTCATCATGCCTCATGGGAATACCAAATTCAGCTCTTAATTAGGTTACCGTTTAGTCCATATCGTTTTGACAATTTTCTGACCATAAAACTAATTTATGGCGATTTAGATTATTTGCAGTTGTGCTTATTCAGGACCATTTGACAATTATACTCTGGCTGATCTTTCTACATGTCATCTTATCCAGAAACCCCCGTATATCGTTGAATTCAAATTGCTATCAATGTGATTGTTTGGGCTTTAATAGAATTTTATACAACACAAGCAATGCTGCAAAGCTGTAGTCTAACAGGTGCTATGCATTGCAGTCAGAATGGAAAGTTCAGCTACGGATATGCTAGCTCCCCAGGAAAAAGGTCCTCCATGGAGGATTTCTATGAGACAAGAATTGATGGTGTAGAAGGAGAGGTAGTTGGTCTCTTTGGCGTCTTTGATGGTAACTCTTCTTCTCTGTTTTTTCCACCTGATTGAAATAAAGTGCATGAACTAAAATAAATGAGAAAAAGACAGATCTTGTTTTGTTTAAATGTTTAAGCATTTAATGTCATTTCAGCTTTGGGAAGTAGTGAGGCATTCAATCTGATGACCATAAATTCGTCTATAATTTTACTGTTGGATTACTGCTATTTGATACTATATAGATCCTTACATTTTTTTCTGTTCGGTTGATGTTGGTTCTGACGGTGAGAGTTGAGGATTGCTGCCACTGTCTTCTATAAGCTTCAGTTTTAATATTTTCTGCTGGAATTAGGATATTGTCTTCACTCTTCCTTCAAAACCTCCTCTAAGTGGTACACAAAGTACCTTCCGATGTGAATGGACTGACATTCCGTTAGTGTATGCACACATCTCTAAAGAAATGTCTGAATGGTAACATTTAAATATTTGGAACTATCATGCCCATGAGTATTCTCCATATTTTAAAAGGAAGAAATGAGATGGTAGTTTGCATCCATCATCAAGGCTGATCTTCCTCTATTGAGACACTGCCCTTACTTCAACTGTCAATCCATATAGAGCAGTATCTGGTCAATGTCTTGGCTTGGTTCTGGATACCTGTCCTGTGTCCCTCTGTCTCCTAGCTTCAATGTTCTAAAAAACGCTAGGCGGGACTAGGGCGGGGAGTAGGCGCCTAGCGCGTAGGCGGGTATATCCCTAGGCGGGACGGTCTGGGGGCGCCTAGGCGGCCTCCCAGGCCGTTTTTTAGAACACTGCCTAGCTTTAGTTCTTTCTGAAAAGCCCATGAATTGTTGTCCAAGAGTAAGAGTCAACTTGGTGTTAGGTTGATCCTTGCTTTTTCTCCCGGTTTCTCCTTTTCCAAATCTTTCGCTTTGTCTTGCATTATCTATCTTACATCATTGCACTATGGAAATTGGTTGGCATATATGTAAAAATTTGGAAACCCTTGCCGGTCCTTGCTTCCTACGTGAGGACACTTCCTCATTAGCTACATGTTTTAACTTCACCGCATCACATGCTTTTTTCTTGCATTTGAAACAATATTTGATTTCCAATAGTGGTAGCCCGAGGAGAGTTTTATCCATGTTTGGACGTTTGCTTTAGTCTTGTCATAGATTTATATGCAAGTAGAAGATGTGCAGAACTTCTAGTGCTAGGAAAACTATAATTTTATAATAATGGATTGAGGCGGGTTTAAAGAGAACGACATGAATAATGAGGATTCATATTGCAAAAGCCCACTTGCTTGAGGTTGAGGTGTAATTATTGTTGGTAACCCGAAGAGAGTGAGAATTAATGAGCTGGAGAGCAAAGATGGATATCACTGAATCTTAGGCCTTCTAGAATAAGAAATATGAAAGCATATGTTGAGATTCAAATAGAAAAGAACATTTCAAATTCAATGTTTTGGCTGCGGATTATTGCTTTTTCTTGAGAACTCCATCTCCTCTGTTTTCTCCAGTTTCTTCTTGATATTGGTTTCTTTCTAACCAACTGTTATTATCTGTATGGGACTAGAAGAATAATGACATTAGTGTTATCAATATATTTTTTGTTATCAGTTGGTAATTTGTTAATAACATAGAGATCCACTTGAGAAATGCACGTACATACATACAAAACATAGACAGTTTTGTTTAATATTCATTAGTATTAGTATGAATCAACAAAGGAACAGGTATGTGCATCAAACTGTTTGATATTCCAAAAAGTTGGAGCTTACTTGGTGAATATTCTAATTGCATCCCGCTACTGAAAAATTCATGTCATGAAACGAGCGTCATGTGTGTCAGACATGCCGGTGACAAAAAATAGTTTAGGCATATAGTGCCAGATGTGACAACCATGCCCCATCGGATGTTTTTGTCAAAAGTTTATCATACTAAGTTTTCTTTTTCCTCTATAAGCTTTTTCTGATACTTAGGTATGATCAAACTTGCCAAAAACAAAGCTTGTAAAACATGCTTAGAGAATAGAGGTTCATTTATGTTGGAGGCTCTCATAGTCCTGAGATACTGTAAAGGAAGGACAATATGGAAGAATGAGGTGGAGTGGATGGTGGCAAATAATGCAATGGAGCAGCAGGACAGGGACAGAAGGAGGAAAAACAACCTTAAGGTGCAGCTGGAAAGAGTCTGAGTCAAAAGACCTCTGTGTGGGTGGGAGGGGGTTAAAAAAAAGTAGAAGAGAAAAAAGGAGCCTATTTGTTCTACCGGGACTCTGTACCCTGTTTAACCTGTGTGTTAGCGCACTCGAATAATTTCTTCTTTAGTTTCCCCTTACCCGCAATTCTGGTCAGGATGGAGCAATTTCAAAGCACTGATGGTCAAATCACCATCGTGAAAAGGTTTATTGGTGTCTCGCTCAAACTTCCCAAGATTCTGAGCTAGAATTGTCGCGTGCTTTTGTCAATTCCAAATGATTGCATGGCATCGAGATGATAGAGTACATCAATGTGCATTATTTCACTTTCCTTGTTCCTTAAAACAACTCAATGGTCGGGCTTGCTTCATGTGCTGCAGGAAGCTGAGGAGCTCTATTGGCATATGATCTGTATTGTAACAGGGAGTGCACGAGCATTCCTATCACTTTATTTACCACCTTATATATCTTTGTTATTTTTCTTTTTACATGCTTCTTAAAGCTGAATTAACAGATTGCTTTCATTCCATGCCGAGTTATTTATATGCCTTCTAATTGAGTAATCTTTACCTGCACTTGCTCTTCTATTAGGTCATGGGGGTGCTCGGGCCGCAGAATATGTGAAACACAACCTTTTCAGTAACCTGATAAGGCATCCAAAATTTATCTCTGACACCAAATCTGCCATAGGTATCTTGGACATACTGTGAAGTATAGTTGCTATGTTCATTTTCATAAACAGCTTATTTATATCTTTACTATCATATATTTGGTTCTGCAGCTGATGCATACAGCCATACAGACTCTGAGTTTCTGAAATCAGAAAACAATCAGCACAAAGATGCTGGATCGACTGCTTCCACTGCCATCCTAGTGGGTGATCGTTTACTGGTTGCAAATGTTGGCGATTCTAGAGCTGTTATCTGCAGGGGTGGCACAGGTAAGACTTAGGTGATTTGGTTATTCTTTATTGGTTCTTGGTTCCTGCTTTTGGGTATTTCCCCCCAAAAGGCCAAAAGTATGATGCATTTTGGTTACTTGCTTTCACTCTGAAGAAGGTTATACTCAGGCCACTAAACTTGATAGGTAATGCTTCTGCAATATTTCTCTGTTACCTGGCATATACTGAAAGCTAGGTTGGTCATATGGAAAATGTCATGTCAGCCACTTTGAAATGCCGCATCTTTGTTAATTCTTAAATTTAAAGGATTGAAGTTGGTGCAAATTCATAATGTTCAATTCTTTTTCTTCCTTCAACTCCCATGAACATCTCTGTTGTCATTGCTTGCTAAAATATCTGGTAATTTTCAAGTGTATAATCCCGTTATACTGAATTTGGCAAATGAACTGATTACAATCATTTCGCTTGTTCTAACATTTGTTACAGTAAGATATAATCTTGATTACTAATTCATTACAACCCTGTAGTTTTGCTCTGTCACCTGATAGAGGATGCTAATTTCATTCTCAGCTATTGCTGTTTCTCGAGACCACAAGCCTGACCAAACAGATGAGCGACAGCGCATTGAAGACGCTGGAGGTTTTGTGATGTGGGCAGGTAAGCCTATCACATTGCTTAGTCCTGTGTCGATTGAATTGGTTCCAAATGTAATGCAGTTCCAAACATAACGTATTGCGTCCAGGTACCTGGAGAGTTGGAGGTGTGCTTGCTGTTTCTCGTGCTTTTGGTGACAGGCTTTTAAAGCAGTATGTTGTTGCTGATCCAGAAATACAGGTAACTTGAAGAACTTGTTTATTGTTTCAATAGATGAATAAGGAAAAAGAGGGATGTTCATGTTTTGAAATGTATATCAAATGTTCTGTGCAAATGTATTTGTATTTCCAACCTATTCTCTAGATGTATATTTTGGCACATTTCTGAAACTGTTTGATAGTTGATCCTCATTGTATCACATTCTCATCCTTTTCAACCTTATGACCAGCAAACTTTTGCTACATATTGCTTTGTCAATCTCGTAATAATTTTACGGCATGTGTAACTTTTGGATAGCAGCTGTTAGCAAGTCTCTTGGAAGACACTTTGATTGAATCTTTGTGCTCTATAATTTTCCCATCTTATATACCTCAAACTCTTTGTGTATTTCTGGCCCTAATTTTCTGTTCAAAATACAGGAGGAAAAGGTTGATGGCTCTCTTGAATTTCTTATCCTTGCAAGTGATGGACTCTGGGATGTTGTGACGAATGAGGTTAATAAATCTTCCCTTTTTAGTTTTTTCTTCAATCAAGAAACCATCATTCTTTCTGAGCTAGATAACCATTAAATAGCCATGGTTTCACTTGAAATATCAAGCAGTTTATAGTCAATTATCAATTTGATCTGTACACATAAATTTGCAGGAGGCTGTCTCGATGGTTAAGCCGATCCAAGATCCGGAAGAAGCAGCGAAGAGGCTGATGCAGGAAGCATATCAAAGAGGAAGTGCAGATAACATCACCATTGTGGTTGTCCGTTTTCTGGGTAACCAAGAGGGTTCCTCACGTGGTGTCTCGGCTTAAGAAGTTGCTTTCAATTGCCACTTCTAACTTGTGGTAATTAGAAGACAAGAAAAACAAGAAAAACCATAGGACTTTACGTAAATATTGAATATAGATAGACTTTCTGGGATTATGATGTACGGAACCTTTAGAATTGAACGTTGTTAAAGCTTCTCTAACTTGTAAGAAATGTTCAAGAAAATCTGGCAGTCAATCAAAAAATTGTTGCTGTTCTGTATTTCAGTTTAACATTGCAGTTTCATTCACCTGTTACATACAGTAGCTTGCTAAGAATGAAAGTAGAATGGTTTAAAGTACATTCATCTATGCTGTGTTTTCTTGTAGTTTTCATTTTATTGCATTTTGATTCAGCAGTAGATAACACTGTTATATCTATATATGATTAGAACAGAAGTATATACTTTTGTTCTATCGTTGCATCAGTTCCCACCAAAACTTCACCAGTAGTCTTTACAAGAACATTCTCCACCTTTAAAATGATGAAACCGGTTCCTATCTCTAATGATGATTTCACAATCATAAGCCTTTGAGATTAACTTGCTTGCTTGATGACAGTCTTTGCAGACGCGTAAATTCTTTGTGATTCGAAGAACTTCCCCAGGTTTACTCTTCAATAATCCAAAAGCAATAGCCAGTTTCTCACTATGATAATACAAAGGATTCTCTATTTCCTCCTCATCAATATCCTGTTGCATTCCATCAGAATCTGGAACATAGCCTACAGATTTAATACGGTCCAACATTTCGTTTACTTTGGCATATATCTCTTTGGCTTGAGGATGAGTTCTTCCTCCTGCAATGAACTCGCTAACAACGCCTTCCAATTCAACCATGGAGAAGCCGGGGACCTTTTTCACTCCCCTGTCATTCATCAACTTTCTAATATTGGCAACATCTTCCCATCTACCGGCATAGGCATATAAATTAGCTAACAACACATATCGACCACTGTTCTGAGGTTCTAATTCGATCACCTGCTTCCCTATCATTTCTCCGAGCTCTATGTTCTTATGAATCTTACATGCACCAACAAGAGCACCCAATACACCTACATCGGGACTCATAGGCATCTCGTTTATTACCCTTCTTGCTTCTTCAAGTAATCCAGCTCTTCCAAGCAAATCAACCAAGCACCCATAATGCTCCATTACCGGTTCAATGCCATACACTTCTTTCATGTAACGAAAATAGTGTTTTCCTTCTTCAATCAACCCTGAATGAGCACAAGCACTAAGTAGATTCACAAACGTGATGTAATCCGGAGCTACCCTCTCACTCTCCATTTCCTTCAAAACCTCAATTGCAGCCTTTCCTTTCCCGTGCATTGCCAACCCTCCAATCATACAATTCCACGAAGAAATTCCTTTTCTTGGCAACCCTTTAAAGAACATCATAGCCTTATCCAAACAGCCACATTTGCAATACATATCAATAATCGTAGTAGCCAACTTCGAATCCAAATCAATCCCACTCTTCTTAACATGTTCAACTATCCATTCACCTTGCTTTAACGCTCCGAGTCGCGTACAAGCCGATAACATGCTCGCAGCAAGAAACTTATCGATAACAACATCCTCGGACATCATCCTTTCGAACAAAGCAAACGCCTCGTGAAACCTTTTGTTCTGTACATAACCTGATATCATAGCATTCCAACAAACAGAACTTTTCACGGGAACCGAATCAAACACTCGAAAAGCTTCATCAAGATACCCTAATTGAGCATATCCACTAATCAATGTAGTCCAAGAAACATCATCTCTCTCAGACATATTATCAAACACCTTCTGTGCTTCCTCCAAACAACGAACATTCACATACATATGAATCAAATTATTCATCGAAAACCTATGGAACCCGAACCCAAATTTCATCACATGCCCATGAATTTGCTTGCCTTGTTCAACAGCATTGTGTATACAACAAGCTCGAATAATCGGAGGGAAGGTAAAATTATTTGGGCTAATCGAACACTCTAACATATACTCATAAAAGAGCAAAGTATCTTTAAGCATTTGAGATTTCAAGTAACCTCTAATAACAGTGTTGTATATAAAAGGGTCTGGTTTAGGCAATTTATGGAACACTTGGAGTGCGTAGTTTAAATTACCCGATTCAGATATGGCACAGAACTTAATAACCCGACCCATTGCGTCATTGTCATAGGAGAGGCCTAGTTTGATAATTCGGGCATGGAATTGTTTGAGTTCGGACATTGTTGAGCATGATTCTAAGCCCCTTAAAGGTGTGTAAAGAGTGTTAGTGTTGGTGTTGGTTTTGTGTGATGATGATGATGGAGATTGTGGGGTAGAAATGACTTGAAGTACAGAGGCCATATTGTATTTTGTCTTATCAAACTATATCACATAGAATGAGACCGCTCCTCCCATTTTGCTACCTTGGCCTGACAGGTGCCTCTAGAATGAACCTCCTGAATGATCAACTTGATAATTCTCTCAATTGATTGTTGTTGTTGCTGGAAGACTCTCATGAATCTTTCTTTAAATAGATGATAAATAGTTGCAGTAAGTAGTATTCTTAGACTTCAGCTCTAGCACATTTTTTTACTCTCCAATAATTTTATTTAATTATTTAAAATTTTCGAGTCACAAACAGAGCAAAATATATTTTTCATAAAGTAAATATAATTTTATAAAGTTATTCCGGAAGTATTTTGTCATTTCATTTGATAAAATATCACTTGATATATATATATATATATATATATATATTGTTTATCATATCCTAATTTTACACAACTTGATCATTACTTATTATTTTTTATTTTAACCGACAATTATAACTGTAGTTGTGTCAAAAGAATTTTAAAATTAAAGGACTAATAAATTCAAGAAATTGATAATTAAATGAGATAATGAAATTACATCTCAATTTTAAGTTATATTTTTAATTTAAAATATATTTGCGAGATTTTAATTTACTTAATCTTAATTAGTGTCAAATTTGGATTCAAAACGAAGCTTTAAATTTAAATTCCTGATTTTATTTTGGTTGTTTCTTAATTTAAATTCCTGATTTTATTTTGGTTGTTTCTTAATTTAAATTGTGAAATGTGGGCATTATTAATTAAGGCCACTTAAAAAAACATTGGGCCAACCCCCCTTTAATTTCCAAAAGGCTCAGGCCCAACCCACGGCGGTATAAAGAGCCCATCTTTTTCTTTTCTTTTACGCTTAAGGGATGACGGATGAGGCCTTCATCCTTCAATTTAATGGTCATCCGTCCGAAACTTAAGATTTGGCATTTACATTGATTGAGATCCATTTTCAAATTTAAAATTCGATTGATTTGGCTTAAGTTGGGATCCAGCCCTATGGCGGAACTCAGAACTAGTTCGATTCATAAGTTAAACTTTTTTCCTTTTCGTGTGTTTACGAGTTTGAGGTCGTCGGAGTTGAAGATTCAAGCTCACCTTCGATCTTTAGGCTGCCTCCACACCTTTTAATTTTCTATTTAATTAGCCTAATGTAACTTGTATTATACGTTTCTTTGGTTGTTAAGCATGATTAATTGTTGTTTGAGCCTGTTAGATTAAAATGTGAGCATGTCTAGTTAGATTAGGTATTGTTTATATCCATCAGGTTAAGTATTAAGCATTTTAATGGATGCCAATATTTATTTATGTTCATTTGACTCACTGTTAAGTATATTTAGTTAGGATTTGATGTTTGTTTAGGATTATCAGGTCAATACTCAGCATATCTCAGCTAAATTGTGTGTTTGGTATTCAATGTTGTGATTGTTTTGCTCATTATATTGATATCCAACATGTTTGATTAGTTACAACCATTATTGAAGTGTAGTAGAACAGCTATTTGGGTGTTGGTGTTTATCATACTAAACTAAGATAGTTTAATCATGTGTACATCTCTGAAGTTATAAAACTTATGACCATACTGTTCAGAGTTTAGTGCTTAAGATAGCTTTGCTGTTCATGTGTGATTATGTAGATAAATGCTTAACATAGTAATTTAAAATTGGTCCTATGCATATATAAATTACCTAGTTAGTTTAATATCTAATTTAAGGTTCACGTAATCACGTGTGCCATATTTTAATGACTTTAGAGGAATTAATATGTTAGCTATAGTCTGTTTTGATCAAATCTTAGGCTGTTGGTTAAGTTGATGCTAAAATGTTGTTAAAGTTATGACAGAATCTCCTAATGACTTTAAAAATGGATGTGTGCCTTGTTTAACTTCTTGTAGTGGTTTGAATGGCAGTCTGATGGTTCACTTAATGATGTGTGGCTTATTTTTCCCTAATGTGTATATCATCTAGGCCAAACTTGAATCTGTTAAGCGATGAGTAGGTTGTTAAAGTCATGTTTGTTTGTCTGATGTATATGCCAACTTCTAGGAATCATGTTTAGTTTTATACATGTTGTCTATGACTTGATATGCTAGGATGATCATGTCATTCTAAATGTGCATTGATAGCCAAAAATCATAAACCCATCATGTATGTAGTATTAGTCGATTTCTTTGTATCCTTTTTCTCTATATGAGTTGATTTGACCTCATGCATAACGGTATCAGCCCTTATATGTGAATATCTAATGTTTCTTCCTGATGCTTCTTGACATCTCATTCTAAGCTAATATGATCCATGTCATGATAGACATATACCCCTTGTCTAAGTCATTTACAGTCTAGAATCATGTCATGTCCCCCCTTGTGTTGATTTGAAGTCTGATAAATGGTAGGAATATGTTAGATTTCTCACCTCTGTTATCTTGGATAACCTAACTTGGATGCTTGTTTAAAATGAACACCACTCCCCTGCTCATGAAAGTTCTCCCATATCTGAAACTAAGTGTATATGATCAGTTAGTTTTATCACATTCTCCCGATAATCTTAACATGCCTGAATTCAGAATTGATCTTGGTTGTGTATAGCTTGTTTAAATCCTATGATTGAGTATCTCTTGCTTTTTGTATGGTGATCTGCAAATCCCAGTATATCTGCTGAAGTCCGAGTCTTCCTGTTTGCATTAAATTGATTCCTAAAGTCTGTTGTTTTAATTCATAGGGATATGCATGTTAGATGTTGCCTCCTCGCATCCCTAGATAGGTGCTACTGATCTTGAATTGTAGGGAATTGTATGTTTGTTTGCCTGTTTTATTTGTCACTGGTGAATGACATATATATTAAGATTCTTAGAGGTTTCTTATGCTATATGTATGCATATCTTATCCTGATTGCCTATATATGTGATGTACCTGGTTTTGTTTAGGATAATATGTGTTATACATAAGAAATATACAAGTTCTTTACGAAAGTGTGCATCGTTGGGCTTAGCACATTGATAGCCTTTTTTATTTTCTTTCTTCATAACTGAGTATTGGGCCTACCCATTATTCGCCTTCTCTGTTTTCCTTTTCTTTTTGTACTGCTTATTGGTTTGGGCCAGTGAGGTGTTTTTGAATTGAATTCTCCTTGTTGTGATTTATTTATTTTTGTTTACTTCACAAATTAATTAAATGATAAGAAATTGGGTACGTTTAACTCGCACTTTTGTTTTCCCCTTGTGTGTTTTCATGTTGTATCACCACGTGATGGGCCCATCTACTCAACCAAGATCGAGTCACCCATATGCGTGCCAACCTTAGCTGATTGGGCTGAGGCCTAGTCATACTTTATTTTGATTGAGAAATGACAAGGGAAGCTAATATTTGCAAGAAAGTCCGGGTAAAAATAGCCAACTGGTGGGCTTCGATAGGCCCACCAACCTAAACCCTTCTCTTTTCATTTTGTTATTGTATATATGTATTGATTGTAATAAAATCGTTTGATAAATATTGAAACTTTTACTTATGGTTTGAATCTAGGATAGGCAAATGATACGTAAATCGTTTAGTTAGATCGCCAAATGATTTTCAAAACCTTTGTATAAATCTGGAAATGAGAATAACGGACTGTTTTGGTTAACGAAAGAACTGCCCGGACATTGAAATCTGGAAAAATGATGGATTTGCAATCAAGTGTAAGAACTGATTTTGAACTTTAAAATACATGAAATTGGGATAAGTGTTGATGTTTAAGGACCCAGAATCTGGGCCTGAGTGACTGAACGTGTAAATGGATGCTGAAAAATCAGAATTATGAAAATTGATAATTCCTTTAAAGTTTAGAACACGGGCTAAGCCCAATAAATGAAATATTTTTTGGACTATAAAAACTTGTCTTTGACTTGAGTTGGGTTGAAGGTATTGGAAAGTATGATATGGTTAACCTTGGGCAATATAGCATGCAAAAAGGAAATAAGAACATTTTTTACTATCTCTTTTCCAAAAATAAAACTTGTCTTTTAAATGGAACTATACCATTTTTGAAACTTAGAAAGGATTTTTAAAATAAAAGATGCAATGTGAAAATAGTCAATGTAGTTGGACTAAATGTAGAGTTCTACTCAAATTTACATTTGAGTGTTTTTAGTCCAAAAATGAAATTGCCTAAAACATCCCGTGCATGCTATTTCTGGCGGAAGTATAACTCTCTGTTTTAAATTAATACTTTGAGTTTGAATAAATGAAATGACAAGTTATTTTGCGGATTTTAAACCTTAAGCAATTTAAATCATTTTGAAGCATGATATAGAACCCGTAGGTCAACCGTATTCTACGGATCCTTAATATCGGGGTGCGTCCTTTCCCGAGAGATCACCAGAACCCTTACATTGACTCTGATTTAGATAGGATTTTTCAAAGGAATTTGAATAAACCCTTTCACATCAGTTTTCCTAATTTACCTATAAATTAGGTGATGACTCTAAAATATATTATCCAATTTAGAACATCATGCAAATTCTTAGTAACTCTTTATGCGCTCACGCGTATAAAAAAGCGAACCGTAACAATATGCAGTAGCCCAAGAAAGTTCCTAATATCAGCTCATTGTCATCCTGTTGATCCCACACCAGAAAAGTAACTTTTGCCACACTTGAGAGCAGATACTGGACAAACAAAAAAACAGGTGGGAATGACTCTCAGCACCTAGATTACATAAAGGACTTATGGGATCCACATTCACCCCCCATCTTAATAATTTGTCTCCAGTGCACAACTTGTTTAGAGCATCCAATCTAAGTATAAAGATCCACCTAGGTAATTCTAGGTTGTTGCACACTAACCTTCTCTAATAGTAAATATATTTCATATATATTCACAATATATTTTATAATTAATATTTAATGTAATTAATATAAAATAGAGATCCAAATTCTATTAGGACTACAATTGTACACTCTATATATATGACATTAATAAGAGAACTCCAATCAAGGAGATTTACACTATTCTACATGGTATCAAGAGCCAAAAAACCCTTCCTACCTAAACCTTAGTGCGGCCGTCGTACCCCTCCCCCCTGCCTCCCTCTTCCGGCTGAAATCAACCGTATACAGTCCCGTATACCACTGCTCCTTCATGATATACAGCTCGTATCCCCTGCTCCTCTCTGATATACAATCTCTTCTCTACATACAAACCTGTATACCCCAGATATACAACCCCCAATTTCTCCCCTTCTCAAAATGAACTTGTATACCACTGATATACAACAATATACACAACATCCAGCCCCCATATTCCCTGTTTTTGGCCGGTATACATTAGGTATACAGGCGATATACACAACCCGAGACACCTATCAACCATGGAGAACTGTATACCGCTGTTATACAGCTGATATACGGCAGCCCCTCACCTGATATTCTTCCGAATATTTTCGGCTACCCTAGTGGATTCTCCCGCTTTCGCTTCCTCAACTCCTGACGTCACAAATTCTCCTCCCTCTTCCACCCCCACCACTTTTCATCTAGCTTTCGTCATAACCAATATCAAGAACTTCATGCATGTGCTTACAACGTGCTTGACCACATTGATACCACTTATCCCCATCCTCCCGATGATGTGACATGAGGCGCTTTGACGTCATCGTCAAACAATGGATCTATGGAACTATCTCCAAGGACTTACTTCATACTATTATGAAGACCGGAGCTACGGCCAACAAGTTATGGACACGATCGGAGAAGATTTTTCAAGACAACAAACATACATGTGCCATGTATCTTGAGGAGCAAGTCAACACCACCCGTCTTAAATTTTTTGAAAACATGGTCGATTACTGCAAACTTCTAAAAGTGATTGCCGACCAATTATCTAATGTGGGCAACCCTATTTTAGACACAAAAATGGTTCTGCAATTAATTAATGGCTTACCGAAAGGTGATTACGACACCCTTGCTACGATGATCCAATAATCCGATCCCCTACCGAGCTTCAACAAAGCCCGATCCCATTTGCTATTAGAGGAGATGAGACGAGCAAAATAAGACGAGCACAATCCGACAACTTTGGTAACTAACATCACCGTAACACACACCGCCACCTCCGACCGACAGACACATTCCGACCACCCCCCTCCCCCGCCGCAAAATAATCGTGGTGGTGGTAGAGGCAAGCGCCGCGAGGGTGGCCGAGGAGGAAAAGGTAGAGGCCATAGAAATCGGGCCAATAATTCGAGCAATTCACAACATGCCCAACAACTGCAATAATGGGCAGGCCCTGGCCACTGTACAGTAACTAGGCCTCACCCAACAACATTTTTCCAGCGGCCCAGCATCTTTAGTGGGCCCAACAGAGGCCCAGTGTAATGGGAGCACACCCAGCAGCCCGCCAGACAGGTCCAGTTCACCAGGCCCATTTCACATCGACCCAACAACCGATAACAGGACTAGTACCAACAGATTTGGGTCAGGCTAGCGGTACTTTAAATATTCAGTAGTCCGATGATGCATGGTATATGGATACATGTGCCACATCTCACCTTACCAACAATTCAGGTAATCTTCTATAACTACACAATTTAAATACTCCTCAATCTATTATGGTCGGAAATAATCATCATATTTCAATTTAAGGATTCGGCTACACACTAACTCCACCACCACACCCCCAAAACTCTCTTAAACACGTCCCATATGCCCCTAACACTATCAAGAACCTAATATTTGTTAAAAAAAATTCATTGATAATTCTGTATATATTGATTTTGACCCGTTTGATTTTTCTATGAAGGGCCTACGTACGGAGAGACTTCTTACGAGATACAATAGTGTGGGGGACATCTATCCTTTCCTATCCACGTCCGCTGCCCGTGTCACTCCACCAGCGCTCTGACTGCAATCTCTCCATCAACGTGGCATAATAGACTTGGTCATCCAGGGGCTTATTTTTTATTTTCTTAGAAACCACAATTTAATTAAATGTAATAAAGGAAAAATTTCCCATAGTTTCGCCTCTTGTCATCTAGGAAAACATATTAGACTTCCGTTTACATCTTCTTTAAGTATTATTTTCTCTCCTTTGATATTATTCATGCAAATTTATAGACATTTTATATATCTAGCAACCTAGGTCATAAAAATTATTTGGTATTACTGAATGATTTTTCTCACTTTCTTTGGGTCTATCCGCTTAAACTTAAGTCTCAAGTTTTCTCCAAATTCATTGAATTTCGTACTTTTGTTAAAACACAATTTAAAAAAGACATCAAATCGTTTCAATGTGATAATGGTCGTGAGTTCAATAGCTCTTCTTTTCATAACTTTTGTGCGGCTAAGAGAATGGTTTTTTATTTCTCCTTCCCCCATATGTCTCCTCAAAATGGTAAAGCCGAACGAACTCTCTGCACCATTAACAATATGATTCACACCTTCATTTTTAATGCGTCTCTCCCCCTACCTTTTGGGTATATGCGTTAAAAATGGTAAAATACATTTTTAACATCTTACATACACATACGATCCAAAATAGGACACACACCGAAATCCACTATCGTCGGATCCCTTCCTCTAATCGCCTTCGAGTTTTCGGTTGTCTTTGTTACCCGAATCTTGCCTCCATTGTACCTCACAAATTAGCACCTCACTCCATGTCACGTTTGCTGAGACGTCTTCCCATTTTCCAACATCAAAAAATTTTGAGCCACTGACTACAATTTCCTTGATGACTCAGATACATCCCCTCTCATTCGAAATGCACTGTATTGGCTAAATTCTAACTCGTTACCCAATGCCACGTTACCCATCCCATCAGCCCCACCCATTACCGCCACTACCCAGCCTAATTACACAACTGCCAACCCAAGTACCCCACGACTCAATCAACCAGTCACACTTGAGGCCATACGTGAGAAGTTTAATGCACTTCACAACACACTTGAGATCTTGTTCCACGACCTGAGGGAGTAAATGTAATCTATTGTATGTGGCTATTTCATCATAAGTTCAGAGATAATAGTTCCCTTGAATGTTACAAGGCCAGACTTGTGACAAATGGCACCGGGCAACATGAGAGTATTGATTGTGGTGAGACTTTCAGTTCAGTGGTTAATCCAGCTACCATCTGCACGATTTTGAGCATCACTATGGGGAAGAATTGACATATTCACCAGCTTGATGTAAAAAAATGTTTTCTTACATGGAGATTTGAAAGAAACCTTTTATATGCATCAACCGTCAGGTTTTGTGCATTCGGAGGCTCCTCATCATGTTTGTCATCTTCGTAAGTCGCTATATGGGCTGAAATAAGCCCCAGGGCTTGGTATGAGCAGTTTTCCACTTACATCATACATATCGGCTTCGTGTGCATCAAAAGTGATTATTCTTGTTCATTTTTCATTGAGGTATTGACACAACTTACCTTCTGTTATATATGGATGCTATTGTACTGATAACTTATTTAGATGGACTGAAGTACGAGATCATTGATCTATTCAAGTTCAAATTTGCTATGATTGACTTGAGTAAGTTGAGTTATTTTTTGGGGATATCAGTGACCAGATCCGTAGATGCCATATTCTTGTATCAGCGTAAGTATGGAGAGGAGATCGTCTACAATGCTAAAATAGCAAATTGCAAGATCATGCCCACTCCCGTCGACTCCAAGTCTAAACTTAGTGCAGATGACGGGGATTCGGTCAACGATCCCTCTCTTTATAGGAGTCTCACAAGTGCTTTTCAGTATCTCACCTTCACCCGACCAGATATTGCATATGCGGTTCAGCAGATGTGCTTGTTCATATATGCTTCTAGGGAGCCTCACTTTACAACTCTTAAGCGTATCATTCGGTATGTTAAGGGCACTCTTGACTATGAGCTTCATTTATATCACTCTACACCAATTAGATTGCTCTCTTACACATACACAGATTTGGAAGGCTGTCTGGACACCCGTCACTCTACGTCCGACTATTGTGTATTTTTGGGAGATAATATTATATCGTGGTCTGCCAAGTGGCAAGCCACTATTTCTCGTTCGAGTGCAGAAGCATAATATCGAGGGGTTGTGAACGTTATTGTCGAGCTATGTTGGCTCCAAAATCTCCTTCGTGAGTAGGGCTGGCAATGGATCGGAGGTGGATCGGGTGGAGGTCAATCCACCTCCACCCTCCAACCATCCATCACCCTATTTTTTCTTCATCCACATCCGATCCACCCACCATCCACGGGTGAATCGGGTGGATCGGGTGCTTCGTGGATTTATGAATTTTGATTCTTAATCTAATACGTAATTAATCAAAGAGTCTTCAATCCGCTATCACGTCAAAATGGATTAGAATTTGTAACAAAGAGTCAAAAATGTTTGTGCTTGTCAAAACTATCAAAGAGTCTTTTCATAAGCATTAGAATTTGTAACTAGGTAGAATGGATTATTGAGCTTTCTTCGTGAAATTATGTCACTTTTATTGTCCACATGTTATTTTGGTAACTAAGTATTTATGATATCCACCTTGCACCATAGATAGACTGTATCGCCCAATGAGTTTAAACTTTGCACTGTTATGGCCTCCTACTCCACCTGGAACGGAGAAAAAATGCACTCTCACTGTCATGACTTCTCTTTTGCTGTCGTGGCGATTGGTGAGGGTCCATTGTTAGTGCCAATCTAGATCTTCAATGTATAAACCACAATACAATATATATAATTCAAAGGGAATTGAATTCAACAACACTATTATATAGATACTTCAACTATATAGAAATTAACAACAATGAAAGCAACAGTATGATCATCACATACTAACTTGTTTGTAGATAGAGACCTGCAATGACGCAGTGTCCTAAGATAAAAATTCATCCCCGCTTGTGCTGCAGTTGATCAGACGCCTGTCTTGAAGATACAACTATCTGAGTGATAGTTCTAGCACAAGAACTTCATTCCTGGCGAATCTACTTTATGTGTTCTTCAGAAATGGTTTGAAGATGAAGAAGAAGCAACAAGAGAAATTCTTCAATTGATTTAGATTCTCAAATCTGAAGATTGATCTTGTTAATTGTGTTGTTCTATTTGAAAAAAAGTGATCAACATGCTATTTATCATACCAAACGTCCATAAACAGCTATTAACCAAATGTTGTGACTCTATGTGAAGAGTTGCAACTTTTCGTTCAAATATGGAAATTCCCGTTATGCAGCGCCGCGACGTTGTGCCTTAAATTCACAGCTCATATTTTTTGCATATTTTTTATCACTTAATCTTTTCTTCTTCTACAAGTTCCAACAATACCCCACATTTTCTATTCACACATCTAACAATACCCCATATGTGGATAGAAAATAAGATAAAAAGAACTTATCTTCATTTCTATCAAACGAGACACGACATGCATCAGAAAAGGTGTCTTTTAGACTTGAACCTTTCGTAGTGAATACCTATCGGATCTACTTGTGATGTAGTGGACGTACTGCCTTGAACTATTCACGTTTTGTAGTAAACCGAGATAACAAGCATCACACATATCATATCAACATATTTCAATTCTTACGGTTGTGTTCTTTTCGGTCATGAACAACTCCTATCTTTATGAGAATTTCTAGAGAACTTAGCCATCTTGGTTCTCCCAGATGCGACCCCACATCAATCTCACATAGGTAATATTAATCAAGAATAGTCCGTACTATCCCACCATAATGGCTATTAATATTATTAAGAACCAATGTTCAACCCTATATCATCAACGAATTAACACATTTGGTACATCATAGGAACGAGCATATGTGTGTTTTACGCTCCTTGAGTCTTCCCCATCTAGTTTGCCTTTTGAACCTAAACCATGGGATCTCCAATTATGATAGGTAAGGTTTCCACCAGTTAACAACTCATTGTATTGGCTTTAAGCCCATTCCCCTCGATGTAAATACGACTTGCTCTCGTGTAAGGCCTTTTGTCAAAGGATCCGCTGTATTGTCCCTTGACTTTACATAATCAATGGAAATTATTTCATTCTTCAGCAAGCTTCATATTGTATTATGAAGTCGTCTTATGTGCCTTGATTTGCCATTATATATTTGATTCTTTGCCCTCGTCAGGGCAGCCATACTATCAGAATATATGCAAATGGCGGTCACTGGATTTGTCCACAACAGAATACCTTCTAGGAAGTTTCTTAGTCATTCTTCCTCTTCAGCAGCTTTATCCAAGGCTACAAACTCTTCTTCCATAGTTGATCTCGTATTTACCGTTTGATTTCATGATACCGACGCTCCACCAAGTGTAAATACATACCCACTTGTGGACTTACTTTCTGAATGGTTGAAAATCCAATTAGCATCACAATATCCTTCTAACACCGGAGGATATTTTGTATAATGCAACCCATAATTCATTGTATGCATTAGATATCGTAGTGCCCTTATTAACGTTATCCAATGATCATTTCCAGGATTGTGTGAGTATCAACTAAGTCGACTCACTATATATACTAAATCCGGTCTCGTACAATTCATTATGTACATCAAGCTACCAAGAACTTGCGTATACTCCAATTGAGACACACTCTCACCTTCATTCTTCTTAAGGTGACAAACGGGATCAAATGATGTAACTACCGGTCTATCATCATAATGTCCAAATTTTCTAAGGACCTTCTCAACATAATGTGATTGAGTTAGGACATAACCATCAGAATTCTTTTGAATTTTAATACCAAGAATGACATCCGCTATTCCTATATCTTTCATATCGAAAGTGGCATGCACCATCTTCTTAGTTTGGTTAATAACATCCTTACATGTTTCCATAATAAGCATATTATCCACATACAAACATATAATGACATATGCATTATTATATTCCTTAATGTAGACACATTTGTCACATTCGCTTATTTGAAAACCATTTTATAATAATGTATTATCAAACTTCTAGTGTCGTTGCTTTGGCGCTTGTTTAAGTTCATATAACGACTTAACCAATTTACTGACTTTCTTATCTTGACATTTAACAACAAACCATTCGGGTTGTTCCATATAGATTTCTTCATCTAATTCACCATTCAAAAATGCAGTCTTCACATCCATTTGGTGTATTTCCAAATTGTGAATCGCTGCTATAGCAAATAACGTCCTTATAGACGTAATTCTCGTTACTGGTGAGTATGTATCAAAGAAATCTACACCTTCCTTTTGTCGGAATCTATTGGCTACTATCCGAGCTTTGTATTTCTCTATAGTACCACCAGGTCTTAACTTTTGTTTAAAAATCCATTTATGGCCTATTGGTTTTTGTCCCGGAGGAAGATCAACCAATATCCATGTATTATTTTGTACAATGGATTCTACTTCACTTTGGATGACCTCCTTTCAATAAGGTGCTTCAGATGATTCCATGACTGCCTTATATGTTTGAGGTTCTCCTTCAACGGAAAATGTCATAAAGTCCGGTCCAAAATCTTTGGCTACTTTTCCACTTTTACTTCTCCTTGATTTCTGAATTGTCTTCTTGAACCGATGAAGTAAGAGTATCATCATTTTGGTTTGATTCATTTTGAGGCAGTGTCCTCTTCTTATTATTAGAAACACTTTTATCCTTGTTTTTATAAGGAAAAATTTCCTCAAAGAATTCTGCTTTAGCAGATTCCATTAGTGTGTTCTTGTGAATACTTTCAACATCAGAATGATACACCAAAAACTTATACGCTGCACTATTATTGACCTGACCAATATATATGCAATCCACTGTTTTTGGTCCAAGTTTAGTTCTTTTTGGTGAGGGAACTTGAACTTTCGCTAGGCAACCCCACACTTTCATCCTTTTGAAAGTAGACAATCTTCCATTCCATAATTCGTATGGAGATTGATCATTTTTCTTTTGAGGAATTCTATTTAATATCATATTTGCAGTAATTAATGTCTCACCCCATAGACTAAGAGGTGTAACCGAACTAATCAACATTGAATTTATCATATTCTTCAATGTTCTATTCTTTCGTTCGGCAACTCCATTTTGTTGTGGAATATATGGCGCAGTGGTTTGATGAATTATACAATGAGTGGAACAGAATTCCTTGAACTCATTAGATTTATATTCACCACCTCTATCCGACCTTAGAATTTTAATTCTTTTGTCAAGTTAGGTTTCCACTTCTGCTTTGTATGTTTTAAACATGTTCAAAGCCTCATCTTTGGTATGTATTAAGTATACACAGCAAAATTTACTGCAATCATCGATAAATGATACATAGTAGTTATTTCCTCCACGAGAAGGGGTTGCTTGGTAATCACATAAATCACTATGAATTAAACCAAACACTTCATTTGATTTCACAATAGATTTATGAGGATGACTTGCATATTTTGATTCTATGCATACCCCATATTTTGATTCTAATAGAACACGCAAGATCAGGTCTTGTGTGATTCACCACATATATAATACTATCGATTATTTTGGCATATTCTTCTTGATTTATAGTTTCTCATTCATTTGGAAATAATTTTATGGTTGAATTGATAGGACTTGTACTATCCTTACAGTCAAAGTAATTAAACTTCTTTAACACTTTCTCAATGTAATGAGATTGTGTTAGTCCTCCTCTCTTAGGCACTTTAACTCCCAATATGACATCAACATGACCTAAATCCTTTATGTCAAAAGCTTGCTTTAAAAACTCTTTGGTCTCATTCACACATTTTATGTCAGAACCAAAGATAAGCAAGTCATCAACATATAAAGTCACCACTACTTTATAATCAAGAGTAACCTTAGTAAAAACACAACTTTCTACTTTGCTACTCTTAAATCCGAACCTTTTAATTTCTTACTTAAACTTTTTATACCATTATCATGGTGTTTGTTTAAGCCCATATATAGACTTTTTAAATTTGCATACATCATGTTCTTCACCCTCAACAACATTACCTTCAGGTTGATGTAAATAAATTTCTTCATCCAAGTCTCCGTTTAAGAACATCGTTTTAACATCCATTTGATGAACCTCTAATTCATACATAGATGCAATAGCAAATATGGTTCTGATTGATGTGAATTTAGAAATGGGAGAGAATATCTCAGAGTAATCAATCTCTTATTTTTTACTATAACATTTGACTACCAATCTAGCCTTGTACTTATCAATAGTACCATCAGTTTTGAGTTTCTTTTTCAGAACCTACTTGCAACCAATAGGTTTAGTCATACGAGGTAAATCAACAAGAGTCCAGGTTTAGTTTTCAAGTGTAGACTTGATTCATCAGCCATGACTCTTTTCCACATATCAGAATCTGATTGTGACATAGCTTTTTGAAAAGTTTTTGGATCCTCTTCTAACATGTAAGTCAGCATATCAGGACCAAAATTCTTTTCAATTTTATGTCTCTTACTTCTCTTTAATTCAATTATTTCATCATTCTCCTTTTCTGCTAATTCTCATCATTCACAATTTCATTTTCGGTTGCATACTAATTAATATCAAGTTAATCAAATAAATTATTATTTATTTCTATTTTATCAGCATCACGAATATTCAAGTGTTCATAAAATATAGCATGTGCAGCCTCAAATACACTATTATCATGAAGCCTAAGAAATCTATATGCTTTACTCATAGCAGAATAAAAAATAAAAACATATTTAACTGCTCTACTACCAAGTTTGAGCCTTTTCAAAGTTGCATCCAAAACATATGCAATACAACCCCATACCCTTAGATGCTTAATACTAGGCTTACACCCAATAAACAACTCAAATGGAGTTAATATAACAAGAACTCAATAGTGCCTCTCCCCAATAACTCATTGGTAATTTTGAATGTATTAGCATGGAACTAACCATTTCCATTAAGGATCTATTTTTCCTTTCGGCCACTCCATTTTGTGGTGGAGTATTAGGTGCTGAAAATTCTCTAACAATTCCATTTTGTATAAAAAATGATATAAACTCGTTAGAGAGATATTCACCACCCCTGTACGATCTCAAACAATTGATCCTTAAATTGGTTTTATTTTTAACTTCCTCTTTGAAGATTTTAAACTTATTAAAAGTCTCATCTTTGGTTTTAAGCAAATACACATAAGTGAATTTTAAATAATCATCAATAAAAGTTATGAAATATCTTTTACCACATTTAGTAATATGTTCTTTATTATCACAAATATATGTATGATTAAGTTCAAGTAAACCATTTGTTATAACAACACTTTTGAAAGAAGATTTAGTCAATTTGGATTGAGAGCAACATTCACAAGTTTTTGTGGTAAAAGTTTTAGAAGAGTTAGAAATAAAATAATTTGAAATCATGCGATTCAAAGCATTTATACCAATATGTCCTAATATATAGTGCCAATTATCATGATCATCAACATTAAGTAAAACTTCAGAAAAGTAAGCAGAAGATACAGTCTTATTATAGTCAACATTCAACAAGTACATTTTGTCTTTAATGTAGCCTTTTCCTACAAACTTCCATTCTTAGTGATAATCATTTTTTGGGAACTGGCTACTTCGAAACCATTTTCGTTCAATTTGTGGACCGATACAAGATTCTTCCTCATAGAAGGGATATGATACATATTTTTCCGAGTTAAAGTATTTCCGAAGTGAGGGGAATAACAATAGTGCCTACGCCAAGAACTTCGCTTGATGACGTATTTCCCATGTAGACGGTCTTGACCTCTTTCACCATTTCATCTGTCTTGAACAAACTCTTATTTGGGGTAACATGACAGGTAGCACCTAAGTCCATCCACCAATCAGTAGTGCCATTGTTGACAAGGCATACTTCAGACATGACAACACCAAAGTCCTTGTCATCAATCACATTGGTTTGTTCCTTTTTCTTGTCTTTAGTCTTACGGTGATGACATTTCCTATCATAGTGGTCAGGTTTGCCACAAACATAACAACTGCCTTTTTTTTGTTGTTTCTGTTATCCCCATTCCCATTTTTCTTAAAGAATTTCCTCTTCTTGGACGTTCCTTGGTTTCCCTTAGAAGTTCCACAAAGGTTTTTCTCATAAACATGATTCACACCATCATTTTTCGATGAAATTGAACCATCTTTTCTAAGGCTTTTGGTCTCAATTTGAATGTCCTAAAGAAGTTCATCCAAAGAGATAGGCCCCTTCTTGTATTTTAGTTTATTTTGGTAATCTTTCCATGAAGGCGGAAGTTTACCAATGATGGTTGAAACTTGAAAAGTTTCAGAAATGGGTTCACCAGCATCATCACATTCTGTTTCTATATCATTTAACTCGTTAACCTGATTAATGACTGGTCGAGAATCCACTATATTATATTCAACATACTTATTAACCAAAAAAGACTTATTACAAGCATCTTCGTTTACATACCTTCGTTTTATAGCATTCCAGAGTTCTGCAGCAATTTTGTGGATGTGAAATACATTGAACAGTGTGTTGTTCGGCGACTGCAGAATGGTGTAGCGGCAAATGAAATCATCATTTTTCTATTTATTCACTTTCTCTGTTGCCTCGGTCTTTTGTGCCTCGATTGCATCCGAATTAGTGACTTCCTCCGGACAACCTTGAAACAGAACATAGAATACCTTTGCAATTGTCAAAAGGTACTCCATCTTTAGACTCCAACATTTGTAGTTGAGTCCGTTCAACCTTTTCAATTTGTCTCCACCGTTCAACTGCGCCTTAACCAATACTGACTCCATTGCAGAAATTTAATACCTTTTAAAATGTTGTATAATAGGGCAATGGAATTAATAATAGGTTAGACACACCGAAAAATGATGTTATCTTTAAAGGTATTAATTCCTCCCTCTCAGGTGTAAAAGGTTCACCGAGGAATTAATCTTCCAGGATACAAAACCTATATTCTCAGAAATTCGAAAGTTACACTCTAACGAATTTCAGAAGCAGAAATCGCACATATAACATATAGACTTTAAAGAAAGAATAAATCTCAGAGACGGGGAATTTCAGAAGCAGAAATTATTTTTCTACTTTCTGTAATGTATTCTATATGTTTATATTGTTTCTGCAAATCACTGCGTATTTATGGACACTCAATGGTTGCCTCGAAATGTTGCTACATATTCACGAAAGGATATTTTCGTTGACGTAACTGAAACGTTTTTATGTTTCGTCCCATGTCATCCTTTAAATATTTCTTTCTTTCTTATATATATATATGGGAAAGTTTTGAATTATTGAAGCTACTATTAGTTTCATCCATAATGAATGTAAGCCCAAAAGCTTGACCAACATGTCGAACTCGTTAACTCCTTTTATAGCTACAAGGAAGTTCAAACTTCTTCTCAAACACCAATGTGGGACAAATGACTCTTTATTTAAAAAACATCAATGTGGGACAATTAACTATGTGGGACAAATGACAATGTAGGACAAGTGACTCAATTATGATTGAAATACTCATATTCAATGTGGGATATAAAAACATATACAATATCTTCGTCATTCAAACATTTCAATCCCATCATGATTGCGAATTCCTCAAGTCAAAATCGTAATATAGTACCATTAATTTTGACATACAATTCATTAGGTTCTGTTACACCCCGTAATACCAGGGCGATTAATTGAGAACGTGATTAAGGAATCAAGATTTGAAGGTTGAAAGAAAAGAATATTTACATTTTCCTCCGGAAATTTTTTGGAAAAATGTGACGACGGGAAAAATATTAACTTGGAGTTTAATACTTCTAATTGGATTTATGGGATTAGTATTGGATTACGAAGGATTGGAATTGATAATATGGGGTCCGCCGAGAATTTCACAATTTTGCGGGGCCCTTCGATTTTAAGATATTTTGGGCTACATATCTTGATATTTTGAAGAAGAAATTATTGACCAATGAGAGGGCGACATGTGTCCCTCTCCACTTGTCTTGCTAAGGGAAATATCTATATAGAAGATAAGCTTTCAAGACTTAGAGACATTTTCATAATATTCTATCTTCCTAAACATTATCTTCTCTCTTCTCTTACCCTAAATCTCGACCAAGCCAGTATTTTCCAAGAACAAGAGTGATTATTATCCTAGATTAAGAACACTAATCAAGTCTTAGGCCAAGATTAACACTCCAAGGTCTTCAAAGTTCATTAGGGCCGAGAGGGGGGTCTTGAAAACCCTAGGCTTGTTCTTCAACTTTTGGTGATAAAACGTGAAGGGAAGTTGGTTATAAGCTTGTAGTGGATGCTTATGTGTGATTGAAACTTGAAGAAGTGGAGCAAAATGAAAACTGTGGGCGAATCACTAGGGAATGTTTGGACGTTTTGTTTGGCTTGAAAAAGGTAAAAATTCTCCCTTCTCTTGAAGTAATTGGATATTACATATTGTTATAATGTATAGATGAGCTTGTTCTAAAAAGAATGAAGGATAAAAAGTGTTTGGACAACTTTAGGGATGAGGGCCGAGACTAGGCAAGTTTCGGGTCCCCTTGGATTTAGTTGGTTGTGTTGTTGTTATATTCACCTATTGCATGTTATAATGGAGTAATATTGTTGTTAATAAGTTTATATAACTTATATAGAAGTTTTGGAACTTGAATTGGAATAAAAATGATTAAGGAAAGAGTTATCGGATTGTAGTTGTTGGTCGTGGAACCTATAAAACTGTTGGATATTGTCGTGCAGTTTTTATGGAATGTTTTGTGGCGTGTATGTGCTGTAAATTCAGTTGTCAACATGCATGATTAATATGGTAAAATTGCTAATGAAAGTCCTAAGGAATAAGGGTGTAAAAGGGTGTTAAAGGCTTCACATTTTACCCTTATCGTTGATAGAATTGTGGACTGTTTTTATGGGCTGTTTTGTAAAGATTAAGGGGCCAAATTTTACACGTCAAGTAGGCGTGTAATCCCCTTTGGTTAACTGTTGGTTGTGCCCTTAATTGTGGCTTATTTGTTGATGAAATTGGGCCATGAAAAAGGTGGAAAAGTACGCATAAACGGGGGAAGTGCTGCCCAAATTTTCGTAGAAAAAGAGAACCTATACTTGGTATTAATCTACCTTAGAAATCATGAAGTTTATAGAAGTATTATTGTTGTTATAGGTTGAAGTACATTGAGACGTATCCTAGATTGTAGAGTTGGTTAGTCGCCAATAAGGTATGTGAACTATCCTTTCTTCTTCTAGCATGATTCCTTCTTATAAAGTGAGTGAATCCTACTCCTTAATGATGTACTTCATTGATAGTATTTTGGATTTCCTAAAATAGAAGTTGTTATATATACTTCTTTGATAGTACTTGGGGTTTCTAAAATGAAAGATTGTTATATCTATTCTATTGATAGTACTTTGAGTTCTAAAATGAAAGTTGTTTACCTATCCTGTTGATAGTTCCTTGAGTTTCTAAAATGGAAGTTGTTTACCTATTCTATTGATATTACATTGGGGTTCTAAAATAAAAGTTGTTTACCTATTCATTTAATAATGCCTTGAGTTTTTTGAAAATGATAGTTCATTCTATTTGTGCTAATGAGAGTCAAAGATGATTTAAATTGCATATAGTTGTTTGTGATAGCTATATGTGTACAGTCCTTTATATTTGGACCGTATACTAGAAAAGACCGGTCAGTATAATGGGCAGGGCAATATATATTACATGACTTTACCGTGTCCTACAAGGGGCTGAGAAGTATACCTTAATGGGCAGGGCAATATATATTATTGACTTTACTGTGTCCTATAAGGGGTCGGTCAATATACCTTAATGGGAAGGGAAGTATATATTATTGACTTTACCGTGTCCTACAAGAGGCCGGAAAGTATACCTTAATGGGCAGGACAGTATATATTATTGACTTTACCGCGTCCCAGAAGGGGTCGGGAAGAATACCTTATTGACTTTATCGCGTCCCAGAAGGGGCCGGACAGAATACCTTATTGACTTTATCGCGTCCCAAATAGTGCGCGTAATACCTTACAGGCAAGATTCAGGTATAACGCTCGGTTCAACTCCCATGCCAATATTTGTTTTTTGGACAGACTTTCATAATTTGAAAAAGTATAGTTGATTTTCATTACTCGCAGTTTAAAAAAGATACAGTTGACTCTTACTTTGAAAAGGTAGTGTACTGGTATTTGATTATTATACTTGTCTCATGTTATCTTTTTGGCATGTTATAATCTCATTTACAGTACTTATTATTTCACATACTTGGTACATTTTCCGCATCGACCCTTTCTCGGCCATGCTCATGCCGCAGGTTTAGGTACGCAGTTTGGTGATTTGCAAGTGTAGGATCCTTGCTCAGAGTTTCTGGGATAACTCCATTGTTCTGGGGCTTATCATTTTGGTAATGATATTTTGATATAGGCTTTTATACATTTATGGGTACGGCGGGGCCTTGTCCCGTCATAGTATATTGTCTAAATCTTAGAGGTCTGTATTCATATGTGGGATTGGACTCGTGTACAGTGTAGTTTCATTTTGGCTTATATATATATATAACGATGGCCTTGCCGGCTTTTCCTTTGCTTGTTTTAAAAAAAAATGATGATGAGTATCTTTATCTTCCACGGATTACTTGGGATTGGGATAAATGGGTAGAAGGGTGTCCAAGTAGGGCACTAGTCGCGGACCCGGGATTCGGATCGTGACAGGTTCCTTTGAAACAACCTCCCTCAGCAACAACGCATGAATTAGTTGATTTTGAATCAGGAAAGGAGGTAACTCAAGGAAATACCCAAAACAAGTTGCCTGAAACATTTTCAACTGCCTCGGATTCAAGCGGTCCTTCAACATACTCATAACCGTTAAGAGTCTCACAGGACATGGAATGAGAAAATGAACTCCTTATATGGACTTGGACAATCCGTACCCTACAAACTAACTTTTGAGATTGAATTAGGCCCAATATCCATTTTTTACGATAACATTAGTATTGGTATGAACACTGATCCGAAGATGCACATGGTTATTTGCTGGAATATACAACTCTACAATATTCTTCATTAACAAGTAATAATGTGAGGACATAAATGAATGTTATATAGTGCATATACACAATTAAACATAACACTAAAGAAATATAAAACATTACATACGCCACATTTAAATAAGGAAATACCTTGGGCTCATATTCAGTGCATGTTCCAACCTTTTTCTTCTTTGTCTTGTCACTCAAAACATTCATCGCGTTTGACACTTGTATTAAATAACAATCCACACATCACACGCTATAAAAAATTTGCTATATGCCAAGAGATACGACCGTCAACAAAATCATTGATATAAATAGCATATACCTACGGAATTACTTTTTAACAAAACCATTGGTATACCCCCAATTTTTAACATTATTACAATGTTATTTTTAGAATTTTCATTCCCTGCCTTACATTTTTTATTTTTCCTCCTTTAACAAGCCCCATTTCAGATTTTCATCCTATTTCTTAAATCCCATTTCAGACGTGAAAAAATCTCATTTCAGATTTTGAGTAGCTAGTGAGATTTCTGCACATTTTGAGTAGCTTCACGTCTTCCTCTCTCTCTCTCTCTTAAATCTCATTTCAGATTTAAGAAATAGTGTAAAAAGTTAATTATTTCCCAATTAGAGTTGCTTGAAGGGCGAAGGCTAGTGATTAGAACAATCCGGATTCCTCTGATTCACATTTGAAGGTTAGACAAAGTTTTGATTTTTATATCACTTTGCTTTAAACCCTAATATTCATTCTTTTATTTGTTGAATCGCTACGACATATGAGTCTAAGTGGGTCATCTTCATCACCATTTGTTTTCCCAAAGTAAATTTATCATCAGTTCTTGTCCAGGTTTGGTAATTTCTCTAAGAACTCTTTAGAATTGGAAAATCTTCCTTGATTATTCTCATCCCATAAGGGAGAATATATACAAGTAATATACATTAATTATGAGGAGGAAATCATGCCTCATAATAACTAAGAAATCCTACCTAATAATGTCTTCCTACCATATATATTAGGATTCTACATAAATATAATATTACTAATTAATTATATATCTAGAATATTCTAACATAATATTCTAACATAATATTACCTATTAATTACATTTAACACTCCCGCAAATGGTTTTAGGCGAATCTCGAGATCGTCCCAAATTCTTCAAATAAGATCGTAAGCCCTTTGTGAAGATATCCGCAACTGATGTCGCGTCGACACGTAACACTCGCACTTGTCCGCGAGCCACCTTTTCACGGACAAAATGAATGTCTAACTCAATATGCTTAGTGCGTTGATGATGGATTGGATTTGAGAGATAAATTGCACTAATGTTATCACAAGATACCACGCGGTCGCTTAATAGACAATGAAGCTCAAGTAAAAGATTCGAATCCAAAGATGAGTCGACATGACATTGGCTACCGCGACGATTCACCTTCAAAGATCGAACGTGATACGCTGGTTGCCTTTTCGAGGACCAAGATATTAAATTATCACCGAGGAAGACGCATAGCCGTGGAGCGTCGTGTCTGGACATCCCGCCTACCAGATCTGGGTAGTGACAAGCTTGGTCATGGAAGACGGGTACGATGCAATCCATAATGCAGAGTGCTCAATATATCGCATAAATACGCTGAGTGCACGATATGTTCTTCCATAGGATTGTCGTGAACAAACACACTTTGTTGCATCGCATATGTAATATCCGCCCGGTGAATGTGAGATATTGTAAAGCTCCCGCCAAGTCGCGATACAATGTCGGATTAGCAAAAGGACTACCGGATATGGCACTCGCTTTGACTTGGTATTCATCGGAGTTGCGCACGGTTTGCAAGATGACATTCCAGTCCGTTCTACGATTTCTGATGCATACTTCTTCTGGGAAAGAAATAGACCTCCTGCATGACGTGTCACCGCTATTCCTAGAAAGTAGTGAAGTGGACCAAGATCCTTCATAGCAAATTCGGAACTCAGCTGGGTCAAGATATCCTCGAAGAGAGTCTCAAGAGGTCATTAGGATAATATCATCTACATATAAGAGAATATAAGCGATGATTTCCGTTGATAAATAAATAGTGAATTATCCGAACTATTGTTTGAGAAACCCATATTGAACACAAAATCGCAAACCGCTGTACGCAAGTCCTCGAGCCTGCTTGAGTCCATATAATGATTTTTAAGTAAACACACATGATTTGGATAACGAGAATCTCTGTACTTAACGGTTGGTGCATGTATACCGCCTCACTCAAATGTCCCATGTATGAAGACATTCTTGACATCCAATTGATGAAGTAACCATCCTTTCGAGAGGGCTAAACCGAGAACAATTCGATGGTTCCGTTTAACCATCGGATCGAATGTTTCACGCAATCTAATCCCACTCGCTGAGTTTTGCCATCACCTACAAGTCGCCTTACGCCGCTCAAAAGAACCATCGATTTTTCTTTATGGCTAAAAATCCACATGTAACTAATTATATTAGCATTAGATGGACGAGGTACTAACTCCCATGTCCTATTTTTAATTAGAGCATGATATTCATCATCCATGGCCATTTTCCAATTAGATCTCTTAGGCGCATACGTGGTTACGCGCAAAGGTGATTTGGAGACTTGAGTGTAGATCGTATTTGGCATTGAGTTTTGTAATTCCATGTTGACTACGGGTGACTGGCCGGTTTAGCGGGCCGGATCGACGCCATCGGTCGGGAGTGAGACAAATGGTGAACGCCATCGCCAGATGTGTAGTTGGGCTCGAGTCGAGGTTGGCCCACCGGCGGGCAGGTGTAAAGTAGGGGTTCGTTCATCGGGCCTTGAACCGATGGCCCGCTTTGTTGGATCGTATTTTTGAGTCCCGGGCCGTGGAGGAAATGAGTTAGATACGGGGGCCTATCATCATCCAAAAATTCATAAGTATTTGTCCCTGTGTCATGTATCTTGGCAAAGGGAAATTGTGACTCATCAAAAATTACATGACGACATATAAACATACGTTTGGAGGAAATGTCATAACACATGTAACCACGGTGATTTGTAGGATATCCCAAGAAGACACATGGAGTAGACCGGGGTTGAAGTTTTGTGATTGTGGTGGATGGAAATAGGGGGTAGCACAGACATCCAAAAACTCTCAAATGATGATATGAGGGCTCTCGTAAATAAAGTATTTTTAGTGGAGCTTGGTAAGACATGTTTTTGTGGGGAAGGATATTTAACATGTAGGTTGCCATTTGAAGTGCATGATGCCAAAACATGGGGGGTATAGAAGCATGAGCAAGGGATATTCTCACAATATTGTTAATGGTTCTAATTTTGCGTTCCGCCTTCCCATTCTGTGAAGATGTGTGAGGACAGGATAAACGAAATTGTAAACCATTTGTTTTGAAAAAATCCCAAAACTGATTATTGTCAAATTCCCTCCCATTGTCACATTGAATACTTTTAATCTCCCGTTCAAACTGAGTTCGGATAAATGCTCTAAAGTTTAGGAAAGTGGAAAACACTTGTGATTTTTTCGACAAAGCGAATGTACACAAATAATTATAGTAATCATCAAGAAACAAGAAATAGTATCTATGACTGAGGAACTCAAAACAGTGATGTCCAAATATCACAATGTAAAATATCAAATGGCATAGTAGTGCGTAAGTAGAAGAAGTAAATGGCAACCTAACATGTTTACCAAGAACACAAGCGACACTTATTCAAAACATGAGTTCGAGTACAAGAAATAAAATTGTTTTGTTTAAGAGAGGCCAATGTCGACTTCCTGATGTCCTAATCGCTCATGCCATAGTGATGGAGCCAAGGTCGCAAAGTGGAAGGAACTTTAGATCGTGGATTTGGTAAACTTATCGATGTAGCTCCCTCGCTATCACATCTCATGAAGCTTCCCGCCCGAAAGTCATGTACGGAAAAACCAAATGGGTCAAATTTTACGTAAACCCAATTATCACTAGTAAACTTCCTAACGTAAACCAAATTTTTATTAATTTGGGAGCATGCATGACATTTTTAAAACTAGTGGCGGTGTGGTGGTGACAGTGTTTGTCCCATAACCTTTTATTGGAATTGTATGGCCATTTCCGACAATAATACCATTTTCTTTGCTCAAATTATAATAGTGAGAGTGTACCTTGGGACGCCGTCATATGCGACGAGCCGAGTCCATATACCAATTAGAATCCGGTGGATTGAGTCCAAGAGTGTGCATAGCCGCCAATATCCGTAGGATGGGTCATGGTTGAACGGGCCTCGCCATCGGGCGGCGAGGCCCAAAATCGCATCGCGCCGATCCGCCGCCGCCTGTAATTATTTCGCCGCTCGGGCCTCACAACTCGCGACCGGGCCTGCCGCCGCTGGCCGCTCGCCAAAGCGTAATCGCCGCTGGCCGCTGATCTCTCGCTTGGGGCGGTTGGCCGCATCGCCATCGGGCTGGTTTGCTCGCCCAGCACTGCGCTCGCCCATTATTTCGCCAGCTGGCCGCCGCTATCACTGGCGCCGGCCGCCTTGGTTGCCAGAGCACGGAGTTATCGCCGCCATAGCCTCCCGAGTCGTGTTGCCGCTTATTTCCGCCACACTGACCGCACTTCACCTTGATTATTTCCGCGATTTCCACCCTTCTTATGATTATTACCACGTCCTTTTTGACTCTTATTTTGTGAAGAATAGTCAAAATAATTACCTTCATTTGAATACGTGGCAACCATGGCGGAATTCGTTGAGACTTTCTTAATCAAACCCGATTCTTCAAGAACAAGCACGGATCTTGCTTGATAAAACTTTGTAAGGGATTACTTTGATTAGACAGTCCCCACGCCACTATAAGCATCCGTGAGACCAGAACTAATCAGAAACTAACCGGTTGTCAGACGCCGGTGAACCTACGTTTCTCAATTGATCTGCCACCACTTTGAGACGTTGACAGTAGGTTGAAACGTTAGGAAATTCTGCCATGACAATAGTTGAAAATTCTTGTTCCAACGCAACAAAGACGAGTTTTGATTATCTTGAAAATGTCTCTGGCGTTCCCATGCCGCCACGGCAAGAGAATCTGGATCCATTATTGTATGCAACAAGCTGCGTGGATATTGTTGCATAAATCCAACCAAGAACTGGCATCGGGCGGTATCCCACAATTCTTTGTCCGCTTGCACGATTGTTCCGTTGTTGTAACATTTTTTGGTGGAATTATATGATGAAGAACTTTGTGAGCCCTACAACATATTTTGAACAACTCCGCCCATGTTGCGTAGTGAACAGTTTCCATCTCTAGTTTGATGTAAATATGTGTTTTGATGTTGGAAATAGTAAGAAATGAGTGAAACGAAGATTTTGATTCGTACATGGTTGACAACAATAATGGAGAAAAAAAAGAAAAATAAAGTATAACAATGGAGAAGACAAATTCGGTTGGAGAAGATGACCGAATTTGGAAGGAAAATTTTATTTAAAATAGGATCTTTGAATAACCTTCTGATACCATGTAAGAACTCTTTAGAATTGGAAAATCTTCCTTGATTATTCTCATCCCATAAGGGAGAATATATACAAGTAATATACATTAATTATGAGGAGGAAATCATGCCTCATAATAACTAAGAAATCCTACCTAATAATGTCTTCCTACCATATATATTAGGATTCTACATAAATATAATATTACTAATTAATTATATATCTAGAATATTCTAACATAATATTCTAACATAATATTACCTATTAATTACATTTAACAATTTCTTCAATTTTCCCAGCTTTTTTCCTGTATGTCTATATTCATTCCTTTTTCATCTATGTCTTGTTCTGTTTGCACAATGAATAAACATGCATATTGTTTTTTTCTATATTAGTTATAGTACTTATATATACTTTTTGCCCCTTTCATTTACTTTAGTTAATTCATTAAAATGTTTCAGTTAAATTTGTCAAATGGAGTACAGAGGATGGGTTCGTGATCCGACAAAAGAAAGTGAATCAGAGGAATCCGTCAAATTTGAGTTTGTTCCTTCTATAAATGACACAACAAAACAAATGTTGAAATTTGAGATGAACGATAAGTGGAAACAATGGAAGTGTGATTTAAAAGCAAAGGCATATGACCCAAGTAAAACGAAAGAAGAAGTTGCATCCGCTGTACCAGATCGTCGGGTTGACCCAACTCAATATCATGAATTGGTTTTGGCCATTTTTTGGACTGATTTTTGGCCAGTTTTCGAACTGATTTTGACCATTTTTCGAGTCTTCTGTTTTATGTTGTGGGCTTATGTACACATCCTTGTTTGCTTTGCTGCATTTTTTCAAATTTATGTGGATATTCACTTAGTTGCATGTGCATTTTGAGAATTTGTCTTGAATTATACAAATGTCAAATTCATTATTCATGCAGTGGTATGTTCAAAGACAGAAAATATTTTATGTTGTAGAGAAAGCCTTTTGTGTTTAGATTTTTTTAACATGTCGGTGAAGTAGCTATGTTTCTAGTGTACGTTTCTAACATAAAGTTTCCAAGCTGATATGATGTCCTTTTATTAAGTTCAAGTTTGTTTTTGTTTCATCTATTTTATTATGATGACAAAGTAATTACTTTTAATATTTCATGAAGAACTAAACAAACATGATAATAAGAATGAAACTTCTCAATCGGTCCAAAAGACACAAAGTCATATTCCTTGGAAGGATGATATTTATTCCCAGGTAAAAGGACTTGAAAAGAGAGGATGTGTGCGTTGTATGGGCAAGATTTCCAAACCTAAAAAATCAAAAGCTTTCTTGTCTGAAAATCAAAAGTTGCGGGATGAACTTAAGAAAAAACAGGAAAGTCAAGACAAAATGGGAGAAAGTCAAGAAAGGACAAATGTGTTTATGGAAAATATGATGACATTGATAGAAGATCGATTATCTCGAGAAGATTTGAATGTTATTTTACAAGCTGCAAGACATGTATATTATATTTTGCTCTTCGAGTTCATATTCGAATATTATGAAAACATCTATTAAGTTGAGTTTGTAACTTATTTTCTTTTATTTGAATAGGCTACATAGTCTTCTAGTGTCCCCAACCAAATAAATTCTCCAAGTCCTGATGAAGATGGAAGAGAGGAAGACTAGAAGCTGCTTTTATCTTAAATATGTTTTTGCTCATCTACTGTACTGTGTGTTTTTGCTGTCGTAGAAGTTGTTTTGGTGGTTATTATAATTAACATTACTTTGTTAGTTTGATATGTTTGTAAGACTTGTAAGTTTGATAATATAATTGAAATTTTCTTTTATTTTGCTTTAAATTTTGTGTGGTGCATATAAAAATATTCTCAAACTTTTATTATTAAAAAATATTTATTTGAGGCAAAAATATTATTTATAAAAGAAATCAGACCTATACCAACATATAATGTGGTTCTATACCTACGGAAACAAGTGGTGGGTAAAGTTATTAAATAGGCGTCATTTGTTGTTTTAGCGCTCCAAACCTATACCCACGGATTGAAACTGCCGTAGATGTAGATTATTGCGACAACTAATTTGTCGTTGGTATAGCGAATCAAAGTTGGCGGAACTAAACTTCCGTTGGTATAGGTTTTATGAGCTATACAAACGGTTTTTAAACCTTTACTTATGGATTTCCGCCGTTGATATATGACAAATTCCTTATAGTGACACTTAGAAAAAACGAAGAAAAAATCACACTTACAAATATTGAGATGCGGGAAGGAAGGAGGAGAGGACAACGAAGATCAGTAAGCTAGTGAGCTGTGCCAAGGTACAAGGATTACGGTCAGATATTTTGGAAGAGGTTAAAAGAGGAGTTAGTTCCAAATTACCCAAAACAATAGCCAATTAGTGGGTGTAGATGGGTCAATTATGACAAACTAGCACCCATCCTAATTTTTCCAATTATAAACTTTGATGTAATATTTTCTTTAATATGCTAACTTCAACAATTATTTCACTCTACTCCTGAGAATCCAAACTCACCATATGCTGTAGCATAAGCCAAGTTAACGTGAGAAATAATATACCACTAAAGGATGTGGGTTGTTCCACCTTAATTAAATGTCTCGTGTTCGGATTCTAAATATGAAAAAATTCTTGATAGAAAACGCTTTTCTTCAAATATGGCTCTACGCGCCACGAATTCGAATATAATCGGATTTCAATACAGATATCAAATATCGGATGAAAAAAAAAAAAACGTGAGTAACAATATTGTTCAATTTCCTATGCATAGTGAGATATTACTAGTCGTGCCAGCACATACTTACAAAATGAACTTCGAACAAAAAAAATTCAGTGCATAGAATAATGTAAAATATAGAGTACCTTAAATTTTGTGTCATTTCATTTTAATTTTAATTTTAATTTTAATTTTAATTTTAATTTTAATTTTAATTTTAATTTTAATTTTAATTTATATATTAGGGGGTTGGTCAATTAGAGGACCGTTCATAGTTGTGAAGATATGAGAGAATCAAATCTACCAATAAGCTTTCAGGTTTTGATACTATGTGGTCTTCATAAATCTAATATTTTAATGCTATACAAGTACCAATATTTCAACTAAGTTTTTTTTTTCTTTTAATGTTGTTTATTGAAAGAGACTTAACATAAGCCCAGGAGCTTTGTACCATGCCTCTATGACTCCGACTTCCATCTCTCCCTTTAGAGCTTAGAGCTATAAAATGATAAAGCTTTGAGTCGTATTTTCTCAAGGATAGGGAAATTTATAGCCATCGATAAGCTCACGCGTTGTAAGGACATCATTTCCTATGCTAGAGCCCTTGTAGAAGTGGACTTGTCTAAAAGCTTAGTCCACGATATTGAACTTCAGATCGCAGAAGGGTCTCATTTTACCCAGCTTATTGAATATGAAAAACTACCCTGCTTCTGCACCAAGTGCAGGAAAGTTGGGCATTCTGGTGAGAACTGCGACACGTTTTCTGCTCAAACCTCCAAACGTATTCAAAATAAGACTAAACCACTAGAGCAGGCCAATGGGAAGAGTTCTTCCACAAGGGAGCAAACAGGGTGTTACACCCCGTTATACCATGACACGTAAGTGAGAACGTAATTAAGAATATGAAATTTGAATTTTGAAAAGAGAGAAAAATTACTTTTTCTTAAGGAAAAATATCGAGAATTTGTGAAGGAAAAAGTTTATTAAATAGAATTTGATTCTCATATTTGGTATATGGGATTAGTAGAATATATTGAGGTTTTGAATTTTCAAGTTTCGATTTGGTCATGTGCCCACCCGGGAAATTTTACGATTTTGTGGGGCCCACAAGATTTTCGATAATTTGACCAATTACGGATATTTTGGGGGATGAAAATATTTTAGACCAATGGGAGGGTGACACGTGGCACCCCCACTTGTCTTGGTCTTGGAAGACTTTGACTATTTGACCTTAGATATTTTGGAGACTTGGCAAGATATTTTGGAGACAAGTGGACAAGTGGGCCATGTGGGTCTCACTCCACTTGTCTTGCTACACTTGGTATACATCTATATATACATAGAGGGAGTGCAAGACTTGCACAACACTTGGAAAAAAATCCCATCTCCTTTCCTTGAAGAGCTCTCGGCCAAGGGCCACTTTTGGAGACCAAAATTGTTCAATCTTTGATGATAAATCCTCAAACTTAAGACTAATCTCTCTAATGAAGTGCTAAGCAAAGATAACCCCTTAAACCCCAAGACCAATAGGTTGTCCGAAAATGAGGGTGTGAAACCCTAAGGTTCCGTCGACTTTTTGGAAGTGAAATACAAAGTGAAGTTGTGTATAAGTTCATAGGGGTCACATATATGTGATTGGAACTTGAAGAAGTGGAGCGAAACGAAATCATGCCAATCTATACGGTCGTTTTGGACGATTTTTGGCACAAAAATGAGGTAATAGTTCTTCTTAAATTAAAGTAATTGGATATTACTTATTGTTGATATTTATGGATGAGCATGTATTAAAAAGAATGAAGAATGAAAAGTATTTGAGCCATTTTTGGCAAGTTGGCCGAGAGTAGCACTTTTGTCGCCATTGGATTTGTTGGTTTTTATTATCATTATTTACACGTGTTTCATGTTATATAATGAAGGAAATATTGTTGTTGATAGTTATTATAACTTATATAACATGTTGGAATGAGAATTGAATTAAAAGGAATTAAGGAAAAGGACTTTGGATTGTTGTAGTTGTTGTTGGCCGAAAATTGCCTAAACCTGTTAGACGTTATCGTGTCGTTTTTATGGGCTGTTTTGGGGTGTTGCTATGCTGGAAAATCAGCTCCTAACATGCATGTTTAATGTGGTAAAATGACTAATGGAAGTCCTACGAAATAAGGGTGTTAAAGGCTTCACATTGTACCCTTAATGTTGGATAAATTGTGGACTGTTTTATGGATTGTTTTGTATAGATTGTGGGGCAGAATTTTACACGTCCAGTTAGGCGTGTAATCCCCTTTGTTTAACTGTTAGTTGTGCCTTAAATGTGGCGTGTTGGTTCATGAATACGGGCCTTGAAAAAAGTGGAAAAGTACGTAGAAACAAAGGAATTGCTGCCCAAATTTCCATAGAATAAGAGGGCAATTATTTGGTATAAGTCTTATACTAGTAAGTATGATATTGATAGAAGTGCTATCGTCATTATAGGTTGAAGTACTACGTGTAGCATATTCTACTTGGAATGTGGAATAGACGATAAGGTTGAAGTACATTGGAGCGTATTGCTACTTGTCGTGTTGGTTAGTCGTCACGAGGTATGTGAACTATCCTTCTTTCTTTTGACATGATTATTTGGAAAGCCTATGTGACTTGATTTTGGTGAGTCTATGTGACTTGATTTATTTGAAGTAAATGAATTGATTTTGAAAGTATATGAGTCTTGATCATGAAAGTATGAGTGACTTGGTTTGAAATGTATAAGTTACTTGAATTACTTTAAAGTTAAGATATTTGATTTAAAGTTATGAGACTTTATTTTTCAAGTTATGGGACTTGATTTCTAAAGTTAAGAGATTTGATTTAAAGTTATGAGACTTGATTTCTTTAAAAGATTATGAGTCTTTATTTTTCAAGTTATGAGACTTGATTTCTAGAGTTAAGAGATTTGATTTATTTTGAAAGTTATAACACTTGATTTGAAAAGTACAAGCTTACTTGATTTTAAAGAAGAGAAGTAACTTGATTTAAAGGTATAAGTTACTTGATTGATTTAAAGATAATAAATGACTTAATGTTGAAAGAAGAAGTTCTTGGTGTTAAAGGTATAAGTTACTTAAATTTAAAAGTGTAAGTAACTTGACTTTGATAGCAAAAGTATTCTTGGGGTTCAACTCACACGAATTGCTGCGCGGATCGTGCCTTACCCGGGCACCCAAGTAGATATACATCAGAGTAACCAGCGGAATATAAACTTACAAACATAGAACAGTGTAAAATGAGAAACAGTCTAACCAAGAAAAAGTTGTCTTTCAACATGTATATATAAATCAAAATCTGACAGTTACATCCTTTACAAACCCCATTTACAGCAGGACTACAGACCTCTAAGAGTTTATAACAACTATGACGGGACAGGGCCCCGCCATACCCCTTGCTGCTCATGTCAAGGGGCGACACAACTTCTGTAAGCATCCTTATGGACTGTTTGGAGATGTTTAAGAACTGCTTGCCTCAAATCAATGCTCTTAAATCCCGCTTTACACAGCAGTATTAATGACAACGACTGACGACATCAAGGATATCACAAAGCTTTGATATTGGGCTATGCCATTCCGCTATCTCTAATCCTCATCATGGAAAAACTAAGAATGGTTCATTACGAGCCCTTTATTAGCAATATCTCTACTTATATTAATGTTCGAGTAGTGTCACACTCATACGCGGGTAAGTGAGCTTATTAAGTCCGGCCCTTCGTATGCCGAGTGCTTTTGGCTTTCTATCATTCCCGTACCGACGACAGTTTGCGATAAGATTGTTAGCCTTTGTCGTACCTTCCTTTGGCACTCTAAGCAACCTCTTGTCTCTTGGAAGGAATGCTGCCTACCCAAAATTGAAGGTGGGCTCAGTTTTAGATATATGAGGGCATGAAATCATTCTCTTTTAGTAAAGTGTCTTTGGGACATCCACAATAAGAAGGACACACTTTGGATACAATGGATCACACAAAAATATCTAAATTGGGACAACATTTGGACTTGGAAAGTGCGGGGTGATGATTCCCCTCTCATCAAGCGTATCGGATATCGAGATCGATTCGGATACTACGTGCTCATCGATCTTGCGGATAACACCATGGCGGGTTGGCATAATGATACTTCCAGCGTATCAGTTAATCGACTGGCCTATGATTTCTTCAGACTACGCAGTCCGAGAATTCAGTGGCACCGTGACGTATGGAATCCTTGTATTATTCCAAAACATGCCTTTATTCTTTAGTTAGGCATAAAGAAAAGGTTGCGCACAAAGAACGCGCTCCACTACATGAACATCGACGGACTGTGTGCCCTTTGTAACCAGGCAAACGAGTCTGTTAAGCACTTATTCTTCAGTTGCTCGGTCAGCACCTACATATGGACTCGGATCAGGAATTGGCTTGGCATCACTGTAGTCATGTCCCACCATCGATACGCTTTGAAATTCATCAAGAAAGAGGGATGTGGTATAGGCTGGCAAGCTAAAGCAAAACGTATCACGCTGGCCACAACAGTATACCACATTTGGTACAAACGCAACAAGGTAATTTTTGAAGGATCGAGAATAGACAAGGATGCTCTTCTTTTCAAGTTAAAGACCAACATTTACGTAATCTTGATGCACTTTATCCTCATTTCATCGATGGGCCATGGTATAGCTACTAGATAGTTCTTCCGACTACACTAAGTTTTTATTTATCGTCCTCAAGAATTTCCGTTCTGTGGATATGCTTGAGACAACTTTTGGTTTTTTCTACTCTATATGTCTCCTTTGACGCTTGACTATCAACTTGCACTTTTTTGAATTTGACGAGCTTAAATCTTGTGATGATGTATGCAAGATTTTTTACTACCCACACAAGATTTTTATCGTCACGTCGATCGGTCTGTGGGTATGTCTTTATTCCTTGTTCCTTTGATGATTTTATTACACTTTACCATTCATAAAAAAAAAGTTAGAAATAGAATAATGTAATTAAATAAAAATAGTCTTGTCATAATTTTTGTCCAAGTAAAATGACAGCAGTGTTGTGAAAAGTCCATTGATCTTATCCTTCAATGCTAGCTGCACATGCAACGCCGGACGAGTCGATTGATTGCTCCAAAAGGTGGAATCTTTCATCCAGTAATCTTCACACTCCGATCTGACAGGTCTGTGAATGGGGTAAATTATGGTAACTCAATTGATTTCAAAGGCTAGATCAATACCGCGCTGCACACAAGGGCCCTCCTTTGTTTCAAGAAGAAACCCTCACACTACCGCTGACGGGATTCAATGTCATTGCTCCAAATATCCCCTTGAAATTAATTAAGGTGCCCAAGCGGACAAGGACGAGTCGATTGATATTATCATGAAATGGGGTTAGATGGATGAATTATTATTTTTACCTAATTAGAGATTTTAGATTTAATTTTTTCCCCCGTTAAATAGCATAAGATAAATAATTACAAACAAATGAAGGTGGACATAAAACCAAAACTTCTGAAAGAAAAACAAAGAAAAACAAAAACAAAACAACGGGATACAATAAAGAGAACCTATGGAGGCCAAAGATTCTCTCCTTGTGCCCAAACCTGAATCTAAGCTTGAGTATAGTTCAGAGAAATACATTCAGCAGATATGAGAGTTGACATCTAGAATTTATACAATACTTACACTTAATTCACATGATGTTCAGACGATAAATGACGGGTGAAGGACTTTTGGTACGTAAGATTTTGGTACAAAGCAAAGTTGTTTTTTTCTTACCGTTGCGTAATGCAGAGATTCTAGAAAAGTTTTAGTGCCTGTTTGGTAATATTTTTTTAAAGGCTAAAAGTACTTTTGGAGAGCTAAAAGTATGTTTGGCTTTTAATTGGAGTGTTTGGTTGACAAATCAAAAAGTATTTTTGGGTTTCAAAAACACTTTTGGAATAAGCTCAAAATTTGAGCTTCTTGAGTAGAGCTTATTTTGGCTTTCTACTTTTTTGTTTTTTTATACAAAAACATTTTTTTTTTATTGACAACCAAACACCTAACAACTTTTTGATAAAAAACTCTACTCCTAAAAGCTTTATTTCTAAAAGCTCTTTTTAATAAGCTATACCAAACGGGTCCTAATGTACTAAACTTTTGGTATAGTTTATATTTGAGAAAATGAGGGAGAATTTTCGGAATAACAGTAAAATTATTTTTGTGTGATTTATAATTAGATTATAGGATTAAGTCATAGAATCCGTAACTAATACTTGTATCATGTTAGGTTAGGTTGCCAATATTATACCCTTTGAGATTTTATTCTTTTTTGTTGATGAATTGATTGGACCTTATTACAATACCGCCCACTTAACTATTTTAAATTTCCAAATTTTTATCATACCTGTCCTGTTAATTGTAGGGGTATATTTAAGCCCAAAAAATACGTTGAGGATATTTTTTGATTAGTAGGTCAATGGCGGGAATTTGTCAATCATTTTTAGTACGTTAGGAGTATTTTTACTTTTTTCTGAATTTATTATTGTGCGGAATCTTGAATCGAGAGTCTTTCGAAAACGGTCGATTTACCTACCAAGGTAAATGTGAAGACTCTATCATAGTAATCTTCTCTTCCTCCCAGTCCCAAAATCAAAATATTCTGACAAAGGTACAAAAGTGTTTCATAGAAAATATAAGTAAATTATTTATTATACTAAAGAAGCCAATAAACTTCAGATTCATAATTTAGAAAGCAAATTCGGGTTAAAGGATTTCACAACGTCGACTTGATATAAATATAGTAGGAATCTAATTCTCCTTGGAGCTAAACTTTGAAGAAAAATTACAGCTATTGGATTACATGAAAAAGGAAACAAAATTAGATATATACACATGGTTACAAACTTACTATCCTCATCATCATCAACAACAACAACCAAAATTCGATTATTTTTCTCTTTTTTTTAACTACACATAAATATTTAAAACGACACCGTATGATGCGTCGGTAGCTATGAAGGAGTCGAGTTCTGTCTCAGTACGTTTAGCAAACCTCCCTTTAATTCTAGGTCGAGTTTCAGCGTAAGCCTTTCTAGAAGCATATCGAATAGTCTTCTCGAACTTTCTGTTCTTTCTTTTCTCTCTGTACCTTAATACCCTAGCTTCCTATCTACACCGGAGACTGCCTTAGGTACGGCGTCACTGGTGGTGGCGGAGGAGTTAATCATAAATGTGTTTGATACATCTGCCATTGCACTGTGGTCTGGTACAACCCCAACGTCCATAGATGATGATGAGACCTATTAGTTAAACAGATGCAAAATGAGTTGTTGCACATGACCTTACAAAATCACTCTATCATTTGACTAATTTTTTAAATTAAAATTAGATTAGATCAACTAAATATTCTAAATTTAAAATTTAGATAAATTACAATTTGTCTCATGTCAATACAATAAAATATTAATTAAAGTTTACATCCGGAAAAATAAAAAATAATAATTTGTTTAGTTGGGAACGAACTTTAGTTACGTTAATAAGTTTATTTAGATCTTATGATTTCTAGTATCTTATTAAACGTTTATTTAGATCTTATAATTTCTAAAGGCAATTCTATTACAGATATGTAAATCAATAGAAAAATATACAAAACTTTTAATCAGGAAACCCGCAAGCAGCAGTGGCAGAAGAAGAGAATACGACCGCAAGGTCACGAGTTCGATCCCCTGCATAAACCTTCTTGGTTGAGCCTGTCACACATGGCTTGCCAAGTGTGATTTACATGGCTGACGTGGTTTGCAGGCTACTACGCCACCGGTTTACCATCTGGCGCACTGAAAGAGTAGCACCGCGTTCCTTCACAACAAAAACTTTTAATCGTATCGACTAAAGCCTAAAGCGTGACTTTAGGCTCCCTGCCCCAAATTATTCATAGTAAATAATTATGTCTTTATTATTAGTGATAAATGAATTTTTCTAATTGCTTATTATTATTTTTGATGACCTGTATCGGAACCTCATTCCCTATCGCTAAGACCGTGATACAAGCACCAGATCGACTCTGGAGGCGATAGAACCGGCTCTTCAGCACCCCACCACCAGGTAAATCGCGGGATGTGCACTGTAATCGATGTCACCAAGGCCCAACTGGATCAACGATACAAGGTCGACCACTAACAGACTCGTCGGAGGAATCAAACCCACATCGCAAAGATGTCCGCGCGGCTTTTAGCGCCCAAGCTTAATCACAAGTATATGTCCCGGAGAGCGATGTTCTAGTAAGAATCGAACCCGTGACTCTGTGTGGCCACGAAGTTCGACCTTCACCAAAGTGGTGAATGATTCGGACCGTATCTATATTATATTGTAACTATGTCAAAGAGAGGGAAGAGGACATACACTTTGGCTAATAGATTGAGTGGTGAAGTTGTAAAAGTATGGTTTAGATCCACCAAAATCCATTTCATAAGTTGGAAATCCATCAACAACCTGACCTAATTGCAAATGATTCGCCTCCTTGTTATTCTGCACAGGCACTACTCCATCCGAGCTATAATGACCATGTTGGTGATGAGGAATATGCGATTTTAGCTCATGACAAGACATAATATCCATATCCAAATACGAGTCCATATCATTAAACAAGTTATTATAATCAGCGGATTTATACTGATTATTATTATCATTCTCAGCTTCTTTCTAGTGGTTAGTAACCTACGGCCGCCGCTTCTTCTTCCGCTCACGAGGAATAGTATCATTAATCGTTTCGCCATCGCCGTGAGATGTCACGGCGACGGCGAGTCATAAACGGAACTATAGGAAAACGCCGTGCTGCGAGCTAACGGATTTGGAATGGATATCACGGCCGCGACGCGGACGCCGCTGGCGTGTCGCTGCACGCGACGCCAGTGCTTGCTCACACACTTCGCAAACCCAAACACGCGCGTGACGCGACGCGAGCTTGTTTGCCGCGTGGATTTTGCGATGCAACCTGCCACGTAAACGCAATCGCCTTGAACACAAGATGACGCCGTTTTACATGAATCGCATAGCTTTGCCGTTAAACTCCATTCTCGGATCCCATTTTATATTATTTAGTGAGCGAATCAAAAGTTGAATTGCTTTTTCTTTTTCAAAATTATTTTTTGATTACTAAGATCGACTTATATATATACACACAAGGAATAGTACTATTCACCGCTTTATTTAAACGAACTCAAGTGGGAGGATATCTGGAAGATGACGAATATTGACAAGTGGAATGCTTTTTAGCCAAACAAATTTTGGCATTAGTTAATATTGGAAAAATAAGAAATTGTCGTTTATGTGAAGATCTACCAACAAAGACATTCAGTTTGGAAAACCCAAAACTAACGGTGAACTAAAATACCCTAGAAAGAGTAACAAAACTACCTTAAGGACTTAATCGTAACGATCCGATAGCAGCCTACGTTATTTAAAAGGTCACTTTTAGTCCAATTACGTAATAAATTATTGTGTTTTACAATCAATTATTCATCTACTCATTTGTACTTGATTTGACATATCACTTTGATAATTATTGCAAGAAGGACACACTTTGGATACAATGGATCACACAAAAATATCTAAATTGGGACAACATTTGGACTTGGAAAGTGCGGGGTGATGATTCCTCATCGTCGATATCTTGGATATCGAGATCGATTCGGATACTACAGGCTCTACTGATCTTGCGGATAACACCATGGCGGGTTGGCATAATGATACTTCCAGCGTATCAGTTAATCGACTGGCCTATGATTTCTTCAGACTACGCAGTCCGAGAATTCAGTGGCACCGTGACGTATGGAATCCTTGTATTATTCCAAAACATGCCTTTATTCTTTAGTTAGGCATAAAGAAAAGGTTGCGCACAAAGAACGCGCTCCACTACATGAACATCGACTTGATCGTGTGCCGCTTTGTAACCGTGCAAACGAGTGCATTAAGCACTTATTCTTCGCTTGCTCACGGCGACCTACATATGGACTCGGATCAGGAATTGGCTTGGCATCACTAGAGTCATGTCCACCATCGACAGCGCTTTGAAATTCATCAAGAAAGAGGGATGTGGTATAGGCTGGCAAGCTAAAGCAAAACGTATCACGCTGGCCACAACAGTATACCACATTTGGTACAAACGCAACAAGGTAATTTTTGAAGGATCGAGAATAGACAAGGATGCTCTTCTTTTCAAGTTAAAGACCAACATTTACAGAATCTTGTATGCACTTTATCCTCATTTCATTGACAGTTTTGTGGGTATAGCTACTAGATAGTTCTTCCGACTACACGAAGTTTTTATTTACTGTCCTCAAGAATTTCCGTTCTGTGGATATGCTTGAGACAACTTTTGGTTTTTTCTACTCTATATGTCTCCTTTGACGCTTGACTATCAACTTGCACTTTTTTGAATTTGACGAGCTTAAATCTTGTGATGATGTATGCAAGATTTTTTACTACCCACACAAGATTTTTATCGTCACGTCGATCGGTCTGTGGGTATGTCTTTATTCCTTGTTCCTTTGATGATTTTATTACACTTTACCATTCATAAAAAAAAAGTTAGAAATAGAATAATGTAATTAAATAAAAATAGTCTTGTCATAATTTTTGTCCAAGTAAAATGACAGCAGTGTTGTGAAAAGTCCATTGATCTTATCCTTCAATGCTAGCTGCACATGCAACGCCGGACGAGTCGATTGATTGCTCCAAAAGGTGGAATCTTTCATCCAGTAATCTTCACACTCCGATCTGACAGGTCTGTGAATGGGGTAAATTATGGTAACTCAATTGATTTCAAAGGCTAGATCAATACCGCGCTGCACACAAGGGCCCTCCTTTGTTTCAAGAAGAAACCCTCACACTACACGACGTGATTCAATTTCATTGATCCAAATATCACCTTTAAATTAATTAAGTTGCCCAAGCGTAAAAGGACGATTCGATTGATATTATCATGAAATGGGGTTAGATGGATGAATTATTATTTTTACCTAATTAGAGATTTTAGATTTAATTTTTTCCCCCGTTAAATAGCATAAGATAAATAATTACAAACAAATGAAGGTGGACATAAAACCAAAACTTCTGAATGAAAAACAAAGAAAAACAAAAACAAAACAACGGGATACAATAAAGAGAACCTATGGAGGCCAAAGATTCTCTCCTTGTGCCCAAACCTGAATCTAAGCTTGAGTATAGTTCAGAGAAATACATTCAGCAGATATGAGAGTTGACATCTAGAATTTATACAATACTTACACTTAATTCACATGATGTTCAGACGATAAATGACGGGTGAAGGACTTTTGGTACGTAAGATTTTGGTACAAAGCAAAGTTGTTTTTTTCTTACCGTTGCGTAATGCAGAGATTCTAGAAAAGTTTTAGTGCCTGTTTGGTAATATTTTTTTAAAGGCTAAAAGTACTTTTGGAGAGCTAAAAGTATGTTTGGCTTTTAATTGGAGTGTTTGGTTGACAAATCAAAAAGTATTTTTGGGTTTCAAAAACACTTTTGGAATAAGCTCAAAATTTGAAACTTGAGTAGAAACTTATTTTGGCTTTCTACTTTTTTGTTTTTTTACACAAAAACATTTTTTTTTATTGACAACCAAACACCTAACAACTTTTTGATAAAAAACTCTACTCCTAAAAGCTTTATTTCTAAAAGCTCTTTTTAATAAGCTATACCAAACGGGTCCTAATGTACTAAACTTTTGGTATAGTTTATATTTGAGAAAATGAGGGAGAATTTTCGGAATAACAGTAAAATTATTTTTGTGTGATTTATAATTAGATTATAGGATTAAGTCATAGAATCCGTAACTAATACTTGTATCATGTTAGGTTAGGTTGCCAATATTATACCCTTTGAGATTTTATTCTTTTTTGTTGATGAATTGATTGGACCTTATTACAATACCGCCCACTTAACTATTTTAAATTTCCAAATTTTTATCATACCTGTCCTGTTAATTGTAGGGGTATATTTAAGCCCAAAAAATACGTTGAGGATATTTTTTGATTAGTAGGTCAATGGCGGGAATTTGTCAATCATTTTTAGTACGTTAGGAGTATTTTTACTTTTTTCTGAATTTATTATTGTGCGGAATCTTGAATCGAAGTCTTTCAGAAGTCGATTTACCTACAAGGTAAATGTGAAGACTCTATCATAGTAATCTTCTCTTCCTCCCAGTCCCAAAATCAAAATATTCTGACAAAGGTACAAAAGTGTTTCATAGAAAATATAAGTAAATTATTTATTATACTAAAGAAGCCAATAAACTTCAGATTCATAATTTAGAAAGCAAATTCGGGTTAAAGGATTTCACAACGTCGACTTGATATAAATATAGTAGGAATCTAATTCTCCTTGGAGCTAAACTTTGAAGAAAAATTACAGCTATTGGATTACATGAAAAAGGAAACAAAATTAGATATATACACATGGTTACAAACTTACTATCCTCATCATCATCAACAACAACAACCAAAATTCGATTATTTTTCTCTTTTTTTTAACTACACATAAATATTTAAAACGACACCGTATGATGCGTCGGTAGCTATGAAGGAGTCGAGTTCTGTCTCAGTACGTTTAGCAAACCTCCCTTTAATTCTAGGTCGAGTTTCAGCGTAAGCCTTTCTAGAAGCATATCGAATAGTCTTCTCGAACTTTCTGTTCTTTCTTTTCTCTCTGTACCTTAATACCCTAGCTTCCCTATCTACACCGGAGACTGCCTTAGGTACGGCGTCACTGGTGGTGGCGGAGGAGTTAATCATAAATGTGTTTGATACATCTGCCATTGCACTGTGGTCTGGTACAACCCCAACGTCCATAGATGATGATGAGACCTATTAGTTAAACAGATGCAAAATGAGTTGTTGCACATGACCTTACAAAATCACTCTATCATTTGACTAATTTTTTAAATTAAAATTAGATTAGATCAACTAAATATTCTAAATTTAAAATTTAGATAAATTACAATTTGTCTCATGTCAATACAATAAAATATTAATTAAAGTTTACATCCGGAAAAATAAAAAATAATAATTTGTTTAGTTGGGAACGAACTTTAGTTACGTTAATAAGTTTATTTAGATCTTATGATTTCTAGTATCTTATTAAACGTTTATTTAGATCTTATAATTTCTAAAGGCAATTCTATTACAGATATGTAAATCAATAGAAAAATATACAAAACTATTAATCAGAAAGCATGAGATGTAGCGAGTTGGTTATGCGATGACCGCGGGGCAGTCGCGAGTTCGATCCTAAACCTTCTTGGTTGGCACACACGCGTTGCCAAGTGTGATTTACATGGCGGCGTGGTTTGCGCTACTACGTCGGTCGGGAGTTTACCTGCGCACTGAAAGAGTGGCGGTGCGGGTTCGCCTTCAACAAAAACTTTTAATCGTAGTGACTAAAGCCTAAAGCGTGACTTTAGGCCATGCCCCAAATTATTCATAGTAAATAATTATGTCTTTATTATTAGTGATAAATGAATTTTTCTAATTGCTTATTATTATTTTTGATGACCTGTATCGGAACCCTCATTCCCTATCGCTAGTACCGTGATACAAGCAGTCTTGGACTCACGGAGGCGATAAACCGGCTCTTCAAAGACACCCACCACTGTAAATCGCGGGATGTGCACTGTCGATGTCGACTGCGTCAGCGGATCAACGATACAAGGTCGACCACTAACAGACACATGCGGAGAATCAAACCCACATCGCAGATGTCCGTGGCGCTTTTAAGCGCCAAGCTTAATCACAAGTATATGTCGGAGGCGATGTTCTAGTAAGAATCGAACCCGTGACTCTAGTCACGAAGTTCGACCTTCACCAAAGGTGAATGATTCGGACCGTATCTATATTATATTGTAACTATGTCAAAGAGAGGGAAGAGGACATACACTTTGGCTAATAGATTGAGTGGTGAAGTTGTAAAAGTATGGTTTAGATCCACCAAAATCCATTTCATAAGTTGGAAATCCATCAACAACCTGACCTAATTGCAAATGATTCGCCTCCTTATTCTCGCATGTGCACTACTCCATCCGAGCTATAATGACCATGTTGGTGATGAGGAATATGCGATTTTAGCTCATGACAAGACATAATATCCATATCCAAATACGAGTCCATATCATTAAACAAGTTATTATAATCAGCGGATTTATACTGATTATTATTATCATTCTCAGCTTTTTTGTAGTGGTTAGTAACCGTGGCCGGCCTTCTTCTTCCGGTTCATGAGGAATAGTATCATTAACCGTTCCTTCGTCATCGTCGTGAGATGTCACGGCGATGGCAGAGTCATAAAACGGAACTATAGGAAAACGCTCGTGCCTACGAGCTAACGGATTTGCGGAATGGATATCACGGTCGCACGTGACGCACAGTGTGGCCGCGTCTGCCTTGCACGTGACGCTAGCCGGTGCTTGCTCACACACTTCGCAAACCCAAACACGCGCGTGACGCGACGCGAGCTTGTTTGCCGCGTGGATTTTGCAGTCGCAACCTAAACGTAACGAATCGCCTGAGAACACGAGTCGACGCCGTTTTACATGAATCGCATAGCTTTGCCGTTAAACTCCAATTCTCAGATCCCATTTTATATTATTTAGTGAGCGAATCAAAAGTTGAATTGCTTTTTCTTTTTTCAAAATTATTTTTTTGATTACTAAGACTGACTTATATATATACACACAAGGAATAGTACTATTCAGCTGCTTTATTTAAACGAACTCAAGTGGGAGGATATCTGGAAGATGACGAATATTGACAAGTGGAATGCTTTTTAGCCAAACAAATTTTGGCATTAGTTAATATTGGAAAAATAAGAAATTGTCGTTTATGTGAAGATCTACCAACAAAGACATTCAGTTTGGAAAACCCAAAAACTAACGAAGTGAACTAAAATACCCTAGAAAGAGTAACAAAACTACCTTAAGGACTTAATCGTAACGATCCGATAGCAGCCTACGTTATTTAAAAGGTCACTTTTAGTCCAATTACGTAATAAATTATTGTGTTTTACAATCAATTATTCATCTACTCATTTGTACTTGATTTGACATATCACTTTGATAATTATTGCAAGAAGGACACACTTTGGATACAATGGATCACACAAAAATATCTAAATTGGGACAACATTTGGACTTGGAAAGTGCGGGGTGATGATTCCCCTCTCATCAAGCGTATACTGGATATCAGAGATCAGATTCTGGATACTACAGGCTCTACTGATCTTGCGGATAACACCATGGCGGGTTGGCATAATGATACTTCCAGCGTATCAGTTAATCGACTGGCCTATGATTTCTTCAGACTACGCAGTCCGAGAATTCAGTGGCACCGTGACGTATGGAATCCTTGTATTATTCCAAAACATGCCTTTATTCTTTAGTTAGGCATAAAGAAAAGGTTGCGCACAAAGAACGCGCTCCACTACATGAACATCGACGGACTGTGTGCCCTTTGTAACCAGGCAAACGAGTCTGTTAAGCACTTATTCTTCAGTTGCTCGGTCAGCACCTACATATGGACTCGGATCAGGAATTGGCTTGGCATCACTAGAGTCATGTCCACCATCGACAGCGCTTTGAAATTCATCAAGAAAGAGGGATGTGGTATAGGCTGGCAAGCTAAAGCAAAACGTATCACGCTGGCCACAACAGTATACCACATTTGGTACAAACGCAACAAGGTAATTTTTGAAGGATCGAGAATAGACAAGGATGCTCTTCTTTTCAAGTTAAAGACCAACATTTACAGAATCTTGTATGCACTTTATCCTCATTTCATTGACAGTTTTGTGGGTATAGCTACTAGATAGTTCTTCCGACTACACGAAGTTTTTATTTACTGTCCTCAAGAATTTCCGTTCTGTGGATATGCTTGAGACAACTTTTGGTTTTTTCTACTCTATATGTCTCCTTTGACGCTTGACTATCAACTTGCACTTTTTTGAATTTGACGAGCTTAAATCTTGTGATGATGTATGCAAGATTTTTTACTACCCACACAAGATTTTTATCGTCACGTCGATCGGTCTGTGGGTATGTCTTTATTCCTTGTTCCTTTGATGATTTTATTACACTTTACCATTCATAAAAAAAAAGTTAGAAATAGAATAATGTAATTAAATAAAAATAGTCTTGTCATAATTTTTGTCCAAGTAAAATGACAGCAGTGTTGTGAAAAGTCCATTGATCTTATCCTTCAATGCTAGCTGCACATGCAACGCCGGACGAGTCGATTGATTGCTCCAAAAGGTGGAATCTTTCATCCAGTAATCTTCACACTCCGATCTGACAGGTCTGTGAATGGGGTAAATTATGGTAACTCAATTGATTTCAAAGGCTAGATCAATACCGCGCTGCACACAAGGGCCCTCCTTTGTTTCAAGAAGAAACCCTCACACTACCGCTGACGGGATTCAATGTCATTGCTCCAAATATCCCCTTGAAATTAATTAAGGTGCCCAAGCGGACAAGGACGAGTCGATTGATATTATCATGAAATGGGGTTAGATGGATGAATTATTATTTTTACCTAATTAGAGATTTTAGATTTAATTTTTTCCCCCGTTAAATAGCATAAGATAAATAATTACAAACAAATGAAGGTGGACATAAAACCAAAACTTCTGAAAGAAAAACAAAGAAAAACAAAAACAAAACAACGGGATACAATAAAGAGAACCTATGGAGGCCAAAGATTCTCTCCTTGTGCCCAAACCTGAATCTAAGCTTGAGTATAGTTCAGAGAAATACATTCAGCAGATATGAGAGTTGACATCTAGAATTTATACAATACTTACACTTAATTCACATGATGTTCAGACGATAAATGACGGGTGAAGGACTTTTGGTACGTAAGATTTTGGTACAAAGCAAAGTTGTTTTTTTCTTACCGTTGCGTAATGCAGAGATTCTAGAAAAGTTTTAGTGCCTGTTTGGTAATATTTTTTTAAAGGCTAAAAGTACTTTTGGAGAGCTAAAAGTATGTTTGGCTTTTAATTGGAGTGTTTGGTTGACAAATCAAAAAGTATTTTTGGGTTTCAAAAACACTTTTGGAATAAGCTCAAAATTTGAGCTTCTTGAGTAGAGCTTATTTTGGCTTTCTACTTTTTTGTTTTTTTACACAAAAACATTTTTTTTTATTGACAACCAAACACCTAACAACTTTTTGATAAAAAACTCTACTCCTAAAAGCTTTATTTCTAAAAGCTCTTTTTAATAAGCTATACCAAACGGGTCCTAATGTACTAAACTTTTGGTATAGTTTATATTTGAGAAAATGAGGGAGAATTTTCGGAATAACAGTAAAATTATTTTTGTGTGATTTATAATTAGATTATAGGATTAAGTCATAGAATCCGTAACTAATACTTGTATCATGTTAGGTTAGGTTGCCAATATTATACCCTTTGAGATTTTATTCTTTTTTGTTGATGAATTGATTGGACCTTATTACAATACCGCCCACTTAACTATTTTAAATTTCCAAATTTTTATCATACCTGTCCTGTTAATTGTAGGGGTATATTTAAGCCCAAAAAATACGTTGAGGATATTTTTTGATTAGTAGGTCAATGGCGGGAATTTGTCAATCATTTTTAGTACGTTAGGAGTATTTTTACTTTTTCTGAATTTATTATTGTGCGGAATCTTGAATCGAGAGTCTTTCGAAAACGGTCGATTTACCTACCAAGGTAAATGTGAAGACTCTATCATAGTAATCTTCTCTTCCTCCCAGTCCCAAAATCAAAATATTCTGACAAAGGTACAAAAGTGTTTCATAGAAAATATAAGTAAATTATTTATTATACTAAAGAAGCCAATAAACTTCAGATTCATAATTTAGAAAGCAAATTCGGGTTAAAGGATTTCACAACGTCGACTTGATATAAATATAGTAGGAATCTAATTCTCCTTGGAGCTAAACTTTGAAGAAAAATTACAGCTATTGGATTACATGAAAAAGGAAACAAAATTAGATATATACACATGGTTACAAACTTACTATCCTCATCATCATCAACAACAACAACCAAAATTCGATTATTTTTCTCTTTTTTTTAACTACACATAAATATTTAAAACGACACCGTATGATGCGTCGGTAGCTATGAAGGAGTCGAGTTCTGTCTCAGTACGTTTAGCAAACCTCCCTTTAATTCTAGGTCGAGTTTCAGCGTAAGCCTTTCTAGAAGCATATCGAATAGTCTTCTCGAACTTTCTGTTCTTTCTTTTCTCTCTGTACCTTAATACCCTAGCTTCCCTATCTACACCGGAGACTGCCTTAGGTACGGCGTCACTGGTGGTGGCGGAGGAGTTAATCATAAATGTGTTTGATACATCTGCCATTGCACTGTGGTCTGGTACAACCCCAACGTCCATAGATGATGATGAGACCTATTAGTTAAACAGATGCAAAATGAGTTGTTGCACATGACCTTACAAAATCACTCTATCATTTGACTAATTTTTTAAATTAAAATTAGATTAGATCAACTAAATATTCTAAATTTAAAATTTAGATAAATTACAATTTGTCTCATGTCAATACAATAAAATATTAATTAAAGTTTACATCCGGAAAAATAAAAAATAATAATTTGTTTAGTTGGGAACGAACTTTAGTTGCGTTAATAAGTTTATTTAGATCTTATGATTTCTAGTATCTTATTAAACGTTTATTTAGATCTTATAATTTCTAAAGGCAATTCTATTACAGATATGTAAATCAATAGAAAAATATACAAAACTTTTAATCAGGGCTGACTAAAGCCTAAAGCCGTGACTTTAGGCCCCAGCGGCCCCAAATTATTCATAGTAAATAATTATGTCTTTATTATTAGTGATAAATGAATTTTTCTAATTGCTTATTATTATTTTTGATGACCCAGGTATCGGGGAACCCTCATTCCCCCCTATCGCTAGTACCCGTATACAAGCACCGGTACTGGACTCCTGGAGGCGATAGAACCGGCTCTTCAGCACCCCACCACCAGGTAAATCGCGGGATGTGCACCTGTAATCAGTGTCAGCTTGCGTCCAACGGATCAATGCATACAAGGTCTGACCACTAACAGGACCTGTCTGGAGGGAATCAAACCCACACTGCAGCATGTCCGCGCGGCTTTTAGCGCCCAAGCTTAATCACAAGTATATGTCCCGGAGAGCGATGTTCTAGTAAGAATCGAACCCGTGACTCTAGGGCCACGAGTTCGACCTTCACCCAGCAAGCTGAATGATTCGGACCGTATCTATATTATATTGTAACTATGTCAAAGAGAGGGAAGAGGACATACACTTTGGCTAATAGATTGAGTGGTGAAGTTGTAAAAGTATGGTTTAGATCCACCAAAATCCATTTCATAAGTTGGAAATCCATCAACAACCTGACCTAATTGCAAATGATTCGCCTCCTTGTTATTCTGCACAGGCACTACTCCATCCGAGCTATAATGACCATGTTGGTGATGAGGAATATGCGATTTTAGCTCATGACAAGACATAATATCCATATCCAAATACGAGTCCATATCATTAAACAAGTTATTATAATCAGCGGATTTATACTGATTATTATTATCATTCTCAGCTTCTTTCGGCGCCGTGGTTAGTAACCATGAAGCCGCTTCAGCTTCTTCTTCCGGTTCATGAGGAATAGTATCATTAACCGTTCCTTCGTCATCGTCGTGAGATGTCACGGCGATGGCAGAGTCATAAAACGGAACTATAGGAAAACGCTCGTGCCTACGAAGCAATTCTTGGAATGGATATCACGGCCGCGACGTGGCGCCGCGGTGTGGCGTCGCGCTTGCACGTGACGCTAGCCGGTGCTTGCTCACACACTTCGCAAACCCAAACACGCGCGTGACGCGACGCGAGCTTGTTTGCCGCGTGGATTTTGCAGTCGCAACCTAAGCACAGAAACGCTGAATCTGCCCGGCAGAACACAGTAGCCGACGCCGTTTTACATGAATCGCATAGCTTTGCCGTTAAACTCCAATTCTCAGATCCCATTTTATATTATTTAGTGAGCGAATCAAAAGTTGAATTGCTTTTTCTTTTTTCAAAATTATTTTTTTGATTACTAAGACTGACTTATATATATACACACAAGGAATAGTACTATTCAGCTGCTTTATTTAAACGAACTCAAGTGGGAGGATATCTGGAAGATGACGAATATTGACAAGTGGAATGCTTTTTAGCCAAACAAATTTTGGCATTAGTTAATATTGGAAAAATAAGAAATTGTCGTTTATGTGAAGATCTACCAACGAAGTGAACTAAAATACCCTAGAAAGAGTAACAAAACTACCTTAAGGACTTAATCGTAACGATCCGATAGCAGCCTACGTTATTTAAAAGGTCACTTTTAGTCCAATTACGTAATAAATTATTGTGTTTTACAATCAATTATTCATCTACTCATTTGTACTTGATTTGACATATCACTTTGATAATTATTGCAAGAACTCATCCGTTTTTCTATTTAACATGAATTTTGAATGAGGTAAAAACTCATTCATTTTCAAAGTTTAAGTCATCGAAAATTCAAGTTCTTCAAAAAAATATCCAATTTCAAAGTAATTAAAAAATGGTGTCTCCCTCCTAAGATTTCTTTATTTTAGGAAGGAGAGATTCTTCATTATTTAATTATAGTATTTCATCAAAATATCATGTTAAGTTTCCAATTAACTTGGATTACTCAACATTACTCACTAACATAGACAAAAGAATGAAAGTTAGTAAGAGTGAGTTTGCATTATATGTAATAGGCAGATATCCAATATCCACTTCACTGCAAGGTTTAGTACTTTATGGCAAGTGAAATACACTGATGATGAGTCTTCACTACAACAAATCGGTCCAAAGAGGGCGATTGATTAATACCAAAAAGGGCGACTAAAAAATGTCATATTAGTTAGTACCAAAAAGGGCGACAGTCGATATATTGTCGCCCTTTTTGGTCTCATCAAAAGAGGCGACTTGAAAAATCGCCCTATTTGGTGAAATTAAAGAGGGCGACTATATGTCGCCCTTTTTGGTCCTCACCAAAGGGGGGACTTTTCTAGTCGCCTTTTTTTGTCCTCACCAAATGGGGCGACTTGAAAAGTCGCCCTTTTTGGTCTTTACCAAAGGGGGCGACTTGAAAAGTCGCCCTTTTTGATCTAAAAATTTAATTTAAAATCTACTTCTAAAGATTAAATTCATCAATTAATATTTTGTCTCAAAGGTCCATGAATGACTAATTCAAGCATTCAAAATACAATAGTTTATAAAAATCCTACAAAGATAGTATTTTTAATTAATTCAATTAGAAGAATAATGTAATAATAAGTTTGGTAACATAAATAATATATTAATACAATTGTATATATCAGTTTATTGGACTATTAAAGATAGAAAAAAATAAGTAGAATAAAAAAGAAAATTAAAACCAATCATAGACGTAATATAAGGTTAAGAATAAGTCAATTTGAATATATTTTCAATTTGAATATATATATATATATTAAGAGAGTTAATTATTTATTTTTTACATTATAACATGATATATTTGTAATGTAAGAGAGTCAGTTGCTTAATTTTAAAATATACTCAAATACGGCGACATTAAAAATCACCCTATTTAGTTTGGCTCAAATAGGGCGACTTTAAAAATCGCTCTATTTGGTGTTGCTCAAATAGGGCGACTTTAAAAATCACCCTCTTTGAGCCACACCAATAGGGCGACTTTTAAAGTCGTCCTTTTTGGTCCAATTAATAAAAAAAAATCAAGATTTATACAAAAATTAAATCTTAGATCAAAGGGGCGACTTAAAAAGTCGCCCTTTTTGGTGCTCACCAAAGGGGGCAACTTTTCTAGTCGCCCTTTTTGGTCCTCACCAAAGGGGGCGACTAGAGAAGTCGCCCCCTTTGATCTAAGAATTTAATTTTTGTTCAATTTGAAATCTACTTTTAAAGATTAAAAATATCAACAATATTTTGTCTCAAAGGTCCATGAATAACTATCATATATGTGAAAATTTACTTACGTATAGATATATCTATGAAAATTCACTTAAATTTCAACGAATCACTACTACAGATTTCAGCTTTCGTAATGCTACTTAGATAGCGCTTTTAAAAAGCACTATCTAAGTAACAGCTTGCATAGCGCTTTGTCAAATTTTTAAATTAAAAAAAATCTAACAAAAAATACTTGCATAGCACTTTTCGGAAATTTTAACCGAAGCGCTATGCAAGTTACTCCTTGCATAGCGCTTATTTAAAGCGCTATGCAAGTTTGTGTTACCTAAGTAATTTATTAATATAAATATTCCACCTATTTTAAAACGGTAAAAGTTTACTCTTATTACTCTCATTGTTAAAAAGAAATAGTGTATTGGTAGTTGATTATTATACTTATTACATGCCGACAGTGATGTGGAATTTCACGGGCATGCTTATCTGATGATGGTTGTATATTATATTTATTACGTACTGACAATGATGTTGTATTCCACGAGCATGCTTCTGTGATATTATATGCTGAGGGCAGGTGTCCCGGATTTTGACATGACTTTCATATTTGAAAGTGGTACGGTGTTACAGTAGTACAGTGATACAAGGTACAATTGGCTCTGATTTTTATATGACACGGTAAGATCTGGTATTTGATTTGCATACTTTCCCCTGTCATCCCTTTGTACAGTTATGATCTTATTTGTTGTACTTTATTTCCGTTCCATACATAGTACCTGTTGTACTGACCCCCTTCGGGGGGCTGCGTTTATGTCCGCAGGTCTAGGTACTCAGTTGTGGATCCGCAAGCTAAGGATCCTTGTTCAGCATTTTGGGATAGCTCCGATGTTTCGGAGCTTGTCGTTATGACTAGGTATATTCAGAGGTATGGCGGGGCCTTGTCCCGTCATAGTATTTGTCCAAAATCTTAGAGGTTTGTATTCATATGTGGGCTGGACTGACTAGAGTTGTATTTACATTGTTGAACAGTGTAGCCCCTTTCGGGTGATTTATATTATGGCAGCCTTATCGGCTTTGCCTTTGTTTAAAGAAAAAAAATGAGTGTTATTTATCTTCCGCGATTTATTGTGTTGTATGAATAGAAGAGTGCCCAGGTAGGGAACCAATCGCGGGCTCGGGGGTTCGGGGCGTGACACAGGGGCTGGCGAAGGTGGGAACACTGATGGAGTGGCTTCTGTGAGTTGTGGTCCATGAATGACTAATTCAAGCATTCAAAATACAATAGTTTATAAAAATCCTACAAAGATTGTATTTTTAATTAATTTAATTAGAAGAATAATGTAATAATAAGTTTGGTAACATAAAATAATATACTAATACAATTGTATATATCACTTTATTGGACTATTAAAGATAGAAAAAAATAAGTAGAATAAAAAAGAAAATTAAAACCAATCATAGACGTTTACTATAAGGTTAAAAATAAGTCAATTTGAATATATTTTTAATTTGATATATATATTAAGAGAGTTAATTTTTTTTTTTACATTATAACATCATATATTTGTAATGTAAGAGAGTCAGTTGCTTAATTTTAAAATATACTCAAATAGGGCGACATTAAAAATCACCCTATTTAGTTTGGCTCAAATATGACGACTTTAAAAATCGCTCTATTTGGTGTTGCTCAAATAGGGCGACTTTAAAAATCGCCCTCTTTGAGCCACACCAATAGAGAAACTTTTAAAGTCGTCCTTTTTGGTCCAATTAATAAAAAAAATCAAGATTTATACAAAAATTAAATCTTAGATCAAAGGGGGGACTTAAAAAGTCGCCCTTTTTGGTGCACACCAAAGGGGGCGACTTTTCTAGTCGCCCTTTTTGGTCCTCACCAAAGGGGGCGACTAGAGAAGTCGCCCCCTTTGATCTAAGAATTTAATTTTTATTCAATTTGAAATCTACTTTTAAAGATTAAAAATATCAATAATATTTTGTCTCAAAGGTCCATGAATAACTATCATATATGTGAAAATTTACTTACGTATAGATATATCTATGAAAATTCACTTAAATTTCAACGAATCACTACTACAGATTTCAGCTTTCGTAATGCTACTTAGATAACGCTTTTAAAAAGCGCTATCTAAGTAACAACTTGCATACCACTTTTTCAAATTTTCAAATTAAAAAAAAATCTAACAAAAAATACTTGCATAGCGCTTTTCGGAAATTTTAACCGAAGCGCTATGCAAGTTACTCCTTGCATAGCGCTTATTTAAAGCGCTATTCAAGTTTGTGTTACCTAAGTAATTTATTAATATATTAATATATTAATATAAATATTCCACCTATTTTAAAACGGTAAAGTTTACTCTTATTACTCTCATTGTTAAAAAGGAATAGTGTATTGGTAGTTGATTATTATACTTATTACATGCCGACAGTGATGTGGAATTCCACGGGCATGCTTATCTGATGATGATGGTTGTATATTATATTTATTACGTACTGACAGTGATGTTGTATTCCACGAGCATGCTTCTGTGATATTATATGCTGAGGGCAGGTGTGCCGGATTTTGACATGACTTTTATATTTGAAAGTGGTACGGTGTTACAGTAGTACAGTGATACAGGGTACAATTGGCTCTGATTTTTATATGACACGGTAGGATCTGATATTTGATTTGCATACTTTCCCCTGTCATCCATTTGTACAGTTATGATCTTATTTGTTGTACTTTATTTCCGTTCCATACTTAGTACATGTTGTACTGACCCCCTTCGGGGGGCTGCGTTCATGTCTGCAGGTCTAGATACTCAGTTGTGGATCCGCGAGCTAAGGATCCTTGTTCAGCATTTTGGGATAGCTCCGATGTTTCGGAGCTTGTCGTTATGACTAGGTATATTCAGAGGTATGGCGGGGCCTTGTCCCGTCATAGTATTTGTCCAAAATCTTAGAGGTCTGTATTCATATGTAATGGATCGCTAGAGTTGTATTTACATTGTTGAATGGTAGCCCTTTCGGTGATTTATATTATGGCACTTTTATCGGCTTTGCCTTTATTTAAAGAAAAAATGAGTGTTATTTATCTTCCGCGCTTATTGTGTTGTATGAATAGGCGTGCCTGTAGGGAACCAATCGCGCCCGGGTTCGGGCGTGACAGTGGTCGCAAGGTAGAACACTGATGGAGTGGCTTCTGTGAGTTGTGGTCCATGAATGACTAATTCAAGCATTCAAAATACAATAGTTTATAAAAATCCTACAAAGATTGTGTTTTTAATTAATTTAATTAGAAGAATAATGTAATAATAAGTTTGGTAACATAAAATAATATACTAATACAATTGTATATATCATTTTATTGGACTATTAAAGATAGAAAAAAATAAGTAGAATAAAAAAGAAAATTAAAACCAATCATAGACGTAATATAAGGTTAAGAATAAGGCAATTTGAATATATTTTTAATTTGAATATATATATATATATAGTCGAGTTGCTTAAAGCTCCTCCATTACGCTCGGCCCTAAAGTGGCATCTTAGCAATAGAAAACTTGAGTTTGACGTGCCCCATGTGTGAGTGATATAAGTTAAAATGGTGCCTTTTTAGGCCTTTCTTTTGTGTAACAGTAGTATATATATATATATATATATATATATATATATATATATTTTATATATGTATATATATATATATATATATATATTAAGAGAGTTAATTATTTATATTTTACATTATAACATCATATATTTGTAATGTAAGAGAGTCAGTTGCTTAATTTTAAAATATAATCAAATAGGGCGACATTAAAAATCACCCTATTTAGTTTGGTTCAAATAGGACGACTTTAAAAATCGCTCTATTTGGTGTTGCTCAAATAGGGCGACTTTAAAAATCGCTCTATTTGGTGTTGCTCAATAGGGCGACTTTAAAAATCGCCCTCTTTGAGCCACACCAAATAGGGAGATTTTTAAAGTCGTCATTTTTGGTCCAATTAATAAACTTTTTTCAAAATTTATACAAAAATTAAATTCTTAGATCAAAGGGGCGACTTTTTAAGTCGCCCTTTTTGGTGCTCACCAAAGGGGGCGACTTTTCTAGTCGCCCTTTTTGGTCCTCACCAAAGGGGGCGACTAGAGAAGTCGCCCCCTTTGATCTAAGAACTTAATTTTTGTTCAATTTGAAATCTAATTTTGAAGATTAAAAATATCAATAATATTTTGTCTCAAAGGTCCATGAATAACTATCATATATGTGAAAATTTACTTACGTATAGATATATCTATGAAAATTCACTTAAATTTCAACGAATCACTACTACAGATTTCAGCTTTCGTAATGCTACTTAGATAACGCTTTTAAAAAGCGCTATCTAAGTAACATTTTGCATAGCGCTTTTTCAAATTTTCAAATTAAAAAAAAATCTAACAAAAAATACTTGCATAGCGCTTTTCGGAAATTTTAACCGAAGCGCTATGCAAGTTGTTGACACCCAATTTTGACTCATCTTTTAGTCATTTCTTGCAATTTTATGCATTTTAGGACATCGCATGTTAATCACCATTTTTTGACATTTTTGTATATTTTTTACCTAACATTCCATGTTGTTTTATTTTTTTAAATTGGCATCATGTTTTTACTTTAATTAGGTATTAAACATTTTCAAATATTATGTTTTTATTATTGCGCGATTATTTTATTTTATTAATTTTGCATCTCTTTAAATAATTAATTGACATCCCGTCTTTACTTTTAATTAGGCATTAAATATTTGTTAAATATTGTATTTTATTATTATTGAATCGGCATTTGCATTTTAATAATTTTGCATCTTTTAAATAATTTTTCTCTTTTAAATAATAAACATGTTTTGCATTTTTTGTCAAACCAGTCAAGTCCGAGACACAATCGAATCAGTCCAATTCGCCAAAAATCGAAGCCCAAACTGAGGCCCAAAAATGAAGCTCAATACACCTTTCATCTTTTCCCTCCAATACCCAATACCCAAAATCTAAAACCCTAAACCCTAAACCTAAATACCCCTTTAAATAAAAACCTTACCCCCTTTAAACACCCCCCAGCCGCACACCCATTCTATTATACTCCCCCTTTTCATTTTTAGGTCTAAAAGCCATTCCCTAACCCTTCTCTTCATCCACCGCCGCCATCTCCGGCGAACCCTCCCCCCTGGTCCTGTCACCGCTTTCCCAGCGGACACGGCGAAACACCCATCGCCAGAGCTCTATTTCGGCGGATCCCATTAACCCCGTCGACACGCACTCACTGTCCCGCCACTTCCCCGCAACACATATACCACTGTTATGGCGGCGTCGCTCCGGCGTACCTCGCCGTGGAAGTGACGCTTCCTCCCTCTTTTCTTTGCTCGCTATTTGAAATCAGCTGGGGTTAAACTCCGGCGATGCAATCAATTGTTTCTCTTTTCTTGCAGTTATATGTGTGTTGTTTCTTGGTTGGACCGATTTTCGCATTTTTGAATGGCGTACTGTTGTTGTTGGACTGATTTTTATTGTTTGGATAATCGCCGCAGTCCGAGAACTCCGCGATGCCATTGCCATTTACTGATTCGTCATTTAAAACTCCGGCGACGTTCCGAAATCTCCGGCGAACTATGTTGCTGCTGTTTCCGGTGTTTCGCTGATTATTTTGTTTTGTTGTGTTGTTGTGGTGCCGATGTTGTTCCATTTTTTCGGACTGATTTTTTTGGCTTTAGCGCCTGGCCGGAGTTTTCAACCTTTGTTTGGGCTTACCGTTCGAATTTCTTGGCTGATTTTACCCACTGTTTTGTTGTTACTGATTTTCCGATTTTGGGTATGTTCTGAAATTTCCGGCGACCTTTCCGAGCTTGATTACTGTTCTGGACTATTTTTTATCACCTTGTTCATTTGGGTGTGGTCGCTGGTTTACTGGTTTGTTTTTTGGCAAGTTAATGGACCGATTTCTTTATTTTTCTTTTGCTGGAATTGATTTGAACAATTTATTACACTTGGTGAAAGTATTAAACTGATTTTGAACAAGATACTACACTTATTGGCCAATGAAAAAGTTATCCGTCGATTTTTGAGGTCTCCACAGTTGCAAAGACGGAAAATAAAATAAATGAAGCTTTCTAGGCAATGATGATTTCTTCCACTTACACCAGATAACCAACATGCGCTGGCAGGGCGAATTCTCGCAGCCGCACTTGTTCAGACTGTCTCGCTTTATTTTTATATATCTGAGCCCTCTGTGTTTAAACTATTACTGTTTTTAGCGCGGATCCAAAGGTTTTATTTATTTTATTGTTTCTAGCAATATTGGCCGATGAAGGAATCTCCGTCTGATTTCCAAGGCATCCCCTGTACAAAAGACGGATTTATTTTTGGCTTTACTTATTAATTCTTGTTATTGCTTTTAAAATTGTTTATTCTATTACTAACACTTTTACTAAGTGTTTATGGAGGTACCCGGGGATCATCTTGTGCAGAAGACCTAAAAAGGGCTAAAAGATGCCCTGAAGTTTTTATCTTATGTCGCATTCAATTTTAGTTTTATTATTCTGTATTGCATTTTATTTTAATCGTAAATTATGTAAAAATGCTTAGAATAGGCAGAATAAAAGCCAATATATAATTAACCTATGTTTGAACGGATAACCGCAAGTTAGCGGATCTTAAAGGATGCCTAACCCCTTCCCTTTAGGATAATAAAGAACCCTGATCCAGAATCTCATTAATTTCGCAGACCATTAAATGGAGATTAATTGCAGTATTCTTATTGCAATAAATCAAGTGTCCTAATTCACTTAACTAATTAGGTGGCGACTCCTTAAAATCAGCATTATTGCTCCATCCAGGGAACCGCGCCAAAGAGCAATGTCGCGGATACCGCCTGCACTCGAGGTAAAAACGGGCGCGACAAAGACGGCGACTACCGGGATAATCGTGTTCGACCATAGCAAACCTAGGTTTATTATTGCTTGACTTTATTTTTATTTGTTTTAAATGCCTTAAAATTGCTTGCTTTAATCTTGTATGCTTAGCTGTTTTAATTGCTATTTGCTTTTAATGCTTTCCTTAAACTGGCATTCCGCTCATATTTCTTCCACTCTGAAAAATCCACACTATCACACACTACATGCGAGGTGCGCTGGGTGCATCAGCAAAATTCTTTCTTCAAAACCCAAATTTAGGAGAGTTGGTAATATATGTGGAGTGTCGGTCGCCTAACCGTGGTCGCGTAGCCTTCTCACTTGAGTTGTCCGCCTAAACTCAAGGCCTAGTAAGTCAAATCTTAGAAAGCTTAAGATAGAGCTATACCACCTTTTTATTAAGTCACGACAGAAACCTTAGATGGGTTAATCCTTGGTATTAACGCCACAATTAGAAATCCACCAAAACTTGTCGACGGGTTTCACAGCCCAACGACCCATTAGCATACTATGTGTAGCGTGATGATGATAGACGAATCCAAGCCTGGTCATGACACACCAAAATTGGAAAAAGTGCACCGTCATTTGGTCTCCATTTCCAACAAAACATTGCAGTTTAACGGCTTGGACCTATTTATCATAATCTCGCATATTTGACGTTTAGGCCGACCTCTGGCATAAGAGAGGTCCCATGCATATTAGGCGCGCGCTTGATTTGCATGATTTTGTTTACTATTGTTGTCGCTAGCAATTCTGTACATATTATTTAATGCAATAATTACCCTTTTAACCCCTGTACATATCATGCTCATAATTCCGGCCACGAGCATGTGCATTTTTGGACTTTTTGTTGTCACATTGCAATCAGGACTTCTACTGCGTAAATCGCTCTTGAACAGCACGATTTGGACTTTGTGAAGCATCAACCACTAGTCCGGTCGAACCAAGCAGGGGAGTCTTTGACTATATTGTCACACCCTTACATTTTATTATTTTTGTGACTTGCCTACTCTCACCCATTTGTCATATTTTTGCAGGAAGACCGTCCTCGAATATAGTCAAGGGCGGGCGGAAGAAAACGAAAAAAAAAATTATCACAAGAATGAGCTGGAGTTATGCTGACGTAAAGAAGTCGACTTATACCAGATTCAACGAAGCATCACTCTGGGTCCTATATTTTGTATCTTTGTTTGCAAATTCAATTGATATGGCTAGTGTCGATTACGTAATTCTTTATCATGCATTTTACAACATGATCATCCCGAACTACGCGTGTCTGATTCTCACCATATGGTGTGATACGTAGACAACCCATCTAGGGTTCAACACCACCATAAAAAAAAAAAAAAAAAAAACATATTTGGTTCACCCATTCATTGCATTTATCCAATCACAGACATTCTTTCATGCATTTCATTCACTCTATCACAACCATTCATTTTTCCATTATATTCCTTTTACTTTGCATCAGTCTTATATTGAACAATCATTTGTTTTGCACAACTTTTACTTTTGCATCTTTTTCACGAATGAATTCTTTTTAAAACATACGTTTTATAACATATCTGAATGAACTACGCACCTGATTCTCGTGAAAGATGAGATACGTAGGAAGCCCTATTTGGGTTCGGTACCATTTATTCAAAAATACAAAAATATTCTATTAAAAAAACATAAAATATCTTCTTCTTTTTTAAAAAACTCTTTAAGTATCATTGTTTGACTTGGTTGATACCAACATAGTTGAGAGTGTGCATAGGAAAGAACGAGTAATAATCAATATGGGTTGACTTCGTGGTAAATCATAGATTCTTTTGGTACCTCTTATTCACCCGTAAATGACATTGCCTTACATGCTTTCAAGATAAGAACGAAACCAACCTCATCGTTTCACGTATCAGTGTGGTGAGTTTTAGAATAAGTTCAATTGCATTGCATTATGATCTAGAACTTGGCCTGAATGTTTGTTGAGGCGAAATCCTGAGTAACACTCGGTGTAGGAAATGATCGTAGGCTTTCTTTGACCCGTTTGAGCCTTTTCAGCCTACCAAATAACAGTATCCGTAGTACACCCCTTTGAGTCTAAAGCCTATTCTTTCGACAACCGCATATTACACCTATACCCTTTCTGAGTGCGTACGCACTATCCCTCTCTTGGCCCGACCTCCTTGAGCGCTTTAGAAATGTGCAAGTGGCTGACAAATTCTGCGTCGAAGTTTGCAAAGACAAAATTGTCAAAGTCCCAAAAGGGAAAGAAAAACACAAAGGACGACTTCACAAAAAGAAGAAATCAAAAGCTCCGACATTAAAAAAAATGCAAGAATAACTTTGGAAGAAGCGGGCTCCAAACGAAAGATTCAAAAAGAAGTCAGTACAGAAAAACTGGGACAAAAAAAAAAGTAGATCAGCATTAAAGCACACAAATATCAAGCACGGACATAGTCCAACGCTCGAGGAAGGATTAGTCACTTTTTACCCAAATGATATCCATCCCTTTCCAAATCTACATTACAAGCCCGTGACAAGCCCTACATGATCTTATACTGAGGGTTCTCACATTAGTGGATACTTACATGACGGTCAAGCCTATGGTATCACAATTGCATGCATTGAACATCCTTTTGAGTGTGAGCGTACTTCTCTAAACGTCCAAAAATTCAAAATATTGGAAATATATGTGAGAAATGAGACTTTCTTTCAGTGAGGGCATTTGAAACGTGAGATTACGTGTAGTTCGAAACCTTGGCTTCAAGCAAGTGTGTCGATACTTAGGTGTCTGAGGTACCATTTGAAACTATAGGAACTACCTAGAAGTCAGTCTTGGTTAGACTGGAAGTGAATAACGAAATTCATAAGCACAATACTAATTGTTGGTATCAACTGAAGTCAGAACGTGATGCTGTCTTTCCACTTTTAAAAAAAAATGCATATATAAATTTTTTTATTTTTTGCATCATGAACTACGTCTTGACCTGATTCCCTCGACGGGATACGTAAGCGGCCACAATAGCTTCGGTCCACATTGTTTGAAAAACCCATAAAAATTCTTATTTTTTGCATCATGAACTACGTCTTGACCTGATTCCCTCGATGGGATACGTAGGCGGCCACATTGGCTTCGGTCCACATTGTTTGAAAAACCCATAAAAATCCTTATTTTTTGCATCATGAACTACGTCTTGTCCTGATTTCCTCGACGGGATACGTAGGCGGCCACATTGGCTTCGGTCCACATTGTTCGAAAAACTCATAAAAATTCTTATTTTTTGCGTCATGAACTACGTCTTGACCTGATTCCATCGACGAAATACGTAGGCGGCCACATTGGCTTCGGTCCACATTGTTTGAAAACCCATAAAAATCCTTATTGTTTGCATCACGAACTACGTCTTGACCTGATTCCCTCAACGGGGTACGTAGGCGGCCACATTGGCTTCGGTCTCATTTTTGAAAATCGTACAATCATTCTTTGCATCATGAACTATGTCATGACCTGATTCCCTTATGAGGATACGTAGGCGGCCACATTGGCTTCGGTCTCATTTTTTGAAAATTGTACATTCATTTTTTGCATCACGAACTACGTCATGACCTGATTCCCTCATGAGGATACGTAGGCGGCCTAAGCTGGCCTACCACACCATTAGAAATCTTCTCATCGCTCGCGCGCATGTAATGCATTTGATTATTCCGAAAAGAGATATGAGCAATTTCCGCCAGGGTTAAGTCCGTGCAGGGACTACATCAACAATCAACAATCAACAACATTCAGTAAGCATTCGCATCATCCAATAAGTCCGTGCAGAGGCTATATCAGCAATCACAACATTCAGCCAACATTCACAGCATCCATCAAGTCCGTGCAGGGCTACATCAGCAATCAACAATCGCAATATTTAGCAAGCGTTCGCAGCATCCAGCAAGTCCGCGCAGAGCATTCATCAGCACTCACAACATTCAGCAAGCATTCGCAGCATCCAACAAGTCCGTGCAGAGACTACATCAACATCACCAACATTCGCAGCATCCAACGAGCCCGCACAGAACATTCAGCAAGCATTCGCAGCATCCAGCAAGTCCGCACAGAGACTGCATCAGCACTCGCAACATTCAGCAAGCATTCACGACATTCAACACGTCCGTGCAAGGATGAAATCTCAGCATTTGCAGCATCACATCAATACAACCGCCATCACGATTTACAGGATAACATTTCTACTCATACAATTACATTGCTTATAAATTCATGCGTTATCATTTTTGACTTAACAGTTATGTACTAACCTTTTACTTAAGTCTGAGCATGCAAGCGTAAAGAGCCAAAGCTACAAAGTCAACGCGAATCAATCACTCCTTTCCTAAAAGTCACAAGTTTTCTTTGAGTGCAGGATCTTCATATCAACAAAGGCGGGAGCACAACAGTAAGCTCATGCAGGTTACAAACGCACAACGTCTATGCAATGACGTTATCTCAACCCAGGCGAGTCACAAAGAAGGTACGTCCATAAAACGACACAATTTCATTCTAAGTCTATGCAACGGCTTCATCTATGCTTCGTCTATGCAATGACGAACATCTGCATCGCGTCTATGCAACGACGCATTTCATAAAAGTCTATGCAACGACTTCATCCATATTTCGTCTATGCAACGACGAACTTCTGCATCGCGTCTATGCAACGACGCCATATCATATAAGTCTATGCAACAGATTCATCCATGTTTCGTTCATGCAACGACGAACATCTGCATCGCGTCTATGCAACGACTCCGTCTAATGTAAGCCTATGCAACAGTTTCATATATGTTTCGTCTATGCAACGATGAACATCTGCATCGCGTCTATACAACGACGCCATTTCATGTGAGCCTATGCAACGGCTTTATCTATATTTCGTCTATGCAACGACGAGCATCTGCAACACGTCTATGCAACGACGTCATCTCATGTAAGCCTATGCAACGGCTTCATCCATGTTTCGTCTATGCAACGACGAGCATCTACATCGCGTCTATGTAACGACGTCATCTCATGTAAGCCTGTGCAATGGCTTCATCCATGTTTCGTTTATGCAATGACGAACATCTGCATCACGTCTATGCAACGACGTCATCTCATGTAAGCCCAAACAACGGCTTCATCCACGTTTCGTCTATGCAACGATGAACATCTGCATCGCGTCTATGCAACAACGTCATTTCATATAAGCCCATGCAACAGCTTCATCTGTGCTTCGTCTATGCAACGACAAGCATCTGCATCGCATCTATGCAGCGACGTCATCTCATCTAAGCCTATGCAACGACTTCATCTATGTTTCGTCTATGCAACGAGGAGCATCTGCATCGCGTCTATGCAACGACGCCATCTCATGTAAGCCTATGCAACAGCTTCATCTATGTTTCGTCTATGCAACGACGAGCATCTGCATCGCGTTTATGCAACGACACCATTTCATGTAAGCCCATGCAACGACTTCATCTATGTTTCGTCTATGCAACGACGATCATCTGCATCGCGTCCATGCAATGACGCCATCAACATCTACAAACACCATGTCTTTTTCAGCACCACATCACCTGCAACCCAGTGTCAATCATACTTCGACACTGGGACAAATTTTGAATTTGTGTCGGCATTGTCTTTAATTTTGCAGCATCACGATAGCCCAGTGTCATCATGATTCGACACTGGACAATTTTGAATCGGCGTCTGCCTGCTTTAACTTTCTAGCATCGCAGCAACCCAGTGTCATCATAATTCGACACTGGGACACAATTTTGAATTTGCATAAGCTTTTGTCCATTCTTTTTCTTGATCTTTATTTTAATTCTGACGATGGGAAAATAATTGACTACAAGTCAACGTCTTTGTCCGAAAACTCTTTCATCGTCTTCGATCAAAGAGGGACAAGTTGTTGACACCCAATTTTGACCAATCTTTAGTCATTTCTTGCAATTTTATGCATTTTAGGACACCGCATGTTAATCGCCATTTTTTGACATTTTTGTATATTTTTTACCTAACATTCCATGTTGTTTTATTTTTGTAAATTGACATCATGTTTTTACTTTAATTAGGTATTAAACATTTTCAAATATTATGTTATTATTATTGCGCGATTATTTTATTTTACTAATTTTGCATATCTTTAAATAATTAATTGACATCCCGTCTTTACTTTTAATTAGGCATTAAATATTTGTTAAATATTGTATTTTATTATTATAGCATCGGCATTTGCATTTTAATAATTTTGCATCTTTTAAATAATTTTTCTCTTTTAAATAATAAACCCGTTTTGCATTTTTTGTCAAACCAAATTCGAGACACAATCCGACCACCCATTCAAAAACCGGCCTAAATCGAGGCCCAAAAATGAAGCCCAATACACCTTTCATTTTTCCCTCCAATACCCAATACCCAAAACCCTAAACCTAAATACCCCTATAAATAAAAACCTTACCCCCTTTAAACACCCCCCAGCCGCACACCCATTCTATTATACTCCCCCTTTTCATTTTTAGGTCTAAAAGCTATTCCCTAACCCTTCTCTTCATCCGCCGTCACCATCTCCGACGAACCCTCCCCCTGGTCCTGTCACCGCTTTCCCAGCGGACACGGCGAAACACCCATCGCCAGAGCTCTATTTCGGCTGATCCCATTAACCCCGTCGACATGCACTTACTGTCCCGCCACTGCCCCGCAACACCTATACCACTGTTATGGCGGCGGCGCTCTGGCGTACCTCGCCGTGGAAGTGACGTTGCCTCCCTCTTTTCTTTGTTCGCTATTTGAAACCGGCTGGAGTTAAACTACGGCGATGCAATCAATTATTTTCTCTTTTCTTGCAGTTATATGTGTGTTGTTTCTTGGTTGGACCAATTTTCGCATTTTTGAATGGCATACTGTTGTTGTTGGACTGATTTTTATTGTTTGGGTAACTGGCCGGAGTCTGAGAACTCCGGCGATGTTGCTGTTGCCATTTACTGATTCGTCGTTTAAAACTCCGGCGACGTTCCGAAATCTCCGACGAACTATGTTGCTGTTATTTCCAGTGTTTCACTGATTATTTTGTTTTGTTGTGTTGATGTGGTGCCGATGTTGTTCCATTTTTTTGGACTGATTTTTTTGGCTTTAGCGTCTGGCCGGAGTTTTGAAAACTCCGGCGACCTTTGTTTGGGCTTACCATTCGGATTTCTTGACTGATTTTACCCATTATTTTGTTGTTACTGATTTTCCGATTTTGGGTATGTTCTGAAATTTCCGGCGACCTTTCCGAGCTTGATTACTGTTCTGGACTATTTTTTATCACCTTGTTCAATTGGGTGAGGTCGCTGGTTTACTGGTTTGTTTTTTGGCAAGTTAATGGACCGATTTCTTTATTTTCCTTTTGCTGGAATTGATTTGAACAATTTATTACACTTGGTGAAAGTATTAAACTGATTTTGAAAAAGATACTACACTTATTCGCCAATGAAAAAGTTATCCGTCGATTTTTGAGGCCTCCATAGTTGCAAAGACGAAAAATAAAATAAATGAAGCTTTCTGGACAATGATGATTTCTTCCACTTACACCAGATAACCAACATGCGCTGGCATGGCGAATTCTCGCAGCCGCACTTGTTCAGACTGTCTCGCTTTATTTTTATATATCTGAGCCCTCTGTGTTTAAAACTATTACGGTTTTTAGCGCGGATATGAAGGTTTTATTTATTTTATTGTTTCTAGCAATATTGGCTGATGAAGGAATCTCCGTCTGATTTTCAAGGCCTCCCCTGTACAAAAGACGGATTTATTTTTGGCTTTACTTATTAATTCTTGTTATTGCTTTTAAAATTGTTTATTCTATTACTAACACTTTTACTAAGTGTTTATGGAGGTACCCGGGGATCATCTTGTGCAGAAGACCTAAAAAGGGCTAAAAGATGCCCTGAAGTTTTTATCTTATGTCGCATTCAATTTTAGTTTTATTATTCTGTATTGCATTTTATTTTAATCGTAAATTATGTAAAAATGCTTAGAATAGACAGAATAAAAGCCAATATATAATTAACCTAGGTTTGAACGGATAACCGCAAGTTAGCGGATCTTAAAGGATGTCTAACCCCTTCCCTTTAGGATAATAAAGAACCCTGATCCAGAATCTCATTAATTTCGCAGACCATTAAATGGAGATTAATTGCAGTATTCTTATTGCAATAAATCAAGTGTCCTAATTCACTTAACTAATTAGGTGGCGACTCCTTAAAATCAACATTATTGCTCCATCCAGGGAATCGCGCCAAAGAGCAATGTCGCGGATACCGTTCAGACCCCGAGGTAAAAAACGGGCGCGACACAAGATACTCCTTGCATAGCGCTTATTTAAAGCGCTATGCAAGTTTGTGTTACCTAAGTAATTTATTAATATATTAATATAAATATTCCACTTAGATAGCGCTTGTGGAAGCGCTATTTAAGTAAAACAAAAGAAAACCCAACAAAAACGACCCAAATATCCCAAAGAAAACCCATCATTCACCCCCATTCCTAATTTTTCTGATAACCCTAAAATTCTTTAGGAGAATCCGCCGCACAACCCCAAATCGTTCGAAAAATCACTCCGAACCGAATCTCCCAAATCTCCACCGGATTCTCGCAGGAGAATCCGGTCTTGCCATCATCTACTCCTTCCATCTCATTTCTCCCGTAAAATTGGTACCCCAAATCACTCCAAACCGAATCTCAAATAAACCCCAAATCGGTCGAAAAATCACAATCAAAATATGACCCATTTGGGTTGTGCTTAGAGAGGGAGGAGAAGAGCTTTTTTGCTGAAATTTAAGAACAGAAACTCATATTCTAGAGCTAAAACTCAGAAACACACACATTTTCTTTATTTTAAAGCCTCACAACTGTCTCGCTTCGCTTCAGTCGCACACACACACACTCTCCGAGCGAATTCGATGAGTCGAGACGACGCCTCGGTTCGCTACCAGAAGAAGGTAAATCCGAATTCTTTTCATATTTTATTAGTTTTTCTGTGTTATTAGCGTGCTGTTGCAGATTTAATCATTTTCAATTACACTCCCCTGTCTCTAGTTAATATAACTCTGATGGATGATCTTGTTTGGATATGATTCATGATATGAACAGTTGGCTTAATATTGCTAAGTTATTTGGGAAGATATGTTCGCTCCGGATTAATCCCTAACATGTGTTTGTTATTTAAGTTTCATGTCCAACAATAATAAGACTATAATAATTGTGCAAGCATAATTTATTGTTTGAGTTCAGTGATGAAACAATGTGTATCTGTCATAACTTACTCACACTCGATTACGCTGGTGTAATCAGCCAGAGTCGTAGTGAAAACCAAATAGCAATATTGATTAGCTTGTGTTTTTCGATTCAAGTATATTAACTTGCTTTAGTGATCTAGTTTTATATTTAACATGGTATACCAAGTATGTGATTTATCTCCATCCAGAAAATATGATTAATGCTGGGATGTTATGACTAATATGGTTGTGAAATACAAGTCAGGATTAACACACGTCTAGGGAATCATAAGTTAACACAACATGAACAAATATGCTATGTTTATCTTACAAAACTTGGTAGCATACCTTTAAATGTCCTCTGATTGTCTTGCATATATCGATGTCTACTTAGTTTGATACACTCCTAAGAAGAATTGATGATTTTAGCTACTACAAGATCTGTCTGGGATAATTTGATACCTAATATCTTGTTTCTGCCTCCGTCATGGTTTAAAATATTTTGCTATATGCTACTATGTCTGTTATGGTCTAAACATCTAAGTTAAGTGTCAGTGACCTTCTATATCAAAATAAGGATCCTTTAAAGGAATAGTTATCCCTGCTTGATGTCCAGATTGCTCAATATTTGCTTCATATCCTACAATTGTTAAGAGTCAATAAAATCAATTTATATCCTTACCTAATGTCTTGATGTTCAAGTCAGTCAAGTGTTTAAATGTCACCATGTTAGCATGTGAAGTCTTTGTAGAGATCTTGAATCTTGTTATTAAGTTCCTTTTCCTTTTGTCGTCCGGTTTGACAGCATAACCTCTGTATTTGTTTAAATCACGCCATGTATTCCTGTATCTGCTAATGTTTACAATTAAGAATGGTGGTAACCCCATTTCTTTCTTGTCTTTTAAAACCGAGGCATAGGATGGTTATAACCAGTCCTTAGTACTATTGTCTCTTAAAGCATGGAGCTGTTTGATTTCTTTAGTTACTTCAAATGATTGTCTACTTAATATTTTTTACGTTGTTGGTTTGCTAAGAGATATATAATTCTTGATACTCATTCTTCACCACTCTTTTCTTTGCATGACTTGGTGGGAATTCTCCATTCGTCAATGTTATCGAGTTGCTGCATTTCTGTCGCCTATTGATGCTGCAAGCTTGGTCAATGCTATCGAGCTACACTTAAAAGTGTTGATTCAGCTACTGCCGTTGCATTATTAACGATTTTGCTGTCGTATTTTTTGGCCCGTAAGTCATTTGCTGCGTCGTCACGTGCATTTTAGGCAGATTTTAAGGCCAAATTGTTGCCATGTTTTCTTGGCCAAATCGGAACAATTGTTGTTACGATTTTGAATCTCTTATCTTAGCTTTACTAAACATTTGTTGTTTTCTTGGCTATTAGTTAGTATTTTGATGTAATTGTTGACTATGTCGTATTGTTATTAGTTAATGATTGTAAGCTACTAATGATTGAGATACTATTTTAAATATATTATTATGTTTTATGCGAATAATTATATTATATTATATTATATTATATTATATTTTGAATGAGTATTCTTTTTGTTATCTTTTTGATATTTTATTTATTAGATGAAAAAACAGGGGGGGGGGGGGGGGAGGGAATAAGTATAAAAAAAAAAAATAAAAAGTAAAAAAAAAGGATAAAAAGCTTGCATAGTGCTTAAAAAAGCGCTATGCAAGCTAGTATCTTCGAAATAGAAGTCTGCTTGCATAACGTTTTTTTAAGCGCTATCTAAGAGCAATGCAAGCTTCCATAGCGCTATGCAAGCCTTAAAAAAAGCGCTATGCAAGTGTTTTATGTACTAATGAATACTAAATTGAGCTTACAACTTAGTACAATGAAATTAGCGCTAATAACTTTAAAAATCCATCTCTTAACCCTTTTAAAATTTTGAATCTGTTGCATTAATATTCATCATGAGGATAACGCCAATTACAAGTAATAATGAGCCTAAACGTAACACTTGGAAGTAGCAGTATTTGTCAAACTTTTGATATAATCAATTTTTTCTTAAGTAAAAGATTGATTCCTATAAAACAAAACCTTAATGAGTTGTTTAATGCGCTCTCTAAACTATACCCGGCTAACGGGCTGACCCGGACCGTAGCCCTTACCGGTTTAACGGTTCGGACGTTACGGTCCGTTCGCCGGACACGGGCCAACCCAGACGGTTTCACGGGTTCCAGCTTGGCCCGTGCGGTTCCGGGTCAGAACCGGTCCAACCGGTCCGGTTTCTAATTTTTTTTATTTTTTTTATTTCTAGTATATATTTTCTATAATATAAACTAAATTCAATTTAAATATGTAATATAATAATATAATATATAATTTAGTTGTATATATTAAAATTGAAACTTTAAAGTTAACTTTTTATTTTATAGTTTATAACTTTATACTTTATAAGTTTATAACTTTATATTGTAAATTTGTAATTATACTTTTATTAATTTATTAGATTAGTAGATATAAGTTAACAAATAAGTAATAACAAATTAACAACTAAATAGATAGTAAAATTAAAACTAATGATAAGATGTTAACTTTTGAACTTTCATAATGTTAATAAGAGTACATAATGAAGTAATAATAATTTTATTTACATATTATGCATCCTTCTTGCAAGTTCTTCGTAATCTATAGGTTGATTGAATTTGTTATGCTCCATAGCCTCTAAATCTGGAGTATTAATTCCAGTCCCGCCTCCGCTCTCGCCTTCCAAAATATTGCCTATTTCTTCATCTTCCGGAGAATTAACGTCTCCACATCCTTGATTTCTTCTCTCTGATCTGATCCAATCCCTTAAGCAGACTAACACTTCTAATGTGTTTCCACCCAATGAGTGACGCGGTGTCTCCTATTTGATCTCGTGCTTGGCTAAATGCACTTTGAAGCCACCGTTGAGATCGACACATTAAGAACATCCCGCCATCTGCAAGTACAGGAATTGCCTTTGTTATCTTGCCACCATTGTAAAGGGTCAAAATTTTTCTTCGGCTCCGCTGGCATTTGCAAATAAAATTGCATCTCATCGCAAGATCGGCGTGGGGTTGGTTGTGTTGTAAAAGTGCTCCATATGTCTAAAGACTCTTCTTCATCGTCATCATCATTGAATCCTGCAGTGTAGACACGTAACGAACTAGAAGGAATATTAGTAGCGAGTTGGTGTTATCATGTAATGTAGCATAATATTCATATAATGTAGTTAAATTAGTATCAAGTTTACTTATGCAATCAAATGAAGATGGAGTTTCGCTTTGACCTATTTCCATATAAGTATATAAACTAAATATTAAATTATGACAATCTACTTTTTAATAGAAGGATTTAAGACTGCACTCAATACAATAAACATCGTGAATAGGAAAAAATATTTTTAAACTTTTCAAACATAATCAGAATCGCATCTTTATATTTCACATTTGATTTTAAACCATAAAGTAAATAGGAAATTTCACTATATGAGCTAAAGCATTACAAATCGTTGGGTAATAAGATCACGAAAATTCAATAAAGTGTAAAATTTACGTAAATTTTTTAAAAGTTCACCAATTGATTTCCAATGTTCGTCGGTTAACATATACATCACGTTCTTACAATGCGCATTTGAAACATGTGTTATGGGTCTTTATACTTATAACATTCTTTTAAAAATAAATAAGTATAATTCCACCGTGTAATAATCTCTTCTGGCATGAATTTAGGTCTCAAATTAAATTGTTTACATTTTTATTTAAATTCTATAATTCTATTTTTCCTATTATTACCCTGAATAACTCCAACAGCTCTTTTGACAAGTTTTATTTCAGGTGAAAATAAATCAAGACCACTTTTAACAATTAAATTATAAATATGACAAGCACAACGAACATGAAATATATCAGGAAGTGGTGGTTGTACTTCCGCTTTTAAAAGATCTACAGCAGCAGTATTATTAGATGCATTATCGAATGATACACAAAGTATTTTATTATAAAGATTATATTTTTGGGCATAAAAACAAATAGTTTCGCTTATATATTTTCCAGTATGACTTTGATCCTCGTCATACGCAAAAGCAATAATACGTTTTTCCATTTTAAAATTTTCATCAATCCAATGACAAGTAATTGTTAAATAATCATAACCGTTCAATGCATGTCCAATGTCTGAAGTAAAACTAACATGGCATGGAAGGTTAGCAAACAAATATTGCAAGAAAATAACATAATCATTATGAAGTCTAAAAATATCGGCTCTAGTAGTACTACGAGGAACACCTTTAAAAAAAGGATTATATACTCTTTGAATATATGTAATTAAATATGAAGAAGAAGCAAAAGAAAAAGGCAAACAACCTCCGACAATCATTTTTGCTAATTCAATGCGATCGTTTTTTGGATCGCATTTTAGCCAACCCCCGCTTAATGGATTAAGTTGTTGTTGACCGGTTCTAAATTAGGGACAGATTCCATTGGCCGTATGATCGAATTTTATATGTCTAGCTATAGTGCGTCCCCCGTCACCACCCCCGCCTTATGTTTATAAGTTCTCCCACAAATATTACATTTAACTCTATCGCATCTACAACTTTATCATAAAAGAGCCACACTTTACTCCTTTTTCTTCTTGCACCGGTTACGTAAAGGAGGTCTACGACATTGACTACCACTAGCGGCACCAACATTGTGAAGGAACACTAAGAGGTGTAGCGAGTTCTTGTTCTTCAAGTTCAACAATATTATCTAATTGAGCGTTATCACATTCATTATCTTCTATTCCAAAATCTTCTTGCATTTGATCATAATCTATATTTTGATTAGATGATGAAGAACCTCTGATTTTTACCCTTGAACTAGATTTACTACAAGATCCGACGCAATTCCTCTTAGTAAAGACATTATAAAATATTTAAATAATCAACAAATAAATATGACAATTTAATAAAATAATTAGAGAATGAAACGAGTGTACCAAACTTGAATTCGAATTCAATAGAAACTCAAGCTCAAGTCTTGTGTCTTGCTACTTTGAATTTGAAAACTAATAATATTAATAACTTGAAAACTGATAATAAGATGATTAAGAGAGTATGAGAATAAGAGAATTGAGAGAAATGTTGTGTGATAAAAATGAAGAAAATGTAGAGAATTTATAGATTTTTTAAAGGGTAAAAATGGAATTAAAATAAATAATTAAACAAAACAAAAAATCAAAAACAAAAATAAAAAAAAATGACCAGCTAGCCGACCCTGCCCCCTCCTTCAAGCCCACCGGTCGAAATGACCGTTGGGCAATTTTTTTTATTTTTGTTTTGTAAATCGGTCCGTCGGTCCGGTTAACGGTAATGGAACCGGTTTTCCAATCTGCCTTACCGGTCCGGGCTGTACCGGATTTTGAAATGACCCGTGCGGGTTGGGGTTGGGGGACAATCCGACCCCCAACCCGGTATGTCCTTACCGGTCCGGGCCGGTCCGGTTAAACCACCGGGTCAACCGGTCCGGTTCCGGGTCAACCCGGACCGGTTGACAGGTATACTCTAAACAAGAACCAATAGTTTAAACTCCCAGCTATCAGTTTCATAGATTGTGAGAAATTATACACATTGCTCTGTCTACTGATCAATAAATAGGGAAAAATTTGAGACAACTAATAATCCTTTACATACCTATGTTTCATTTGCTTCTCTAGAACTGGACTTTGCAGTTTTCTTAATACACCATATAGATTATAAGAACGTATTTTGAAATCAAAATGATGTACATGTCCATCCAACATAACGAATAGGCAGAATTGTGGAAAAGCAATTATAGCAAAAGAATATATAATGAAACCAATTTTAAATTTATTCCGATTAAGTTAGGTAAGAACATATATTAGTTAACTTTGATTAAATGATTAGTTTAGGATTAAACACATCATTAATATAATGTTTAGTTAATTATAGTTAGTACAATAATCAACAAGAATGCCTTTTGTAGTTGTCGATAAAACATCAAGGCCAACTTTTCTCTACGTGAAATATGGTTCTCAACATTTTATTGTTGAAACATAAAAATCGTGTTCATAAACAAATGGCCTTTTACTAATTAAGGATTTGTTTCTAATTAGTAAACTTAACTCCTATTTTTGGCAAAAGTAAAAACTATTTGGTGAGGACCAAATATGGAGATTACAATCGCCCTTTTTGAGCTCAAAAAGGGCGACTGTAGTCGCCCTATTTGGTCCTCACCAAAGGGGGCGATTTGAAAAATCGCCCTTCTTGATCTAAGACAACGGACGTAATAAGGCGACTTGAAGGGCGACTAAAAATCGCCTCTTTTGATCTAAGGGGGCGATATTCCATCCAAAGAGGGCGTCGCCCTCTTTGAACTGATTTGTTGTAGTGCTTTGTATAAATATTTGAGAGCACCGGAAGAATGTAGGGGCTTAATCATCATGAATGTTCTTGAAATGTATGTTGAAAAGATACCTATCAGTCGTAGTGAAGTATTGGACAGGACTCGTCAGGAAGTCCAGAAAATTGTTAGATTTGTTGTTGTTGTTGATTATTAGCTTAATTGGAATTGTTGGGTTTGTAGGATTATAGGGGAGATGTTGTCCAAATCCCGTTAGGCGACATAATAAATGATTAGTTAGAATAATCTTGTTGGCCTAGTCTTAATCCCTATATTGTTGATGGTATTTTAGTTGATTAAGCTCGGGAAGGGACTCGAGGATTAGCTTGAGGCATAAATAAGGTATGTAAGGCTAACCCTTCTTTCATATTTTGGCATGATCCCTTTTATATGACACTTAAAGAATGTAAAACATAAGTACTCTATTCTTAGTTGGATGTGGAGTCGATATCCAATGTCTTGTTTCGTTCATGTTATACTCTTGTCGATAATTCGAAGGAAGCTTCTGCGATACATTATACTTACACGTTCACTACAAAGCAAATGGTAAATGAAGGAAACTCTAAAACTCGTTCTCAAAATCTATCCAAAGGGAGTTGTAATAGAAACCACACTGAAAGGGGTGCAACATTTTGTAACTTCATTACATATTCATATTGTATATCATGTGTATTGTTATTGTTTCACCTGATCAGCTGGATTATGATATTCTTAAGCCGGAAGCGGCTGCCCGAAGGGGCCATCATGACTACGCCTGAAGCGACCGTCCGAAGGGACTATTGTGTTATTAGTCTGAAGCGGCTACGAGTAGGATATTCTATATTTATATTGTGTATGCTATAATTTATGTAAGGGACCACATGACATGGTTCAAAGTGCTGTTCCAGGTTACTCTCAGGTTGCTTTCTAAACTTGCTTACTGTTACGTTTTTCCTTGTTTTATGATTCAGTATTGCCTTACATATTCAGTACATATTCCGTACTGACCCCCTTTTTTCGGGGGGGCTGCGTATCATGCACGCAGGTTCAGGGATGCGGTTACACGATCCAGCCACCTAGGAGGAGTCAGCATTGAGAGTCAGACAACTCCACTTGCTTCGCAGACTGTTCCTGTTTTGATATAATTTTGTTTATATACATCCTGGGTCCGACGAGGCCCTGTCCCGTCACTTATGCACGGTCATACAGTTTTATTAGTCTGTGGACAGCGTGGGTGTCATGGGTACTGTTTGACCTTGCCGGCCATTGTTTTGTTGTACAGAAGTATCGGCAACCTCGTTGGCTTACCTTGTGACATGTTACGTATATACAAGTATGTTTTGAGATGTTTTGAGTTATAGTTGGACTTTGGTATTCGATTTACAGCTTTCAAACTTAGTTACAAAGACCCTATTGAATGCCATGTGTGAGTACATGTAACATAAGTTGGGTTATCGAGCAGGTTAAGCTCGGTCACTCGTCATGGCCCTAGGTTGGGTCGTGACAAAAGTGGTATCAAAGCAGTTCAGTCCTCGGCATGTTCGCAGACGGTGTTTAGTACAGTCTTGTTATCGGTGTGTTGTGCACCACATCTATAAACAGGAGGCTACGAGACATTAATAGGGTATCATTCATTCTTTCATGTTAGAGATCGTGCAAATAAAGTTGTGTCATAAGTGAGATCCCCAGAGATAGGACTCCAGACTTCTTCCGGCTGAGGTAGGGGCAGAGGTGGAGAATCTAGCTCCAGTACTGGGACGCATCGTATATGCGCTCTAGGTGGGAGACCGGGTCCAGAGACACCACATGATGCACCATCAGATATACCCTTCTTCAGATTATTTATTGATGAGTTTAAGCTATATACGAACTGTCCCTAACCACTATGCCATGATGTATTACAACATAAATTAGGATACAAGCATAGGAGTTAATGGGGTAAATCGAGACAAAAGACTTAGTGAAAAACTTAGTTGAAACCTTAAGGGGGGAAGTGCCCATAACATAGCAAAACCATAGCTATAAATCGGAACTAGGGTAAACGAATAGAAGACTACCCTTGATATGTAACCTTTTAGTTATTATAACATGATACTGGCGGTATTGGATACGATTAATTTGACCTTAAATAGTACCGTCATAATTTACTCTATTGTTTAACTATCCATAAAACTTCTATAAGTTACATATTTCCAACATTCGAGGACGAATGTTTCTAAAGGGGGAGGATGTTACACCCCGGAAAACTTTTCGTGTTACCGAGACTGTAGACGACAGTGGAGGCCATATGGTGTAAGTTGGTTAATACGTTACTTGACAAATAACCCTCGTAACCGTAAGTTAAGGTGGGGCCCACATGTCGGAATTTTATAAAGGGCATGTGACAAGATATATGAATAGTACATAGGAAGTTTAGTAAGTCTTAAGAGGGACATTTAAGCCAAATATGAGTATAAGCACTCCAAAAGGATGATTTAAGGATACGTTTTCGGGTGATATATCTTTACAAGGCCAACACACAATTATATGTTGCGAATTTGGGAACACACAAAACATTAAAGTTGTAGATAATTGCAGTACCTTTCCAACCATAGGTCGTGGGCCTTCATGAGACATAGAGATAACAAGTTATGGATGTTTTAAGGAGGAAAGATCAAACTGGCAGTGGGCTCGGCCCAACCCGACTCCAAGTCGGGTCAGGCCCACTTCCTTGGCTATTTAAGGAAAATTTTCACCCATTATCTTACTCATTGCATGCCAAAAGATCCAGAATATTTTAGAGAGAGAGTGTGAGGAGAGTTAGAGAGATAAAGAAAGGGTTCGATCAAGTTCGAGGCCCCGAATTCCGAGGCTCGTGAAGGATAAAGTGTAATACGAGTTGTCGTCGTCGTTTCAAGTTAAATATTGAACTTGGGGGATGATATTTTCGTGGTTGAGCTGCTGCTAAGGTATGCATTATTTTCTTATCTTTGTTATTGAGATGATTACGTGGAGATTTAACGGATTAAAGTGTTAGAAATATAGTTGTAATTATCGTATACCGAATATTAAGGCGTTGTGGTTTAGAGGCTGTTTTGGATAGAGTTGTAAGATGATTTTAGTCATATTATTGTTGTAAATTGTTAGATTTGTTGTTGTTGTTGATTATTAGCTTAATTGGAATTGTTGGGTTTGTAGGATTATAGGGGAGATGTTGTCCAAATCCCGTTAGGCGACAGAATAAATGATTAGTTAGAATAATCTTGTTGGCCTGGTCTTAATCCCTATATTATTGATGGTATTTTAGTTGATTAAGCTCGGGAAGGGACTCGAGGATTAACTTGAGGCATAAATAAGGTATGTAAGGCTAACGCTTCTTTCATATTTTGGCATGATCCCTTTATTATGACACCTAAAGAATGTAAAACATAAGTACTCTATTCTTAATTGGATGTGGAGTCGATATCCAATGTCTTGTTTCGCTCATGTTATACTCTTGTCGATAATTCGAAGGAAGTTTCTGCGATACATTATACTTACACGCTCACTACAAAGCAAATGGTAAATGAAGGAAACTCTAAAACTTGTTCTCAAAATCTCTCCAAAGGGAGTTGTAATAGAAACCACTCTGAAAGGGGTTCAACGTTTTGTAACTTCATTACATATTCATACTGTATATCATATGTATTGTTATTGTTCCACCTGATCAGCTGGATTATGATATTCTTAAGCCGAGTTGGTCGCCCGGCGGGCCACCTAAGCCGTTTAAGCGTCACCGGTGCCATCATGACTACGCTGGAAGCGACCGTCCGAAGGGACTATTGTGTTATTAGTCGAAAGCGGCTACGAGTAGGATATTCTATATTTATATTGTGTATGCTAGAATTTGTGTAAGGGACCACATGACATGGTTCAAAGTGATGTTCCAGGTTACTCCCAGGTTGCTTTCTAAACTTGCTTACTGTTACGCTTTTCCTTGTTTTATGATTCAGTATTGTCTTACATATTCCGTACTGACCCCCTTTCTTCGGGGGGCTGCGTTTCATGCCCGCAGGTTCAGGGATTCGGTTACACGATCCAGCCACCTAGGAGGAGTCAGCATTGAGAGTCAGACAGCTTCACTTGCTTCGCAGACTGTTCCTGTTTTGGTATAATTTTGTTTGTCTGCATCCTGGGTCCGACGAGGCCCTGTCCCGTCACTTATGCATGGTCATACTCTTCTAGTAGTTTGCGGACAGCGTGGGTGTCATGGGTAATATTTGTCCTTGCCGGCCGTTGTTTTTTTTTACAGAAGTATCGGCAGCCTCGTTGGCTTACCTTGTGACATGTTACGTATATATAAGTTAGTTTTGAGTTACAGTTGAACTTTGGTATTCTATTTACAACTTTCAAACTTAGTTACAAAGACCCTATTGAATGACATGTGTGAGTACATGTAACATAAGTTGGGTTATCGGGCAGGTTAAGCTCGGTCACTCGTCATGGCCCTAGGTTGTATCGTGACAAAAGTGGTATCAGAGAAGTTTAGTCCTCGGCATATTCGCAGACGGTGTCTAGTAGAGTCTTGTTTATCGGTGTATTGTGCACCACATCTATAAACAGGAGGCTACGAGACATTAATAGGGTGTCATTCCTTCTTTCATGTTAGAGATCGTGCGAATAGAGCTGTGTCATAAGTAAGATCCCCAGAGATAGGACTCCAGACTTCTTCCGACTGAGGTCGGGGCAGAGGTAGAACATCTAGCTCCAATACTGGGCCTCATCGTATCTATGCTCTAGGTGGGATACCGGGTCCAGAGACACCGCAGGATGCACCATCAGGTATACCCTTCTTCAGATTATTTATTGATGGGTTTAAGTTATATACGAACTGTCCCTTACCACTATGACATGATGCATTACAACATAAGTTAGGATACAAGCATAGGAGTTAATGGGGTAAATCGAGACCTAAGACTTAGTGAAAAACTTAGTTGAAACCTTAAGGGGGGAAGTGCCCATAGCATAGCAAGACCATAGCTATAAATCAGAACCAGGGTAAACGAATAGAAGACTACCCTTGATATGTAACCTTTTAGTTATTATAACATGATACTGGCGGTATTGAATACGATTAATTTGACCTTAAATAGTACCTTCATGTTTTACTCTATTCTTTAACTATCCATAAAACTTCTATAAGTTATATATTTCCAACATTCGAGGACGAATGTTCCTAAGGGGGGAGGATGTTACACACCGAAAAACTTTTCATGTTATCGAGACTGCAGACGACAGTGGAGGACATATGGTGTAAGTTGGTTAATACGTTACTTGACAAATAGCCCACGTAACCGTAAGTTAATGTGTGGCCCACATGTCGGGATTTTATAAAGGACATATGACAAGTTATATGAATAGTACATAGGAAGTTTAGAATGTCTTAAGAGGGACATTTTAGCCAAATATGAGTATAAGCACTCCAAAAGGATGATTTAAGGATACGTTTTCGGATGATATAGCTTTACGAGGCCAACACACAATTATATGTTGCGAATTTGGGAACACACAAAATATTAAAGTTGTAGATAATTGAAGTACCTTGAACACACAACATAGGGATAAAAAGTTATGGATGTTTTAAGGAGTAAAGGTCAAAATGGCAGTGGGCTCGACCCAACCCGACTCCAAGTCGGGTCAGGCCCACTTCCTTGGCTATTTAAGAAAAATTTTCACCCATTATCTTCCTCATTGCATGCCAAAAGATCCAGAATATTTTAGAGAGAGAGAGAGTTAGAGAGATAAAGCAAGGGTTCGATCAAGTTCGAGGCCCCGAATCCCGAGGCTCGTGAAGGATAAAGTGTAATACGAGTTGTCGTCGTCGTTTCAAGCTAAATATTGAACTTGGGGGGATGATATTTTCGTGGTTGAGCTGCTGCTAAGGTATGTATTATTTTCTCATCTTTGTTATTGAGATGATTACGTGGAGATTTAACGGATTAAAGTGTTAGAAATTGTCACGACCTGATCCGGCGTTGATCGGTGCCCTACTCAGGCACCCTTACGGTATACATCGAGAGATAATCAGGAACATACATCAAACTTATAAAATAAATTAACAAAAAATAATCAACAGGTTAGCCGATAAGGCTACCTCCCTGGACATATATATATATATATATATATATATATATATATATATATATATCTATATATATATATGTAGCCAAAAGCAGTTACATCCTTTTCCTTTTACAAGATGACCCACAAGATATGACTACAGACCTCTAAGAGTATTGACATAACAACTGTGACGGGACAGGGCCCCGCTATACCCCTGAATGTACAACAACCGACAATACCAGGGATCTGAACCAAAGATAAGCCTTTGGAGTGAATGGAGCTTTTATCCAAAACTGAACAGAGATCCTAGAGCGAGGATCACCAACCTGTGTACCTAAAACCCGCGGGCATAAACGCAGCCCCCCGAAAGGGGTCAGTACAACAGGTACCGAGAATGGAACGGAAATAAGGTACAGTAAACAATCATAATTGTACCAAAGAATGACAGGGGCAAGTATAAAAAGTAAATACCAGATCCTACCGTGCCATTTCCACTCATAAACTGAATCGTACATTATTATCTTTTTCCATTTTCAATAAGAGTTATAATCAAATTCTTACATTCATACTTAGGAAAAATCATCAAGTTCATAAACACATAACTTACGTATCTTGCATAACATAATCCGACCCTTTATGGAGGGACGCCTCATTTTGGAGTTCACTTTGATTATCCATACGTGATAACGTAACCCGGCCCATTTGCGGGACACGACGAATTCATAAAAAGTCTTCCCACGAAGGTATACTGCCCGGCCCATTCTAGGATGCGATAAAGTCATATAAGTCTGTCCATAAAGGTATATTGCCCGGCCCTTTTCCTGGGACGCGATAAAGTCATATAAGTCTGCCCATAAAAGTATACTGCCCGGCCCATTCCTGGGACGCGATAAAGTCATATAAGTTTGTCCATAAAGGTATATTGTCCGACTCATTCTGGGACGCGATAAAGTCATATAAGTCTCCCATAAAGGTATACTGCCCGGCCCATTCCTGGGACGCGATAAAGTCATATAAGTATGCCCATAAAGGTATACTTCCCGGCCCATTCCTGGACGCGATAAAGTCATATAAGTCTGCCCATAAAGGTATACTGTCCGGCCCATTCCTGGGACGCGATAAAGTCATATAAGTCTGCCCATAAATGTATACTGCCCGACCCATTCCTGGGACGCGATAAAGTCTCTTTACATAACATTTTAAACCATCTTTTCACTTCTTCTTAAGTCGTTATAACAACTTCCCATAAAGCTATTATAACAACCTTTCACTTTAGAGAACTTAAGGCACTTTTATTTCTTATTACTTTAGGGAAAATTAAACCCAAAAGTACTACGTACATACATACTTAAAAAGAATCATAAAACTCTTTCTCTTTTAAATCAATAAACTTCTTCTTTTGAAAACTCAAGTTACATTCTCTTTTTAAATCAAGTCATTCCTTTCTTTAAGAATCAAGTCCCCTAACTTGAAAAATAAAGTCTCATAACCTTTTTAGAAATCAAGGTTCATAGTCTTAAAACTTCATAACATAAACTCTTTTAATTTAAGTAACATATACTTTTATGAGTTGTGAATAGTTATACTCGTTTATAACGATCTTATTAAAGCAACCATGATCTAGAAAATGTAATACAATTTTGTCTTATCTTAGTTTCTATGCAGATGGAGAATTCTACTCATTTTTAGTATAATTGATTGTCGATACATTTTTATTAACGCTGCAATGGCTTGTTCGATACTTATTCTCATTAGTGCAGTAAATTAGCAAAGTCACCTCGACTACACACACTTCCTAACAACTCTTACCAACATCCCCCATAAGACTTGGTAAGAACTTTGGATAACTTAGACATACCTTTTACATAGAGTAAATCAACATACGTACCTCTTAACTTCTAAGAGTAGAAGGAATCATGAAATAACACCACATGTATATTTCACACATACAACATGCCAAAAGAAGGAAGAGGTTCACATACCTCGCGACGACTATCGACAAGTAGCAAAATGCTCCCAAGTACTTCATCCTTGATAGCTGTTCCACCCTTCAAGTAGGTAGCAAAATGCTCCCAAGTACTTCATTCTTGATAGATTTTCCACCCTTCAAGTAGAATACGCTACACGTAATACTTTAACCTATAGTAATCATAACATGTCTATCAACTCCTAGCTTATCAACGTGGAATAATACTAAGTGCTAGGTCTCTTATTCTACGGAAATTTGGGCAGCACTTCCTTTGTTTCTACGTACTTTTCCACCTTTTTTCAAGGCCCGAAATCAATAACCAACATGTCACATTTAAGGCTCAACAATTCAGCTAACCAAAGGGGATTACACGCCTTAACAGGACGTGTAAAATTCTGCCCCACAATTTAATATAAAACAGTCCATAATCTTTAGGCAATTCTCGGCAATATCAAGGACAACAACAACATCTATTTCTTTTCCAATTCCTTTTCAATCCAAGTTGTTATTCTAACATGTTATATAGCCGCAATCGACTATAACAACTATAATCCCTTCTTTCTATAACATGCAACGATCGTAATTAATAATTAAATTGAATTACAATCTTAATGGCTAACATGAACTTTTCGGATTTAGGCTTCCAAAATTCCATAACACTTATCAATCTTCATAATATATATCACATGATCATTTCTAACTTATCATAACATGGAATCTCTAATTACAATAGTAAGACGGAGATTTATACCTCAATAAGCTCAAATCCAATCCAAGACTTAAAGTCGATCCTTAGCAACTTTAGCTCCTCTTCTCGATGTTCCAATCTACTCCAAGCAACCCTTGGAAGCTCATAAACAACTTTTCTTCCATTTCCAACTTCAAAGTTGAAGAACACCTTAGGTTTTCATCTTGCGACTAACGTAAAAACGTAGTCTTTTTGGGATTTTTCTATTGAGATAACCTTGCAATACCTCTAGGAACCTTGGGTTAAAGTATGGTGAATTATGAAACAAGATTGCAATTTTTTTTGTGTGAAAAGAGCTCAATGCCGAGACCTACATTAACACTAGCTCAAGTTTCTTAAAATTTCTCTAAGTGTAGAATTGTCTTGCACTAGTATAAGATATATACTAAAATCAAGGGCCAAGATTAAAATAAATGTGTGGCTAGGATCTTAGTCAATTATGATCAATATTATCAAGTTTCCACTTGACCCTTTGACTTGGTCAGTTCTTTTATTCATCCAACAAGCATGTGGAGGGTGACACGTATCACCCTCCCATTGGTCCATAATATTTCGTTTTCCAAAATTTCCATAATTGGTCAAAATATCGGAAACCTCGTGGGCCCCACAAAAACGTAAAATTTTCCGAGTGGGCCCCACGTATCCAACTTAGAAAATAAAATTCCATAGTTCCGATAAATTCCAACAGTCTCAAATAAAAATTATGAGAACCCAATTCTCATTAACGAACAATTTCCTTCCCGAGGTTCGGAAGATTTTTTCCTTGGAAAACAATTCTTTCTTTCGTTCAAATTTTTAAGTCCTGTGTTCTCGCATCTATTCTCGTATACATGTCCTGGAATTATGGGGTGTAACAAAAATATAGTTGTAATTATCGTATACTGAATATTAAGGCGTTGTGGTTTAGGGGTTGTTTTGGATAGAATTGTAAGATAATTTTAGTCATATTATTGTTATAAATTGTTAGATTTGTTATTGTTGTTGGTTATTAGCTTAATTGGAATTGTTGGGTTGGTAGGATTTGATGTGCGATTTATACACACGCTAAACGCAAGTGCACGTATCGTGACAAATAATATAGTTAGAAGACCGGGTTATCGTCCTCAGGGAATAGTGTCCAATTACCAACCTCTATTCTGTAGTATCTATTTGGTGACTGATAATTTGATGATTTGTTTATAGCTATGATTATAGATGCTAACTAAATTATTTTACTTTACTTCAGATATGGTAGAAATAGGGCTTCCAAATCTCCTCGACTATCCGCTCGCTTTACTCGTTAATGCAAATAATTAAGGTTCTTCTTCTATGTTGAGATAGCAGGTTAACTAAGCCGTTTTATACTCCTGTTAAGGTAATATAAATACTCAACCCCAATATAAACCTGTTACACCCCGTAATTTCAGGACATGTTTATAAGAACGTACGTAAGAACTCATAGACGTTAAGATTTGAGACTAGTAAAAATTTATCGGAATAATGGAATGTCGGGAAACGAATATTGCGACTAATGGGAGGGTGACACATGTCACCCCTAGGTTGGTCTTGGTCGAATTAGGCCATGGGTAGAAAGGTCATTTGACCAAAGTAAATATGAACAAGTCTTGCAAGCTAGAGCTTGAGTTTATTGACTAAGTCAAAGAGCCACTTGGCTTGATATTTAAATCCCATTCATCCAAACCCAACATGTGTTGCAATCTTGACCCTCCATATTGTTATATAACCACACTAGTAGCAAGACAAGCTTCCCACACTTAGAAAAAATTTCAAGAAAACTTGTTCTTTCTAAGGAGCTCTCGGGTTAGGGTCTCATTGAAGGAGAAAAAATTTCGTTTGTGGTTCAATAATACCAACACTTTAAACCAAGGTTCCTAAGGGTATTGTAAGGGTATCTCAATAGAAATATCCCGGGAAAATGTCGTTTTTGCATTAGTCGCAAGGTGAAAACCTAAGTCGCTTTCATAGGTTTTGTTTGGAACTTGAAGGGAAGTTGTTTGTGAACTTCTAAGGGCTTCAAGTGGCGGATTGGAGCGTCAAGGAAAGGAGCTAAGTTTCTAAGGAGCGACTTCGGATCTTGAAGTTGGATTAAGGCTTGTCAAGGTAACAATCTTATTCTCTCAAGTGTTATAAGATTTCATATTGTTGTAGTTATGATTATAAACAAGCATGAGAGATATATTGTAGATTGATAAGTGTTATGGATATTGGAAGCCTAAAATCCGAAATGACATTGTTAGCCATTTGAAATTGAAATACAATTTGGTCGATAGTTAGAATCGTCGCATGTTATCTAATTGAAGATTTTAGTTGTTATACTCGATTGCGGCTATATAACATGTTAGACTAAACAACTTGGATTGAAAAAGGAATTGGATAAGACTTTGCATTGATGTACATTATGGCCGAAAATGGCATTGGTTATTGAATTACTTGGAATTAACTGTGGGACAGAATTTTACACATCTTGTTAGGCGTGTAATCCCTTTTTGTTAGCTACATTGTTGAGCCTTAAATGTGGCATGTTTGGTTATTGAATTCGGGCCTTGAAAAAGGTGGAAAAGTACGTAGAAATAAAGGAAGTGTTGTCCGATTTTCCGTAGAATTTGGTGACTTTATACTTGGAATATTCTATGTTTGAAGCTAGAGGTTAATAGACGTATTATGGTTATTATAGGTTGACATACTACGTACGGCATATTGGACTTATCAAGTGGATTGAACCGAAGAGGTATGTGGAACTTTCTTATCTCTTGAGCATGAGTAGTTGTAAATGTATAGTACGGTAGACGTACGAGACTTAAATGAATTTAGTTTCATTTGATATCCTTGACTTGTTTTAAGAATGTCCAAGTTGGTTGAGTTAGAGAATTAACTCACTTGTTTTAAAGATTAAAGATATCTTAGTTTCTAAAGTTAAGAAACTTGATTTCTAAAGTTAAGAGACTTGGAGTATTTTGAAAGTATATGCTACTTGGTTTTTTGAAAGTATAAGTCTCTCGGTTATAAAAAGGAATGTAAGTGTCTAAAGCATAAAGTTAGTATAACGGCTTTATGGAAAGTTGGTTATAATAACTTTATGGAAGGTTAAAAAAATGGTTTACTCTAGTGAAGTAAATAAAGAAAAATGACTTGAAATGAAGAAAGACAAATTGATTTAAAGGCATCAGTTGCTTAAAGTTTTAAAGTAAAAAGTCACTTGGTTTATAAGCCTATAAATGTATTTCTAAAAGGTATTGTGACTTGTCTTGAAAGGTAAATATGACTTGATACTACAGTTATTAGTATCTTGAGGTTTTATATGAAAAAAAGTCATTTTAAAAGAATAGAAGTACATAGTACTTTGGGTTAAATTCCCGGATTTTATAATGACATGTTAGTGCTTAAGTAAACTAAAATGAGAGTGTATTGTTATACCCCGTATTTCCAGAGTATGTACGTGAGGACGTACGTAGAAAAGTTTGAGCCTTAAAGTTAGGCATATGACCGAAAATTTTGTTCACAACCCCCGAAAAGAATCGTTTTTTAAATGACGTTTTACAAAACTTGCGAAGGAAAATTCGGCTATGTCATTTATAATTTTTGCAGATTTTTCCGAGGCGAAATATTTTGGACCAACGGGAGGGTGACACTTGTCACCCTCAAAGTGGACGATTTGTGTGGCCGTATGGTGCACGATTTCTTGCCATGTTTTGTGCCTAAATCATGGGTCAATGTTTGTGAGGGAATTGTGGAGTAGGGCTAGGGGCACTTGGGCAAATCTTGGCCCTCCACTTGCCCCCCCACTTGGCTTGATCATGGCCATTGAACTCCCTATAAATACCCCAGCTGTGAAGACTTCTTCATCCACAAATCTCTAAGTCTTGAAATCCCTCTCCCTCCCTCTCTATGGTTTCGTCCAAAGCCTCCTCCCTCCCCCGTTGTGAGGCCCGCAGCGAGAGCCCCTCCTTGGCCGAAAGTATCCCCCTCCCCCCCTCCGAGGGGTGCTAGCCGAAACCTACCCTCCTCAGTGTGGTGTTGTGCTCGTGAAAATACCCACTATTGGTAGAAAATACTCTCAGTATTGTTACTATACCAAAATACCTTAGCCTTATACCTTGTGGTATTCCAAAGTTACTTACATCGTAGAGCAGGAAATACTACTTTACGTCCTTTTAGTCTCAAACCGAAACCCTAAGGAAAATCTTCATAGCCGGTTGAAGTATTAAGAAGAAGTTGCGTAGAACTTCTAAGGGTTGTTTGGAGCGGGTTGGAGCGCCCAAAGTAGTAGCTAAACGTTGCTCAGGATCGACATTTAAACTTGGATAATTTTGGGCTTATCGAGGTAAATATCTTGTCTCCCTATTGTAATTAAGTTTACATACTATTGAAGTATAAGAATTAAGTATAAGTTATATCTGAGGAAGGTATATAAGAAGGAATTGAATTGTACTTACATAGAATTTGTATTCTGATGAACTTGTGAAGTTTGACGGGTAAGGAAGTGCTGCCCAATTTTCCGTAGAATCTTGTATCTAGATTTATTCTACCGAGTAGTCTAGACTTTGATAGACTTGTATAACAATTATAGGTTGAAGTACTGCGAGTAGCGTGATCTACTTGAAAGGTGGACAAGGCTAGCCGGGTAATAGCGGTGGAGCGTTTTGCTAATAGTCGATAATCGTCGCGAGGTATGTGATTCTTCCTATCCTCTTGAGCATGATATTTTAAAGAATATATATATAGTACGGTAGACGTACGTGTGTTAACTGAACGTAGTTTTACGGCAATGTCTTTTGACTTAAGCCAGAATAATAAGAATCTTGAAGTATTTCAAAAGAATTGAGAATCCTTTTTGAAAGAAGAATAATACTTGGTTTTAAAAGCTTAAGAGTTATACTAGCTTTATGGGAAGTTAGGTATAACGACTTAAGAGAGATAAAAAGAATGGTTTATTGATTTTAGAATTTAAGAGACTTGATCTTAAAAGATAAGAGACTTGACTTAATTGAATTAATCTGAATTTTGTTAAAAAGTGTGAGACCTCATTCGTGAGTAATGAGTACTTGGTTTTTAAAAGGAATAATGTTTCTTGATTGCGGAAATCGAATAAGTATCGAACAAACCACGTAGCGCTAATAAAGGAAATGTGTTGACTACTAAAGTATTATTAAAACCGGTAGAAACCTCCAATGCGTAGAAGCAAAGATGAGACAAAATGATGTTACATTTCCTAGATCATGGTTTGCTTTAATAAGATTGTTATAAACAAGAATAACCTACTCACATATAAGGCATATGTTTCTCAAATTGTTTTAAAGGAGAATTATATCATTAAGTGATTACAACTATGGACTACGAAACCTTTCGAAAATGAGAAACTTGAGTATTTGAAATTAGGCAAACTTGAACGTTTGGAAAGAATATTGTTACTTGATTTTACAAAGAGAAGTGTTTTGGTTTACTTAAAAGATAGTCCCTCTATTTTTATACTACTGTATTGTGTGACTTTTGTGAAAAGCGGATCTTTTAAAGGGTTAATGTATGAAGTACTTTGGGGATAAAAACCGAACTTGTTAACATAAAGTAGAAAGTACCTTGTGTGAATAACTTGATTGTATTGGTTTGTGATAGCCTTGTAATACTTTCTTGTTGATTTGATAAGTAAACATGTTAGGATCTTTACGTGTGTTAGTATCTTGTGATGTTTGTAGGGGTTTCCACTTGTTGTTCTTATGTTGTTTAACGATAAGTCGTTATGTTAGTATTATATCACTCACCTCTTGACATGATTCCGGGTTGTCGCCTCCGACGCGGGTAGACTTCAAAGTGTCTGTGTGACCTATGATTCGAGAATACCTATGCGGTGCAGTGGCCTATGCGAGCTACGGAGTTCGGGTTAGTGCGGCCTTTATGGTCATGCGGTCTATGTGGCCATGCGGATCGCGAGTCGGGGCGTTGCTAGGGAGTAGCTACCGATGCGAGGAATACCTCACGCGGCCATTGGAGTGGCCTATGCGAGTCGCGGAAGTTCGAGGACTAGACGCGACATTAGATCGCGGCGAGTTGCGGCCCGATCATGTGGCGGTGCAGACAGATTTCATGATACGATTTATGACCTTGTTGGTACCGTGGTTTTAGTAGTCGGCTATGCCTTCGTACTTACCCCAGACGGTTTTATTATGACACAGTGGGACACGTGTTCATGTGTATTCTTTAGTATGTTGATATCATGGATCGGCGGTGAGGGAAGGTATTCCACGCATGATTGATGTTGTGGGCGTGAGACCCATAGTTACATTTGAGTGATGACTTTGAGGCGTGAGTCACGACTTGACATGACTGCTTATTTATTGTGAACTGTAGTTTGGTTATCATACATGTCTCCTGCTTTATATATAGACTACTATGATTTCATTTACAGTATTTTCAGTTTCACATACTTGGTACCTGTTGTACTGACCTCCTTCGGGGGGCTGCGTTCATGCCGCAGGTAGAGGTACACCAGTGTTGATCCTCGCTCATAGGGTCACAGTTCAGCGTTTGGGAAGCTCCGTTTCTCGGGAGGCTTATCCGTGGGATCGTCCCCGTCGTCAGGTACTTACATTCGTGGTATTGCGGCCCTGTTCCGCCATTGTTGTCATATCATTCTTAGAGTGCATAGTAATGCTTGATGTGGGCGGGGTTTGTAAAAGGGATATAGCTCAAGTTTATATATATTTATGCCGAAAGGCAACTTTTCTCTGATAAACTGATTTTATTTCATGTCTTGTTTTATATTCCGCTGATTACTCTGATGTATGTCTACTTGGGTGCCCGGGGTAAGGCACCAGTCACGGGCCCGGGTTCGGGTCGTGACAAAAGTGGTATCAGAGCAGTTAATCCTCGGAAAGTGTCTACAGACCGTATCTTGTAGAGTCTTGATTATCGGTGTGTTGTGCACCACACCCATAATCAGGAGGCTATAAGATATTTAGGATTGGTTTCCATTCTTCTCACTCTGAGATCGTGCCTTAGAGCTGTGTTATAAGTTGAACCCCTCCAACATATTTCTTTCCCTTACCGTTATGCCTCCGCGTAAGGCAACCCGGGCCTAGAAGGGCAAGGCAGCCGAGGGAGCTGCGAGTAGAGTACAGAGGGTTACGAGGGCACAGGCCCAATCATCACCTAGGGTGGTGCTTCATTCGGGGAGTTCTGCGACATCGCCAGCCCCAGCAGAGTTTAGCACGGCGGCAGCAGTTCCTACTGCGGCCATGACATTTACACCTTCAGTTCCACGACCAGTAGCAGGAAGTATGGGTTGCAAAGAGACGCCCTTGTTACTAGCTAGGGATTTAGCAACCAGAGAGCATATTATGTATCGATTTATCACGGGTCTTGATGACTATCTGAGAGAGGTTGTGTAAGAGTAGCTCTTCAGTCAGGCATGAGCATGGCTCACAGACAGCTTATGCGCAGCACGCAGAGGAACGTAGAGGTCGACGGATTAACCAAGATCAGCAGAAGAGGGCCAGATCAGCAGGGTCCTTTGGTAACTTTCGAGGCGGATCGCCTCAGCAGCAGACTGGATATGCACCTCCGCCAGTGCAGAGTGGTCTTCCACAGACTTCAGGACGTTCGGGGTATGCCGTAGTTGGTCAGAACTCCAGGGCTCCTGATTCACAGCTATACGTAGGTCCTAGCCACCGGTTCGATTTTTCCCGGTGTTCACAGCGATGTGACGCCATCCCGGGGAATGTCATCTTGTAGTTGGTGCTTGTTTTACCTGCGGCCGTCAGGGCCATGTGTCGAAAAGATGTCCTAGTGGGAGGACTCAGCTTACCAGATTAGTTGCGGATTCAGTGGCTCGGAAAGGAAGGGTTGTTAGCCAGAGGAGGCCACGCCCACCTCGGTGTGGCCGTTGTGGTAGATGTCATTGTGGGGAGTGAAGCAGTAGATACATGTATATCCTTAACCCTCTAGAGATTTGTATGTGTGATAAGATGAGTATACCTTAAGTGTTATGATCAGATAGCATTGTGTTAATTGTGATTAGAAATCATGGTTAGTTAACCGGGTAAGATTGGGGATAAGGAAAGTGTGAGCCTTAGAGTTTTATGCGTAGAGACCTTAGAGGTAAGGCCATCTCGAGTAAAAGATGTATTTTTATGTTTGACCCTTATCGGAGTGCATAGTACACGTGAGATATGTTTGTGTGATAAATCCCTGTGTGGTATGAAATGAAAGAGGGTAGTTGAGCTAAGAAGACCACTAGGTTTTCGTGACTTGATTAGTGAGATTGTTCCGGATCGGGGAACAAGAGTTTTGCGCGATAGCGGGTCGGATTGCGGACCAATTGCGGGTCAACCCGCGGCCTGTATGGTGGTGGGGTCAGTTTGGGGTGGTCCCGCTTTGTGATAGGGTCACGAGGGTGTTAGGCCCAAGTTTAGTTAACCAGCGTACGAGTTCGTGGATGCGTTCGACCAGTAGTCGGGCCGATGAGGTCACCCCATCTTATCTTTCATCAAACCGCGGTACTCGCGATGGGTTATGCGAGATGATTATATCGGGAAGGTTGTAAGGTCGCACGAGGTGCCCGCTTTCACCTTATGTCGAGCAGTGGAGCCAGTGTTACGGCTATTTTCGTTTACGAAGTTTTACCGCAGGGTTAGGAACTGGTGAGTCTCCTCAGACGCATTCGCCTCGGCCGATGTTTTGGATTACAGGGGTATCTGTGAGGATTGTTGCCTCCAGTTAGGAAGTGTTTTATGGCTACCATTTCAGTGTTCGGATATCGCCTTATGACGCCTTGTAGGGCGGAAGTGTAAGTCACGGCCGATTGGTTCGATGTTGGCAAGGTTCAAATAGGTTCATTCTTGTTTCAGAGGATGTGGATAGGTGAAGCTTATCCGTAAGAGGTTAGTAGCACTCGAGTCAGCGAAGTTGTGCGGGTAATCGACGTCGACACTTGGAGTTCAGGTTGATGGTAGGATTTCTTGAAGGTACCACCCCGGAATGGGTGTGACGAGTTTTGGAAAACAGAGGAAACTTAGCCCGAGTTACTTTGGGCCTTTTCAGGTCATGTGAAGAGTAGGCCAGGTCGCCTATAGGTTAGCATTGCCGTCCGACTTAGGAGGCAGTACGTCCGGTCTTTCATGTTGTTATGTTCGGAAAAGTATCGGAGATCCATCCAGAGTGTTCCCAGTTAATGATGATCAAGTTGGAGGTGGTAACCCAGAGATTCTGGAAACAAAAGCAGTAACAGAAATGTGATAAGTTATGAGAAAGAGTTCGAGTGTACGAGAAGGGTACGACGAGTAAGGGAAGAAGCGAGCATGTGTTAAGAATATAGATGTGATCATTTCTTTTGTAAAGTGAAGGTGCGAAGGGAGTATCTTTTAGCCCTTGGGTAGGAGTTTTTGTGATGTTAGAGGTGATTCCTCGTGGACTTGGATTAAATATTTGAGCGTATGTTATTTTATGGCCAGGTGTGGCATGTTTGTTTTCGTAAGTATAGTAGTGAAGACTATACTGGCGCATGTATGTTTTGAGACTTAGAAGGAACATTCGGGACGAATGTTTCTAAGGAGGGGAGAATGTTATACCCCGTATTTCCAGAGTATGTACGTGAGGACGTACGTAGAAAAGTTTGAGCCTTAAACTTAGGCATAGGACCGAAAATTTTGTTCACAACCCCCGAAAAGAATCGTTTTTCGACGAAACGTTTTACAAAACTTGCGAAGGGAAAATTCCAGCTATGTCATTTATAATTTTTGCAGATTTTTCCGAGAGACGAAATATTTTGGACCAACGGGAGGGTGACACTTGTCACCCTCAAAGTGGACGGTTGTGTGGCCGTATGGTGCACGATTTCTTGCCATGTTTTGTGCCTAAATCATGGGTCAATGTTTGTGAGGGAATTGTGGAGTAGGGCTAGGGGGCACTTGGGCAAATCTTGGCCCTCCACTTGCCCCCCACTTGGCTTGATCATGGCCATTGAACTCCCTATAAATACCCCCTGTGTGAAGACTTCGTCATCCACAAATCTCTAAGTCTTGAAATCCCTCTCCCTCCCTCTCTATGGTTTCGTCCAAAGCCTCCTCCCTCCCCCTTTGTGAGGCCCCTTGGCCGAGAGCCCCCTCCCACTTGGCCGAAAATATCCCCCCCCCCCTCCTAGGGGTGCTAGCCGAAACCTACCCTCCTCCTTGTGGTGTTGTTCTCGTGAAAATACCCCCCTCTTGGTAGAAAATACTCTCCAAGTATTGTTACTATACCAAAATACCTTAGCTTTATACCTTGTGGTATTCCAAAGTTACTTCTATACGTAGAGCCCGGAAATACTACTTTATGTCCTTTTAGTCTCAAACCGAAACCCTAAGGAAAATCTTCATAGCCGGTTGAAGTATTAAGAAGAAGTTGCGTAGAACTTCTAAGGGTTGTTTGGAGCGGGTTGGAGCGCCCAAAGTAGTAGCTAAACGTTGCTCAGGATCGACATTTAAACTTGGATAATTTTGGGTTTATCGAGGTAAATATATTGTCTCCCTATTGTAATTAAGTTTACATACTATTGAAGTATAAGAATTAAGTATAAGTTATATACAAGGAAGGTATATAAGAAGGGAATTGAACTGTACTTACATAGGACTGTATTTACAGTAGACTTGTGAAGTTTGACGGGTAAGGAAGTGCTGCCCAATTTTTCGTAGAATCTTGTATCTAGATTTATTCTACCGAGTAGTCTAGACTTAGATAGACTTGTATAACCATTATAGGTTGAAGTACTGCCAGTAGCGTGATCTACTTGAAAGGTGGACAAGGCTAGCCGTAATAAGCGGAGCGCTTTGCTAATAGTCGATAATCGTCGCGAGGTATGTGATTCTTCCTATCCTCTTGAGCATGATATTTTAAAGAATATATATATAGTACGGTAGACGTACGTGTGTTAACTGAACGTAGTTTTACGGCAATGTCTTTTGACTTAAGCCTGAATAATAAGAATCTTGAAGTATTTCAAAAGAATTGAGAATCCTTTTTGAAAGAAGAATAATACTTGGTTTTAAAAGCTTAAGAGTTATACTAGCTTTATGGGAAGTTAGGTATAACGACTTAAGAGAGATAAAAAGAATGGTTTATTGATTTTAGAAGTTAAGAGACTTGATCTTAAAAGATAAGAGACTTGACTTAATTGAATTAATCTGAATTTTGTTAAAAAGTGTGAGACCTCATTCGTGAGTAATGAGTACTTGGTTTTTAAAAGGAATAATGTTTTACTGATTGCGGAAATCAGAATAAGTATCGAACAAACCACAGCAGCGCTAATAAAGGGAAATGTGTTGACTACTAAAGTATTATTAAAACCAGTAGAAACCTCCATCTGCATAGAAGCAAAGATGAGACAAAATGATGTTACATTTCCTAGATCATGGCTGCTTTAATAAGATTGTTATAAACAAGAATAACCTACTCACATATAAGGCATATGTTTCTCAAATTATTTTAAAGGAGAATTATATCATTAAGTGATTAAAACTATGGACTACGAAACCTTTCGAAAATGAGAAACTTGAGTATTTGAAATTAGGCAAACTTGAACGTTTGGAAAGAATATTGTTACTTGATTTTACAAAGAGAAGTGTTTTGGTTTACTTAAAAAGATAGTCCCTCTATTTTTATACTACGGGTATTGTGTGACTTTTGTGAAAGAAACGGATCTTTTAAAGGGTTAATGTATGAAGTACTTTGGGGATAAAAACCCGAACTTGTTAACATAAAGTAGAAAGTACCTTGTGTGAATAACTTGATTGTAGTGGTTTGTGATAGCCTTGTAATACTTTCTTGTTGATTTGATAAGTAAACATGTTAGGATGCTACGTGTGTTAGTATCTTGTGATGTTTGTAGGGGTTTCCCTTGTTGTGCTTATGTTGTTTAACGATAAGCTGTTATGTTAGTATTATATCACTCACCTCTTGACATGATTCCGGGTTGGCGCTCCGTGCGGGTAGACTCAGCGGTCTGTGTGACCTATGATTCGAGAATACCTACGCGGTGCGTGGCCTGCGCGAGCTACGGAGTTCCGAGTTAGTGTGCGGCCTTTATGGTCACGCGGTCTATGTGGCCTACGCGATCGCGAGTCGGGGACGTTCGGGAGTAGCTACCCTCGATGCGAGGAATACCTCATGCGAGCCTATGTGAATGGCCTATGCGGAGCTGCGGGAAGTTCCAGGACTAGACGCGCACATTAGATACTGCGGGCGAGTGGCCAGTTTTGATCATGTGGCGGTCTAGACAGATTTCATGATACAGTTTATGACCTTGTTGGTACTGTGGGTTTTAGTAGTCGGCTATGCCTTCGTACTTACCCCGTACGGTTTTATTATGACACAGGTGGGACCTGGTGTTCATGTGTATTCTTTAGTATGTTGATATCATGGACTGCCGGCAGTGAGGAAGGTATTCCACGGGCATGATTGATGTTGTGGGCGTGAGACCCATAGTTACATTTGAGTGATGACTTTGAGGGCGTGAGTCCCTGACTTGACATGACTGCTTATTTATTGTGAACTGTAGTTTGGTTATCATACATGTCTCCTGCTTTATATATAGACTACTATGATTTCATTTACTGATTTTCGGGCCACATACTTGGTACTGTTGTAATCGACCTCCTTCGGGCTGCGTTCATGCCGCAGTAGAGGTACACGATGTTGATCCTCGCCATGTGGTCACGTCGGCGTTTGGGAAGCTCCGTTTCTCGGAGGCTTATCACGTATAGTCCCCGTCGCCAGGTACTTACATTCAGGGGTATTGCGGGGCCCTGTCCCGCCATTGTTGTCATATCATTCTTAGAGGTCTGTAGTACTGTTGTGGACAGGGTTTGTAAAAAGGGGATGTAACTGTTCAAGTTTATATATATTTATGCCGAAAGGCAACTTTTCTCTGATAAACTGATTTTATTTCATGTCTTGTTTTATATTCCGCTGATTACTCTGATGTATGTCTACTTGGGTGCCCGGGGTAAGGCACGATCCACGGCCCGGTTCGGTCGCGAAAAGTGGTATCGTGAGCGATTAATCCTCGGAAAGTGTCTACAGATCAGTATCTTGTAGTCTTGATTATCGGTGTGCACCACACCCATAATCGTGAGACTATAAGATATTTAGGATTGGTTTCCATTCTTCTCACTCCGAGATCGTGCCTTAGAGCCGTGTTATAAGTTGGACCTCTAACGTATTTCTTTCCCTTACCGCTATGCCTCCAGAAGGCAACCCGGCCTAGGGCAAGGCAAAGTGAGCCGCGAGCAGAGTACTGAGGGTTACGAGGGCACAGCCCAATCATCACCTAGTGGTGCTTCATTCGGGAGTTCTGCGACATCGCCATTTCAAAGCAGAGTTTAGCACGGCGAATCCTCCTACTACGGCCATGACATTTACACCTTCAGTTCCACGACCAGTAGCAGGAAGTATGGGTTGCAAAGAGACGCCCTTGTTACTAGCTAGGGATTTAGCAACCAGAGAGCATATTATGTATCGATTTATCACGGGTCTTGATGACTATCTGAGAGAGGGTAGTGTAAGAGTAGCTCTTCAGTCAGGCATGAGCATGGCCTGCGTACAGGCTTATGCGCAGCACGCAGAGGAACGTAGAGGTCGACGGATTAACCAAGATCAGCAGAAGAGGGCCAGATCAGCAGGGTCCTTTGGTAACTTTCGAGGCGGATCGCCTCAGCAGATCGATATGCACTCCGCCCGGCAGCAGTGGTCTTCCACGCACTTCGGGACGCTCGGTACGCCGTAGTTGGTCGAACTCGTGGCTCTGATTCACGCCTATACGTAGGTCTAGCCACCGGTTCGATTTTTCCAGTGTTCACAGTGTGACAGGCGTCATCCCGGGGAATGTCATCTTGTAGTTGGTGCTTGTTTTACTGCGCCGCCGTGGCCATGTGTCGAAAAGATGTCCTAGTGGGAGGACTCAGCTTACCAGATTAGTTGCAGATTCAGTAGCTCGGAAAGGAAGGGTTGTTAGCCAGAGGAGGCCACGCCCACCTCGGTGTGGCCGTTGTGGTAGATGTCATTGTGGGGAGTGAAGCAGTAGATACATGTATATCCTTAACCCTCTAGAGATTTGTATGTGTGATAAGATGAGTATACCTTAAGTGTTATGATCAGATAGCATTGTGTTAATTGTGATTAGAAATCATGGTTAGTTAACCGGGTAAGATTGGGGATAAGGAAAGTGTGAGCCTTAGAGTTTTATGCGTAGAGACCTTAGAGGTAAGGCCATCTCGGGTTAGTTAGTTTTATGGGAAAAGACTAACTAAAAATGACTCAAAAGGTGTATATAAAATTCACCGATAAAACACCCCCAAACTTAACTTTTGCTCGTCCTCGAGTAAAAAAAAATAGAAACAAAGACATTAAAGAAAAGAAAATAAAATGACTCAAAGACATTGATCAATTTGCTGCATCATTGTTACTTAGAAAAGCATGAAGGTTAGTAGAATAATATGCAATAACATATAGAATGGATTTTTAGCATTCTAAACACATCAAGTCAGATATTTCGCAAATTCAATTTAATCATGCTCAATGGAAGTAAAAATACCTAACTATGTATGTTAATTTCAAAATCTTATGGTATGTTCATTTGCTATTCTCCACTAATCATGGATACACACATTAGAGATCTTCAGGGCTTTTCATGGTTGTAATGTAGGCTTGGGCAGGGGTAGGTAAAAACAGGCTTTTAGGCTCAATCTTACGTACCATAAGCTCTTTTTGCTTTCGATTCTTCCATTTTCTTTTGATTTTCTTTTTAACCTCATACCTATTTTTCCCCTCTTTTATTTTGAGAGAATGAGGTGTCTGATGAATAGTAAGCACCCCCAAACTTAGGCTTTTGCCTATTTATGATTACTTTTCACTGGGGTGCATCAAAATTGTTCACTCACTTTTTGTCTCTTTTCAACATTTTATATTCCAAACACATCAATTTCTTCACTTATAACACAAGTATGGAATTATAGGGTGTCAAAGAAAGAACTTATTTTTAGGCTCAAATGGGCTGACTAGGGATACAATTTTAATGTCAGAGATAGGCAAATAATGGTAAGAAAGGTCTAACAAAGAAATGTCTGCGTCATCTACCTAACATGCATATCTTAACTATTTCGCCTCAAATAGCAAGAAAGCAGACACATAGGTTTAATCACTAACAATGCATAAATCAAGCAAGATACCCCAAATAGTTTGACTTCATGAATTTTTGGCATATCTAACCTAAGTGTTCAGATGGTTGCTTCTAATTTCATTACATTATTCAACTTTACTTCACTAGGCGTTTCAAGTAACTACAACATGCATGATCATCTCACTAAAAAAAAATTAGACTCAAATAAACATAGAAAATAACACAAAAAGACTCAAAAACACATCAAAAATAAACTAAGAACTCCCCCCAAACTTAAATCACACATTGTCCCTAATGTGTGCAAGACTCAAGAATAAAAGAAAAACGGGAAAACTTACAGACTTGGTTTAAAATGGTGGTGGTGGCGGCGGATAATGCATGGAACACTGGTTGAACAAGGAACTCATCTCATCAAATCTCTGGTTCAACTGTTGTTGCTCCTGCCTTATTTCTTGTTGCCCTTGCCTCAGGTTCTGTTGACCTTGTATCATCGTGTCAAAACTCTGCATCATCCTCTGCTGGTTCTTGAGCAACTGCTCCATCATAGGCACTGGAGGTTCCAATTCCAGGGGCTGCTGGCGGCTGCTACCTGCCTCATGTTGAGCCTCTGTCTCAGGCTCATCCTAATCCATGGCAACCTCTGCTGCTGCTGCTGCTGGTGTTGGTCTCCTTCTTGTTGCTGCTGGAGGGACTGGTTCTGGGAAGGCATGCACTATCCCATATGTCATAGGAGGTTGACCCTTCTCATATGTATCAGTAGCTAGGGTTGGGACTCCATGTCTAGAACATAAACTGCAAATAAGTGATCCGTGTCTCAACCCACCTGTAGTGACCAACCTACTGGTTTCTCCCATGTTCTGCAATATCTCCTTCCCAACATCAATCGTATTCCCTTCCATAATTTCATATACCATCTTTATTCTATTCGCTGGCACTCTGGTGAAGTGCGTCGATGGAATCAGCCGGTGTTATACCCCGTATTTCCAGAGTATGTACGTAAGGACGTACGTAGAAAAATTTGAACTTGTGATTTAGGCTTGGCCGAATTCTTTTTGTTCACAACACCCGATTAGAGTCGTTTTTCGACGAAACGTTTTCACAGCTTTCGTAGGGGAATTTCCGGCTATGTCATTTTTAATTTTTGCGGATTTTTCCGAGAGACGAAATATTTTGGACCAACAAGAGGGCGACACTTGTCACCCTCTCATTGGAACACCTCGCAGAAGGGGTTGGCGAATGGCCATTGTTTGGTCAAGGGGTTGGTAGGATATTTTGGTGGTAGATGGATAAGGTGCACTTGGCAAGATCTTGCCCTACACTTGCCTTGCACTTGGCAAGATTCGCCATTGGTCGCCTTCACTGACCTATAAATACCCACCCTTCAAGACTAATTCATCCACAAAATTGCCTAAGTCTTGAAAGCTTCTTCCTCCCCTTAGTGTAGTGTCTTGCCGAGAGCCCTCTTCCCCTCGTCGAGAGTTCCCACTAGTGGTAGGCCGAGGTATACACCCCCTCCTTGGGTGCTAGCCGGGTACCCCTAGCCTAGTTGTTTTCGTATAATACCCCCTCTTGGTAGAAATACTCTCAAAAGTATTGTTATAATGCCCAAATTACCTTAGCCAGATACCTTGTAGTATTCTAAGGTTATACTTATACGAAAAGCCCGTAAATACTATTATACTTCCTTCACTACAAAACCGAAACCCTAAGGAAAATCTCCATAGTTAGTTGAGTATTAAGTAGAAGTTGGTTAGAACTTCTAAGGGTTGTTTGGAGCTGGTCTGAGCGCATGCAGTGAGCTAAACCTTGCTCAGATCGACATTTAAACTCGGATAATTATGGGCTTATCGAGGTAAATATCTTGTCCCCTATTGTAATTGGAAATTACATGTTGTTAGATTATATAGTTGAAGTATACTATATATAGTCTTGAACGTTGTTATCGGCAATGTCTTTTGACTTAAGCCCAATAATAAGAAACCTTTTCAAAGAAGAGTACCGAATCAGATTTACATAGATCAGACATAGACTTGTGTAGCTTTTACGTGAGGTAGAATTGCGCACGTCCGATTAAACGTATAACCCCGGTTGGCTTGGTAGCCTACCGATAGAGAGGATATTTACGCATTGCGGGGAGGTGCCGAATTTTCTCGTAGAATGTTCTACGATAAGATCTAGATGTTAATGCGCACTGTGGCCTTATAGGTCAAGCTTCGCGTGGCGCGATCTACTTGGCTTAAGGAGTAGCCGACGCGAGGTACTTGAGCGTTTTGCTATTAGTCGATACTCGTCGCGAGGTATGTGAACCTCTTCCTATCTCTTCTAGCATGATATGTGTGAACTATGTAGTACGGTAGACGCATATGCTAAAATGTATTTGATTGGTTTAAAACATAAAGTGTTATAACGGCTTTATGGGAAGTTAGTTATAACACTTTATGTTGGTAAGAAAATACTTGTGGTTTTAGAAGGTAACCGATTTGAACTATAAGCGCTTGTTATGTGTTAATAAAGAACTTGAAGTATTTCAAAAGATTTTGAATCATTTCGAAAAGAAGTAATACTTGGTTTTTGAAAACTTAAGAGTTATACTAGCTTTATGGGAAGTTAGGTAATAACGCTTAAGAATGTTTTACCGATTCGAAATCGAATGTGTATCGACAAACCATCGCTGCATAATAAAAGGAAATGTTTTAACAGATTAAGTATTATTAAAACCAAGAGAAACTTCCATCCGCATGAAGCTAAGATGAGACAAAATGATATTTCCTAGATCATGGTCATTGTAATAAGATTGTTATAAACAAGAATATCCTACTCACATATAAGGCTTATGTTTCTCGGATAGTTTAAAAGAGAGAATTATATTCTTAAATGAATAAGACTATGACTACGAAACCTTTCTAAAATAAGAAACGTGAACATTTGAAATTAGGCAAACTTGACGCGTTTGGATAATAATGTTGTTACTTGATTTTACAAAGATAAGTGTTTTGATTCACTTAAAAAGATAATCACTCTATTTTCATATACTACGTATTGTGTGACTTTTGTGAAAGTAACGATCTTTTAAAAGTTAATGTATGAAGTACTTTGGGGATAGAAACCCGAACATGTTGACACATAGTAGAAAGTACCTTATGTGTGAATAACTTGATTGTATTGGTTTGTGATAGCCTTGTAATACCTTCGGGTTGATTTGATAAGTAATCATATTAGGATGCTACGTGTGTTAGTATTCCGTGATGTTTGTAAAGGGCTTTCCTCGATTGTGCTTATGTTGTTTAAACGTTAAACCGTTATGTTGGTATTATACCACTCACCGTGTTTCCGGGGTTAAGCCGCCTCCGACGCGGTAGACTCAGCGTGATGCAGGACCATGATTCGAGAATACCTCACGCGGTCCCGGGGCCTATCGCGAGCTACGAGTTCCGTGTTAGTGTGCGGCCTTTATGGTCACGCGGTCTATGTGGCTACGCGATCGCGAGTCCAGGCGATGTCGGGAGTAGCTACCTCGATGCGGGGTTATACCTCACGCGCCTACGAGATTGGCCTATGCGGAGTCGCGGAGTTCAGTGGCTAGACGCGCACATTTGATATTGCGCGAGCGACCGCCTTTGATCATGTGGCGTTCAGACAGATATCATGATACGATTTATGACCTTGTTAGTACCGCTGGTGTTAGTAGTCGCTATGCCTTCGCATTTACCTGCATCGCTTTATTTGGACACAGTGGACTCGCTCATGTGGTATTCCTCGGTGCTTTATATATCATGATCGCCAGGCGGAAGGTATTCCACGCATGATTGATGTTGTGGGCGTGAGACCCATTGCTATATCGAGTGATGACTTTGAGGCGTGAGTCCCCGACTTGATATGACCGCTAATTATTGTGAATCGTAGTTTGGTTATCATACATGTCTCCCGCTTTATATAGACTACTATGATTTCATTTACGATTTTACGCCACATACCTGCACTGTTATCGACCTCCTGGGCCGCGTTCATGCCGCAGTAAAGGTACACCGCCGTTGATCCTCGCCTAGGATCACAATTCAGCGTTGGGAAGCTCCGTTTCTCCGAGGCTTATTCGTATAGTCCCCATTGTCAGGTGCTACATTCAGGGTATGACGGCCCCGTCCCGCCGTTGTCATATCATTCGTAGAGGTCTGTAGTAATCTTGCCAGGCGTAAATTGTAAGAGGTTTGTAAAAAGGATTAAACTGCTCATTTGCAGGAGTTGTTATTTATATATTTGCCAAAGGCAAGTTTTCCTCGACATCGCTTTGTACTCCATTTGTTTCATGTATGTGTTTTATGTTCCGTTGATTACTCTGATGTTGTATCAATAGGTGCCCGGATAAGGCACTACCACGCCCAGATTCGGTCGTGACAAAGTGGTATCGTGAGCGCTTAATCCTCGGAAAGTGTCTACTGCACCGTATCCAGAGTCTTGATTATCGGTGTGTCATGCACCACACCAATGATCGTGAGGCTATAGGATATTTAGGATTGGTTTCTATTCTTCTCACTCGAGATCGTGCCTTAGAGCCGTGTTGTAAGTTGGACCTCTAACGTATTTCTTTCCCTTACCGCTATGCCCGCCGCAGGCAACCCGCCCAGAGGCGCGCACGGCGGAGCCGCGAGTAGCAGTACAGAGGGTTACGTGGGCACAGCCCAATTATCACCTTGGGTGGTGCTTCATTCGGGAGTTCTGCGACGCCACTAGCCCCGCAGAGTTTAGCACGGGCGGCAGTTAGCCTTCCACTGCGCCATGATATTTGAACCTTCGCCCACGCATCGAACAGAGAATATAGATTTCGGCGAGGCGACCGCATTAACTATGGATTTGACTACCGTAAAGTATACCGATGTACGCGAGTCTTGATGAATATCAACGGTTGTGCAAAAGTAAGTTCTTGATTAGGCTCGAGCATGGCACGTATGCGGGCTTACGCGCAGCAGCCGAGAAACGAGAGATCGACGGGTTAACGGCGAGAAGAGGCCGAGCAGCAAGCGCCTTTGGTAACTTTCGAGGCGAGTCGCCTCACCGCCAGATCGATTATGCGATCCACGATGCAGAAAGGTCCTCCACAGGTTCGGGGACGTTCGGGTATGCAGGAGTTGGTCGAGCTCCGAGCTTCCGCTCACACCACACGGGCGTTCCAAACATCCGATTCAGTTTTTCTCGGTGTTCACAGCGGCAGCGCCATCTCGTGGAATGTCGTCTTTAGTTGGTACTTGTTGCATCGGCGACCGCCGTGGTCCGATGTCGAAAGAGTGTCCTCGGAGGACTTAGCCTTCAGATCGGTGGGTAGTTCGTCATCTTCCTTAGCTATGCACTCACGGGCAGTTTGATTAGAACGACTAAGGGAGTAAAGCGAAGAGATTCAGGTATATATTTAACCTCTGTGGTTTAGTATGTGTGATAAGGTGAGTATACCTTAAGTGTTATATTCGATAGCAGTGTGTTAATTGTGATTAGAAATCATGGTTAGTTAACCGAGTAAGATTTGGGGGATAGAGAAAGTGTGAGCCTTAGAGTGTTATACGTAGAGACCTTAGAGGTAAGGCCATCCCGAGTAAAAGATGTATTGTTTATGTTTGACCCTTATATGAGTGCATAGTGCACGTGAGTTATGTTTGTGGGATTAGTCCCTGAGAAGTGTGGAATGAAAGAGGGTAGTTGAGCTAAGAAGACCGCTAGGTTTTCGTAAAGTGATTAGTGAGTTTTCCTTCGCGGAGCTAGCGTTTTGCGCAGCGGCCGGGCCGAGGCCACGTTGCGGGTCAACCCGCGCATGTTTGCGCGGGTCGGTTTGTGGTGGTCCCGCCAGTGGTAGGTCACGAGGTGTTAGGCCCGAGTTTAGTTAACCAACGACGATTTCACGGACGTTCGACCGAGTTGGGCCGGCGAGGTCACCGTTGCCGCTTTCAGCAAAGACCGTTTACTCGCAGAGGTTATGCGAGATGATATATCGTAAAGGTTGTAAGGTCGCACGAGGTGCCTACCTTCACCTTATGTCGCATAAATGGAGCCTGTGTTACTGCTTTTTCCGGAGGTTTTACCGTGCAAGGTTAGGAACTCAAGTAAGTCTCGACCACATTCGCCTCGCCGTTGTTTGATTTCGAGGATAGTTGCGAATTGTTGTCTCCTGTTGAAGGAGTGTTTAAGCTACCATTTCGGTGTTCGGATGTCGCCTTATGAAGCCTTGTAGGCGGATGTGAGTCGCCGATTGGTTCGATGTTGGCGTGATTCGATATTTGGTTCAGCTTGTTCCACAGATCGTGGATAGAGTAAAGCTTGTCTAGAAGAGGTTCTCGCAGCCGGAGAAATCGTATGCGGATAATCGGCGACGACGCTTAGAGTTCAGGCCGACGGTCGGTCTTGAAAGTACCACCGGGTTGGGTGTGACGAGTTTTGGAATACAGAGGAACTTAGCCCGAGTTACTTTGGGCCTTTGAGTTCATGTGAAGAATAGGCCAGTTGCCTATATGTTAGCATTTGCCGTCCGACTTGTGAGGCAAAGCGGCCCGATCTTTCGTGTTATGTTCGAGAAGGAAATCGAGATCCATCCGAGTATTCCCTAATGATGACCAAGTCAAGATGATAACCCGAGTTTTGATATCAAGCGATTTCGAAATGTGGTAAGAGTTCGAATGCACGACATCTTCGTGATCGCGACGCACTCGCACTTTGTTGGGTCGCCGGAGTGACACTAGAACCTCGCGCAAAGTGACAAAAGTGGTATGCTTTATGATGTTAGAGGTGCTTCCCGTGGACTTGGATGTAGCGTTTTCGCAGCTTGTTTCTGGTACATGCGATGTGTTTGTCCTCGTAAGTATAGTAGTGAAGACTATCTTGCGCGCGCTTGTTTTGAGACTTAGAAGGAACATTCGACGAATGTTTCTAAGGAGGGAGAATGTTATACCGTATTTCGGAGTATGTACGTAAGGACGCACGTAGAAAAAGTTGAACTTGTGATTTAGGCTTCGAATTCTTTTGTTCACAACACCCGATTAGAGTCGTTTTTCGACGAAACGTTTTCACGCCTTTCGTAGGGAATTTCCGCTATGTCATTTTTAATTTTGCGGATTTTTCCGAGAGATTTAAACATTTTGGATCAACAAGAGGCGACACTTGTCACCCTCTCATTGGAACACCTCGCGGTAAGGGGGTTGGCCGAATGGCCATTGTTTGGTCGAGGGTTGGTAGGATATTTTGGTGGTAGATGGATAAGGTGCTCTTGGCAAGATCTTGGCCCTACACTTGCCTTGCACTTGGCAAGATCTTGCCATTGGTTGGCCTTCACTTGACCTATAAATACCCACCCTTTGAAGACTAATTCATCCACAAAATTGCCTAAGTCTTGAAAGCTTCTTCCTCCCCTTAGTGTAGTGTCTTGGCCGAGAGCCCTCTTCCCTCGTCGAGAGTTCCCCAGTGGTAGCCGAGGTATACACCCCCTCTGGGTGCTAGCCTGGGTACCCCAGCCTAGTTGTTTTCGTATAATACCCCTCTTGGTAGAAATACTCTCAAAAGTATTGTTATAATGCCCAAATTACCTTAGCCGTATACCTTGTAGTACTCTAAGGTTATACTTATACGAAAAGCCCAGAAATACTATTATACTTCCCTTCAGTCACAAAACCGAAACCCTAAGGAAAATCTCCATAGTTAGTTGGAGTATTAAGTAGAAGTTGGTTAGAACTTCTAAGGGTTGTTTGGAGCGGCCTGAGCGCACGAGTAGAGCTAAACCTTGCTCAGATCGACATTTAAACTCGGATAATTATGGGCTTATCGAGGTAAATATCTTGTCCCCTATTGTAATTGGAAATTACATGTTGTTAGATTATATAGTTGAAGTATACTATATATAAGATCGAACGTTATATCGCAATGTCTTTTGACTTAAGCCCAATAATAAGAAACCTTTTCGAAAGAAGAGTACCGAATCAGATTTACATGTGATCAGACATGAGACTTGTGTAGCTTTTCGTGAGGTAGAATTGTGCACGTCCGATTAACGTATAACCCCGTTGGCTTCGTAGCCGCCCCGATAGAGAGGAGATTTACGCTGTCATGTGTGGGAGGTGCCGCGAATTTTCAGAGAATGTTCTACGATAAGATCTAGATGTTAATGCGCCTTGTGGCCTTATAGGTCAAGCATCGCGTGTGGCGCGATCTACTTGGCTGGAGTAGCCGACGCTGAGGTACTTTGAGCGCTTTTGCTATTAGTCGATACTCGCCGCGAGGTATGTGAACCTCTTCCTATCTCTTCTAGCATGATATGTGTGAACTATGTAGTACGGTAGACGCATACGTGCTAAAATGTATTTGATTGGTTTAAACATAAAGTGTTATAACGACTTTATGGGAAGTTGGTTATAACAGCTTTATGTTGGTAAGAAAATACTTGTGGTTTTTAGAAGGTAACTGATTTGAACTATAACTGGCTTGTTATGTGTTAATAAAGAACTTGAAGTATTTCAAAAGATTTTTGAATCATTTCGAAAGAAGAAGTAATACTTGGTTTTTGAAAACTTAAGAGTTATACTAGCTTTATGGGAAGTTAGGTAATAACGGCTTAAGAATGTTTTACTGATTCGGAAATCAGAATGTGTATCGACAAACCACTGCAGCGTTAATAAAAGGAAATGTTTTAACAGATTAAGTATTATTAAAACCAGTAGAAACTTCCATCTGCATAGAAGCTAAGATGAGACAAAATGATATTTCCTAGATCATGGCTGCTGTAATAAGATTGTTATAAACAAGAATATCCTACTCACATATAAGGCTTATGTTTCTCAGATAGTTTAAAAGAGAGAATTATATTCTTAAATGAATAAGACTATGACCTACGAAACCTTTCTAAAATAAGAAACGTGAACATTTGAAATTAGGCAAACTTGGACGTTTGGATAATAATGTTGTTACTTGATTTTACAAAGATAAGTGTTTTGATTCACTTAAAAAGATAATCACTCTATTTTCATATACTACGGGTTGTGTGACTTTTGTGAAAGTAACGTATCTTTAAAAAGTTAATGTATGAAGTACTTTGGGGATAGAAACCCGAACATGTTGACACATAGTAGAAAGTACCTTATGTGTGAATAACTTGATTGTATTGGTTTGTGATAGCCTTGTAATACCTTCGTGTTGATTTGATAAGTAATCATATTAGGATGCTACGTGTGTTAGTATTACGTGATGTTTGTGTAAAGGGCTTTCCTCGATTGTGCTTATGTTGTTTAAACGTTAAACCGTTATGTTGGTATTATACCACTCACCGTGTTTCGGGTTGTCGCCTCCGACGCGGGTAGACTCAGCGATGCAGGACCATGATTCGAGAATACCTCACGGGTCCCGGGCCTACGCGAGCTACGAGAGTTCCGTGTGTTAGCGCGCCTTTATGGTCACGCGTTCATGTGGCTACGCGGATCGCGAGTCCAGGCGATGTCGGGAGTAGCTACCTCGATGCGGGTTATACCTCACGCGCCTATGAGATTGGCCTACGCGAGTCGCGGGAGTTCTGTGGCTAGACGCCGCATTTGATATTGCGCGGCGACCGCCTTTGATCACGTGGGCGGTCAGACAGATATCATGATACGCTTTATGACCTTGTTAGTACTGCTGGTGTTAGTAGTCGGCTATGCCTTCGCATTTACCCTGCATCGCTTTATTTGGACACAAGTGGGACTGCTTGTTCACGTATTCCTTGGTGCTTTATATATCATAGATCACGCAAGTGAAAGGTATTCCACGCATGATTGATCTTGTGGGCGTGAGACACATTGCTCTATTGGAGTGAGGACTTTGAGGGCGTGAGTCCCTGACTTGATATGATCGCTAATTATTGTGAATCGTAGTTTGGTTATCATACATGTCTCCCGCTTTATATAGACTACTATGATTTCATTTACGATTTTACGTTTTCACATACTGCACTGCAGATCGACCTCCTTCGGGGCCGCTCATGCCGCAGTAAAGGTACACCGCCGTTGATCCTCGCCTAGGATCACGGTTCAGCTTGGAAGCTCCGCCTCCGAGGCTTATTCGTATAGTCCCCTCGTTGTCAGAAAGCATTCAGGGTATGACGGCCCCGTCCCGTCGTTGTTGTCATATCATTCGTAGAGGTGCAGAGTACCGCCAGGCGTAAATTGTAAGAGGGTTTGTAAAAGGATTAAACTGTTCATTTGCAGGAGTTGTTATTTATATATTTGCCGAAAGGCAAGTTTTCCTCAGATTACTGTTTTGTACTCCATTTGTTTCATGTATGTGTTTTATGTTCCGTTGATTACTCTGATGTTGTATCAATAGGGTGCCCGGGATAAGGCACCACCACGCCCGCATTCGGTCGTGACAAAGTGGTATCAAGCGCTTAATCCTCGGAAAGTGTCTACGCATCGATCCGCAGAGTCTTGATTATCGGTGTTGTGCACCACACCAATGATCGTGAGGTCAGAGGATATTTAGGATTGGTTTCTATTCTTCTCACTCGAGATCGTGCCTTAGAGCCGGTTGTAAGTTGGACCTCTAACGTATTTCTTTCCTTACCGCTATGCCTCCGCGTAGGCAACCCGCCTGTGAGGCGCGCACGGCGGAGCTGCGAGTAGAGTACAGAGGGTTACGAGGGCACAGGCCCAATCATCACCTCAGGTGGTGCTTCTTTCGTGGAGTTCTGCTACGTCGCCAGCCCCAGCAGAGTTTAGCACGGCGCAGCAGCTCCATCGCGCCATGATATTTGAACCTTCGCCCACGCATCGAACAGAATATAGATTTCGCCGAGGCGACCTGCATTAACTATGGATTTGACTACCGAGAGTATACCGATGCATCGCGAGTCTTGATGAATATCAACGAGAAGGTTGTGCAAAAGTAAGTTCTTGATTAGGCTCGAGCATGGCACGTATGCGGGCTTATGCGCAGCAGCCGAGAAACGAGAGATCGACGTTAACGGCGATGCAGGTAAGAGGCCGAGCAGAAGGCCGCTTTGGTAACTTTCGAGGCGAGTCGCCTACCAGCAGATCGATTATGCGCATCCACCAGTGCGAAAGGTCCTCCACAGGGTTCGTGGACGCTCGGTACGCAGAGTTGGTCGAGCTCGAGCTTCCGCTCACAAATACACGGCGTTCCAGCCATCCGATTCGGGCTTTTTCTCGTTCACAGCGTGCAGCGCCATCTCGGGGAATGTCATCTTTTAGTTGGTACTTGTTGTACGGCGACCGCCGTGGTCCGATGTCGAAAGAGTGTCCTGCGGAGGACTTAGCCTTCAGGATCGGTGGGTAGTTCGTCATCTTCCTTAGCTATGCGCCTACAGGCAGTTTGATTAGAACGACTAAGAGTAAAGCAAGAGATTCAGTATATCTTTAACCTCAGTGGTTTAGTATGTGATAAGGTGAGTATACCTTAAGTGTTATATTCGATAGCATTGTGTAAATGGTGATTAGAAATCTTGGTTAGTTAACCAAGTAAGATTTGGGGATAGAGAAAGTGTGAGCCTTAGAGTGTTATACGTAGAGACCTTAGAGGTAAGGCCATCTCGAGTAAAAGATGTATTGTTTATGTTTGACCCTTTATAGGAGTGCATAGTGCACGTGAGTTATGTTTGTGGGATTAGTCCCCGAGTAGTGTGGAATGAAAGAGGGTAGTTGAGCTAAGAAGACCGCTAGGTTTTCGTAACGTGATTAGTGAGAGTTTTCCTTCGCGAGCTAGCGTTTTGGCGCTGCACGTCGGGTTGAGGCCACGTTGCGGGTCAACCCGCGGCATGTTTGCGGGCGGGTCAGTTGGTGGTCCCGCTTGTGGTAGGTCACGAGGGTGTTAGGCTGAGTTTAGTTAACCAACGACGATTTCATGGACGATTCGACCGAGTCGGGCCGGCGAGGTCACCGTTGGTTTCTAGCAAAGACCGCTTACTCAGCAGGTTATGCGAGATGATATATCGAAAAGGTTGTAAGGTCGCACGAGGTGCCTACCTTCACCTTATGTCGATAAGTGGAGCCTGTGTTGCGCTTTTTTCTCGAGGTTTTACCGTGCAAGGTTAGGAACTCAAGTAAGTCTCGATCACATTCGCCCGCCGGTGTTTGATTTCGGGGATAGTAACGCCCAATCCGCCCGATCGTGCCTTACCCCGGGCACCCTAGCGATCCAACATCAGAGAAAACCAGCGGAAATAAAAACTTTAAACATGAAATGAGAGACATGATAAATAAACAGCCAACCAAAATAGTTGCTTTGGATATATACATAAAACCCGAACAGTTATCCTTTTACAAACCCCGCCACAACAAAGCATGCACTTAAGATTTATAACAACTATGACGGACAGGGCTCGCCATACCTCGAATGTACAAGAACCTACAACTCAGGGAAACATACCAAAGATAAGCCTCCTAAGGAACGGAGCTTTCCAACACGCTGAAATGAGATCCTAAGAGCGAGGATCCACGAACGATGTACCTCTACCTGCGGCATTTAACGCAGCCCAAGGAGGTCAAGATAACAGTACTAAGTATGTGAAATCAGAATATCGTAAATGAAATCATAATAGTCTATAAAGCAGAGACATGTATGATGACCAAACTACAGATATAACATATAACTGCGATACATCAAGCAGGACTCACGCCTCCAAATTATCACTCGTGCGTGGAATTTCTTCCTCACCGGCAGCTTATGATATAACAATACCAAGGATTATACATGAACACCATGTCCCAATGTGTTATAAAACCGTGACAGACAAGTATAACTACCAGATCCGACCGCACTAATAATACAATGCAACCAAAACACGGCCGTCACGGCAAGTGCAGAGCCGACATCGGATACCAAGGCCGGTCACGCACCGACCGGGCAAGTACGAGGGTGACCACTGTGGACCAAGGTCAGATCACGAAACTTCGTCACTATCTTCGAACGGGCAAGTGCGAGGGCCGACTACCGATACCAAGGCCGAATCACCACGAGACGGCAAGACGCAGAGCCGACCACCGATACCCAGCCGAATAAAGAAGAAACCTCATGGAGAGCTAGTCCATGGAATAACACTATCAGCGAGCATACCCGTGGAATTCTCCATCACCGCCAGATGTCCAAGTAAGTTCTCAACAAGTCGACCGCCTCTATCGAGACGCCAGAATACAGAAATACCACACTTGCACAACAAAGGCTATCATCACAAGCATAGGCAAGTTTCACAACTCAAAGTACTTTCATTTTATGCCAAAGTCCGGGTTTTTAACTCCAAAGTACTATATACGTTAAGTTCTTTTAAAAGAGATCCATTACTTTTATAAAAGTCACCCGATACCCGTAGTATTAGAATGACCAACCCACATTCCTTTTCAAAATCAAGTAACAACATTCTTTCCTAAGTTCGGTTTGCCTAGTTTCAATTACTCAAGCTTCTCATTTTCAAATGGTTTCATAGTTCATAAACTTAATCATTTGATTCCTTTTAGAACAATTGAGTAATATATGTTTCACGAAGAGTAGGTTATTCTTGTTTACAACATTCTTATTACAATGACCATGATCTAGAAAATGTAATGTCATTTTGTCTCATCTTAGTTTCTATGCAGATGGAGGTTTCTACCGGTTTTAATACAATTCATCATTATTCAATACATTTTCCTTTATTAACGCCGCAGTTGGTCCTGTCGATACACATTCCGATTTCCAAAATCAAGAAACATTATCCCTTTAAATAAAACCAAGTACTCATTACTCACGAATGAGGTTTCACACAAACATTCACATTAAACAAATAAGTTAAGTCTCTTATCTTATAAGATCAAGTCTCTTAACTTCAAACATTAGTAAACCATTTCTTTACCTCTCTTAAGACATTATACCTAACTCCCATAAAGCTAGTATAACTCTTTTTTAAAACCTTTAAAACCAAGTGTTACTTTCCTTCAAAACGATTTATAAATCTTTGAAATACCTCAAGTTCTTTATTATAACAAGCCGCTTATAATTCACATCGATTACCTTTTAAAACCACAAAGTATTTTCTTATCTACATAAAGTCATTATAACCAACTTCCCATAAAGCCGTTATAACACTTTATGTTTTAAGAACAATCAAACACGCTAACACACGTACGCCTACCGCACTACATAGTTTACACATATCATGCTAGAAGAGATAGGAAGAGGTTCACATACCTCGCGACGTATCGACTAATAGCAAAACGCTCCAAACAATCGGCTACTCCTAAGCCAAGTAAATCGCGCCACACGTAGTACTTCAACCTAAAAGGCCACAAGGCGCTTTATTATCATCTAGACCACAACGTAGAATATTCTACGTAAAATTCGCAAAGATCTCCCCGCCACAACAGAAATCTCCTTCTCTATCGAGGCCGCTACCAAGCCAACCAGAGTGGGGTTTCACACGCCTAACCTGACGTGTACAATTCTACTACACAAGAATACTACACAAGTCCATCAGAATACGATTCGATTCTTAATTCTTCAGCTTAAGTCAAAAGACATTGCCACAAAGATTAAGTATAGTTCTATATATAGTATACTTCAACTATATATTCTTACAACATGTAATTTCCAATTACAATAGAAGGACGAGTGTTTACCTCGATAAGCCCAAAATTATCCGAGTAAAATGTCGCTACCGAGCAAGGTTTAGCTCCTACTCCGAGTGCTCCAAACAACCCTTAGAAGTTCTATCCAACTTCTACTCCAAAACTTCAACCAACAGTGAAGGTTTCCTTAGGGTTTCGGTTTGAGACTAAAAGGACAAAAGGTAGTATTTCCGGACTCTACGTATAGAGGTAACTTTGGAATACTACAAGGTATAAGGCTAAGGTATTTTGGGCATTATAACAATACTTGGAGGAGTATTTTAATACCACAAAGGGGGGGTACCACACGAGAACAACACCCTAAGGGAGGGGGGGGGTGTTCTCGGCTTGGCTCACAAAGGGGGAAGGTTTCGGCCAAAAGGCCTTCACAAGGGGGAGAGGGGCTCTTGGACGAGAGTCAACAAGAGGGAGGGGAGGGGTTCTCAAGACTTAGGCAAGTGAAGAGTGGATGAAGAAGTCTTCAAAGAGAGGGGGTATTTATAGCAAAACCAAAGGCCAACCAATGGCCAAGATCAAGCCATGTGCAAGGCAAGTGTAAGGCCAAGATCAAGCCAAGTGCACCCACAAAACACTCCACAAAACACTCCACAAAACAAGCCACAAAGCAAGGCACAAAAGAGGGAGCCAATCGGCCAAGGCCAAGCCCTCACTTTGCCGTCCAATGAGGGTGACAAGTGTCACCCTCCCGTTGGTCCAAAAATGTTCCGTCGCTCGGAAAAATCCGCAAAAATACTAAATGACATAGCCGGAATTTTCCCAACGTAAGCTGTGGAAACGCTTTCGAAAAACGACTCCTTTCGCACTTGTGTACAAATTTCGAAACTATGCCTACTTAAGGCTCAAATTGTACACGCACGCCTCACGCATACTCCGGAAACACGGTATAACATTCTTCCTTAGAAACATTCGTCCGAATGTTCCTTCTAGGTCTCAAAACAACAGCGCCAAGATAGTCTTCACCGCTATACGCATTTAAAACAATCATGCCACACCGCCACAAAAACACACGCTCACTTCTCCCTTCTCGTAGTACTCGCCACGAACACTCGAACTCGCTCTAGTATCCGCATCACACTTCTTTCAACGCTCGCTTTCCAACCTCGAGTCACTACCTCCAAACTTGGTCATCTCACTAACCTCGATTTCCTAAGGCCATTCCCGCCTTCCCGAACTGATTCGGTCGAACACACCCACAAACTCATACGATGGTCAACTAAACTTGGGCCTAGCACCCTCGTGACCCTACCACCAAGTGACCACCTGAACGACCCCACCCTAAATCGGGTTACGGGTTGACCCAAAATGGTCCTCAACCCGACCCCAATCACGCCAACTCTTGTTCCCGATCCGAACAATCTTACTATTTCACATCATGAAAGCTACCACTTCCATCTCACACTACCAGGACTTACCCTTTTCACTAACTGTGTTTCTAAATCACATTTTAGCACAAAGCTATCCAAACATAACATTAAACATATCAAGAACATCAATACAAACAAAACTCTAGAGGTTAAGGATATACTCAAACTAGGCGGTTCAAGGACCGCTAAAATCGAACTCCCATCGCGACCTCTACCGGCCTTCGTGTACAAACATCCCGCTCGCTACGGAAGGTGAAGAACCCGCAATCGCCTAAGAGTCCATGCTATCCTACCAGTACTCGCCTGGACAGCTTCTTGCCGATGGCCCCTGGCCGCAAAAATAACAATCTCCCGAAAGTTAGTACGACACTCTCCCTTATGAAGCTTTCCACAACGGCCGTGACCGAGACAAGGGCATCTCATCCGCGAGCACTCGCTTCTCCCGAAAATCTGAAACACAGGAGCCCCGACCGCTTCCCGAATATCCCGGCGTCCCGAAATCGCGAGGACCACTCAGATCGACGAGGTACATAACTAGTTCGCCTGAGGCGGTCCGCCTCGAAGTCACCAGGACCTCGCTGCTCGCCCTCTTCGCCGACTTTGGTCATTCCGCCGATTTATCCGCTCCTCACATCCAAGTGTATACGCCGACGCGGCAATGTCCATGCCCTACAAGAGCTACACTAACAACTCTCTCGCAAGGCAATCATCGAGCCTCAGAATATATCGGCACTCGATCCTCCATACTAGCTACTAACGCTGGACGCACGCCAATGAGTCGAACTCCACATTGTACTCCCAACCGCACGCCTGCTCGCCAGAACACCAAAAATCATTTACCGAGCCCTCCTCATCCGGGAGGCAAGAAATGTGCAAGAAAAGCCTCCGAGAACTCGCTCCATACCTGGAAGTGCATGCTCTCCCGACAGCTCCCAAGAATCAAACTGGGCCGATCGCGTATCACGCAGTTGATGTGAACCTGTGGCCACCGACTCGACCTCCGATGCCTTGATCACTCTTACGATCCGTCAGAATCGCTTGATGAACTCCTCGCGATCACCTCGTGCCTCACCCATAAAACTCGCGGCCTACAACTCGTAAAATCCCGTAGCCTCGAACTATCTCGATCTAGGTGAACCATCAGCATCGAATCGGCCCACTTATCCTCAAGTTCGCCACAACCCCGCCATTAATCGCCCACTACCTTGTAACTCATCTCTCTCGCCTGCATCGCGGATCGAGGCTCGTATCGTGGTCTCGCCACGCTTTACTCGCAGATCCTCTCGCCGCTTTGCCCTTCGGGCCCGTTGCCTTTTCGCAGAGGCATAATCGTAAAACGAAACACGCCGGAGGGTCCAATCTTATCACTCACTTTCTAAGGCACGATCTCGTAATGAGAAGAATGGAAACCAATCCTAAATGTCCTATAGCCTCACGATTATAGATGTGGTGCACAACACATCGATAATCAAGACTCTACTAGACACGGTTCAGACACTTTCCGAGGATTAATCGCTCGATACCACTTTGTAACGCCTAACCGCCCGCATCGTGCCTTACCCCGCACCCTAGCGATCCAACATCGAGAAAACCAAATGGAAATAAAAACTTTAAACATGAAATGAGAGACATGATAAATAAACAAGCCAACCAAAACAGCTTGCCTTCAGATATATACATAAAACCCGAACAGCTTATCCTTTTTACAAACCCCGCCACAACAAAGGCTGCACTTAAGATTTATAATAACTATGACGGACAGTGGCTCGCCATACCCCGAATGTACAAGAACCTACAACTCAGTGGAAACATACCAAAGATAAGCCTCCAAGGAACGGAGCTTTCCAACACGCTGAAATGAGATCCTAAGAGCGAGGATCCACGAACGACGATGTACTTACCGCAGATTTAACGCAGCTTCAAGGAGGTCAAGATAACAGTACTAAGTATGTGAAATCAGAATATCAGAAATGAAATCATAATAGTCTATAAAGCAGAGACATGTATGATGACCAAACTACAAGATATAACATATAACCAAGCATCAAGCAGTGGACTCACGCCTCCAAATTATCACTGTGTTCGTGGAATTTCTTCCTCACCGCCATAGCTTATGATATAACAATACCAAGGATTATACATGAACACCATGTCCCACCCGTGTTATAAAACCGTGACAGACAAGTATAACTACCAGATCCGACCGCACTAATAATACAATGCAACCAAAACACGGCCGACACGGCAAGTGCGCGAGCCGACTACCGGATACCAAGGCCGGCCACGCACTGACCGGGCAAGTACGAGGGCGACCACCGTGACCAAGGTCAGATCACGAAACTTCGCCACTATAATCGAACGGGCAAGTGCGAGGGTCGACTACCGATACCAAGGCCGAATCACCACGCAGACGGCAAGTACGAGCCGACCACCGATACCCAGCCGAACAAGAAGAAACCTCATGGAGAGCTAGTCCATGGAATAACACTATCAGCGAGCATACCCGTGGAATTCTCCATCACCGCCAAAGATGTCCAAGTAAGTTCTCAACAAGTCGACCTACTCTATCGAGACGCCAGAATACAGAAATACCACACTTGCACAACAAAGGCTATCATCACAAGCATAGGCAAGTTTCACAACTCAAAGTACTTTCATTTTATGCCAAAGTCCGGGTTTTTAACTCCAAAGTACTATATACGTTAAGTTCTTTTAAAAGAGATCCATTACTTTTATAAAAGTCACCCGATACCCGTAGTATTAGAATGACCAACCCACATTCCTTTTCAAAATCAAGTAACAACATTCTTTTCCTAAGTTCCAGTTTGCCTAGTTTCAATTACTCAAGCTTCTCATTTTCAAATGGTTTCATAGTTCATAAACTTAATCATTTGATTCCTTTTTAGAACAATTGAGTAATATATGTTTCACGTAAGAGTAGGTTATTCTTGTTTACAACATTCTTATTACAGCAGCCATGATCTAGAAAATGTAATGTCATTTTGTCTCATCTTAGTTTCTATGCAGATGGAGGTTTCTACTGGTTTTAATACAATTCATCATTATTCAATACATTTTCCTTTATTAACGCTGCAGTGGTCTGTCGATACACATTCTGATTTCCAAAATCAAGAAACATTATCCCTTTAAATAAAACCAAGTACTCATTACTCACGAATGAGGTTTCACACAAACATTCACATTAAACAAATAAGTTAAGTCTCTTATCTTATAAGATCAAGTCTCTTAACTTCAAACATTAGTAAACCATTTCTTTACCTCTCTTAAGACATTATACCTAACTCCCCATAAAGCTAGTATAACTCTTTTTTTTAAAACCTTTAAAACCAAGTGTTACTTTCCTTCAAAACGATTTATAAATCTTTGAAATACCTCAAGTTCTTTATTATAACAAGCCAGTTATAATTCACATCCGTTACCTTTTAAAACCACAAAGTATTTTCTTATCTACATAAAGCTGTTATAACCAACTTCCCATAAAGCCGTTATAACACTTTATGTTTTAAGAACAATCAAACACGATTAACACACGTACGCCTACCGCATCACATAGTTTACACATATCATGCTAGAAGAGATAGGAAGAGGTTCACATACCGCGACGAGTATCGACTAATAGCAAAACGCTCCAAACAACGGCTACTCCTTAAGCCAAGTAAATCGCGCCACACGTAGGTACTTCAACCTAAAAGGCCACAAGGCGCTTTATTATCATCTAGACCACAACGTAGAATATTCTACGTAAAATTGGCAAAGATCTCCCCGCCACAACAGAAATCTCCTTCTATCGAGGCGGCTACCAAGCCAACCAGAGTGGGGTTTCACACGCCTAACCTGGACGTGTACAATTCTACTACACAAGAATACTACACAAGTCCATCTGAATACGATTCGATTCTTAATTCTTCAGCTTAAGTCAAAAGACATTGCCACAAGATTAAGTATAGTTCTATATATAGTATACTTCAACTATATATTCTTACAACATGTAATTTCCAATTACAATAGAAGGACAAGAGTGTTTACCTCGATAAGCCCAAAATTATCCGAGTAAAATGTCGCTACCGAGCAAGGTTTAGCTCCTACTCCGAGTGCTCCAAACAACCCTTAGAAGTTCTATCCAACTTACTCCAAAACTTCAACCAACAGCAAGGTTTCTGTGGTTTCGGTTTGAGACTAAAAGGACAAAAGGTAGTATTCTGACTCTACGATAGAGGTAACTTTGGAATACTACAAGGTATAAGGCTAAGGTATTTTGGGCATTATAACAATACTTGGAGGAGTATTTTAATACCACAAAGTGGGGTACCACACGAGAACAACACCCTGGGAGTGGGGTGTTCTCGCTTTGGCTCACAGTGGGGAAGGTTTCGCCAAAAGGCCTTCACAAGGGAGAGGGGCTCTGACGAGAGTCGCAAGAGGGAGGAGGGGTTCTCAAGACTTAGGCAAGTGAAGAGTGGATGAAGAAGTCTTCAAAGAGAGGGGGTATTTATAGCAAAACCAAAGGCCAACCAATGGCCAAGATCAAGCCATGTGCAAGGCAAGTGTAAGGCCAAGATCAAGCCAAGTGCACCCACAAAACACTCCACAAAACACTCCACAAAACAAGCCACAAAGCAAGGCACAAAAGAGGAGCCAATCGCCAAGGCCAAGCCCTCACTTTGTTGCCCAATGAGGTGACAAGTGTCACCCTCCCGTTGGTCCAAAAATGTTCCGTCGCCTAAAAAAATCCGCAAAAATACTAAATGACATAGCCGGAATTTTCCCAACGTAGTCGTGGAAACGCTTTCCGAAAAACGACTCCTTTCGGCACTTGTGTACAAATTTCGAAACTATGCCTACTTAAGGCTCAAATTGTACACGTACGTCCTCACGTACATACTCTGGAAACACGGGGTATAACAGATAGTTGCGAGAATTGTTGTCTCCTGTTGAAGGAGTGTTTAAGCTACCATTTCAGTGTTCGGATGTCGCCTTATGAAGCCTTGTAGGGGCGGATGTGTGAGTCGCCGGTCGATTGGTTCGATGTTGGCAGGATTCAGATATTTGGTTCAGGCTTGTTCCAGCAGACTGTGGATAGAGTAAAGCTTGTCTAGAAGAGGTTCTGGCAGCTCAGAGAAATCGTGCGGATAATCGGCGACGACGCTTAGAGTTCAGCCCGGTCGGTCTTCTTGAAAGTACCACCCGGTCATGTGACGAGTTTTGGAATACAGAGGGAACTTAGCCCGAGTTACTTTGGGCCTTTGAGTTCATGTGAAGAATAGGCAAGGTTGCCTATATGTTAGCATTTGCCGTCCGACTTAGGAGGCAGTGCGTCCAGTCTTTCGTGTTATGTTCGAGAAGGAAATCGGAGATCCATCCGCAGTATTCGACTAATGATGACCAAGTTGAAGATGATAACCTCGAGTTTTGATATCAAGCGATTTAAATGTGGTAAGAGTTCGAATGCACGACATCTTCGCGATCGTGACGCACCCGGCACTTTGTTGGTCGCCGAGTGACACTAGAACCTCGCGCAAAGTGACAAAAGTGGTATGCTTTATGATGTTAGAGGTGCTTCCCGTGGACTTGGATGTAAGTTGGCGCAGTTGTTTCGGTGGCCATGTGTGACAGGTTTGTCCTCGTAAGTATAGTAGTGAAGACTATACTGGCGCGCGTTTGTTTTGAGACTTAGAAGGAACATTCGGGACGAATGTTTCTAAGGAGGGGAGAATGTTATACCCCGTATTTCCAGAGTATGTACGTAAGGACGTACGTAGAAAAATTTGAACTTGTGATTTAGGCTTGGCCGAATTCTTTTTGTTCACAACACCCGATTAGAGTCGTTTTTCGACGAAACGTTTTCACAGCTTTCGTAGGGGAATTTCCGGCTATGTCATTTTTAATTTTTGCGGATTTTTCCGAGAGACGAAACATTTTGGACCAACAAGAGGGCGACACTTGTCACCCTCTCATTGGAACACCTTGGGCGGTAAAGGGGGTTGGCCGAATGGCCATTGTTTGGTCAAGGGGTTGGTAGGATATTTTGGTGGTAGATGGATAAGGTGCACTTGGCAAGATCTTGGCCCTACACTTGCCTTGCACTTGGCAAGATCTTGGCCATTGGTTGGCCTTCACTTGACCTATAAATACCCACCCCTTTGAAGACTAATTCATCCACAAAATTGCCTAAGTCTTGAAAGCTTCTTCCTCCCCCCTTAGTGTAGTGTCTTGGCCGAGAGCCCCTCTTCCCCCCCCTTGGCCGAGAGTTCCCCAGTGGGTAGGCCGAGGGTATACACCCCCTCCTCGGGTGCTAGCTGGGTACCCCTAGCCTAGTTGTTTTCGTATAATACCCCCCCTCGTAGAAATACTCTCAAAAGTATTGTTATAATGCCCAAATTACCTTAGCCGTATACCTTGTAGTATTCTAAGGTTATACTTATACGAAAAGCCCAGAAATACTATTATACTTCCCTTCAGTCACAAAACCGAAACCCTAAGGAAAATCTCCATAGTTAGTTGGAGTATTAAGTAGAAGTTGGTTAGAACTTCTAAGGGTTGTTTGGAGCGGCCTGAGCGCACTGAGTAGAGCTAAACCTTGCTCAGATCGACATTTAAACTCGGATAATTATGGGCTTATCGAGGTAAATATCTTGTCCCTATTGTAATTGGAAATTACATGTTGGTAGATTATATAGTTGAAGTATACTATATATAGATCAACGTTGTTATCGGCAATGTCTTTTGACTTAAGCCCGAATAATAAGAAACCTTTTCGAAAAGAAGAGTATCGAATGTATTTACATAGATCAGACATGAGACTTGTGTAGCTTTTCGTGAGGTAGAATTGTGCACGCCCGATTAACGTATAACCCCCGGTTGGCTTGGTAGCCGCCCGATAGAGAGGAGATTTACGCTGCTGGGGGAGGTGTCGAATTTTCTCGTAGAATGTTCTACGATAAGATCTAGATGTTAATAAGCGCGCGTGGCCTTATAGGTTGAAGCATCGCGTGGCGCGATCTACTTGGCTTAAGGAGTAGCCGACGGCTTGAGGTACTGAGCGTTTTGCTATTAGTCGATACTCGCGAGGTATGTGAACCTCTTCCTATCTCTTCTAGCATGATATGTGTGAACTATGTAGTACGCAGACGCATACGTGCTAAATGTATTTGATTGGTTTAAAACATAAAGTGTTATAACGGCTTTATGGGAAGTTGGTTATAATGACTTTATGTTGGTAAGAAAATACTTGTGGTTTTTAGAAGGTAACTGATTTGAACTATAAGCGCTTGTTATGTGTTAATAAAGAACTTGAAGTATTTCAAAAGATTTTTGAATCATTTCAAAGAAGAAGTAATACTTGGTTTTGAAAACTTAAGAGTTATACTAGCTTTATGGGAAGTTAGGTAATAACGCTTAAGAATGTTTTATCGATTCGAAATCGAATGTGTATCGACAAACCATCGCAGCGTTAATAAAAGGAAATATTTTAACAGATTAAGTATTATTAAAACCAAGAGAAACTTCCATCCGCATGAAGCTAAGATGAGACAAAATGATATTTCCTAGATCATGATCAAGTGTAATAAGATTGTTATAAACAAGAATATCCTACTCACATATAAGGCTTATGTTTCTCAGATAGTTTAAAAGAGAGAATTATATTCTTAAATGAATAAGACTATGACCTACGAAACCTTTCTAAAATAAGAAACGTGAACATTTGAAATTAGGCAAACTTGGACGTTTGGATAATAATGTTGTTACTTGATTTTACAAAGATAAGTGTTTTGATTCACTTAAAAAGATAATCACTCTATTTTCATATACTACGGGTATTGTGTGACTTTTGTGAAAGTAACGTATCTTTTAAAAGTTAATGTATGAAGTACTTTGGGGATAGAAACCCGAACATGTTGACACATAGAAAGTACCTTATGTGTGAATAACTTGATTGTATTGGTTTGTGATAGCCTTGTAATACCTTCGTGTTGATTTGATAAGTAATCATATTAGGATGCTACGTGTGTTAGTATTCTGTGATGTTTGTGTAAAGGGGCTTTCCCTTGATTGTGCTTATGTTGTTTAAACGTTAAACTGTTATGTTGGTATTATACCACTCACCGTGTTTCCGGGGGTTAAGATGCCCTCCGATGCGGGGTAGACTCAGGCGGTCTGGGACCATGATTCGAGAATACCTCACGCGGTCCCGGCCTATGCGGAGCTACGAGTTCCGTGTTAGTGTGCGGCCTTTATGGTCACGCGTCTATGTGGCTACGCGATCGCGAGTCCGTGACGACGCCGGGAGTAGCTACCTCGATGCGGTTATACCTCACGCGCCTATGAGATTGACCTATGCGGAGTCGCGGCAGCCTGTGGCTAGACGCGCACATTTGATATTGCGAGAGCGACCGCTTTGATCACGTGGCGGTTCAGACAGATATCATGATACGCTTTATGACCTTGTTAGTACCGCTGGTGTTAGTAGTCGGCTATGCCTTCGCATTTACCTGCATCGCTTTATTTGGACACAGTGGGACCCGCTGCTCACGTATTCCTTGTGCTTTATATATCATAGATCGCGGTGAGGAAGGTATTCCACGCATGATTGATGTTGTGGGCGTGAGACCCATTGCTATATCGAGTGATGACTTTGAGGCGTGAGTCCTCGACTTGATATGATCGCTAATTATTGTGAATCGTAGTTTGGTTATCATACATGTCTCCCGCTTTATATAGACTACTATGATTTCATTTACGATTTTACGTTTCACATACTCTGCACTGCCAGATCGACCTCCTTCGGGCCGCGTCATGCCGCAGTAAAGGTACACCGCCGTTGATCCTCGCCTTAGGATCACAGCCAGCGTTGGGAAGCTCCGTTCCTCCGAGGCTTATTCGTATAGTCCCCTGTTGTCAGGTGCTTACATTCAGGGTACGACGGCCCCGTCCGTCGTTGTTGTCATATCATTCGTAGAGGTCTTGTAGTCAGGCGTAAATTGTAAGAGGGTTTGTAAAAAGGATTAAACTGCTCATTTGTAGGAGTTGTTATTTATATATTTGCCGAAAAGGCAAGTTTTCCTCGACATCGCTTTGTACTCCATTTGTTTCATGTATGTGTTTTATGTTCCGCTGATTACTCTGATGTTGTATCACTAGGGTGCCCGGGGTAAGGCACCGCCACGCCCAGATTCGGTCGTGACACCGCATCGATTTAAATATAACCAACCCTTGCTTTTGTTGAACCGACATCCGCCACCCTCTTGATCCATTTCGTGCAATATCATACTCAATCCCAGGGTAGCATAATGTGCTTGCGACGATATCCCAATCGATGTTGTTGGCATCTCTAGACTAAGTTCTGAAATAACTTCGATCATCGCCTCTTTCTTCAACATCAGTTGTTCTTAATATCTCATTTACCACCCCATCCGTCACAGGCACATACTGTCCTCTCACAAAACATCTACCATTTACCCGTTCCAGAAAGTTAGCATAGAATTCTTTTTCCATTACAGTGTTCTGTGGTACTATTCTCTCCGGATTAACAAATCTTTTCTACCCAATTGCCTCTATCATTGCCAGAATAGGCTCATAGACATCGCCATCCTCAAATGGATCCCTTTGGTACTCCATTCCTCGCTCAGGTATCAAGGGTCTAGTACTAAGTTTGTAATATATGTCTTCTGTTTTTTTACTAACAAACCTAGTATGTCATATTGTGGAACGGAGGCGGATGTGGAAGCTCTCATTTTTCTGGCAGACATTTTGGAAATTTTTCAGCAGCGTTTCCTCTATTTTAGTGAGTTTACCCAGCAACTTTCAATCACACCAATCAACATACAGCGTAATCAGCAAAATACAACATCATTCAACCCCCAAACTTCACTCAAATCACAGGTACAACACCCCACATCACTACGTACAATCTTACCGCGAAATTTCCAATACCAAACTTCAACACACCCCACAATATCCACCAATAAAGCACATCCCCAAACTTATGAATTACCTCCCCTAATTGCTTTAAAAATTCAAGAAAAATGATGAAAGTTACCTTGGAAGGTGTTCTTCAAAATTTTCTTGTTCCTAGTGATGGATTGAGGCAACAGAATGAGGGTTGTTGATTGAAATGGTTAAGGGTGCAAGGAATTGAAGTATTTTGGTTGTGATTGAGTTTAGTTTGTGGAAAATTTTGAGTAATGGAGGCTGATTTCGTGGGTTTTGGAGAGAGGAAGGGTTTTGGGTTTTGATTTAGAGAGGGGAAATCGAATTAGGGCTTTTTTAATTTCAGTTTTTCCGTCGCGGCGCCACGGCCCTGAGATCGGCGCCATGGCGCCCAAACATCTGCGACCATCTGAACTTCCAGCGTCGTGGCGCTCTGATTTGGCGCCGTGGCGCCCAAACTTCAGAGACCTTCTGGACTTTCGGCGTCGTGGCGCTCTGATTCGGCACCGTGGCGCCCAACTTCCTGCGGCTTTCTGCATTCTCGGCGCCGAGCCGATTTCCTTCCTCTCTCACGTTTTTCGTCCTCCACTTTTTAGTCATATACCTGTCATCACAACATGTAAACAATATCTTCCGTGAGACTGTTCTAACTAAAACTAAATTGCATAAATTTAAAAACCTTGGGTTGCCTCCCAAGTAGCGTTGTCTTTAACGTCTTTTAGTCGGATGCAGGTTCCTTATCAAGAGGCATGGGGTAACTTAACCCCACAGCCTACCCATTTCATAATCATTTTTCTCTTTCGCCTTCTGTTTTTCTTTTTCTCCTTTTTCTCAAGAGATGGTTTAACGTTGCTCACCTGTACTGGCGGACTGACTTCCTTCGCTTTGGCCTGTGCTGGCTCAAATGATGTGCTAACCGTGCTAACTGCAAAGCACTTGCTTATGACTGGGGGTTCAACGGTGTGTTTAAACACCTTGAACACTATCTCTTCATCCTCAACTCTGAGTTTCAGCTCGCCCTTTTCCACATCAATCAAGGCTCTTCCAGTTGCAAAGAATGGTCTTCCCAAGATGATAGGGATTTCAATTATTCCCCTGGGGTGCACCACTATCCTATCCGCCAACTGCAAGTTCACTGTGGATGGTTTGGCTTCACCCAAACCCAACCTCTTGAAAACGGACAAGGGCATGAGATTTATGCTGGCCCCCAAATCACACAGGGCCCTGTTACATGTCACCCTACCAATTGTGCAAGGCAATGTGAAGCTCCCTGGATCCTTAAGCTTGGGAGGCAGTTTCTTCTGCAAGATGGCACTGCATTCCTCTGTCAATGCCACTGTCTCATACTCAGCTAACTTTCTCTTCTTCCCAAGAATTTCCTTCATGAATTTGAAATAAGTAGGCATTTACTCCAACGCCTCAATGAAGGGGATGTTAATGTGCAGGTTTCTAAATACCTCCAAGAACTTGGAAAATTGCTTATCAACTGCTTTCCTTTGCAACCTCTGAGGGTAAGGAATTTTCTCTGTGTATTCCCTCACTGAAATTGTTGGAGCCTTCTCTAAAATAGGGCGGTCCTCAGTAACCCCCTCATTTTTTGTATCTACTCTCCGCTCAACTCTCTGTTCTACCACAGGCTGAGGTGTATGCTGTTCTAGCTGCTTCCCACTTCTCAATCAGATCGCTAACACCGCTCTGCGGGATCATCTCTCAGACATTAGAAAGAGTGTCATGCAGCCTGTTATTTGCCATCTTCGCCAGCTGTCCCACCTGAGTTTCCAAGTTCCTTATAGAGGATCTTGTACTTGCTATGAACCGGGTTTGTGAATTCGTAAGTGTCAACAAGGCTGCTCGCAATTCGTCTGGCTTCTCTTGTGGAGCAGGTATACTGAATTGTTGGGAAGATGAGGCCTGGGTAAATGGTTGTTGATTCTGGTATTGACCTCTGAACTGGTTCTGTTGCCCTTGATCACCCCTCCATGAAAAGTTAGAGTGATTCCTCCACCCTGGATTGTAAGTATTTGAATAGGGGTTGTTCTGGGGCCTTTGGTAATTCCCACCGCTCGACATTCGCTTGTCAATAGGGATATTGCGGGTCTGGCCACGGGCATCTATCAAAAGTATGAGGACCCCCACACATCTCACAATTCATTGGCATCTAAATTGTATTCACTGACACTGTGTTCTGCTGCAGTTGCTTGGTCAAGAGAGCAACTTGTGCATTTAACGTTGTAATGGCATCGATCTCATGAACTCCTATCGCTCTCCTTCCACTTACCCCTCTATCATCTGTCACATGGTTATTGGTGGCCATGTCTTCTAGCAAATCATGGGCCTCATGTGTTGTCTTCTTCACGGCGTTCCACCGCACTGCGTCAATGATGGTTCTTGTGGTCCCACTTAGCCCATTGTAGAAAATATGGACCAAATTCCACAGCTCAGTGCTATGATGTGGACACTTTCTCTGCAGATCTTTAAATCTCTCCTACACTTCATAGAGTAACTCTCCATCAGCCTGGTAAAAGTTGTTCAGCTCTCCTCTCAGTTTAGCTGCTTTGGACGGTGGAAAGAACTTTGCCAAGTACTTCTGTGCCAACTCCTGCCATGTGAATATAGAATCTATAGGCAGGGAATTCAACCAAAAATTTTCTCTATCCCTGAGTGAGAAGGGAAAGAGCCTCAACCGGACGTCGGCGTCAGTAACGCCATTATACTTGAAAGTTGCACACAGCTCCAAGAAATTTGCTATGTGCATATGAGGGTCTTCAGATGGCAAACCTCCAAATTGAATCAGATTCGTGACTATACTCGTGGATCGCAGGCTTGATTTCGAAATTATTTGCTCCTATTGTTGGGAGCCTGATGCAAGTCTGTGCTCCATTCACCCTTGGCAGCATATAATCTCCCAAGATTCTCTCAGCTTGGACCTGGACCCTTTCTTCCACATCCATTGGTAACCTCTAGGGCACCCTATGGTTAGGTTGATGATCACCTAACCCTTCGTTCATCTCATTGTTATTCTGCAAGCCTCCCATTGGTATTAAGGCCAAGATTCGTTTGTTTCTCCGGTTCTGCTTGCAAGTCTTTTCAATCTCCGAGTTGAAGGAGACAAGTGTATTTGCTTCTCTTGTCCTTCGCATAAACTAGATGCCTGCAACATATCAAAATCAACAAACGGATCACGGCGCACGGTTCCAAAATAAAATAAAATAAAAGAAAAATAAAAACTAAATTAGTAATTAAGAATAGAAAGATTGATATTGAACTACGTCAATCCCCGGCAACGGCGCCAAAAACTTGATGTGCGATTTATACACACGCTAAACGCAAGTGCACGTATCGTGACAAGTAATATAGTCTAGAAGACCGAGTTATCGTCCTCAGGGATTAGTGTTCAATTACCAACCTCTATTATGTAGTATCTATTTGGTGACCGATAATTTGATGATTTGTTTATAGCTATGATTATAGATGCTAACTAAATTATTTTACTTTACTTCAGATATGGTGGAAATAGGGCTTCCAAATCTCCTCGACTATCCGCTCGCTTTACTCGTTAATGCAAATAATTAAGGTTCTTCTTCTATGTTGAGATAGCAGGTTAACTAAGCCGTTTTATACTCATGTTAAGGTAATGTAAACACTCAACCTCAATGTAGAACCCTTCTATCTTTCGATGACAAGATTGACTACAAAGGAGGATTAAGAACAATAACCTATTAAGCTACACAAGTATCGGGGTACTTTCGTCCACGATTTAAACCTATGTTTATTCAACTATAGCATATTCACAATCTCCTCTTTCAGATTTCGATTAGAAATCATATAAGTGATGATAATTAGTGATCAATTAATTACCAAGCAATCAAAACAATTATTGAATAAATCTCAACAATAATAAGAAGAAATCAAAATCTTGCATTAATTCATAAAACGAGGTTCAAGCGATTCGACATGGAAAACCCTAAATTAAGTTAGTTCCTAGCCATAGACATGCCAAGAATTAAAATAGTATCCAACATATACTAGAAAGAAATAAAGTAAAGAACAAGAAATTACTCAAACATAAGTCTCTAATCTTGATCTAATGTTGTGATGAATGGTAAGATGTGCTCTCCCCTCAAATCTGACCTAAAAGGTCCTTTTATATCCCCAAAAATGTGCAAAACCTTATCCTCTTTGGCTTTGGCTCAATCCTATTCGGATTTGTCAAATTTTTCGGCAGCGCCACGACTGCAACCGTGGCGCGCGCAAACTTCGCGCTGGTCCGCTTCGATGTCGTGGCTCGCTGCCGCTGATGGTTTAGCCATGGCCGCCCTGTTTCTCGTCCGGGTTGCCAACTTTTCAGTTTTTTGAGCTCTGGAACCTCTGTTTCTGCCCTTTTTTCGCTTCTTCTCACCAATGTGTCATTTTAAACCATTGTGACTCAAAAGAAATAAAATCTATCCTAACATGACACATATTTGTACAAAAATGGGCAAAAGACTAACTAAAAATGACTCAAAAGGTGTATATAAAATACACCGATCAGGATTATAGGGGAGATGATGTCCAAATCCCGTTAGGCGGCAGAATAAATGATTAGTTAGAATAATCTTGTTGGCCTAGTCTTAATCCCTATATTGTTGATGGTATTTTAGTTGATTAAGCTCGGGAAGAGACTCAAGGATTACCTTGAGGCATAAATAATGTATGTAAGGCTAACCCTTTTTTCATATTTTGGCATGATCCCTTTTATATGACACCTAAAGAATGTAAAACATAAGTACTCTATTCTTAGTTGGATGTGGAGTCGATATCCAATGTCTTGTTTCGTTCATGTTATACTCTTGTCGATAATTCGAATGAAGCTTCTGCGATACATTATACTTACACGTTCACTACAAAGCAAATGGTAAATGAAGGAAACCCTAAAACTTGTTCCCAAAATCTCTCCAAAGGGAGTTGTAATAGAAACCACTCTGAAAGGGGTGCAACGTTTTGTAACTTCATTACATATTCATACTGTATATCATGTGTATTGTTATTGTTCCACCTGATCAGCTGGATTATGCTATTCTTAAGCCGAAAGCGGCTTCCCGAAGGGGCCACCCTAGCTAAGCCAGAAGCGGCGGCCCGAAGGGGCCATCATGACTACGCCGGAAGCAGCCGTCCGTAGGGACTATTGTGTTATTAGTCGGAAGCGGCTACGAGTAGGATATTCTATATTTATATTGTGTATGCTAGAATCTGTGTAAGGGACCACATGATATGGTTCAAAGTGTTGTTCCAGGTTACTCCCAGGTTGCTTTCTAAACTTGTTTACTGTTACGATTTTCCTTGTTTTATGATTCAGTATTGCCTTACATATTCAGTACATATTCCGTACTGACCCTCTTTCTTCGGGGGGCTGTGTTTCATGTCCGCAGGTTCAGGGATGCGGTTACATGATCCAGCCAGCTAGGAAAAGTCAGCATTGAGAGTCAGACAGCTCCACTTGATTCGGAGACTGTTCCTGTTTTGGTATAATTTTGTTTGTACACATCCTGGGTCCGACGGGGCCCTATCCCGTAACTTATGCACGGTCATACTCTTTTAGTATTTTGCGGACAGCGTGGGTGTCATTGGTACTGTTTGGCCTTGCCGACCATTGTTTTGTTGTACAGAAGTATTGGCAGCCTCGTTGGCTTACCTTGTGACATGTTACATATATATAAGTATGTTTTGAGTTAGAGTTGGACTTTGGTATTCTATTTACAACTTTCAAACTTAGTTACATATACCCTATTGAATATCATGTGTGAATACATGTAACATAAGTTGGGTTATCGGGCAGGTTAAGCTCGGTCACTCGTCATGGCCCTAGGTTGGATCGTGACACAATCCACTGTCTTCTCCAGTATGCTTTTCACTGCTCTATTCTAATTTTCAGCCTGCCCATTTGCTTGAGGGTGATATGGCAAAGAAGTATGGTGGTAGACTCTGTAACGCGCCAGCAATGTGTCAAGCTGCTTGTTGCAAAAATGACTCCCTTCATCGCTGATGAGGGCTCTTGGAGTGCCAAACCTTGTGAATATGTTTTTCTGGAGGAATTTCAAGACAGTTTTACTATCATTCTCTTTTGTAGCCACTGCCTTGACCCATTTGGACACATAATCCACTGCGAGAAGAATTTATTGGTTCCCAAAGGACGTTGGGAATGGGCACATGAAATCAATCCCCCATGCGTCAAACATCTCCACTTCTAAGATCCCAGTTAGGGGCATTTCATTTCGCCTTGATATGTTCCCAGTTCTTTGCAGCGATCACAGCCCCTCACGAAGGTGTTGGCATCCTTGAATAGGGTTGGTCAATAGAATTCACTCTGCAATACCTTGGATGTTGTCTGTGATGCTCCAAAATGCCCACCACATTTTAAGGTGTGACAATGAGTGAGGATTTGGTGCATTTCATCCTCGGGTACGCACCGCCTTATGACTTGATCAGCACAATGCTTGTAGAGAATGGGCTCCTCCCTGTAGTAATGTTTTACCTCTGAATAGATTTTTTTTTCTGCTGCTACGTCATTCCTGAAGGCAATACTTTTGCTGCAAGAAAATTAACAAAGTCAGCGAACCAAGGTAAATTTACACTGGTACTTACCTGAAACAGTTGCTCGTCTGGGAAGTAGTCATTTATTTGCACATCCTTGGTGTTCTGGCTGTCTTCCACTTCAAGCCTTGACATGTGGTCTGCAACCACGTTCTCCAGTCCCCTTTTTATCGCGGATCTCCATGTCAAATTCTTGTAGTAGCAGCACCCATCGTATAAGCCGAGGTTTTGCATCCTTCTTATTCATCAAATACTTAATGGCTGAGTGGTCAATGTACACTATCACCTTATTCCCAATGAGGTATGGCCTGAATTTTTCAAATGTGTATACTATGGCTAGCAGCTATTTCTATGTCGTCGCATAATTCAACTGAGCATCATTGAGGGTTTTGCTAGCATAGTAAATTGACCTGAATACCTTGTCAATTCTCTGTCCAAGAACTGCTCCGTTGCGTAGTCACTTGTGTCGTACATCAATTCAAATGAGAGTGTCCAGTCATGTGCAATGACTATAGGTGCTGAGGTTAGCCTCTCCTTAAGTGTCTGAAAGGCAGTCAGACATTCTTCATTGAATTCAAAAGCAACCCCACTCATCAACAAGGTGGACAGAGGTTTAGAGATCTTTGAGAAGTCCTGGATGAATCTTCTGTAGAAACCAGCGTGCCCAAGAAAACTTCTGATCCCTTTTACCGATACTGGAGGTGGCAGATTTTCGATCACTGAAACCTTAGCCTTTTCCACCTCAATGCCTTTGCTGGAAATCTTGTGGCAAAAAATGATACCTTCCTGCACCATAAAGTAACACTTCTCCCAGTTCAACACCAGATTCGAGTCTTTGCACCGCTGCAACACTGCTTCTAAATGCTTTAGCATTCATCAAAGGAGGACCCAAAAACAGAAAAATCATCCATGAAGATTTCTATGGTCCTCTCCACTATGTCAGAAAAGATAGTCATCATACAACGCTGAAAAGTGGCGGGTGCATTGGAAAGCCCAAATGACATTCTCATGAAAGCAAACGTGCCAAAGGGGCATGTGAATGTTGTCTTCTCCTGATCTTCTGGAGAGATGGAAATTTGATGATACCCTGAATAACCATCCTGGAAGCAATAGTAGTTGTGTCCTGCAAGCCTGCCAAGCATTTGGTCAAGAAAAGGCAAAGGAAAATGATCCTTCTTGGTTGCTTTGTTCAACTTGCGGTAGTCAATACACATTATCCACCTTGTAGTTGTTTTGAATGGAATAAGCTCATTCTTTTCGTTAGTCACCACAGTCATGCCACCTTTCTTGGGTACCATTTACATAGGGCTTACCCATGCACTGTCAGAGATAGGATAAATCACCCCAGCATCGAGCCATTTCAGGATTTATTTTCTCACCACCTCTTTCATGGTTGGATTTAGTCTCCTCTATGCCTCAATGGAGGGTCTGCTCTCATCTTCTAGATGAATTATGTGTGTTACTGTAGAAGGACTTATCCCTCTAATGTCTTCCAGTGTCCACCCAATCGCGAGCTTGTGAGCCCTCAATACTCTCAACAGTTTTTCAACCTCCACTTTGGATAGATGACATGATACGATCACTGGTAAGAAGTGGTTCTCACCTAGATATTGATAGTGCAAATGATCTGGCAGAGTCTTCAACTCTAGTTCTGGAGCTTGTTCTGTGGATGGCACTGCCACTGGTCTCTCTGGCATGGTTCCTAGCTCCTCATGTTTTCTTTTATAGCAGGGCTCATGGGAATCCAATTCGCATACTCCATCAATTCTGTGTCATTACCGCTATCCTCATCCCATTGTGTCATCACCACTTCAAGAGCATCCGCACTCCTGAACTCGTTCTCAGAAATTGCTTTATCAACCACATAAATAGCATAACAGTTATCACTTTTCCTTGGGTAGGTTGCTGCCCTGAATACATTGAAAATCACTTCTTCTCCCTAAACATGAAGTCTCAGCTCACCTTTTTGAACATCAATGAGTGCATGTCTCGTGGCTAAAAATAGTCTGCCAAGAATGATGGACATCTCCTCATCTTCTTCCATGTCCAGGATGATGAAATCAGCAGGGAAAATAAACTTATCCACTTTAACCAACACATCCTCGATTTCTAGGGTGGACGATGGAGCGATCCGCTAGTTGTAAGGTTATAGTTGTAGGTATTGCTTCGTCCACTCCAAGTTTGAAGAACACAGAATAGGGCATCAAATTTATACTTTCCCCCAGATCACATAGAGCCTGCTGACATTCAAACTTCCCTATATTGCAAGGGATGGTGAAGCTTCTCGGATCTTTCAACTTCTGAGGTAACTTTCTCTGTAGGATGGCACTGCATTCCTCAGTCAACGCCACTATTTCATACTCCTCCAACCTCCTCTTTTTACAGAGGATCTCCTTCATGAACTTCACATAACTTGACATTTGTTCTAAGGCTTCAGCAAATGGAATGTTGATGTGCAGTTTTTTAAAGACCTCCAAAAACTTAGAAAACTGTTTGTTAAGAGAATTTTTTCTAAGTCTCTGAGGATATAGTATTTTCACATGCGGTGTGTCAATGACTGCTGGTGGTGATCTTTGGTCCGCAGGAAGATCTTCTATGATTAATGCATCCTCTGACTCCTTCACCTCACTAGGTTAACCCTTTTTTTCTGGACATATTGGGGATGAACCTGTCTCCGCTTGTTTGCCACTTCTCAAATCAATTGCTTGTCACTGTTATTGTGGGTCTGCACCAGTACTGCTAGGGCGGTTACCTTGCATACCATTTCTCAGCTTGCTAGCTAGCTGCCCCAACTGCATCTCTAGATTCCTAATGGATGATCTTGTTTCCACCATGAACTGATTTTGGGCGTTTGAGAGTGCCCAAAGAACTGCTCACATGTTATCTAGCTCTCCTGATGGAGCCTAATTCTGTGGTGTATTGAGATGGCATTTAATAATCATCTATCGTAGGAGCTCTCACTCAGCCTGTAACTTGCCAGGGCGTTACTAGCGGTCTTTAGAATCATATCCGTCTGATAACTTTCATAGACTGGAGGTTTCAAGATAGCAGGCGACCAAGTGAAAAAAAAAGCTCCGAGCAAATCTTCTAGAGAGCGTACCCTTAGTTTCTACTCTTTCTCTATTCTAAAACGAAAAATAGAAAAAAGAAAAAGAAGCCCTTCTATTCCCAAAAGCTGATGAAATAGGAGCGCATTCTTCCAAGATTGATTCTCGCTCCTTTTGCGGTGCCTGTGGTCTAAATCGTTGCGGTGGACAAAGGTCATAGTCCTGCAGCCCCTGATAGTGATAGTCCATGTACCTATACTTGACTTTACCTGCAAAATTACAAAAACAACAAAAATTGATAAAAAGATGCTCTCAGAACAAGTTAGAAACTTGTTCTGGGAGCGACCAAATTAGAAAGTAGGAAAAAATGGTTCGATATTAGAAGTACGTCAGTCCCCGGCAACGGCGCCAAAAACTTGTTAGGCCGATTTCTACGTGCTCATAGACTGGTAATATAGTCTTGTAAGACCGAGTTTATCGTCCACATAGACTGGTTTCTAAGTACCGAACATCTATTCTAAGTTATCTATTTGGCAAACGATAATTGATTTGGGTTTTTATCTACCTACTAGAATAATTGCAAGAAGTAAACTAAATTATTGAGGTTTAATCAGTTATGAAGGAATTAGGGCTTTCAATATCCTCGACTATCCACTCTTTTCAATCTTTAATGCAACTAGAATGACTTCTTCTTCTACGTTAAGATAGCGGTTAACTAGACTGTTTTACATCCCGGTTAGGATATATAATCACTCAACTCCAGTGCAGAACCCTTCTATATTTTTATGATAGGATTTACCACATAGGAGGATTAAGAACAATAACCTATAATTCTACACAAGTATCAGTGTACTTTCGTCCGCGATTTTAACCTATGTCTATTCAATTACAGCATATCCAAATATCTCCTCTCGGTTCTTGATTCGAAATCATATAGATTATGATAATTAATGGTCAGTTAACTATAAACATTCATACCAATATTGAATAAATCTTACTCAAGTGAAGAAGAAATCAAACTAATGCATTAATTTATGAAATAGAGGTTCAAGCGATTCAATAGGAAAGCCCCAATAAAGTGTTTAGCTCCTAGCCATAATCACGCTAAGAACTAATACAAATACCAACATAAACTGAATTGAAAACTAAAGAAAGAAAAAGTACTTAGAACTAGGTCTCCAATGGTAGCCTCCAATTTGTCTTCAATTGTGTTCTGGGATAGAATGTCTGACCCCCTTCAATAGAATAATCTATAGGGCTTAAGTATGTTGCAAATTTCGTGCCCTCTGGACCCTTCTGCCCTTGGACAAATTTACTTCGGACTCTGAATTTCCCGCATCGGCACCGCGGTTCTGCAGAATGGCACCGTGGTGCCGAAAGTCCTGCGGGTTCTATGATCTTCTGGCACCGCGGTGCTGCTTTGCCTTCGTCCGAATCTCCAATTTTCAACCTTTTGCTGCCTCGGGACCCTCCTTTTATGCCACTTTTCGTCATTTTGCCTTTTTGAACCGATGTGACTCAAAAGAAAAGAAAACGACCCTAACACTATACTTATTTAAACGGAAATGGGGAAAATACTAACTAAAAATGACTCAAAAAACGTATACAAAATACGCCTAACACAAATCAAGGATGTCATTCAGAAACATCATATTTTACGCATGTAAAAGTTGTGTAATATAAGTATGTCATATAAAACGGTCAAAAGCGAACATAGTGTTATCAAATCAAGGAGTAGTATTGTCACGGCCCGACCCCGGGCCGCGACTGGTGCCCTACCTGGGCACCCGTACAGGTATACATCAGAGATAATCAGCGGAACATACATAAAACTTATAAAATAAATCAACAGAAATAAAATCAACAGGTTAGCCGATAAGGCTACCTCTCTGGACATATATATACATAACTGAAGCAGTTGCCTCATTTCCTTTACAAACTGACCCACAATATGTGACTACAGACCTCTAAGAGTTTTAACATAACAACTGTGGCGGGACAGGGCCCCGCCATACCCCTGAATATACATGAATCTACAACCTCAGGGGAAACTGTACCAAACGATAAGCCTCCGGAGTAAATGGAGCTTTTTCCCAAAACTGAACCGAGATCCTAAGAGCAAGGATCACCAACCTGTGTACCTAATACCTGCGGACATTTAACGCGGCCTCGGGCGGGGTCGATAACAGTGCGAATATGAAACGAAATAAGGCATGAGAAACAAATCATAATTGTACAAAAGAATGACAGGGGCAAGTATATAAAACTAAATACCAGATCCTACCGTGTCATTACTATCTCGTGAACTTAATCGTACCTTATTATATTTTCCCATTTTTACATAAAAGTTAGTCACATTCTTACGTACATGCTTAGGAAAAATCGTCAAGTTCATTACCATATAACTTACTTACCTTGCATAACATAAATCCGACCCTTTATGGAGGGACGCCTATACTGCCCGGCCCAATCAGGGACGCGATAAAGTCACATAAGTCTGCCCATAAAGGTATACTGTCCGGCCCAATCTGGGACGCGATAATGTCATATAGTCTGCCCATAAAGGTATACTTCCGCCATTCTCGACGCGATAATGTCATATAGTGCGCCCATAAAGGTATACCGCCTTTATTCTCGACGCGATAATGTCATATAGTCTGCCCATAAAGGTATATTGCCCGACTCATTCCTGGGACGCGATAATGTCATATAGTTTGCCCATAAAGGTATCTTGCGCCCCATTCTCGACGCGATAATGTCATATAGTACGCCCATAAAGGTATCTTGCCCGCCCATTCTGGACGCGATAATGTCATATAGTCTGCCCATAAAGGTATATTGCCCGGCCCATTCCTGGGACGTGATAATGTCATATAGTCTGCTCATAAAGGTATACTGCCCGGCCCATTCCTGGGACGCGATAATAACTCTTTGCATAACATTTTAAACCCTCTTCTCACTTCTTCTTAAGTCGTTATAACAACTTTCCATAAAGCTATTATAGCAACCTAAATTAGAGAACTTAAGGCACTTTTTATTCCTTATTACTTAAGGAAAATTAAACCCAAAAGTACTACGTATATACATACTTAAAAGAATCTTAAAACTCCTTCTCTTTTTTAAATCCATAAACTTCTTCTTTTGAAACTCAAGTCTCTTAACTTTTGAAATAAAACATAGAAACCATACTTTTTAAATCAATTCCTTTCTTCTTTTAAGAATCAAGTCCCATAACTTGAAAAATAAAGTCTCTTAACCTCTTCAGAAATCAATGTTCATATTCTTAAAACTTCATGACATAAAACTCTTTAAATCAAGTAACATATACTTTTATGAGTTGTGAATAGGTTATACTTGTTTATAACGATCTTATTAAAGCAGCCATGATCTAAAAAATGTAATACAATTTTGTCTTATCTTAGCTTATATGCAGATGGAGAATTCTACTCATTTTAATTTAATTGATTGTCGATACATTTTCTTTTATTAACACTGCAATGGCTTGTTCGATACTTATTATCATTCGTGCAGTAACTTAGCAAAGTCAACTCGACTCCAAATACTTCCTAACGACTCTTACCAACATCCCCCGTAAGACTTGGTAAGAACTTAGGATACCTTAGACATAACTTTTACATAGAGTAAATCAACATACATACCTCTTAAGTTCTAAGAGTAGAAGGAATCATGAAATAACACCATATGTATACCTCATACATAGAACCATGCCAAAAGAAGGAAGAGGTTCACATACCTCGCGACGATTATCGACAAGTAGCAAAATGCTCCAAAGTACTATAACCTTGCTAGCTTTCCACCCTTCAAGTATAATACTCTATTCGTAGTACTTCAACCTATAAGGGTCATAATATGTCTATTAACCTCTAGCTTCAAACGTAGAATATTCTATGTGCAAAGTCACTAAATTCTACGGAAAATCGGACAACACTTCCTTTGTTTCTACATACTTTTCCACCTTTTCCAAGGCCCAAATTTAACAACCAAACACGCCACATTTAAGGCCCAACAATTCAGCTATCCAAAGGGGATTACACGCCTTAACAGGATGTGTAAAATTTTGCCCACAATAATACAAAACAATCCAATAATTCCATGCCATTCTCGGCTACAACAACATTAATTCTCCTTCAATTCCTTTTCAATCCAAGTTGTTATTCTAACATGTTATATAGTCGCAATCAAGTATAACAATTATAATCCCTTCTTATACAACATGCGACGACTAAAACTAATAGCCAAATTGAATTACAATCTCAAAGACTAAACTTGCTAGTTTCTGATTAGTGGTTCCAATATTCATAACACTTATAAATCTTCACAATATAAATCACATGATCATTTCTAACTTATCATAACATGTAATCTTTAATTACAATAGTAAAACGAAGATTATTACCTCTTTAAGCCCAAATCTTATCCAAAACCTAAAGTCGATCCTTAGCAACTTCAACTCCTCTTCTTGACGTTCCAAACCGCTATTTTCAACCCTTAGAAGTTCACAATTAACTTCTCTTCAATTTCCAACTTCAAAGTTGAAGAACACCTTAGGTTTTCACCTTGCGACTAACGTAAAAACGTGGTTTTTCCGGGATCTTTCAATTGAGATATCCTTACAATACCTCTAGGAACCTTAGCTTAAAGTATTGGGATTATTGAACCACAAACGAAAAAAATTTCTTCTTGGAATGGAGCTTGGCCGAGAGCACCTTAAGGCTAGCACAATATTCTTGGAAATTTTTCTAAGTATGGAACTTGTCTTGCAATATGGATGAATATATAAAACATTGGAGGGTTAGATTAAAACATATGGGTGGCTTGGATGAATGGAATTAAATATCAAGCCAAGTTGGGCTCTTTGACTTAGTCAATAATGTCAAGCTTGGACTTTGCAAGACTTGATCATCTAGCTTTGGGTCAAATGACCATTTAGTCCATGACTAAATCGCCCAAGACCAACTTAAGGGGGGTGACACGTGTCGCCCTCCGATTCGTCGCAATATTTCGTTTCCCGACATTTCCATAATTTCGATAAATTTTTACTAGTCTCAAATCTTATCATTTTTTAGTTCATACGTACGTTCTTATAAACATGTCCTGGAAATACGGGGTGTAACAAGTATGTAACATGAATGACGAACAACTAGCATTCAAATTAAAACGAGTTATTATGTCATTTTGGAACCAATTTTTTGATGTTGATTCTATTACATGTTTTATCGTAGTAGACATATTCAAAGCAATAGGTATGGCATGAGAACTGAATGTTTATTTTAAATACTCAAATAATCTGAACCACAGATATAATCAACAATACAATAATACAATGATAGCTGAGTGGAATTGGCATGTTAGGAGGGTTAAATGCTAGAATAAAATTTGAGGGCACTCAGACTCAAATGTCCAAAAAGTCATGCTACGTCAATGCCTCATGGTACACCACAAGAGTTCAATTGTGTTCTTAACCGTTTTTGGGAAGAGAATAATCAGATGAAAATACGTTACCTCAAGGCAGAATATGGTCAATATGGTTACGTCAGATTCAGATCCAAGTGGGATTCAGACTGTGAGATGTCCGATAAAGATGATTCCTCATGATTCTATTAATATATATATATATATATATATATATATATATATATATTTTAAATAAAGTAGGTAGGTAGGGTCATAATGACGACCCCTAGGGTACTTGGGTTTGCAACAATATAAGTAGTCTTTCATTTGTTATTAAACTACAACATATTCAATATCGAGTAGTAGAAATATAGATTGATATGTATTTCTTCTAAAGGATCTGAATAGTAGTGGTGATGATAGCTCAAATCATAGCAGTTATTCCAGTGATTCGAGTTATCTTGATAACAATGAATTCAAGATAGACGATTTGAAACCCCTCCTTCTTATAAAGCGTAATGATGATTCGTGCGATGTGAAATATTCATAACCACAAGAATATTATTATGATTTACGTCGAGAATTGGCATATCGGTATGCCAAATCAGAACATCTTGTTCATGATTTGAAAAATCTCAACGCTCAAATTCCAATAAGGTTCTCAATGACCATGTCTCGAACTGATCAACATTCTTACGAGGTTGTCGTACGGAGGATTAAAAAAGAAAACAACAAAATGATAGAAAGACGTTGTAGATTTTACATGCTAAAGTTGGCCAAAGAACAAGCATCATCAACGGGTAGAGAACTAACATTTACAGAAAGAAAATATGTCTTAAGAAACCCAAAATATTATTTTGAGGACGATATTGATGACTTTTATTCTGATGATGATTAGGGGTACTATAATTTTATTTGTATTTTTAATTTATGATAAAGTCATCAATTTGAAGAAAATTAGTATGTTTAATTTTGCTTTGATTGTTATAGTCTATTATTAATTTATATAAGCGTCTTAGAGTTAATAATACATAAAAAGTTCAATAATTCATAATTTTAATGAAAATAGAAATAAATTAGTACATAAAACGTGTCGATTAAATAATACATTTAAAAACATAGAAAATACATAATACATGAAAACGTGCAACTAGTAAACACAAATACATCGAAATAATAAAATTAACCGAAAATACATAGAAATAATAAGCAACAATAAAATAGCACAAATCATCTTTCAAAATTTCAATTTATCTTTCACATAATTTTTTTCGTGTTGAGTGTCTCTAAGATTATCCTTGATTTTTTTTTTCTTTGGATTCGTTTAGCAAGAGCTCCAAAAGGTCTTTTTTTTCTTGAGCTTCTATAAGTTTAAACTACAAATCAAAAGTCATGGTGTCTCTAGTGATACGTGAAGTCGCGGTATCTCTATCAACATGAGATTTTTTAAACTTCACCGCCATCGTTTTATCGACGGGAATTTCATCTTTTCATAAAAAATATTTGTAAACATCCATATCTTATAAACATTATAAGAAATTCAGTTTTTGAAAGTAAAATATATAGATAATGTGAAAAAACTCTAAACCCTAAAAACTTGTAAAAACACTTACATCGGGCACATTACGATGCCAAAAATGATGACCCGAATTATTTTTGGTCCTTGATGTTTTAAGCTTACAATAATAACCGCAACTACAAACATCAAGTTCTATAGCAAAGTTTGACGTTTCGGAGCTTTGAGACATAATTTTTGGGGGGTTAAAGTATGGTATGAAAATGAAGAAGGTGAAGAGTGAAGATGAAATGGAGAAGGCTTGCTAATGTATAATACCCCTTTTGCGCATGAATTTCATGCGCAAAAGAACTTAACCGGGCCGTTATGGTTAAGTCCTTTTACGCAGAAAATTCCTATGCAAAAGATATTTTTGTCGCACTTTTTTGGGCATTTTGGTTCACTTCGTTAGTTTTTAGGCCATTTAAGTTCCCATCACACTTAATCATAGTTTTCGAGTTTTAGGTACGAAAAAGTTCAGGTAGGAAGCGCTTTTATTTTAAATAGCTCTTATGCATCATGGATTAGGATTAATCAAAGCTTAATGTGAGTACTTGTTCGTCGGTCGGATCAGATCAGATTTAGCACATTTTATGTCACGACCCGAACCCGGGCCCGTGACTGGTGCCTTACCCCGGGCACCTAAGTAGACATACATCAGAATAATCAGCGGAACATAAAACAAGACATGAAATATCCAGAAGTGTAAAACAGAAATCTGAGAAAAACTTGCCTTTCGGCATATATATATATATATCAACTAAAACAGTTACATCCCCTTTTTATTTTTTTCAATTCGCCACAACGATTACTCTGGACCTCAAGAATGATATGACAACAACGAAGGGGCGGGGCCGTCCATACCACGAATGTAGCACCTACAACAACAGGACTATACGAAGATAAGCCTCGAGAAGCGGAGCTTCCCAAACGCCGATCGTGACACTACGAGCGAGGATCAACAACTGGGTACCTACTGCGGCATGAGCGGCCCGAAGGAGGTCGATACAGTACCAAGTATGTGAAATGAAAAATCGTAAATGAAATCATAGTAGTCTATAAAGCGGGAGACATGTATGATAACCAAACCACGATTCCTGATAAATAAGCGGTCGTGTCAAGTCGAGGACTCACGCCTCAAAGTCATCACTCAAATATAACTATGGGTCTCATGCCCACAACATCAATCATGCGTGGAATACCTTCCTCACCGCCTGATCATGATATAAAAGCACCAAGGAATACACATGAACACGGGTCCCACTGTGTCCAAATAAAGCGATGCAGGTAAATGCGAAGGCATAGCCGACTACTAACACCTACAAGACTAACAAGGTCATAAAGCGTATCATGATATCTGTCTGCGATCACATGATCAAAGCCGGTCACTGCGCGCAGATCAAATGCGCGTCTAGCCTGGAACTCCCCGACTCGCATAGGCCAACCTCATAGGCCCGCATGAGGTATAACCCCGCATCGAGGGTAGCTACTCCCGGCGTCCGCTGGACTCGCGATCCGCGTAGCCACATAGACCGCGTGACCATAAAGGCGACACTAACACGGAACTCTCGTAGCTCGCATAGGTCCCTGGACCCGCATGAGGTATTCTCGAATCATGGTCCTGCATCGCCCCGAGATATACCCGCGTCGGAGGCGACTTAACCTCCGGGATCATGTCAAGGTGAGTGGTACAATACCAACATAACGGCTGATAGTCAAACAACTTAATCGCAGTCGAGGGGAAACCCCTTTACACAAACATCACAAGATACTAACACACGTAGCATCCTAGCATGCTTACTTATCAAATCAACAAGAAAGTATTACAAGGCTATCACAAACCAACACAATCAAGTTATACACACAAGGTACTTTCTACTATATGTCAACAAGTTCGGGTTTGTATCCCCAAAGTACTTCATACATTAACTCTTTAAGAGATCTATTTCTTTCACAAAAGTCACACAATACCCGTAGTATAAAAATAGAGTGACTATCTTTTGAATTAAATCAAATACTTCTCTTTGTAGAATCAAGTAACAACATTCTTTTCCAAACGTTCAAGTTTGCCTAATTTCAAATACTCAAGTTTCTCATTTTTCGAAAGGTTTTGTAGTTCATAGTTTTAATCCTTTAAAACAATTTGAGAAACATATATCTTACATGTGAGTAGGTTATTCTTGTTTATAACAATCTTATTAAAGCAGCCATGATCTAGGAAATGTAATATCATTTTGTCTCATCTTAGCTTCTATGCAGATGGAGGTTTCTACTGGTTTTAATAATACTTTATTAGTCAATACACTTCCTTTTATTAGCGCTGATGTGGTTTGTTTGATACTCATTCTGATTTCCAAAATCAGTAAAACATTATTCTTTTTAAAACCAACTACTCATTACTCGCGACGGAGGTTTTTACAACATTTTAACAAAATTCATAACAAGTCAAACTAAGTCAAGTCTCTTATCTTTCAAGATCAAGTCTCTTAACTTCTACAATAAATAAACCATTCATTACTACATGTAGTCGTTATAACTAACTTCCCATAAAGCTATTATAACCCCTATGTTTTGAACCAACCAAACTCATTTAGCACGTATGCGTCTACCGCATTTACATATTTTACAAAACATCATGCTAGAAAGGATAGGAAGAGGTTCACATACCTCGCGACGATTATCGACACTTAGCAATACGCTCCACAGTACTGTAACCCTGCTAGCCTTTTCCACTCTTCAAGTAGAATACGCTACTCGTAGTACTTCCACCTATATAGGCCACAAACGTCTATTAACATCTAAACGCACGGTTCCATATTCTACAGAAAATTCGGCACCTCCCGCATGGCCGCGTAAATCTCCTCTCTATCGGTGGCTACCAAGCCAACCAGGGGGGGGGGGGTTTATACGTCTAACTGGACGTGAACAATTTAACTTCACAGTAATACTACACAAGTCTACTGTAAATACAGTCCTATGTAAGTACAGTTCAAATTCGTTTCCATATTCATTCTATATATAGTATACTTCAACTATATATTATGCAACATGTAATTTCCAATTACAATAGGGGGACAAGATATTTACCTCGATAAGCCCAAAATTATCCAAGTTAAAAGTCGATCCTGAGCAACGCTTAGCTCCTACTCCGGGTCCTCCAACCCGCTCCAAACAACCCTCAGAAGTTCTACGCAACTTCTTCTTAATACTTCAACCAACTGTGAAGATTTTCCTTAGGGTTTCGGTTTGAGATAAAAAGGACACAAGGTAGTATTTTCGAGCTCTACGTAGAGAGGTATCTTTGGAATACTACAAGGTATACGGCTAAGGTATTTTGGGTATAGTAACAATACTATGGAGAGTATTTCTACCAAGAGGGGGGGTATTTATACGAGACAACACCACAATGGGGGGTGTGTACCCCTCGGCCAACCCCACTAGGAGGGGGGTACTCTCGGCGAGGGAGGACTCTCGGCCAGGGCCTCTCAAAGGGGAGGGAGGCTAGGGCGAGAACACGAAGAGGGGAAGGATTTATAGACTTAGGAAAGTTTTTGGATGAAGAAGTCTTCAAAGGGGAGGGTATTTATAGGAAATCAAGGGCCATGATCTAGCCAGTGGGGGCAAGTGGAGGCCAAGATGTGCCCAAGTGCCCCTAGCCCCTACTCCAAAACCTCACAAATATCCTACCAACCTTGACTCCCATTTCGTCCAAGAGCGCCACCTGGCGCTTGATATGAGGTGACACTTGTCACCCTCCCGTTGGTCCAAAATGTTTCGTCTCTCGGAAAAATCCGCAAAAATTAAAAATGACATTGTCGGAATTTTCCCTTCGCAAAGTTTGTAAAACGTTTCGTCGAAAAACGACTCTAACCGGGTGTTGTGCACAAAAATCGAACCTATGCCTAACTTTAAAGCCCAAACTTTTCTACGTACGTCTTTACGTACATACTCTGGAAATACGGGGTATAACATTCTCCCCTCCTTAGAAACATTCGTCCCGAATGTTCCTTCTAAGTCTCAAAAACAAACATGCGCCAGTATAGTCTTCACTACTATACTTACCAGAACAAACATGCCACACCTGGCCACAGAACCACCTGCGCAAAATACTTACATCCAAGTTCACGAGGAAACACCTCTGACATCACAAAAGCCCTTACCCGAGGTCTAAAATATACTTCCTTCGCACCTTCTCCTTACAAAAGAAATGATCACCTCTATGCTCGCAATACATGCTCGCTTCTTCCCTTACGCGTCGCACTTTCTCGCACACTCGAACTCTTTCTCATAACTTACCACATTTTATTCGCTTAGTTCCGAAATCTCTGGGTTACTATCTCCAACTTGGTCATCATTAACTGGGAACACTCTGGATGGATCTCCGATACTTTCCCGAACATAGCAACACGAAAGACCGGACATCTTCCTCACAAGTTGAATGCAAATGCTAACATATAGGCAACCGCCTATTTCCTCACATGATCTGAAAGTAGAAGGTAACTCGGGCTAAGTTTCCTCAAAACTCGTCACACCTAGCCACGTTCTGCAAAACCGGTATGAACCAACAATCGAACCTATCAGACCAATCGGCCAAGACTTACACTTCCGCCCCTACAAGGCTTCATAAGGCGACATTCGAAAACTGAAATGGTAGCAAAAAAAAACACTTCCTCAACAGGAGACAACAATCCTCACAAGTACCCCTGAAATCCAAACACTGGCCCGAGGGCGAATGCGATTCTGAGACTCACCTGAGTTCCTAACCTTGCCTGGTAAAACCTCCAGAAAAAGAAACAGCTGTACCCTGGGCTCCACTGTTTGTCATAAGGTGAAGGTAGGCACCCCATGCAGCCTTACAACCTTTCTGATATAATCGTCTCGCATAACTTACTGCCTAGTACAAGGTTTTGACTAAAAGATAAGACGGGCTGACCTCCTCGGCCCGACTACTGGTCGAACGCATCCACGAACTCGTACGATGGTTAACTAAACTTGGGCCTAACACCCTCGTGACCCTGACACAAAGCGGGACCACCAAAAACTGGCCCCACCACCATACAGGCCGCGGGTTGACCCGCAACATGGCCTCAACCCGACCCGGCAACGCGCAAAACACTAGCTCCCCGATCCGGAAAAATCTCACTAATCCACGTTACGAAAACCTAGCAGTCTTCTTAGCTCAACTACCCTCTTTCATTCCACACTACTCAGGGACTTATCCCAAAACATAGCTTACGTGCACTATGCACTCTGATAAGGGTCAAAAATAAATCTTCCTCTCGAGATGGCCTTGCCTCTAAGGTCTCTACGTATAACATTCTAAGGCTCACATTTTCCCTTATTCCCAATCTTACCCTTTCTATCTAACCATGGTTTCTAACCACAATTTTACACTTATGTTATCTGACATAACACTTAAGATATACTCATCTTACACACATACTAATCTCTAGGGGGTTAAGGATATATCTGTATCTACTGCTTCACTCCCCTTAGTCGTTCTAATCAAACCTGCCCCGTAGGGCGCATAGCCAGGGAAGATGACGACCTACCCACCGATCCTGAAGGCTGAGTCCTCCTACTTGCATCCCTCCTACTAGGACATCCTTTCGACACATGGCCCTGACGGCCGCTGGTAAAACGAGCACCAACAAAAAGACGACATTCCCCGGGATGACGTGCATCGCAATGAATCTTGGGAAAAGCGAATCGGTGTTTGGAACCTACGTGTAGCTGTGAACCAGAAGCCCTGGAGTTCTGACCAACTCCTGCATACTCCGAATGTCCTGAAGTCTGTGGAGGACCACTCTGCACTGGTGGATGTGCATATCTAATCCGCTGGTGAGGTGACTTGCCTCGAAAGTTACCAAAGGACCTTGCTGTTCTGGCCCTCTTCTGCTGTCCTTTGTTAACCCGTCGATCTCCACGTTTCTTGGCCTGCTGCGCACAAGCCCGTACACAGGCCATGCTCAAGCCTAACTGAAGAATTACTCTTGTACAACCCTCTTTTAGATAGTCATCAAGACTCGCGGTACATCGGTATACTCTCTGGTAGCCAAAAACATAGCTAGTAACAGGGTCGCCTCTTTGCAATCTATGTTCTCTGTCCCCGGTCGTGGAACTGAAGGTTCATATATCATGGTCGCAGTAGGAACTGCTGCCGCTGTACTAAACTCTGCTGGGGCTGGTGACGTAGCATAACTCCCCGACTGAAACACCACCCCAGGTGATGATTGGGCCTGTGCCCTCGTAACCCTCTGAACTCTACTCGTAGCTCCCTCGACTGCCTTGCCCTCCTGGGCCCGGGTTTGCCCTACGCGGAGGCATAACGGTAAGGGAAAGAAATACGTTAGAGGGTCCAACTTACAACATAGCTCTAAGGCACGATCTGCGAGTGAAGAATAGAAACCAATCCTAAATATCCTATAGCCTTACGATTATTGGTGTGGTGCACACACCGATAATCAAGACTTCTGGATACGATGCCTGTAGACACTTTCAGAGGATTAAGCGCTCGATACCACTTTTGTCACGACCGAACCGGGCGTGGTAGTGTCTACCCCGCACCTAAGTAGACATACATCGAATGTCAGTGAACATAAAACAAGACATGAAATATCCAGAAGTGTAAAACAGTAATCTGAGAAAAACTTGTCTTTCGGCATATATATATATATCAACTAAAACAGTTACATCCCCTTTTTATTTTTTCAATTACGCCCACGATTACTGAGACCTCACAGAATGATATGACAACAACGACGGGGCGGGGCCTGTCATACCACGAATGTAAGCACCTGACAACAGGGGACTATACGAAGATAAGCCTCGGAGAAGCGGAGCTTCCCAACGAATGTGACCTACGAGCAAGGATCAACACTGGGTACATCTACCTGGCATGAGCGCGGCCAGAAGGAGGTCGACAACAGTACCAAGTATGTGGCGAAAAATGCGTAAATGAAATCATAGTAGTCTATAAAGCAGGAGACATGTATGATAACCAAACCACAGTTCACAATAAATAAGCAGTCATGTCAAGTCAAGGATTCACGCCCTCAAAGTCATCACTCAAATATAACTATGGGTCTCATGCCCACAACATCAATCATGCCCGTGGAATACCTTCCGCCATTCTTGGCGATCTATGATATAAAAGCACCAAGGAATACACATGAACACGGGTCCCACGTGTCCAAATAAAGCGATCTGAGGGTAAGTCTGAAGGCATAGCCGACTACTAACACCAGCACTAACAAGGTCATAAATTGTATCATGATATCTGTCTGGCCGTCACATGATCAAAGCCGGTCACTCGCTCGCAGATCAAATGCGCGTCTAGCCTGGAACTCCGCTGACTCGCATAGGCCAACCTCGTAGGCCCGCGTGAGGTATAACCACATCGGTAGCTACTCCCGTCCGCTGGACTCGCGATCCGCGTAGCCACGTAGACCGCGTGACCATAAAGGCCGCGCTAACTTGGAACTCTCGTAGCTCCGCAGGTCCACGGACCCGCATGAGGTATTCTCGAATCATGGTCCTGCATCACGCTTTGAGATATACCGCGTCGGAGGCGCTTTAACCTCCGGGATCGTGTCAAGGTGAGTGGTACAATACCAACATAACGGTGATAGTCAAACAACTTAAAAGCGCGATCGGAAACCCTTTACACAAACATCACAAGATACTAACACGTGTAGCATCTAGCATGCTTACTTATCAAATCAACAAGAAAGTATTACAAGGCTATCACAAACCAACACAATCAAGTTATACACACAAGGTACTTTCTACTATATGTCAACAAGTTCGGGTTTGTATCCCCAAAGTACTTCATACATTAACTCTTTAAGAGATCTATTTCTTTCACAAAAGTCACACAATACCCGTAGTATAAAAATAGAGTGACTATCTTTTGAATTAAATCAAATACTTCTCTTTGTAGAATCAAGTAACAATATTCTTTTCCAAACGTTCAAGTTTGCCTAATTTCAAATACTCAAGTTTCTCATTTTTCGAAAGGTTTTGTAGTTCATAGTTTTAATCCTTTAAAACAATTTGAGAAACATATACCTTACATGTGAGTAGGTTATTCTTGTTTATAACAATCTTATTAAAGCAGCCATGATCTAGGAAATGTAATATCATTTTGTCTCATCTTAGCTTCTATGCAGATGGAGGTTTCTACTGGTTTTAATAATACTTTATTAGTCAATACACTTCCTTTTATTAGCGCTGCTGTGGTTTGTTCGATACTCATTCTGATTTCCAAAATCAGTAAAACATTATTCTTTTTAAAACCAACTACTCATTACTCGCGACGGAGGTTTTTACAACATTTTAACAAAATTCATAACAAGTCAAACTAAGTCAAGTCTCTTATCTTTCAAGATCAAGTCTCTTAACTTCTACAATAAATAAACCATTCGGTTACCTACATAGAGTCGTTATAACTAACTTCCCATAAAGCTATTATAACCCCCTATGTTTTGAACCAACCAAACTCATTTAGCACGTATGCGTCACCGCACTACATATTTTACAAAACATCGTGCTAGAAAGGATAGGAAGAGGTTCACATACCTCGCGACGATTATCGACACTTAGCAATACGCTCGCGATCTTGTAACCACTGCTAGCCTTTTCCACTCTTCAAGTAGAATACGCTACTCGTACTTCCACCTATATAGGCCTGGCGTCATTAACATCTAAACGCATGCGGTTCCGTATTCTACGAAAATTCGGCACCTCCCCGCAACCGCGTAAATCTCTCCTCTATCGAGGCGGCTACCAAGCCAACCGAGGGTTATACGTCTAGCGGGCGTGAACAATTTAACTTCACGGTAATACTACACAAGTTCATGTAAATACTGATCTATGTAAATCTGGTTCAAATTCGTTTCCATATTCATTCTATATATAGTATACTTCAACTATATATTATGCAACATGTAATTTCCAATTACAATAGGGGGACAAGATATTTACCTCGATAAGCCCAAAATTATCCAAGTTAAAAGTCGATCCTGAGCAACGCTTAGCTCCTACTCCGGGTGCTCCAACCCGCTCCAAACAACCCTCAGAAGTTCTACGCAACTTCTTCTTAATACTTCAACCAACTGTGAAGATTTTCCATAGGGTTTCGGTTTGAGACAAAAAGGACACAAAGTAGTATTTCCGGGCTCTACGTAGAGAGGTATCTTTGGAATACTACAAGGTATACGGCTAAGGTATTTTGGGTATAGTAACAATACTATGGAGAATATTTCTACCAAGAGGGGGGGTATTTATACTGTTATACCCCGTATCTCCAGAGTATGTACGTGAGGGCGTACATATAAGAATTTGAGCCTTAAGATTAGGCAAGGTTCGAAATTGGGCACAAGTGCCGAAAAGAGTCGTTTTCCGACGAAACGTTTCCACAGCTTACGTAGGGAAAATTCCGGCTATGTCATTAATAATTTTTGCGGATTTTTTCCGAGAGACTAAACATTTTGGACCAACGGGAGGGTGACAAGTGTCACCCTCACATTGGAAGCAAGTGGACGGCAAAGCTAGACCATTGGCACGTTTTTTGTGTTGAAATTTTGGTCAAGGGTTAGGTAGGATATTTTGTGTAGATGGATAAGGTAGCACGTGGCTAAATCTTGGCCTTACACTTGCTATGCACTTGTCTTCATCTTGGCCATTGGTTGGCCTTCACTTCTATAAATACCTCTAAGTTGAAGACTTTCTTCATCCTCACTGAGCAATCTATCTAAGTCTCAAAATACTCCCTCCTCTTGTTCTTTCGTCCACCACACCCCCTCCCGGCTGAGAAGGCCCTTTGGCGAGAGCTTCCCTCCCCTTTGTAGTGGTTAGCGTGGTACCCACTGCCTAGTTGTTTCGTATAATACCCTTGTTGTGGTATAGAAATACTCTCTAGTATTGTTATAATGTCCAAATACCTTGGCCCAAATACCTTGTAGTTTTCCCAAGGTTACACTTATACAAAAGCCAGAAAATACTATTATACTTCCTTTAGCCACTAAACGAAACCCTAAGGAAATCTTCATTGATAGTTGAAGTAATTGAGTAGAAGTTGGTTAGAACTTCTAAGGGTTGTTTGGAGCGGGTTGGAGCGCACTGAGTAGGAGCTAAACCTTGCTCAGATCGACATATAAACTCGGATAATTTTGGGCTTATCGAGGTAAACACTCTTGACCTTCTATTGTAATTGGAAATTACATGTTGTAGGAATATATAGTTGAAGTATACTATATATAGAACTGAACATTATAATTGTCGACAATGTCTTTTGACTTAAGCACGAATTTTAAAGAGAAGCGAATCTGTAATTACATAGCGTATTCTGATGACTTGTGTAGTATTCGTGAGTAATTGTACACGTCCGGTTAGGCGTGCAAACCCCACTGGTTGGCTTGGTAGCGGCCTCGATAGAGGATGAGATTCTGTTGTTGTGGGAGGAGGGAGGTCTTTGCGAATTTTACGTAGAATATTCTACATTGAGATCTAAGATGTTAATAGGCGCCTTGTGGCCTCTATAGGTTGAAATACTGCGTGTGGCGTGGTCTACTTGGCTTAAGGTGTAGCCGACGGTTTGAGGTACTTGGAGCGTTTTGCTATTAGTCGAAAATCGTCGCGAGGTATGTGAACCTCTTCCTATATTTTCTAACATGATATGTGTGTAACTATGTAGTACGGTAGACATACATGTGCTAAATGTATTTGATTGGTTTAAAACATAAAGTGTTATAACAGCTTTATGGGAAGTTGGTTATATGACTTTATGTAGGTAAGAAATGCTTTGTGGTTTTAAAAAGGTAATCGATTTGACTTATAACCGATGGTTGTGTAATAGTAAAGAATCTTGAAGTATTTCAAAAGAATCTTTGAATCATCTTTAATGAAGAGTAATACTTGGTTTTGAAAACATAAGAGTTATACTAGCCTTATGGGAAGTTAGGTATAACGTCTTAAGAGAGAATGGTTTTACTGATTTTTAGAAGATAAGAGACTTGACTTGATATGGATGTTAGTGTGAAACCTAATTCGTGAGTAATGAGTACCTGGTTGTAAAAGGAATAATGTTTTACTGATTCGGAAATCAGAATAAGTATCGAACAAACCACTGCAGCGGTAATAAAGGAAAATGTAATGACTAATGAAGTATTATTAAAACCAGTACAAACCTCCATCTGCATAGAAGCTAAGATGAGACAAAATGAGATTACATTTTCTAGATCATGGCTGCTTAATAAGATTGATTATGAACAAGAATAACCTACTACTTTAGGGCGTATATGTTACTCAATTGTTTTAAAAAGAGATTAAGACATTGAACTATGAAACTTTTCTAAAAAGAGACTGGCGTAATTGAAATTAGGCAAACTGGAACTTTAGGGTAAAGAAAGGCATTGTGTTGTCTTAAAATGGTTTAAAACATAAAGTGTTATAACAGCCTTATGGGAAGTTGGTTATAACGACTTTATGAAAACAAAAGAAGGGTTTTTATCACTGGTTTTAATGTGGTAACTTGACTTTAAAAGAGAAGTGTTTTGGTCTAAAAGAAGGCATGGTATTGCCTTAATTTGGTTTTAAAAGGATAGTATGGAAGTTGTTTTGGTTTACTTAAAAGATATAAGTCACTCTATTTTATGCTACAGTGTCGGGTGACTTTTATAAAAGGAATGGATCTTTAAAAGGAACTTAACGGACGTAGTACTTTAGGATTAAAACTCGTACTTTGACATAAAATGAAAGTACCTTGAGTTGTGGATAACTTGCCTATGCTTGTTGTTGTGTAACTTGCCTATGCTTGTTGTTGTGTAACTTGCCTATGCTTGTTGTGATAGCCTTTGTTATGCAAGAATTGTGTTCTATATTACCGTCTCTCGATGGAGTAGGTTGACTTATTGAGGACTTACTTGGGCGTCTGCGGCGGTGACGGAAAATTTCACGGGTATGCTCACGATGATAGTGTTATTCCATGGACTAGCTCTCCGAGGTTTCTTCTTGTTCGGCCTTGGTACACGGTGGTCGGCTTCGTACTTGCCGTCTCGTGGTGATTCGGCCTTAGTGCACTGGTAGTTAGCCCTCGTGACTTGCCCGATTCGGTCAGTAGTGGCGAAGTCTCGTGATCTGACCTTGGTACTGGTGGTCACCTCGTACTTGCCGGTCGACCACGTGACCGGCCTTGTATCTGGTAGTCGGCTCTCGCGCTTGCCAGATGTCGCCGTGGTTTGGTTTTATTGTATTGTTATTACGGCTTTGGCATCGGTAGGACTTGGTGTTGGTGTACTTCGTGTTATCATATCATAGCTGCCGGTGAGAAGGTATTCCACGCACGTGGCGATGTTGTGGGCGTGAGACCCATAATTATATTTGAGTAAATGACCGGAGGCGTGAGACCACGACTTGATATAAGCTTATATGTGTGTCGTAGTTTGGTTATCATACATGTCTCGCTTTATATAGACTATTATGATTTCATTTACGGTATTCTGATTTCACATACTTAGTACTGTTATCGACCTCGCCCTTGAGTGCGTTCATCTGCAGTAGAAATACATTGTCGATCCCCGCTTTTAGGATCACCTTTCAGTATTGGAAGCTCCGTTCCTTGGAGGCTTATCTTTGGTATGTTACCACGATGTCTGTAGGTTCTTGTACATTCGGGGTATGGCGGCCCCTGTCGTCATAGTTGTTGTAAAAATCTTAGAGTGCATAGCTTTATTGTGGCGGGGTTGTAAGGATTATCGCTCAACGCGTTATATATATATGTTGAAAGGCAAGCTGTTTTAGTTGCTTTGTTTTATTTATAATATCTCTCATTTCATGATTATGTTTTATTTCACGATTTTCTCGATGTTGTATCACTAGGGTGCAGGTAAGGCACGATCACGGCCGATTCGCGGGTCGTGACATATACGAGACAACACCTGATAGGGGTGTGTACCCGCCAACCCCACTGGGAGGGGGTACTCGGCCAGGGAGGGGACTCTCGGCGAGGGCCTCACAAAGGGGAGGCTGGGGCGAGAACACAAGAGGGGAAGGATTTATAGACTTAGGAAAGTTTTTGGATGAAGAAGTCTTCAAAGAGGGAGGGGTATTTATAGGGAAATCAAGGGCCATGATCTAGCCAAGTGGGGGGCAAGTGGAGGGCCAAGATATGCCCAAGTGCCCCCTAGCCCCTACTCCTTAAAACCCTCACAAATATCCTACCAACCTTGACTCCCATTTCGTCCAAGAGTCGCCACCACAACGCTTGATATGAGGTGACACTTGTCACCCTCCGTTGGTCTAAAATGTTTCGTCTCTGGAAAAATCCAAAAATTAAAAATGACATAGCCGGAATTTTCCTTCGCAAAGTTTGTAAAGCGTTTAGTCAACGACTCTAACCGGGTGTTGTGCACAAAAATCGAACCTATGCCTAACTTTAAAGCCCAAACTTTTCTACGTACGTCCTTACGTACATACTCTGGAAATACGGGGTATAACATTTTAGTTATTATTTTGGATTTTGTAAAATGCAATTTGAATTCAATTCAAATTAATTTCGGATTGGATTGCTGATGTTTGGTTCGGATAAATATTTTAGATCCATATAATTCAAATAATTCAAATTTCGGGTCAGATTGGTTTAAAGTTATACCAATCCGTATATCTAAAATTTTAAAAATTATATCTGAAATGAAAGAATTAATCCATTGATTATTCTTATTGATGAAAGACATATATGTACAAGTTACAATAGGAGAATAATATTCCAACTTTACATCTAAATTCCTATTCTATAAGGAGATTACCTATACAATTATGATAATATTACAATTCTAATTAAGGTACAAGGCTAATTCTAATATATACAAAATATATCACTGTTCACGGAACAGTGGGCTGGCAAGGGTCGCGACGCTATGAGGCCTGGGCCGCGGCGTTGGACTTCATTTAACACACCCTTGCAGTCGTAGCGGGCAGTCTTCGTACGCTGAGACTGTCTCTAAAATCTTCAAAAAGGACCGAGGGAAGACCCTTTGTAACGATGTCTGCAATTTGATATTTGGAAGGAGCATTGTAGACGCGTACTTGTCCTTTAGCTACCTTCTCTCGAACAAAGTGAATATTCATCTCTATGTGTTTAGTGCGCTGGTACTGAACTGGATTACCAGAAAGGTAGATGACACTTATATTATCACAATATACCAATGTAGTTTTCTCAATAGGACAACGAAGCTCTAAAAGTAGATTTCATAATCAACATGACTCGGAAACCACATTGGCTACCCTTCGATACTCAACCTCTGCACTTGAACGTGAAAGCGTAGATTGATGCTTGGCAGACCATGAGACCAAGTTATTACCTAAAAATATACAATAGCCAGACGTAGACCGTCTGGTGTCAGGACAACCGCTCAATCAACATCTGTATAGGAGACTAGTGTAGACATCGACGAAGGATACAAATGCTAGCCATAATCAAGTGTTCTCTGAATGTACCTAAAAAGGTGTTTGAGTGCATTCATATGTTCAATTCTGGGGTCATGCATAAACAAACACACCTGTTGTACGACATATGTAATATCAGGTCGCGTGAACGTAAGATACTAGAGGGCGCCTGGAAGACTACGATAACGGGTCGGATCCTCATAGGAAGAGTCAGTTGCCACTGGCAGTTTAACTATTTGGGTGAAGTGAACACGGATGACTTACATCTCGATGATACATCACAACCTCTGCATCTTTCTGCGATAAGAACAATATGCCTCTCAACAATCCGAATGAAAATAGTCAAACTAAAATCCGACCATCCGAATAACATGAATCCGTTTCGATTGTATATATATCCTAATTGTGCAAAACCCTAAATCCGAGTACATAAAACGGGATGAAAACCCAAAAAATAATTTGGGGTAAAAGGTGGGGTCCACGAGGAGAAGAGCCGTGTTTGGATTGAGGGGAGGTTGATAGTGGATCTTAAGGACATGTTTGGCTTTTTGTGAGTGTTGTATCAAAAGGAGTAGAAAGACTCGTACTTCATTATGAATGTGGGACCATTACTCGTGAAGTAGACTCAATTTTGCAGAGTCCCATCTCTAAAAGGTGTTCGTCACTAATTTAATTGGTACCTTCTGGCTAAAGGGAGTGGAGGGAGGTTGGCTTTTGAAGCTTTCTGAGAGTCACTCGTGATTCACGAGATGTGTACTTGCTAAGTTTTTTATGGTTTTATTTAGGTGCACAATATTGGTATTGAAGCTCGATTAAACTTAAAATTGAATCAAAGATTTTCTATATTAAAGATAAAAGACTCACTAATAAAGATGATTTCACACCTAAGGCTCAATCTCAAGACTTGATTAAAAATGAACTACTTATTACTCCACTGCAATCCTTATTAGAATATTTAAAAGAGATTTTTAAATTTATAATATTAAATTAAAATTATATTATAGAAAGGTGAAAATACTAGAAAATAAATTAAGCGAACATCATCTAACAAACATATTCATTTATTCTCATTAATTCATGAGTTTTTCTAAACCAAACTCTATTTTTAATAGGTTATTATTCTTAGCCGGTTGTTATCATGAATATTCTTCGCCCCTAATTATATTATAGGTTTCGTCCACATTTTCTCTATTGCTTCATTATTATTTATACCTTGCTCAGTCTATTCTTTGTCTTCGTGAATTAATATTAATTTCTACCCTTTCCTTGTTTAAGAGAAAGTGATTGACTTTATTTTGTATGCTAGCTAAAATAAAAGGGATTAGCCTCTTAATTGACTGATTAACTAATTCAAAGTATAAGGAATTGATCGAAGGTTGATGACTTAATTTATTTAAAAAGTTTTGAAATTATGGTAAGACTTGTGAGCAAAATGCCAAAATACTCCTATTTTAAAAAGTAATTTCCAAAATACTCTTCTTTCAAAACTAATTTCCATTTTACTATCATCTTGCCACGCGGGCTGCCACGTGTATTGCCACATAGATTTACTATCAAAATTAATTCCCATAATTTTATTTTCTCGGCTCGATCCGTTTTTTTATGCGTGAATAGTGAATTCGGCGTCGCTACAGTGATTCCGACCATCACACGCAACCATTGACGACGAATCTTACACCAATCGATTCGTCTCGTCAAGCCCGTCATTTTCAAACCAAGCACGACCCTCGATTCGTCCTACAACGACGCCAATTTCAGATCGAAATTTACAAGGTTTTCCGATCAGATTTTTTGATTTGCCGGTGGATTCCGATATAGTCGACGAGTGAGGGTGGTACGGTTAGAACCGTCGTGTCCTGGTCGTCATTTCTATACCACCCCCGTTGTTCGAATCATCCCACACATTCATATCGACCAGATCGACGTCAACTGCAAACCCTACGTGCAACTTTCGATTTTCCAGCCACCACCAGTAACGACGAGCTTCGTGGGTGGTCTCTTTGTGTTCGTCTGGGTCTGAGCTTCAATTTGCACCCACCCCCGTTCATCGATTTATCTCTTTTCGTAATCTACCATTGTTGGTTTCTTGAAAAAACTTGCTTTCGATTTTCATGGCTGCAACGCCTACTGGGCGACCTCACGTTGAGGACGTCCAGTCTCTTCCATCTGATTTTCCGCTATTAATTCATCCAAGCAGCAACAACGCAACGAATTCTACTCAATTAGATCATAATGGAATTTTCCGACGAACAACATCGGATTCACTGTTCAGCGTAAAAAACGGATCGACCCGATCCAAAAAAAATAAAATTCTGGAATTAATTTTGATAGTAAATCTATGTGGCAATACACGTGGTAGCTCGCGTGGCAAAATAATAGTAAAATGAGAATTAATTTTGAAAGAAGAATATTTTAAAAATTACTTTTTAAAATAGAAGTATTTTGGCAATTTAGTCAAGACTTGTTCATTCTTTTATGCAAATGACTATAAAGTAGGAGTGTGATAGTTATTCAAGTACCTCTTTAAAGTAGGATTTTTTTAGTAATTGACTTTCTAATAATAATGCTACTACTTTTAATTCGATGTTTGACCGAATTGTTTAATAAACAGTTCTAGTGTTTGATTCAGAGCCTTTTTGGTATAGCTTATTAAAAAGAGCTTTTAGAAGTAGAACTTTTAAGAGTAGAGTTTTTCAAGTAGAGTTATTTATCAAAAAATGGTTAAGTGTTTGGTTGTCAATTAAAAAAAAAATTTGGCTTAAAAATGAGCAAAATCAACATCTACTTCCAAAAACTCAAAATTTGAGCTTTTGGAAATAGAGGCCAAAACTGTTTTTGGAAGCCAAAAACACTTTCGATTTTGAACCAAACACTCCAATTTTTTGCCAAAAATGTTTTCGGCCTTTCTAAGCACTTTTGATAAATCTAAAAGCTCAATCAAACAGACACTTATAAACTTAAGGTCAATGTTTTATTTTTGTCTGATTGCCATCAAAAATTACTTTCCTAAAATAATATTTTCATCAAATGGAGAAGAACTACTGCCCTCTTTCTTTTTTTTTTTGGTGTAATACTACTTCCCTCTCTTGGTATCACTTGTCCCGACCTAAAGCTAAGATATTATTATCAATCTCTAACTTTTTTTAGTTTTCAAGTTGGTGTCTGGTATTCGAATTGGAGCTCAGCTAATTTGAATTTGCACCGTATAGAACCTGTTCAGGAAAACGCTTCATATCAAAAAAAAAATCATACACAAGGTTTGAAATTGAAACATCTGATTAAGGAAGAAACAACTCATCCGCTGCACCACATCCTTTGGGGTTATTATCAATCTCTAACATTAATACTCTATCAATCAATAATATTATGGAGTAATTTTTTATAAACATTTTTTCAAGACAATATGTTCTTCTCCAACCACTATAGAAAAAAAATCAGAAAAATATTTTATAAAAGAATAAGTGCGTGGGACCCTGAATGGCTGAATGCCCATGCCACTTTAGGGTGTTTCATTGGTTTGGACTTTATTATTATCCAATAACAACAAATGCTTCACGTGGGACGGTTGGAACAACGACAATATGGACATTGCATCTTATGGCCATGATATTGATGTACCTTTCACCAATATGTCACAACTAGTGAATAAAGTTGGGTGTTAACTTTGACTAATTATTTCCTCTCACATTTATTAGTATGTATATATATATATTGAATGTTTTAATCCTAACACTAAGGATTATAGTGTGATGAATAAAATTATTTTATTTTTTATTAGAAGTTTCAAATTTAAATTATAAGACAGAAAAAATCTGATATGAAGTATTCCCTCTTTTATTGGATCTTTGACATGAGTTGTGATTAGTTGAACCTCTAAAACGGACATCGAATATCAAGTGGCTTATTACACGATAAATTTAATGGTTAAACTCCCTACCTCCTCCAATTGACAATGCCCCTAATTTCTCTCTCTTCTACATATCTATGGCACACTACTATATATCTTGTGTTTGGATAAGCTTGTCTTATTTAGTTACATCGGGTGATTTTCCTAGAATATATTCCATGAACTCTTAATTAAGTCTCCAATAATGTCGTTGGAAATAAAACAAAATCTCTGTTGGAGTTATGTATATGCCCGAATTTTAAGATCTGGGCCTACTGACTCTGGAAGCCTTAATATAATGGCCCATAAGTCCTGAAGCTAGTTAGATAGCCCAAAAAAGGGATCGTCGTCCTGTCTACGTGAACCTGCGAGCATTAAACGCAGTGTCCCCCGAAAAAAGGGACGTCAGCACGACTGATGTACTGAGTATGCCAGACATGAATAATTGCACAACATAGATATAATTACGGTATGTTACAAAACTTTAGAAAAACTCCTTTCAAACATATATTTCTGAAATTAGCAACCACCAAATCCTAAATAATAATTTATAATAAAAAGAAGTCAGGGTGAATTATAATGGCAACTATTTGGATATCCATTAAAAACTTGCTTTTCCACATAAAATTTTACAAAACTTATCTCTAATTAATCTAATATACTAATTTGATTTCTAGTCGATCAAGAACTCTCCTACGACAAAAGAAATTACAAAACTATTTCAAGTAGGAATCAACTAAAGAATAATAAACCCTAACAATTTCGAACAAGGTTTAATTTTCCTGCTTTTAGTTACCTATAAATATACGTATCAATGCAATGCATGAAACATATCAACAAGAAACAGTAAAAAAAATTAATTAATGGCGCCGTCTCATTCGATGATGCTTTCTGCAGTTTGTTCTGATCTCAACAAACGGAGTATTTCAATGGCGAGTTTTATTCCCAAGGGTTCTGACGGACGTTATAGACGTAAACGGTGATATTGCAGCTTGTAGGTTAAGAGGGTGTGCTTAATTACTTTAGATTTATGTAAAGATTGATTTTAATTTGTTAGTATTCCATGAGTGACTGTAAAGGTTATTAATTGAATTTTCAGCGTTTGCTTTACGTGTTTTGAAGTATTGGAAATTTTTATTCGGCTTATTAGAAAGGAATTGACTTTGAAATCTGTCCGAAATTTATTAACGTGAATTAAAGTTAATTCTACTAATTATGACTCGAACAATTGGGGTCCCGCACGTCGAAAACGTCGTTTTTACACACGTGTACACATTGTACCAATAATCGTAAATTTTCTTAGTGAAAGAGATATTGATACGTAAACAAAATGTTTGAGACATGAAATGATAGACGGTTATTGGTCAAATGACGAGTATTTCACGTTGGTAAATGAAGGAAGAAGTGACGACGTGTAAAGATGAAACGAGTCGAAAATTTAGGCGCTGCGGCGCCTCCCAGGCAGAGCCGCGGCGCTTCGGAGGCAGAATGATCGACATAAGTTGAAAAGTTTCTGACTTTTGAACTGATTTGGGGCATGATTCTCCATTACTTGGCACATGCATTCAACTATTATTTACTGAATAAACCCTCTCAATAAGTGTCATTACATGACTATTGATTGTCATTAGTTGGCTAGATGAAAGGTCATCTTTCACACACTATAAATTGAGGCCTTAGGCTCAATTGGAAGAACACACCAAAAATCAGATTTGTGATTTTCTTCTTCTCTAGCTTTCTTTCACACACTCAAAAAGTTTGTAGTAAACATTTGAGTTTCCTCTGCTCACTTGTTAGTTGTTGTTTTATCTTGGAAGACAAGTTGTCAATCACCGTAAAAGAATACATACGGGACAATATTGTCTTAAGGACAGAGTGTTAACACCCGACTCACCAAATACATTTTAGCAGTTCACTTCTGTTCTTATTCCAGTTTGTAATCTTTTTATTCGTTACTTACTTCCCATTTCCTTATAACCATCATTGTACTCACAAAATCTTGCTTGGTAAATTCCTGTTATACCCCGTATTTCCAGAGTATGTACGTAAGGGCGTACGTACGAAAGTTTGGCCTTAAAGTTTAGGCATGGGACGTTTTTTTTGGGCACAACTCACTAAAAGAATCGTTTTTCGACGAAACGTTTTACTAAACTCGCGTAGGGTAAATTCCGGCTATGTCATTTCTAATTTTTGCGGATTTTTCCGAGAGACGAAACATTTTAGACCAACGGGAGGGTGACACTTGTCACCGCCGTTGACGAGAAAGTGGCGTCCTCGGGCGATGGGCGTGAATTTGGGGCTTGTTTGTGGCCTAAAACATGGGTCGATGTTTTGTGGAGTAGGTTAGGGTGCACTTGGGCAAATCTCCACCTTACACTTGCTTTGCACTTGGCATCATCTTGGCGTTGGTTGGCCACTTGACCTATAAATACCGCTTTGGATGAAGAGTTCTTCATCCACAAATCAATTTCCAAGTCTCCCACATCCCTCCTCTCCCAGAGTTCTCGTCGAAGCCTTCTCCCACCTCTTGAGTTGAGCTTAGCGAGAGCCTCCACTCCTTGGTAGAAAAGTTGTCTTCCAGTGTAGTTACTATACCCAAAATACCCTAGCCCAAACCCCTTAGTATTTAGTAGAAGTTGTGAAGAACTTACAGGGTTCTGGAGCTATCGGGCGATACAAATTATGAGCTAAACCTTGCTCGGGATCGACTTTTATCTAGGATATTATTGGGCTTACGAGGTAAATAAACTTATCCTTCTTTTGTAATTAGAGAATACATCTTGTAGAAGTATAGGAATAAGTATAAATACTTAGACGGATATTACAGAATAGAATTGAGCTGTTATCACGGTAGAAGGGTATAAAGAAGAATAATTGAAGCGTACTCACATAGGATTGTTTCTACGATGGTCGTATAACTTAGGGTAGGAAGTCTTTGCCCAAATTTCGTAGAATAGAACCCTCTGCTTAGAATCATTTCTGAGTAGTGCAGGCGTTGATAGACGTATTTGACTATTATAGGCTGATTCTCTGCGCGCGACATATTCGACTTGGCAGGTGGAGTTCGCCAAGAAGGTATGTGATTCTTCCTATACTCTTGAGCATGATATTTTAAATATACATAGTACGGTAGACGTACGTGTGTTAACTGAATAATACTTACGACAATGTCTTCGGACTTAAGCCTGAATAATAACTACGGCAATGTCTTTTGACTTAAGCCTGAATAATAAGAATCTTGATACATTTCAAAAGAATACTGAATCATTTTTTTTACAGAGGAGTAACAGTTGGTTTTTGAACAAAAGCTTAAGAGTTATACTAGCTTTATGGGAAGTTAGGTATAACAACTTAAGAAAAATAAAAAGAACTGTTTACTTATTTGCTTATAAAAATCTTGTATTGATTTCTGAAAGGTGTAGTAAGATTGATTGATAAATAGACATATTATGATGCTGCGTGTGTTAGTGTCTTGTGATGTTGTGAAAGGGGGTCATTCTTGTTGTGCTTACGTTGCTAAACGGTAAGTCGATTATCTTTGTTATTATATCACCTACCCCGACTTGTTATCCGAGGGCTTGCCACCCTTGATGCGGTCTATATGGCTATGCGGTCTGTGAGGCCGTGCGGGCTGCGGGAGTTCGAGGATTGATCATTCGGGTGTTTTAGCCCACGAGGATGCCACTATGCGATGCTGTGTGACTATGCGGTCTATTGAGACTATGCGGTGCGGGAGTCGAGGAGAGTGCAGGGGTTAGCTACCTATCGCGAGAATACCTCGTGCGGTGCATGTGTGACTATGCGGTGCGGGAAGTCGGGACTAGGCACCTTGATGATACTATGGGCGATTGGCCTTGCCGATCATTCGCGGCCTAGGAAAGACCGGTTACATTATATCTATTATTGTTCTTGTTTGTGATATGACACTACGCGATTGAGCTGGTTGTATTTGCAAATGGTTTTAAATACTTTGATTTCATTTAAGTACTTTCTGATTTCACATACTTGGTACTGTTATCGACCTCCTTCGGCTGCGTTAAATGCCGCAGGTAAGCAAGCGAGTGCTAGATCCGCATCCTTAGGATCTTTGCTTTGGTGTCGGGAGCTCCATCTTCTCCGGAGGCTCTACTTTTTGGGTATGATCTCCCTGTATTGTAGATAGTTTTGCACATTCAGGGTATGGCGGGACAGGCCCCGCCATAGTTGTTTACTTCCCAGAGTGCAGTAGTCTATTATGCAGTTGGGATGTAATCGCAAAACTTGGGTTATATATATATCAGAAAAGGCAAGCTTTTCATCGATAAAGCGTGTCTTATTTTACAAATGTTTCATGTCTTGTTTTATATTCATTGATTACTCGATGTATGACTACTTGGGTGCCGGGTAAGGCACGATCACGGCCGGGCAGTCGTGACAAAAGTGGTATCGAGCGATTAATCCTCGGACTCTTGAGGATATCTTTGCGAGCTGTGTTATTGACTTGAGGGTATTTGGGAGGACCATTTGCCTCTAGTTGAGTTTGCGTATAATAATAGCTACCACTCCGGTATTCGGATGGCGCCTTATGAGGCCTTGTATGGGAGGAAGTGCGGATCGCGATAGGCTGGTTTGATGTTGGCGAGTGCGATTAGTAGGACCAGGTTGGTGCGTGAGCGATGGATAAGGTAAAGCTTATCGGGAGCGATTCTTGGCGATTCGAGTCGGCGAAGTCATACGCGGATCATCGTCGTCGGCATCCGAGTTCGCGATTGATGATTGGGTTTTCTGAAGGTGTCGCCCATGAAGGGTGTGAAGAAAATTCGGAAAGAAAGGAAACTTCGGCCAAGGTACATTGGGCCCTATCGATTGTCCGCAGGTAGGCAAGGTTGCTCTGAGTTGAATCTGCCGTCCGTCTGGAGGCGGTCATCCGGTGTTTCATGTTTCTATCTTTGAGAGATGTATCGGGGATCCATCTAGGTACACCCGATTGACGATGTCGGTGTGAGGGTTATCGTATGAGAGATTCCCATAGCGATAATCGATCGTCGAGTTAAGCGTCTGCGGACGGGGCGTGGCTTCCACAAAGTCTTGTGGCGGAACGAGCTCAGGGAGGAGATGACGTGGGAAGCTGAGGAGGACATGAGGCAGAAGTATCCTCACCTATTCCCCACACCTCCAGGTAACTTACTTTCCTACTTGTAAATATGCATTATCGTTTATGCTTAAGTGTTGTTTTGTGGCCGTGTGTGGCATTTGCAAACTGTTTAAGTTATGAGGAACCTTATCGTTAACTGTCTTGGGAAGGAACATTCGGGACGAATGTTTCTAAGGAGGGGAGAATGTTATACCCCGTATTTCCATAGTATGTACGTAAGGGCGTACGTACGAAAGTTTGTCCTTAAAGTTTAGGCATGGGACGTTTTTTTTTGGCACAACTCACTAAAAGAATCGTTTTTCGACGAAACGTTTTACTAAACTCGCGTAGGGTAAATTCCGGCTATGTCATTTCTAATTTTTGCGGATTTTTCCGAGAGACGAAACATTTTAGACCAACGGGAGGGTGACACTTGTCACCTCGTCGACGGAAAGTGGCGTCCTCGGGCGATGGACATGAATTTGGGGCTTGTTTTGTGGCCTAAAACATGGGTCAATGTTTTGTGGAGTAGGTTAGGGTGCACTTGGGCAAATCTCCACCTTACACTTGCCTTGCACTTGGCATCATCTTGGCCATTGGTTGGCCACTTCTTGACCTATAAATACCCCCCTTTGGATGAAGAGTTCTTCATCCACAAATCAATTTCCAAGTCTCCCACAAACCGGATAGTTTGGTTTTTGAACAAAAGCTTAAGAGTTATACTAGCTTTATGGGAAGTTAGGTATAACAACTTAAGAAAAATAAAAAGAACTGTTTACTTATTTGCTTATAAAAACCTTGTATTGATTTCTGAAAGGTGTAGTAAGATTGATTGATAAATAGACATATTATGATGCTGCGTGTGTTAGTGTCTTGTGATGTTGTGAAAGGGGGTCATTCTTGTTGTGCTTACGTTGCTAAACGGTAAGTCAGTTATACTGTTATTATATCACCTACCCCCTTGACTTGTTATACCGAGGGCTTGCCACCCTTGATGCGGGTCTATATGGCCTATGCGGTCTGTGAGATGCGGGCTGCGGGAGTTCGGGATTGATCATTCGGGTGTTTTAGCGACGGGGATGCCACATGCGATGCGTGTGACTATGCGGTCTATTGAGACTATGCGGTGCGGGAGTCGAGGAGGTAGGGGTTAGCTACCCATGCGAGAATACCTACGTGCGGTGCAGTGTGACTATGCGATCTGCGGAAGTCGAGGACTAGGCACGCCTGATGATACTATGGGCGATTAGCGCTTGCCGATCATTCGCGGCCTAGGAAAGACCGGTTACATTATATCTATTATTGTTCTTGTTTGTGATATGACACTATGTGCAATTGGTAGTTGTATTTGCAAATGGTTTTAAATACTTTGATTTCATTTAAGTACTTTACGATTTCACATACTGTACTGTTAGATCGACCTCTTTCGGGCTGCGTTAAATGCCTGTGGTAAGGCAAGCGGTGCTAGATCCGCATCCTTAGGATCTTTGCTTTGGTGTCGGGAGCTCCATGCCTGCAGGGCTCTACTTTTTGGGTATGATCTCCTGTATTGTAGATAGTTTTGTACATTCAGGGTATGGCGGGGCCTGTCGCCATAGTTGTTTACTTAGAAGTGCGTAGTCTGTTATGCAGTTGGGATGTAACTGCAAAACTTGGGTTATATATATGCCGAAAGGCAAGCTTTTCATCAGATAAACTGTGTCTTATTTTACAACTGTTTCATGTCTTGTTTTTATATTCCGCTGATTACTCTGATGTATGACTACTTGGGTGCCCGGGTAAGGCACCAGTCACGGGCCCCGGAACGGGTCGTGACAATTCCGTTGGTAAATTTTTTATCGTTAATCTGCTGAAAATAGTTAACATTATGTTGATGTTGGATGAATATTGTGACAACATCTATAAATGCTCAGGACTACATCTTAGGATGTTGCATGCGATGTTGTAACAACATTTCTGACAACATCTCTGTAACGATTTTGCTTATTCTTCCGGCTAAAACAGGTTGTGTTACTGTGAGTTAAAAAAATGACCTAGGCAAGCTTACTATGATGCTGTGTTTAAAACGTCTTAAAAGAAACAGTCAAAGACTTGGAGAAGAAGCAGCGTGAAGACCAAGTCCAGAACGTTGAGATTCTTAAGGAGCAAGAACCGGTCCAAGATGATGCCTTCTTTTATTCAACTTCCGCAACCAATCAGTGAGGATTTCAAGGGAAGCTCTACACTATAAATAGAGGGGAGCTTCACAATATCGATATCCAGATTTGAACGAGAAGAATTTCCAAGAGGACTCTCGGATTTTACCTTAGAAAACAGAATCAACACACCTAGCCTAAAGTAGTATAACAACATCTAGTCCCACATTACAATTGTTAGTGATATTTCGAATGCTCACGCAAGCGCACACATCGTTCACAAGTAATATAGTCTGGTAAGACTGAATATCGTCATCAGAGACTGGTTATCAAGTACCGATTATCTAAGTTATGGTTTCTATTTGGTGAACGTTAATTTGTTTGTATTTTTATCTAATAGCTAAGACTAAGTGCAAAAATTAAACTAAATTACTTAGGTTTAATCAGTTATGATGGAGATAGGGCTTTCAATATCCTCATCTATCCACTTTATTCAATCCTTAATGCAACTAGAATGACTTCTTCTTCTACGTTAAGATAGCGGTTAACTAGACTGTCTTATATTCCGGTTAGGATATATAATCACTCAACCCCAGTGCAAAACCCTTCTATATTTCTATGATAGGATTTACTACATAGGAGGATTAAGAACAATAACCTATAATGCTACACAAGTATCGGAGTACTTTCGTCCGCGATTATAACCTATGTCTATTCAATTACAGCATATTCAAATCTCTCCTTTCGGTTCTCGATTCGAAATATTTATAGATTATGATAATTAGTGATCAATTAACTATCAAACATTCATACCAATTATTAAATAAATCTTAATCAAGTGAAGAAGAAACCAAACTAATGCATTAAATCATGAAATAAGGTTTCAAGCGATTCAATAGGAAAACCCTAATTAAGTGTTTAGCTCATATCCCTAGTCACGCTAAGAAATAATACATAATCCAACATGAACTGAAATAAAACAGAGAAAAGAGAAAAGAAAATAACTTGAACTAGGTCTCCAATCTTGATGCCTCCAAGAGTTGTGTTGTGGAATATGTACAAGGATTCCCGGCTGACCCATAAGGTCAGGGCTTTAGGGATTATATAGTTGGGAAAATATTACATTGTGGACCCTGAAAACGTGTCAAATTTCAGCCCAGAACGTGATTTTTCCGCCTCGGACCGTGATGCGAAAGTCTGCGATCTCCATTAATAATGGCACCATGATTTGCATATTGGCACCGCATCTTTGAAAATCCTCGATCTGATTTGCCAACTTTCGTCCTTTTTGCCTCGGGGACATGTTCAATTCTCGTTCCTTTTCGCCATTTTGCCTTTTTTGCACCGCTGTGACTCAAAAGAAGGAAAAATAACCTAACACGATACTTATTTGAACGAAAATAAGAAATACTAACTAAAAATTATTCAAAAAAACGTATACAAAATACGCTTAACAAATACCCTCAAACTTAACCTTTGCTCGCCCTCGAGCAAAGATCAAAACACAAAAAATAAAGAAACAAAATCAAAGAGACTCAAAGACTCAAATCAAGCAGCTGCACAAGGTTACTTATAAACACATGAACGTCAGTTGGGATAATATGTTGGAACAAATATAGCATGAATTTAGCAATCTAGAATTTCAAGTCAGATATTTCGCAAATTCATTTCAGTCATAATCAATGGAAGCATGAATACCTAACATATGCATATCAATTTCATTTAGTTCTATGAGTCTGTTTACTTTCTATTCTCCACTAATCGTAGACATACATTCTAGAGATCATCAGGACTTTTCAGGGTTGTAATGTAGGCTTAGGCAGAGGTAGGTAAGATTAGACATTTAGGCTCAATTTACGTACCATAAGAATTTTTCTTACTCAACCATTTTGTCATTCTTTTTTGTATTCTTTTCAGTTCATACATATATCCTCTTTCTCTTTTTGAGAGCATGAAACAATTCACATAGGCACCCCCAAACTTAAGCTTTTACATTTTTTTTCATTGGGGTGCATTAATTTTTCACTCTCTTTTTGTATTTCTTTTTCACTTTTTTTCATCCCTTTATTCAACTATTGCTTATGGCACACGAAAGGATCATGAGGTGTCAAAGAAAACAACTTATTTTAAGCTCAAAGGGGCTGACTAGGAATTTTTGGATGAAAGGAAACCTCTTTATAAGGATAAAAATGAATTAATTAAATTGAAGTTCTTTCTTTGTAATTTATTGCAAGGTAGGTGATGAATGGTAAGAAGGGCTAACAAAGAAATGCCTGAATCATCTCCCTAATCATGCACATCTTAACTATTTCGCCTCAAATAACAAGCAAGCAGACTTCACAGACATTTTTCAATTGACAACACATAGGCTAAACATCAAATATTTCACATAATCAAATTTTCATGAATTTTTGGTATATTTAACTTAAGCACACAGATTTTAGCTTCTCATTCCATTACATTATCTCATTTAGTTCACTAGGCGTTTCAAATAAGCACAACATGCATGATCATAAAAAAAATTGACTCACATAAAACACAAGAACAAACAAAAGACTCAAAAATAGACACAAAAATAAAATAAGAACTCCCCCCCCCCCCCCCAAACTTAAACTACACATCATCCCAAATGTGTAAAAGACTCAAAAATTAAAAAGGGACGACTTACATACATACATCGGTTTAAAATGGTGGTGGTGGCGGTGGATACTGCACTGAGACGATATCTGTGGGAGGAGATTTGGCGATTCAGGGCCTTTTTATTTTTGGGAAGTCGCTAATCGGCAATGCGGTGCCTAAAGTACTGGGGTCTCTCTGAACATTCGGCACCGTGGTCCTGCAGATTGGCATCGCGGTGCTGACTCGACTCCGTGTTTTCCACCATTTTCTTCATGCTCATTCTCCGATTCCTTCACCTGGCATCACAACACAACAAAAATACCAAAAGTGAGACTGTTCTATTTAAACTAAATTACATAATTTAAACATTGGGTTGCCTCCCAAGTAGCGTTGTCTTTAACGTCTTTTAGCCGAACGCAGTTAACCTTTACTAGTGCCTAGTGGATCCTTCTGCGAACTGTTTGCAATCCGCATAGTCATTGTTGCAGGTCTCACTTTTCCTACAACACTTTTTCAAACTAGGGCCTCATATCTAAGATTATCCCCCAATTACACAAGGCAGAGTTGTCTTCTAGGCTCTCTATAATGTAGGGATCAGTGAAACTCCCTACATCTCTCAACTTTTGGGGGTTCCCTTCAGAGTATGGACTTTCTTTTTTAGGGTCAACAATGACATTTGGTGTTGTCCCTTCTGCAATAGGGTGGTCCTCAGTGACCTCTTCTTTCTCTACACCAACTATCTCTCCAAATTCCTCAACAGCTTGTTGTGGTTCAGGTTCCACCATCTGCTCACCACTCCTCATAACTAGGTCACTCGGTGGACTTTCTTGAGGTGTAATAGGTACCATGTCCATCAGTTTCCCGATTTGTGGTTTCAAATTCAGAATTTGTCCCACTTGAGTCTCCAAGTTCTACAAAGAGGATCTTACATCCACCATGAACTGAGTTTGGGCGTTTGTGAGTTCCAATAATACTTCTCTCAATTCATCCCGCTCCTCTGATGGGGCTTGACTCTGTGGCTACTGGAATTGTCCTTGAGGAGTCTGGGACTGAGTGAGCCTGAGTAAGGCTTCCTGCAGCTCATTTCGATCTTCCTATGGAACCTGTGGGTTAAGCGGTGTTGATGATCACGATCTTTGCGGATAGTAGTCAAATCTGCGCCACGATAGTAGTAGTAGTCCATTTTTTTTCAACTTTACCTTCAAAATAAGAAAAACAATAAAAAGATGCTCGCAGAACAAGTTAGAAACTTGTTCCTGGAGCAACCAAATTAGAAATAAAATAACATAATCAAATATATACAAACCAAATTAGAAATAAGGTTAGATAATTCGATATTGAAAGTACGTCAGTCCCCGACAACGGCGCCAAAAACTTGTTAGCGATATTTCGAATGCTCGCATGGCCAGCGATCGTTCACAAGTAATATAGTGCAGTAAGACCGAATATAGATCCTCGAGACGGTTATCAAGTACCGATTATCTAAGCTATGGTTTCTATTTGGTGAACATTAATTTATTTGTATTTTTATCTAATAGCTAAGACTAAGTGCAGAAATTAAACTAAATTACTTAGGTTTAATCAGTTATGATGGAGATAGGGCTTCCAATATCCTCAATTATCCACTCCATTCAATCCTTAATGCAACTAGAATGACGTCTTCTTCTACGTTAAGATAGCGGTTAACTAGACTGTCTTATATTTCGGTTAGGATATATAATCACTCAACCCCAGTGCATAACCCTTCTATATTTCTATGATAGGATTTACCACATATGATGATTAAGAACAGTAACCTATAATGCTACACAAGTATCGGGGTACTTTCGTCCGCGATTTTAACCTATGTCTATTCAATTACAGCATATCCAAATATCTCCTCTCGGTTCTCGATTCGAAATCATATAGATTATGATAATTAGTGATCAATTAACTATCAAACATTCATACCAATTATTAAATAAATCTTAATCAAGTGAAGAAGAAACCAAACTAATGCATTAAATCATGAAATAAGGTTTCAAGCGATTCAATAGGAAACCCATAATTAAGTGTTTAGCTCATAGCCCTAGTCACGCTAAGAACTATCTAATCCAAGCGTAGGCGAAATAAAACAAAGAAAAGAGAAAAGAAAATACTTGAATTAGGTCTCCAATCTTGATGCCTCCAAGAGTTGTGTTGTGGAATATGTACAAGGATTCCCAGCTGACCCATAAGGTCAGGGTTTTAGGGATTATATAGTTGGGAAAATATTGCATTGTGGACCCTGAAAACGTGTCAAATTTCGGTCCAGAACGTGATTTTTCCGCCTCGGCACCATGATCCTGCGGTGGCAACTGCGGTCTGAAAGTCTGCGATCTCTCATAATAATGGCACCGCATGATTCTGCATATTGCGCGCGATCTGAAAATCCTCGTCTGATTTGCGACTTTCGTCCTTTTTGCCTCGGGGGCACCTTTTCTGCTCAATTCTCGTTCCTTTTCGCCATTTTGCCTTTTTTTGCACCTTGTGACTCAAAAGAAGGAAAAACAACCTAACACGATACTTATTTGAACGAAAATGGAAAAATACTAACTAAAAATGACTCAAAAAACGTATACAAAATACGCCTAACAACAATTGCTATCTTTATTCTAGATTAAGCTTAATGTTCAAGCGATTGTATTGAAAATGTTGTATTTGTCTTTTTAGATCTTTTTAACTTTAGGCTGAAGTCATATGCGACTTCACTTTTGTTTGTAATTTGTTTTTCGCATTTTTGCTCAATCTTGTAAAAGAAATTCATTTGTAATTGTATATAATTTATACAATTCTTTTGGTCATTGACCATCAAGGGATATATTAATATATACCCTTAAAAATATAAATCTTGTGTCTCTTTACTTTTTTCTGCTGCATTTACTCTACAAAGGTTTATAACTGTTTTATCACAATGTTGTCTCAGATAGCAACATCCAGAGACTGTTTTTGTTGTTTTAACTTTTTACTAATTTATTCTTACGTATTCTTACTTATCCGTAGCCCCGGAACTCAACACATTACATGCTATTTTTTCTGTTTTATTTACTAATTCTTTTGGTATGTTGAGCATTCTCAATTAGAGAACGTTTTGTATAGTGTTTTATTTAAATATCTAACAAGTGAAAGCAAAGTTGACGGTGTAAATGAAAGTATAAAACGTACTCACAATTAACGTTTTACGTACAATCTACTCACAATAACGTTTTATGTGTATTTTCTTTACATTCTTTTCTGTAAGATCAGTTGAAAATAATATAAAATTCACTTTAACTAGAAATTAGAGAACTTAATCCCATTTAATTTTGTCTACATAAACCTAGTTAGACATGAATTCAAGAAAACTAGCAACTAGAAAATCCTAAATAATTTATAAAAATTAGTGAATAAAAAATTATCATGGTGAATTACAACGGCAACTGTTTGGATATACAATAATTAAAAGTTGCGTTGCCACATAAAATTTGACACAAATTATCGTTAATTAATCTTTATATGAGCACTACTTGCCCTATGAGAAATCCATGTCCTTTTTTACAATGAAAAAGGAATAAACTAATTTGACTTCCCATCGATCAAGAACTCTCTTAATTAGAAAAAGAAAATCTATTTCAAGTAGGAATCAGTACCCTATTAATTCCTTAGTAATTTCGGACAGGGTTTAATTTTCCTCCTTTTAGTTACCTATAAATATACATATTTATGCAATGCATGAAATGTTGAATTTACTAAATGTGGACTAATATTAACTTGAGTATTGTGATACAAAACGGGGTAAACAAATATAGTGGCACATATGACTTGAGCCAATTATATGTTGGATTCATTGTTGGGCCTGAATCATTTTATGTATAGGTGTGGGCTGACAGTAGTGTATGCCGTGTCCCTCTCATCTCCTCAACCTTAAGACAATTGTCTCATTCGTAAGAGTAAGACCTAGTCAATCGTTTCATACGTTTGAAAAGTGTTTTCACATTGGTTTGACAAGACGACTTAATAGGTACGTATCTTAATATCTCTTATGGTATTCTTGATTTGTGCAATAATCCTAAAGTTGTTAGAAATTAACTTATATTTGGTTCAGAGCCTCTTTGCACAGGTTAAGAACGTCCGTAAGTATTGTCTCTTCAAATATTAATTGTATATGCGTGATAAGTCCCGCGGTCAAAATTTGGCCGTAACTTTGGCATGTAACATGGTCAGTATACGATGAGAATCTGACATGGAGAGTTTAGGGGTTTTGTTGGGTTCGGAAAGTGAACAAATCGATAAAAAGATCGCTTCTAGGTTCAATTTGTAGAGAAAGTAATTGATTTTTAAGATTAAAACCCTAAAATTCCTAAACACCAAATTGAAGATCCAATTTTATTAATTGAGTCATTGAAACGAATTTTTTACGTGTTATTCATTAGTATGAAGAGATTAACTTACGTTTCTACGATTTATTTGTGTAGTTTTATCAGATTGAGAAGTGAACCGCTTAATAGAACCTAAAGTTTGTTCTTGAAATTTAATTTTTGATTCTTTAGATAATTGGTATATTCAAAACAATAGAGTTTTAAGATTCAATTTGTGAATGTAGAGAATGAGATGTATGGAATCATCCATGAATTCAACCAACTAAATGAGTCGATTTTAGATCCGAGAATTGAATCATAATTGAGGAAGAACAATTCTTCAACCATCCATAACGACGCCCACTCTCGATAGTAACTTCTTTGAGCGAGTGTTGTTGACCACCTCGGTCGCCGTTTTGGTTGCTAATAATTGTGTTCTTCCCCGCATTGTCTCCTCTATGATATTGTGAAGTTTTTACAATTTTAGGACTAGTAAAATAATTTATATGATTTTTTTTATTAGCTCACTCTCCCTTGAATGTATTAAATAAAGTATACTCTGCAATTTAATTGCACCACTGATCTTTCAATTTGTACTTTTGCTAAAATCGTTAACCCTATAATGTAATAAATTTAAAATATTTGGCGTTAGAATATTTTATGGATTACTTGACCAGTGCGACGTACCAAACGAGTCCCTAATATTGTAAAGGTCGTGGGCATAAATAGAGATATGCGTATTGTTATAACGTAATTTATTTCTTGGGTTGGTTTAATCGTTATTTAAATAGTAACATTTTTATAAGTGCCTTTTTGAGGTATATCTTTGACTCATATAAAAGCCTCGTCTTATCATCTAATCTAAAATATATTTAGCCTTTACTGTGCATAAGATTCATTTTACTCAAGAATATGTATTGAGACCATAGGGGTACTTATTCTATGAGCTCTCTACCGATAAAATTATAATTTCTCGCCACGTCATCTTTATTGAATATGTCTTCCCGTTTGATAATATCAAAAAATGTCGAGTCATTGATTACCAATTTCTCGAAGATTCGGACCCATCACCGCTGGTCCAACAGGCACTCCGTCAGGCGACTACTGTTCCGGCGGCGGCACACCCCATCTGCCACCACCGACAGTCCAGTTACCGGTGGTGACACCACCACCTCCACTGTTCCGTCACCATTTGCCACCACAAGAAATCGCCCCACCATAGGGTCACCTCCGGCGGCTCTGTCGCTATCTACCGGTCGTTCTAGTCACCTACCGTCATCTCCGACACCCACCGCCGACGTCGTACCCCACAACTCCTCACCCAACCCAGTCGATCTACCCAGTAAGCCGCATAATTTATTAATACATTGTCAGTGAAAGCGTAAAGACTTTTTTAAAAAAGTTAGCTTTAGACCACATAATTTATTGAGTTGCCTGAAAGAATAGTGTCACGTCCCTTTCCGACCGCGACATAATTTATAGAAAACTCCTGCTTAGAAGGTTAGAAAATAAAATAAAATAAAAGTGCAAAAGAATGCTAAAATGTTACAAAGATACTAAAATGCTAAAAGGGTGCTAAAAGGTAAAAGAGATGCTGAAAGACTAAGGTGTTTAAAATATGCTAAAAGTGCTAAAGGGTTGCTAAACGGGTTCGCGGAGTCGCCACCTAATTAATTTGGGTGAATTAGGACACCTAAATGTTAACTATGTTAAAGTCAACATTAACTCCATTTTTATGGTCTGCTAAACTTAATGAGATTAGGCGAGGTTCTTTATTATCCTAAAGGGAAGGGGTCAGGCACCCTAAATGATCCGCTAACATGCGGTTGTCCATTCAAACCTAGGGTTAATTATTTATGCTAAGAAAAGACATATTTAAAAGCATTTAAGTAAATGAAATTTGTAAGTATAAGATATATTCTTAAAATTGCAAGATTTGTGTATAAAAGACAAAGTTAGTTTTGAAAAATATGCGATTAAGGTACCTAAATACTATATTGGATATGTGTTAAATATAATAAAAGTAATAGTGCAAAATCTGTTATGACAAAATATTCACTTATGAGATAAGATGTAAATGGCTTCATGCTAACAACCTACGATTTAGATGATTTTTTCTTACGTGAATGCTAATAAGGATTTATAGCAAAAATAGGTTTCTCATGTTGAAATAATGTATTAGCTATCTAAATAATAATGCAAATGAAGATTATTAAATGGTTTCCTATAACTTAAGAGGTGGCGAGCTACCTTCTAATTTATGTTTAACTACTCCAAGTGTTTTAATAGTAGCATAATGTTGGACAGTTATATTACAATAAATGAATGGGGCGGGGCAGGAATGAATAAAAGGACTCGAGGAACGGCAATGCCATTTGCCTACGGCTTGGAATTTCTGAGGCAGAGATAAATGCACGTAGATGAGGGTCTTTGCGCTTGCCACGATGAGTCTTACTATGAGACTCTTCGTTTTCGCTCCGATGTATTTCATGTAAAACAAAATAAGAAAGAGAAAAGGATTAGTATATATCCAAGTCATATTAATAATACAAGTAAAGATGACACATTTATTAAAAAAATGGAAGAAATATGTACACACATTCTTACTCATCGCCAAGCCAAATGGGATGAGTTTCAACAATGATTTTCAGATTTTAGGAGAGATCGGCCCAAGTATGATGAGCCCAGTAACAAATATTCATATCCTACATGTATGCACATTGACAACAAACAAGACATGCATTGGGTCCAACCCATACTAAGCAATAATGAAACATTTTCAGAAGTGGAGGGATAAACAGGGATATTGGGCTTTCAGTCCCATCAGATGTTTGTGAGAGAAAGGGAAGGCATTTGAATAGGTCAACAGGCACATGGGCCCTGCCCAGTCTTAAGGAAGGGAAAGCAAACAGAAAGGGACAACCTGAAACAGTGGGCATGTACAAACAATATACTAGACTTCTATACTTATATACATGGAATATACGTAGCATACTGCCCATATACCATAATATACTACTTTGATCGATTAGTTAGATGTACTTAAGCTTAGGTGATAGTTACAACACCCCGAATTCAACACACGTAACATGACTGATTTGACGAGCATGCTGGACATAAGCAGGACCAAATTTCCAAACCAGAAATGGTCTTTCAGACACATTGAGAGCAATTTTTACTAAAGTGCTCATTGAGCCAACATGTAACCCGAATAAATCTAATCATATTTTGCTACCCAGACAGTATTTAAGATCAAGGGGATGGGATATTGACCTATGTTAGACCGGAGTATCATATTAAGAGAGACTGAAGAGATGTTGTGCAATTATACCATGGCCAGACCAGGGCAATTTCCAATTTACCCATGCTTAATAACTTAGTGCAACAGACAAGTCTAACAAGGATCATTTGAACTAAGCTAAGCGTACACAATCGCATACATATTATGTATTAAGCATGTGGACTTCTCAGTATGTAAGGTAAGCATGCAACTAGTCTAGCAGACATATGAGGCAGACAGGGATATCCTAATGACCAAAGTAAGCTGGGTTTTTTTAGACACGTGAAACTACTCAAGTTATATAAAAAAAAACTCATAGAACCTCAAATATGTCTCTGTTGAGCAGACAACAATTAAACTAAAACAGACCAGAACCACATTGAAGGCTCAAACATCCTGGAAATATGCATACACACGATTCAAGCCTGTTGGTAACATACCGAATTTTGCTCATCCCACAACATTCAAGCAAACCACAGAAACATGCATAGTTTGTGACTTATCAACATCACAGTCCCCAAACATCATCTTAAGCATCTAACAAACACAAACACACGAATGAACTAACACATATTTAACACACGAAACAAAATACGGTAATACAGGAATGCGACGAAATCGATAGGAAGATGATTTTACCTTCTCCGGGCAGCGAATCGGGGCAGCGTATCAAGTCGTCGACCCACTCGGAGGGCTTGCTAATGCGGTGGAAAGAAAACGAGGCTTCAAGAGCAGTTGCTGGTTCTTGAGGGTTTCCGATGGTTCTGATTTCTGAATGCCTATTCGGTTTTCAATTGATTTTCGATTTGTCTGTTCTAGTAGTATTTTTTTTCGATTCTTGCTGATCCTGGTCGGTTCCCCCCCTCGGTGGAAATCCCCTCGCCCCTCTTATACCCTTAAGGATTCTTGGAATATGGTAAGAGAATTCGAAAATATTCAGTCCTAATTTGATTATTCGAGAATGGTAAGTTTTGATACGATTTCTTTGTGATTTTGGAACTAATTTTAGGCTGATTTTTTGGGTATTGATTATGTCGGATTCTTAGTGTAAAAATCGATTGAGGTTGGTTAAGGTAAGTTAATATTTTGGAGTGATTTTGATGTTTGTTCTGGTTGAAACGATTTGGTTATGAATGAGGCGAAGGTTCGATTTGGTTATGCCGAATTTTCCTACCTGAAAATCCGGCGAGATTCGCGAATAAAGGGGGGGTGCATGCGGCGGGTGAGGGAAGAGTTTTTAGGGTTAGTTCAGGTTTCGGTTTTTTTAGGGTGAATGCTGGGAGAAGGGAGGTTAAAAGGATGAAGATGGGGCGATATAAGGCTGGGATGTGTGTAATGGGCCGCGGGTTGGGCTGGCGAGTGTGGGTTGCGGGTGTGGGAGTTGGGCTGGGCGAAAATGGTGGGCTGGTTTTAATTAAGTATTAGTTTTTAGGTGTTTTAATTTGGGTAGTATATTATTTAATTAATTAGTGGTAAATTAAATTATTTACATTGTGATTAAATTATTTAGGTGCTTGAGTACAAAGAATAAAGACGGGCGTGTTATTTAATTAGTGCTTAACATTTTATAATGCGATGTCGTTATAAAAATCTTATTTATTACGCGTGTTTTGCATTATTTAAGTTAAAATTAAATTATCTTAACATGACTTTAGGTGCTTTATTAATTCTAGCTTGGGTTTAAATTATTACAAAATTATAGAATTGCTTTGCGTATTAGTAAATGCGGCTATGCTATTTGACACGACGTCATTGCTAAATTACTTATTTATTTTATAATTATTTATTTATTTATCATTTGAGAATTATGATAGAGCTTAAAATTAATAGATGCGGGCGCGAGACCTAAATGCTTAATATTCTACGTAAGACGGGATGCCATTATTAAATTACTTATTTGTGCCTGCATTAATGTATTATTGTTGCATTTTATTATAAAAATCATAAAAAAAATTATTTTGCAAAATTAGTGTAATTTTATAGTTAAGGACTGGACGAGAGGGTCAAAATTGGGTGTCAACAACTTGTCCCTCTTTGTATGGAGATGATGGAAGAGTCTTCGGACAAAGACGTTGACTTATAGCAAATTTTCTCTCGATCCTCAGAATTAAAATGTTGTGCAATTAAGACAAGGCTGACGCGGACTCAAAATCTATTCCAGTGTCGAGTTATGACGACACTGGGCTACCATGGTCAAAACACCAAGACGGGCTAATGCGGACTCAAAATTTGTCACAGTGTCGAGTTATGACGACACTGGGCTACCATGGTCAAAACACCAAGGTGGGCTAATGCAGATTCAAAATTTGTCTCAGTGTCGAGTTATGACGACACTGGGCTGTGGTGCTAAAAATAAAATTTAAAAAAAAAAAAAAACTGGCTTGGACCTGGGGTGTACCGGTATCGACTTATGATGTTGGGTTTATGGCGGTGTGGAATGAGTGGACCGACGCTTGAGGCCGCTTCTGCCATTCGTTGGGAAGGTTGGCCCCCCAATAAATTGTCCCGGTTCGCTGTAAGAGAAAATTCATGTTGTGCTCCTGCTCTTGCCTGCTAAGACTTAAACAAACGGTTAGTGCATAACTGTTAAGGCAAAATGATGATGCATAACTTTAAAAGCAATGTAATTGTGTGAGTAGAAAGTATTATCCTGTAAAAATGTGATGCTCGTTGTGTTGATGTGATGCTGTAACATGTTGTGACTTTCGTCCTTGCACGGACGCGTTGCGATTGTTGATGTCGTCATTGCGTAGACGAAACGCTGATGACGTCGTTGCCTAGACGTATTGATGCTGATAACGTCGTTGCCTGGACGTGTTGTGCTGATAACGTCATTGCGTAGACATAATTTTGATGACGTCGTTGCCTGGACGTGTTGATGCTGATGTCGTTGCCCAGACGTATTGTTGCTGGCGTCATTGCGTAGACATAATGCTGATAACGTCGTTGCCTGGACGTGTTGCTGCTGGCGTCATTGCGTAGACATAATGCTGATCACGTCGTTGCCTGGACGTGTTGCTGACGTCGTTGCCTAGACGTATTGCTGCTGGTGTCGTTGCGTAGACATAATGCTGATAATGTCGCTGCCTGGACGTGTTACTGATGCTCCTGTAGAATATATGCTCCTGCGAGCTGTTATGTAAGATGATGTGGATACTGAGATGTTGTCCTTGCGCGAACATCCTAAATGCTGCAACTGACGAACTGCCATGATGTCTTTGTTGCGATGCGTGGGTTGCAATTTTGACTTTATGCCCGAGCTGATGCGCTAGACTTTGTTGTGGATTTTGAACTTTGATTATTGATCTTCGATGTCCCTTTCTGCTTCTGCTGCATTCTTTCTGCCTCTGCTAATATGAGGAAACCTGCGCTCAAAGAAAATTCGTGAGTTATGCACCTGATTTGTGGCCTTGGTCCTTTCTGTCCATGCGCCTGATTTGTTTGGACTTGTAACCCTTGTCTAGCCTCTTTGAGATGTTTGGTAGCGTTCCAAAAGCATTTTCCAAAACGAAATATTTTCATGAGGTATGCACAAAATATTTTTTTTAGAAATAAACATTTATATGATATGCGTATAAAGTGTAAAAAACCTTGTCGAATTTGCCGAATATGACACGTATTCTGACCAAACTAACATCTTTTGGATTCCTTATCATGATCTTCTTCATGGTGCGTAAAATTGTCCCAATTTTGCTATGCGGGCGCGTGGGCGAGACTTAACTCTGGCGGGGATTGCTCATATCACTTTTGAAATAACCAAACACATTTTGTTATACGCGGGCTAATGGGAATATTCCTAATGGTGTGACCGAAGCCGATTTAGGCTGCCTACGTATCCCCATGAGGGAATCAGGTCATGACGTAGTTCATTACAAGCAAAATTTGATAAAACTAAAATTTTCTAAATGTGGGACCGAGGCCGATGTGGCCGCCTACGTATCCGCCAAGGAAATCAGGTCGAACGTAGTTCCAATTACAAGTAAAGGGGCTTTCTAATTTGAAGCGGCGAGACCCTATATGGGCTCTATGCATATCCCACCGAGGGAATGCAGCTTTTTACAATGCAAAGGGAATTACATGGGAAACAAATGCTCCTAAACGTAATATCTCTTTACTGCGTCCGCGTTGATAGCTTTAGGTCATACTTCGCCATCCATCTCAGCTAAGATTAGAGCTCCTCCACTTAATACTCGATGAACCATGTAGGGCCCCTGCCAATTAGGTGCGAACTTTCCTTTAGCTTCACTTTGATTCGGAAATATGCGTTTCAAAACCAATTATCCCGGTTTGAATAAACTTGGCCTTACTCTCTTGTTAAAAGCTCTAGCCATCCTGTTCTGATAAAGCCGCCATGCATCGCATTCAACCTCTTTTCACAATCAAGACGCCTTCTCACAACGATCTTGTATCCATTCGGCTTCGCTCAATTCGGCTTCTTGGATAATTCTCAACGACGGGATTTCCACCTCTTCTAGTAACGCAACTTCTGTTCCGTAGACCAAAAGATATGGCGTTGCCCCGGTAGAAGTCCGAATTGTGGTGCGATAACCCAAAAGTGCAAAAGGCAAATACGCATGCCAATGTTTGTAGTTGCTGATCATCTTGCGCAATATCCTCTTGATGTTCTTGTTGGCCGCTTCTACTGCTCCATTCATCTGAGGCCGATACGGAGTGGAATTACGATGAGTGATCTTGAAATCTCCACATATCTCACGCATCAAGTTACTATTGAGATTGGTGCCATTATCGGTCACAATCGACTCAGGAATTCCAAATCGGCAAATGATGTTGTTGCGAACGAAGTCAACTACTACCTTCTTCGTCACTGATCTGTGTGATGATTCTTCTACCCATTTAGTGAAATAGTCAATTGCTACGAGGATGAATATGTGCCCATTTGAGGCAGCGGATTCGATAGGGCCGATGACATCCATGCCCCAAGCTGCGAATGGCCAATGAGAACTTGTCACATTAAGTTCGTTCAGAGGTACTCGAATCAAATCCCCATGAATCTGGCACTGCCGACATTTCTGCATAAAGCGGATACAATCTGTTTCCATCGTCATCCAAAAATAATCTGCTCGCAGAATCTTTTTCGCTAAAGTGAAGCCGTTCATGTGAGGTCCACATGTCCCTCCGTGTATCTCTTCTACTAGCTTGCTCGCCTCTTAAGCGTCGACACACCTCAGTAAGCCCAAATCTGGAGTCCTTCGGTATACAATCTCCCCATTCAAAAAGAAATGGTTTGCTAATCTTCGAAGCGTTTTCTTCTGAACGTTGGTTATGCCTTCCGGATACTCTCCTGCTTTGAGGTATCTTTTGATGTCATGGTACCATGGATTCCCGTCTATTTCTTCATCTACATGAGAGCAATAAGTCGGCTGTTTCAGCACACTTACTGTGATTGGGTCGATGTAATGCTTGTCCGGATGTTGAATCATGGAGGATAAGGTTACCAGTGCATCAGCGAATTCATTCTGGATCCTTGGGACATGCTTAAATTCTATATTGTTGAACTTCTTCTGCAATTCCTTCACGCAATGCATGTAGGGGAGTATCTTCATATTCTTGGTTGCCCATTCACCCTGTACTTGATGGATCAGCAAGTCTGAATCACCTATGACCAAGAACTCAGATGTTCATATCGACGACCATTCTGAGTCCCAATATGCAAGCTTCATATTCTGCCATATTGTTGGTGCATGGAAACCTGAGCTTTGCGGAGATCGGATAATCTTGACTGCTTTCAAAACCGTAATCGCTCCAATGCCAACTCCCTTGAAGTTTGCCGCTTCGTCGAAGAACATCCTTCAACTTGGGTACTCCTCTGAGATATCTTCTCCGACAAACAACACCTCCTCATCAGGGAAATAGGTTTCGAAGGGGTTCATATTCCTCATCAACCGGATTCTCAGCAAGATGATCAGCTAATGCCTGCCCTTTTATGGCTTTCTGCGTAACGTACACGATATCAAACTCGCTCAACATAATTTGCCATTTTGCTAGTTTCCGGTGGACATGGGCTTCTGAAGGATATACTTAAGCGGGTCCATCCTCGAAATAAGATAAGTGGTGTATGCTGATAGATAATGCCTGAATTTACGGCGACCCAAGCACGCGCAACAAGTATGTTCTAGCAGGGTGTAACGAGCTTCATATGCTATGAACTTCTTACTCAAATAATATATGGCCTGCTCCTTTTTCCCTGTTTCATCGTGCTTCCCCAACACACATCCGAAAGCATTTTCTAATACAGACAAATAGAGTAGCAAAGGTCTTCCTGCTCGCGGTACTAAATCAAGTGATTAGAAAGGTATTCTTTGATTCTATCAAAAGCTCACGACAACTGTTGTCCATTTGGTAGCTGCATCCTTTTTCAACAATTTGAATATCGGCTCGCATATCACGGTAGACTGAGCTATGAACCTGCTGATGTAGTTGAGACGATCAAGGAAGCTCATCACGTCCTTTCTGCTTTTCGGAGGAGGTAACTCTTGGATGGCTTTTATTTTCGAGGGGTCTAGCTCAATCCATCTCCTACTCACTATAAAATCCAACAGCTTCCCGGCGGGAATGCCAAATGCACACTTTGCAGGATTCAGTTTCAGATTATACTGTCTTAACCGCTCGAAGAACTTCTTCAAGTTCGCCAAATGGTCTTCCGCTCTTCGCGACTTGATGATGACATCGTCCACATAGACCTCAATTTCCTTATGAATCATATCATGAAAGATGGTAGTCATGGCTCTCATGTAGGTAGCGCCCGCGTTCTTAAGACCGAACGACATAACTCGATAATAGTACACCCCCCACGAGGTAGTGAATGCTGTCTTTTCTGCGTCCTCCTCTGCCATAAGGATCTGATGATAACCAACAAAGCAGTCAATGAACGACTGTAGTTCATGCTTCACGCAATTGTCGATGAGTATATGAATGTTTGGAAGAGGAAAGTCATCCTTCGGGCTAGCTCTGTTGAGGTCCCTATAATCCACGCAGACTCGGACCCTTCCATCTTTCTTCTTTACTGGCATGATATTTGCTAACCAAGTAGGGTACTTTGCAACCCGAATTACCTTTGCGCCGAACTGTTTAGACACCTCCTCTTTGACTTTCAAACTCATGTCTGGTTTGATCTTTCTTGGCCTTTGTTTTACGGGAAGATAAGATGGCTCAATAGGCAACATGTGTGCGACAATGTCCGTACTCAAACCTGGCATGTCGTCATATGACCAAGCGAACACGTCGGTGTATTGTTTCAGGAGCTCAATCAACTCTTTCTTCTATGTGACACTTACGTGGGCACTGACCCTAGTCTCTTTTACAACTTCCTCATCGCCTAAGTTTATCAACTCAGTTTCTTCTAAATTCGGTTTAGGCCTATTCTCAAAGTTTTCCAGCTCTTGGCTAAGCTCTGATTGTGGACATTCTTCCTGTTCCTCGGGGTTATGCCTGTCATTTGAACTTTGTTCGCTGGTTTCATTACATGTCATATTCGCATTATCGACAGGTTTATTAATATGATCGCTGAAAGAATAATGCGTAAAAAAATTTAATTTTAACACAAGCAAGTTTTAAAGCTGCAAAAATATCCTGGAATTTATAACGAAAGTGAAAAATGCGGGATTAAAAACATATTAAAGAAACGTAAATGCAGGTTTGTTTTTCTTTTTAGATATAAAGTCACATTGCTAGAACTATCATAAACTCTACCAAGCTCATCGGAAGGTCAGGACAGGGGTGCAAGTCCAATTATTCTGGTTGTATCCATGCTCTGCATCCCAAATGGTGGGCTCTTCCTCATGATCCCCTGTGATCATACAACAATCTGCTTCATCTTCACCTACGAACAGATTCTGGAACCCTGCTGCAAGATCCTCTGGGTCATCTTCTCTCAAAGATCCGATGGTGCGGGCTTTGACGAACGATCGACTTAGGGCGGAATGGGCATAGGCAAGGGAATGTATCCTTTTTCCGAGGCTCGCGATACCAAATCCTTCGAGGTGGGCTGGTACCCCAAACCAAAAGTGTCCTTCTTCCCAAACAACTGGATAGGCTCTGTGATCCCCTTCATACCGGATCTGAGACCTCTGCCGGGCTGGTACCCATTTCTTAGCATTTCCTTGGCTACCATTGTGAGAGAACGTGATACCGCAATCACTACTGGCCGGGCGCTCTTGATCTCATTAACATGAAAGACCGAACCATCCAATTGTTTTACATCCTCTATGACAGGGACTGTATAATCGGTATTGATGTTTCCTTTTTTATCCCCAAATACCACCACTTCACGGTGATTCCATATAAACTTTAGGCACTGATGCAAGGTGGACGGGACTGCACCAGCCTCGTGAATCCACGGCCTTCCTATCAACCGATTGTAACATGTAGCAATATCCAATACTTGAAACTCCACAACGACTCGCAGTCCGACAAGTGAGGTCAATTTCGCCTTCGACTCCCCTATGGACCCCGTCGAAACCTTTGACCCTGATATGACTTTTACGAATTTTCTTGCAATCTGCCCCCAATTTCGACAGCGTCGTCATGGGACAAATGTTAACAGTCGAGCCTCCGTCAATCAGCACTATTGAAACAATCTTGTCTGCGACCTGGATGGTGATATTCAATGCAAGATTATGTCTGACGCCGCCGACGGGTAACTCATCATCGTGAAAGGCGATTATGCGGGCCTCTAGCACTTGTCCGACTAAAGCTGCCAAATTCTCATCTGTTGTACCCTCTGGAATGTATGCATCCTTCAGTACCTCCATTAACGCAATCCTCGGGCAATAATGCGTTAACGGTGAAAATAGAGATATGTGGCCGACGTTTTCAACCGCTTCTACTGCAGTATTCCTTAGTGGGCATCTTTCTCCAAAACTCCTCAATTTCAGCCTCTGTCATAGGTTTCTTTTATGGTACCTCCCTGGCTGCCTCTACCGATGGGTAATACCTCTCTGACCTAGTTATACCTGCAGCGGTGCCTTCTATGGCATGCTTCCTATTTTCTCTGCGATCTACTCTGATTGGCGGCCCCTTTCCGGGCATCTGAGCAACTGTGATTGAACCCTTATGTTTCGGCGGCGCCCTTTCCAGCTCAAATACTTCTTTCTTTCGAATATTGGCAACAGGGGCAATGAAAGCAGAAGGTTCAGCTCTTCCTTCAACTCGAACTGATCGGATGGTTCCCTCCAAGTTGTATTCCTCATCTAAAGTTATCAAGTGCACATTGGCATTGTCGTGGTTTGGCAAGGGATTATCATGCACGTTTGGGGCAGGATCCTTCAACTGAATTACCCCTTCTTTGATCAACGCTTCGATTTTGTCCCTGAGGGAGTAGCAACTTTCAGTGTCATGCCCTGGGCTATCAGAATGATACGCGCAGCGCTTATTCTCATCATACCATCTTGGGATAGGGTTAGGAATCCTTCCTGGAATCGGTTGGATCAAGCCTGCAGCTCGCAGTCTTTCGTATATTTGGGGTATGGGTTCAGCCAGTGGGGTTCGAACTTTGGGTGGTCTTCCTTCAAAATTCGTGTTTGGTCTGGGTGCATTGGGTGCTCTATTTTGTTGGCGGGCTTGATGGGCGGGTCGATGCGGGGCAGGATAAATGGGTGTTTGGGAAGCGTTATATATAGGTTGTGTGTTGTAGTTGGTGTGCGGGGCAGATGTATAGTGAGGTGTGAAGTTTTGGTTACTTGTGTTGTAGTATGGGGTTTGATAGGATGAATTTTGGTATGTTATGAATGCTTCGGGTTTACGTTCTTGTATGAACATGGAAGGGAAAACTGTCTCTTTCTTTCTTTGTGAAGTACTCCCGATTGTCCCTGACTGAATTGCCTTATTAGTTACCTGTAATGCTTCCAAATTCGTAATCCTACCAGTTTTAATGCCTTCCTCCACGAAATCGCACATTCTGACAACTTCCGCAAAACTCTGTCCGATGACGCTTATCATTCGCTCATAGTAGGTTGCGTCCTTCAACGATTGTACGAATAGTGTGGTCATCTCACTCTCTGCCATGGGTGGTTGTACCTTTGCTGCCTCTGAACGCCATCTCATGGCGTATTCTCTGAACGTCTCCGTAGACTTCTTTTCTAACTTCATTAAATAAAACTCGCCTACCACGGTTCAGATTAACCCGACCGCTTCCACAAAGTCTTGGGCGAACGATTCCGGTATGCCATTTCCGCGTCCCGGCCGGTATACTAATCCAATCTTCACGGCCAAACTTCGAATGAATAACTTCATAACGACTGCTGGGTTCTTTCCTACTCTGATCAGCTTGTCACAATATGATCTCAAGTATGCACGGGGGTTCCCCTTCCCATCAAATAAATCAAACTTGGGCACCTTGTACCCCACAGGTAGCTCCACATCTGGATGCATACAAAGATCCTCGTAATCTAATCCTTCATTACCCTTATCCAATCGCATGCTCCGAACAGCTTCTTTCAAGCTATGAATCTCTTTGGCCACGTCCTCATCCATTTTGGCTCGAGCTTCCCTCTCCATTTCCTCGTAATGATCCGTTTCCTGGGGGAGCACAGGGACGGTAAAAGGCTGGGTTTCTGTTGTGTATGTTAGTGGCATGGGTTGTTTGTTGGGGTTGATAATAGGTATGGTGTGTAGGTATTGGTTAGTCTGGCGATTCGGGTTGATTGGGGTGAAGTAAGCAGGCGGGGGCTGAGATATATGGGTAGTAAGAGGGTCATTTTGAGGATGGGGTTGAGGATTGGTTGGGCGATGGATAGTCTGATCGGTAACTGGTAGTCTATGCGGGGAGTTTTGTGAGATAGGTGGTGGTGGAGGTCGATCTGGGATGGTTTGTGAGGTAGTGGCCCTTTGCTCTGGTATAGGGGTATTCAAACTAATGGATAAGTTTGTCAGATTCCGTAGTCTTTCCATCTCAACCTGCATGTCGGCAATTTGTTGTAGTAGTTGTGCGATGCATTCTTCTTGACTAGTGACATTTCTTCCTTCTGAAGGTTCCGTTTCGCCGACAGAAATAATTCCCAAACCATTTGGCTCAGACGCCCCTGAGCCAGTCATGTCATCATTTCGTGCCTTGGACCTGATAAAGTGTGGATGCACCGACATTGCTGAATCAAATACGAACCGACCTTTTGGGGGAAGTAATAAATCCTTCTAAAAAAATGCCACAAACTGCGTTAGCACATGATTTAAAAGGTGAATAACAATTAGCAAGTATATATATTGCATATAAATTGTCACGCTGCATGTGGGTCCTAATCATGCATGGGGACCCTTTTATTCCAGGGGTAGGCCTAAACGTCACATATGCAAGGTCATGATAACAAATCCAAGCCCTTATATTGAAATGCTTTAATCGGGAATAAGTTGCATTTATTGAAATAACAATAAAACATCAAAAGCCTATAACTAAGTCGACGATGTGATGGTGAAGCTTAGGTTTTCTTCGGTATAGCCCCTGCCTGTTCCAAGTACTGTACTGCATCGTGCATTAGGACCCACATGTCTGGGGTGATGACCTTCTCTTTGAGTTGGTTATCCTTTATTTTGTTCCTCGCACCAATGTCTTCAATGCCTTGCTCCCCTTCTGAACTATATTGCGCGTCTGTAAACCATGCTCGATACTGGGAGACCGCTGTCCTTCCCGACTTCCACTTGGTCAATATGATGCCATTTATAAAGGATCTGTTTGGCTTCGGGAACGATGAATTCTGGTTCGAACTGGATTTCGGAGGTCCTCATGTCAGCTATGAGAGGAATTACCTGCGTATGGCCAAACTGTCGGAGTACGCGTAGTGGAGCATATGGTTGCAGTCCCTTAAGACCAATAAGTCTGATATAATAAAGTCCCTTATGTCTCAAGTAGACCCTCTTGACCATATGAAGCAATGGATATTTCCATTGAATCGATCGCATCTTGCGACGCTAAGTACTTATACCAATCTTCGTACGATCGTGACACATAACGCTTTATCCTTTCATAAAAGGTGGAGATCTTGTTGTCCGCGCTGTGGCATACATCGGTCATGTTTGAACGCTGATTGTCACGCCCCGACTTTTCCTAAGTCTTTACTTAGGGCGTGATGGCACCTGGACAATTATTTTCCACCAGGAGCACCATTTAATTCTCTTTATTTAGAAATTTGAACTTATATTCAAATACGGAATTATTAATAAAAATAACAATAAAGAAATCTGTTTATGACTTTATTAAAAACATAACGCGAGCCCATGCTCGTACAAATATTGTTTCTACATAGGCGTACTGACAAAAAATATTCTAAATTGGAAGGGAGACCATTCCACACGGGAATTTCCCGAGACACTGGAACTGACATCCTAAACCTGACGAATACCAAGCCCGAAGCAATGGACTTGGTATGACAAGAGGCTGCGGAACGATTGCTAGCCTTGGCGTGGAGCCTTTCCTCTATCACACTTTCCTGAAACATGTTAAATAAAGAGTCAGCCCTACCATCTGGGGCTGAGTGAGAACCTTACCCTGCAATTCAAAGTAACACCACAATATTCCAAGTGCAATCACATTATAACGTAATAAACATATTGCAAAAACATATCAGGTTACAACATTTTTAAATATGCAACAACTCCTCATAGGAAATTCTCGGTTTAACTAACACTTCATTTTATCTCGTATTATACGTTAAGACATTCCTCGCATTTCCACATGTTTATTACATTTATATATATGTGAACGCTTATTCACTTTTCATATTTATAAATATGTGAACATGTATTAATATTTAATATTTGTTGCGCGCAACCCGATCCATTATATTTACGTATTTGTGAACACGTATTCACTTTACGTTTTGTTGCGGCGTGCAACCCGATCCATTATGTTTACGTATTTGTGAACGCGTATTCACTTTACGTTTTGTTGCGGTGTGCAACCCGATCCATTATATTTACGTATTTGTGAACACATATTCACTTTACGTTTTGTTGCGGCGTGCAACCCGATCCATTATGTTTACGTATTTGTGAACGCGTATTCACTTTACGTTTTGTTGCGGCGTGCAACCCGATCCATTATAAATTTATATATTTATGTGAACACGTATTCACTTTTCATATTTTTCAGAAGATCGAATAAATAATATTCTTTTTCCCAACATTCTATCATTCATACTTGTAACGATTATAATTTTTTAACCATAACTCCAACTAAGGTGTTTCTCAAGCGGAAACTAAATTAAGACGGGGATATTTCACTGTACCAAATTTCATTTAAAACTACTTTGGGTAACTAACACAAATTTATCCTCAAAACAGCCACATGAAATTGGTTTCGGCAGAATTTTTATTAAACATAACCCAATCTTAGAATAGTCATAACTCCTAATCTGTAAACCCGTTCAAGCCCCATAAATTCTCAAAACGACGAGAACAGAGAGCTACACGTCTCCATGTGAACCATCCTTTCATATTCTGTAGCATTTGGTACAGTTTTACACTTTTATTCGCTGCCCTTCCTGGATCTCGATAGATCCGAGGCAAAAACTTTAAATAGCGATAACTCTCAATCCGTAAGTCGGATAGACACCCGTAAGGTCTCAAAATGTCCACAACAGAGATATATAGAACTTTCATTTAGCACTAATTTTCATATTCCCCACGGATTAGTACAGTTTTACGTTTCAATGTCCTGCCCTTCTGGATTCCGACGAATCCGAGGCAGCAACTTCAAACTACAATAACTCTCAACGCGTAAGTCCGTTTTAATAAATATTTATCTATATATGTCCGTAACAGAGATATTTACAACCATGTAAATTTTCATATAATTCTGATAAGTAAAACTCAATAAAAACAGTCCGTAATTATGTCTTTCCGAATTTCAGCCAAATCTAAGGCAGGAACTTTGAACTATGATAACTTTCAAACCGTATGTCCATTTTACCTCATTTTTGGTTCTATATGATCATAATAGAGAGGTGTACCACTCTTACGAAATTCATCAAATTCTAACAATTATAATTCAGTGAGAACAGTTCGTAACGTTCATGACGCAACTAGTTGTCTAAACAATCAAAAGTTCAATATTTCTTTTCATCACTCAATTCTTATTCTAACATGTATTGAACTTAAAATAAAGGATGTTACCAAGAATTTCTGAGTGAGAAAACTCACCTTGTAAGTGTGAAGATTATTGTTGTGTGGTTGCTAAAATTTTCCTTACTCTCTAGTATTTTGATTCTTGTTCTTCTTGCCCTCTTGGTATTTTTTCCAGATTTTTTCCTCTTCTTTTCACTTGTTTTTTCCTGATTTTCTAATATTTATGCTATGTACTTTGTTTGTGTGTAAATACAATGTATAAGCGGAGAGTTTTCTATAACCTATGGGAGGTGGAATGACAAGAGTTGGAGGGGAAATGAAAAGGGGGGAAGCAAATGACGTGCAGCAATGCTGCATGTTTTTTTTTTTCTTTTGTTTTTTTGTTTTCTTATTTTCATTTTATCTATCTATTTATCCAACTTTAACACTAACTCTATCCCATGCAATTTATTCATTGTTTTCTTATATATATATATTTTTATTAACTCAACCACAACTATATATTATTTTTTGTTTTCCGGATTTTACATTCTCTCCTCCTTAAGCAGCATTCGTCCTCGAATGTGAATAAGGTCGTAACATAATCACATAGACACAATAATGTTTATTGTTATTGTAACAAATTTGGGGCTTAACATTCTCTCTTCCTTAAGAAGCATTCGTCCTCGAATGAGAATAAGGTTGTAACACATGCATATAGACACGCAAATGACACACATATGAAGTACTATGTAACGCTTTTTTTTTATTACCTTAGTCAAATAGGAATGGATATTTGAATTTCATCGCCTCTTCAGCTTTCCAGGTGGCTTCTGATCGGTGTATTTTATATACACCTTTTGAGTCAGTTTTAGTTAGTCTTTTGTCCCATTTTGCACATATGAGTGTCGTATCAGGATAGTTTTTCTTTCTTTTGAGTCAAAGTGGTTAAAATGGCCAAATGGCGGAAAAGAAGCTTAAAGAGGGCAAAGAGAGATGCAGAGTGAAAACAGAAAGTGGCGAACGAGGGTGAAATCTGCACAGCACATGGCGCTCGTAGCAGATGCAGGTCGCGCGCGCTAAACATCCGAGAAGCTACGAAGACCAGCGCTGGCCCTCGCAACAGATATCGGGCCGCGCCAAAACACCCGACGGATTGCAGAACTTCGCTGCGCCGACGCTGAAAAATTAGGTTTTGGACGAAATTGCAGGCCAGCTGAAGGAAAAGAGGAGGCGCTTTGACCTATAAAAGGAGAACCCTAGGCAGTTTTTAAGGGTCCCCTTTCTTGCACAACACAAGACTTTTGCTTGGAGATTGGATACCATAGTTTAGTAATTTCTTTTCCTTTTCTTTCCTTTATTTCAGTTTTTGTATGATGAACATGGAATTAGTTCTTGTCATGTCAATGGCTAGGAACTAGTTCTCTTATAGGGCTTTCCATGTTGAATTGCTAGAGACTTATGTTATAAATTAATGCATGCTTATGGTTATTTTTCTTTTTGTGAGATCTATCCAATAATTGAGTTGAATTCTTGGTAATTAATTGACAACTAATTATCACTATATGATTTCTAATCAGATTCCGAAAGGGGGGGATTGTGAATATGCTGTAAGTTGGGTAGACATTCTTGGATTGGGGATGAAAATACCTCAATTATTTATTAAGCGTTGATGAGAGGCTTAACAACCCTAATTTTGCGCATTGTGCGTGACGGTCAACTAGGTTTTTGTTCTTAATCCTCCTATAGAGTTATCCTCATCACCGAAAGGTAGGTAAGGTGTGATACTGGGGTTGAGTGTTTATATAACCCTAACGGGAGTATAAAACGATTTCGTAAACCTGCTTTCTCCAAAAGAAGAATACCATAAGTTAATGCATTAGTAAGTAGCATAAGCGGATAGTAAAGATACATGGAAGCCCTATTCTCATCACCACTGAAGTAAATCTTTATATTTAAATAGCTTGCATAATTCTTAGTTATAAACAACAAATCAATTATCAATTCACCAAATAGATACTAGAAAATAGATAGTTGGTAATTGAACCCTAATCCTTGTGGACGATATTCGGTCTTATCAAGACTATACTACTTGTCACGATAACGTGCACTTGCGTTTAAAGTGTGTGCATCTTACCGCGCATCAAGTTTTTGGCGCCATTGTCGGGGATTAGGCATAGTTCAATATCAAATTTATCTATTTTTAATTTCTAATTTGGTTTTTATTCTTTGTTAATTTTTGTATTTTTCATTTTATTTTATTTTATTTTACTCTTTTTCGTTTTATGTATTTATTGTGTGAAAACAAGGGTGTCGTGATCCGTTGTTGGTTTTGATGCATCTCAGGGATCCTCAAGACATAGATTTCTACTGTCAATATGATCGAGCTCCAACCATACAGGAAGAGAGAGAGGAATTGCGAGAAGTCATACTCAGTCTCACTAAGTATCAAGCGCAGTTCATGGACGAAATGAGATTGGCCATAAAGAAGCTGGAACTGCAAATAGGAGAACTCGCAGTCATTTTTAACAGCGAACAACAATTTGAGGAGCCTGAACCAAACCCAACGATTGCGGAATCTGGTGAGATAGTTGGTGTAGAAAAGGAAAAGATTGCAGAGATCCAATTATTTACCTTCTTGGACTCAGAGAAATCCTTTTTTGCACCTATTACGAAGAACCACCACTAGCTATCACGGTGATCCCCATTAGGAAGCCCATACCAGCAAGGGTACCCCAGAGTTGAGAGATGTAGAGAATTTCACGGATTCTACGTTATAAAAAGCATAAAAGACAAGCCTGTCTTGTGTACTTGGGGGATAATTGTATGTTTAAGGTTCTTGGTTGAGCAAATGGTCGTAGGGAAATTGAGACCTACAACAATAAATATGTGGATTGCAAGCAGTTCGCAGAAGTATCCAATGGGCACTCGTCTGTTAATTGCGTCCCGCTAAAAGCGTTAAAGACATCGCTTGTTGAGGCAACCCAGCGTTTTCAATTATGTTATTTTAATTTACATCTTTAGTTTATTTTATTTTATTTTTAGAACGGTCTCACGGTCTTGGATTCTTGTGTTTGTCTTTGTGATTGATGTGCGTAAAAATAAATCAAGAAAAGCAAGAATTTCGAGCGGGTAGCGCCGCGGCTCGAAGTTAGGGCGCGCGCCAAAAGAATCAACAGCGCAGTTTAAGCGGCGCTACGCGGCCAGAGCGGCGAAATCGAAAATATGCCAGTTTAGGCCGCGCGTTCCAAGAATGGCCGCGCGCAGAAAGTCCCGGGCGAGCGAAGATCAGCCGCACAGCCGGAATCGAACTTAAAACGCCCAAAATCGATTTCCAAATCCAATTTCAAAACCTAACCCTTCCTCTCCAAAACCCACGAAAATGAGCACAAATAGGGCTCACATGAGGCAGACCTAGCCACCGCCAACCACGGGAGCAGAACCTCCAACGCCCACAATGGAGCAATTGTATCAAAATCGGATGAGGATGATGCACCTTGGACACTGATGAGTACAAGGACAGAAGAAACAAGACAACAAATCAACGAGTTGAGTTCCTGTTCAACCAACGGTCGATGATTATCCACCGCCACCACCACCATTTTAGCCAAAGTTTGTAAGTGTCTTATTTCTTTTATCGCTTTGAGTCTACACACATTGGGGACAATGTGTGATTTAAGTTTGGGGGTGTTTTATTTGTGTGTCATGTTATGTTTTAGTTAAGTCTTTTTGATTGTTTTATGTTTATTTTTGAGTCACCAAATGTTTTTTCTTTTTGAGTCATAATTGCCTGTCAAAAATCATGTATGTTGTAGTTGCTAGAAACACCTAGTGAAGTAAGATGAAATAATGTAATGGAATTAGAAGCAACTATCTAAACACTTAGGTTAGATATGCCAAAAACTCACAGAATCTGTCTATTTGGAGTCTCTTGCTTGAGTTATGCATGTTAAATGATAAATACTTATGTGTTATGATTGCTTGCTATTTGAGGCGAAATAGTTAGGATATGCATGTTAGGGAGATGACTCAGGCATTTCTTTGATAGTCAATTCTTATCATTCTTTTCTATCCCGTACTTTAAAAATATCCCTAGTCAGCCCCATTGAGCCTAAATTTGAAACTTCTTCTTTGACACCCTATATTCCCACAAATTGTACCATAAGGAACATATGAAATAGTGGAATACATTGTGTTAAAAATGAGACAAAAAGAGTGAATAAGTTTGTTGCACCCCAATACAAAAGTAATAAGAAATAGGCAAAAGCCTAAGTTTGGGGGTGCTTGTCATTATTATATACTTCACTCTCCCAAAACAAAAGAGGGAAAAGATAGAATCGAAGTGAAGGAAAGAACAAAAAGAAAAAGGGAAATATTGAAAAGCTAAAGAGCTTATGGTACACAAAATGAGCCTAAATTGCCTATTTTTACCTACCTATACCTAAGTCTACATTACAACCCTTAAAGTCCTGAAGATCTCTTTTATGCATAGCCAGAATTAGTGGAGAATAGCAAGTAAGCATGCCATAGAAATTCTTGAATTTATATGCATGATTTAGTATATGGACTTCCATTAAGCATGATGAATATGAGTTTGCGAAATATTTAGCTTCATGTGTTTAGTGTGCTGAAAATTTCATGCTATATGTTCCTGCATATTATTTTGCTAACCTTCATGTTTTTCTAGTTAACTCTAATGCAGCAAAAGTAATCAATGACAGTGAGTCTTTTATTTTTCGTTCTTTGAGTCTTTTATTTTATTTCTTTCTATCTTTGCTCGAGGGCGAGCAAAGGTTAAGTTTGGGGGTATTTGATCGGTGTATTTTATATACACCTTTTGAGTCAGTTTTAGTTAGTCTTTTGTCCCATTTTGCACATATGAGTGTCGTATCAGGATAGTTTTTCTTTCTTTTGAGTCAAAGTGGTTAGAATGGCCAAATGGCGGAAAAGGAGCTTAAAAAGGGCAAAAGAGGAGATGCCAGAGCTGAAAACAGAGAAAGTGGCGAACGAGTGTGAAATCCAAACCAGCGCCGCGGCTCGAGCAGATGCAGGGCGCGCGCCCACTATTCGAAGAGGTTGCGAAGACCAGCACATGGCGCCATCGACCAGATCAGGCCGCGCGCCTAAACATCCGAGAAGCTACAGAAGACCAGCGCTGCCCTCGCATGCCAGATATCGGCCGCGGCGCCAAAACACCTGACGGATTGCAGAACTTCCCGCTGGCGCATGTCACAGGGCCGCGCCGACGCGGAAAAATTAGGTTTTGGACGAAATGCAGGCCAGCTCGAAGGAAAAGAGGGAGGCGGTTTTCAGCCTATAAAAGGAGAACCCTAGGCAGTTTTTAAGGGTCCCCTTTCTTGCACAAAACAAGACTTTTGCTTGGAGATTGGATACCATAGTTTAGTAATTTTCTTTTCTTTTCTTTTCTTTATTTCAGTTTTTGTATGATGAACATGGGATTAGTTCTTGTCATGTCAATGGCTAGGAACTAATTCTCTTATAGGGCTTTCCATGTTGAATTGCTAGAGACTTATGTTATAAATTAATGCATGCTTATGGTTATTTTTCTTATTGTGAGATCTATCCAATAATTGAGTTGAATTCTTGGTAATTAATTGACAACTAATTATCACTATATTATTTCTAATCAGATTCCGAAATGGGGGGATTGTGAATATGCTGTAAGTTGGGTAGACATTCTTGGATTGGGGATGAAAATACCTCAATTATTTATGTAGCGTTGATGAGAGGCTTAACAACCCTAATTTTGCGCATTGTACGTGACGGTCAACTAAGTTTTTGTTCTTAATCCTCCTATAGAGTTATCCTTATCACCGAAAGGTAGGTAAGGTGCGATACTGGGGTTGAGTGTTTATATAACCCTAACGGGAGTATAAAACGATTTCGTAAACCTGCTTTCTCCAAAAGAAGAATACCATAAGTTAATGCATTAGTAAGTAGCATAAGCGGATAGTAAGGATACATGGAAGCCCTATTCTCATCACCACTGAAGTAAATCTTTATATTTAAATAGCTTGCATAATTCTTAGTTATAAACAACAAATCAATTATCAATTCACCAAATAGATACTAGAAAATAGATAGTTGGTAATTGAACTATAATCCTTGTGGACGATATTCGGTCTTATCAAGACTATACTACTTGTCACGATAACGTGCACTTGCGTTTAAAGTGTGTGCATCTTACCGCGCATCAGCTTCCTCTGTGGAGTGATTCCTCCATAGGACTTTCACGGAAGCAATATCTTTATTTCTAAGGCGTTGGACCTTTCTATCAAGTATTTCTACCGGAGCCTCTTCATATTGAAGCTCTTTATTAAGAACTATCTCCTGGGGAAGGATGACGTGACTTGGATCGTGCAAGTATTTTCGTAACATTGACACATGAAATACCGGATGCACTGCTTCCAGCTCTTGTGGAAGTGCTAATTCGTAAGCCACATTCCCCACTCTTCGCAAGATCTTATATGGCCCAATAAACCTTGGGCTCAATTTCCCTTTCTTACCAAAGCGCATCACTCTCTTCATTGGAGACACTTTTAAAAATACTTTCTCCCCCTCTTGGAATTCAAGATCTCTTTTCCGATGATCCGCATAGGACTTATGACGGCTATGAGCTGTTTTGATCCGCTCCCGAATCATCTGTACCTTATCATTTGTTTCTTGAATGACTTCAGGTCCGAACGATTCCTCACCACCTCGAACCATCCAAGTGAAGACCTACATTTTCGTCCATATAATGCTTCAAACGGCCATTTGTATGCTAGAGTGAAAACTATTGTTGTAGGGAACTCAATTAGACATAGATGGTCCAACCAACCTTCCCGAAAAATCTAACACACAAGATCGCAACATGCCCTCGTGTTTGAATTGTTCTCTCACTTGCCCATCTGCTTCTTGGTGGAAAACCGTGCTTAACTTAACTTTTGTCGAGACCTGGAAACTTTGCCAAAAGTGTGAGGTGAATCGGGAAACCCTATCTCAAATAATTTGTAAGGGAATCCTGTAACCACACAATCTCCTTCAAATAAATCTGTGTACTGTGGTGCGCGTACGTAGTCTTAATGGTAAGAAATGGGCTGACTTTGTAAGCCGATCAACAATCACCCAAATAGAATCATACCCTTCTCGAGTTTTCTGAGACCGATTCTGAAATCCATATGAATCGCCTCCCATTTCCACATGGGGACTCCAATGTCTGAAGTAATCCGCTGTGTTTTGATGTTCACTTTCACTGCCGACATATAAGACACCTCCCGACAAACTCCGCAACGACTTTCTTCATCCCGTCCCACCGAATTTGCCTTGAGGTCCCGATACATTTTGTTGACTCGGATGAATGGAATATCTTGTGTTGTGACCTCATCTAAGATCTTCCTCCTTAGATCCTTTACCTTAGAACACATAACCTACCCTTATACCGGGCGGTTCCGTCATTATCTCCCAATGTAAATCGTGACGGTTTTCCTGTTGATCCTCTCCGAAATCCAACAAACTCCGTATCCTCAAACCGACTTTCTTTTATTTACGAAGCTAAGGAGATGCGAGGTATCATGTACCACCACCCTACCTTCACCGATCTCGCTTAAGCTAACACCGAGGTTTCCCAATCTTTGTACCTCACAACAATACCCTCTTTTGTATTGCCAAATGGGCCAAGTCGCCCATGATCTCCTATCGAGCGCCACCACGGGTTGGCTTTTCCAGATGGTAAAGAATACTAAGGTCATAATCCTTAAGCAACTCTAACCATCTTCTTTGTCTGAGATTCAAATCCTTCTGCGTGGTTATGTATCGCAAACTCTTATGATCTCAGAATATGTCCACATGCACACCATACAAATAATGTCTCCATATTCGTAAAGCAAACACCACCGCAGACTAATTTCAAGTCATGAGTTGGGTAATTCTTCATGTATCTTCAATCGTCTAGATGCATACGCAATAACCTTTCCAAATCAGATCAAGACACATCCTAACCCAACTCTGAGGCATCACAATGATCGTGAACCCTTCTTGTCCCGATGGTAAGGTTAGGATCAGTGCGATGAGTCAACAATTCCTTTAGTTTCAAAACTTGCTCACATGCTTCGACCATCGGTACTTAACCGCTTTTGAGTCAACCGGTCAAAGGAGCAAAGAAGACTAGAAAAACCTTTACGAATCTTCTATAATACCCACCAAACCCAAGAAACTTCTAACCTCTGCTTGAGTGGTCGGTTTAGCGATTCTTTCGCTTCTATCTTCATGGTCTACCATAATTCCATCCTCGACACCACACGGCCCAAAAAGGCTACCTTTTCCAACCAAAATTCACACTTTGAAAATTTAGCATATAGTTTCTCTGCTTTCAAGACACAAGCACTACCTCGACGCTCTTCATGTTCTTCAACACTCCATCAGAACTAGGATATCATCTATGAACACGATCACGAACAAATCTTGGAATGGTTTGAAGATTCTGTTCATTAAATCCATAAAAGCTGGGCATTGTTAACCCAAAAGACATGACCAAGAACTCATAATGGCCGTATCGGGTTCTAAAGGCTGTTTTGGATATATCATCTGGATTTATTTTCAGCTGGTGATATCCCGAACGGAGATCAATCTTGGAAAAATAGCTAGCTCCCTGAAGTTGGTAAAAAAGATCATCGATTCTTGGTAATGGGTATCGGTTCTTGATCGTGACCTTATTGAGCTGCCGATAATCGATGCACATTCGGAGTGATCCGTCTTTCTTTTTCACAAACAGGACTGGTGCACCCCAAGGGGAAACACTAGGCCTTATAAAGCCTTTATCCAGAAGATCCTTCAATTGTTCTTTTAACTCCCTCAATTCAACTAGGGCCATTCGATATGGAGGGATATAAATGGGTCTTGTACCCGGAATTAACTCTATAGCAAACTCCACTTCTCGATCCGGAGGAAGACCTGGAATATTTTCAGGAAAAACCTCCGGAAAATTTCGAACAATAGGGACATCATTCACTGCTGGGGATTCTTTTTGGGTATCCACTATATTAGCCAGATATGCATACTCCACTCTGTGACTTCTCAGTAACTTTTGAGCCCCAAGGTAGGAAATAAACTGACCTGTGGATATTCCAATCCTACCCCTTATAACAACTTCTGGTTCTCCGGGAAAAGTTAATCTCACTATCTTTCGCCGAAAATCTAACATGACATAACATGCCGACAACCAATCCATACCCAAAATGACGTCGAAGTCTACCATATCAAGTAGTACTAGGTTCACCATTGTTCCCCTGCCATTCACTTCTAATGGGAAATTATTTACCACCCGAGAGGCCCAAATTGAGGCCCCTACTGGTGTCATAACCTCAAAAGGTTTACTTAAATAAGAAGGTTCTACGTGTAAATTCTTAGCAAAGCCCATTGACACATATGAAAATGTAGAGCCGGGATCGTATAATACAAATGCAGGAATACTCGAGACTAGCAAAATACATGTGACCACCGCATTAGATGCTTCTACCTCATTCCTCTGTAGAAAAGCGTAGAGCCGATTATAATTGTTGGGTTGTTGACCTCCCTGACTCTGGCGGAGTTGGTTTCCCTGATTTCCAGTGGCACCGGTTGCTTCGACCTCTCTGAATAGATTGAGTTTGGGTCCTCTTCTTGCAATCCACGACATAGTGGCACGACTTCCACGATTATAACATGTCTTCGTAAGAGCCGACATTCTCCATTGTGTTTCTTTGACAAATCTTACAACAGTTTGTCACCTCCCGTGTTAGGGTTGGTGGCCTTGTCCTGCTACCTTGGTAATTAGACCAACTGTTCCTTAGGCTTGAAATAAGATCGCCCATGATTGGTTCGGTCCTGAAGATCCCTTACTAAATTCCTGCTTCTGATTTTGACTCTGGTTAAATGATCCTGACGTCCGAAATCTCTTCTGCGAATATTCTCTTTTTGCTTTAGCAAAACCATCTACCCTCAAAGCCATATCGACAATCTGAAGATAAGTTCGATCGTTGGCTAACGCCACCACCTTCTCTGTTATGTTCGGGTTTAAACCCTCTACAAATCGCTTGACTCTATCCATTTCTGTAGGGACGCCATGTGTGTTGTATGCCGATAACCTCACGAACTGTGTATCATATTCTTGTACACTACGGTCACCTTGCTTCAAATGTTCAAACTCCCGTCTTAGCGCATCCTTGCGCGTATTAGGCATAAATTTCTCAGTGAATGCCGCTTTGAACCCTCCCCAAGTCATTGGTGGTGACATCGGGGGACGATTTTTCCTAAAATTCCTCCACCACACCCCTGCATCATCCACTAGTCGTGCGCCTACCAAGTTGACGCCTGCCTCCACGCATCCCAATGTGAACATTAAGTCTTCAACTTCATCGAGAATACTATCTGCCGGCCTCGGGTCCTTCCCGAGTCTGATGGTTCTCTTCTCTCATAAAATTTGCCCATAGCCTCTCGGTATTGCTTGAGCTTCTACACTCGGTCAGTAGTGCGATGCACCGGTCCACGGGCCGTGCCTGTTCGTTCGGCTATGACAGAGGCACTAGCGCGCGAACCATGTGTGGAATCTGCGGTGTCATTAACTCTATGAGTCTATCTAGTTTTTATCCCACCGTTTCTTGGGCCATTTGACTCTCGTTCTTCCAATATTTTCTCCGACATTTTCTCCGCTCCTTCGCATACACCACTACGTCAATGGAGGTACATGAGCCGTGATGAACCTCCTCTTGAGCCCCCGAGATTTGTGAATTCACCATTTTCTTCTGAGTCCATCTTACGACGCATGAACTTCATCTGAGCTCTCATTCCCTTTGCCTGTTCCATGAGTACTTCCCTCTTTGTTGGAACTCGCCTTATAATCGCCATCTACACAAATTATATTAGTCAGTATAACGTTGTACAATCCCCTTTTCTAACCCGTTTGAAGGAGGTAGTACGATAAATCAAGTATTTGAAAAGACTCAAGGTAGGCACGAGAAGAGTACGAAAGAAGGGAAACTTTAGGATGTTATTCCGTTCACTTATTACTAAGGTGGCGCGCACACCGTCGCAATAAGTAACCGTTCAAACACCCGACTCGAAGAAACTTCCTAGAATCTCCTAACCTGGTTTAGCTTTAATACCAACTTGTCACGCCCCGACTTTTCCTAAGTCTTTACTTAGGGCGTGATAGCACCTGGACAATTATTTTCCACCAGGAGCACCATTTAATTCTCTTTATTTAGAAATTTGAACTTATATTCAAATACGGAGTTATTAATAAAAATAACAATAAAGAAATCTGTTTATGACTTTATTAAAAACATAACGCGAGCCCATGCTCGTGCAAATATTGTTTCTACATAGCGCATCGACAAAAATTATTCTAAGTTGGAAGGAGACCATTCCACACGCATTTCGAGACATCGAATCGACATCCTAAACTCGACGTAATACCAAGCCCGGCAATGGACTTGGTCCGACAGAAGGATGCGAACGATCGCTAGCCTTGGCGTGGAGCCTTTCCTCTATCACGCTTTCCTGAAACATGTTAAATAAAGAGTCAGCCCTACCATCTGGGGCTGAGTGAGAACCTTACCCTGCAATTCAAAGTAACACCACAATATTCCAAGTGCAATCACATTATAACGTAATAAACATATTGCAAAAACATATCAGGTTACAACATTTTTAAATATGCAACAACTCCTCATAGGAAATTCTCGGTTTAACTAACACTTCATTTTATCTCGTATTATACGTTAAGACATTCCCCTGCATTTCCACATGTTTATTACATTTATATATTTGTGAACGCGTATTCACTTTTCATATTTATATATAGGTGAACATGTATTCATCTTTCATATTTGTTGCGGCGTGCAACCCGATCCATTATATTTACGTATTTGTGAACACGTATTCACTTTACGTTTTGTTGCGGTGTGCAACCCGATCCATTATGTTTACGTATTTGTGAACGCGTATTCACTTTACGTTTTGTTGCGGCGTGCAACCCGATCCATTATATTTACGTATTTGTGAACACATATTCACTTTACGTTTTGTTGCGGCGTGCAACCCGATCCATTATGTTTACGTATTTGTGAACGCGTATTCACTTTACGTTTTGTTGCGGCATGCAACCTGATCCATTATAAATTTATATATTTATGTGAACACGTATTCACTTTTCATATTTTTCAGAAGATCGAATAAATAATATTCTCTTTCCCGACATTTTGTCATTCATACTTGTAACGATTATAACTTTTTAACCATAACTCCAACTAAGGTGTTTCTCAAGCGGAAACTAAAGTAAGACGGGGATCTTTCACTGTACCAAATTTCATTTAAAACTACTTTGGGTAACTAACACAAATTTATCCTCAAAACAGTCACATGAAATTGGTTTCGGCAGAATTTTTATTAAACATAACCCAATCTTAGAATAGTCATAACTCCTAATCTGTAAACCCGTTCAAGCCCCATAAAAACTCAAAACGACGAGAACAGAGAGATACACGTCTCCATGTGAACCATCCTTTCATATTCTGTACCATTTGGTACAGTTTTACACTTTTATTCGCTGCCCTTCCTGGATCTCGATAGATCTGAGGCAGAAACTTTAAACAGCGATAACTCTCAATCCGTAAGTCGGATATACCCCTGTAAGGTCTCAAAATTTATACAACTGAGAGATATAGAACTTTCATTTAGCACCAATTTTCATATTCCCCACGGATTAGTACAGTTTTACGTTTCAACGTCCTGCCCTTCTGGATTCCGACGAATCCGAGGCAGCAACTTCAAACTACAATAACTCTCAACTCGTAAGTCCGTTTTAATAACTCTTTATCTATATATGTCTGTAACAGAGATATTTACAACCATGTAAATTTTCATATAATTCTGATAAGTAAAACTCAATAAAAACAGTCCGTAATTATGTCTTTCCGAATTTCGGCCAAATCTAAGGCAGGAACTTTGAACTATGATAACTTTCAAACCGTATGTCCATTTTACCTCATTTTTGGTTCTATATGATCATAATAGAGAGGTGTACCAATATTATGAATTTCATCAAATTCTAACAATTATAACTCAGTGAGAACAGTTCGTAACGTTCATGACGCAACTAGTTGTCTAAACAATCAAAAGTTCAATATTTCTTTTCAACACTCAATTCTTATTCTAACATGTATTGAACTTAAAATAAAGGATGCTACCAAGAATTTCTGAGTGAGAAAACTCACCTTGTAAGTGTGAAGATTATTGTTGTGTGGTTGCTAAAATTTTCCTTACTCTCTAGTATTTTGATTCTTGTTCTTCTTGTCCTCTTGGTATTTTTTCCAGATTTTTTCCTCTTCTTTTCACTTGTTTTTTCCTGATTTTCTAACCTTTTGATCGGTGTATTTTATATACACTTTTTGAGTCGTTTTTAGTTAGTCTTTTGTCCCTTTTTATACAAATAAGTGTCGTATTAGGATAAATTTTCTTTCTTTTGAGTCAAGTTGGTTAAAATGGCCCAATGGCGGAAAAGGAGCTAAAAGAGGGCAAAAGTGGAGGTTCAAGAGCTTAAAAGACGAGAAAATGGCGAACGAGGCAGAAACACGGACCAGCGCCGCACTTTACCAGTGTGCCAGAAGACAGAATCAAACTGATATATGGAATTATGACGGGGAAGACGATTGATGTGGGAAGGGAGATAGTGCAAAATATATTGAAGAGACCAGCCGGTTGGTAACAACGGGTGGGTTGGGACATGGCTCAATCATTACAATTCTATGCGCCTTCAATGGGGTCCCAACCCTACCCAATGACACTCGAGAGAGAAGCCAACTGCCTGTGTCTTATGGGATAGTGCACTCCTTCCTGCACTCCAAGCCCCCAAAGGCAGAAGAAGAGCACCAAGACCACCGAAGCAGCAGAGTCCGTGAATGAGCGAAGATGAGCACAAATAGAGGCTCAATATGCGCGGCAGGAGCAGCCACCACCAACCACGAATCGTAACCTTGCCTACATGATGGAGCAGCGATCTGAGAATCAGATGAGGATGATGCAGAGTTTGGACACGGTGATACAAGGACAACAAGAAACGAGACAACAAATTAACGAGATGAGTTCCTTGTTCAACCAGTGGTCAATGCACTATCCAATGCCACCGCCACCACCACCATTTTAACCAAGTTTGTAAGTGTCTTGTTTTCTTTTATTGTCTTTGAGTCTTACACACATTGGGGACAATGTGTGATTTAAGTTTGGGGGGGTGTTTTATTTGTGTCTTATTCTTTGCTTTTATGAGTCTTTTGATTGTTTTGTGTATTTTTGAGTCATAATTTTTTTTCTTTTTGGGTCATAATTGTCTGTCAAAAGATCATGTATGCTGTAGTTACTAGAAACACCTAGTGAAGTAAGGTGGAATAATGTAACGGAATTAAAAGCAACTATCTAAACACTTAGGTTAGATATGCCAAAAACTCACAAAATCTGTCTATTTGGAGTTTCTTGCTTGAATTGTGCATGCTAAATGATTTAAACCTATGTGTTATGATTGCTTGCTATTTTAGGCGAAATAGTTAGGATATGCATGTTAGGGAGATGACTCAGGCGTTTCTTTGTTAGCCAATTCTCACCACTCTTTTTCATCCATGACATTAAAAGTATCCCTAGTCAGCCCCATTGAGCCTAAAAATTGAACTTTTTCTTTGACACCCTCTATTCCCATACTTGTGCCATAAATAAACATGTGAAATAGTTGGAATATATTGTGTTAAAAAAGAGACAAAAAGAGTGAACAAAAGTGATGCACCCAAAAAAAAAAAGGTAATAAGAACTAGGCAAAAGCCTAAGTTTGGGGGTGCCTGTTATTATGATACACTTCACTCTCCCAAAACAAAAGAGGGGAAAGATAGATTTGAAGTGAAGAAGAGAATCAAAAGAAAAGAGAAACACTGAAAAGCTAAAGAGCTTATAGTACACAAAAATGAGCCTAAAATGCCTATTTTTACCTACACATACCTAAGCCTACTTTACAACCCTTAAAAGTCCTAAAGATCTCTTAGATGCATAGCCATGATTAGTGGAGAATAGCAAGTAAACATGCCATAGGAATTTTGAAATTAACATGCATGATTCAGTATGTGATCTCCATTAAGCATGATAAAGATGAGTTTGCGAAATATCTAGCTTAATGTGTTTAGTGTGCTAAAATTTCATGCTATATGTTCCTGCATATTATTTTGCCAATCTTCATGTTTTTCTAAGTAACGCCAATGCAGCAAAAGTGATCAATGTCATTGAGTCTGTTTATTTTCCTTTGTCTTGAGTCTTTATTTCTTTCTCTTTATCTTTGCTCGAGGGCGAGCAAAGGTTAAGTTTGGGGGTATTTGATCGATGTATTTTATATACACTTTTTGAGTCGTTTTTAGTTAGTCTTTTGTCCCTTTTTATACAAATAAGTGTCGTATTAGGATAGATTTTCTTTCTTTTGAGTCAAGTTGGTTAAAATGGTCCAATGGCGGAAAAGGAGCTAAAAGAGGGCAAAAGTGGAGGTTCCAGAGCTTAAAAGACGAGAAAATGGCGAACAAGGCGGACCAGCGCTACTTCAGATAGGTCGAGGGCGCGCGCCCAATATCCGTATGTCGCAGAGTTGCAGCGCGCCGATATGGGTCGCGTGGCTACGACGGAAAATCGAGTTTAATGGCGATTTTACGGCCAACTGAAGGGAAAAGTTAGAGGCGATTTTGAGCCTATAAAAGGAGAACCCTAGACAGTTTTAAAGGGTTCCCTTTCTTGCACAACACAAGGCTTCTTGGATTGAAGATTGGAGACCATAATTTAGTAACTTTCTTTTCTTTTCTTTTCTTTATTTCAGTTTTTATGATGAACATTGAATTAGTTCTTGTCATGTCAATGGCTAGAAACTAATTCTATTATAGGGCTTTCCATGTTAAATCACTAGAAACTTATGTTATGAATTGATGCATGGTTATGGTTATTCTTCTTCTTGTTGAGATTTATCCAATAATTGTTTTGAATGCTTGGTAATTAATTGATCACTAATTATCATTATTTATATGATTTCTGATCAAACTTCGAAAGAAGGAGGTTGTGAATATGCTGTAAGTTGGGTAGACATATTTTGGATTGGGGATGAAAATACCTCAATTACTTGTGTAGCGTTAACGAGAGGTCTAAACACCTAATTTTACGCATGGCGCGTGACGGTTAACTAGGTTTTTGGTCTTAATCCTCCTATAGAGTCATCCTTATCACCGAAAGGTAGAAAGGAGCAATACTGTGGTTGAGTGTTTATATAGCCTTAACGGGAGTATAAAACGATTTAGTAAACCTGCTAGCTCCAAAAGAAGAAGAACCATAATTCATTGCATTAATAAGTAACATAAGCGGATAGTTGAGGAGACGTGGAAGCCCTATTCCCATCACTACTGAAGTAAACATATAGTTAATTAGCCTTTATAATTGTTAGTTATAAACAACAAAATCAATATCGGTTACCAAATAGATACCAAAAGATAGATAATTCGTACTTGAACACTAATCCTTGTGGACGATATTCGGTCTTACCAAGACTATATTACTTGTCACGATAACGTGCACTTGCGTTAAAGTGTGTGCATCTTTTCGCGCATCACCTTTATGCTATGTACTTTGTTTGTGTGTAAATACAATGTATAAGTGGAGAGTTTTCTATAACCTATGAGAGGTGGAATGACAAGAGTTGGAGGGGAAAGGAAAAGGGGGGAAGGGGGGGAAGCAAATGACGTGCAGCAATGCTGCATGTTTTTTTCTTCTTCTTTTTTTTCTTTTGTTTTTTTGTTTTCTTATTTTCATTTTATCTATCTATTTATCCAACTTTAACACTAACTTTATCCCATGCAATTTATTCATTGTTTTCTTATATATATATATTTTTATTAACTCAACCACAACTATATATTATTATTTTTTCCCGGATTTTACACTGATAGAAATGTTCTATTGCCCACATCTGTAAGATAAGATTACTGCCTTCAAAGAAGCTTGATTCACCCCTTCTGCATCTATTCAAGGCTCTAAATAGTTCTGCCAAAATCATGGGAGTCAAAGTGAGCCGTTTGTCACCAACTTCATCGAACACTGCTCTAACTACTGAACATATGCATGTACTAATCCTTCCATGCTCGAGCGAAAAGAAAAGAGTCCCTAAGAAAGCCATAGCAAATGCAATAGGACGCCTAACTCTCCAATGGTCTGCAGTGCAGCAAAATTCATTTTTAAACAACTTGTATCCGTCTCGGCAACCATATCTCTCGTACAGGTAGTCTAGAGAAACCCAATTATTTTCAAAGCAACGCAATTCTCTGGTATTCTTTAAACCCAAATAACAGAGGAGCTTTTTCCCGACTGGTCATGCGGAATAACTGGTTTCTTGTCATGATATGCTAAAACAGTAAAATAGCTGACTTCTTCTAAGGTGGGGGTTATCTCGAAATCCCTGAATTTGAAGACGACTCGATCCGGATCCCAAAATTGGATCAATGCTCTGACCAAATGCTGATCGGGAGTGATGTCGAATAATGAGATGAGACATCCCAACCTTCTTCTGATTGCCATCTGACTACCCAAGTCAAATTTTGACCACCATGTCCTCAATTTACTCGGAATCCCATTCACCATTCTGATCTGAGGGATAGGTTTCATCTAAAAAATAAATAATACAAAAAATAAGTATGCATTTTCCAGCTTAGGCATTTCAACTTTAGGCTTGGTTTCGTTTATCATGACTGTGCAACACATAATATGCTATTGGGCCGTAGGGTTATAAAAACCCGTTGACCAATTTGGTGTTTTCCAAATTGTGGTGTCAATGCCAAGGACTGACCCACCTATGGTAAATGCATGCATGCCTTAAAATAAGGGGTGTTATAGCTCTATCCTGAGTTTCTAAGATTTGGCTTTACTAGACGCAAGGTTCCCGAGCGGACAACTCGAGTGAGAAGGCTACGCGGCTGATCAGACAAACCGATCTAACTCCGCGCAGGTGCCAACTCTCCTAAAATTTGGATATTGTGAAAGAAATTTGCGGGTGCGCGAAGCACACCAGCGCGTGAGTGTGTGATAGTGTGAATTTTCCAGAGTGGAAGAAGTATGAGCGGAATGTCAGTTTAAGGAAAGCAGTAAAACAAATAGCAATTAAAACAAATAAAACAAAATACAATACATAAAAAATTAAATGCAAAATAATGCCAAATAATAACCCTAGGTCTGTTATGGTTCAGAACCTTTTTTCCCAGCGGAGTCGCCATTTCTGTCACGTCCCTTTCCGACCGCGACATAATTTATAGAAAACTCCTGCTTAGAAGGTTAGAAAATAAAATAAAATAAAAGTGCAAAAGAATGCTAAAATGTTACAAATATGCTAAAATGCTAAAAGGGTGCTAAAAGGTAAAAGAGATGCTGAAAGACTAAGGTGTTTAAAAAATGCTAAAAGTGCTAAAGGGTTGCTAAACGGGTTCACGGAGTCGCCACCTAATTAATTTGGGTGAATTAGGACACCTAAATGTTAACTATGTTAAAGTCAACATTAACTCCATTTTTATGGTCTGCTAAACTTAATGAGATTCTGGGCAAGGGTTCTTTATTATCCTAAAGGGAAGGGGTCAGACACCCTAAAGGATCCGCTAACATGCGGTTGTCCATTCAAACCTAGGGTTAATTATTTATTCTAAGAAAAGACATATTTAAAAGCATTTAAGTAAATGAAATTTGTAAGTATAAGATATATTCTTAAAATTGCAAGATTTGTGTATAAAAGACAAAGTTAGTTTTGAAAAATATGCGATTAAGGTACCTAAATACTATATTGGATATGTGTTATATATAATAAAAGTAATAGTGCAAAATCTGTTATGACAAAATATTCACTTATGAGATAAGATGTAAATGGCTTCATGCTAACAACCTACGATTTAGATGATTTTTTCTTACGTGAATGATAATAAGGATTTATAGCAAAAATAGGTTTCTCATGTTGAAATAATGTATTAGCTATCTAAATAATAATGCAAATGAAGATTATTAAATGGTTTCCTATAACTTAAGAGGTGGTGAGCTACCTTCTAATTTATGTTTAACTACTCAAGTGTTTTAATAGTAGCATAATGTTGGACAGTTATATTACAATAAATGAATGGGGCGGGGCAGGAATGAATAAAAGGACTCGAGGAACGGCAATGCCATTTGCCTACGGCTTGAAATTTCTGAGGCAGAGATAAATGCACGTAGATGAGGGTCTTTGCGCTTGCCACGATGAGTCTTACTATGAGACTCTTCGTTTTCGCTCCGATGCATTTCATGTAAAACAAAATAAGAAAGAGAAAAGGATTAGTATATATCCAAGTCATATTAATAATGCAAGTAAAGATGACACATTTATTTTAAAAATGGAAGAAACATGTACACACATTCTTACTCGACTGCCCAAGCCAAATGGACATGTTTCAACAATGATTTTCAGATTTTAGGAGAGATCGGCCCAAGTATGATGGGCCCAGTAACAAATATTCATATCCTACATGTATGCACATTGACAACAAACAAGACATGCATTGGGCTCAACCCATACTAAGCAATAATGAAACATTTTCAGAAGTGGGGGGATAAACAGGGATATTGGGCTTTCAGTCCCATCAGATGTTTGTGAGAGAAAGGGAAGGCATTTGAATAGGTCAACAGGCACATGGGCCCTGCCCAGTCTTAAGGAAGGGAAAGCAAACAGAAAGGGACAACCTGAAACAGTGGGCATGTACAAACAATATACTAGACTTCTATACTTATATACATGGAATATACATAGCATACTGCCCATATACCATAATATACTACTTTGATCGATTAGTTAGATGTACTTAAGATTAGGTGATAGTTACAACATGTCACGCCCCGACTTTTCCTAAGTCTTTACTTAGGGCGTGATGACACCTGGACAATTATTTCCCACCGGGAGCACCATTTAATTCTCTTTATTTAGAAATTTGAACTTATGTTCAAATACGGAGCTATTAATAAAATAACAATAAAAATCTGTTTATGACTTTATTAAAAACATAACGCGAGCCCATGCTCGTGCAAATATTGTTTCTACATAGACATACTGACAAAGATTATTCTAAGTTGGAAGGGAGACCATTCCACATGGGCATTTTCCGAGACATCAGAATCGACATTACGGACTGGACGAGTACCAAGCCCAAGCAATGGACTTGGTATGACAAGAGGTCATGGACGATCGCTAGCCTTGGCGTGGAGCCTTTCCTCTATCACGTTTTCCTGAAACATGTTAAATAAAGAGTCAGCCCTACCATCTGGGGCTGAGTGAGAACCTTACCATGCAATTCAAAGCAACACCACAATATTCCAAGTGCAATCACATTATAACGTAATAAGCATATTGCAAAAACATATCAGGTTACAACATTTTTAAATATGCAGCAACTTCTCATAGGAAATTCTCAGTTTAACTAACACTTCATTTTATCTCGTATTATACGTTAGGACATTCCCCTGCATTTCCATATGTTTGTTACATTTATATATTTGTGAACGCGTATTCAATTTTCATATTTATATATAGGTGAACATGTATTCATTTTTCATATTTGTTGCGGCATGCAACCCGATCCATTATATTTACGTATTTGTGAACACGTATTCACTTTACGTTTTGTTGCGGCGTGCAACCCGATCCATTATGTTTACGTATTTGTGAACGCGTATTCATTTTACGTTTTATTGCGGCGTGCAACTCGATCCATTATATTTACGTATTTGTGAACATGTATTCACTTTACGTTTTGTTGCGGCGTGCAACCCGATCCATTATGTTTACGTATTTGTGATCGCGTATTCATTTTACGTTTTGTTGCGGCGTGCAACCCGATCCATTATATTTACGTATTTGTGAACACGTATTCACTTTACGTTTTGTTGCGGCGTGCAACCCGATCCATTATGTTTATATTTATATATTTATGTGAACACGTATTCACTTTTCATATTTTTCAGAAGATTGAATAAATAATATTCTCTTTCCCAACATTCTGTCATTCATACTTGTAACGATTATAACTTTTTAACCATAACTCCAACTAAGGTGTTTCTCAAGCGGAAACTAAGGTAAGACGGGGATATTTCACTGTACCAAATTTCATTTAAAACTACTTTGGGTAATTAACACAAACTTATCCTCAAAACAGTCATATGAGATTTGTTTCGGCAGAATTTTTATTAAATAGAACCCAATCTTAGAATAGTCATAACTCCTAATCTGTAAACCCGTTCAAGCACGATAAAATCTCAAAACGACGAGAACAGAGAGCTACACGTCTCCATGTGAACCATCCTTTCATATTCTATACCATTTGGTACAGTTTTACACTTTTATTCGCTGCCCTTCCTGGATCTCGATAGATCCGAGGCAGAAACTTTAAACAGCGATAACTCTCAATCCGTAAGTCGGATAGACCCCCGTAAGGTCTCAAAATTTCCACAACAGAGAGATCTAGAACTTTCATTTAGCAACAATTTTCATATTCCCCACATATTAGTACATTTTTACGTTTCAACGTCCTGCCCTTCTGGATTCCGATGAATCCGAGGCAGCAACTTCAAACTACAATAACTCTCAACTCGTAAGTCCGTTTAATAACTCTTTATCTATATCTGTCCGTAACATAGAGATTTACAACCATGTAAATTTTCATATAATTCTAATAAGTAAAACTCAATAAAAACAGTCCGTAATTATGCCTTTCCGAACTTCGGCCAAATCTAAGGCAGGAACTTTGAGCTATGATAACTTTCAAACCATATGTCCATTTTACTTCATTTTTGGTTCTATATGATCATAATAGAGAGGTGTACCACTCTTCCGAATTTCATCAAATTCTAACAATTATAACTCAGTGAGAACAGTTCGTAAAGTTCATGACGCAACTAGTTGTCTAAACAATCAAAAGTTCAATATTTCTTTTCAACACTCAATTCCGATTCTAACATGTATTGAACTTAAAATAAAGGATGTTACCAAGAATTTCTGAGTGAGAAAACTCACATTGTATGTGTGAAATGATTGTTATTTGGTTGCTACAAGGGACCCTTGCTCCCTAGTATTTCTTTTATTGTTGTTTCTTCTTGCTTTCTTGTTTTTTTTTTCCAGAATTTTCCTTTTCTTCTTCACTTGTTTTTTTCCTGATTTTCTAACATTTATGCTATGTACTTTGTTTGTGTGTAAATACAATGTATAAGTGGTGATGATTGTATAACTTTTGGGAGGGGGAAAGCCAAAAGATTGAAGGGAAATGAAAAAGGGGGGAAGGGGTAAAGGGAAGGGGTAAAGGGAAGGGCATGCTGCATGTTACAACTTTTTTTGTTTTTTTTGTTTTTTTTTGTTTTCTTATTTTCATTTCATCTACCTATTTATCCAACTTTAACACTAACTCTATCTCATGCAATTTATTATTTGTTTTCTTATATATATATATATATTTTTATTAACCCAACCACAACTATATATTATTTTTTTTTTTCCGGATTTTACATTCTCTCCTCCTTAAGCAACATTCGTCCTCGAATGTGAATAAGGTCGTAACATAATCACATAAACCCAATAATGTTTATTGTTATTGTAACACTAATTTGGGGCTTCACATTCTCCCTTCCTTAAGAAGCATTCGTCCTCGAATGGAATAAGGTTGTAACACATGTATATAGACACGCAAATGGAACACATATGAAGTACTATGTAACACTTTTTTTTATTACCTTAGTAAAATAGGAATGGATATTTGACTTTCATCGTGTCCTCGGCTTCCCAGGTGGCTTCCTCGGTGGAGTGGTTCCTCCATAGGACCTTCACGGAAGCAATATCTTTATTCCTAAGACGCTTAACCTTCCTATCAAGTATTTCCACCGGAACTTCTTCATATTGAAGCTCCTTATTAAGAATTATCTCCTGGGGAAGGATGACGTGACTTGGATCGTGCAAGTATTTTCGTAACATTGACACATGAAATACCGGATGCACTGCTTCCAGCTCTTGTGGAAGTGCTAATTCGTAAGCCACATTCCCAACTCTTCGCAAGATCTCATATGGCCCAATAAACCTTGGGCTCAATTTCCCTTTCTTACCAAAGCGCATCACTCCCTTCATTGGGGACACTTTTAAAAATACTTTTTCCCCCTCTTGGAATTCAAGATCTCTTTTCCGATGATCCACATAGGACTTATGACGGCTATGAAAGCTTTTGATCCGCTCGAATCATCTGTACCTTATCATTTGTTTCTTGAATGACTTGAGTCGAAACGATTGCGTCACCCACCTCGAACCATCCAAGTGGAGACCTACATTTTCGTCCATATAATGCTTCAAACGGGGCCATTTGTATCTTTGAGTGAAAACTATTGTTGTGGCGAACTCAATTAGACATAGATGGTCCAACCAGCTTCCCGAAAATCTAACACACAAGATCGCAACATGCCCTCAAGTGTTTGAATTGTTCGCTCATCTTGCCCGTCATTTTGCGGGTGGAAAGTCGTGCTTAACTTAACTTTTGTCGAGACCTGCTGGAAACTTTGCCAAAAGTATGAGGTGAATCGGGAACCCTATCTGAAATAATTTGTAAGGGAATCCTGTAATCGCACAATCTCCTTCAAATAAATCGTATGTGTCTTGTGGTGCGCGTCGTAGTCTTGGCCAGGTAAGAAATGGGCTGACTTTGTGCCGATCAACAATCACCCAAATAGAATCATACCCTTCTCGAGTTTTGGTAGACCGATTCTGAAATCCATATGAATCGCCTCCCATTTCCACGTGGGGACTCGATGTCTGAAGTAATCCGCCAGTTTTTATGTTCGACTTTCACTGGCGACATATAAGACACCTCGACAAACCATGACGTCTTTCTTCACGTCCCACCAGTAATTTCCCTTGAGGTCCCGATACATTTTTGTTGACCCTGGATGAATGGAATATCTTGTGTTGTGAACCTCATCTAAGATCTTCCTCCTTAGATCCTTTACCTTAGGAACACATAACATACCCTTATACCGAAGGGTTCGCCATTATCTCCCAATATGGCTGTGAAGGTTTTCTGTTGGATCCTCTCGAAATCCAACAAACTCGTATCCTCAAACCGACTTTCTTTAATTTACGAAGCTAAGGGAATGCGGTATCATGTACCACCACCCTACCTTCACCGATCTTAGTTAAGCTAGCCAGAGGTTTCCCAATCTTTGTACCTCACGAACAATACCTCTTTTGTATTGCCAAATGGGCCAGCGCCCATTGATCTCCTCGAGTCGTCGGCCACCACGTTAGCTTTCGGGATGGTAAAGAATACTAAGGTCATAATCCTTAAGCAACTCTAACCATCTTCTTTGCCTGAGATTCAAATCCTTCTGCGTGGTTATGTCGCAAACTCTTATGATCTGTAAATATGTCCACATGCACACCATACAAATAATGTCTCCATATTCGTAAGACAAACACCATCGCAGACTAATTCCAAGTCATGAGTTGGGTAATTCTTCTCATGTATCTTCATTGTCTAGATGCATCGCAATAACCTTTCCAAATCGCATCAAGACACATCCTAACCCAACTCTAGGCATCATGATAGGCGTGAACCCTTGTCCCGATGGTAAGGTTAGATAGTGCGATGAGTCAACAATTCCTTTAGTTTCAAAACTTGTTTCACATGCTTGACCACGGTACTTAACCGCTTTGAGTCAACCGGTCAAAGGAGCGCAAGATTAGAAAAACCTTTTACGAATCTTCTATAATACCCACCAAACCAAGAAACTTCTAACCTCTGCCGGAGTGGTCGGTTTGGCGGTTCTTTCTTCTTCTATCTTACGGGGTCTACCATCATTCCATCCTTGACACAACATGACCCAAAAGGCTACCTTTTCAACCAAAATTCACACTTTGAAAATTTAGCATATAGTTTCTCTGTTTCAAGACTTGAAGCACTACCGCCGGATGCTCTTCATGTTCTTCAACACTCTTCAGTAAATTAGGATATCATCTATGAACACGATCACGAACAAATCTAGGCATGGTTTGAAGATTCGTTCATTAAATCCATAAAAGTTTTGGGGCATTGGTTAACCCAAAAGACATGACCAAGAACTCATAATGGCGTATCGGGTTCTAAAGGTTGTTTTGGATGTATCATCGGATTTATTTTATTTGGTGATATCCCGAACGGAGATCAATCTTGGAAAAATAGCTAGCTCGCGAAGTTGGTCAAAAGATCATCGATTCTTGGTAATGGGTATCGGTTCTTGATCGTGACCTTATTGAAATGCCGATAATCGATGCGTTCGGAGCGATCCGTCTTTCTTTTTCACAACCGGGGTGGTGCACCCAGAGGAAACACTAGGCCTTATAAAGCCTTTATCCGTAAGATCCTTCAATTGTTCTTTTAACTCCTCAATTCGTGGGGCCATTCGATATGGAGGATAGAATTGGGTCTTGTACCCTAATTAACTCTATAGCAAACTCCACTTCTCGATCAGGAGGAAGACACGGAAGATCTTGAGAAAAAACCTCGGAAAATTTGAACAATAGGGACATCATTCACCTTTGGGGATTCTTTTTGGATATCCACTATATTAGCCGATATCGTACTCACTCTATGACTTCTCGATAATTTTGAGCCCCAGGTAGGAAATAAACCGACACGAGGATATTCTAATCCTACCCTTATAACAACTTCGGTTCTCGGAAAAGTTAATCTCACTATCTTTCACGACAATCTAACATGGCATAACATGCCGACAACCAATCCATACCCAAAATGACGTCGAAGTCTACCATATCAAGTAGTACTAGGTTCACCATTGTTCCCTGCCATTCACTTCTAATGGGAAATTATTTACCACGAGAGGCCCAATTGAGGCCCTACGGTGTCATAACCTCAAAAGGTTCACTTAAATAAGAAGGTTCTACGTGTAAATTCTTAGCAAAGCCCATTGACACATATGAAAATGTAGAGCCGGGATCGTATAATACAAATGCATGAATACTCGAGACTAGCAAAATACCTGTGGCCACCGCATTAGATGCTTCTGCCTCATTCCTCTGGGGCAAAGCGTAGAGCCGATTAGAATTGTTGGGTTGTTGACCTCCCTGACTCTGGCGGGGTTGGTTTCCCTGATTTCCCCTGTAGGCATCTGTGGTTGCTTCTGACCTCTCCTGAATAGATTGAGTTTGGGTCCTCTTCTTGCAATCCCTGGCATAGTGGTCTGACTCTCCACAGTTATAACATGTCTTCGTTAAGAGCCGACATTCTCCATTGTGTTTGCTTTGACAAATCTTACAAATCGGTTTGTCACCTCCTGTGTTAGGGTTGGTGGCCTTGTCCTTGATACCTTGGTAATTAGACCAACTGTGCCCCTTAGTATTGAAATAAGACTGGCCCACGGATTGGTTCGGTCCTGAAGATCCCTTACTAAATTCCTGCTTCTGATTTTGACTCTGGTTAAATAATCCTGACGTCCGAAATCTCTTCTGCGAATATTCTCTTTTTGCTTTAGCGAAACCATCTACCCTCAAAGCCATATCGACAATCTGAAGATAAGTTCGATTGTTGGCTAACGCCACCACCTTCTCTGCTATGTTCGGGTTTAAACCCTCTACAAATCGCTTGACTCTATCCATTTCTGTAGGGACGCCATGTGTGTTGTATGCCGATAACCTCACGAACTGTGTATCATATTCTTGTACACTACGGTCACCTTGCTTCAAATGTTCAAACTCCCATCTGAGCGCATCCTTGCGCGTATTAGGCATAAATTTCTCAATGAATGCCGCTCTGAACCCTCCCCAAGTCATTGGTGGTGACATCGGGGGACGATTTTTCCTAAAATTCCTCCACCACACCTGCGTCATCCACTAGTCGATGCGCTACCAAGTTGGCGCCTGCGTCTCCGCGTCGATGTGAACATTAAGTCTTCAACTTCATGAGGAATACTATCGGGTCGGCCTTGGGTCCTTCCCAGTCTGATGGTTCTCTTCTCCTCATAAAATTTGCCCAGCCTCTCGGTATTGCTTGAGCTTACACTCTCGGTCCGGTAGTGCGATCATGTCGGTCCCTGGCCGTCACAGTTACAGTTGGGCTATGTGAGACCAGAGTGCGGGCGGAACAATGTGTGGAGCTGCGGTATCATTAACTCTATGAGTCTATCTAGTTTTTTTGTCCCACCGTTTCTTGGGCCATTTGACTCTCGTTCTCTCCAACATTTTCTCCGACATTTTCTCGCTCCTTGCATACACCACTACGTCAACTAAGTGCATGAGCTTCGTGATGAACCTCTCGAGCCAGGATTTGTGAATTCACCATTTTCTTACGAGTCCATCTTACGACGCATGAACTTCATCGAGCTCTCATTCCCTTTGCTGTTCCATGAGTTCTTCCTCTTTGTTGGAACTCGCCTTATAATCGCCATCTACACAAATCATATTAGTCGGTATAACGTTGTACAATCCCTTTTCTAACAGTGTGAAGGAGGTAGTACGAGAAATCAAGTCTTTGAAAAGACTCAAGGTAGGCACGAGAAGAGTACGAAAGAAGGGAAACTTTAGGATGCTATTCCGTTCACTTATTACTAAGGTGGCGCGCACACCGTCGCAATAAGTAACCGTTCAAACACCCAACTCGAAGAAAACTTTCTAGAATCTCTTAACCTGGTTTAGCTTTGATACCAACTTGTCACGCCCCGACTTTTCCTAAGTCTTTACTTAGGGCGTGATGTCACCTGGACAATTATTTCCCACCGGGAGCACCATTTAATTCTCTTTATTTAGAAATTTGAACTTATGTTCAAATACGGAGCTATTAATAAAATAACAATAAAAATCTGTTTATGACTTTATTAAAAACATAACGCGAGCCCATGCTCGTGCAAATATTGTTTCTACATAGACATACTGACAAAGATTATTCTAAGTTGGAAGGGAGACCATTCCACATGGGCATTTCGAGACATCAGAATCGACATTCGGACTGACGAGTACCAAGCCCGAATCAATGGACTTGGTATGACAAGAGGCTGCGGGACGATCGCTAGCCTTGGCGTGGAGCCTTTCCTCTATCACGTTTTCCTGAAACATGTTAAATAAAGAGTCAGTCCTATCATCTGGGGCTGAGTGAGAACCTTACCCTGCAATTCAAAGCAACACCACAATATTCCAAGTGCAATCACATTATAACGTAATAAGCATATTGCAAAAACATATCAGGTTACAACATTTTTAAATATGCAGCAACTCCTCATAGGAAATTCTCAGTTTAACTAACACTTCATTTTATCTCGTATTATACGTTAGGACATTCCCCTGCATTTCCATATGTTTGTTACATTTATATATTTGTGAACGCGTATTCACTTTTCATATTTATATATAGGTGAACATGTATTCATTTTTCATATTTGTTGCGGCGTGAAACCCGATCCATTATATTTACGTATTTGTGAACACGTATTCACTTTACGTTTTGTTGCGGCGTGCAACCCGATCCATTATGTTTACGTATTTGTGAACGCGTATTCACTTTACGTTTTGTTGCGGCGTGCAACTCGATCCATTATATTTACGTATTTGTGAACATGTATTCACTTTACGTTTTGTTGCGGCGTGCAACCCGATCCATTATGTTTACGTATTTGTGAACGCGTATTCACTTTACGTTTTGTTGCGGCATGCAACCCGATCCATTATATTTACGTATTTGTGAACACGTATTCACTTTACGTTTTGTTGCGGCGTGCAACCCGATCCATTATGTTTATATTTATATATTTATGTGAACACGTATTCACTTTTCATATTTTTCAGAAGATTGAATAAATAATATTCTCTTTCCCAACATTCTGTCATTCATACTTGTAACGATTATAACTTTTTAACCATAACTCCAACTAAGGTGTTTCTCAAGCGGAAACTAAGGTAAGACGGAGATCTTTCACTGTACCAAATTTCATTTAAAACTACTTTGGGTAATTAACACAAACTTATCCTCAAAACAGTCATATGAGATTTGTTTCGGCAGAATTTTTATTAAACAGAACCCAATCTTAGAATAGTCATAACTCCTAATATGTAAACCCGTTCAAGCACGATAAAATCTCAAAATGACGAGAACAGAGAGCTACACGTCTCCATGTGAACCATCCTTTCATATTCTATACCATTTGGTACAGTTTTACACTTTTATTCGCTGCCCTTCCTGGATCTCGATAGATCCGAGGCAGAAACTTTAAACAGCAATAACTCTCAATCCGTAAGTCGGATAGACCCCCGTAAGGTCTCAAAATGTCCACAACAGAGATATCTAGAACTTTCATTTAGCAACAATTTTCATATTCTCCACAGATTAGTACATGTTTACGTTTCAACGTCCTGCCCTTCTGGATTCCGATGAATCCGAGGCAGCAACTTCAAACTACAATAACTCTCAACTCGTAAGTCCGTTTTAATAACTCTTTATCTATATCTGTCTGTAACAGAGAGATATACAACCATGTAAATTTTCATATAATTCTAATAAGTAAAACTCAATAAAAACAGTCTGTAATTATGCCTTTCCGAACTTCGGTCAAATCTAAGGCAGGAACTTTGAACTATGATAACTTTCAAACCGTATGTCCATTTTACTTCATTTTTGGTTCTATATGATCATAATAGAGAGGTGTACCACTCTTCCGAATTTCATCAAATTCTAACAATTATAACTCAGTGAGAACAGTTCGTAAAGTTCATGACGCAACTAGTTGTCTAAACAATCAAAAGTTCAATATTTCTTTTCAACACTCAATTCTTATTCTAACATGTATTGAACTTAAAATAAAGGATGTTACCAAGAATTTCTGAGTGAGAAAAATCACATTGTATATGTGAAATGATTGTTATTCGGTTGCTACAAGGGACCCTTGCTCCCTAGTATTTTTTTATTGTTGTTTCTTCTTGCTTTCTTGTTTTTTTTCCCAGAATTTTCCTCATCTTCTTCACTTGTTTTTTTCCTGATTTTCTAACATTTATGCTATGTACTTTGTTTGTGTGTAAATACAATGTATAAGTGATGGTGATTGTATAACTTTTGGGAGGGGGAAAGCCAAAAGATTGAAGGGAAATGAAAAAGGGGGGAAGGGGTAAAGGGAAGGGGTGGGACGTGCATGCTGCATGTTACAACTTTTTTTTTTCTTTTGTTTTTTTTTGTTTTCTTATTTTCATTTCATCTATCTATTTATCCAACTTTAACACTAACTCTATCTCATGCAATTTATTATTTGTTTTCTTATATATATATTTTTTTATTAACCCAACCACAACTATATATTATTATTATTTTTTTCCGGATTTTACACAACACCCCGAATTCAACACACGTAACATGACTGATTTGACGAGCATGCTGTACATAAGCAGGACCAGATTTCCAAATCAGAAATGGTCTTTCAGACACATTGAGAGCAATTTTTACTAAAGTGCTCATTGAGTGATGTAACCCGAATAAATCTAATAATATTTTGCTACCCAGACATTATTTAAGATCAAGGGGATGGGATATTGACCTATGTTAGACCGGAGTATCATATTAAGAGAGACTGAAGAGATGTTGTGCAATTATACCATGGCCAGACCAGGGCAATTTCCAGTTTACCCATGCTTAATAACTTAGTACAACAGACAGGTCTAACAAGGATCATTTGAACTAAGCTAAGCGTACACAATCGCATACATATTATGTATTAAACATGTGGACTTCTCAGTATGTAAGGTAAGCATGCAACTAGTCTAGCAGACATAGGAGGCAGACAGGGATATCCTAATGACCAAAGTAAGCTGGTTTTTTTTAGACACGTGAAACTACTCAAGTTATATAAAAACAAAACTCATAGAACCTCAAATATGTCTCTGTTGAGCAGACAACAATTAAACTAAAACAGACCAGAACCACATTGAAGGCTCAAACATCCTGGAAATATGCATACACACGATTCAAGCCTGTTGGTAACATTCCGAATTTTGCTCATCCCACAACATTCAAGCAAACCACAGAAACAGGCATAGTTTGTGACTTATCAACATCACAGTCCCCAAACATCATCTTAAGCATCTAACAAACACAAACACACGAATGAACTAACACATATTTAACACACGAAACAAAATACGGTAATACAGGAATGCGACGAAATCTATAGGAAGATGATTTTACCTTCTCCGGGCAGCGAATCGGGGCATCGTATCAAGTCGTCGACCCACTCGGAGGGCTTGCTAATGCGGTGGAAAGAAAACGAGGCTTCAAGAGCAGTTGCTGGTTCTTGAGGGTTTCCGATGGTTCTGATTTCTGAATGCCTATTCGGTTTCCAATTGGTTTTCGATTTGTCTGTTCTAGTAGATTTTTTTTCGATTCTTGCTGATCCTGGTCGGTTCCCCCCCTCTGTGGAAATCCACTCGCCCCTCTTATACCCTTAAGGATTCTTGGAATATGGTAAGAGAATTCGAAAATATTCAGTCCTAATTTGATTATTCGAGAATGGTAAGTTTTGATACGATTTCTTTGTGATTTTGGAACTAATTTTAGGCTGATTTTTTGGGTATTGATTCTGTCGGATTCTTGGTGTAAAAATCGATTGAGGGTTGGTTAAGGTAAGTTAATATTCTGGAGTGATTTTGATGTTTGTTCTGGTTGAAACGATTTGGTTATGAATGAGGCGAAGGTTCGATTTGGTTATGCCGGATTTTCCTACCTGAAAATCCGACGAGATTCGCGAATAAAGGGGGGGTGCATGCGGCGGGTGAGGGTAGAGTTTTTAGGGTTAGTTCAGGTTTCGTTTTTTTTAGGGTGAATGCTGGGAGAGGGGAGGTTAAAGGGATGAAGATTGGGCGATATAAGGCTGGGATGTGGGTAATGGGCCGCGGGTTGGGGTGTGAGTGTGAAGCGGGTGTGGGAGTTCTTTGGGCAAAATGGTGAAATTTGGTTTTAATTAGGTATTAGTTTTTAGGTGTTTTAATTTGGGTAGTGTATTATTTAATTAATTAGTGGTAAATTAAATTATTTACATTGTGATTAAATTATTTAGGTGCTTGAGTACAAAGAATAAAGATGGGCGTGTTATTTAATTAGTGCTTAACATTTTATAATGCGATGCCGTTATAAAAATCTTATTTATTACGTGTGTTTTGCATTATTTAAGTTAAAATTAAATTATCTTAACATGACTTTAGGTGCTTTATTAATTCTAGCTTAAGTTTAAATTATTACAAAATTATAGAATTGCTTTGCGTATCAGTAAATGCGGCTATGCTATTTGACACGACGTCATTGCTAAATTACTTATTTATTTTATAATTATTTATTTATTTATTCATTTGAGAATTATGATAGAGCTTAAAATTAATAGATGCGGGCGCGAGACCTAAATGCTTAATATTCTACGTAAGACGCGATGCCATTATTAAATTATTTATTTGTGCCTGCATTAATGTATTATTGTTGCATTTTATTATAAAAATCATAAAAAAATTATTTTGCAAAATTAGTGTAATTTTATAGTTAAGGACTGGACGGGAGGGTCAAAATTGGGTGTCAACAAATAGTACATAAATACATAAAGTCACTCTTAACTTGTTCTGAAAGTTCACTTTAGCAATTTAACTTTACGATATTTAAGTAGCCCTTATTCTTGGTGATACTGTATTAAATATCCCCTAAGAGGTGACATGACAAGAAGAGTGTACTCACCTTTTTACAAGCAAGTGAGAAGAAAATTCTTTTTAAAAAATAGATAAATCCATAAACATGTCATTTTTTCTAATGGGAAATAGCCAACATCGGGGTCGTCTCAAACATTTTGGGGCCCCTGTTCTAATTCGTAAAAGTGGACCCTTAATTGGGCTAAAACCTGCGAATTATGAGCCTTTACAGTAAATTCTGGCTAATACTACTTAATAAAAAAGAAAAAAAAAGGGCCCTAAATTTTTTCATTTTTCGGGGGCCCCTGTGCGGTAGCACACCTCGCACGGATCCAAAGACGGTCCTGGCCAACATATCATGACATGAGCTACAACAAATAATTTCATTTTTTTTCTTATCCATTGCTACAACCTCATCCATTCCATTTAAACCTCATTATCATGAGCATCATTATAGAACTAAATGTTGGAGAGAAATAAATTGATTAGTGGATACTAATTTTCATTATAGTGGTGATTTACAGACTATACACTGCCTAAATAGAGAATTTTCGCTGGATTTCGAAGTGGGGGTCGCTGGGTGAATATTTTGGAGACGGGGGATTTCATGGCCGGAGTATTCTCCGGCGAGATTTTACAGATCTTGCCGGAGTATTCAAGTCTTCGATGAGGTGGGTTTGAAGTGTTGGAAATTTACTAATGTGAAATTAAGTTTATTCCATTATTTATGGCTCAGACAATTGGGGTCTCGCACGTCGGAAACATCATTTTCACACACATGCACTCGTAGTCCCAAGTATCGTAAATTTCATTAGTGAAAGAGTTATTGGTGCGTAATTAAAGTGTTTGAGATATAAAATGATGGACGGTTATTGGTCAAATGACAAATATTCCACGTTGGTAAATGAAGGAAAAAATGTGCGAAGTGTAAGATGAAATGAGTCGGAAAGGGTCGCGGGGCCGCGAAGGGCCACGACACCTCCAAGCTAGCGCCACGGCGCTTCCAAGGCAGATTGTGCGACGGGAAGCTAAAAATGTCTGACTCGTTTTGGAGCATTGAATCTCCATTACTTGGCACATGAATTCAATCATTTATTTGGCTGATTATAACCTATCAATAAGTGTCATTACATGGCTATTGAAAGCCATTAGTTGGCTAGTTTAGAGGTCATCTTACTTAGCACTATAAATTGAAGATTTTACTCAATTGGAAAACACACTCAGAATTTTCCGAACTTATTGCTCTCTAGCATACTTTAAACACTCAAAATGCTTCTCTAGGAACACTTGAGTTTCCTTTGCTCATTTGTTAGTTGTTGTATTATTTTGGGAGACTATTGCTCATTTACGTAAAAAGGGTAAATATGGGGCAATATTGTCGTAAGGACAGAGTGCTAACACTCGGCTCAATAAATTTCCAGAAGTAGCATATATTTGTTATTGTTTGTAAATCTTTGTAATAATTACGTACTTCTCGTTCCTCGCAGTTGTTGTACTCACAATCTTAAGACAAGATTGGTTGTAAGTGCTAAGTAAGATAACTGGAACAAAACAATTCATTTCAGGATCTGCTATTGCCACTCAAGGCAACCCATCCGTCGCTCCCACTGCTGCTCAAGGCACACCCAACGCCTTTTCTACTGCTCAAGGGAACACTACAATTCCTCACCCCTCTAGATTCCACCATGAACACTCAAAAAAGTTCATGGAATCCAACTTCAAGATATGGCAACAGAAGATGTTATTTTATCTGACTGTTATGGGAATGAATCAATTCCTAATAGAAGATCTTCCACAAGCTGGAGATGAAATGGACCATCAGCCAAATGAAATGACTGGATGGAGCCAATGTATCCATGTCGTTAATGGAATGAAGATGGTTCTTGATGAATGGAGTTATAGTGACTTTATGTGTAAACATTATATTATGAACAGTCTGTCAGACCCACTCTAAATGGTGTATTGCACCGTAAGCACCGCAAAAGAGTTGTGGGAAAGACTACAAAAAAAGTACAACGCACAAGATGTTGGTACGAATAAATTCATCGTTGGGAAATTCCTGAAATTTCAAATGGTAGATAGCAAAACTGTGATGTCCCAAGTCTAGGAATTCTAAATGATTCTACATCACCTGGATTTGGAAGGTATGAAATCAAATGAACAGTTTTTTGTTACATCACTAATTGAGAAGTTACCTCCCTCGTGGAATGAGTTACTTAAAACTCAAGACAAAGGAAATGGCTTTTGAGGAACTTATTATCAAACTTCAGATTCAGGAAGATAATAAGAAGGCATTGCCTAAGGGAAATCAACCCGCTGAGGCAAAGACAAATCTGGTTGAGGCCAAAGGGAACACAAGCACGAAACACAGGTTCTATAAAGATGGCAAGATCCCGACGACGGAGAAGTTCAAGGGGAACTGCCACCATTGTGGGAAACCTGGTCACATGATCAAGGACTATCACAAGCTCAAGAATGAGCAAAAAGAGAAGGCCAAAGGCAAGACACAGGCTAACATCGTCGAAGACACGCTTCTTGACGATATGATTGAGGAGTTCTCAGCGGTGGTGCTTGAAAAAAACCTTGTTGAGAATCCCATGCAATGGTGGATGGACACAGGTGCTACCCATCACATCTGTTCCAATATAGATGTCTTCTCCACATATACACCAGTTACAAACAAGAAGTTGTTCATGGGTAACAACGCTTCCTCAGATGTGTTGGGGGTAGGAAATGTGGTCCTGAAGATGACTTATGGCAAGGAGCTTACTCTGAAGGAGGTGATACATGTCCCTGATATTAGAAGGAATTTAATTTTAGGTCATTTATTGGTTAATGTTGGTTTTAGGCTAGTATATGAGTCCACTAAATTTGTAATCACCAAGAGTAGAACCTTTGTGGGAAGGGGCTTCGTCTGTGAAGGCCTTTTTAAGGCTAACAACATGTCTGTAATGCGTTTTATCAATAAAATTGAAGCTTATTCTTCTTTGCTTGAGTCCTCTAATTTATGACATCATAGATTAGGACATGTAAACTACCAATTCATTCAAAGGTTGGTAAAGTTAGAGTTGTTGTCGTCTATCGACTTAAACCCTCAACGTAAGTGTGGGTGTGCTTAGAGGCAAAACACACAAAGACTCCTTTTAGATTCGTCGAAAGGGATACCACTCCTCTTGAACTTATTCACATAGATATATATGACTTAAAGCTTGCACAAACTAGAGGGGGGAATAAGTATTTTGTGACATTCATAGATGATAGCATAATGTATTGTTACCTTTACTTGTTGAAAAGTAAAGATGAAGCCTTTGAAGCGTCCAGACGCTACAAAGTAGAAGTTGAGAACCAACTAAGCGTACAAATTAAGTCAATTCGTAGCGATAGAGGGGGAGAATACGTAGCGCTATTTGAGGAATATTGTGCCCAGTCGGGCATTGTTTATCAAACGACTGCTCCTTACTCACCTTAATCAAACAGTGTCGCTGAACGCAAGAACCATACACTAAAGGAAATGATGAATGTCTTGCTTATCAATTTCAGTCTTCCCCAAAACATATGTGGAGACGTCGTCCTTACCGCTAATACGATTCTTAACAGAGTCCTACAAAAGGGTAAGGACAAAACTCCATATGAGCTATAAAAGGAAAAGAAACCCACCTAAAAATACTTGAAAGTGTGGAGTTGTTTGTCAAAGGTTGAAGTACCTAAGCCAAAACAGGTCAAGATTGGGCCTAAGACTGTATATTGCATTTTCATCGGATATGCAAATTACAGTAGGTGCTTATCACTTCTTAGTGCATAAGTCAGATGTACCAGATATCCATGAGGGTACTATCATGGAATCAAAGAATGCCAATTTTTTTGAGGATACATTTTCTAGAAAGGAAAGAGACATAACCTCTCGCAAACGAAGTTATGAACAAAGTTCTCAGAATCCAAGAGTCGTTGACTGCCCGGATCTAGGTGTTTCAGATCTAGTGGACTCCGAAGTGGCTGAATATCCGAAATCTAGTATTTCAGATTCTCAGAACTTGGAGGCTCCAGAGATGGAACCAAGACGAAGTAAAAGGGTCAGGAAGGATACATCATTCGGTCCTGATTTTGTGGCTTATATGGTTCATGACGAACCACGAACAATTGCTGTAACGTTGTCAACTCTAGAAGCACCGCTATGGAAAGAAGCTACTGAAAGTGAAATAGATTATATCCTACATAACCATACTTGGGAGTTGTTTGATCTTCCTCCGGAAAACAAATTGTTGAGTTGTAAATAGATACTCAAACGGAAGTATAAAACAGATGAATCTATAGATAAGTATAAGACCAAGTTGGTAGTCAAGGGCTATCTATAGAAGGAATGCTTTGACTATTTTGACACGTACTCTCCGGTGTCTAGAATGACGTCCATACGAGTATTCATTGCGATCGCCACATTGCGGGACCTTGAGATACATCAAATGGATGTCAAGACAGTCTTCCTAAATGATGATTTGGAAGAAGAAATTTATATGGACCAACTTGAGGGGTATGTGGTTCCAGGGCAAAAGAAGAAAGTCTGTCGGCTTGTCAAATCTCTGTACGGACTGAAACAGGCCCCGAGGCAATGACACAAAAAATTTGATAGTACTCTATTATCGAAGGGGTTTCACCATTAATGAGTGTGGCAAATGTGTCTACATGAAAGGTAATGCTGACTCGTTCATCATGATATGCTTTTACGTAGACGACATGTTGATTATAGGGAGCAATCCTAGTTTTATCCTAAAAATATGTTGAAACAATGTTTCGACATGAAGGATATGAGTATTGCAGATGTCATCTTAGAGATCAAGATCTCTAAGACGTCTGACAGACTGGTCTTATCTTAGTCTTACTACATCGAGGATATGTTGAGAAAGTTTGAGATGTTGACAGTTCGCCGATAATGTCACCACTGCATATGAATCGTAAGATTGATAAAAATCGTGCGCCCGTATGCCAGGAGCGATATGTGCAGGTGATTGGTAGTTTGATGTACGTAACAAACTGCACATGACCTGATATCACATATACAGTCAACAAGTTGGCAAGGTTTACCCATAATCCAAGTGGTGATCATTGGAAAATGTTGAATTGGGTACTATGATACCTAAAATACATGCTAGCTTACATGTTGCATTATTCGAGATATCCAGCTGTACTAGAGGGGTACAGTGATGCAAATTAGATATCTGATATAGAGAACACCAAGTCCACCAGTGAGTATATATTTACAATTGGTGGTGGGTCTGTGTCTTGAAAATCCTCTAAGAAAACTTGCATCGTCTAATCCACGATGGAATCAGAGTTTACTGCTTTAGATAAAGCTAGAGAAGAAACTTCATGACTTCATGACTTCATGACTTCTTAGAGGATGTCCCGTGTTGGGATAAATTCGTACCTTTTGTAATGATCTACTACGACATCCAGTTGGCTCTAGGAAGGGCACGGAGACATAATGCCGTTAGACAGCTGATCACCACAAGTATTATTTTCATTGATTATGTTAGATCAAATGAGAACATAGCAGACCCTTTGACTAAGGGCATACCCAGAGATCAGACAATTTGTCTGTCGGAATGGGCTTAAAACCCAAACAATAAGGACTAATACGGTGGTAACCCAACCTTACTGACTGGAGATCCCAGAAATTAGGTTCATTAGGAAAATTAAGTTGTAAAGGTCCAGTTGAGCGTTTCGGTGAAAACAAGATCAATTCGGGTTATGATTTCCGTAAGGAATGTAAACCCAAGGTCGTTCCCGCGATAAACATTAAGTGTTATCTGCAGTGTGGATAGATGTTAAGTTTCCAAAACCTTTAATGATCTTCAACGGTTAAGGTTAGGTTTGGAGAAACTTTTAATGGTTCTTAACACTTGTAAAGTGGGATATAACAAGATACCTTGTAGTAGATCACATATTTAAGTGCGAGGACATGCCGCCTCAAATGAACGCACTTAAGAATTCAAGAAGTGTCCACGGCCACAACGGACAAAACATTAAAGAAGAATAGAGTAAGGAAAATTGTTGTGTTGGTACCGTTGACTTGACTTACACTAAACTCTGACGGTTCACGACATCACGTTCACCACGCAGTGAATCTCTTGGGCTGGTTTTAGAGCATTGAATCTTTATTACTTGACACATGAATTCAGCAATTTATTTGGCTGATTGTAACCTCTCGATAAGTGTCACTATTGAAAACCATTAGTTGAATAGTTGAGAGGTCATCTTACTAAACACTATAAATTGAGGATTTGACTCAATTGTAAAACAAACTCAGAATTTTATGAACTTCTTCCTCTCTATCATAGTTCAAACACTTAAAATACTTATCTAGGAACACTTGAGTTTTCTTTGCTCATTTTTGTTAGTTGCTGTTTTATTTTGGGAGACTATTGACCATTAACGTAAAATGATATATACGGAGCAATCTTATCTTAAGAATAGAGGGGTAAACTCGACTCTGCAAATTTTTTCAGAAGTAGCTTATATTTGTTCTTATTTTCTGTTTGTAAATCTTTATAATAGTTATTACTTTTCGTTCCTCGCAATTGTTATACTCACGTGAAGATCCATTGGTACTTGCTCCTGAACAAAATTTGGTATTTAAAATTGGATTTGAAGATAAAAAAGGCTCAGTGTCGAGGAAGATTTGGGTGGCAGCAGATGAGAATAGCAAGGAAATTGTACGAAGATTCATACCCAATGGATTTCGGTATTTAAAATTGGATTTTGCCCAAATTTTGAATTTTCAGCCGGTTTGTGGGTCCTGTGTTTGGTCAAAAAGGCTCTGACGGAACTCGATCAAGAAGAAGAAGAGGTGATAGTTAATTTTATTTTTAGTTTAGACAAATAAAAAAAAAATTAAATGATGTGGACCAATCTCAAAACGAGTGGTCAACTCTTATTTGGTTTGAGTAAAGTAAGATTAAACATAATTGATATATAAGTTGTTTAGAGATAATGAATTACATTTAAAGTTTAATTTTACGATCGAGCTTGTTCAGTAAAGACATCTTTTTAAAATTGAACTTAGACTACAAATTTATTGAGCCGCCGTGAAATTGGACGGAAAAAGTAAATAGTTAAAATTTTAGGATCTACCATGAAATTTAGGTTAGTTAAAACTTATAAAAAGTGAAGTCATTACTCTATAAACTATAATATGGAGTTTCGGTCTTCTATGGAGAATATAGAAGACTTGAAGTCAATTCTTCCCTTATTGCCTCTTTCACTCCGTTCATCTTCACTTTTTTGGCCACAGGCGGTAGTTGAAGCATTTAAAGCTCTCTCAAAAGGCCCTCATCACAGCAACGTTAACTCCGGTGAAGTCCTCTTTATCGCCATTTCCGATATTCGAAACTCTCTCAATCTCCCCGATTTTTCCATTCATACTTGTGCTTCTCATGGTTTCGCCCTCTTCTTCGATGACGTAAGCTTCTCTATCCGTGCACGTATAAAATATTCAATTCGGCCTGTCTATTATGAAAAACTCCGTCTGTACGTTTTGTTTTTAAAATTTAGCTTTAGGCCACATAATTTGTTGAGCTGAGACCTTTTTTAAAATTCACATGGAGGTAGTATATAGTTAAAATATTAGGTCATAATAATGGATAATTCAAAATATTTAAAATATAGATAAAAAAATTATGGTCAAATCTCAAAATTTTAAATATATGAAAAAATTATACTCAATTCTCGAAATTCGAAAGATGTCTATCAATTGAGACGCAGGGGATACGAAACTCTGCCTGTGTGAATTTGCTCACATTGCCGGTCTCAAGCCCACATATAGGTCTGGCAGCTATCATAAAACTTATTGATTTATATTGAACCCTAATAATACTAATATTCATGATGAATCCTCATATTACATATTTTATTTGGTATGCTGATGGTATTAGTTTCATTTATTCACTTTTATTGCCCCAACTTGTTTGGTACTGAGGTTTAGTTATTGTAGTCAATGGCGTATGTAGAGCACAGTCTATGGGTTCATCGGAACCGAGTAGTTTTTGCTCATACCATGTATATATTAAGAAATTCATTAACTATTTATAAATATTTGACTGTGAATTTTCAATTATTATATAAAATTAAATTGAGGTCACTATAGGAACTCATAAATTTCAAATTCTAGATCCGCCTATTATGAAAAAATGTTGGAAAATTGTCGAATGTTATTGGAACTGATTCGATTGTCTTCAAAATGCTGGCTGGTTTGTGAAGTTGCTTCCTAGGGCTGAAGCTGCCAAATGGTTCGAGGAGGTTGTGCCACAATTGGCTAATTTGCTTTTGAAATTGCCTTCATTGTTAGAAACTCACTATGAGAATGCTGATGATGGAGTTTTGGAAGGAGTCAAAACCGGTCTTCGCTTGTTGGAATCACTAGAGGCTGGCATTGTCTTCCTTAGTCAGGTAGTAGTTTAGAATTTTTGTTTGTAAAAACACCCCTTTAACCTCCTTCCGTTTGTTTGCTGCTCTAGTCATCCCGTAAAGAATGGAAGGTTCAGATTAGGAGAATCAACTTATTAATTTTGACATTGATTAGTTTCTCTGTTTTTCTTTTTTCGAAATAATAAACAAAATTTATGTATTCAGCAACTACATACAAAAATAATCTACAAAGATGTAGAAAAAAAGAAAAACTTCATGATCAAAACACAAAAAGATGTAGGAAAAAACTGTTTGACTTACCAAATAGTAGTAATAGTGCTAAAACTGGGATAGACGGATACTACTAACCAGTATCTGGTCATTATTAATTTTTTTACTAACACGCTCGCAATAGTCCCCTGTTACTCGTGGTAGCTTACACAGTGTCAGTTATGAATGGAACAATATGCACATATTTAGCTATATAGGGGGTTCAACCGAGTTCATGAAACAGCCTGAGATTCATATGGGATAATCCACGGCAAGCTCCACAATAAATTGGTTTCATACTTCTTTTATTCCTTCGACTGATTTCTGCAGCAGAATTTGATTATTCAATGTTTGTAACAAGTATCTGTAGCATGAGTTGTCATGGTTTTCAATCTTTTTTTCCAGGAATTAATCGGCGCTCTTCTTGCATGCGCGTTGTTTTGTCTATTTCCTACCAGTGACAGAGGTGCCAAACATCTCTCAATGGTCAACTTTGATCACTTATTTGCGTATGTTTCATCAACTGTCTGTTATTATCATTGCATCTATGCCTGTTTTTTCTATTAATTATCATGAAGTCCTTCATTTTATTGTTCTTCTGTTTGGTCTTTTTTACGGATTGTTTCTTGTTATATCTACAATTCCCTCTAATGTTAATGTTTAATATCTTGTAGACAACAGTTTTAGCGGAAACAATCTACTCTCAGTTTCCAAATTTCTCAATATGAGTTGTTGTAATCTGATAATTGACATGACTTCACCATCTAAGGATACAGTTTAGATATATGTAATTTCATTAAGTTGTAAATTAGATTGGAAGTTCTTTATGTATAACTATTGACCAGAATGAGTTACAGAGAGTTGAAGAATAACTGTCGGTGAGTAGTTTTCTTCCACCGTAACCGATGTCTTCTAATATTCATTCTGATCTAGCTCTGAATGGATTTTTGACTAAACCAGAAGTTTTATTAAGTGTGATCATCTTTGGAGTAATTTTATTTAAAATAGTGAAGAATGTTGAACCAAGAACTACTAAATTATTAGAGTGACCATTCTGAACCAAGAACTGTCTAAATTTCTGACAGGAGTTCCTTTACTTCCTCACATTTGAATAGGAATATTTCTTCATCCATCTCAACACGTCAGTCGAGTTCTGCTTAGATTGATATTTTGAATTTACCTGGACAAATTTGTTTAGATGCATGTGTAATTAATTAGGAAGTGGCTTCTTACGTTGGTGTAAGTTATTTTAGAGCCTGTCGAAAGCAGCGTATAGTTGTATGTTCCAACCCTTCTAACGGATGTAGTATCCCCAGATCTATTATTTTTGTGCTCTATCATAACTATGGTCTTTAAATAACTTAGATTCTCTAAATCGAATTAATGGAGTTCATACAACAACATACCCAGGATAATCCCACACGGTGAGGTCTGGGGAGGGTAGAGTAGAGTGTACGCAGATCTTACCTCTACCCTGGGAGGTAGAGAGGTTGTTTCCGAAAGACCCTCAGCTCAAAAGAAAATAATAATTTAATGGAGTTCATGTTAACAATAATTTAAGGTTCATGTGCTGACAAACATGTTTATCAGGTGTCTGCATGATTATTATGAAGAAGCACTTGAAAATAAATTGAAGTGCATTGTTCACTATTTCGGGAGGATATGTTCATCTATGCCATTGGGCTATGTGTCTTTTGAGCGAAAAGTTCTTTCTGTAGAATATAGCCCATCTTATATTCCCTTTCCAAAGGAAAAAGTATGGAGCCATTCCAACATTTCCCTTTGCCATTTTGAGGTAAGAAGTGAAACTGTATATCCAGTTATTATAAGTTTCATTTTTATACACGTTTGATATCTTTCTGTTTCTTTCTAGATTTCCATCTCAGGCTTAATTGAAGATCAGTCACGTGAAGCTATTGAAGTTGATTTTGCAAACATGTATTTAGGAGGTGGTGCTCTCATTAGGGGCTGTGTGCAGGTTCTTTTCTGGATTACTTTTTTCTTTTTCATATTTTTGAATCTAACAGTAATCATTATTATCAAATATTAATAACCTTCCAAAAATAATTCATCAAATGAGTTGCTTTTGTCCCTCATTTGTCACAATGCATCACACATTTTGCCTTTAAAGTTGGAGATTTTCGTCTAATCCTAAAGTAAATATACTGCATAAAAATCTCCATATATATTTATTTTGATGTAGAGAATTGATATATTGTCTGTTGATCTTCAACAGAGAATGATATTGGTTTTCTAAGGACTGGATTTTCTCATCCTCAATAAGGAGTTGCGTCATACAAACAAAGCCCTCCAACTGAATAATGGTTAAGAGGATTTTATTTGAGATAGCAATTGCTTCCCATGTAGAGAGAAGAGAAATATTACTCTATCCCAAACATATGCAGAAATAAATTGTTCCAAATGCACCATACAACAACCAATAAACAGCTTGCCTGAAAATCTTACCGCTCTTTACAACCAAAGACCCAACGTTCAAAGTTAAATCTCACTAGGAGAAGATGGAAGCACTAGAGATGCATCAAATAACCCTACGTGTTTCATAACAACTAAATAACTAACTTGTACAAAAAAATTAAGAATTTAATAGGAGAGGGATTCTATTGTAATGTGCACTCCAAGTAGATTTTACTGAATTTTTTCGCTCCAAATTTTCTGCTCCTTAGAAGTATTTAAGCTTGGTACCTTTTTGCCCCTTTTTTTTTTTCTTATCTTCCAAGTTCCCACCCCCTAGTTTGATTGTTGGAACGTATATGTTCAAGGAGAATATCTAACAGGTAATTTCTTTTTAGGAAGAAATTCGGTTTATGATCAATCCTGAGTTAATTGCTGGCATGCTTTTCCTTCCGTGTATGGCAGACAATGAAGCAGTAGAAATTGTTGGTACGGAAAGGTTTTCAAGTTATACTGGGTGAGTTATAGAGAATCAACTGCGTAGTTGCAATTTTATGTTGCTCGGACTCTCCAAAAATGTTGGTGTCGGATCCTCCAAAAATACACTACGTTTGGAGGATCTGACACACACCCGTCGACATTATTGAAGAGTCCGAGCAACATACTTGCAACACATCACCAAGTTAACCTAGAACAAATATTGCTTCCTAATTTATTGAAGCTGTGATTCGATGGCAATCTTTTGCTGTCATTTTGGTCCTTTAACTGAAATTCTGCTTATTTCGTGTCTTTCTATTTGGTGAAGGTATGCCTCTTCATTCCGGTTTAATGGTGACTATGTCGACAAAAAGGACATTGACATTCTTGGAAGGCGTAAGACTAGGATAGTTGCAATAGATGCACTGTGCCACCCGGGAAGGAGCCAATACAGACTTGAAGGCCTTCTAAGGTACACAAGTTTCCGTACTCTTTGAAATGCTTATATGGAATATAATCATGAAGTCTGTTGGGTCCTTAAACAGATGATACTGAACCCTGTAAGTATTGGATTATCCTTTAGGTACAATTAGGTTCCGTTTGATCTGTTAATAGATTTGTTGAGAGGTTTGGCGTGATCAAATAGGAGAGCGAGACAAAAGTCAATGAGCTTATGCTCGGAGTTGATGTCAATTGGCTGATTATAAAATGTGGACATTCTTGAACTGTGAATAAAGAAGTGATGGTAGATATTTTGCATATAGAATTGCTTGATTATTCCCTAAGCATGTTGGGTTTAAATAGTGTTTACAAGTTATCCAAAAAAAAAAGGGTAATTTGTGTTCCTAATTAAGTGATTCTAAACCTTTCCCATATTTACGAGTAATATATTCTTTCCACACTAACAATTTGCTAATTCTAAACGCTGCCCCTTAAGGTGGAGTGTATATGTTGCTTGCTCCTCATTTTCCGCAAATATACTCAATTTTGGAGCCACAGAGAGACTTTGTAAGAATAATTTGCAAACAGATCACTCGAATTGACAAAACTTGTCGCAAATGCACCCCTGTTCGATCATTTGTTGAATGAAATGACGATCTACTTCAAAAGTTTCAGTCTTTCATGATACAATGTTGAACTATGTGACCACCTCATCTAGAAGTTTAAGCTATTAGAGTGAGTACACTTTATTTACTTAATTATATCTTCAATATGTTCCATTATGTGCGGGTATTATTTTTTCATCGGTCAAGCACGTGAAGTTTCTTTTAATAATAGGTGGCTGTGAGTATTGAACCCATACTCTTTGCCTTTTCTGATACCATGTAAATTAAGAAGTAAAAGTAGATATTTTGGTCATACAACCCTCTAAAGGTACAATCTTATCTAATCTTGTATGATCGCACATCCATATTAACATCCGCATCTCTATCCGCATCTCTAAGACACTCATATTGTGGATATGTTGGACTTCCGCAAGATTAGTATCACAGAGACATGGGTGCTAAGATGGATGTGTGATCTTACAAGATAAACAAGATTAGAAATTACCATATTTGGCAAAAGGTGCAAGTAACACATATCGAGGATAACATGAGAAGAGGTTGTTTGAGATGGTAGAGTAATATTTTTCTTCCCTTTTCATGTGAAAATGTATGTTGAATTGATAGGTTAGCATCTTTTGCACTGAGGGTGAGACATATTTGACATTTGAAATTCTAACCATTGGTCGATTAACCCATGGAACTTTTGTATTTATAGCAAAAATCTGTGATAGAGTATATTCTTAGATATTTGGTATTTGAAATAAGATACCACATATGTTGTTTGGGTAAAAGCTTATGGGTAGAGTTTATTCTTAGATATTATCATATCGAGCTGGGGAGTGGAATTCATTTAGCAAAACCATACTGGGGAATGACTTGACTGAGTTACTGGTTTCAAGTATCTGGTGGCTAGAAGTTAAATGCATTGAAATAGCTTCCTGTCTAGCTGACTACAAAGTTTAGTTGTTGTATGCTTTTTTGATGATAAGTTGAATATATTGTGCAGGGAGATTAACAAAGCATTTTGTGGCTTCATGGATCAATGCAAGTGTCATCAGTATGAACAGCTTTTCAAAGATGATCAAAATGTTAAAGCCACTGGTGGAATGTCCATTGTTAGTCTTCTGGTGGGATTTCCTTTTATCATGTTTTTAAATCTCCCTCCTTCTATTATTTCCTTTTTTTCACATCTCTACAGGTATTTCAGTTAGCTTTTCTTCATTTGACGTGCTCTTTGTTTTTTCACGATCTTGTGTCCTATAGTCGCATGGTCATACTTCAACTTCATCTCAAGCAACCGAGGAAACATCGGGGAATCAGTTAATGAGAAATCACAAGGGGCACAGTTGTCAATCTTTAGACAATCAGCATTCAACTGGGGTAGTGACTGGAAATTGGGGTTGTGGTGCTTTTGGCGGAGATCCTCAACTTAAAGCTATGCTTCAATGGATTGCTGCATCTCAGGTTGTTCTTTCTCCTTGGACATTTTCCTGCATTTTTATATGGGAAGTATTGGCTCATGCGAGGCAAAGAGCAGTTGCTTTTCACCTGTTTGACAAACATTTCTGGTGCCTTTTTGGGAGGATATATGTATCTGATGTTTTCTTTTCAATCTCTAGGCGCATTCTATTACTCTCCCCCTTTTAATGTGCATCATAATTTTTAACTTGAGTTTTATAATCTTTGAATTCTTGATACTTGTAATGGTCTGTGTTTTATTGCTACTTGTGAAATTTGTTGTACATTTAAATGTTTTTGAAACGCAAAATGAGTCATATAGATTAAGATGGAGGTTGCAAGATGTCTGATCGGTGTATTTTATATACACTTTTTGAGTCATTTTTAGTTAGTATTTTACTCATTTCATTTATGTTTAGTACATTATTAGGGTCGTTTTCCTTTCTTTTGTGTCACAGCGGTCAAAAATGGAGAAATGTCGAAAAGGAGATGAAATGAGCATAAATGAGATGGAATTGCACACTAAAAGGGCTAAGAAATGAAGTCTAAGAAGTTTCGGAAATTATAGAGGAGATCAGACGAAGTCCGGACGAAAAAAGGGCGACGAGACGGAATCCGCCAGAAAAACGTCACCGGAGCCGCGGCGCCTGGCAGCAGCGCCGCGGCGCCCAAAGTGCTGAAAGTCCCGAGTCGCTGATTTTTGGCCATGGCTGATCACAGGTCATGGGCGGACGCGGGATTTATGAAGTCTGGGCCGAATTTGGCATGTTTTCAGAATCCTAAAGGGATAATTTTTCCTACCTAAAGGGATAACTTTTCCTACCTTAAAACCCTTACCAAAAAGGATTCTAATAACTTTTCCTACCTACAAAATCCCTAACCCTTCACCAAAAGGATTCTTTGGCTATAAATACTCTACATCATTAGAAGAATAAACCATTCTCCATTCCACCATTCACCACTCTACATCCACCCTTCCACCAATCAATCTTGTAAATATTCCACAACACAACCCTTGGATGCTAGAAGGCTTGGAGACTCATTCTTAAGTATTTTCTTTTCTTTCTTTTCCTTTATTTCAGTTTTTATGATGAACCTTGAATTAGTTCTTGTCATGTCAATGACTAGGAACTAATTCCTTTATAGGGCTTTCCATGTTAAATCACTAGAAACTTATGTTATGAATTGATGCATGTTTATGGTTATTCTTCTTCTTGTTGAGATTTATCCAATAATTGCTTTGAATGCTTGGTAATTAATTGATCACTAATTATCATTACTTATATGATTTCTAATCAAACTTCGAAAGGAGGAGGTTGTGAATATGGTGTAAGTTGGGTAGACATATTTTGGATTGGGGATGAAAATACCTCAATTACTTATGTAGCGTTAATGAGAGGCTTAACAACCCTAATTTTACGCATGGCGCGTGACGGTTAACTAGGTTTTTGGTCTTAATCCTCCTATAGAGTCATCCTTATCAGAAAGGTAGAAAGGAGCAATCTGGGGTTGAGTGTTTATATAGCCTTAATGGAGTATAAAGCGATTTCAGAAACTCCGCTAGCTCAGAGAGAAGAACCATAATTCATTGCATTAATAAGTAACATAAGCGGATAGTTGAGGAGACGTGGAAGCCCTATTCTCATCACAACTGAAGTAAACCTATAGTTAATTAGCCTTTATAATTGTTAGTCATAAACAACAAAATCAATATCGGTTACCAAATAAATACCAAAAGATAGATAGTTGGTACTTGAACACTAATCCTTGTGGACGATATTCGGTCTTACTAAGACTATATTACTTGTCACGATAACGTGCACTTGCGTTAAAGTGTATGCATCTTTTCGCGCATCAAGTTTTTGGCGCCGTTGCCGGGGATTAGGCATAGTTCAATTTCAATTTTATCTATTTTTAATTTCTAATTTGGTTTTATTTCTGTTTTTTTTTTTTTTGTTCCAAGAACAAGTTTCTAACTTGTTCTGCGAGCATCGTTTTATCACCTTTTGTTGTTTTCTTATTTTGAAGGTTAAATTCGAAAGAAAAAAAAAACGAAATAAAAATAAAAATAAAAATATATATATATATATATATAATAAAATCAGGACACATGGACTACTACTATCAGAGACAGTGGAGTCATCAACAGCAGCTTAACCCACAGATGTCAGAGGAAGATCGAAATGAGTTGCAGACAGGCATACTTATGTTCGCCAAGTGCGGACTTCGGTTTATGGTCGTCTGGAGTCCTCGTAAAGTTGGAGACACAAATAGGGCAATTGATGGATGAGATGAGCAATACAACTCAAACAAATGCGCCTAGCGACATCATTATGGAGGTGGTAAGCAACAAGAGCACGAACCACAACCGTTGAGGAATCGCGAGATAATTGGTGTAGAAGGAAAGTTTCCGAGATCCAATCATTCATCTTTTTGGATTCCTTGGAAAATCTTTTTCTTGTACCTATTGCGAAGAAACACCACCACCGCCAATGTTGACCCAAAAAGAAAGTCCATACCATCAAGGGCACCCCAGAGTTGAGAGATGTTGGGAATCTCACCGATCCTTACATTAGAGAGCCTAAAAGACAAGCAAGTCTTGTGTACTTGGGGATAATCGTATATTTGAGGCCCTTGTTTGAAGCAATTGTTGTAGTTGAAGTGAGACTGCACAATAACTCTGCGGATTGCAAGGTTCGCGGAAGGATCCAATGAGCACTCGTAAAGGTTAATTGCGTCCGCTAAAAGGCGTTAAAGACAACATTGTTGGAGGCAACCCAATGTTTTTAATTATGTTATTTTAATTTGTCTTTAGTTTATTTTATTTTGTCTTGACAGTCCTCACGGTCTTGGGTTCTTGTTTTGTGTTGTTGGACGAGGTGGAGTGAAAGCTAAAACCGAGGAAAAGGAGCAAAAGCTGAAAAACGAAAAGTTGGCCGCCGCGACGCCTAAAATCGGGCGCGGAACTTCAGAGAGCCACAAGATTAGCAGGCGCTGAATCTCGAGTGCGGTTTAACTTCGAAAGCCATACTCGTGCAAATTCCAGAATTTTTCCTCCCAGACCTCAGTTATGACATTGTGTTGTGTCAGTAAGTTGTCCATATTTTTTTTGAGTCTTGCACACATTGGGGACAATGTGTGATTTAAGTTTGGGGGATGTTTTATTGTTTTTTTGAGTCTTTTTAAATTGTTTTGTGTATTTTTGAGTAATTTTTGAGTCATAATTTTTTTTTATTTTTTTTTATGATCATGCATGCTGTAGTTACTTGAAACGCCTAATGAAGTAAAGTGGAATAATGTAATGGAATTAGAAGCAACCATCTGAACACTTAGGATAGATATGCCAAAAATTCATGAAATCGAACTATTTGGGGTATCTTGCTTGATTTATGCATTGTTAGTGATTAAACCTATGTGTCTGCTTGCTTGCTATTTGAGGCGAAATAGTTAGGATATGCATGTTAGGGAGATGACTCAGACATTTCTTTGTTAGCCCTTTTTTACCATTCTTTGCCTATCCCTGACAGTCAAATTATATCCCTAGTCAGCCCCTTTGAGCCTAAAAATAAGACCTTTCTTTGACACCCTATAATTCCATACTTGTGCCATAAGTGAAAAATTGAGATGTTTGGAATATAAAGTGTTGAAAAAGAGACAAAAAGAGAGTAAACAATTTTTATGCACCCCAATGAAAAAGTAATAATAAATAGGCAAAAGCCTAAGTTTGGGGGTGCCTGCTATTCATCATACACCTCATTCTCTCAAAACAAAAGAGGAGAAATATAGGTACGAAGTGAAAAAGAAAATCAAAAGAAAATGGAAGAGTTGAAAGAAAAAGAGCTTATGGTACGTAAATTGAGCCTAAATGTCTATTTTTACCTACCCCTGCCTAAGCCTACATTACAACCCTGAAAAGCCCTGAAGATCTCTAATAAGTGTATCCATGATTAGTGGAGAATAGCAACTAAACATGCCATAGGATTTTGAAATTAACATGCATAGTTAGGTATTCTTGCTTCCATTGAGTATGATTAAATTGAATTTGCGAAATATCTGATTTGAGTGTTTAGAATGCTAAAAATCCAGGCTATATGTTCCTACATATTATCCTACTAACCTTCATGCTTTTCTAAGTGACAATTATACAGCAATTTGATCAATGTCTTTGAGTCATTTTATTTTATTTTCTTTCACGTCTTTGTTTATATTTTTTATCTTTGCTCGAGGGCGAGCAAAGGTTAAGTTTGGGGGTATTTGATCGGTGTATTTTATATACACTTTTTGAGTCATTTTTAGTTAGTATTTTACTCATTTCATTTATGTTTAGTACAGTATTAGGGTCGTTTTCCTTTCTTTTGTGTCACAGCGGTCAAAAATGGAGAAATGGCGAAAAGGAGATGAAATGAGTATAAATGAGATGGAATTGCACACTAAAAGGGCTAAGAAATGAAGTCTAAGAAGTTTCGGAAATTATAGAGGAGATCAGACGAAGTCCGGACGAAAAAAGGGCGACGAGACGGAATCCGCCAGAAAAACGTCACCGGAGCGCTGGCGCTGTACGCGCCAAAGTCTTGAAAGTCCCGAGTTGCTTGATTTTTCAGCCGCTGGTCTATGGCGCCGACGCGGGATTTATGAAGGTTGGGCCGAATTTGGCATGTTTTCAGAATCCTAAAGGGATAATTTTTCCTACCTAAAGGGATAACTTTTCCTACCTTAAAACCCTTACCAAAAAGGATTCTAATAACTTTTCCTACCTACAAAATCCCTAACCCTTCACCAAAAGGATTCTTTGGCTATAAATACTCTACATCATTAGAAGAATAAACCATTCTCCATTCCACCATTCACCACTCTACATCCACCCTTCCACCAATCAATCTTGTAAATATTCCACAACACAACCCTTGGATGCTAGAAGGCTTGGAGACTCATTCTTAAGTATTTTCTTTTCTTTCTTTTCCTTTATTTCAGTTTTTATGATGAACCTTGAATTAGTTCTTGTCATGTCAATGGCTAGGAATTAATTCCTTTATAGGGCTTTCCATGTTAAATCACTAGAAACTTATGTTATGAATTGATGCATGTTTATGGTTATTCTTCTTCTTGTTGAGATTTATCCAATAATTGCTTTGAATGCTTGGTAATTAATTGATCACTAATTATCATTACTATATGATTTCTAATCAAACTTCGAAAGGAGGAGATTGTGAATATGCTGTAAGTTGGGTAGACATATTTTGGATTGGGGATGAAAATACCTCAATTACTTATGTAGCGTTAATGAGAGGCTTAACAACCCTAATTTTACGCATGGCGCGTGACGGTTAACTAGGTTTTTGGTCTTAATCCTCCTATAGAGTCATCCTTATCACCGAAAGGTAGAAATGAGCAATACTGGGGTTGAGTGTTTATATAGCCTTAACGGGAGTATAAAACGATTTCGTAAACCTGCTAGCTCCGAGAGAAGAAGAACCATAATTCATTGCATTAATAAGTAACATAAGCGGATAGTTGAGGAGACGTTGAAGCCCTATTCTCATCACAACTGAAGTAAACTTATAGTTAATTAACCTTTATAATTGTTAGTCATAAACAACAAAATCAATATCGGTTACCAAATAAATACCAAAAGATAGATAGTTGGTACTTGAACACTAATCCTTGTGGACGATATTCGGTCTTACTAAGACTATATTACTTGTCACGATAACGTGCACTTGCGTTAAAGTGTGTGCATCTTTTCGCGCATCAATGTCAAAATATCAAATTTCCTCTTCTGGATATATGATATACAATTTTCCCCTTAAACTGCTTTCCTTGTTCTTTGCACTTTGAACATTTTCTTTTCTCTGTTTTTATAATTTTCTTTAAATTAAAATTTTGTCTCTTTGCATCTCCTACAGGCATTGAGACCTTTCATCTTGTATTACACATTTGGCGTGGCAGAATTGCAGATGCTGGGCCAGGTACTGTCGTCTGTTAAATTATTCTATAATGTGTCTGGTGGGAAGTTTCTTTTCACTTTGAACTGATGTTTAATCCTGAGGACATTTGCTAGAATTGATATTTGTCTATCTCTTTGTTATAATGTCTGAAAGTAAATGTTTTTGGTTTTCTCTAAAGATTAAAAGCTGGATTTTCATTATCTAGGAAATCTGCTTGGTGACATAAATTAGTAGAAGGGAAAATGGAAAAAGAGGTCTTTACTGCTACATTTATTTGGGATACTTTTAATTTCTCATGGGCGTTTTTCGATCAACTCATGTATTCCTTCCCTTTATGTTCTTGTCACCATTTTCATGCTTTCACCTTTCCCTCCCCAGACCTTTTTCTAAGTTTTGTTAGTTGTGAGGGGCAAATTTAGCATTACCAACAATTCTGAAGGGTAAAATTTCACCCGTCATGGTAAATGCATTATTAAGACTTCTGGAGGTGTTGGTTAGGGCCTTTCAAATTGATGCTTATCTTGGTTAGAAAATGATAGATGCTTAGGGATTAATCATTTGGAAATCTTGACATGTTGGTTATTATAGCTTTACCATTAACTTCACTTTAGCTTTCATGATATAGCATCCGATGACCAAGTTAGAGGCTATTAGACGTCTCATAGAGCGACTCTCGACGAGGACGTTATCTTGGCTTCAGGACTCTACTTTGTTATTATAGATCAGAAACATCTTCTGGTCATGCATAGATTGCATCTGTCAATTTATCCAAAACATAAAACTCAAACCTGCAAGTCTTGGAAGCTTATATCCCTGCGACATTTCTTTGTTGAAAACTTGGTCTAGGTGTCTCAATGGATTGTTTCACATCAGTGGACCGTAGGGGAGCTTTGGAATGTGTTGGTGGAATACTCCTCTCAGAGATCGAAGGGACAAACTAGTGTAGGCTTCTTCAATTGGCTCCTTCCATCATTGTCTCCTCATGATGCATACCGAGGCGAAACTAGAATTTGAAGCTTATGAGTTCGGGATTCTAGTCTTATTAAGTTAATGGGTTCTAAATTGATAGTTTGTACATATTCAATGGATTTCTTAAGAAGGATTTGGACCAAAACTACCAAGTCTGACTGAACCTATAACCTGTATTCTAGCTCTGCCACTGATGCCATGCTCAACAATTCCTATGATGATCGAACTTTTCCGGGCAGTTTAGCTTAATAATGTTGCACGGTCCTCGTATACGCCGTTTCTTTGTATTGTATTATAAGTTGAGGTGTCATCGTGGTTCTATCATTATGCTGGCTGTCAACCTAGCCACCTACTGCTGCTGATTTCTTGGTTAGTTCGAACTTGGGACCAACCATGCCAAGCTCACGTAGGCGGAGTTGATGGTTAGATAAAGTTCTAGTTGGTATTATTACAGTTGTATTTAAGCAAGTTAGATACTTGTGTAATCGAAATTTAGAGAATCCTACGGGAAAGTGATTTAGTATTGGATTGGAATGAATTAATTTGAATAAATCAAGATGGTAACAACATAGTTGTACAACTAGTTCTGTATTGTGGTATAATTGATTGGTTGATAAATTGGGTGAAAGGTATTGGAAGGAAGACAAGCTATTTACATCTAGGGGTGGCAAAATTAGCCCTAATGACCCGCCCAAGATTTCATGGGTTTGGGCAAGAGGGATTTTGATGATGGGTTGGTTTGGGCTAGTTCAAGTTGACACATCATAAATCAACAACCCAAATGAGCCCATGATGATGCCTAAACTTGACCCATCAAAATATTTAATTTTAATGATTAGAGTTCCACTCTAGATTAAGATTTTTATTTATAAATAATTATTTAATTTTATTATTATTTCAGAACAATAAAATACAACAACGCACCCCAACCACACTATCCATCAACCCTACCCCCTCCCCTACACCAACCCCTACTCAAGCACTGAACCACCCTCACATCTCTGCCCCTACATTGCCTACTCTATCCCACCCACTTCTACCCCACCTAACCCCACATCCCACCCTACCCCATTCTCAAATTTCGTATATTTTTTTACGTTTATAAACAATTTATAAAAAATATGAATTTTTGTCTTACCTCCCTCTATCCCCACCCCTACTTTCATCCTCAAATTCTTATTTCATATTTTTTGTTACTTTTATAAAAATTTATTGACAATATGAATTTTTTACTTCCCTCCCCCTACCCTTCCTCCCCCCACCCTACCCCCTCGACCCCACCCCATCCTCAAATTTCTATTTTATATTTTTTTGTTACTTTTATAAAAAAAATATTAAAAATGTGATTTTTTTTCTTACCTCCACCTACCCACCCTCGTCCTACCCTCCACCCCCACCCCATTCTCAAATTTTTATTTCATATTTTTTGTTAATTTTATAAAAACAATTATTAAAAATATGAATTTTTTTCTTACATCCCCCTCCCCAACCTCATTGCCCCACCCCATTCTCAAATTTCCATTTCATATTTTTTGTTATTTTTATAAAAATAATTATTAAAAATATGAAATTTTTTCTTACCTCCTCCCCGCCCTATCCCCTCTCCCCAACCTCATTGCCCCACCCTATTCTCAAATTTCAATTTCATATTTTTGTTACTTTTATAAAAATTATTAAAAATGTGAATTTTTCTTACCTCCCTACCCCCGCCCTACCCCCTCCACCCACGCCCCTGTCCCACCCTATACTCAAATTTCTATTTCATATTTTTTTGTTTCTTTTATAAAAAAATATTTAAAAAAATTCTTACCTCCCCCTATCGCCCTAACCTCACTACCCCCCACCCCCACCACATCCTCAAATTTCTATTTCATATTACCCCGTCATACCCACACCTACCCCCTCCCCATCCTCAATTTTTTTTTTTTTTTACTTTTACAATAAATATGAATTTTTTTCTTACCTCCCCTACCGCCCTAACCCCACATGCCTCCCACCCCATCATCAAATTTCTATTTCATATTTTTTGTTACTTTTATAAAAAAATATATTAAAAATATGAAATTTTATCTTACCTCCCCTACCCCGCACTACCCCCTCCCTCCACCCCCCGCCCTACCCCAATCTCAAATTTCTATTTTATATATTTTTCTTACTTTTTTAAATAATTTATAAAAAAATTATTATTTTTCTTACCACCATACCCACACCTACCCCTCCACCCTCTCCCCATCCTCAAATTTCTATTTCATATTTTTTGTTACTTTTATAAAAAAAAATTATTAAAAATATGAATTTTTTAGTAACTCCCCTAGCCCCCCTCCCCCGCCCTACCACATTCTCAATTTTATTTATTTTTTTTACTCTTATAAACAATTTATAAAAAATATGTAATTTTTTATAACCACATTCTGCCATAACCCCACCTACTCCCCCCCCCCCCCCCTCACCTCACTCCACCACATTCTCAAATATTTATTTATATTTTTTTACTTTTATAAATAATTTATAAAAAATATGATTTTTTTTACCCTACGCCCCTATCCACACCTACTCCCTTCCACCCCTACCCCATCCTCAAATTTTTATTTCATATTTTTTTTTCTTTTATAAAAAATGAAAAAATTCTTTAAAATATTATTCTTATTTTTAAAATAAAGATATGAAAAAATCAAATATCATAAAAAATAAAATAACATCATAGAAGGTAAGTTTGAAATTTATAAAAGTAATGGGTCAAGTTGGGCAATTTGAGATATGACCCATCATTTAGCCCATCTTGACTTGCTCATCTTAGCCCATGTAAGTTTTGAACGGGTTGGGTACTGACCCATCTACAATTTCAGCCCATGTTGACCCGCCCAATTTCAGCCCAAACGGCCCATCTGCCACCTCTACTTACTCCTAAGTTGTCCCAATAAATTACCATATATATGCTGAAGAAGCATATCGTAATTTTATTTGATTCGAATTTTTAATAATCGGTGATATCAGATCAGTTAGTGCATAACTCATATTCCACTTGTTGCCTCCTACTACATCATGCACCGCATTATAACTCCGTCCACCAATATTTATTCGCATGGGAATAAATGACGCGTTTTTTGTTTCTGAAATATGAACCCTAGACGCTCATGACTTCATTGACAACTAGGTCATGCCCGTGAGTGTTACAAGTTTAAATGTCTCTCCCCCTCCTTTTTCATAATTGAAAATACAAATCATGAAAACAATGCTCAAAATTTATAGACGACAAGTAAGGTATATTCTAAAGGCATATGCTTCTCAGGGAATATGGATATTCTGAGCATATATAATTAGCCATACAACTTGCAACAAAACATTGTCAATTGATATCTTCTTAGTTTCTTCTTACAATATTATTCAAGGCCTTTGTATAGGTATATTCTGAAATTCTGTAGTTATGAATTTGTTTGTTGATGGTCATCTATTCATAATTCTGCATCATTTTTGCACCCTTAAATATGCCACGGTTAGATGAACATCAACAAACATCTTCATCGCTTCATGTAAATGCCAAGATTATCTGTTCATTACCATTATACTATTCTAATCCTTCATTTATATAATAGAATCCTTGCATTTTAATTTTCATTTTAGGCCCTTATATCTTTGTATACTATAAGCTGCTGTTCTTCTACCTCTCATTTCCTCCAAATTTCTCCTGCCATTAACAATCTTAGCTCAATGCTCTTTAAGGAATTTGAGTTATCAATAGTTGTTTTTAGAAGAAAGTTAATTTGGATTAAGTTCATCATTTCTGGTAATCTTTTTCGAGATCATTAACTAGAAATGGATGGATCCAGTACTAAAATAGTAGCGTTACTATATTTTGACTCGATCGTGTATATATGGAAAAATTTGTAAAGTGCACATATTTGATATTAAATCGTATTTTATGAACTTATCACGTCTCAATTTTTGATCTGCTTGACTGCTTCTATACACAAAAAAAAAAGAAAAATCAACTCGCACGTTTCTAGCTAGTCCATGGTTTGATTTTTTTTTTTTTTTATTAAAACCAACTTATCGATGTCAATTTTAAGCAGCTACGCTAGTGTTTAGCTATAGATTCCCAAAAATATTTTGAAAAACTTGATTGGGTGGAGTTTTTCAAGTTTTGAAAATGTGTTTGATCATAGTTTTTCAGAAGATATTTCACTTTTTGTTTTAAAAAACATGAAACATTACTTATACCCATACGAGCTCGTCCATTGTCTTAGGAATGTCTTTTCTTTGGCCTTCCTCTGGCCAAAGCGTACATTAGAGTAACGTGCACCGAGAGAGAAAACTCTAGTGGAATAGATTTATTATCTTTGCTTTTACCGTGGATGATATTCAATTATGACCATATAGGTGAAGAATAACACGAACAACAAGGGTTTAACTTATGATCAACATGAATTAACCCAAACAACAAAGGGTTAACTATAGTATTTGTTTTCAACAACAATTATTCTTTTATTCATTTTTATTTCCAAAAGGATACATTTGACACATTCAACGCACCCAAAATACCCAACAAAAAAAAATATTCAAAACTCAAATAACTAGACGGTACAAGAATAAAGGACACATCTCATTAAAGTCAAATTAAAACCCAAATAATCAACAAAAACAATCTTCAAGACTCAAGAACTAGACAGTACACCGGAATTTCCAAGGCCGTAACACCCAAATTTTGGAAATGCATTGTTGATGACAATGTCTGAAATACGATGATAAGCTTCATCTGTCAAATGCAGGCCATCCCAATTTACATGTTGAGCTGGATTAGGACATAATCCGTCACTAGGTGAACTACATTGTCCAACACCACCACAACATCCACAACATGCAGATACCAATGTGCTTGTATTAAATTCCAACCAAGGAGCATATCGAAAAATAGTCCTAAACGCACCATAGTAATCCCCATATACGATTTTAACACGTGGGAACTCGCATTGTAGATTAGCCAGAGCTCTCTTAAGTTCAGTGTTTTGAAACATAACGAAACGATTATAAAATCTCAAGCAACCAAATTGGTCATAAGCATTGGGATTAGAATCAGGAAATCTTTTCAAGCACCGTACCCGCACCGCCTATTAATTAATTAGGCTATTTACTAATTTATTTGACTATTTCTTAATTTAAAATGTGACTTTATTGACTTGGGCCCTCCCTTTTTATTAATTCAGCTGAGAGAGCCCAGGCCCCAGGCCCAACTCTGATTGCTGATGCATTTTTTGCCATTGTGTTGTTATATATATTGAGATGAATTATTGCATTTTGGGTGGTGCAAATTGATATACATGTTACTGCATTTTGATATCCATTTTGAGTTGAATCTTGTTGTTGCATCTTGGTAAACTGTTGTGCTTTGAGGATCTTCAATTGCTGCCTGTGGTTTGACAGATCACTGTTGTTGCTATCTTGGTAAACTTGCTTGTAGACTAATTATTGATCCATATCTCTTTTTTTGGTAACTGCTTTATTGACATGTAAGTTTGGTACATTTAGATGTTCTACATCTCTTTTATATAATATATACCATCCTGTGGGCGAAACACATAGAGTAGAATTTCTACTGCATTACCAATTCATTTGCTGCATATGGGAGCCAAGATGAGAAGGTGAAGATGGCAAATCTCTTTGGTCATTTGTGATATTTTGCATTAGGCTTCATAAGTATAGCCTCCTGTAACACACGATAATGTCCATGTAATTTTAGCTTTGCTGTATTTGCATCTTAGATCCACTTTCTCTAATCTGCACATCACATCTTAAAAATAAGATTGGCACTTGTAAAATACTAATGTTGTAATTTGTTAGAGTTGTTTAGGTGGGTATCCGTTTGGGGTAAGTGGGGCGGGGGCAGGTAGAGGAATTACTACCCGTGATGGATGGTGGGGCAGGGATGGGGGTGAGTATTAGGTGGCGGGTACGGGTATGGGGTACCCTTCCCCCGCCATTGCCCTACCCCATTGACATCCCTAATCATTTCTCAAATATTATTTTATAATATTAATGTTTAAAATGGCTAAAAATTCAGCTATTTTAATGTGATAAAATTATTCGATTTATATCTTTACTTTTACAATGGATGATATTAAATTATGACTATATATGTGAAGAATAACACGAACAACAAGGGTTTAACTTATGATCAACATGAATTACCCAAACAACAGGGGGTTAACTATAGTATTTATTTTCAACAACAATTATTCTTTTACTCATTTTTATTTCCAAAAGGATACATGTGACACAATCAACACCCCCAAATACCCAACAAAGAAAATATTCAAAACTCAGATAACTAGACGGTACACACGAAAGAAAGGACACATCTCATCAAAGTCAAATTAAAATCCAAATAATCAACAAAAAAAATCTTCAAGACTCAAGAACTAGACAGTACACCGGAATTTCCAAGGCCGTAACACCCAAATTTTGGAAATGCATTGTTGATGACAATGTCTGAAATACGATGATAAGCTTCATCTGTCAAATGCAGGCCATCCCAATTTACATGTTGAGCTGGATTAGGACATAATCCGTCACTAGGTGAACTACATTGTCCAACACCACCACAACATCCACAACATGCAGATACCAATGTGCTTGTATTAAATCCCAACCAAGGAGCATATCGAAAAATAGTCCTAAACGCACCATAGTAATCCCCATATACGATTTTAACACGTGGGAACTCGCATTGTAGATTAGCCAAAGCTCTCTTAAGTTCAGTGTTGTGAAACATAGCGAAACGATTATAAAATCTCAAGCAACCAAATTGGTCATAAGCATTGGGATTAGAATCAGGAAATCTTTTCAAGTATCCAGATAGACATCCGAAAGGAAAAACTCCTGGAACCAAAATGTGAGTTGCCCCTAGTGGGATCACATCTCTGATGGCACTCAGAATGCCATCAATAACTAAAGGAACGTATGTACGGACCTCAGGTTCTCCCATATTTTGCGCTAGACTATTCCAATAGTCAACTCCACCGAATTCCCCCAATACTATGAGGGAATTCCTCAAATTTCGTGCACAAGTGGACCCACATGTGGACTTTAGATGTGATTTAAACCACTCTAATTGAGCGGGGAGAGGAACATTGTAGGGGACCGATGCAACGTTCCGAGTAGCCCAAAAAGAGCTATTCAGTGCGGTGGCACCAGCAACAGCAAAATTCGCGCCTTGACTAAAAGAAACACCTGATTTGTCCATGTAAGGATTGAGGAAGGGGAGGTTCAGAGCAGAGGCGATGTAGTCAGCAATGATACGACCATCAGAGAAACGGCCAGTGGGTTTATTAAAAAAAGTCTCGCCGTAAGGTAGTCCCCAAGCTCGGGCCTGGATGTGGGCATTGGGTATACGGATGACATTTCCACCATCGGCGATAGAATCGCCGAGTTGGTAAAGAGAAGTGATGCAACATTTTGTTCGGGCAGCACAAGGAGAAGAGTAAAAGGATAAAGTTAATAGTAAAAGAAAGAAAGAAACTTTGGGTAGAGAAAGAGAAGCCATTGAAGATTTTTTTTGCTTGAAAACTTTGAAGTAGTGTGGTGCTATTTATAGAGAGGATTAGACTCAACTCCATGTGCATGTGATTAAATACAAGACATATACTCTAAATACAGTATTATTTAGTGCATGTGCTAGTTTTTTTTGTGATCTAAAGTCCTTTGTTAGTTGGAATCTAAATTATTTTATGTAGTGCATGTCAGGTTTCTAGCCCAAGGATTCAATTGGCTAATCAAAGTACAAAATATTTAGAATTAAAAAAACGTGTACTACTAAGTCTTAGTCTATATAATATTACAAAAAAGATTAATTAATTTATGTAGTTCACGTGCTAGTATACAACACTAGACAATATGCGTTTAGTTAGGAAAATTTCTTTCTGTATACTATACTATATACTATGATTGGATATTAGTGAAAGAATTAATCTCTTGATTATTCTTATTGATGAAAGACATATATATACAAGTTATAATAGGAAAATTATTTTCCTATTCTACATCTAAAGTCCTATTCTATAAGGAGACTAACTATACAATTATGATAATATTACAATCCTAATTAAGGTGTAAGACTAATATACAAACTACCATAAATTAATATACAAGGCATTATAATATATAAGGCATTATACACGGACTGAGACTGGGCCTCTATCGTGAGGCCCACTATTTAACACACCCCTGCAGTCATAGCGGGCGGTCTTCGTACGCTGAGACTGTCTCTAAAATCTTCAAAAAAGATCGAGGGAAGACCCTTTGTAAAGATGTCTGTAATTTGATATCCGGAAGGGACGTGGCAGACGCGTACTTGTCCTCTATCTACCTTTTCTCGAACAAAGTGAATATCCATCTCTATGTGTTTAGTGCGCTGGTGCTGAACTGGATTACCAGAAAGGTAGATGACACATATATTATCATAATACACCAATGTAGCCTTCTCAATAGGACAATGAAGCTCTAAAAGTAGATTACGCAACCAACATGACTCAGAAATCACATTGGCTACCCCTCGATACTCGGCCTCTACACTTGAGCGTGAAAGCGTGGATTGACGCTTAACAGATCATGAGACCAAGTTATTACCTAAAACATGCAATAGTCAGACGTAGAACGCCTGGTGTCAGGATAACCACCCCAATCAGCATCTGTATATGAGACAAGTGTAGACGTCGACGAAGGATACAAATGCAAGCCATAATCAAGTGTTCCCTGAATGTATCTAAGAATGAGTTTGAGCGCATTCATATGTTCAATCTTGGGATCATGCATAAACAAACACACCTGTTGTACGACATATGTAATATCAGGTCGCGTGAACATAAGATACTGAAGGGCGCCTGCAAGACTATGATAGCGGGTCGGATCCTCACAGGGAGAGCCAGCCACATCACCCAACTTGGGTTTAGTATCAACTGGAGTAGAAGGAGACTTACAAGATAACATCCCATCCCTCTCAATGATCTCTGCAACATACTTCCTCTGTGATAAGAACAATCCACCTGCATGACGAGTGACAACAATCCCCAAAAAATAACTCAATGGGCCCAAGTCTTTCATGGAAAACTCAGAACTGCGCATTGTCATAATAGACTTTCGCAAAGCATCGGAAGAGGCAGTCAAGATAATATCATCAACATATAATAGTATATAAGCCATGGAAGAACCCCGACGATACATGAATAATGAATTATCAGACCTGCTGTGAGAGAATACAATGGTCGAAACATAGTCAGCAAACCTCTTATACTAAGCCCGTGGAGACTACTTAAGTCCATACAAGGACTTCTTCAATAAACAGACATGATGAGGATATCTAGTATCTCTAAACCCCAAGGGCTGATGCATATAGATTGTCTCATTGAGATCACCATGTAGGAATGCATTCTTCACGTCTAGCTGATGAATGACCATGATTTCGACAGAGCCAAGCTGAGCACAGTGCGAATGATAGCTGCTTGACCACCGGGCTGAACGTCTCACCATAATCTACACCAAACTGCTGAGTCTTACCATCACCTACAAGTCGAGCCTTATGTCTTGCAAAAAAACAGTCAGAATTATCCTTATGAGAAAAAAATCCATATAGACCGAATAATATTAACATATATTTTAAATATAGTATTATTTAGTGCATGTGCTAGGTTTTTTTTGTGATCTAAACTCCTTTGTTAGTTGGAATCTAAATTATTTTATGTTGTGCATGTCAGGTTTCTAGCCAAAGGATTCAATTGGCTAATCAAAGTACAAAATATTTAGAATTAAAAAACGTGTACTACTAAGTCTTAGTCTGTATAATATTACAAAAAAGATTAATTAATTTATGTAGTGCACGTGCTAGTATACAACACTAGACAAGATGCGTTTAGTTAGGAAAATTTCTTTCTGTATATTATACTATATATACTATGATTGGATATTAGATAAAAATAAAATTCGCACTAAGTGAATAGATATAATAGCCGTAATTGAGTCTGTAACTCCATTATTTTCTTGATAGTCCAAACATACCAACTAAATTTTTCCTAAAACTTTGAGGTTGTATTTTACTCTCTATTTTGATACAAGAGAAACTGGAAGTTAATTAAAAGTAGTATATTTCATGCAGCTTTGAAATATCCTGAAGAAAGCTAGTATACTTCAAACATCCTAATTAGTTAAATTAAATTGTGATATCAATATTTAATAATACCTACATTCGTGGTTAGTATATTTATTTGGAACTGTTTTGTGCAACTTGCCCTCATTTTTAGTAATTAAGCTAATCTCAATGGAATCTATTAGGTGTCGATCGCTATCTACTTTCTTAATTCTACTGTATTATATTGTGTTGAGCTGTACACGTGGGCTGATCCAACCCAACCCGTAATTTAACAGGGTTGGTCTTGAATTTTGGAGCTCATTTAAAAATGAAGCTTTTTAGTCCGGCCGAGTAAACCCGCTTGCTCGTGGACTTGAATATGCGTGGGTTGGGCGGCCCGTCGACCAAAAAGAAGTTTGATAAAAAATGAAAAAAGAAAAAAAGTGAAGATGTTAAGACAATATCGTCACAAGCAATGAAGATGATGTGCTGGTGTTGGATACGTCATACGTGTCATGGAAGTTTCTTTGAGAAGTTTATTTTTACTTTAAATGGATGTAATATTATCATTTTATTGAGATCTATTGAAATAAAGCTAGGCTAATATTCATATTTAGCTAGTTGTATTGCTACTCATTAATTGTTTAGTTTGCTATTAATATCTATATTTGGTTCGAGTGATATATATCAGTTATTAATATATTAAGTGTTAACAATGTCAAAAGTTAATCACTTTCGCAAAAAGTTTGGTCTACAAGATTGTTTTCTTGTTTAGTTGTACCCAAAATAATTGCATGGTAGAGATTTCATACCGAAGCCATACAATCAAATCTTTACTTGAGACCAAACTTAATAAGCATTATTAAAATTATTTTATTTGTGAATTTTAGACTTGTTTAGCAAGTAGTAAAATCATGTAATATTGTCTCGTAAATATTTATATTAGTATTTTTAAATTCGAATTTAAATTAAGAAATTATGAAAAAATATTATTTACTAAAATAGGTGGGTTGGCCCGGCCAGACCCACAACCCACATAGTGATTTATTGGGCTTGTTGTTTAATGGCCCGTAAAAATAATGGGCCAGCCCGGCCTAACCTATCAAATTCCAAAATCCATACGGGCTAGTCCGGATGGGTTGGACCTAGGCCTGGCCAGTGGGCCGGGACGACCCGATCACGGCCCGACACGTTACCGCCCCGATCACGTCCCGACTCTATTTTAATTTTTTTTTACGGGACATGGCCTTGTCGCGCTTGGTCCTGTCTCGCCCCAATCCCGCCAGCCCGATCCGATTCTGATCCCACTCAAACCCCCTCTTTGCAAAAAATAAATGTTGCACCAACGACGATTTTACATTTTGGTCGTTGTGCAACGACCATTTTTGCCCCCCCCTCCCCCAATCCCTCCCCACTATACCGTTTCACGGTCGACGGCCCAGACCTTTACCGGTCAATCCGCCTGATCGACATCGATCCGGATTATCCGCTTATCGCCGCTTTATTACGGATTTTTGGTCGACCCGATGGGTTGAGCAGTCGGACCGAGGATTATTTTTTAAATTTTTGAAAATGTAAACTAAATTCAAATTAAATATATAATATAATATAGTTTTATATTTTAAAATTTAAAGTTAACTTTGTATTTTATAGTTTATAACTTTATAGTTTATATTGTAGTTATACTTTTATTAATTTATTAAATTAGTAGACATAACTCATAAGTTAACAACTAAAGAAATAATAAAATAAAAACTAATGATAAGATGTAAATTTTCGAACTTTCATTATTCATAATGTTAAAAAGAGTACATAATTAAGTAATAATAATTTTATTTCTATATTATGCATCCTTCTAACAAGTTCTTCGTAATTTATAGGTTTTATTGAATTGTTGTGGATCCATAGCCGCTAAATCTGGAGTATTCATTCCAGTCCCGCTTCCGCGATTCCACCGCAACTTGTGCTGTTGTAAAAGTGTTCCATATATCTAAAATCTAGATTCATTATCATCGTCTTCATTGAATCCTGCAGATGTAGTCTTGTAGACACAGAACAGAAGCAAAACTAAAACGAAGATTAGTAGTAGAGTTGTTGTTATCAAATAATGTAACTGCAACTTTATATTTTATACTTAATTTGTTGTTGACCAGTGTGTCGGATGAACTTTCTCTACATGCCTAACTATAGTGCCCGTTCCCCCGTCATTACCCCTTCTCTTATGTTTATAAGTTTGCCCACAAATATTACATCTAACTCTATCAGTGTCCCCAATTCTATCATAAAAGTTCCACACTTTAATCATTATTCTCCTACTCGTTACTACTGGTAAAGGAGGTCTACGACTAGTAGTACTAACATTGATAGATGGCACACTAGTAGGTGTATGAGTTTCAGTTTCAACAATACTATCTATATGAACATTATCATATTTATTATCTTCTATTTCAAAATCTTCTTGCATTTGATCATAATCTATATTTTGATTAGATGATGAAGAACCTTTAGATTTTGTACCCCTTGAAATAGATTTATCTTTATCCATTATAAAATATTTAATTTTAATTTAAATAATCAACAAATAAATATGACAATTTAATAAAATAATTAGAGAATGAAACGAGTGTACCAAAGTTCGGGATTCAAAATTAAATTGAAACTCGAAGCTCGAAGTGTTGCGTCTTGCTACTTTGAAAAATTAATAATAATATTAATAATAATAATAATAATAATAATAATAACTTGAGAATTGATAATAGAGAGAATTAAGAGTGTATGAGAATTGTAGAAATAATTGTGTGATAAAAATGAGAATAATATAGAGTATTTATATATTTTAAAGGATAAAAATGTAATTAATAAAAAATTAATAAACAAAAAAAGGGAGGGGGGTCAAATGACCATTGCTCCCCCCCACCCTGCCCCCTACCCAACTGTAATATTACAGTTGGGCCCGCCAACAACCCTTTTTTTATTTTTTTTATTTCGAATATATATTATAAACTAAATTCAAATTAAATATGTAATATAATATAATTTTATATTTTAAAATTTAAAGTTAACTTTGTATTTTATAGTTTATAGTTTATACTTTATATTGTAGTTATACTTTTATTAATTTATTAGATTAGAAGACATAAGTTAACAACTAAAGAAATAATAAAATAAAAACTAATGATAAGATGTAAACTTTCGAACTTTCATTATTCATAATGTAAAAAAGTATATAATGAAGTAATAATAATTTTATTATATATTATGCATCCTTCTAACAAGTTTTTCATAATTTATAGGTTCATTGAATTGTTGTGGATCCATAGCCGCTAAATCTGGAGTATTCATTCCAGTCCCGGTTGTCCCGCTTCCGCCGTAACTTGTAGTTGTGCTCTCCCTTTCTAAAATATTGTCGATTTCTTCATCTTCCGGATCGTCAACGTCTACGTATTCTTGATTTCTTCTCTCTGATCTGATCCAATCCCTTAAGCAGACTAAGATTTCTAATGTTTCTCCGCTCAATGAGTAATGTGTGTCTCCTATTTGGTCTTGTGCTTGGCTGAATGCACTTTTAGATGCCACTGTTGAGATAGACACATTAAGAACATCCCGTGCCATAGCTCCAAGTACCGGAAATTGCCTTATGTTATTCTGCCACCATTATAAAGGTTGAAAGTTCTTCTTCGACTCCGTTGGCTTTTGTAAATAAAATTACAGCTCATCACAATTTCGACTTGTGGTTGGTTGTGTTGTTGTAAAAGTGCTCCAAATATCTAAAGATTCATTATCATCATCTTCATTGAATCATGTAGATGTAGATGTAATAGAAGTAGAACTAGAAGGAAAATTAGTAGCAGAGTTGTTGTTATCATGTAATGTAGCATAATATTCATATAATTTACTTAAATTAGTATCAAGTATACCTATGCAATCAATTGAAGGTGGAGTTTCTGTTGCACCTACTTCCATATAATTATATAAACTAAATATTAAATTATGACAATCTACTTTTTTAATAGAAGGATTTAAGACTGCACCAATATAATAAATATCAGGAATAAGAAAAAAAAATTTAAACTTTTCAAACATGATTGTAACAACATCTTTATATTTTATATTTGATTTTAAACCATAAAGTAAATATGAAATTTCAGCTATATGAGTTAAATCATTACAAACTGTTGGGTAATAAGATCATGAAAATTCAATAGTGCAGTGTAAAATTTAATTTTTTTAAAAGTTCAGAAATTTATTTCCAATGTTCGTCGGTTAACATATGAATCACGTTCTTACAATGAGCATTTGAAACATGTGTTATGAGGTCTTTATACTTGTAACATTCTTTTAAAAATAAATAAGTCTAATTCCATCGTGTAACAACCTCACCTGGCATGAATTTTGGTCTCAAATTAAATTGTTTATATTTTTCTTTAAATTCTATTATTCTACTTTTTATATTATTACCATGAATAACTCCAACAGCTCTTCGGACAAGAGCTAATTCAGTTTCAAATAAATCAAGACCACTTTGAACAATTAAATTATAAATATAACAAACACAACGAACATGAAATATATCAGAAAGTGGCGGTTGTAATTCCGCTTTTAAAAGATCTACAACAACATTATTATTAGATACATTATCGAATGATATAGTAAGTACTTTTTTAAAAAGATTCATACATTTTGCAACAACACAAATAGATTCGCTTATATATTTTCCAGTATGACTTTGATCCTCGTCATACAGAAAAGAAATAATACGTTTTTTCATTCTAAAATTTTCATCAATCCAATGACAAGTAAGTGTTAAATAATCTCTACGTTTAAAGCATGTCCAATGTATGAAATAAAATTAACTAGACATGGAAGGTTAACGAACAAATGTTGCAAATAAATAACATACTCAGTATAAATTCTAAAAATATTGGCTCTACAAGTAGTACGAGAAACACCTTTAAATAAAGGATTATATACTATGAAGAAGAAGCAAAAGAAAACGGTAAACAACCTGCGACAACCATTTTTGCTAATTCAATGCGATCCTTCTTTGGATCGTACTTAACAAGCCCCGTTAATGGATTAATTTGTTGTTGACCGGGTTCTAAATAAGGGACTAAACCCCACTCTATTGGATGATCTTTCGTTAAATTCCTACCTATAGTGTCTGTTCCCCCGTCACCATCCCCTCTCTTATGTTTATAAGTTTTCCCACAAATATTACATCTAATTCTATCAGTGTCCACAATTCTATCATAAAACTTCCACACTTTACTTATTTTTTTCCTAATCGCTACTTCTACTTCTGGTAAAGGAGGTCTATCTCTACTACTAGTAGTACTAACATTGACAGAAGACACACTAGTAGGTGTAGGAGTTTCAGTTTCAACATTATCATATTCATTATCTTCTATTCCAAAATCTTCTTGCATTTGATCATAATCTATATTTTGATTAGATGATGAAGAACCTCTAGATTTTTTACCCCTTGAAGTTGAAACAGATTTACCTTTACCACCCAATCGGTTTAACAAATTCATTATAAAAAAATTAATTTAAATAATCAAAATAAATATGACAATTTAATAAAATAATTAGAGAATGAAACGACTGTACCAAACTTCGGGATTCAGAATTCAATTGAAACTCGAAGCTCGAAATCTTCCGTCTTGCTACTTTGAAAATTAATAATAATAATAATAACTTGAGAATTGATGATAGAGAGAATTAAGAGAGTATGAGAATTGAGAGAATTTTAGAGATAATTGTGTAATAAAAATGAAAGGAATATAGAGTATTTATAGATTTTTTAAAGGGTAAAAATGTAATTAATAAATAATAAATAAATAAAAACAAATGACCAACGATCAGTGGACTGTTGGCCCCCACTCCACAGCCCCTACCACCCAACGGTAACATTACCGTTGGGCATTTGCCAACAACCCAATTTTTTTATTAATGAACGTTATCGGACCGGTTAACCGGTAACAGACCAGTTTTCGTTACCGGTCCGAACCGGATTGTCTTACCGAATTTTTTTTCATAACCCGTGCGGGTTGGGGTTGGGCCCAAACCAATCCCCAACCCGTTAAGTCTTACCGGTCCGGATCGGACCGGTCCTCACCGGTCGATCGGTCCTAAACGGCCATCGTTAACCCGACGGTGAGATGTATACTCCCCATCCCCTTAATATTTATTTTTAACCCATAAGTTATTATATTTACACTTTAACCCAATTTTCTAACTATAAATACCTCATTTTCTCTTCATTTTTTTCATAAATCTTCCTACAATCTCTCTAATCTCTCAATCAATCTCTCTATAAGTCTACATTGTCTATTAAATATTCAATTTATTTATTCATTTGGGAGTAAAGTTGGCAACTAGCTTGAGAATCATCCATCGAGCAAGTTTCAATTTTCATCCTATCGATTACACGTCGACGTTACGTCGTCGTTTGGTACATTCGTTCCTTCATTAAATTATTATTGTTTCTTTATTTTATTTAGCGCACTTAATTTCATTATCTTTAACTAATTATTAGCATAATTAAAATGGAATCAATAAGAGGTATGCTTAAGGGTAAGGGTAAGACTTATTCTACTAGGGGTAACAAGGGTTGGGGTATTTCTTCTAGTTCTAGTCATTATATTCCTAGACAAGATTCTATTCCTAGACTGGATGATTTTGTTGATACTGAAGATTTTCCTAAAATACCATATGATTTAGATGAGGAGATGTTTTTTTGAAACTCAACAAAACTTCAATTTAGAAGATGATTTAGATGACACACCCACTAGTGCGCCTTCAACTGAAATGCCTCTTATTATCCCTAGTATGACACAAGGTCCAGCAAAACGACCATTAAAATCAGATGCATGACAATTTTTTTATTAGTGATGTAGATAATCAAGTAGCTATATGTAAAAATTGTAAAGGGGTTTATAATTTTAAAACTGGAAAAAGTCATGGTGGGGCGGGGATTTTAATGAAACACATAGCATAAAAATACCCAGCTAGGTATGCCCAATACAAGGCTCAAAAACAGGTTGCGCAAGCACCCTCTCCATCGGGACAAGATTCACATACTGTCCCGGATCAAGTACAATGTCAAATTAACCATGTGACGGGGGGAATTATAAGCCTTAAATACGATAAACATAGAGATAATGAAGCACTAGCAAAATTAGTTATTGTGGAGGGTTTGCCTTTTTCATTTCCTGAATCTCCTGATTTTATTCATTACATTAGAGAAATGTATAATCTTGCTTTTAAGGTTTTCCTAGCTCAACTGTTAAGAGAGATGTATTTAAATTTGCACATGAATATCAACAATATTTAGGTTACTCATTATATCATTTTAATGGCAAAGTGGCTATCACTTCTGATATAGACCGTAGTACTAACAGTCATGATTATTTAACGATAACCTGTCATTGGATAGATTAATAAATGGACTATGCAAAAATGTATTTTAACGTATAGATATACAGATGTAAATCACTTATTGAAACTATTTATGATTGTATAGCAGTACTACCACCTCCAAATCCCAAAAATCTAAATGACCCACCACCTATTGAACAAACTAAAGAAGTGTTGTCTAGCATAGAAAATGAATGCAAAAAAGTTTATAGGTATTATCACCAAGAAAGTGCAACCAACCGACTTCCATACCATCATCTTCTTCTTCAACACAACCTCAAAAAAGACATGTTGTTTCTGCGGCTAGTATTGAAAGCCTCAGAAATAGAATGTGCGGTGCTAACACTACTAACCAAATTGGCGAGTTTGATGTTTTTGTTTTACATGGTGCTTTACCGTACCAAACAGTTGACAATGAAGAAGGAAAAAAAGACTTGTTGAAATACTGGAGGGGGAATGAGAAGACATTTCCGACACTTTCAATGATGGCCCGAGATGTTTAGAACATTCAAGCGTCATCAACGACGTCTGAAAGCATTTTTTCTGCCGACAGATTTTAAATAGGAGAGCATAGACACACATTAGCCGGAGACAGTTTGGAGATTACAGTATTATTTAGAGATTGGATACGAGCGGAACGAAGAAGGGGCATCAATCGAAGATCAACGAAGAAGAAGACGAAAACTGCAACAACATCTTATCTGAAGGTATAAGTAGCGACGTGGAGCAATTTGACAAACAAATATCAATTCCAACCGAAGAACCACATGAATTATAAGGAAAATAGAACAAGTTTTTTTGAAAATGTAATTTCTTTAATTGCAATTTTACTATGTCATTTGCAACTTTTGAACGACACTACAAAATTATAATTTTGACAATTGTATCTGTATATTGTATTAGAAAAAAAAAAAATTCTATTAAATAATATAAGATGCACAAAAACAGTCTTGAGATGTTTATTATTACACTCTCTTATTCAATTATCGAGTTGTTTATATATATGTTATTTTTTTTAATTAAGTGGAAAAAAAAATCCCGCCCTATCCCGACCCAGCCCTATCCTGCACTGACCCCCTATCCAACGAGATCGGAATCGGAACGGGACTTGGTCTCATCCCGCTCGGACCCGGCCTACTAGTCTCGTCCCGTCTCCGCCCCGATCCCGCCAAACCCGCCCCAACTCGTTCCGGCCCACTGGCCACGACCAGCCCGTTTTAACAACTCTAATATTGTGAATTTAACTAGCAATCTAGCATACATATATATATATATATATGTGAAAGACTTGCAGTGGACCAACTTAACTACTTCTTCTGTTTCAAATTTTTTATCATAATTTTATTTTATACGAATTTTAAAAATAAAATGCTTTTCAAAGTTATGATTCTAAATTTGTCATAAAATTTATATTGTTATTAGGTTTTTGAAACTCGTAGACTATAAACAGGCTATAGGCTATATAACATTTGAAACCAAATTTCATTTGTAATTCTATTTTTTAATTCTCAACAAAATAAACAAATGAATAAATGAAAAGGGAGGAGAGAAGAAAATGAATTATTTCAAGACTTTGGATTCTTATGTTATGGGGTTTGGTGGGAAAGTTTGCCAAGTTTTCTTGAATTTAAGTAATACTATATTGAAACTATACTAACTTTTTATATTATTAAATTATCTAAATTAAAATTAAATTTAAATTTAAGTAAAGATTTTAAAAAAATAAATAAATAATTTTAAAAATAAAATAACTTACTTATTAGAATAGATTAAAATACACCCATTAATATTTAGTAGGAGTAATAGTTAAATCCAACATATGTTAGTTAAATGAGTTGGCAGAGGATTTAATAGAGCCAGAGTCTCGCCAAGATGTATGCTTATGGTGGGCCTTCGTAAAGCATTCGATACAGTCTCTTGGAGCTTCCTCGAATTGGTACTAAGAAGTCTAAAATTTCGCATGATTTACAGGATGGATCATGGAATGTGTTAGCTCAACCTCCTTCTCCCTTTCTATCAATGGTGAGCTACATGGATACTTCAAAGGAAAGCGCGGCCTAAGACAAGGTGATCCCATGTCCCCTACTCTCTTCATCTTGTGCATGGAATACCTCTCAAGGATGCTTAAAATGAAGGCCGAGTCAAGTGCTTTCTCATATTTTCCAAAGTGTAAGAAATTGGGCATTACTCATCTGGCATTCGCGGATGACCTCATGCTTTTTGCCAAAGGAGATATATCTTCAGTTGGGATTCTTATGAATTGTCTGGAAGAGTTGGAGGCTGCCTCAGGATTAACTCTTAACCCTGCTAAATCCTCTGTCTACTTAGCAGGTTTGCATTCTACAGTTCGGGACTTGATATTGTCCAGAGTGGGTTTCGCCATTGGAAGCTTTCCGGTACGATACTTGGGGATTCCTTTGTCCCCAATATCAGTCTCAGTGGATCAATTTGCCCCATTCATTAGTGCTATTTCGAATTACATTCAAAAATGGGGGCATCACACCCTTTCTTACGCCGTGTGGAACTAATTAGGTCGGTTTTCCGAGGGTTGAGAGCTTTTGGTTCCGAGCTCTTCCTATCCCGCCACTATTATCAACAAGATACGGCCCGCTTGTATTCGGTTCTTATGGAGGGAAACCACCAAGAGTTGGGATATCATTTGCTTGCCTCAATCGAAGGTGGCTTGGGTCTTATGAACATCAAGGAATGGAATCATGCCTTGCTATCCAGACGATTTGGCAAACTCACACTAAGGTGATTCTCTTTGGGTCCAATGGATCAATAGCCACTATTTGAGAGGTATTACAATTTGGGACTATGAGGTACGCCCTAGGGACTCCCTTATTCAAAAAGATTTGTGGGATTCGCGACAAATTCTTTTCTATCTTTGTAGCCATGGTGATGCTATTGACGCTTTACAAAATGTTGTGCCAACGGTATATTTGATTCAAGCTCGTGTATGATATCTTGCGACTCGCAAGCTAAAAGCCTTGGATGTCACAAATTTGGAAAGGCTTCATTCCTCCCAAATTCTCTTTTAATATGTGGCTGATTTGCGTAAAGCGGTTAGCTACAAAGGATACTTTATCATTTCTCAACTTGGAGGATAAATCTCATGTTCGCAAGCAAGCCGATTTAAACAAGGGAACACCTCTTCTTTGATCGCCTATACAAACATGATTTGGAAGAGCATAAAAGATTGGTTGGGTATTAGAAGAGAGATGACAACTATTGAAAGCTCCCTTAAATGGATTAAGAAAGAACACCGCGGGACAAGCATCCGAGCCAAAGCTATTTTGCTTACTTTTTGCATAATGGTTTATGAGATTTGGAGGGCAAGAAACACAATGCTCTTTGAAGGCACAAGCTTTCCGGTAGAAGTGGTCATTGCAAGAATCAAAACAACATCTTATAGAGTTCTCTATGATTTTATCCCCTCTTGTAATGGCACCTTTTGAGTGACCACCCCTCCCCTCTATCACTTCTTGTTTGCATTACGTTGAGGCTTGAGATACCTCAATGATTGATTGTAGCCACTTCCTTTTTTTCGTTATTAGTAATAATATTTGCATTTACCTAAAAAAAATGAGTTGGCAGACGTTATGTTTCTTGCATTAAAAAATAGATGACGTCATGTTTCCCACATTGAAAGGAGTTAGCCGCCGGCAGTTAAATATTTCGTAGGCGTTTCGCCATAGAAATAAAAAACAATTTTACTTTTTTTAGAATTTTTAAAGTTGGGATTGGAATTGTGTTTGACCATCGTTTTTGTAAATAATATTTGGTTGTTGGAATACACCGTGAGAAATATGTGTAGAGACAAGGAAATGAGAATGCAACAACAACAACAAGTGTGTTAGAAATCTGGAAATAAACAAACAAGTGAGCCTGCCGAGTCGACCAAATTCTTGATCTATCCTTAAGATAATATTGTCCCGTACATCTTTTCAACGGTTGTAATGACAACTTATCTCCCAAGATAAAACATCAATCAAACAAATGAGCAAAGAGAACTCAAGTGTTCGCTTGGGAAGAAAGATTTTTGAGTGTTTTGTGATTGCAAGAGAGGAAGACAATTTCAGAGAATTGTTTAGTGAATGTCAAAATGTGTGTTCTTGCAAATGAGCCAAAGGCCTCATTTTATAGTGCTGAGAAGATGACATTCCAATTGCCCATGTAATGACCTTGATTATGGAGTGTTAATTTAGCCAAATAACGGCTGAATTCATTTGGGATGTAATGGAGGTTTAATGCCTCAAAACCAACCCAATAGTCATGTCTTTTCGTCTCCCGTCGCAGCCTTTGGACTACCAGCGCCGCGGCGCCACAACTTCAGAGAGTTGGCGCCGCGGCCCGATAGGGCAACAACGATTAATGACTCATTTCATCTTTAAACACATTGTACACTTCTTTCATTTACCAACGTGAAATCAACGTCATTTGGCCAATAACCGTATATTACCTTACGTCTCAAACAATTCATATTTGTACCAATATCTCTTCCATTGAGAAAATATGATCCTTGGCATTACGTGTGCACGTGTGTGGAAACAAGGTTTCCCACGTGCGGGGCCCCAATTGTTCGAGGCATAATTAAATAGGATGAACTTTATTTCACGTTTAATAAATATTTCCAACAATCTCCTCTTGAAAGAGATTTTGGTGCACGCAACTGGTGTCTTTCTAGAAATCACTCGGTGGAACGATGTTGCATCTGAAGAGGTAGCCAGAGCTTTGAACCTTCCATAGTAGAATACCATCGGACATATTTACTGCGCGGTGAACGTGATGTCTTGAACCGTCAGTGTTTAGTATATGTCAAGACAATGGTACCAACACAATGCCTTTTCTACTCAATCTTTCTAGTGTTTTGTCCGTCGTGGGCCGTGGACACACTTGGATTCTTAAGTACGTTCATTTGAGGCGGCCTGTCCTCGTACTTAAATAGGTGGTCTCCTACAAGATATCCTGCAATACCCCGTTTCACGAGCATTGGGAACCATTAAAAGTTTCCCCAATCTAACCTCAATTGTTGAGGATCATTAAAGGTTTGGAAACTTATCCTTTACCCCTCTACAGGTAGCACTTTTTGTCTATCACGGGAATGGTCTTGGATTATGTTTCTTAAGAAGAAATCATTATCCAAAATCCTCTTGCTTCTACCGAAGCGCTCAACTGAACCATTACAGTTTAGTTTTCCCATTGAACCTTATCCCTGGGATCTCTAGTCCGTAAGGTTGGGTGTCCACTGCCCATTCCCCTAGACAGGCAGTTCATCCGATCTCTGGATATTCCCTTCGTCAAGGGATCTGCTATGTTTTCCTTAGTTTTTTTGTAATCAATGGAAATCACACCCGAGGTGATCAGTTTCCTAACAGACACATGTCTCCGTCGGATATGACGAGTCTTGCCGTTGTATATCGAACTTTGTGCTCTTCCTAGAACCGACTGACTGTCGCAATTGATCATTACAGAAGACACGGGTTTATCCCAACATGGGACATCTTCAAAGAAACCATGAAGTCATTCAGCTTACGGATGAGTCTTGCCAATTTATTGACTGCATACGCGATATCAGATCGAGTGAAGTTTGTGATATATATCAGACTCCCAATCTCCTGCGTATCGCTCCTGGCGTACGGACACACCAAGATCAGTCTTTTGACTTCTATCCAATGGTGTCGTTACCGGTGAACTGTCGAACATCTCAAATTTCTTCAGCACATCCTTGATGTAGTGAGATTGAGACGAGACCAATTCGTTAGTTGTCTTAGAGATCTTGATCCCTAAGATAACATCTATGACTCTCATATCTTTCATGTCAAAATATTATTTTTAACACTTTCTTAGTCTCTTAGGATTACCCTAGGACTGCACCCAGTGATCAACAAGTTGTTTACATAGAGTAATGTAATGCCTAATGAATCGGTCATTACTTATGCCTAATGAGTCGGTCATTTTCTCTTCATGCAAACACACTCGTCTTACTTGTTAATAGAGACCCCTTTCGATAGTAGGGTACTATCAAATTTCTCGTGCCTTTATTTAGGGCATGTTTCAGCCTGTACAATGATTTGACAAGCAGACAGACCTTTGTCTCTTATTCTGGAACCACATACCCCTCTAGTTGGTCTATGTATATTTCTCCTTCCAAATCATCATTTAAGAAGGCAGTCTTAACATCCATTTGATGTATTTCAAGATCCCTCAAGGCGGCGATAGTTGTGAAAATATGTATGGATGTCTTAGGTTAGTACTTGTCTATAGACCCATTGACATTATTGGTTCTCAACTTCTGCTTTGTAGCGTTTGAATGCTTTAAGGGCTGCATCTTTGTTTCTTAGTAAGTAAATGTAACAAAACCTTGTTCCATCATCCATGAAAGTCACAAAGTACTTGTTCCCCCCTCTAGTTTGAGCGAACTTCAAATCACATATATCAGTGTGTATAAGTTCTAGAGGAGCGGTTTTCCTTTCGACGGATCTAAAGGGACTCTTGGAAAGTTTTGTCTCTATGCACATGTCACACTTATGTTGAGAGTTTATGTCGATAGACAACAACGATTCCAACTTTACTAACCTTAATATAGATTGATAGTTAACTCGTCTAATCTATGGTGCCATAAATTAGAAGACACAAACAGGTAAAAGGAATGCTCAGTTTTATTGATAATAGAAGACAGTACAAGTACAATATTTGCCTTAAAGAGGCCTTCACAGGCGAAGCCTCTTTCTAGCATTATATGTGTAGCATTAACCTTAAGGAGGCCTTCACATGCGAAGCCCCTTCCTACAAATGTTTCATTTTTAGTGATTACAAACTTATTAGCCTCTAACACTAGTCTAAAACCAACATTCACTAATAAATTTCCAGAAATTAGATTTCATCGAATTTCTGGGACATGCATCACATCTTTGAGAATCAGCTCTTTTCCGGACGTCATCTTAAGGATTACCTTTTGTTAGGTATATTTTATATACACTTTTTGAGTCATTTTTAGTTAGTATTTTACCCGTTTTTGTCTAAATATGTGTCGTGTTAGGATATTTTTTCTTTCTTTTGAGTTACAGTGGTTTAAAAAGACAACGTGGAGAAAAGAAGCAAAAAGAGGGCAGAAAGGAGGTTCCCGAGCCAAAAGAGACGAAATTTGGCATCCCAGACGAGAACAGGGCGGCGCCGTGGCGCCAATCCATCAGAGACTGTAGGGCCACGACACCTAATGTATTGAGAAGCTGCAGGAGTTTCGGCTCCACGACACCATTCTGCAGGTCCGTGGCGCCAACGCGGGAATTTTGCCAAATCCGAGAAGGAATGGGCCAAGGCATAGAAGGAAAAGTGGGACACGTTTTGGGAGGCTATAAAAGGCCCTTTGGGCAGATTTTTCAAGGGTGACACTATCCCTAATTCATCACATAACATAATTTCTTGGAGGCTTCAAGATTAAAGACTTGTTCTTAAGTAATTTTCTTTCTTTACTTTATTTACTTTCAGTTTATGTTGGATATTCTTTTGGTTCTTAGCATGTCTATGGCTAGGAGCTAAACTTTATTTAGGGCTTTCCTTTCGAATCGCTTGAACCTCGTCTTTATGACTTAATGCATTAATTTGGTTTTCTCTTCATATAGTTAAGATTTATTCAATAGTTGTTTTGATTGCTTGGTAATTAACTGATCACTAGTTATCATCACTTATATGATTTCGAATCGAAATCCGAAAGGGGGGATTTGAATATGCTATAGTTGAATAAACATAGGTTAAAATCGTGGACGAAAATACTCCGATACTTGTGTAGTTTTATAGGTTATTGTTCTTAATCCTCCTATGTGGTAAAATCTGTCATAGAAATATAGAAGATTTCTGCACCGGAGTTGAGTGTTTATATATCCTAACCAGAATATAAAACGGTTTAGTTAACCTGCTATCCTAACATAGAAGAAAAACCTTTATTATTGCATTAAAGATTAAGGCGAGTGGATAGTTGAGGAGATTGGAAGCCCTATTTCCACCATATCTGATTAAAGTAAAGTAATTTAGTTAACTGTTACAATTGTTCAGTAGTTCATAGATAAAAACCACAACAAAATATCGACAGCCAAATAGATACCATAGGATATATGTTTGGTAATTGAACATTAATCCCTGAGGACGATATTCAGTCTTACCTAGACTATATTACTTGTAACGATACGTACACTTGCGTTAAGCGTGTGGAAAATCGCTAACAAGCTTTTGGCGCCGTTGCCGGGGATTGGCGTAGTTCAATATCAATTTATCTATTCTTAATTTCTAATTTGGTTTTTCTTTTTATTTTCTTTTATTTGTGGAACCGTGCGCTGTGATTTGTTTGTTGGTTTTGACCCATCTCAGGGATTCAGCAAACATGGACTACCACTATCACGGGTTAAAGAATTATCAACAGCAATGTAACCCTCATGTCCCACAGGAAGAGCAGAAATGGGTTGTGAGCGGCCATACTCAGGCTAACTAAGCACCAAACTCAGTTCATGGATGAGACAAGAGTGTCCCTAAAGAATTTGGAGACACAAATAGGACAACTCGCGGGCATGCTGAGCAACAGAATACAAAGGAATCACCCTGAAAATATTGGGGCGAATCCAAAAGAGCAGTGTCAGGAAGTTGATCTAAGGAATTGAGAACACACACCACCACCGTGTTCGGAGAAGGAAGAATCAGAAGGATCGCAGGATTTCCAGCGCCGCGGTGCCATTGAGCAGGGCCGCGGTGCCGAAACATTAGATGACATAATGATTGCTGGAGACCTTCATCCGAAGCAAGGGACATTGCCAGCAGCTGTTGGAAATCCTCAGGTTAAGATACCATATCCTCAGAGGCTAAAGACAAGTTCCCTTGACAAATAATTCTCTAAATTTTTGGAAGTTTTCAAACAACTGCAAATCAACATCCCATTTGCTGAGGCTCTAGAGCAGATGCTGAGTTACGTAAAGTTCATAAAGGAGATTCTCAGTAAAAAGAGGAGGTTAGATAACTATATAACAGTGGCGTTGACTGAGGAATGCAATGCCATCCTACAGAGGAAGCTACCTCAGAAGCTGAAAAATCCAGGGAGCTTCACCATCCCTTGCACTATATGGAGGTTTGAATGTCAGAAGGCCTTGTGTGATTTGGGGGCAGGTATAAATCTGATGCCCTATCTGGTGTTTTGCAAACTTGGAATGGGAGAGGCACGACCTACAAATATCACTTTGCAGCTAGCTGATCGCTCCATCGTCCATCCTAGAGGAGTCATCGAGGATGTGTTGGTTAAAGTGGACAAGTTTATCTTCCCTGCTGATTTCATCATCTTAGACATGAAAGAAGATGAATTGATTCCCATTATTCCTTGGCAGACCATTCCTAGCCACAGGACAGACACTTATTGATCTACAAAAAGGTAAGCTGAGACTTCGTGTTCAGGAAGAAGAAGTGATTTTCAATGTATTCCAAGCAGCAACCTTCCCAAAGGCAAGTGACAATTGTTATTCTATTGATATGATTGAAGAAGCAGTTTCTTAAAACTGCTTCAGAAGTGCAGATGCTCTTGAAGAAGTGCTGACCCAATGGGGTGAGGATAGTGGCAATGACCCAAAATTGATAGAGTATGCAAATTGGATGGATTCTTATGAGCCATGTTACAAGAAGAAATATGAAGGGCTCGGGCAGATTCCAGAGAGAGCAGTGCCATCCACAAAAAAACTCCAGAGTTAGAATTGAAGACTCTACCAGATCACTTGCAGTATCGATATCTGGGTGAGAACCAATCTTTGCCAGTGATCGTATCATGTCATCTATCCACAGTGGAGGTTGAGAAGCTGCTGAGAGTGTTGGATGAATTCAGATACAACGCTTATGAGAATGCAAAGATCTACAAGGAAAAGAACCAAGACATGACATGATAAGAGCTTGGTCCCTAAAGATTTCCAATCAGGATAACAAGTGCTCTTATTCAACTCAAGGTTGAGACTTTTTCCAGGCAAGATCAAATCTCGATGGTCAGACCCATACACTGTTGAAAAAGTATTTCCCTATGGTGCAGTTGAAGTAAGAGGGAGAGAGGGAGCCTCATTCAAAGTGAACGGACAGAGGTTGAAACCCTACTTGATCAATGACATGGAACATGTGAGCTCTGTGACCAATCTCAAGACAATATAAAGAGGAATCGGCGTCCGGCTACAAGACATTAAAGACAGCGCTTGTTGGGAGGCAACCCAACACTTTAGAAAGTTTGTTAGTTTTTCTCATGAACAGACTCACAATTTTGAAATCCCAGGAAAATCACGGACTAGAAGCAGAGAGGGAGCTACAGGAAAAATGGTGCCGTGGCGCCAGACATCAGTGTCGCGGCGCCTAAAGATCAGAGAGCCCGCAGAAGTTTGGGCGCCACGACTCCGAAATGCATGGCCGCGGCGCCTATCGAAGATTCTCTGCCATGCACTATTAACCACCACCACCATTTTAAACACAAGTCTGTAAGTAGTCCTATTTTTTTTTTGAGTCTTGTACACATTGGGGACAATGTGTGATTTAAGTTTGGGGGGTTCTTAGTTTATTTTGTTTATTTTTGAGTCTTTTTTTTATGTTTTATATGTCTAATTTTTTTTATTATGATCATGCGTGTTGTAGTTACTTGAAGCGCCTAGTGAAGTAAAGTGGGATAATGTAATGGAATTAGAAGCAGAAAAATCTGAACGCTTAAGTTAGGTATGCCAATGACTCATGAAATCAAAGTATTTGGGGGTATCTGTGCTTGATTTATGCATTGTTAATGATAAAGCCTATGTGTCTGCTTGCTTGTTATTAGAGGCGAAATAGTTAGGATGTACATGTTAGGGAGATGACTCAGACATTTCTTTGTTAGCCCTTCTTACCATTCACTGCCTATCTCTGACAATAAATTGTATCCCTGGTCAGCCTCTTTTAGCCTAAAATAAGATCTTTCTTTGACACCCTATAATTACATGTTTGTGCCATAAGTGAAAAAATGAAGATGTTTGGAATGAAAAGTGTTGAAAAATAGACAAAAAGATAGTGAACAAATTTATGCACCCCAATGAAAATAAATAGGCAAAATCCTAAGTTTGGGGTGCTTGTTATTCATAATGCACCCCATTCTCTCAAAACAAGAGAGGAAAAAGATAGGTATGAGGTTAGAAAAGGAAATCAAAAGGAAGGAAAAGAGTTGAAAGAAAAAGAGCTTATGGTACGTAATTTGAGCCTAAATGCCTATTTTTACCTACCCTTGCCTAAGCCTACATTACAACCCTGAAAAGTTCTGAAGATATCTAGTATGTGTATCTATGATTAGTGGAGAATAGCAAGTGAACATGTCATAAAATTTTGAATTTGACATGCATATGTTAAGTATTCCTACTTCCATTGAGCATGATTGAACTGAGTTTGCGAAATATCTGACTTGAGAGTTTAGAATGCTAAAAGTCCATGCTATACATGTTCCTGCACCGTGGCTCCAATCCATCAGAGAATGCAGGGCCACGGCGCCCAATGTATTGAGAAACTGCAAGAGTTTCGGCGCCAGTCTGCAGGGTCGTGGCGCCAACGCGGGAATTTTGCCAAATCCGAGAAGGAATGGGCCAAGGCATAAAAGAAAAAGTGGGAAACATTTTGGGAGGCTATAAAAGGCCCTTTGGGAAGATTTTTCAAGGGTGACACAATCCCTAATTCATCACATAACATAATTTCTTAGAGGCTTCAAGATTAGAGACTTGTTCTTAAGTAATTTTCTTTCATTACTTTATTTACTTTCAGTTTATGTTGGATAATTTTTTGGTTCTTAGCATGTCTATTGCTAGGAGCTAAACATTATTTAGGGCTTTTCTTTCGAATCGCTTGAACCTCGTCTTTATGACTTAATGCATTAGTTTGATTTCTTCTTCATATAGTTAAGATTTATTCAATAGTTGTTTTGATTGCTTGGTAATTAACTGATCACTAGTTATCATCACTTATATGATTTCGAATCGAAATCCAAAAGGAGAGATTTGAATATGCTATAGTTGAATAAATATAGGTTAAAATCGTGGACGGAAGTACCCCAGTACTTGTGTAGTTTTATAGGTTATTGTTCTTAATCCTCCTATGTGGTAAAATCTGTCATAGAAATATAGAAGATTTCTGCACCGGAGTTGAGTGTTTATATATCATAACCAGAATATAAAACGGTCTAGTTAACCTGCTATCTTAAATAGAAGAAGAACCTTTATTATTGCATTAAAGATTAAGGCGAGTGGATAGTTGAGGAGATTGAAAGCCCTATTTCCACCATATCTGATTAAAGTAAAGTAATTTAGTTAACTTTTACAATTGTTCAGTAGTTCATAGATAAAAGCCACAACAAAATATCGACAGCCAAATAGATACCATAGGATAGATGTTTGGTAATTGAACACTAATCCCTGAGGACGATATTCGGTCTTACCTAGACTATATTACATGTAAGAATACGTACATTTGCGTTAAGCGTGTGGAAAAATCGCTAACACGTTTCCTACCCCCAGCACCTCTGAAGATAAGTTATTCCCCATGAATAACTTCTTATCTGTGACTGATGTATACGTGGAGAAAGAGTCTTTATTGGAACAAATGTGACGGGTAGCACCCGTGTCCAACCACCATTGCGTCGGATTCTCAACAATGTTTGCTTCTAGCACCACTGCTGAGAATTCTTCAATCATATCATCTAAGAGCGTGTCTTCGACGATGTTTACATTATCCTTGTATTTATCATGTTTTTGTTTGAGGCGGTCTTTGGCCATATGACCAACTTTACCACAATAGTTGCATGTTCCCTTAAACTTTTCAGTTGTTTGGGACTGACCATCCTTGTGGAACTTCTGTTTTTTGCTTGGATTCCCTTTGACTTTCGTCAGATTTGCCTTAGACTCAGCGGATAGTCTCCCCTTTGGCATGACCTTATTATTGTCCTCTTGGATCTGGAGTTTGACAATAAGTTCGTCTAAGGTCATTTCATTCGTTTTGGGTTTCAAGTAGTTCATGAACTCGGTCCACGAAGGAGGTAGTTTTTCGATTAATGCCCCAACCAAGAATTGCTCGTTGGGCTTCAATCCTTCCAATTTTAGGTGATGAAAAATCATTTGGAATTCCTGGCCTTGGATTGACACACTTTTGTTATCCACCATTTGAAATTTCAGAAATTTCTCAATGATGAACTTCTTACTACCCGCATCTTGGGTGTTGTACTTCTTTTGTAGTTTGTCCAATAACTGCTTGGTAGTTTCAACGGTACAATATACCGTGTAGAGAGGATCAGACAAACTGTTTAGAATGTAGTTCCTGCACATGAAATCACTGTGTTTCCATGCCTCATGAACCATCTTCATGTCGCCATCAACATGGTTACCTTGGCCCCCTCCCGCCAAATTATTTGGCTGAGGGTCCGTGTCATCCCCAACTTGTGGAGGGTCTTCGGTTAGGAAACGTTTGTCCCATAACTGTCAAGAAAAATAACATTTTTTGCTGCCATCGCTTGAAATGTGTACCCATGAACTTTTCGAGACGTTCATGATGAAAACCAGCGGGGGTTGGAGCAGGAGTACTACCTTGACCAGTAGCAAAGGCGTTGTAAATACCTTGAGCAGGAGCATAGGCGTTGTGAACACCTTGAGGAGCAGTGGGGGCACTAGTTGTGCCAAATGTATTGTTGACACCAGTTGTGCCAAACGTAGCAGGTGGAAGGCATTTGGAATGCCTGAATTAGTGGGGAAGTAGGCAGAGTCATTGCCTTGAGGAGTGTCCGAATTTTCAGCGTTAATTTGATCTTCAGCAGACATTGTTGTTGTTGAAAACAACGAATATTATCTTAAGCTTGTGGAAAATATGTGTAGAGACAAGGAAATGAGCATGCAACAACAACAACAAGTGTGTAAGAAATCTGGAAATAAACAAACAAGTGAGCTTGCTGTGTCGACCAAATTCTTGATCTATCCTTAAGATAATATTGCCCCGTACATCCTTTCAACGGTTGTAATGACAACTTATCTCCCAAGATAAAACATCAATCAAACAAATGAGCAAAAGGAACTCAAGTGTTCGCTTGAGAAGAAAGATCTTTGAGTGTTTTGTTATTGCAAGAGAGGAAGACAATTTCAGAGAATTGTTTAGTGAATGTCAAAATGTGTGTTCTTGCAAATGAGTCAAAGACCTCATTTTATAGTGTTGAGAAGATGGCTTTCCAATTGCTCATGTAATGACCTTGAGTGACCATGTAATGACCTTGATTATGGAGTATTAATTCAGCCAAATAATGGCTGAATTTATTTGGGATGTAATGGAGGTTTACTGCCTCAAACCAGCCCAAGAGTCATGTCTTTTCGTCTCCCGTCGCAGCCTTTGGACTACCAGTGCCGAGACGATTAATGACTCATTTCATCTTTAAACACATTGTTCACTTCTTCCTTCATTTACCAACGTGAAATCAATGTCATTTGACCAATAACCGTCTATTAACTTACGTCTCAAACAATTCATATTTGTACCAATATCTCTTCCATTGAGGAAATATGATCCTTGACATTACGTGTGCACGTGTGTGGAAACAAGATTTCCCACGTGCGGGGTCCCAATTGTTCGAATCATAATTAAATATGATTAACTTTATTTCACGTTTAATAAATATTTCCAACATGCACTTTTCTTTAAAAAAATATAAAATATAATTTATACCATTAATTTTTAAAAAACTAGCAAAATCACCCAAAATAATTAATAAACATAATAATTTCCAGTATCCTTATAAAGACAATCTGAAATCATTCAACAAATTAATTTACTTTGCATATTGATTTAACGTGTGGTTGCAGGGGTGTTAACTCATGTATTATAAGCTATTTTGCATTACAATGTTGTTTTTCAGACCATGCAAGATCATAATTTGTAATTTGAGCTTGTTCACTAATGCATACGACCTTTTTTATATCCCTCCGATCATGAAACTCATCAGTCGAATTTATCACAAGGTCAAATTTATAAAAATAAAAAAATAGGGTAAATTTTAAAAAGTGAAAGATAAAAGCAATGACCAAAAATAAAAAATGAAAATTGTGAAAATAAGATTTGGGGTATTTTCAAATTCTATAGCCAAACAATAATTTCCAAAAAAAAAGGTGAAAAAAAATCTGAAAAAAGTAAAAATTATCTATGGCCGGATCTGCACGGAATGTTTTCATTAAGTTTATTATAATTAAATAATTTAATAAAACAATAATACTTGTTAATTAATTACTAAAAATTAACTTATTATACATCTATTAACTTGGTACAAATATTAAAAGGGAGTAAATTTTTACAGAACCGACATGTGTTTATATTGATTTGAGCATCTTGCCAGTTTCCCACAATCATATTCTATTCTTGTATTTATTCAATTATATATTCTAGAACGACACTATTTGAATTAAATAAAAGCATATTGTTTCTTTGTGCATATTCTATCATATCGGAAAATACTTTTGAGACCACTAAGTATAAATGTATAGTGTTTAAACAATGGTGTTACCAGATCTATTACATTTTGATTCGATTCTGTATTTATTTAACAAATTTTAAAGTGATATTTTGACAACTTGCATCTTTTAAATTCATCATGTCTCTAAATTATGAATCTGCTTTTGCCACGAGAAAATTAAATTCATTTCTAGCTAGTCCATGAAATTGTTGCATTTTTTTGTTGTTGTTTCAATCACTACTCATGAAGTCAATTTTAAGCAACTATAGGTGTGTACAAAATGCCACCTAACAAGTTTTTGTTGGAATGTAATAAAATTTATTTTCCAATTGCATTATGTACCTAGTTTTCTAAGTATTTAATATAGATATCGTCGGGGTCCGGGACAACACTTCAATAAAATAGAAAACTTTAAGAATAAATGCAGCGGAAATATAAAGAACACAAATATTTAATATTTACATAGGTTATATTGATTATATAACCTATGACGGTCAGTGACCGAAAGTATTGTATATATTTATATACAATTGAATAAATTCATTCTTTACAATATTACAAAATAATACAAAAAGAATTAAAAAGTTGAAGTCGCAGATGATTTCTGCCTGAAAAATCTACCTAAATAGACATAGTCAACATCTCATTACAATTGCTTCAATAAAAAACAAATCTAGAATCTGGGCAGCAATTATAATGTTGGATAGAATGTTGTCGACACGCTCGGGCAACACTTGTGATCCAGTTTTCTGACGAATATATCGGAGAGCTCTCTTGATATTTTTTCTAACTTTTTCTGGCTATTGATTCACTGATGCAGCCTCTCTATTTATAGTAGAGGATCTTCCTTGAAAATCTCATTGAATCGTTGTAGAGTTTGAGGAAAATGTGGACAGCCGATAAGGTTTGTTGGAGAAGATTGTGGAGCAAGATCCTCTAACTTCTTGGAATTTCCCCCCAAGCTTAGCAACAACTTTTACTTAGTCTTCCCATATTTTTTATCAGCTCCAAAACTCCTTGCCAAGTCACTTTACCATCGTGGTGAAAATCCCACAAGATTTGCTTCAATTTCGTGAAGTAAGACAAAACTGTTTCACAAAATATTGGTCCGAATGTCGTGAAATTTGTTCCAACATTTCTGATTTTAACTTAGAACTAAAAATGATATGTTGGGCAAAATGTCACAACACCAAACCCAACATTAACATTCTCTCCCTTTTTTCATTTCTTCACAAAACTTAATTTATTCTGTGTAAGTGACTTTCAACAATGTCATTGATGTTGTCCCAACATCTATGATTACAATAATGCTCTCCTTAACCTGTGATGACATATAAACACAACATATATAAGCAACACATATATATACCATACATGTAGGATTAGAAATACTAAAACATAGCCTTTTAACTACATCATCCAAAACAAAACAATTTGTCAAATCATTGTTTTACATCCCAAATTTTCAAAACAAACAGTAGCCATCATTCCACATTTTAACAACAGCAACAACAACTCTCCCTTGCATGTCATACATCAGTAGTAGCTTCCAGCCGCTTTCTACTTTTGCATGACTTCAGCTCTGCATCAACCGCAGTCTCTATGCTTCTTCCTCAGCTCCCTCTGTATCGTCATTTTCCATGTCTCCCTCAGTCACAAGCAACATCTTCACCAGTAGAAACAACATCATTATCTCCCTCTTTTTGTGAAGAAAGCAATAGCAGGAGATAGTCGCGTGCTTGAACCAAGGCCTCCCTCATAGTATCAATCTCAGAAATTTGGTGATTGATTTTTGTAATTTGATCCATAAGCCATTCAGTCGTCATTGTAGATTTTCATGATTTAGTGTTTTCAGAAATGTTGGTGACATTTCTTCCAACATCTATACTACTTCTTTCCAATTTTCAGGGTAGATCAATGACTCTTTCTTTGCTTTTCAAAATTGCTTTATTTACTGTGTATAACTCTGGATTTTCCCTAATATGTCCTTCTTCTTAGGTTGAAAGCCTTGTGTAGTTAGGACTTTATATATCAAAGAGGGAAAAGGTAGGATTGAAGCTGATTCTTTTTGTACCAAGTTAACAACTTGATAGAAGATTATTCTGCCCAGATAAACTCTCAAACCTTTACCAATTTTGTACATCAGGTTGACTTGTTCTGTAGTTACAATTGATTCATTCATCGATGTAAGCCAATTGTGTATAACAATTTTGTGTAGAGTGGCAAGTGTCAATTTAGAAGTTGGACATCTAGATATCTAGTTATGCATTATACCTCATGTGAGGTATTTAATTACTTCATCTCTATTGTCCACTGCAGGGTCAGTTTCTCTATCATTCTCCTCATCATTTAATTCCATATATTGGTTTATAATAGCAGGTGTGAAAGAATACATTCTGTTACAGAGATATACTTTTTCAAATTTTTTTGAGTTGGTATCTTCTAAAACAGATTCTAAATTAGCATAAAACAACCTGACTATTTTATCAACATAAGATCCTTTGTTTGTGACAAATCCTAGGAGTTGTCTTTTCTTTAAGAACTCTATCAAGTCATATTTTGAGCAAGAGGCAATGTCTAATATTTTTTCAGACCTAATGATTCTATTTTTGTATCAGTCCCAATTATCAGAGCTAGCTTTAGAATAGAAGTTTTATGAGAAAAAAGATACCTCTTGGTCAGAGTCTGATTCTGTTTCGCTGGCGGAGGATTGTGTTGTAGACTCTTCTGAGGTCTGTTGGAAGGTAGGAGAATGTGCCTCTTCAGAAGTTGACTGAGATATTGTGACATCTGGGGTAACATCTGGGACAATACTTGATATTGTAGGTCTGGGAATTCCCTTTGGAAGGAACTGTTTCATTGGTGTTTCATCATGAAATTCCCTTTCTAGTGGCACATCTTGATGTTCAGAGGCAGTAGTTTCCAGTGGCACATCAGCAAATTCTTCAGGAGCAGCAAATTCTTCAGGTTCTCCTTGGATTTCTTCAGAAGACATCTCAAAATCCATGTCCTCTGAATCACTACTCGAGCAGGCACGAACCTTGGTCTCAAACCTGGATTTCTTGGTGACAGGTTCCGGTTTGACAATTCTATCAAACACCCTACTTAACTCTAGTGACCCGTTTGGTCGTTTAACACTTTAAAACTACGAAAAGGGTATAAGACTATAGGGTATTTAGTATATGATTTTTAATAGATGAAATGGGCAGAAATTTAATTAAGTAAGTAAGTGGGCCAAGCCCACTACCCTTTTGATAGGGCACATAAATTACAAAAGAAAGTGGGGAGGGGGAACAACGAGCAGCCAGGAGGAAAAAGAAAAGAAGACGAAGCTGATAGATGGATGAATATACATTTGATGGCCAGTTCATTCTGGTCTGTAACAACACAACCTGAAAGGATGCCATTCCTAATAGGAAGTTTTGGTATTTTTTATTCAAAGAAGGCAACGAAGGAGAGGAAAGCACAAACGGGAAAGAAAGGTAAACGCGCAACGACTTTAGCTCTAGTGCGCTCATCCGCTGCTTGTTGCGCGAAGAAAAAAAAGAAAGGGAGGGGGACACATCACACAGATGAGAGGAGAAAGAAAGAAAGAGAGGAAAAAGAAAGAAAACCCTAGTAGCTAGAAGAGGAGAGGGAGCAACCCTGAACATCACCCTATTACACAAGATTTAAAGTCAAATTCAGAGGTTCTACGCAAAGGGAAGACATTAGATTGATTGTTCGTGGCACCCGCTCGACATCGAGGAAGGTTATGGTTTACTTTAGTTAGATTTCGATTAGAAAATCGTATGTAGATATAGGAATTGACAGGGATAGCATGCTAGAACGTCGGGCAGGAAAGGTCGGCACCGCGGTGCCGTCCTTGTTGACACCCAATTTTGACCTATCTTTTGGACATTTCTTGCAATTTTAAGTGTTTTAGGACACCGCATTTTAATCATCATTTTTTGGCATTTTTGTATATTTTTTACCTAATATTCTATGTTGTTTTATTTTTATAAATTGGCATCACGTTTTTACTTTAATTAGGTATTAAACATTTTCAAATATTATGTTATTATTATTGCGCAATCATTTTATTTTAGTAATTTTGCATCTCTTTAAATAATTAATTGGCATAATGTTTTAACTTTTAATTAGGCATTAAATATTTCTTAAATATTGTATTTTATTATTATTGCATCGACATTTTCATTTTGATAATTTTGTATCTTTTGAAATAATTAATCCGTTTTGCATTTTTTGTCAAACCCGTCCAGTCCGATGCACAATCTGGATCAGTCCAATCCGCCAAAAACCGAAGCTCAAACCGAGGTCCAATACACCTTTCATCTATTTTCCCCCGAAATACCAAACCCTAAACCTAAATATCTACCCTATAAATAAAACACTACCCCTCATTCTAAACACTTCCTTCAGCCGCACATCTCACTTTTGATATATTCATTTCCCTCATCTTCTTCATTCCCACACCCCACCAGCACTCTCTTAAACCTCACCCTCTCACCCGTCGAACCCCACACCCCATCACCACTGCTCACCGTCGAACCCCACACCCCGTCACCACTGCTTCCCGTCGAACTCCCCACCTACTTCACGTCGGTTCCTCTGCCTCGCCGGATTTGACTACTGGCGACTGGCGGAGAGGGTGTTGGGTTCAGAATCACCTATTTTTGTATTGTGATATATTTTATATGGTTTGTTTGCTCGATTTGAAACTAGTGTTGCCGCCGGAGCTCCGACTCCGGCGACCGTTGTTTACTGTTTCTATTGTTTTCACCTGTTGTTGGACTAATTTTGGTGTTTTGTCCCACCCCCCTTTATTTGTTGATTTTTTGCACTGCTTGGGGGTGCTCCGATGACGTTTTGAGCTTTCTGGCTAACCACAACTGTTGTGGTTTTTCCACTGCTCCTATTGTTTTACTGTTCTCCGACGACCTGAAATTACCGATGAACTATATTGATGTTGCTTCTACTGATTAGCGGACTGTTTGGTGTTCGCCATGTGAACTATGCTTGGCTACTGCTCGGACTGATTTATGGCCTTGTTTCTACTGATTTTGGCATTTTTTTGCCGGTTGTCACGCTTTTTTACTACTCTATTGCTCACTTGGGAGGCTTTTCACTGTATGGGGACTGTTTTACCCCTCGTACTATTTTGCTATACTGATTTTGAACATATTGCTACATTATTGGTATTTACTGATTTGAACGGATACTACATTGGCTAATGAAAAAGTTATCCGTCGATTTTTGAGGCCTCCACAGTTGCAAAGACGGAAAATAAAATAAAAATGAATCTTTCTGGACAATGATGATTTCTTCCACTTACACCGGATAACCAACATGCGCTGGCGGGGCGAATTTTTGCAGCCGGACTTATTTAGGATGTCCCACTTTATTTTTTATATCTGAGCCCTCAGCGTTTAAAACTATTACTGTTTTGGCGCGGATTTGAAGGTTTTTGTTTATTTTATTGTCTCTAACAATATTGGTCGATGAAGGAATCTTCGTCTGATTTCCAAGGCCTCCCCTGTACAAAAGACGAGTTTATTTTTTTGGCTTTACTTATTAATTCTTGCTATTACTTTAAAATTATTTATTCTATTACTAACACTTTTACTAAGTGTTTGTGCAGGTACCCGGAGATCATCTTGTGCAGAAGGCCTAAAAAGGGCTAAAAGATGTCCCGGAGTTTATTTCGATTTTAGCTTTATTATTATGTATTGCATTCCATTGTAATTGTAAATTATGAAAACTGCTTAGAATATGTAGAACAAAAAGGCAATAAATAATTAACATAGGTTTGAACGGATAACCGCAAGTTAGCAGATCTTAAAGGATGCCTAACCCCTTCCCTTTAGGATAATAAAGAACCCTGATCCATAATCTCATTAATTTCGCAGACCATTAAATGGAGATTAATTGCCGTATTTTTTATTGCAATAAATCAAGTGTCCTAATTCACTTAAATAATTAGGTGGCGACTCCTCAAAATCAGCATGTTTGCTTCATCCAGGGAACCGCGCCAAGAACAATGTTGCGGATACCGTTCAGACCCCCGAGGTAAAAAACGGGCGCGATAACATGGCGACTCCGCTGGGGATATCAGGTTCTTGATCATAGCAAACCCAGGTTAATTAAATATTGCGCTTTATTTTGCTTTTATTTGTTGTAAATGTTTTATATTGTTTGCTTTTATTTTGTAATTAACTACTTTAATTGCTACATTCTTTTACTGCTTTCCTTAAATTGTCATTCCGCTCATATTTCCTCCATTCTGGAAAATTGACACTATCACACACTACACGCGAAGTGCGCTTGGTGCATCAGCAAAATTCTTTCTTCAAAATCCAAATCTAGGAGAGTTGGTATTATACGTGGAGTGCCCGGACTATCCGGGTCACAGAGCCTTCTCACTCGAGTTGTCCACTCTGAACTCGGCCTAGTAAGCCAAATCTTAGAAAGCTTAAGATAGAGCTATACCACCCCTTTATATTAAGTCATGCATGCATAAACCTTAGGTGGGTTAATTCTTGGTATTAACGCCACAATTAGAAATCCACCAAACTTGTCGACGGGTTCACAACCCAACAATCCATTAGCATACTATGTGTAGCGTGATGATGATAGACAGATCCAAGCCTGATCATGACACGCCGAAATTGGAAAAAGTGCACCGTCATTTGGTCGTCATTTTCAACAAAAACATTAATGTTTAGCAACTTTGGTCAATCTATCACAATATCGCATATCTGGTGTTTAGGTCGACCTCTGGCATAAAAGAGATCCCATGCATATTCGGACGCGCGCTTGATTTACATGTTGTTTACTATTGTTTTTCGCTACCAATTCTGTACATATTATTTAAAACAACAATTATCATCTCAATTATGGACATATTTGTTTTTAAAAAAAACAATAATTACCCTTTTTGTAACTTCGGGCTCGAACATTTGCATTTTTGCACTTTTTGCTGTCACATTGCAATCAGGACTTCTACTGCATAAATTTCTCTTGAACAGGGCGATTTGGACTTTGTGAAGCATCAACCACCAGTCCGATCGAACCAAGCAGGGGAGTCTTTGACTATATTGCCACGCCCTTACATTTTATTATTTTTGTGACTTGCCTACTCTCACCCATTTGTCATATTTTTACAGGAAGACCGTCCTCGCAAATAGTCGAGGGCGGCCGAAAAAAAAAGGAAGAAAAAGAAAAGAAAAAAAATCATCACAAGAATGAGCTGGAGTTATGTTGACGGAAAGAAGTCAACTTATACCAGATTCAACGAAGCATCGCTCTGGGTCCTATATTTTGCATCTTTATACATATTTGCAAATTCAATTGATATGTCTAGTGTCGATTACATAATTCTTTATCATGCATTTTACAACATAATCATCCCGAACTACGCGTGTCTGATTCTCACCATACGGTGTGATACGTAGGCAACTCATCTTGGGTTCGACACCACCACATAAAAAAAGAAACATATGTGGTTCACCCATTCATTGCATTTATCAAATCCCGGACATTCATTATTGCATTTCAATCATTCTATCACATACATTCATTTTTTTATTACATTCCTTTTACTTTGCATTAGTCTTATATTAAACAATCATTTATTTTGCACAACTTTTACTTTTGCATTTCTTTCATGAATGAATTCTTTTTAAATCATACGTTTTATAACATATCTGAACGAACTACGCACACCTTATTCTCGTCAAAAATGAGATATGTAGGCAGCCCTACTCGGGTTCGGTACCCTTTATTCAAAAAATACAAAAAAATAATCTATTTTGTTCATAAATACAAAAAAAAATGTTATCCAAAAATACAAAAATATTTTTTAAGTATCATTGTTTGACTTGGTTGATACCAACACAGTTAGGAGTGTGCATAGGAAAGAACGAGTAATAATCAGTATGTGTTGACTTCGTGGTAAACCATAGATTATTTTGGTACCTCTCACTCACACTTGTAATGACATTCTTGCATGCTTTTAAGATAAGAACGAAACCAACCTCATCGTTTCATGTGCATTGTGTGGTGAGTTTTAGAATAAGTTCAATTGCACTGCATTGTGATCTAGAACTTGGCCTGAATGTTTGTTGAGGCAAAATCCTGAGTAACACTCGGTGTAGGAAATGATCGTAGGCTTTCTTTGACCCGTTTGAGCCTTTTCAGCCTACCAAATAACATTATCCGTAGTACACCCCTTTTGAGCCTAAAACTTGTTCTTTCGACAACCGCATATTACACTTATACCCTTTTTGAGTGCGTACGCACTATCCCTCTCTTGACCCGACCTCCTTGAGCGCTTTAGAAATGTTCAAGTGGCTGACAAAATTCTGCGTCGAAATTTGCAAAGACAAAAATTGTCAAAGTCCTGAAAGGGAAAAGAAAAACACAAATGACGACTTCACAAAAAGAAGAAATCAAAAGCCCCGACATTATTAAAAAAATGAATAAAAATGAGAGAATAACTTTAAAAAAGGGGGCTCCAAACGAAAGATTCAAAAATAAGTCAGTACAGGAAAACTGGGACAAAAAGAAAACAGGTCAGCATTAAAGCACACAAATATCAAGCACGGACGTAGTCCAACGCTCGAGGAAGGATTAGTCACTTTTTACCCAAATGATATTCATCCCTTCCCCCAAACCTACATTACAAGCCCGTGACAAGCCCTACATGATCTTATACTAAGGGTTCTCACATTAGTGGATACTTACATGATGGCCAAGCCTATGGTATCACAATTGCATGCATTGAACATCCTTTTGAGTGTGAGCGTACTTCTCTAAACGTCCCAAAATTCAAAATACTGGAATATATGTGAGAAATGAGACTTTCTTCAGTGAGAGAATTTAAAACATGAGGATACGTGTAGTTCGAAACCTTAGATGCAAGCAAGTGTGTCGATACTTAGGTGTCTGAGGTACCATTTGAAACTATAGGAATTACTCAGAAGTCAGTCTCGGTTAGACTGGAAGTAAATAACGGAATTCCTAGGCACGATACTAATTGTTGGTACCAACTGAAGTCAGAACGTGATGCTGTCTTTCACTTTTCAAAAAAAAAATACATATGTAAAAATTCTCATTTTTTGCATCACGAACTACGTCTTGACCTGATTCCCTCAGCGGGATACGTAGGCGGCCACATTGGTTTCGGTCTCATTTTTTGGAAATTGTACAATTAGTTTTTGCATCACGAACTACCTCTTGACCTGATTCCCTCAGCGGGATACGTAGGCGGCCACATTGGCTTCGGTCTCATTTTTTGAAAATTGTACAATCATTTTTTGCATCACCAAATACGTCTTGACCTGATTCCTCACGGATACGTGGCGCCACATTGGCTTCGGTCTCATTTTTTGAAAATTGTACAATTATTTTTTGCATCACGAACTACGTCTTGACCTGATTCCCTCAGTGGGATACGTAGGTGGCCTAAATCGGCTTCGGTCACATCATTAGAAATCTTCCCATTGGCTCGCGTGTGACATAATGCCTTTGATTATTACGAAAAGAGATATGAGTAATTTCCGCCAGAGTTAAGTCTTGCCCACGCGCCCCGCATAACGAAAACTGGGACAATTTTGGGAAATGCACCGTGAAGAGATCATAATAAGGATTCCAAAAGAAATAAGCAATCGCAGCATTCAACAAGCATTCACAACATCCAGTAAGTCCGTGCAGAGACTACATCAGCAACCGCAACATTCAGTAAGTATTCACAGCATCCAGCAAGTCCGTGCAGAGACTAAATCAGCAATCGCAACATTCAGCAAGAATTCGCAGAATCCAGCAAGTACGTGCAGAGATAGCAATCGCAGTATTCAACAATCATTCGCAGCATCCAGCAAATCCGTGCAGAGACTACATAAGCAATCACAACATTCAGCAAGCATTCACAACATCCAGCAAGCCCGCGCAGAGCATTCAGCAAGCATTCGCAGCATCCAGCAAGTCCGCACAGAGACTGCATAAGCACTCGCAACATTCAGCAAGCAATCACAACATTCAACATGTCTGTGCAAGGACGAAATCTCAGCAGTTGCAGCATCACATCAATACAACCGCCATCACATTTTACAGGATATCATTTCTACTCATATAATTACATTGCTTATAAATTCATGCGTTATCATTTTTGCCTTAACAGTTATGCACTAACCTTTTGCTTAAGTCTGAGCATGCAAGCGTCAAGAGCCAAATCTACAAAGTTGACGCAAATCAATCACTCATTTCCTAAAACTCACAAGTTTTCTTCGAAGCAGGATCTTCATATCAGCAAAGGAGAGAGGACAACAATAAGCCCATGCGGGTTACAAACGCACAACGTCTATGCAATGACGTTATCTCAACCCAGGCGAGTCACAAAGCAGGTACGTCCATAAAATGACACCATTTCATTGTAAGCCTATGCAATGGCTTCATCTATGCTTCGTCTATGCAACGACGAACATCTGCATCGCGTCTATGCAACGACGCCCTTTCATCTAAGCATATGCAACGACTTCATCTATGTTTCGTCTATGCAACGACGAACATCTGCATCGCGTCTATGCAACGGCTTCATCTATGTTTCGTCTATACAACGACGAGCATCTGCATTGCGTCTATGCAACGACGTCATTTCATTGTAAGCCTATGCAATGACTTTATCTATGTTTCGTCTATGCAACGACGAGCATCTGCATCGCATCTATGCAACGACGTCATTTCATTGTAAGCCTATGCAACGACTTCATCTATGCTTCGTCTATGCAACGACGAACATCTGCATCGTGTTTATGCAACGACGCCATCTCATCTAAGCCTATGCAACGACTTCATCATGTTTCTTCTATACAACGACGAACATCTGCATCACGTCTATGCAACAACGTCATTTCATGTAAGTCTATGCAACGGCTTCATCTATGTTTCGTCTATGTAATGACGAACATCTGCATCGCGTCTATGCAACGACGCCATATCTTCTAAGCCTATGAAACGGCTTCATCATGTTTCGTCTATACAACGACGAGCATATGCATCACGTCTATGCAACGACGTCATTTCATGTAAGCCTATGCAACGACTTCATCTATGTTTCGTCTATGCAACGACGAGTATCTGCATCGCGTCTATGCAACGACGCCATATCTTCTAAGCCTATGCAACGACTTCATCATGTTTCGTCTATACAACGACGAGCATTTGCATCACGTATATGCAACGACATCATTTCATGTAAGACTATGCAACGACTTCATCTATATTTCGTTCATGCAATGACGGGCATCTGTATTGCGTCTATGCAACGACGCTATCTCATGTAAGCCTATGCAACAGCTTCATCTATGTTTCGTCTATGCAACGACGAACATCTGCATCGCATCTATGCAACGATGTCATTTCATGTAAGCCTATGCAACAGCTTCATCTATGTTTCATTTATGCAATGACGAGCATCTGCATCGCGTCTATGCAACGACGTCATTTCATATAAGCCTATGCAACGACTTCATCTATGTTTCGTCTATGCAATGACGAGCATCTGCATTGCGTCGATACAACGACGCCATCTCATGTAAGCCTATGCAACGACTTCATCTATGTTTCGTCTATGCAACGACGAGCATCTGCATCGCGTCTATGCAACGACGCCATCAATATCTACAAACACCATGTCTTTTACAGCACCACATTGCAGCAACCCAGTGTCAATCATAATTCGACACTGGGACAAATTTTAAATCTGCGTCGACATTGTCTTTAATTTTGCAGCATCACAGCAGCTCAGTGTCATCATGATTCGACACTGGGACAATTTTGAATCGGCGTCTGCCTGCTTTAATTTTCTAGCATCGCAGCAACCCTTGTGTCCTCATAATTCGACACTGGGATAAATTTTAAATCTGCATCAGCTTTGCCTTTTATTTTTGCATCGCAACGACCTAGTTTCATCATAATTCGACACTGGGACAAAATTTTTGAATCTGCATCAGCTTTTTGCCCATTCATTTTCTTGATCTTTATTTTAATTCTGACGATGAGGACAAAATTGGCTACACGTCAACGTCTTTGTCCGAAAACTCTTTCATCGTCTTCAGTCAAAGAGGGACAAGCTGTTGACAACCAATTTTGACCCATCTTTTGGACATTTCTTGCAATTTTAAGTGTTTTAGAACACCGCATTTTAATCACCATTTTTTGGCATTTTTGTATATTTTTACCTAATATTCTATGTTGTTTTATTTTTGTAAATTGGCATCACGTTTTTACTTTAATTAGGTATTAAACATTTTCAAATATTATGTTATTATTATTGCGCAATCATTTTATTTAAGTAATTTTACATCTCTTTAAATAATTAATTGACATCCCGTTTTAACTTTTAATTAGACATTAAATATTTCTTAAATATTGTATTTTATTATTATTGCATCGGCATTTTCATTTTGATAATTTTGAATCTTTTTAAATAATTAATCTGTTTTGCATTTTTTGTCAAACCAGTCCAGTCCGAGGCACAATCTGGATCAGTCCAATCCGCCAAAAACCGAAGCTCAAACCGAGGCCCAATACACCTTTCATCTATTTTCCCCCGAAATACCAAACCATAAACCTAAATATCTACCCTATAAATAAAACACTACCCCCCATTCTAAACACTTCCTTCAGCCGCACATCTCACTTTTGATATATTCATTTCCCTCATCTTCTTCATTCCCACACCCCACCAGCACTCTCTCAAACCTCACCCTCTCACCCGTCGAACCCCACACCCCGTCACCACTGCTCACCGTCGAACCCCACACCCCATCACCACTGCTCACCGTCGAACTCCCCACCTACTTCCCGTCGGTTCCTCTACCTCGCCGGATTTGACTACTGGCGACTGGCGGAGAGGGTGTTGGGTCCAGAATCACCTATTTTTGTATTGTGATGTATTTTATATGGTTTGTTTGCTTCATTTGAAACTAGTGTTGCCGCCAGAGCTCCGACTCCGGTGACCGTTGCACTGCTTGGGGGTGCTCCGTTGACGTTTTGAGCTTTCCGGCGAACCACAACTGTTGTGGTTTTGCCACTGCTCCTATTGTTTTACTGTTCTCCGATGACCTGAAATTATCGGTGAACTATATTGATGTTGCTTCTACTGATTAGCGGACTATTTGGTGTTCGTCATGTGAACTATGCTTGGCTACTGCTCGGACTGATTTATGGCCTTGTTTCTACTGATTTTGGCATTTTTTTGCTGGTTGCTGCTTTCTTTTACTACTCTATTGCTCACTTGGGAGGCTTTTCACTGTCTGGGGCTGTTTTACCCCTCGTACTATTTTGCTATACTGATTTTGAACATATTGCTACATTGTTGGTATTTACTGATTTGAACGGATACTACATTGGCCAATGAAAAAGTTATCCGTCGATTTTTGAGGCCTCCACAGTTGCAAAGACGGAAAATAAAATAAAAATGAATCTTTCTGGGCAATGATGATTTCTTCCACTTACACCAGATAACCAACATGCGCTGGCGGGCGAATTTTCGCAGCCGGACTTGTTTAGGATGTCCTACTTTATTTTTTATATCTGAGCCCTCAGCGTTTAAAACTATTACTGTTTTGGCGCGGATTTGAAAGTTTTTGTTTATTTTATTGTCTCTAACAATATAGGCCGATGAAGGAATCTCCGTCCGATTTCCAAGGCCTCCCCTGTACAAAAGACGGGTTTATTTTTTTGGCTTTAATTATTAATTCTTGCTATTTCTTTAAAATTATTTATCCTATTACTAACACTTTTACTAAGTGTTTGTGCAGATACCCAGAGATCATCTTGTGTAGAAGGCCTAAAAAGGGCTAAAAGATGTCCCAGAGTTTATTTCGATTTTAGCTTTATTATTCTGTATTGCATTCAATTGTAATTGTAAATTATGAAAATTGCTTAGAATATGTAGAATAAAAAGAAAATAAATAATTAACCTAGGTTTGAACGGATAACCGCAAGTTAGCGGATCTTAAAGGATGCCTAACCCCTTCCCTTTAGGATATTAAAGAACTCTGATCCAGAATCTCATTAATTTCGCAGACTATTAAATGGAGATAAATTGCAGTATTTTTTATTGCAATAAATCAAGTATCCTAATTCGCTTAAATAATTAGGCGGCGATTCCTCAAAATAACATTATTGCTCCATCCAGGGAACCGCTTCAAGAATAATGTTGCGGATACCGTTCAGACCCCGAGGTCAAAAACGGGCGCGACAGTCCTGCAGGACCGCAGTGCCGAAGGGGTTTGTCGCTATATGTGTTGTTTTATGTAATTATCACCTGATTGTATCTCCGTCGCATACTAGCTCACTTGTCACGTGAAAATAAAGGAATTTTATTATTGATAATTGAACATAGGACAGTGATACGACTTGTACTTGCCGATTATATATTAGTGATATGTGTTGAGTGATATCATGCCTGACATACTTTCTATATTGTATTTTGTGATGATGGTGAGGGGAGAGATTGAGGGACTCCGAGGTCTTTGCCGGAGATTGAGAGTGATTGAGTGACTCCAAGGTCTTTGTCGGAGATTGAGAGTGATTGACAGCCTCCGAGGTCTTTGCCGGAGATTGAGAGTGATTGATAGCCTTCGAGGTTTATGCCGGAGAGCACTAGTGGTACATGGACTTCGTGGGTCCCCCATGGGTCATGGCTTTGAGGAACTTCCCTTAGCATGTGTGTACGAGACTGGAGTGAGAGAGGTGACTATTGCATTGCATTGTATTTACCCACTCGTATATTTGACTGATAATTTGGTGAATTATATCTGTCTTGGTTGATTTCTGATTTCTTTATACTTTACTTGTATATGATACGTGACCATACCTGTTGCTCTATGTGCTACTTGTTGGTTTCAACTTCTTCATGCGTTATCTAATCATTGTCGGCCTATGATGCTTATCGGTACTAGTGTTGTACTAATACTACTCTTGCTGCACTTTTGTTGAGTGCAGAGTACAATCTAGGTTCCAGCTCTACGCCCCGTGGCTGATTCGCGAGGGTGACATCTTTCAGTCATTCAGGGTGAGCTACTTGGTCATCTGTGGCCCCTGAAGGGCTTCTTAGTTAATTCTATTTCCTTTTGTTATTTTCCAGACATTATGTAGACTTCAGGTATTTTTCAGACTTCTATTCCAGACCATGTTTAGCGTTCTTGTACCCTTTTGACCAAATTTTGGGGAATGTCGTGACAAATCTAGTGTTGAGAAGTATTTAAGACCTTACAACTTCTTTTCTTTATTTATTTTCCGCTGATTTAACTTGTTAATGAGAACGTGGTTCGCCTACTCGGGGGAAATGGGGTAGGTGCCATCATGACTTGTGAATTGAGTCGTGACAAAATTGGTATCTGGTTCATTATTTTCGTGCGAGATTGTTCAGATTGGTATCTTAAAATCATTTATGTGTTCTCTCACAAATGGTGAGGACGCGATCGGCGACTCGGAGGCGGAGATGCACTGCACCGCATCCATACCCATTGCTCACAGCTGTCGAGTGGGCGAGGCGGCGAGGCAGGAGACGTGGCAGGGGCAGAGGTCGTGCAGCTATTCCGGATAGGGACCAAGCATCAACACCTGCTCAGGACCCTGACAGGGAGTTGACTCCGGAGCTTGGCGACATTCCAGAGGAGGAGATTAGAGATGCTGAGGCACAACTTGGGGTCGCTGCTACTACGAATTTTCAGGAGGCTGTGTTTTGGGTGTTGGGATACTTAGACAGTTTGGCTCAGGCGGGCCTGCTTCCAGTTGTTCCAGATGGCTCGCAGACTAGAGTGGGAGGTCATACTCCCGATGCTGCGGTTGCTCCAGGATTTCGGACATCGAGGGTACTGCCAGCGGCAACAGTGGCTCCCCGTATTGATGATACTCTAGCGCCTGATTTTGCTCTAAGGCCTATGGATGGGCCAGTGTTGACCATTGAGGAGCGAAAATTGTTCGAGGGGTTTACCAAAATGTCTCCCCTTGGTTCTATGGTACTTCCGGGGAGGATGCGTATGAGTTTATTGTTAGCTGCCATGAGATGCTTCATAAGTTGGGTATAGTGGAGTCTCACGTGGTCGATTATGTTTCTTTTCAGTTAGTTGGAGATGCCAAGCAGTGGTAGAGATCCTACATAGAGTGTCAACCAGCTGGATCGCCACCTTTGACCTGGACCCAGTTCTATCAGGTGTTTCTGGAGAAGTATGTCCCTCGTACTTTGAGAGACAACATGAAGGATGAATTTTCGGCATTGTCCCATTATGTGACGACATTACTTCCCACAGAGGATGAGAGGGTGAGGAGATTTGTGAAGGGTTTGGACCTTCCGCTTCGGCTGGCGACCTTGCAGTTGGAGGCTTCTGGGACCTCATTCCATTCAGTAGTAGAGCATGCCAGGAGGGTTGAGTCAGAGATGGGTCGGGCACACAGTGGGGGTGGCGACAAGACAGGTCATAGATTTGATAGTTTCAGAGGTCCTGTTAGAGGTGGGGGACACCATGACAAGGTTCATCATCATCCCTACAGCCGGCCCATCTAGTCAACACTACAGGCTTTAATAGGTGGTTCTTCAGGTTATAGCGGGCACGGTTCTGAGCAGACTTCCCGAGGGCCTTACTCTCAACCTTCAGACCGTGGAGGTTACTCTGGTTCTTTTATGACAGTTCAACAACCTATGGCTAAAAGAGCATGTTTTGAGTGTGGTGAGACAGGGCATTTCGAGAGGGAGTGTTATAGATCCAGGCAGGGTTCCAGAGTTCAGACATCTAGGCCTCCAGCACTGCCAGCTAGAGGAGGAGGAAATTCTAGTAGTGGAGGTTTGCAGTCGGGCAGGGGTGGCCATCAGCCTAGTAGAGGTGGTGTAAAATCCGAAAAAATAATAATAATATATAGTTGTTGTTGGGTTAATAAAAAAATATATATATATAAGAAAACAAAGAATAAATTGCATGGGATAGAGTTAGTGTTAAAGTTGGATAAATAGATAGATGAAATGAAAATAAGAAAAGAAAAAAAAAACATGCAGAAATGCACGTAAGTCCCTTCCCTTTACCCCTTCCCCCCCTTTTCATTTCCCTTCAATCTCTTGGCTTTTTCCCTCCCATAAGTTATGTAATCATCCCCACTTATACATTGTATTTACACACAAACAAAGTACATAACATAAAGGTTAGAAAATCAGAAAAAAACAAGGGAACAAGAAGAGGAAAATTCTGGAAAAAAAACAAGAAAGTAATAAGAACAACAATAAAAGAAATACTAGGGAGCAAGGGTCCCTTGTAGCAACCGAATAACAATCTTCACACTTACAAGGTGAGTTTTCTCACTCAGAAATTCTTGGTAACATCCTTTATTTTAAGTTCAATACATGTTAGAATAAGAATTGAGTGTTGAAAAGAAATATTGAACTTTTGATTGTTTAGACAACTAGTTGCGTCATGAACTATACGAACTGTTCTCACTGAGTTATAATTTTTAGAATTTGATGAAATTCGGAAGAGTGGTACACCTCTCTAATATGATCATATATAAACAAAAATGAGGTAAAATGGACATACGGTTTGAAAGTTATCATAGTTCAAAGTTTCTGCCTTAGATTTGGCCGAAATTCGGAAAGACATAATTACAGACTGTTGTTATTGAGTTTTACTTATTAGAATTATATGAAAATTTACATGGTTGTAAATCTCTCTGTTATGGACAGATATAGATAAAGATGTATTAAAACGGACTTACGAGTTGAGATTTATTGTAGTTTGAAGTTGCTGCCTCGGATTCATCGGAATCCAGAAGGGCAGGACGTTGAAACGTAAAACTGTACTAATATGTGGGGAATATGAAAATTATTGCTAAATGAAAGTTCTATATCTCTCTATGGTGGACATTTTGAGACCTTACGGGGGTCTATACGACTTACGGATTGAGAGTTATCGCTGTTTAAATTTTCTGCCTCGGATCTATCGAGATCCAGGAAGGGCAGCGAATAAACGTGTAAAACTGTACCAAATGGTACGGAATATGAAAGGATGGTTCACATGGAGACGTGTATCTCTCTGCTCTCGTCGTTTTGAGATTTTATGGGGGCTTGAACGGGTTTACATATTAGGAGTTATGACTATTCTAAGATTGGGTTCTGTTTAATAAAAATTCTGCCGAAACAAAGTTCATGTGGCTGTTTTGAGGATAAATTTGTGTTAGTTACCCAAAGTAGTTTTAAATGAAATTTGGTACAGTGAAAGATCACCGTCTTGCCTTAGTTTTCGCTTGAGAAACACCTTAGTTGGAGTTATGGTTAAAAAGTTATAATCGTTACAAGTATGAATGACAGAATGTTAGGAAAAAGAATAGTATTTATTCGATCTTCTGAAAAATATGAAAAGTGAATACGTGTTCACATAAATATATAAATATATAATGGATCGGGTTGCACGCCGCAACAAAACGTAAAGTGAATACGCGTTCACAAATACGTAAACATAATGGATCGGGTTGCACGCCGCAACAAAATGTAAAGTGAATATGTGTTCACAAATACGTAAACATAATGGATCGGGTTGCACGCCGCAACAAAACGTAAAGTGAACATGCGTTCACAAATACGTAAACATAATGGATCGGGTTGCACGCCGCAATAAAACGTAAAGTGAATACGTGTTCACAAATACGTAAATATAATGGATCGGGTTGCACGGCGCAACAAAACGTAAAGTGAATACGCGTTCACAAATACGTAAACATAATGGATCGGGTTGCACGCCGCAACAAAACGTAAAGTGAATACATGTTCACAAATACGTAAATATAATGGATCGGGTTGCACGCCGCAACAAATATAAAAGATGAATACATGTTCACCTATATATAAATATGAAAAGTGAATACGAGTTCACAAATATATAAATGTAATAAACATGTGGAAATGCAAGGGAATGTCTTAACGTATAATACGAGATTAAATGAAGTGTTAGTTAAACCGAGAATTTCCTATGAGGAGTTGTTGCATATTTAAAAATGTTGTAACCTGATATGTTTTTGCAATATGCTTATTACGTTATAATGTGATTGCACTTGGAATATTGTGGTGTTACTTTGAATTGCAGGTAGTAAATTTCACTCACCCGGATGGTAGTAATGACTCTTTATTTAACATGTTTCAGAAAGCGTGATAGAGGAAAGGCTCCACGCCAAGGCTAGCGATCGTCCCGACCTCTTGTCATGCCAAGTCCATTGTCGGGCTTGGTATTCGCGAGTTCAGATGTCGCCCATTGTCTCGGGAAATGCCCGTGTGGAATGGCCTCCCTTCCAACTTAGAATAATCTTTGTCAGTATTTCTAAGTAGAAACAATATTTGCACGAGCATGGGCTCGCGTTATGTTTTTAATAAAGTCATAAACAGATTTATTTATTGTTATTTTTATTAATAGCTCCGTATTTGAATATAAGTTTAAATTTCTAAATAAAAAGAATTAAATGGTGCTCCTGGTGGGAAATAATTGTCCAGGTGCCATCACGCCCTAAGTAAAGACTTAGGAAAAGTTGGGGCGTGACAAGTTGGTATCAGAGCTAAACCAGGTTAGGAGATTCTAGGAAGTTTCTTCGAGTTGGATGTTTGAACGGTTACTTATTGTGACGGTGTGCGCGCCACCTTAGTAATAAGTAAACGGAATAACATCCTAAAGTTTCACTTCTTTCATACTCTTCTCGTGCCTATCTTGAGCCTTTTCAAAGACTTGGTTCTCGTACTACCTCCTTCAAAGGATTGTGGAAGGGAGTGTACAACGATAAAATAACCAGATGTGACTGCACCACCGACCGAAAAGGTAGGAGAGGTACCAGATAGACTATGGGGCAAATTTCATGAGAAGAAGGGAACATATCTATACAGGGAAGGACTATGTTATACCCCGTAGTTCTAGGGTATGTATGCGAGGACGTACGTACGAGAATACGACAGAAAGATTGGAAAGGAAGAAAGAGGCGATTTTTCCACGGAAAAGTTTCCGGTTTTTGTGAAGGAAAAAGGTTCGTTAATGGGAATTGGATTCCCAGATTTGGTATTCGGACTTCCTGGAATATTAGAGAATTATGGAATTTTATTTTCGAAAATGGTCACGTGGGCCCACGGAGAAATTTACTGATTTTGTGGCCCACTTTGTTTTCGAGATTTTGGCCATTATGGATATTTTCGGAAGATGTTTTATTTTGGGCCAATAGGAGGGTGACACGTGTCACCCCGCCAGTGGCTCGCCGAATGGCATTTGTGCACAACACCCTGCTAGAGTCGTTTCGACTAAACGCTTTACATAATTTGTGAGGGTTTTAGGAGTAGGGACTAGGGGCACTTGGGCATATCTTGCCCTACACTTGCCTAGCACTTGGCTAGATCTTGGCCATTGGTTGGCCTTGGCTTGTGCTATAAATACCCTCTAAGGTCAAGACTTCTTCATCCAAAATGCCTAAGTCTTGAGAGCCTTCCCTCCCCTTTCGTGAGGCCCCTTGGCCGAGAGTTCCCCAGTGGGGTAGGCGAGGCAGCCACCCCTCCTTGTGGTGTGGCGTGGGTACCCCCTAGCCTAGTGTGTTTTCATATAATACCCCCCCTCTTGGTAGAAATACACTCAAAAGTATTGTTATAATGCCCAAATTACCTTAGCCGTATACCTTGTTGTATTCTAAGGTTATACCTATACGAAAAGCCTGTAAATACTATTATACTTCCCGTCACTACAAAACCGAAACCCTAGGAAAATCTCCATAGTCCGTTGGAGTGTTGTGTAGAAGTTGGTTAGAACTTCTAAGGGTGGTTTAGAGCGGGTTGAGCGCTGAGTCGAGCTAAACGATTGCCCAGATCGACATTAAACTCGGATAATTATGGGCTTATCGAGGTAAATATCTTGTCCCCTATTGTAATTGGATGTTACATGTGTAGGAAATTATAGTTGAAGTTTACTATGTGTATAATCGAACATAGCAGGGCAATGTCTTTGGACTTAAGCTCAAGAATCGAATCGAATCGCTTTTTACATAGGATCAGACATGAGACTTGTGTAGTAATCTTGTGAAGTAGAATTGTACCGTTCGGGTTAGATGTATAACCCCGTTGGCTTGGCAGTAGCCGCCAGATGAGGAGAGATTTACGCTGCGGGGAGGTCCGCGAATTTTACGTAGAATGTTCTACGATGTTAATAAGCGCACTTGTGGCCTTATAGGTTGAAATGCTACGTGTGGAATGATCCACTTGGCTAAGGAGTAGCCGATCGTTTGGAGCGCTTTGCTATTAGTCGATACTCGTCGCGAGGTATGTGAACCTCTTCCTATCTCTTCTAGCATGATATGTGTGAACTATGTAGTACGTGACGATACGTGTGCTAAATGTATTCGATGGGTTTAAAACATAAAGTGTTATAACGGCTTTATGGGAAGTTGGTTATAACGACTTTATGTAAATAAGAAAACACTTTGTGGTTTTTAAAAGGTAAATGATTTGTTTATAATCGCTTTGATGTGTGATTATAAAGAACTTGAAGTATTTCAAAAGATTTCAAATCGCTTTTGAAAGAGAAGTAATACTTGGTTTTGAGAACTTAAGAGTTATACTAGCTTTATGGGAAGTTAGGTATAACGGCTTAAGAACGTTTCTTCGATTTTGGAAATCGGGATGTGTATCGACAAACCATCGCAGCGTTAATAAAAGGAAATGTTTTGAATAATTAAGTATTATTAAAACCAAGAGAAACTTCCATCCGCAGAAGCTAAGATGAGACAAAATGATATTTCCTAGATCATGGTCAGTAATAAGATTGTTATAAACAAGAATATCCTACTCACATATAAGGCTTATGTTTCTCGATTGTTTAAAAGAGTATTATATTCTTAAATGAATAAGACTATGATCTACTAAACATTTCTTAAATAATAAACGTGAGAATTTGAAATTAGGCAATCTTTGACGTTTTGAAAATAATGTTGTTACTTGGTTTTACAAAGGTAAGTGTTTTGGTTTACTTAAAAAGATCACTCTATTTTATACTACGTATTGTGTGACTTATGTGATAGAACGGATCTTTTAAAGATTTGATGTATGAAACGCGTTGGGGTTAGATACTCGAACTTGTTAGTAGAAAGTACCTTGGGTGAATAACTTGATTGTATTGGTTTGTGATAGCCTTGTAATACTTTCTTGTTGATGTGATAAGTAAACATGTTAGGATGCTACTTGTGTTAGTATCTTGTGATTGTTATGTAAAGGGGTCATTCTTGCGTGCTTACATTGTTAAAAGGTAAGTCCATTATCTTGTTATTATATCACCTACCCTCGATTGTGTATACAGGGCTTGCCACCCTTGACGCGGTCTATACGGCTATCACGGTCCTTGAGACTACGCGAGCTGCGGTATGCTCGTGATCGATCGATCATTCCGGTGTTTAGCCCGATGCGGAAATTCCTACGCGGTCTCACGAGGACTACGCGGTCCTTGAAGGGCTATGCGGTGCGGAAGTCCGCGGATCCGAGGTTAGGTGCGCCGATGCGGGGTATACCTCGGGTGGTCTAGGACCAGATTCGAGAATACCTTATGCGGTGCGTGTGTGACCTATGCGAGCTGCGAGTTCCAGGAATAGACGCGCATTGATCTGCGGGCGGTGGCGGCCGATCATGTGGTGCGGTCTAGAGAGACCTCGTGATACGCTTTATGGCATTTGTGGTGCTGGGGTCTTAGTAGTCGGCTATGCCTTCGCACTTACCGTCACGGTCTTATTGTGATGACTTTGAGGCGTGAGTCACGACTTGACATATTCGCTTATTTGTTGTGAATCGTAGTTTGGTTATCATACATGTCTCCGCCTTATATAGACTACTATGATTTGATTCTGATATTACTTCTGATTTCACATACTTGGTACATGTTATGCGACCTCGCCCGAGGCTGCGTTCATGCCGCAGTTGAGGTACATCGATCGTTGATCCTAGCTCGTGGTCACTGATTCGGCGTTGGGAAGCTCCGTTTCTCGGAGAGGCTTATCATGGTATAGTCCCTGTCGTAGTAAGTGTTTACATTCGGGGTTTGGCGGGGCCTGTCCGCCATTGTGGTCGTATCATTCTTAGAGTGCAGAATCTTGTTGTGGGCGGGGTTGGTAAAAAGGATTAATCGTTCATTTGTAAAAGAGTTGATGGTTATATATATGCCGATGTGCAAGTTTTCTGATTATTGTTTTATATTTACATTATCTCGTATTTGTTGTTTATGTTCACTGATTACTCGATGTTGTGTCACTAGGGTGCGGGGTAAGGCACGATCCACGCCCGATTTGGTCGTGACAAAAGTGGTATCGTGAGCGATTAATCCTCGGAAAGTGTCTGACCGTATCGAAGAAGTCTTGATTATCGGTGTGTTGTGCACCACGCCAATAATCAGGAGGCTATAGGATATTTAGGATTGGTTTCTATTCTTCTCACTCTGAGATCGTGCCTTAGAGCTGTGTTGTAAGTTGGACCCTCTGACGAAATTATTTCCCTTATCGTTATGCCTCCGCGTAGAGGCAACCCGCCGGAGGGCAAGGCGGCGAGGAGGCGAGTAGAGTTCAGAGGGTGGCGAGGGCACAGGCCAAATCATTACCTAGGGTAGTGCTTCATTCGGGGGTTTCTGCGACGTCACTAGCCCCAGCAGAGTTTAAGCATGGCGACGGCAGTTCCTACTGCGGCCATGATATGTGAACCTTCAGTTCCACGACCGGGAACCGAGAATATAGATTGCAAGAGACAACCTTGTTACTAGCTATGGATTTGGCTACCAGAGAGTATACCGATGTATCGCAAGTCTTGATGACTACCTAAGAGAAGGTTGTGCAAGAGTAGTCCTTCAGTTAGGCTTGAGCATGGCACGTATGCGGGCTTATGCGCGTGGCCGAAAGCGTAGAGATCGACGGGTTAACGGGGCGAGAAGAGGGCAGGCGGCAAGGTCGCCGGTAACTTTCAAGGTGAGTATACCTTAAGTGCTATGTTCTGATAGCAGTGTGTTAGTTGTGATTAGAAATCATGGTGGGTTAACCGAGTAAGATTTTGGAGGATAGAGAAAGTGTGAGCCTTAGAGCTTTATACGCAAAGACCTTAGAGGTAAGGCCATCTCGGGTAGAGACGTATGTTTATGTTTGACCCTTATAGGAGTGCATAGTGCACGTGGTGTGTTTGGCATACGTCCTATGTAGTATGAAATGAAAGAGGGTAGTTGAGCTAAGAAGACCGCTAGGTTTTCGTAACGTGTTTAGTAAGATTGTTCCTTCGGGGAGATGGTATTTTGCGCCTTGCCGGGTCGGGTTGAGGCTACGTGCGGGTCAACCCGCGGTAGGTTTGGTGGTGGTCGGTTGTGGTGGTCCTCTTTGTGTTAGGGTCGCGAGGTGTTAGGCCCATGTTTAGTTAGCCGTGCAAGTTCGTGGATGCGTTCGACCTGGTCGGGCGATGGGGCAGCCTATCGTGTTCTTGGTCGGTCGTTCCTGGCGATGTTGATGTTATCGAAAAGGTTGTGAGGTTGCAGGGTGCCTACCTTCACCTTATGACGACGATGGAGCCAGTGCAGCTGTTTCTCTTCTGGAGTTTGTACGAGGGGCTAGGAACTTCGGGTGAGTCTCGTATCGCATTCGCCCCGGGCCGTGTTTTGATTTGAGGGTAGCCGATCGTTGTCTCGGTTGAAGTGTTTAAGCTACCATTTCGGTGTTCGGATGTCGTCTTGTGGCGCCTTGTAGAAGCGAAATGCAAGTTGCGGTCGATTGGTTCGATGTTGGCGGGGTTGAGATAGTTGGTTCAGCTTGTTCCGGCAGATGTGGATAGTGAAGCTTGTCTAGAAGAAGTTCGGCACTCGGAGAATCGTGCGGATAATCGGCGACGCTTAGAGTTGAGTTGGTCGGTCTTCTTGAAAGTACCACCGGACGGTGTGACGAGTTGTGAAGCGAAGGAACTTAGCCCGAGTCACTTTGGGCCTTTTGAGTTCATGTGAAGAATAGGCCAGGTTGCCTATATGTTAGCAATTGCCGTCCGACTTAGGAGGCAGTACGTCCGGTCTTTCGTATTGTTATGTTCGGGAAAGTATCGAAGATCCATCCAGAATGTTCCCAGTTAATGATGACCTCGTTAGAGATAGTAACCCCGAGTTTTGGAAACTGAAGCCGTATCAGAATGTGGTAAGAGTTCGAGTGTACGAGATCCTCCGGGATCATGGCGACGGTACCATTTGTTGGGTCGTCGGAGCAAGGCTCGCGACAAAGTGACAAAAGTGGTATCAGTGACTAAGGAAGTATATTTTGACCCCGGGAAGAGGTATTTGTGGTGATGTTAGAGGTGTTTCCTCGTGGACTTGGATATAGGTATGTTGCGCAGGTATTTTCTGTGGCCAGGTATGGCAGGATTGTTTCGTAAGTATAGTAGTGAAGACTATACTGGCGCACGTTTGTTTTTGAGACTTAGAAGGAACATTCGGGACGAATGTTTCTAAGGAGGGAAGAATGTTATACCCCGTAGTTCTAGGGTATGTATGCGAGGACGTACGTACGAGAATACGACAGAAAGATTGGAAAGGAAGAAAGAGGCGATTTTTCCACGGAAAAGTTTCCGGTTTTTGTGAAGGAAAAAGGTTCGTTAATGGGAATTGGATTCCCAGATTTGGTATTCGGACTTCCTGGAATATTAGAGAATTATGGAATTTTATTTTCGAAAATGGTCACGTGGGGCCCACGGGAGAAATTTACGGTTTTGTGGGGCCCACTTTGTTTTCGAGATTTTGGCCATTATGGATATTTTCGGAAGATGTTTTATTTTGGGCCAATAGGAGGGTGACACGTGTCACCCCCGCCTAGGTGGCTTGGCCGAATGGCATTTGTGCACAACACCCGGTTAGAGTCGTTTTTCGACGAAACGTTTTACATAATTTGTGAGGGTTTTAAGGAGTAGGGACTAGGGGGCACTTGGGCATATCTTGGCCCTACACTTGCCTAGCACTTGGCTAGATCTTGGCCATTGGTTGGCCTTGGCTTGTGCTATAAATACCCCTCTAAGGTTGAAGACTTCTTCATCCAAAATGCCTAAGTCTTGAGAGCCTTCCTCCCGCACCGTGAGGCCCCTTGGCGAGAGTTCCCCACAGTGGGGTAGGCCGAGGTAGCCACCCCTCCTGTGGTGTGGCCGTGGGTACCCCACTGCCTAGTTTGTTTTCATATAATACCCACTCTTGGTAGAAATACTCTCAAAGTATTGTTATAATGCCCAAATTACCTTAGCGTATACCTTGTTGTATTCTAAGGTTATACCTATCTGAAAAGCCGAAATACTATTATACTTCCGTCACCACAAAACCGAAACCCTAGGAAAATCTCCATAGTCCGTTGGAGTGTTGTGTAGAAGTTGGTTAGAACTTCTAAGGGTGGTTTAGAGCGGGTTGGAGCGCTCGGAGTTGGAGCTAAACGATTGCCCAGGATCGACATTAAACTCGGATAATTATGGGCTTATCGAGGTAAATATCTTGTCCCCCTATTGTAATTGGATGTTACATGTTGTAGGAAATTATAGTTGAAGTTTACTATGTGTATAACTGAACATAGCTTGTGGCAATGTCTTTGGACTTAAGCCTGAAGAACTGAACTGAACTGTTTTTACATAGGACTGTATTACAGTAGACTTGTGTAGTAGTACTGTGAAGTAGAATTGTACCCGTTCGGGTTAGATGTATAACCCCCCTGGTTGGCTTGGTAGCCGGCCCCGTTAGAGGAGGAGATTTACGCTGTTGCGGGAGAGTCTTTGAATTTTACGTAGAGAATGTTCTACGATGTTAATAAAGCGCCTTGTGGCCTTATAGGTTGAAATGCTACGTGTGGAATGATCCACTTGGCAGCAGGAGTAGCCGATTGTTTGGGCGTTTTGCTATTAGTCGATACTCGTCGCGGTATGTGAACCTCTTCCTATCTCTTCTAGCATGATATGTGTGAACTATGTAGTACGGTGAGCGTCACATGTGCTAAATGTATTCGATGGGTTTAAAACATAAAGTGTTATAACGGCTTTATGGGAAGTTGGTTATAACGACTTTATGTAAATAAGAAAACACTTTGTGGTTTTAAAAGGTAAATGATTTGTTTATAAGCGGCTTGATGTGTGATTATAAAGAACTTGAAGTATTTCAAAAGATTTCAAATCGTTTTGAAAGAGAAGTAATACTTGGTTTTGAGAACTTAAGAGTTATACTAGCTTTATGGGAAGTTAGGTATAACGGCTTAAACGTTTTCTTGATTTTGGAAATCGGGATGTGTATCGACAAACCACTGCGGCGTTAATAAAAGGAAATGTTTTGAATAATTAAGTATTATTAAAACCGGTAGAAACTTCCATGCATAGAAGCTAAGATGAGACAAAATGATATTTCTAGATCATGGTCATTGTAATAAGATTGTTATAAACAAGAATATCCTACTCACATATAAGGCTTATGTTTCTCAGTTGTTTAAAAGAGAATTATATTCTTAAATGAATAAGACTATGAACTACTAAACCTTTCTAAAATAAGAAACGTGAGCATTTGAAATTAGGCAAACTTGGGCGTTTGGAAAATAATGTTGTTACTTTGTTTTACAAAGTTAAGTGATTTTTATTACTTAAAAATACAGTCACTCTATTTTATACTAAGGGTATTCTGGTACTTAAGTGATAGGAACAGATCTTTTAAATATTTGATGTATGAAATGCGTTGGGGTTATATACTCGTACTTGTTAGTAGAAAGTTCCTTGGGTGAATAACTTGATTGTTTTGGTTTGTGTTATGATTGTAATAATTTCTTGTTGATGTGATAAGTAAACATGTTAGGATGATACTTGTGTTAGTATCTTGTGATTGTTATGTAAGGGTCATTCTTGCGTGCTTACATTGTTAAAAGGTAAGTCCATCATCTTGTTATTATATCACCTACCCTCGATGTGTATACAGGAGCTTGCCACCCTTGATGCGGTCTATCGGCTATCACGGTCCTCGAGACTACGCGGAGGCTGCGGTATGCTCAGGATTGGTCGATCATTCCGGTGTTTAGCCCGATGCGGGAAATTCCTATGCGGTCTCCGAGGGACTATGCGGTCCTTGAAGGGCTATGCGAGTGCGGAAGTCGGGGCGGATACCGAGGTTAGGTGCGCCGATCACGGGGTATACCTCGGGTGGTCTAGGACGAGATTCGAGAATACCTTATGCGGTGCATGTGTGACCTATGCGAGCTGCGAGAGTTCGAGGAATAGACGCGCATTGATCTGCGGGCGATGGCGGCCGATCGTGGTGCGGTCTAGAGAGACCTCGTGATACGATTTATGGCATTTGTGGTGCTGGGGTCTTAGTAGTCGGCTATGCCTTGCATTACCGTGCGGTCTTATTGTGATGACTTTGAGGCGTGAGTCCACGACTTGACATGATCGCTTATTTGTTGTGAATCGTAGTTTGGTTATCATACATGTCTCTGCCTTATATAGACTACTATGATTTGATTCTGATGATTACTTCTGATTTCACATACTTGGTACATGTTATGCGACCTCCTTGAAGTGCGTTCATGCGCGAGTTGAGGTACATCGATCGTTGATCCTAGCTCTCGAGTCACGATTCAGCGTTTGGGAAGCTCCGTTTCTCGGAGGCTTATCGGTGGTATAGTCCTGTCGTAGTAAGTGTTTACATTCGGGGGTTTTGGCGGGGCCACATCCGCCATTGTGTCGTATCATTCTTAGAAGTGCAGTAATGCTTGTTGTGGCGGGGTTGGTAAAAAGGATTGCTGTTCATTTGTAAAAGAGTTGATGGTTATATATATGCCGATGCAAGTTTTCTGATTATTGTTTTATATTTACATTATCTCGTATGTTGTTGTTTTATGTTCGTGATTACTCGATGTTGTGTCACTAGGGTGCGGGGTAAGGCACGATCCGGGCGATTTGGTCGTGACAGACTACAAGTCTAACCCAATAGTATTTCTCGATGAGGTAGAAAACCTACTGTTTACACGAGGATGCGTGGAGACGCAGGGCGTCAACTTGGTAGGCGCACGACTAGTGGATGATGCAGGGGTGTGGTGGAGGAACTTTAGGAAAAATCGTCCCCCGATGTCACCACCAATGACTTGGGGAGGTTGAGGCGACATTCATTGAGAAATTTATGCCTAATCTGGCGCAAGGATGCGCTCGGACGGAGTTTGAACAATTGAAGCAAGGTGACCGTAGTGTACAAGAATATGATACGCGATTCGTGAGGTTATCGGCATCTGACACACATGTCGTCCTACGTAAATGGATAGAGTCAAGCGATTTGTAGAGGTTTAAACCGAACATAGCGAGAAGAAGGTGGTGGCGTTAGCCAACGATCGAACTTATCTTCAGATTGTAGATATGGCTTTGAGGGTAGAAGGTTTCGCTAAAGCAAAAAGAGAATATTCGCAGAAGAGATTTCGGACGTTAGGATCATTTAACCAGAGTCAAAATCAGAAGCAGGAGTTTAGTAAGGGATCTTCAGGACCGAACCAATCTGTGGGCCAGTCTTATTTCAAGCCTAAGGGGTACAGTTGGTCTAATTACCAAGGTAGCAAGGACAAGACCACCAACCCTAACACAGGAGGTGACAAACCGATTTGTAAGATTTGTCAAAGGAAACACACTGGAGAATGTCGTCTCTTAACGAAGACATGTTATAACTGTGGAGAGTCAGGCCACTATACCAGGGATTGCAAGAAGAGGACCCAAACGCAATCTATTCAGGGGAGGTCAGAAGCAACCTGGCACTGTGGAAATCGGAAACCAACCCGCCAGTCGGGAGGTCAACAACCCAACAATTCTAAACGGCTCTACGCTTTGCCCCAGAGGAATGAGGCAGAAGCATCTACTGCGGTGGTCACAGGTATTTTGCTAGTCTCGAGTATTCCTGCATTTGTATTATACGATCCCGGCTCTACATTTTCATATGTGTCAATGGGCTTTGCTAAGAATTTACACGTAAAACCTTCTTATTTAAGTGAACCTTCTTATTTAAGTGAACCTTTTGAGGTTATGACACCAGTAGGGGCCTCAATTTGGGCCTCTCGGGTGGTAAATAATTTCCCATTAGAAGTGAATGACAGGGGAACAATGGTGAACATAATACTACTTGATATGGTAGACTTCGACGTCATTTTGGGTATGGATTGGTTGTCGGCATGTTATGTCATGTTAGATTGTCGGCGAAAGATAGTGAGATTAACTTTTCCCGGAGAACCAAAAGTTGTTATAAGGGGTAGGATTGGAATATCCTCAGGTCAGTTTATTTCCTACCTTGGGGCTCAAAAGTTATTGAGAAGTCACAGAGTGGAGTATGCATATCTGACTAATATAGTGGATACCCAAAAGGAATCCCCAGCAGTGAATGATGTTCCTATTGTTCGAAATTTTCCGGAGGTTTTTCCTGAAGATCTTCCAGGCCTTCCTCCGGATAGAGAAGTGGAGTTTGCTATAGAGTTAATTCCGGGTACAAGACTCATTTCTATTCCTCCATATCGAATGGCCCCAGCTGAATTGAAGGAGTTAAAAGAATAATTGAAGGATCTTATGGATAAAGGCTTTATAAGGCCTAGTGTTTCCCCTTGGGGTGCACCAGTCCTGTTTGTGAAAAAGAAAGACGGATCGCTCCGAATGTGCATCGATTATCGGCAGCTCAATAAGGTCACGATCAAGAACCGATACCCATTACCAAGAATCGATGATCTTTTTGACCAACTTCAGGGAGCTAGCTATTTTTCCAAGATTGATCTCCGTTCGGGATATCATCAGCTGAAAATAAATCCGGATGATATATCCAAAACAACCTTTAGAACCCGATACGGCCATTATGAGTTCCTGGTCATGTCTTTTGGGTTAACCAATTCCCCAGCGGCTTTTATGGATTTAATGAACAAAATCTTCAAACCATTCCTAGATTTGTTCGTGATTGTGTTCATAGATGATATCCTAATCTACAGTAAGAGTGTTGAAGAACATGAAGAGCATCTGAGGGTAGTGCTTCAAGTCTTGAAACAGGAGAAACTATATGCTAAATTTTCAAAGTGTGAATTTTGGTTGGAAAAGGTAGCCTTTTTGGGTCATGTTGTGTCAAGGGATGGAATTATGGTAGACCCCCAGAAGATAGAAGCAGTGAAGAACTGGTCAAAACCGACCACTCCGACAGAGGTTAGAAGTTTCTTGGGTTTGGCTGGGTATTATAGAAGATTCGTAAAAGGTTTTTCTAGTCTTGCTGCTCCCTTGACCCGGTTGACTCAAAAAGCGGTTAAGTACCAGTGGTCGGAAGCATGTGAAGATTATAGAAGATTCGTAAAAGGTTTTTCTAGTCTTGCTGCTCCCTTGACCCGGTTGACTCAAAAAACGGTTAAGTACCAGTGGTCGGAAGCATGTGAAGCAAGTTTTCAGAAACTAAAGGAATTGTTGACTACTGCACCAGTCATAACCTTACCATCGGGACAAGAAGGGTTCACAGTCTTTTGCGATGCCTCTAGAGTTGGGTTAGGATGTGTCTTGATGCAGTTTGGAAAGGTCATTGCGTATGCATCTAGACAGTTGAAGATACATGAGAAGAATTACCCAACTCATGACTTGGAATTAGCTGCGGTGGTGTTTGCCTTACGAATATGGAGACATTATTTGTATGGTGTGCATGTGGACATATTTGAGATCATAAGAGTTTGCGATACATAACCACATTGAAGGATTTGAATCTCCGATAAAGAAGATGGTTAGAGTTGCTTAAGGATTATGACCTTAGTATTCTTTACCATCACAGGAAAGCTAACGTGGTGGTGACGACTCGAGAGGAGATCAATGGGCAGCTTGGCCCATTTGGCAATACAAAAAGGGTATTGTTCGTGAGGTACAAAGATTGGGAAACCTCGGGGTTAGCTTAACTGAGATCGGTGAAGGTAGGGTGGTGGTACATGATACCTCGTGATGCCTTAGCCGAAATAAAAGAAAGTCAGTTTGAGGATACGAATTTGTTGGATTTCAGGAGAGGATCCAACAGGGAAAACCTTCACAGTTTACATTGGGAGATAATGACGGAACCCTTCGGTATAAGGGTAGGTTATGTGTTCCTAAGGTAAAGGATCTAAGGAGGAAGATCTTAGATGAGTGTCACAACACAAGATATTCCATTCATCCAGTCAACAAAATGTATCAGGACCTCAAGGCAAATTCGGTGGGACGGGATGAAGAAAGACGTTGCGGAGTTTGTGGGAGGTGTCTTATATGTCGTGGTGAAAGTGAACATCAAAACCTGGCGGATTACTTCAGGACATTGGAGTCCCCATGTGGAAATGGGAGACGATTCATATGGATTTCATAACTGGTCTACCGAAAACTCGAGAAGGGTATGATTCTATTTGGGTGATTGTTGATCGGCTTACAAAGTCATCCCATTTCTTACCGGCCAAGACTACGATCGCGCACCAAGATGCGCAGATTTATTTGAAGGAGATTGTGCGGTTACACGAGATTCCTTTACAAATTATTTCAGATAGAGGTTCCCAGTTCACCTCACATTTTTGGCAAAGTTTCCAGCAGGGTATCGGGACAAAAGTTAAGTTAAGCACGGCTTTCCACCATGAAACAGATGGGCGGTGGCGACCAATTCAAACACTTGAGGACATGTTGCGATCTTGTGTGTTAGATTTTCAGGGAAGCTGGTTGGACCATCTATGTCTAATTGAGTTCGCATACAACAATAGTTTTCACTCTAGCATACAAATGGCCCAGTGTGAAGCATTATATGGACGAAAATGTAGGTCTCCACTTGGATGGTTCGAGGTGGGTGAGATGCAACTGTTCGGACCTGAAGTCATTCAAGAAACAAATGATAAGGTACAGATGATTCGGGAGCGGATCAAAACAGCTCATAGCCGTCATAAGTCCTATGCGGATCATCGGAAAAGAGATCTTGAATTCCAAGAGGGGGAGAAAATATTTTTAAAAGTGTCCCCAATGAAGGGAGTGATGCGCTTTGGTAAGAAAGGGAAATTGAGCCCAATGTTTATTGAGTCATATGAGATCTTGCGAAGAGTGGGGAATGTGGCTTACGAATTAGCACTTCCATAAGAGCTGGAAGCAGTGCATCCGGTATTTCATGTGTCAATGTTACGAAAATACTTGCACGATCCAAGTCACGTCATCCTTCCCCAGGAGATAGTTCTTAATAAAGAGCTTCAATATGAAGAGGCTCCGGTAGAAATACTTGATAGAAAGGTCCAACGCCTTAGAAATAAAGATATTGCTTCCGTGAAAGTCCTATGGAGGAATCACTCCACAGAGGAAGCCACCTGGGAAGCTGAAGAGGCGATGAAAGTCAAATATCCATTCCTATTTGACTAAGGTAATAAAAAAAATGTGTTACATAGTACTTCATATGTGTGTCATTTGCGTGTCTATATGCATGTGTTACAACCTTATTCTCATTCGAGGACGAATGCTCCTTAAGGAAGGGAGAATGTGAAGCCCCAAATTTGTTACAATAACAATAAACATTATGGTGTCTATGTGATTATGTTATTATTGTGTCTATGTGATTATGTTACGACCTTATTCACATTCGAGGACGAATGTTGCTTAAGGAGGAGAGAATGTAAAATCCGGAAAAAAATAATAATAATATATAGTTGTGGTTGGGTTAATAAAAATATATATATCTAAGAAAACAAAGAATAAATTGCATGGGATAGAGTTAGTGTTAAAGTTGGATAAATAGATAGATGAAATGAAAATAAGAAAAGAAAAAAAACATGCAGAAATGCACGTAAGTCCCTTCCCTTTACCCCTTCCCCCCCTTTTCATTTCCCTTCAATCTCTTGGCTTTCCCCCTCCCATAAGTTATGTAATCATCCACACTTATACATTGTATTTACACACAAACAAAGTACATAACATAAAGGTTAGAAAATCAGAAAAAAATAAGGGAACAAGAAGAGGAAAATTCTGGAAAAAAAACAAGAAAGTAAGAAGAACAACAATAAAAGAAATACTAGGGAGCAAGGGTCCCTTGTAGCAACCGATTAACAATCTTCACACTTACAAGGTGAGTTTTCTCACTCAGAAATTCTTGGTAACATCCTTTATTTTAAGTTCAATACATGATAGAATAAGAATTGAGTGTTGAAAAGAAATATTGAACTTTTGATTGTTTAGACAACTAGTTGCGTCATGAACTTTACGAACTGTTCTCACTGAGTTATAATTGTTAGAATTTGATGAAATTCGGAATAGTGGTACACCTCTCTAATATTATCATATAGAACCAAAAATGAGGTAAAATGGACATACGGTTTGAAAGTTATCATAGTTCAAAGTTTCTGCCTTAGATTTGGCCGAAATTCGGAAAGACATAATTACAGACTGTTTTTGTTGAGTTTTACTTATTAGAATTATATGAAAATTTACATGGTTGTAAATCTCTCTGTTATGGACAGATATAGATAAAGAGTTATTAAAACGGACGTACGAGTTGAGAGTTATTGTAGTTTGAAGTTGCTGCCTCGGATTCATCGGAATCCAGAAGGGCAGGACGTTGAAACGTAAAACTGTACTAATATGTGGGGACTATGAAAATTGTTTCTAAATAAAAGTTCTAGATCTCTCTATTTTGGACATTTTTAGACCTTACGGGGGTATATCCGACTTACGGATTGAGAGTTATCGCTGTTTAAAGTTTCTGCCTCGGATCTATCGAGATCCAGGAAGGGCAGCGAATAAAAGTGTAAAACTGTACCAAATGGTACGGAATATGAAAGGATGGTTCACATGGAGACGTGTATCTCTCTTCTCTCATCGTTTTGAGATTTTATGGGGCTTGAACGGGTTTACATATTAGGAGTTATGACTATTCTAAGATTGGGTTCTGTTTAATAAAAATTCTGCCGAAACAAATTTCATGTGGCTGTTTTGAGGATAAATTTTTGTTAGTTACCCAAAGTAGTTTTAAATGAAATTTGGTACAGTGAAAGATCCCCGTCTTGCCTTAGTTTCCGCTTGAGAAACACCTTAGTTGGAGTTATGGTTAAAAAGTTATAATCGTTACAAGTATGAATGACAGAATGTTAGGAAAAAGAATAGTATTTATTCGATCTTCTGAAAAATATGAAAAGTGAATACGTGTTTACATAAATATATAAATATATAATGGATCGGGTTGCACGCCGCAACAAAACGTAAAGTGAATACGCGTTCACAAATACGTAAACATAATGGATCGGGTTGCACGCCGCAACAAAACGTAAAGTGAATATGTGTTCACAAATACGTAAACATAATGGATCGGGTTACACGCCGCAACAAAACGTAAAGTGAACATGCGTTCACAAATACGTAAACATAATGGATCGGGTTGCACGCCGCAACAAAACGTAAAGTGAATACGTGTTCACAAATACGTAAATATAATGGATCGGGTTGCACGGCGCAACAAAACGTAAAGTGAATACGCGTTCACAAATACATAAACATAATGGATCGGGTTGCACGTCGCAACAAAACGTAAAGTGAATACATGTTCACAAATACGTAAATATAATGGATCGGGTTGCACGCCGCAACAAATATGAAAGATGAATACATGTTCACCTATATATAAATATGAAAAGTGAATACGAGTTCACAAATATATAAATGTAATAAACATGTGGAAATGCAGGGGAATGTCTTAACGTATAATACGAGATAAAATGAAGTGTTAGTTAAATCGAGAATTTCCTATGAGGAGTTTTGCATTTTAAAAATGTTGTAACCTGATATGTTTTTGCAATATGCTTATTACGTTATAATGTGATTGCACTTGGAATATTGTGGTGTTACTTTGAATTGCAGGGTAAGGTTCTCACTCAGCCCCAGTTGGTAGAGCTGACTCTTTATTTAACATGTTTCAGGAAAGCGTGATAGAGGAAAGGCTCCACGCCAAGGCTAGCGATTGTCCCGCAGCCTCTTGTCATGCCAAGTCCATTGCTTCGGGCATGGTATTCATCAGGTTCAGGATGTCAGTTCCAGTGTCTCGGGAAATGCCCGTGTGGAATGACCTCCCTTCCAACTTAGAATAATCTTTGTCAGTATGTCTAAGTAGAAATAATATTTGCACGAGCATGGGCTCGCGTTATGTTTTTAATATAGTCATAAACAGATTTCTTTATTGTTATTTTTATTAATAGCTCCGTATTTGAATATAAGTTCAAATTTCTAAATAAAGAGAATTAAATGGTGCTCCTGATGGGAAATAATTGTACAGGTGCCATCACGCCCTAAGTAAAGACTTAGGAAAATTCGGGGCGTGACAGGTGGTCATCAGTCAGGTAGGGGCAACGCTCAGTCAGTGAGTGAAGGATCTCAGATAGTTCATGGTGGTCGTGGGGGCACACAATCCGAGGGTGGACGTGCCCATTTCTATGCTTTTCCAGGTAGACCAGAAGTCGAGGCCTCTGATGCGGTTATCAAATGTATTATTTCGATTTTTCACCGATCAGATTCTGTCTTATTTGATCCAGGTTCTACTTTCTCTTATGTTTCCACCTACTTCTCTACGAGTTTGGATATACTTTGTGATATCCTTGATATACTTATTCGTGTCTCTACTCCTGTCGGGGATTTTGTGATAGTAGATCGGGTCTATAGGTCTTGTGTGGTCACATTTATGGGGTATGATACTTGGGTAGACTAGGTTATTTTGAATATGGTGGACTTTGATATTATCTTGGGCATGGACTGGTTATCTCCTTATCATGCTATTTTAGACTGTCATGCCAAGACAGTCTCGTTGGCCATGCCAGGTATCCCACGATTAGAGTAGAAGGGTACTCCTAGTCCAGCACCTAAGAAGATCATATCAGCTTCGGGCGAAGAGGTTAGTGGATAAGGGATGTTTAGCATATTTGGTGCATATTCGGGATACTAGTGTGGATACTCTTTCCGTAGAGTCAGTGCCAGTGGTGTGTGAGTTCTCAGAGGTTTTTCCTACAGATTTGCCTGGTATACCTCCTGATCGAGATATTAACTTCTGCATTGACTTGGAGCCAGACACCCAACCTATTTCTATTCCACCCTATCGAATGGGTCCGGGAGAGTTGAGAGAATTGAATGAGCAGTTGCAAGACTTTAAATTCTACGAAAAGGGTATGAGACTATAGGATATTTAGTATATGATTTTTAATAGATGAAATGAGCAGAAATTTAATTAAGTAAGTAAGTGGGCCAAGCCCACTACCCTTTTGGTATTGCACAGAAATTATAAAAGAAAGTGGGGAGGGGGAACGTCGAGCAGCCAGGAGGAAAAAGAAAGAAAAAAAAGAAAGGGAGGGGGACGCAGCACGCAGAGGAGAGGAGAAAGAAAGAAAGAAAGAAAGGAAAAAGAAAGAAAACCCTAGTAGCTAGAAGATGAGAAGGAGCATCCATGAACATCACCCCATTACACAAGATTTAGAGTCAAATTTAGAGGTTCTACACAACGAAAAGGCATTAGATTGATTATTCGTGGCACCCGCTCGACATTGAGGTAGGTTATGGTTTACTTTAGTTAGACTTCGATTAGAAAATCATATGTAGATGTAGGAATTGACATGAATAACATGCTATAACGTCGAGCAGGAAAGGTCGACCGTGCCGAATGTTACGAGAAATTTACATGAATTCGCACACCGGTGCGTTCGCGGGAGCGATGTGCGAAGGGTTTATCGCTATATATGTTGTTTTATGTAATTATCACATGATTATATCTCCGTCGCATACTAGCCCACTTGTCACATGAAAATAAAGGAATTGTATTATTGATAATTGAACATAGGACAGTGATATGACTTGTACTTGTCGATTGTATATTGGTGATATGTGTTGACTGATATCATGCCTGACATACTTTCCATATAGTATTTTGTGATGATGGTGAAGGGAGTGATTGAGGGACTCTGAGGTCTTTGTCGGAGATTGAGACTGATTGAGTGACTCCGAGGTCTTTGGCGGAGATTGAAAGTGATTGACATCCTCCGAGGTCTTTTTCGGAGATTGAGAGTGGTTGATAGCCTCCGAGATTTATGCCGGAAAGCACGAGTGGTACATAGACTTCGCGGGTCCCCCATGGGTCATGGCTTTGAGGCACTACCCTTAGTATGTGTGTACGAGACTGGAGTGAGAGATGTGACTATTGCATTGCATTGTATTTACCCACTCGTGTATTTGACTGATAATTTGGTGAATTATATCTGTCTTGGTTGATTTCTGATTTCTTTACACTTTACATGTATATGATACGTGACCATACATGTTTCTCTATGTGCTACTTGTTGGTTTCAACTTCTTCATGCGTTATCTAATCATTGTCGGCCTATGATGCTTACCGGTACTAGTGTTGTACTGATACTACTCTTGCTGCACTTTTGTTGAGTGCAGAGTACGATCCAGGTTCCAGCTCTACGCCTCGTGGCTGATTCACGAGGGTGACATCTTTTAGTCATTCAGGGTGAGCTACTTGGTCATCTGTGGCCCCTGAAGGGCTTCTTAGTTAATTTTATATCCTTTTGTTATTTTCCAGACATTATGTAGCCTTCGGGCATTTTTCAGACTTCTATTCCAGACCATGTTTAGCGTTCTTGTACCCTTTTGACCAGATTTTGGAGAATGTCGTGACAAATCTAGTGTTGAGAAGTATTTAAGACCTTACAACTTCTTTTCTTTATTTATTTCCGCTGATTTAACTTGTTAATGAGAACGTGGTTCGCCTACTCGGGGGAAATGGAGTAGGTGCCATCACGACTTGTGAATTGGGTCGTGACAAAGTTGGTATCAAAGCTCCTAGGTTAATCGGTCTAATGAGTACAAGAGCAATGTCTAGTAGAGTCTTGTGGATTGGTACGTAGACGTCCATACCCATCATCGAGAGGCTATAAGACATTTAGGAAACACTCCACTTCATTTCTCTTTTCGTGCTAGTTCAATCCGATAGGTATCTGGTTCATACTTTTCGTGCGAGATTGTTCAGATTGGTATCTTAAAATCATTTCTATGTTCTCTCACAAATGGTGAGGACGCGATCGACAACTACTGGAGGTCAGGAGACTGCACCTGCACCGACATCCATACCCATTGACCGAGCAGCTATCCGTGAGCGAGACGCGGGGCGAGGCAGGGGACATGGCAGGGGCAGAGGCCGTGCAGCTATTCCAGATAGGGACCAAGCACCAGCACCTGCTCAGGACCCTGACAGAGAGTTGACTCCGAATCTTGGCGACATTCCGGAGGAGGATATTAGAGATGCTGAAGCACATCCTGGGTCGCTGCTACTCCGTATTTTCAGGAGGTTGTGTTTCGGGTGATGGGATACTTAGACTGTTTGGCTCAGGAGGGTGTGCTTCCAGTTGTTCCAGATAGATCGCAGACTAGAGTGGGGGGTCATACTCCCGATGTTGTGGTTGCTCCAGGATTTCAGACATCAAAGGTATTGCCGGCGGTAGCAGTGGCTACCCATACTGATGATACTCCAGCGCCTAATTTTGCTCTAAGGCCTATGGATGGGCCAGTGTTGACCACTGAGGAGCGAAAATTATTCGAGGGGTTTACCAAAATATCTCCTCATTGGTTTTATGGTACTCCCGGGGAGGATACGTATGAGTTTATTGTTAGCTGCCATGAGATGCTTCATAAGTTGGGTATAGTGGAGTTTCACGGGGTCGATTATTTTTCTTTTCAGTTAGTTAGAGATGCCAAGCAATGGTGGAGATAGTACATAGAATGTCGAAAAACTAGGTCGCCACCTTTGACTTGGACCCAATTCAATCAGGTGTTTCTAGAGAAGTATGTCCCTCGTACTCTAAGAGACAACATGAAGGATGAATTTTCGACATTGGAGCATCGGGGTAGGTCGGTTGAGAAGTATGAGACCAGATTTCTCGCGTTGTCCCATTATGCTACGACGTTACTTCCTACAGAGGCTGAGAGGGTGAGGAGATTTGTGAAGGGTTTTGACCTTCCGCTTCGGCTGGCGACCTTGCAGTTGGAGGCTTCTGGGGCCTCATTCCAATCAGTAGTAGAGCATTCCAGGAGGGTTGAGTCAGAGATGGGTCGGGCACACAGTGGGGGTGGCGATAAGACAACTCATAGATTTGATAGTTTCAGAGGTCCTGTTAGAGGTGGGGTACACCATGACAAGGTTCGTCATTATCCCTACAGCCATCCCATCTAGTCATCACTACATGCTTCAATAGGTGGTTCTTGTGTTATAGCGAGCCTGATTACGAGCGATTTCCGAGGTCTTACTCTCGACCTTCAGACAGTGGAGGGTACTCTGGTTCTTCTATGACAGCCTATGGCTAAAGGAGCATGTTTTGAGTGCGGTGAGACAGGGCATTTCGCGAGAGAGTGTTCTAGATCCAGTTAGGGTTCCAGAGTTCATACATCTAGGCCTCCAACACTGCCAGCTAGATGAGGAGGACATTCTAGTAGAGGGGGTTCGCAGTCGGGCAGGGGTGGCCATCAGCCTAGTAGAGGTGGTCATCAGTCAGGTAGGGGCAACGCTTAGTCAGTGACTGGAGGATCTCTGGCAGTTCGTGGTGGTCGTGGGGGCACACAGTCCGAGGGTGGACGTGCCCATTTCTATGCTTTTCCGGGTAGACCAGAAGTCGAGGCCTCTGATGCGGTTATCACATGTATTATTTCGGTTTGTCACCAATCAGCTTCTGTCTTATTTGATCCATGTTCTACTTTCTCTTATGTGTCCACCTAATTCACTACGATTTTGGATATGCTTTGTGATATGCTTGATATACTTATTCGTGTCTCTACTCCTGTCGGGGATTCTGTGATAGTAGATCGGGTCTTTAGGTCTTGTGTGGTCACGTTTATGGGGTATAATACTTGGGTAGACTTGGTTATTTTGAATATGATGGACTTTGATATTATCTTGGGCATGGACTGGTTATCTTCTTATCATGCTATTTTAGACTATCATGCCAAGATAGTCACGTTGGCCATGCCAGGTATCCCACGGTTAGAGTGGAAGGGTACTCCTAGTCCAACACCTAAAAAGATCATATCAGCTCTTCGGGCGAAGAGGTTAGTGGATAAGGGATGTTTAGCATATTTGACGCATATTCGGGATACTAGTGTGGATACTCCTTCCGTAGAGTCAGTGCCAGTGGTGTGTGAGTTCTCAGAGGTTTTTCCTACAGATTTGCGTGGTATGTGTCCTGATCGAGATATTGACTTTTGCATTGACTTGGAGCCAGGCACCCAACCTATTTCTATTCCACCCTATCGGATGGCTTCGACAGAGTTGAGAGAATTGAAGGAGAAGCTGCAAGACTTTAAATTCTATGAAAAAGGTATGTGACTATAGGGTATTTAGTATATGATTTTGAATAGATGAAATGAGCAGAAATTTAATTAAGTAAGTAAGTGAGCCAAGCCCACAACCCTTTTGGTAGGGCACCAAAATTACAAAAGAAAGTGGGGAGGGGGAACGTCGAGCAGCCAGGAGGAAAAAAAAAAAAAAAAAAAAAGGGAGGGGGACGCAGCACGCAGAGGAGAAAGAAAGAAAGAGAGTGTTACACCTCGTAAGTTTAAGACAATAATTAAGAACGTAATTAGGATAATAAGATCCGAATATTGGAAATTAGTATACAAGAAAGTGATTCCGGAAAAAAAATTCGATACTACGAGTATGACAATGGAAATTCGAGATGTTAGTTTTATATTCCTAATAGGGGTTATGGATTAACGTTATAGTATATAAATTTCGACGTCATGAATATGAGACTTATGGAATCTCCCGAATTTAAGTTAAGTGGGGTATGAGATTATTAATAGTGGGATTTGGGACTAAAATGCAAAAAAGAAAATCTGATTTCATTATAACAAAAAAACTCCTCATATTTCCAATTGATTTCAAAACCAATTTTCACTCAATCCTCTCCCTCCTAGCCGATTTCTTCCCCCACTTTCTTAGCAAGAATTAAGCACTTATCAACTCCTATTCTAGGTAGATTTTTCTACAATTCTAGCCAAGTTTTATACCAAAAAACAGTGGGCATTTTCGCCACTGCTGCCGCGATTTTGAGCTTCAATTTCTTGTCCGATTTTTCACTTCATCAACTCCATTTCAACATGCAACCATTCTTCAATGTTAGACCAATATCCCTAAAGATCCGAATAATGGAAATTAGTATACAAGAATGTGATTCCGGAAAAAAAATTCGATACTACGAGTATGACAATGAAAATTCAAGATGTTAGTTTTATATTCCTAATAAGGGCTATGGATTAGTGTTATAGTATATAAATTTCGACGTCATGAATATGTGACTTATGGAATTTCCCGAATTTAAGTTAAGTGGGGTATGAGATTATTAATAGTGGGATTTGGGACTAAAATGCAAAAAAAGAAAATCTGATTTCATTATAACAAAAAAACTCCTCATATTTCCAATTGATTTCAAAACCAATTTTCACTCAATCCTCTCCTCTCCTAGCCGATTTCTTCCCCCACTTTCTTAGCAAGAATTAAGCACTTATCAACTCCTATTCTAGGTAGATTTTTCTACAATTCTAGCCAAGTTTTATACCCAAAAACAGTGGGCATTTTCGCCACTGCTTCCGCGATTTTGAGCTTCAATTTTTGGATTTTTGGAGCAAATTTTAGGAAGAGAAATGTGTAGGGATGTTGGTCTAACATTGAAGAATGGTTGCATGTTGAAATAGAGTTGATGAAGTGAAAGATCGGACAAGAAATTGATGAAATTCTGGGTTAAAAATATGGGCAGTGTTCATGCGATTTTTGTACAGTTTTGGACAATTTTTAAGGTATAAAATTCTTCTCCTTATGGCATAAATTAAGTTGCATGTTGTTGTAAATGTTAGATTGAAACTTGTGTTGAGAATTAAACTAAGATTAATAGGAATGAAAGTGAAATTGCATGTGTTGTGGTGACATTGGTTGTAGCCGATTGTGGGACTGATTTGGTATAAAAATTGAAGTCGAGTATTATTGTTATTGTTGCTAATTGCATGTTACAAATTGGAGGAAACATGGAGATTTAAATTGTAGTTGTTTATATAAGAATGTTGAAATATGAAGTTGAATTTTTAGGAGTAAAGAAATGAGTTATGGAAGAATGTTGTTGGATATACTTGAAGACTACTTTATGTACATTGGAATGGAGCATTGAGATTTTATTCTTATCACTAAGTGCATGTTGAGAATTGAAAAGAAATCTTGAAATTAAGTTATAATTAGTAATGTAGAAGTATTGGAATATGAAATTAGGTTCTAAAAGAATTAATAAGAGGTGTTGGAGTTGAATGATGGGTTGGCCGAAGGTTGATGGGATCATTGAACATGTTTGTGTTGTATTAGGGACTACTTGTTAAGATTATAATATTGGAAATCAAGTATATGCATTGTGGTAATCACCTATACGTGTCTTGGAAGAATTAAAGTATAGGGGAGTATAAACTTCACCTTCTTGAATTCTTAAATGTTGATAGAAGTTTGAGATTGCTTTTATGAACTATTTTAACATGACTAAGGATTGAATAACCATGATAAATAAGTGTGATAGTCACTTGATTGTTGAAGTTGTTGTCTTCCATGGATATAAAAAGAAGGAAGGTTATTGGATAGCTTATATGACGTATGTTGGGCTTAACTTAATTATATCCTGGAACAATGTTGGATTATTGGTGTTGGTTGGCTTGTTGGTAAATTGTGGATATGCATATAAACAGGGGAAGTGTTGCCCAAATTTTTATAGAAATAAGAAGCCGTTATTTGAATAACTTACGTTAGAGACCGTAGAATTGACGAACGTATTGTCATTGTTATAGGTTGACATACTAGACGATGCATGTCTTAGCATTTAGTTGATTTGATCGCTTAAAAGGTATGTGAGACTATTCTTTCTTTGGCATGATTTTTGAAAATCCTTTTTCCCTATTTTTTTGGCATGACCTTGTGAGAAACTTTCATTTGACTTGATTTTAATAAACATACGGCGGACGTACATGATTTTCTACAGAGTTAGTTTCAAAGGAAAATTGTTATGGCAAGTGCCTATGATTTCAGTAAAGGGTATATTATGATGATTTTATAAGAAATCAAAGATGATTTCAAATTGCATATAGTTGCTCTTGGTATCTACTCGTGCCGAGTCCTATTACACATTCATCGAGTCTCTCACATAGAGGGCCGACACTATATAGTATGTTCCGGGTTCGAGTCCCGGCTATTATTATTATATTACTTGGGTTCGAGTCCCAAGCGGGTTAAATTTCCGGATTATTATTATTCCATGGATTAGCTCTCCATGATGCGGGTTCGAGTCCCATGATATATATATATATATATATATATATATATATATATATATACATAGACGGGTTCGAGTCCAGTGCTATTATATCCTGAGGATAGAAGTTCATGATTTTGGCCTGACTTGCATATTTTAGAAAAGGAAGAACTAATTTTCATTACTCTCATTTGATGGAGTACAATTATACAGTTAAGTTGAATTCTTACTTGTCTACTATTTTACGTTGAACTGTTATGATTTCTAGTACAGTATTTCCGGCTCCACATACTTGGTACATCTATCGTACTGACCCCCTTTTCCCCGGGGGGCTGCGTTCATGCCCGCAGGTTCAGGTGTTCAGATAGGTGACCCTCTAGTCTAGGATTTCTGTACAGCAGTTTGAGAGCTCCTTTGTTCTGGAGCCAACTATTTTGGTACAGACCTTTATCTTTCAGACTTATGCATATTTTGGGCACAACGGGGTCCTGTCCCGTCATATGTCAGTATTACACTCTTAGAGGTCTGTAGACAATTGTGGGTTGGACGTTTGTACCTTGTTTTGGTTTTGATGTTGTTATACCCTGTGTTGGGGCGTTCCCGGTTATACTTGTTGTTATCTAGTGGCAGCCTTGCCGGCTTGCTTATTTTTTATTATTCCTTTGTGTACATAATGTTAGTTGGTGGCAGCCTAGTCGGCTAGCCCATTATGATTGTTGTTGATTTGGCAGCCTTGTTGGCTCGCCCATTTTTAGGGAGATGTTGTAAAAGCAGCGTTGTGCTGCCGAAATTTCTATAGATCTCTGTATTAGATGGATTAAGAGTGACAGGTAAGTAATGACGTCCAATTAGGACGTTAGTCGCGGCCCGTCGGGTCGGGTCCTTACAGAGAGGAAAAAGAAAGAAAACCCTAGTAGCTAGAAGAGGAGAAGGAGCAGCCCTGAACATCACCCAATTACACAAGATTTAGAGTCAAATTTAGAGGTTCTACACAGAGGAAATGCATTAGATTGATTGTTTGTGGTACCCGCTCGACATTGAGGTAGGTTATGGTTTACTTTAGTTAGACTTCGATTAGAAAATCGTATGTAGATGTAGGAATTGACAGGGATAGTAGGCTAGAACGTCGGGCAGGAAAGGTCGGCACCGCGGTGCCGAATGTTCTGAGGGGCTACATGAATTTAGACACCGCGGTGCCGTTCTGCATGACCGCGGTGCCGAAGGGGTTTGTCGATATATGTGTTATTTTTTGTAATTATCACATAATTATATCTCTGTCGCATACTAGCCCACTTGTCACGTGAAAATAAAGGAATTGTATTATTGATAATTGAACATAGGAAAATGATATGACTTGTATTTGTCGATTGTATATTGGTGATATGTATCTCTGTCGCATACTATCCCACTTGTCACGTGAAAATAAAGAAATTGTATTATTGATAATTGAACATTGGACAGTGATATGACTTGTACTTGTCGATTGTATATTGGTGATATGTGTTGATTGATATCATGCCTGACATACTTTCCATATTGTATTTTGTGATGATGGTGAGGGGAGTGATTGAGGGACTCCGAGGTCTTTGTCGGAGATTGAGAGTAATTGAGTGACTTCGAAGTCTTTGCCGGAGATTGAGAGTGATTGACAGCCTCCGAGGTCTTTGCCGGAGATTGAGAGTGATTGATAGCCTCCGAGGTTTATGCCGGAGAGCACGAGTGGTACATGGACTTCGCGGGTTCTCCATGGGTCATGGCTTTGAGGCACTGCCCTTAGCATGTATGTACGAGAGTGGAGTGAGAGAGGTGACTATTGCATTACATTGTATTTACCCACTCGTGTATTTGACTGATAATTTGGTGAATTATATATGTCTTGGTTTATTCCTGATTTCTTTACACTTTACTTGTATATGATACGTGACCATACCTGTTGCTCTATGTGCTACTTATTGGTTTCAACTTTTTCATGCGTTGTCTAATCATTGTCGGCCTATGATGCTTACCGTTACTAGTGTTGTACTGATACTACTCTTGCTACACTTTTTTTGAGTGTAGAGTACGATCCAGGTTCCAGCTCTACGCCCCGTGGCTGATTCGCGAGGGTGACATCTTTCAGTCATTCAGGGTGAGCTACTTGGTCATCCGTGGCCCCTGAAGGGCTTCTTAGTTAATTCTATTTCCTTTTGTTATTTGCCAGACAGTATGTAGCCTTTGGGCATTTTTCAGACTTCTATTCCAGACCATGTTTAGCGCTCTTGTACCATTTTGACCAGATTTTGGGGAATGTCGTGACAAATCTAGTGTTGAGAAATATTTAAGACCTTACAACTTCTTTTCTTTATATATTTTCCACTGATTTAACTTGTTAATGAGAACGTGGTTCGCCTACTCGGAAGAAATGGGGTAGGTGCCATCACGACTTGTGAATTGGGTCGTGACATTAACCTTCGGGTAGGGAACGAGGAAGAACTTGTCCTCTTGCCTAGTGTGGAGAAATCTGGAGTAGAATCTACATCGATGGGGTTATTGTCATCTCCAGGATAGCTGATCTATAAGGGTTCTTGCACTGAGCTAAGGACGATTGTCGAGCACATTGGGGGACTAGTGCTCATTGGTGTGTTGTTAGTGGTGTTGATGGACATTGGTGATGTATCCAAAGGTGAGCTTTTAGAAGAGAGTATTGAAGGTTTTGGGTTTTTGGATGAAGGATGATGTGATAAATCCATCGGTTTTGGTTGTTTTAACCGAGAGTGATGTGACCTTTTTCTTTTTTTATTACGAAAAATATAAAAGCTAAAAAGAAGAACCAATGAAGAAGATTTTATACTTTTGGCAAAAACAAATCCTTCATTTTAGGTGTTTGAATTGTATTCAAATGCTTGCACCTAAAATTATGGAATAAAAAGATAGACATCAAAATTTGGAATTTGATCTAATCATTTAAAAGTTTGAATTCCAATTTTAAAAAATATGGCATAAAGAAAGATAGGAAAGATAAAAATTGATTTTTCGAAAGTCAGTTACGAACAACATCCCAACAAATATAATTATCTGAGAATGTCAACAACATTTTGGACAACACAAGTATTATGATTCCGCAAGAACATTTTATTTTGGCAACAAATCAAAACACATTTTATATGTATTTTTAAGAGTTTAACCACTGGACCAATGTAATATTTTCCCATTGACCTTGATCTAATCATAAAACACATATTAAAATTAATTTTTGTGTCAAAAAATAAGAATACTTATTTAGTATTCTCGTAATTTCAGTTTAAGCATTTGATACTCATATAGAATAGGAACGATATCATTTCAAGGGCTTTGCCCATATTGCACAGTTGCCAAAAGTTAGTAAAAGGCTTTGCCTTATTTTGATACTCCTTTTTTATGATATCTAATATCATCGTAGACAAAGCTATCACAATCGAATCATTTCTTATTGAGGATCGTGCTCATGTGATCAAAATTAATACATTATACAACAATAATAATTATATTATGATATTACATAGGTAAATGTCGCCCGAAATGTTAGAGACATTCAGCCAACATTCACCAAAACATGCCTTTTTTGAGATTATAAAGACCAAGAGATTTCTTCAAACTAGAAAATCTCTCATGGTCCAAAGCTTTTATAAAAATATCAGCTAGTTGATGAAGAGTGTCAACATGTTCAATTCGAACTAGCTGTTTTTCAATCAAATATCTTAAAAAGTGATGTCTGGTATCAATATGTTTTGTACGAGAGTGCTGAACTGGATTTTTGAAAATATTTATAGCACTAAAATTATCACAGTACAAAATTAAGATATTACTTGAAAAATCATAGTCGTCTAACATGTGTCTTAGCCATATTGATTGAGAGCAACAACTTCTAGCTGCTACATATTCAGATTCATCAGTTGAAAGTGAGACATAATTTTATTTATAACTATACCAAGAAACAAGATTATTGCCAAGATAAAAACATCCTCCACTTTTACTTTTTCTATCATCTAAATCACCAGCCCAATTCGAGTCACTATATCCTATTAGATTAGGATTAGTGTCTTTGAAATATCAAATTCTCAACTCACATGTGCCGCCAACATATCTAATGACACGTTTTACGATATTTAAGTGTAAGATTTTGGCATAGGCTTGGAATCGAGCACATACACAAACACTAAACATTATATCAGGACGACTAGAAGTGAGATATAGAAGACTACCTATTATAGATCGATATAGTGTTGGGTCGACATTTTCGTCAATATCATCTTTGCATATCTTCTGCGACGATCAAATTGGAGTCTTCATTTGTTTAGCATTTTTCAATCCAAATTTCTTAACTAGATTCTTGACATACTTGCTTTGGGAGATGAAGATTCCATCTTCACTTTGCTTTATCTCCAAGCCTAAGAAAAAAATAGTTCCCCAATCATGCTCATCTCAAATGCTGATGACATTGCTTCAACAAATATTTTAAGGTAGGATTGTGAGGTTGAACCAAAAACTATGTCATCTATATAGATTTGAGCAATAACAATATCTACACCGTGATGTTTGATGAATAAAGTACAATCAACTCACCGCGATTAAAACGAAATTCAAGAAGGAAGTGAGTTAGACGATCATACCATGCACAAAGAGCTTGTTTCAATCCATACAAGGTCTTTTTGAGCTTGTATACAAACTGTGGACGGTGAGGATCTTCAAATCCTTTAGGATGTTCAACATAGTATTCTTTATCAATATGGCCATTCAAGAAAGCACCTTTAACATCCATTTGATGAAGAGTAATTTTTAGGCAACAAGCAATGACAAGTAATAATCTAATTGATTCAATTCTAGCTACATGAGCAAAGGTTTAGTCATAGTAAATTTCTTCTACCTGAGTATATCCTTGAGCAACTAGACGATCTTTATTTCTCACAACAGTTCCTGATTCATCTGACTTATTTTTTTAAAATCTAGTTAGTTCCAATTACATTGATATTACTTGGGCGTGGAACTAAATTCCAGACCTCATTTCGAGAGAACCGTTCAAGTTCTTCTTGCATTGCTTGAATCCAACAATTATCCTTGAGTGCTTCTGAAACATTCTTCAGTTCTAAAGTAGATACAGAACAAGAAAGACTAACATTTTGGTACATGGTAGACATACACGCATACCTTATCATAACTCTGTAATTGAGTGGTTCATTCCCTCTTGTTTTTACTCCTTCAAACGCTCCCCCTATCACCTAACTTATTGGATGATTCTTCCTAATCCTTGATGAGCGGTCTCTGCGTACTTGATCTAGCAATTCAGAATTTGACTCTTCATCTGCACCTTCTGTGATCTCTGGTTCAGGTTCAGATGTTACTTCAGATGTGGTAACATTTGGGGCAACATTTGGTTCTTCAGCAGTCTGCATATTTTTCACTGAAACTATAGTGTTATTTTCATATGTATTCCCTGTAAAATCAGAAAAGTCATCAAAAACAACATTTACAAACTCTTGTATAGTTTTGGTCCTAAGATTGTACACTCGATAAGCATGACTATTTTGATAATAGCCAACAAAAATTTCTTTGCCACTCTTAGAGTCAAACTTTCCAAATTGTCTCTATTATTTAAAATGTAACAAACATACCAAAAAAATGAAAGTAACGCAAGTTGAGTTTCTTTCCATTTATTAGCTCATAGTGTTATACCCCGTATTTCTAGAGTATGTACGTGTGGGCGTACGTAGAAAAGTTTGAGCCTTAAAGTTAGGCAAAATTCGAAATTTGTACACAACCCCCATAAAGAATCGTTTTTCGACGAAACGTTTTACAGAACTTGCGAAGGGAAAATTCCGGCTATGTCATTTATAATTTTTGCGGATTTTTCCGAGAGATGAAATATTTTGGACCAACGAGAGGGCGACACTTGTCACCCTCAAGTGGACGGTTTGTGGTGGCCGATTGGTGCCCATTTCGTGGCATGTTTCATGGCCTAATCCATGGGTCAATGTTTGTGAGGGATTTGTGGAGTAGGGTTAGGGTGCACTTGGCTTGATCTTGACCCTCCACTTGCCCCACTTGGCTTCGATCTTGGCCTTGGTTGTCCTATAAATACCCTCCCTTGTTGAAGACTTCTTCATCCACAAATGTGTTCTAAGTCTTAAAATCCTCCCCCTCTTCTTGTTGCTCTCGCCCAAGAGCTTCCCCTCCTTTGTAAGGCACTTGTGGCGAGAGGGTACCCCCTTCCTAGTGGTGCTAAGCGAGAGGTACCCCCTTTGGCTTGTTGTTCTCGTAAAATACACCCCCCCTTGGTAGAAAGTATTCTCCAAGTTTTGTTACTATTCCATAATACCTTAGCCTTTTACCTTGTAGTATTCCAAAGTTACCTCTATCGTAGAGCAGGAAATACTACCTTTTGTCCTTTAGTCTCAAATCGAAACCACAAGGAAAATCTTCATAGCGAGTTGAAGTATTAAGTAGAAGTTGCGTAGAACTTCTAAGGGTTGTTTGAGCGGGTTGGAGCGCCCAGAGTTGGAGCTAAACGTCGCTCAGGATCGACATTTAAAATTGGATAATTTTGGGCTTATCGAGGTAAATACGCTTGACCTTCTTTTGTAATTAGAGTTTATATACTGTTGAAGTATAAGAATTAAGTATACGTTATATACAAGGAAGGTATATAAGAAGAGAATTGAACTGTACTTACATAGGACTGTATCTGATGAGACTTGTGAAGTCGACGGGTAGGGAAGTCTTTGATTTTCCGTAGAATCTTGTATCTAGAATTATCCTACCGAGTAGTCTAGACTTTGATAGACTTGTATAACCATTATAGGTTGAAGTACTGCGAGTAGCGTATTCTACTCGAAGGGTGGAAAAGGCTAGCAGGATTACGATGATTTGGAGCTATTTGCTAATAGTCGATAATCGTCGCGGTATGTGATTCTTCCTATTCTCTTGAGCATGATATTTTAAAGGAATATATATAGTACGGTGAGCGTCGTGTGTTAACTGAACGTAGTTTTACGGCAATGTCTTTTGACTTAAGCCTGAATAATAAGAATCTTGAAGTATTTCAAAAGATTTAAGAACCGTTTTTGAAAGAAGAGTAATACTTGGTTTTGAAAGTTTAAAAGTTATACTAGCTTTATGAGAAGTTAAGTATAACAACTTAAGAAGGATAAAAGAATGGTTATTGATTTTAGAAGTTAAGAGACTTAATCTTAAAAGATAAGAGACTTGACTTAATTGAATTGATGTGAAAGTTGTTAAGAAGTATGAAACCTCATTCGTGAGTAATGAGTACTTGGTTTTTAAAGAATAATGTTTTACTGTTTTCGGAAATGAGAATAAGTAAGGAACTTGATTTCTAAAAGAGACTTGAGGAAATTAAAGAGTTTTTGGTTTAAAAGAAAGGCATTGTTTTGTCTTAAAATTGGTTTAAAACATAAAGTGTTATAACAGCTTTATGGGAAGTTAGTTATAACGACTTTATGAAAACGAAAGAATGGTTTTATCATTGGTTTTAAAGTGGTAACTTGACTTTAAAAGGAGAAGTGTTTTGGTCTAAAAAGAAGGAATGGTATTGCCTTAATTTGGTTTTAAAAGGAAAGTATGGAAGTTATTTTGGTTTACTTAAAAGATGTTAGTCACTCTATACTGCGGGTATCGGGTGACCTTTGTAAAAGAAATGAATCCTTTAAAAAGAGTTTAACATACGTAGTACTTTGGGGTTAAAACCTGGACTTTGGCATAAAATGAAAGTACCTTGAGTTGTGTGTAACTTGCCTATGTTTGCGTGTGATGGCCTTGTTGTGCAAGTGTTGTATTCTTATGTTACCGCGTCTCTCGAATGGAGGGCCGGTCGTGTTATTCTTGATCATTTGGACATCGACACGATGGGTGGCCGGGTATGCTTCACTATGATAGTCCACGGGCATACTGACTCGATGGATGGTCCGCGGGTATGCGGCCATGATGAGGGTTCGTTCCCTGTTGATAGTGTTATTCCATGGACTAGCTCTCCATGAGGTTTTTCTTGATCGGCGCTTGGTATCCGGTGGTGGCTTCAGACTTGCCCGTCAAGTGGTGATTCGGCCTTGGTACACGGTAGTTAGCCCTCGTGACTTGCCCGTTCGGTTTAGTGACAAAGTCTCGTGATACGCTTGGTACACAGTAGTTAGCCCTCGTACTTGCCACGGCCATTCGTGACACGACCTTGGTATCCGGTAGTCGGCCGTACTTGCCGTATCGAACCGTGGTTTGGTTGTATAGTATTGTTAAATCTGCACTTGGTGTTCATGTGTACTCGTGGTGTTATTATATCATAGATTGCCGTGATGAGAATGTATTCCACGGGCATGATTGATGTTGCGAGCGTGAGACCCATAGTTATATTTGAGTGATGACTACGAGGCGTGAGTCACGACTTACATATCGCTATTTATTGTGAATCGTAGTTTGGTTATCATACATGTCTCTGCTTTATATAGATGCTATGATTTTATTCTGATATTTTCGATTTCATATACTTGGTACTGTTGTGCTTGACCTCGCCGAAGTGCGTTCATGCCGCGGTAGAGTACATCGGTTCTTGATCCTCGCTCTTAGGATCACGATTCGGCGTTAGGAAGCTCCGTTTCTCCGGAGGTTTATCTTTGGTATGTTACCCTGAGTTGTAGGTTCTTGTACATTCAGGGGTATGGCGGGGCCCTGTCCCGTCATGTTGTATAAAAACTCTTAGAGGTCTGTAGTACTGTTGTGGGCAGGGTTTGTAAAAAGGATTAAACTGTTCGATTTGAAAGATTTGTATACATATATTTTATTGGAAGGTAATCGTTTGGTTGGCCTGTTTTATGATCTTATCTCTTGTTTCATGTTTAAGTTTTATTTCCGCTGATTTTCTCTGATGTTGTATCACTAGGGTGCCCGGGGTAAGGCACCAGTCACGGGCTCGGGATCGGGTCGTGACACATAGGGTGTTATTTTTGTTTCAGGCCTAAGATAGAATCTATTTGTGATGTGACTTGCAGTATTCAAGGCTTCAGCCAAAAACATTTTGACATTTTCTTAGAAATAAGCATAACTCTTGCCATTTCTTGTAGTGTTTTATTCTTCCTCTCTGCTACACCATTCCGTTGAGGAGTTTTGGGAGCAGAAAATTCATGGAAAATACCATTTTTCTCACAAAATTTTGAGAACAAGTTATTTTCAAATTTTTTTCCATGATCAGGCCTAATCCAGAAAATAGGAGAATGAAACAAATTTCTTATCCTAGAATGCAAGACTTTAAACATGTCAAAAGTTTGAGATTTTTCTTTCAAAAAATATATCAATGAATATCTAGAAAAATCATCTACAATCACATAGGAATACTTCATGCCTCCTAAACTGTCTACTTCAATTGGACCCTTAAGATCCATGTGCAGTAATTGAAAACAGTGAGACGTATCTGAATGTTGTCCGCGAATGGAATAACATTATGGGAAATACGGGTTTTCTTACCTTTTAGACAATCTTCACAGACCACTGTTTTATCTTCAGGACTTAGTTTAAGAATGCCTCTTACCGCCTCATAGGAGATCAATCTTTCTAAGTTACGGTAGTGTACATGTCCCAACTCCCAACTTTTGATGCCACAATGTTGTGTCATTTATCCTAACATTATTGCATATTTCTTGTCTTCCAACAAGCTAACAATTGCCACATGTTCTTGTACCTGTCATCACACACATGTTAGCTTTATTTGTAACTTCACAAGTATTCTTATTAAACTTTACCTCAAGATTCTCGTCACATAGTTGACTTATACTGACCAAATTAGCTATTAACCCTTCAACATGTAAGACATTATTTAAGGTAGATAAACCAGGAACATTTAAGATCATTTTTTTCCAATTATCTTGCTTTTACTTCCACCTCCATAAGTTACGTTACCTCCATTGAATGACTCGTATTTCTTTAGAAACTCATTTGTATCTGTCATGTGGCATGAACATCCAGTATCAAAGTACCAAGAACATGCAATGTTGTCCTTAAAGCAGTTATCGCAACATTACAAGTTACATCCATTTTGGGAACCCAAACTCTTTTAAAACAATTTTAAATTTTAGGCTTAGAAATGTTGCTTCGAATGTTGGACAACGTTTTAAGTAAAAAAATTCTCACAGAATTATGAAGTTTGAAACAGTATGGTTTTAAATGACCAGGGGAGTTACAGTGATGGCACACAAACTTCATATCCTTTGATATATATGAGAACCTATTATTTAATCTTTTTCCTTTACAAAACATAATTTCTCATTTTTGTCAAACAAACTAGAACATATTGTTTTAAGAGAGTTTTTATACCCAATACCTACATGTGTAGGTTTACTAAAATTGAGTATCTCATTCAGTTTAGAAGTCCCTGAGTTGAGCTTACGAAAGGTTGCTTCAGCTAGATCTAACTTTGCACTTATCTTACCAAATTCAATGTCCTTTTTGGTAAGTACAATCTCTAAACGAGTTATCATGCCTTTTAAATCTGCATTCTCAAGAGTTAAAGATTTTAACTTTGTGTCAAGTTGCTTGGATTCTATGATTAAGTCTTTACAAAGTTTTTGTAATTCCTTAATCATGTCGTCTTTGGAGTCAACTTGATTTCAAAGTTAGTCTTACTACTAGAAACAAAACCACTAAAGCAATTAACATCAGGATAGTTAAAGTATTCATACCTCTCGGATGTTGCTGGAAATGTAGATGTTGTCGCTGATGTTGACGCAAATATTGTGGCATTTGGGATAACACTGTCGACGTCATTTCCTTCATCTGATAAGGAATATTCGAAAACAGTAGCCAACATTGCTTGTAACTCTATCTCTTGATCTCCTTCCTCTTCAAGGGACCTTTTAGTGTTAATTAATATTTGTATACTTGACGTAGTTTAATATGTTTGTCAAATATTCTGTATTATTCAATGTATAGTTTTTCAATATACACCTAGCTAGAGAAGTTGGTTAGCACGTCAAATATATACGCTTTGACATATATATTCTGGATATATGTTTTAACATCCTTAATTTCTATGTTTTTCGATTTGGTGATCTATTTCTTTTTTTTGCAATGAATAATATATACCAATTGTATAGTCTTAATTATCTCAGACCAATAATTGCCAAGTCAAATTGTGAGGGAAAATCGAATGCGTTACATAAATTTAACACTAGACGAAGAAAACAAATCTTTCAACCTAAATAAACTGTTATGAGTTAGAATTTGTACACACGTGATATTATTGAAGAAGATAGCTATGTTATATCTGGTTCAAACTTCAAACACTTGGTGCAGTAGTTTGTCAAATTTCAATGGATGCAACTCACGGTGATAGATGAGCGGGTTGAATTGAACTTAAACGAATAAAAAGGAGTTGATTAAAAAAATGGATGGATCAATGATTACTTAGACTGAGATGAACTAAAGTCCGCATGGACTAAATAATATAGCCCAACTCATTCTTTGATTATTTTCTTATAGTTTGTTTAATTAGCAAATAAAACTAATATAACTAATCCATGATAAAGAAATAGGGGTTTATTAGGTACTTGAATACATTATAAGAAAAAAATGAAAAAAAAAATTAGCAAGAGTTGGGTGGATTGAAGTAAAAATAATTATTTAGTCCATTTTGATATAACATATTCCAATCTAAGAAACCTTTTAGACAGGTCATCAGGTTGGGCTATATGACCCATTATTTAGCCTTTTTTGATCCACTTCGATCTTTTTAGTTCAAGTAGTGTAACCCTTTGGGCGGGTCATCTATACCACATTGTTTAACTCATTTTGACACATCTCATGGGTCATTTACACTTTTGTCCCTATTTTGTACCGGTCTTTAATTTTTTTCCCTCAAATGAAAATTATGCATTTCAGGGCATAAGTTCTTTATTAAATTCGACACAAGTTATGTCAGATTCCATAAAGAACTTATGCTCTAGAAGGCATAAGTTCAATTTGAGGGACAAACATTAAAGACCAGCTCATTTAAAGATCAAACGGTGCAATTTCTTGTTTTAGCTCAAGTAACCTTTTGGGCGGGTTACGTTTATTAATATCTGATTTTAATTAACTATAATTTAGCCCAAGTAACCTTTTAGACCATTTTAATCACATTTGCTCAAGTACTAACCTATTAAGTGGGTCATATTTATTAACTCAGCTATTTTAAGTAGCTCAAATTCATTCCGATCAGTCTATTTGACACTTCTAAATTCGACATATCTCCTAAGTTACCGTACTAACTGTCACGCTCTTTTTCGACCGCAACATAAATTCTCAACGAATACTGCTACTTTTTAATAAATAAAAATGCAAAAAGAGTGCAAAGATGCTAAAAGTGCTAAAATGGTGCTAAAAGTGCTACGGGATTCGCGGAATCGCCGCCTAATTAGTTTGGGTGAATTAGAACACCTAAATGTCAATTAGGTTAAAGTCAACATTAACTCCATTTTAATGGTCTGTAAAACTAGTGTGAGATTCTGGGTAAAGATTCTTTATTAATCTAGAGGGAAGAAATTAGACACCCTCTAAGATCCGCTAATTTGCGGTTGTCCTGCCAAACCTAGGTTGATTATTATGTTAGAGAAAAACACATGTTTTTAAAAAGATGCTGCAAGTGTTTTACAAAAGAATGTATTTTTGATAAAAGATTTATAAGACTAATGCTATAAAAATATACATAAAGTATTAATTATAAAAAATAAATGATGCGAAAATTGATGTATTTATTAAAGATATGCACTTCATTTGCAAAAAAAATAATTTTGATTTACATATGCATAGTATGATATAAAATACTTAATTTCACAATTGAGAAGAAGCTATGTCTAAATTTCATGATTAGATATGCAGATTAAATTGTTAGGCAAATGTTTAGATGTGCATGATAAGTCTAGGATAATTAACTAGAAGTGCATTTCTGATTTTAAAACTACCCGCCCAATTTATTTATTCAAATGCTAAGTATTTAATGTCTTCTATTAATTACAAAGTTAGACAATAAAATTACAAATAATAGAATAAAAGACACGAATGAGGCAACGAGATTAAGAGAGTCAAAGGAGTTGAGATGGATGACGACGTCATCTTGTCCTATTTTGTCTTAGGAACGATGATGCGGAAATGCGAATGCGGATGCACATAGATGCGGGTCTTCATTTGATAAAGTGGCGATGAGTCTCGCAATGAAACTCTTCATTCGATGCCGGTGCATTTCATGCAAAAATATAAGAAAAGATAAAGATTAGTATGCATCTCAAACTCATCAATAATACAATTAAATAAAATGTTCATGTGAACTTAACCAAGTATATGATTCAATTGTCATTTAATTATAATAATCAAAATAAGCGGGCGAGCCCAAGCATATGAAATCTAATTATTTTAAAATCAAATATCGGGCCTTGATGAAGCTAATAATGCATCTAAACAGTAATAGGTCTCAAATACAATTATAGTAGCAACCACATGAAGTTAATAAGCCCCATTCACGACAACAATGGCAGAAGCTCAAAGTTAAACCCATATATCCAAGTAAAAAATGATCCAGATATACATATGATTTTTGCACCCTACATCCATGTTAACCTCAGACTATCCCTAAACTTGGCGTGACATTGTTCTTATGCTTAGACAGGTTCAACACGAAGTTTATCAGTCATTAAACACATATCATACACACTACTATCAAACGAAAATTAAGACAGAAAGGGTGATGAATTTACCTTCTCTCCGAACAGCGAGCCTTGACAGCGTATCAAGTCGTCGATCTACTCGGAGTTGCGATGCGATTTGAGGAGCTTTGGACGATTTTGCTTTTAAAATTACAAATTTTTATGCTCTTGTAACTGGTTTGTTTTTGGTTTTTGACTGTGAGAAGAGATTGCTGCTCTTTGAAGGGTTGATTGTTACTCTTTTGGATCCTCCACCCCCGTCCCCATGATTTTTGGATGCCCTTTTACCTTGCCAATTTTTGAATTCTTTGCCAATTTTCTCGATGCCTTTACTCTGTGGAAATGGTTCCGTTTTATAGTCTCCCTTAGGGTTCTGAATTTGGGTAAGTATTCATGGTGCGATTTGTAGTGATTCGTACTTAATTCGGATGATTTTGGTGTTGATTTGGGGAGATTGCTATCATAATAGGTGTTGATTTTGGATGATTTGGGCAGATTTTGGGACGTGATTTGGTACTGATTTTATGGTGATTAAGATGGTTATTTTTCGATTTTGGTAAGATATATTTTGGGTATGATAAGATTAAGATGACGATTTTATTATGGTGAGAATTTGGAAGAATATTTATGGACGAGTTTGATTATGGGTTTGATTTGATTTGAAGATGAATTTGATATGATTTTAGGAGAGGGGGTGCGACGGCTATATGGGTATATTAGGTTAGAATGGATTTTCTATTTATGGTGTATTTGGAGAAGATGATAGAGAGTTGTGGGTTTAATGGGGATTGGATAATGGGCTAGTTTGTGTGGGCTGCAGATTTTGTGAGAGAAGTGGGCTTGGGGATTTAAGGAAATGTTTGGGCTGGTGAGTTATTTAATTTGTGTATTAGTGAGTATTTTAATTAGTGGTAAATAAATGAGGTTTAAATTATGAATAATATTTATAAAATTACTTTGAATATTAACAAATGCGGACCTTATATTTAAAGATTGTTTAATGCTTTATATAAGTGTGATGCTATTATTAAATTAATTATTTATGTATGTATATGTTTATATATGCGTGCATTTTAAAATTATTTTACGGTATTTAAAATTAGTTTAATTTATTAATTATTAATGAAAGAGATTCAAAATTGAGTGTAAACACTAACTACTTTCGATCATCACCAGACACAGAGAAAAAATGATAAAGAAAAAGTAACATGTGGAAGCCATATTTATGGACCATTTTCCTTGTATCAATTGCTTTCTGGAGAAATTTCACGAGAACTTGCTTTCACTTTATATTTTATCGTTCAGTTTTACTTGTCCACTATATTAAAATATAATTGTCCAATTTTACTTATTCACTTTAGAAAATTAAGAGATAATTTACCACTTCATACTTATTTTACCTTATCATTTATTATTGGGTTGACAAATTCAAGAAAATTTTAATGGTTGCACAACTTTTAAAGTGTATTTTATTTATTTCAATTATTAGGTTACTTAGCAATAATTATGAGTGATATAATAAAATTATCATTCTATTTTGGCTCCTTAATAAACATGTTAAGTCAAAATGTAACAAATAAAAATGGAAGGAGGGACTAACATTATTGACTTGTCAACTGACCTAGAGAAAAATTCCACTTCAAACTTCAATAAACCTTTATGATTTTCATCTGTTTTGGGACCATTATATACAGCTAGCTCTGTCTAGAAACATGGCTTAAGTACTTCCAGTCAAGATATATGTTTTAATACTACTTCCAAAGATCAGATAATACGTGGTAGATGTAAATATTTGCTCGTAGTTAATTACTATATAACAACACAATTATGTAACAACTAGCAAAAATCATATCCGAAGTCCTAGGTTGATGCTCAAGCGCAGGGTATCATCCGTTGGGTGATGTGGGAGAGCAGTCACAAGTTCGAAACGCAGAAACGTCCGCCTGCTTGGAGCATCTCGCACTCTGGCCATCGATTAAGCGGTGGCGTGGTTTGCGCGTCGATCGGGATTTACTGCTGACTTGCGAAAGAAAGCGAATGCGGAGTTCGCCGTCACAAAAAAAAAACTAGCAAAAATCATGCCCAATATGAATCCATGATGAGGCACAAAATATTACTAATTATATTTCTAAGTTCATGAAGTTAGATAAACATAAAAGGTTACACTGGATACACTTACGTTACTTAAAGAAAGTACCCGTACTAATGACTTTAAATATCATCAAAGAATGTGGTGCAGCAGATGAGACTGCTCCTCCCTTAATTAGAGGTCTCGGGTTCAAGTCATGGATATGAAAAAATCCTCAGTATGGAGCGCTTCCCCCCGAATAAGGCCCTACGCGGCGCGAATCTGAATATAGTCAGACTCCAATACATGTATCGAACACCGAGTGAAAAATTAAAAAAACTAATGACTTTAAATAGTATGGGAACACAAAGCCAAAAACAAGCAAATGCTGTTACATCAATCTAATTAAATGTGACCTACCTACCCCCGTTTAAACTACGAAAATAACAGCCATTATTGAGACTTTATGGGTTCATGAAGAAAACTTGTTTCAATTCACGGAGCTATGATTTTGAATTCATAGGTTTTCAATTATTTAAAAGACAATTTAATGTGTTCCGAATAAATTATTCATACATAATAAATAAATTTTAAACACAAATATAGAATTTAGTCAAAGCTATTGTTATAGCTCCGGCCCTGTTCCAAGTGATTATATTGTTGTACAGAATTTGTATTTTCTTATTAAAGCAATTCCTGGTAGATGCTAGGAAATGCACAGAGGACTTTAACTACCAAAACATAAAGCAGTAAGAAGAAAACGACCATTACTTGTTGCAAATATTAACTCTACAATTCACAAGATTGGAGTTGCTAGCAAGTCCAATTGACTCACTTTTGGGAAAATATTATTTATACACATCAGAATTTTCACCACAAATATGCAATTTATAGAAATTAAACTATCATGTGCAGTACCTTTTTTTCCCCAAGTATACCTATAGATAGAATATACTACAATTAAAACAATTGAAAACCACCACCTACAATGTCGCGACGCAGAAATAGATATAGAATTTTGAGTTTTGAATTCTTGAAAAGAGAATTTATTAGGTTTTAGATAAAATATTTATACATCTTAAATGGATATCTTAACGCAAACACATAATTTTGATTAAAGTTACTGAATTCTATATATCGAATCTATAGCTAGAACTCTAACTCCGCTCCTAGTAGAATAGATTAAATTCCTCCACTCTTAACTACCAAGCAATCGATCTCAGGTTCGAGGGAAGCACTTCGTATCTCTAGTGTGTCTTACCGGAGCACAAGTCCGAAGTAATCGAGCCATTAATTTTCGAATATTATAATGTATAGAAAAGCTATTGAAAACCAACAAAAATATTGAGAAATGAGAGGGATACTCTTTTTACTTCATCATCCACCAGTTACACATGAAAACATTCTATGATGACTTCTGAATTTCACAAGTTGCTTGTCCTTCGCCGGAGTACTATCCTCCGGCGAAACTCCGCCCGTATATCCCACGTGGAGGGATTGCGTTCGTCGATGAAGGTTGTTCTCAGCCTGACCACCACCACCAATCACCTTCTGATCATTAATTGATGACATTTCAAACTCTTTACTACTATTGATGTAACCATTATTTGGATAGAAATTTTCAATATTAAAAGTGTTAGCAGCACCAAAAGAGAGACATTCATATCGCCGGCGAGTTTTGCTTCTCTTAATGGTCTTGTACACTAATGGAATAAGTCCTTCCATGGCACACAATTGGACTTGTTGAAAAGAACGAAAATGAATTATTTCAAGACTTTAGCTAAGCTTCTTTTGTTATATATGGGGTTTGGTGAGGGTAGTTTGCCTTTTCTTCTTCTACCATATATATATATATATAAATTTCTTCATCTATAATATACATAATTGATTTATATTATATAAATATCGATAGGGTAAAAAATGTATACTGTTATCTAAAGAATATCTACAAGTAAACCTTTTTAAAATGTATAGTTTGTACTTTTGAAAGTAAGACATATTATTTAATATAACAGATAAAAGTGACCTGATAGTATTAAAATTTCTTAGTTTAACATTGTATGTGATTCTGTATAACTTCTATATACTTACACCGATGACATGAAAAAATTCTTTACATTATATATAAGTTAAATCCTATATATAACAATATCTCTTTTTTGTTTACTTCTTCCAGATTGAATTAATGAGTTGGCAGACCTCATTTTCATATATATTGACTTGATCGTCTTGCCCCCAAATGATATCCTATTATTGTATTTATTTATAATTTATTCTAAAGGAAAATTGTGTACATGAAAGTGACACTTAATTGAAGCTTGACTTGTTCTTTGTATGTTTATTCATTAAAAACACAATGATTTGGAGTGGTTCTTTGTGCATTACTAACTTCTAGCAATATTATATTCACTTAATAAGACACGAACCTGTTGGAAATATTTATTAGACGTGAAATAAAGTAAATCCTATTAATTATGAATCAAATAATCGGGGGCCCCGCATGTCGGAAATATGGTTTTCCACACACGTGCATATAAAGTACCAAGGATCACTATTTCCTTAAATGGAAGAGATATTGGTATGTATACGAATTGTTTGAGACGTAAGAAAATAGACGGTTATTGGCAAAATGACATATGATTTCACGTTGGTAAATGAAAGGAAGAAATGTGTAAGAGATGAAAACGAATTAGAAAAAAATCGCCACGAAAAATGGGAGGCACCGCGAGACGAGGCGCGATGCCGCGCAGGGCCGCGGTGCAAATCACATTTCGGTTCGGTGAGTTACTGGAATTTAGGCACCGCGGTGCCTCGACGGTTTTTAGTACCGTTATGGGCGATTTAAGGCTGATTCTTGGGCTGACTTTGGAGCAATTACACTCCATTATTTGGCCATTGAATTCAACCAATACTAGGCTGAATTAACCTCAATATCAATGGTCATTACTTGACATTAATGGTCATTCATTTGGTGAATTGAGAAGACCAAATCATCCACCTATAAATTGATGTCTTTGGTACAATTGAGTGACACACATTCACAAAACAATTCTCTGAAAATTGTCTTCCTCTTTAGCAATCACAAACACTCAAAGATCATTCTTCCAAAGCAAACACTTGAGTCTCCTTTGCTCATTTGTTTGATTGCTGTTTTATCTTGGTAGATAAGTTTCCATCACATCCGTTGAAAGGATATACGGGACAATATTATCTTAAGGATAGATTGTTCATCCAATCAACTCAGCAAGATTATTTCTTTGTTTAATATCTTGTTATTTGTCGTTGTTATAATTCCTATTTCCTTGTAATTTTATACATTTTATCCAACAAACTTAAGATAATATACGCTGCTTTCAACAACAACATGACCGGACAAGATCAATCGAACGCTAAAAATTCCACCAATGCTCAAGGCAATCCCAATGCCTTCAACTCCACTGCTTTTGGAACAACTAGTGTCAACCCCACTGCTGCTCAAGGCGTTCAAAACACCTTCCAAACCTGTTACGCCCCGTAATTCCAAGAGGATGAGATAAGAACGTACGAAAGGAAATAAGATTCGAATTTGGAAAAAAAAAAATTGGCAGAATATTTTTTGGACAGTTTTTCAGTCAACTTTGGAGCAGTATATCTCCAAGTATATTGAGGGTTTTTAGGTGTTTCAAAAGCCTAATATGAATTTCATTGAGTCTAGTTTCCAACGCAACAAACCGCTCGGCGATAGGATATCAGAGTAGAAAGTTATGGACGTTACAAGATCAGCTGACAGAAGAGACAGGGTCAGGCGCCACGGCGCCGGCTGCAGGGCCATGGCGCTGAAAACCCTGAATTTGTCTGAAGTTGCAGCGCCACGGCGCCGAGGTGGATTTTTTGCGGAAATGGGGCAAAATTAGAAGATATTTATGTAAAGGACCTATGGGAGGGCGACAAGTGTCCCTCGCAACTTGTAGAACAAGATAAAGACTATATATGACCAAGTCTTGCTTGATTAAATCATTTGCAAGACTTCACCCAAAATTTTCTTTTCTCTTCTCTTCTCTCTCAAATGGTTAAAACCCTAAGCCTAAATGAGATTTTTGGAAAGGCAACAAGAAGGAAATATGTTGGCGAGCTTGTAGGGGGTTCGTAGAGGTGATTTTAGCGGGAAGAAGAAGTGTTGCGGAAAGAGGGCTAAAGTGGGCGAGATTGTTGGACTGTCTTGGGCAAAATACCAAGGTAAATTTATTCTCCTTCTTGAAATAAATTATATCATGTGTTGTAGAAATTGGAGAAGGGTATTGTGATGAGTAAAATGGATATAAGAATTGAATGTTGTCATGTCATAAATGAAAGTATAAAGGGCAGTTTTCGAGCCTCTAGTTTGTTGGATTTATATAGCCGTTGTCTTCACTTTTATGTGGGGTTTATTGAAGTGATTTTAGTAGTTGATAATTGATCATGTGAATTATGCATTGAAGATTGATAAGTGTTATAGAATATTGGGAGCCTAAATCCGAGCATGAGCTTATTAGCCATTGAAAGTACAATACAAATTGATCGATAACTATAATCGTCGCATGTTATCTAAATAAGGGATTTTAGTTGTTGAAATTGGTTGCGACTATATAAAATGTTGGAACGACAATATGGATTGAAATAGAATTGGAAAAGATTGTATGTGGTTGTACATTGTAGCCAAGGATGACATTTAATAATGAACAGTTTTATGTAAATTGTGGGGCAGAATTTTACACGTCCTGTTAAGGCGTGTAATCCCCTTTGGTTAGCTAAATTGTTGAGCCTTAAATGTGGCGTTTGGTTATTGATTTCGGGCCTCAAAAAAGGTGGAAAAGTATGTAGAAACAAAGGAAGTGTTGTCCAATTTTCCGTAGAATTAAGTGACTTTACACTTGAAATATTCTACGTTTGAAGTTAGAAGTTAATAGACGTATTGTGGTCATTTTAGGTTGACATACGACGTACGACATATTGGACTTAGCAAGTGGATTGAATCGAAGAGGTATATGGAACTTTCCTATCTCTTGAGCATGAGTAGTTGTAAATATATAGTACGGTAGACGTACGAGATTTTGATGAATCTAGTTTCATTTTGATATCATTGACTTGTTTTAAGAATGTCCAAGTTGGTTGAGTTAGGGAGTTAACTCACTTGTTTTAAAGATTAAGGATATCTTAGTTTCTAAAGATAAGATACGTGAAGTATTTTTGAAAGTATATGATACTTGATTTTTTTTTATGGAAAGTTTAAGTCTCTTGGTTATAAAGAAGAATGTAAGTGTCTAAAGCATAAAGTTAGTATAACAACTTTATGGGAAGTTGGTTATAATAGCTTTATGGAAAGTTAAGAGGATGGTTTACTCTAGCAATGTAAATTAAGATAAAATGACTTGAAAGGAAGAATGACAAATTCATTTGAAGGCATCAATTGCTTAAAGTTTTAAAGTAAAAAGTTACTTGATTTAGAAGTCTTTAAATGTAGTTCTAAAAGGTATTGTGACTTGTTTTGAAAAGTAGATATGACTTGATACTACGGTTATTAGTATCTTGGAAGTTTTATATGAAAAAGAGTCATTTTAAAAGAATAGAAGTATGTAGTACTTTGAGTTAAATTCCCGGATTTTATAACGACATGTTAGTGCCTTAAGTAAACTAAAATGAGAGTGTATATGATCAAAGCTAATAAGAAGTTAGGGGATTTCTTAACTTGCTTATGATAATTATGATAAGCCGGTGGTGCTTATGTTATGTATGATAAGCCGGTAGTGCTTATATTATGTATGATAAGCTGGTAGTGCTTATGTTATGTATGATAGCCGGTTGTGCTAGTGATATATTGTTCATTACAGGGTCATTCCCCGGGTTTGTGGAATTTGCATATTCCGTGGATTTGCTACCCATGATGCGAGGAATACCTCATGTGAGTCCGTAGGGCTCATGCGGGTGAAATAGTCCTATGCGAGGCGAACCAGTCCTATGCGAGGAGATTACCTCATGTGGGTCCATATGACCTATGCGGGCGGATACAGTCTATGCGAGGAAATTACCTCATGCGGATTCATACGGCCTATGCGGGTGAAATAGTCCCAGGAGTAGGATTGCGGAATGGTACTACGGGCGGATGGCCCTAGGTTAATCATAAGCTTCCTGTTTTAAAATCGGCAAAGTTTATTCTTGTTTACTCTCATTGTTAGTAAGGCACAATGTACTGTTAATGTGGTTATCATACATGTTCCCAGCTGTATTTTAGACTATTATGATTTCATTAAGTACTTTCAGTTTCACATACTTGGTACATGTTGTACTGACCTCTTTCGGAGGCTGCGTTCATGCCGCAGGTAGAATTATACAGGTTGCTGATCCTCACTCTTAGGATCACTGTTCAGCTGTTGAGAAGCTCCATTACTCCGGAGGCTTGTCATTGGTTCAGATCCCTGGTATTGTCGGTTTTTGTACATTCAGGGGTATGGCGGGGCCCTGTCCCGTCACAGTTGCTATGTCAAAATTCTTAGAGGTCTGTAGTCATGTATGTGGGTCGATTTGTAAGGAAAAAAGATGTAACTACTTTTGACTAGTTATGTATATATATCCAGGAAGACAGCCTTATCGGCTAGCCAGTTGTTTAATTCTTACTGATTTAAGTTGTGTGTTTTATGAATGTTCCGCTGGTTTTCTCTGATGGTTACCTGTAAGGGTGCCTGGTAGGGGCACCGATCGCGGTCCGGTCGTCGTGACAAAAGTGGTATTAGAGCAGTTAGTCCTCAGAAAGTGTTTACAGACCGTGTCTAGTAGAGTCTTGATTATCGGTGTATTGTGCACCACATCTATAATCAGGAGGCTGCAGGACATTTAGGATTGGTTTCCATTCTTCTCACTCTAAGATCGTGCGATAGAGCTGTGTTGTTAGGGTCGTTTATCCCTAACGAGTTATGTTGATTGCAACTATGAGAAAAACAGCAGTGTCCCAGGAAGGATTATGTGGATTGCGTATCCAGGTTGGTAATAATTATTGTATAGTTGGTATTATGACATACAACTATACGGATTTATGTATGAGGGTCAGACGCGTGTTGCCTAGAATGATTTTAGATTACCAAGAATTGGTAAGGACTAAATAGATCTGGAAGGGTATAAAGCAGTTTAATGAATTCTCATCAAGGTTTTACGTACTAATTTGAGAAATTAGGAGATGATGAGTCATTCGAGAAGGAAATAAACCCTTAAGAAGTTATGATTAAGGGACTTAAGGGAAGACTATGTTAATAGATTAAGCTACATAGTATACTTAAGAGAATTGTACGGATGAGATCCGTATGGAGTAAGTATGGTCGTTATGATTAAGACAACACGATTATGGGTTATGAAAATTTATTTTACCGATTCTGGGACCGATAAGGTAGGCTTGGAGCATGGAAAATGCGAGCCTAAGAATATTGATAACCGCCGAGACCTTAGGTATGTAAGGCCTTCTTGGCAATAAGATTTAATTCAGACTAAGGGTAAGAGTTAAGTACGACGGTGGGTCGGGTTGAGGACCTATTGCAGGTCGCCCCATAGTGTTATACCCCATAGTTCCAGGGTATGTATGTGAGGACGTACGTACGAGAATAAGACCTTAAAATTGGAAAGGAAGAAAGATGTGATTTTTCGACGGAAAAGTTTCCGGATTTTGTGAAGGAAAAAGGTTCATTAATGGGAATTGGATTCCCAGATTTGGTATTCGGACTTTTTGGAATATTTAAGAATTATGGAATTTTATTTAGAATTGGTCACGTGGGGCCCACGGAGAATTCTGATTTTGTGGGGCCCACTTTATTTTGGATTTTTGGCATTACGGATATTTTGGAAGATGAAATATTTTGGACCAATAGGAGGCGACATGTGTCACCCACAGGTGGCAAGGTTGGACGAGATTTTGGACAAGCTTGGCACATTTTTTACATGTTAAAGGCTTAAAACATTTGGTCAAAAGTCTTGCAAGATATTTGTGTAGTAGTTGGATAAGTGGGACCCACACACACATGACTCAATCTAGACCACACACTTGCTTCAATCCTAGCCCTTGAATGTCCTATAAATACCCCCTTAGTTGAAGACTATTCTTCATCCACACTTAGAGATTTCAAGTCTTGAAATACTCCCTCCCTTTCCTTTGTAGTTCTCGGCTTTAGCCTTGTTTCTTGAGCAAAAATTGTCCAAAAATTCTTAAAGTTTTTAGTGTTCTTCCTTAGTATATTAGGAAGATTAGTAACCAAGTGTTGAAAAAGATTTCACACCCCTAGCCTAAATACACCCCCCTTGGCCGAAAGTTGGTGGTGTTGGAAGCCTAAGTTTTGGAGTTAAAGTGTTAAGAGATGTTGTTTAGAAACTTCTAAGGGTCGCTTGGAGCGGATTGAAGCGTAAGGAATAAGAGCTAAACGTTGCTCAGGATCGACTTATAAACTTGGATAATTTTGGGCTTATCGAGGTAATGATCTTTATCCCCCTATTGTAATTGGATATTACATGTTGTAGTAACTTAGAATTGAGGATATATATATATATTGGAAGGATGATTGGATAAGAATTGAACTGTATTTACATAGGACTGTATTTACAGTAGACTTGTAGTATTATTGTGGAGTAGAATTGTACACGTCCGGTTAGACGTGTAACCCCTCCTGGGATTGTTGGTTTGGTAGCAGGCCTCGTTAGAGGAGGAGATTTATGTGGTTGCGGGAAGTTTGCCGAATTTTCCGTAGAATAAGGAATCTTGTATCTAGAATTATTCTACGAAGAGATCTAGAGGTTGATAGACGTTTTGTGGCCTTTTTAGGTTGAAGTGCTACGAGTAGCGTATTCTACTTGAAGGGTGGAAAAGGCGAGCAAGGTTAGAGTACTTTGGAGCGTTTTGCTAATTGTCGATAATCGTCGCGAGGTATGTGAATCTCTTCCTATCCTTTCTAGCATGATATTTGTGAAATATATTTAGTGCGGTAGACGCACGTGTGTTTAAAGGAAGTTGATTTTCCTTTTGTGTCCTTGACTTGATTCCAAAGTTAAGTGACTTGTTATGAAATATTAAGGACTTGGTTTGTGTTAAACAGTTGTGAAACCGCTTTTATGAGAAATGGGTACTTGGGTTTTAAAAAGAATAATATTATATTGATTTCGGAAATGAGAATAAGTATCGAACAAACCACTGCAACGTTAATAAAGGAAAATGTATTGACTAATTAATTACTATTAAAACCAGTAGAAACCTCCATATGCATAGAAGCTAAGATAAGACAAAATTGTATTATATTTCCTAGATCATGGCTGCTTTAATAAGAATCATTATAAACAAGCATTGATTTTCTTAAATTTCCAAAGTAAGGAACTTGATTTCTAAAAGAAAAGAGACTTGAGGAATTGAAGAGTTTTGGTTTAAAAGAAAGACATGGTTTTGTCTTAAATTGGTTTAAAACATAAAGTGTTATAACAGCTTTATGGGAAGTTAGTTATAACGACTTTATGAAAACAAAAGAATGGTTTTATCATTAGTTTTAAAATGGTAACTTGACTTTAAAAGGAGAAGTGTTTTGGTCTAAAAAGAAGGCATAGTATTGTCTTAATTTGGTTTAAAAAGGAAAGTATGGAAGTTGTTTTGGTTTACTTAAAATGTTAGTCACTCTATTTTGATAATACGGGCATCGGGTGACCTTTGTAAAAGAAATGAATCTTTTAAAAAGAATTTAACGTACGTAGTACTTTGGGGTTAAAACCTGGACTTTGGCATAAAATGAAAGTACCTTGAGTTGTGTGTAACTTGCCTATGTTTGAGTGTGATAGCCTTGTCGTGCTAGTATTGTATTTCTATACCACCGCGTCTCTCGATGGAGGGCCGGCTGATTTGTTATGATCTTACTTGGACGTCTGCGGCGGTGTGGAGCATTCGGTGCACGCCGTGATTATTATTCCATGGACTAGCTCTCCGCGAGGTTTTACCGATTCGGCTTGGTATCGGTAGTTGGCTCGTACTTGCCCGAGGTCGTGGCTGATTCGGCTGGTATCCGGTAGTTAGCCTTACTTGCCCCGTTCAGTTTGTGGACGGTCTCGTGATTCCTTGATATCCGGTAGTTAGTCTTACTTGCCCCGCCACTACGTGCGCGGTGGTATCGGTAGTTGGCTTCGATTTGCCACGGGTCGGCCGTGGTATGGTTATATAGATTTGTTAGTACGGCTTTGGTATCCGGTAGTTGGCTTTACTTGCCGGTCGATTGATGATGCGGCTTTGGTATCTGGTAGTTAGCCTTCGTACTTGCCCCGTACGATTTTTAGGACACAGGTGGGACCTGGTGTTCATGTGTACTCCTTGGTGTGGTTATCGTAGACTGCCGGCAGTGAGGAAGGTGTTCCACGGGCATGATTGATGTTGCGGGCATGAGACCCATAGTTATATTTGAGTGATGACTTTGAGGGCGTGAGTCCACGACTTAGCGTATCGCTTACATATTATGATCGTAGTTTGGTTATCATATATGTCTCTGCTTTATATAGACTACTATGATTTCATTTCTGATTTTCGCCACATACTTGGTACTGTTATCGACCTCTCGGGCCGCGTTTCATGCCGCAGGTAGAGGTACATCGGTTGTTGATCCTCACTCATAGGATCACAATTCAGCGTATTGGGAAGCGCCGTTTCTCTGGAGGCTTATCTTTTGGTATGTTTCCCTGAGTTGTAGGTTCTTGTACATTAAGGGGTATGGCGGGGCCCTGTTCCGTCATAGTTGTTGTTACACTCTTAGAGGTGCAGTAATCTTGTGGGCAGGGTTGTAAAGGATGTAACGGTTCAAAGTTCTGTCTATATATGCAAAAAGGCAACCATTTTGGTTGCTGCTTTTCTTTTATCTTATTTCATAATCTGTATGTTTTATTTATTTGGTTTTTCTCACGATCTTTGTATCACCAGGGTGCCCAGGGTAAAGCGGCGATGCCCGTGGTCGGGTCGTGACAAAAGTGGTATCGAGCGATTAGTCCTCGGAAAGTGTCTGCATCGCGTGTCACAGTAAGTCTTGATTATCGGTGTGTTGTGCACCACATCTATAATCGTGAGGCTGCAGGACATTTAGGATTGGTTTCTATTCTTCTCACTCGAGATCGTGGCTTAGAGGCGGTCGTAAGTTGGACTCCTCCGGCGTATTCTTTTGTACGATTATGCCTCACGCAAGACAACGAGCCCGAAGGCGGCGGCGAAGGAGGCTGCGAGTAGAGCACGGAGGTTACGGGGCGAGGCCCGGTATTTACCCGAGGTGCTACTGACGGCGATTCTACGATGCCGCCAAAGCGAAGTTTAGAGCAAACGGTAGCTACCGAGGCCACGATATCTGCGCCTCACCCCACACCGGAGCGGAGAGATGGGTTCTGAGGAGATGGCGATTACTAGCGAGGATCGTGGCGGACATGAGATAGGCCGACGCAGCAGTTCGAGCACCCGTGGTTCATCCTAGATCGGATAGCTTGAGACTACGAGATTTTACGAGTTGCGACCGCGAGTTCTACGGTCGAGGCACGAGGATGATCCGCAGGAGTTCATCAAGCGATTCTGATGGATCGTGAGAGTGATCAAGGCTTGGAGACCGAGTCGGTGGTCTTAGGTTCGCATCGGCCGCATGTAATCGTAGTCAATCGGTTTGATTCGTGAGCTGTCCCGGGGAGCATGCGCCCACGGTGTGGGCGAGTTCTCGAGGGCATTTCTTGCACATTTCTTGCCTCGCGGATGAGGGCTCGGCCAAGCAGATTTTTGACGTTGAGGCGAAGCGGACGTGCGGTTCGAGATGCAGTGTAGTTTCACTCTTAGCTCAGTATGTCCCGCATTAGTGGCGAACATGGAGGATAGGGTGCACCGATATGTCACGAGACTTGACGATTATTTAGCGGAGGTTGCACGAGTAGCTCTTGTGGGCATGGACATTGCCGTATACGAGCATGCGACGGGGATGGAGAACGTAGAGACCAGCGTAGAGACGAGGATCGCATAAGAGGCCAAAACAGCAGGTCCTTTAGTAACTTTCGAGGCGGCCTCCGCAGCAGACGAATATATACCTCATCCAGTTGAGTGGTCCTCCGCGCCTGTGACGTCGGGAGTATTCGAGGCAGTCGGGGCTCGAGGGTTGAGTTTTCGGGAGTAGTGGTGTTGGCCAGATGAGGCCACCCTTACCTCAGTGTGTTGTGCACCACATCTATAATCAGGAGGCTGCAGGACATTTAGGATTGGTTTCCATTCTTCTCACTCTAAGATCGTGCGATAGAGCTGTGTTGTTAGGGTCGTTTATCCCTAACGAGTTATGTTGATTGCAACTATGAGAAAAACAGCAGTGTCCCAGGAAGGATTATGTGGATTGCGTATCCAGGTTGGTAATAATTATTGTATAGTTGGTATTATGACATACAACTATACGGATTTATGTATGAGGGTCAGACGCGTGTTGCCTAGAATGATTTTAGATTACCAAGAATTGGTAAGGACTAAATAGATACCGGAAGGGTATAAAACAGTTTAATGAATTCTCATCAAGGTTTTACGTACTAATTTGAGAAATTAGGAGATGATGAGCTGTCTGAGAAGGAAATAAACCCTTAAGAAGTTATGATTAAGGGACTTAAGGGAAGACTATGTTAATAGATTAAGCTACATAGTATACTTAAGAGAATTGTACGGATGAGATCCGTATGGAGTAAGTATGGTCGTTATGATTAAGACAACACGATTATGGGTTATGAAAATTTATTTTACCCGGTTACGGGGGGACTGATAAGGTAGGCTTGGAGCATGGAAAGTGCGAGCCTAAGAATATTGATAACCGCCGAGACCTTAGGTATGTAAGGCCTTCTTGGCAATAAGATTTAATTCAGACTAAGGGTAAGAGTTAAGTACGACGGTGGGTCGGGTTGAGGACATATTGCAGGTCGCCCCATAGTGTTATACCCCGTAGTTCCAGGGTATGTATGTGAGGACGTACGTACGAGAATACGACCTTAAAATTGGAAAGGAAGAAAGATGTGATTTTTCGACGGAAAAGTTTCCGGATTTTGTGAAGGAAAAAGGTTCATTAATGGGAATTGGATTCCCAGATTTGGTATTCGGACTTTTTGGAATATTTAAGAATTATGGAATTTTATTTCCGGAATTGGTCACGTGGGGCCCACGGGAGAATTTACGGTTTTGTGGGGCCCACTTTATTTTCGGATTTTTGGCATTACGGATATTTTCGGAAGATGAAATATTTTGGACCAATAGGAGGGCGACATGTGTCACCCCTAGGTGGCAAGGTTGGACGAGATTTTGGACAAGCTTGGCACGTTTTTTACATGTTAAAGGCTTAAAACATTTGGTCAAAAGTCTTGCAAGATATTTGTGTAGTAGTTGGATAAGTGGGACCCACACACACATGGCTCAATCTAGACCACACACTTGCTTCAATCCTAGCCCTTGAATGTCCTATAAATACCCCCTTAGTTGAAGACTATTCTTCATCCACACTTAGAGATTTCAAGTCTTGAAATACTCCCTCCTTTTCCTTTGTAGTTCTCGGCTTTAGCCTTGTTTCTTGAGCAAAAATTGTCCAAAAATTCTTAAAGTTTTTAGTGTTCTTCCTTAGTATAATAGGAAGATTAGTAACCAAGTGTTGAAAAAGATTTCACACCCCTAGCCTAAATACACCCCCCTTGGCCGCAAGTTGGTGGTGTTGAAAGCCTAAGTTTTGGAGTTAAAGTGTTAAGAGAAGTTGTTTAGAAACTTCTAAGGGTCGCTTGGAGCAGATTGAAGCGTAAGGAATAAGAGCTAAACGTTGCTCAGGATCGACTTATAAACTTGGATAATTTTGGGCTTATCGAGGTAATGATCTTTATCCCCCTATTGTAATCGGATATTACATGTTGTAGTAACTTAGAATTGAGGATATATATATATATTGGAAGAATGATTGGATAAGAATTGAACTGTATTTACATAGGACTGTATTTACAGTTGACTTGTAGTATTATTGTGGAGTAGAATTGTACACGTCCGGTTAGATGTGTAACCCCCCCTGGGATTGTTGGTTTGGTAGCAGGCCTCGTTAGAGGAGGAGATTTATGTGGTTGCGGGGGGGGGGGGTGGTGCTGCCGAATTTTCCGTAGAATAAGGAATCTTGTATCTAGAATTATTCTACGAAGAGATCTAGAGGTTGATAGACGTTTTGTGGCCTTTTTAGGTTGAAGTGCTACGAGTAGCGTATTCTACTTGAAGGGTGGAAAAGGCGAGCAAGGTTAGAGTACTTTGGAGCGTTTTGCTAATTGTCGATAATCGTCGCGAGGTATGTGAATCTCTTCCTATCCTTTCTAGCATGATATTTGTGAAATATATTTAGTGCGGTAGACGCACGTGTGTTTAAAGGAAGTTGATTTTCCTTTTGTGTCCTTGACTTGATTCCAAAGTTAAGTGACTTGTTATGAAATATTAAGGACTTGGTTTGTGTTAAACAATTGTGAAACCGCTTTTATGAGAAATGGGTACTTGGGTTTTAAAATGAATAATATTATATTGATTTCGGAAATGAGAATAAGTATCGAACAAACCACTGCAGCGTTAATAAAGGAAAATGTATTGACTAATTAATTACTATTAAAACCAGTAGAAACCTCCATATGCATAGAAGCTAAGATAAGACAAAATTGTATTATATTTCCTAGATCATGGCTGCTTTAATAAGAATCATTATAAACAAGCATTGATTTTCTTAAATTTCCAAAGTAAGGAACTTGATTTCTAAAAGAAAAGAGACTTGAGGAATTGAAGAGTTTTGGTTTAAAAGAAAGACATGGTTTTGTCTTAAATTGGTTTAAAACATAAAGTGTTATAACTTTTTATGGGAAGTTAGTTATAACGACTTTATGAAACAAAAGAATGGTTTTATCATTAGTTTTAAAATGGTAACTTGACTTTAAAAGGAGAAGTGTTTTGGTCTAAAAAGAAGGCATAGTATTGTCTTAATTTGGTTTAAAAAGGAAAGTATGAAAGTTGTTTTGGTTTACTTAAAATGTTAGTCACTCTATTTTGATAATACGGGCATCGGGTGACCTTTGTAAAAGAAATGAATCTTTTAAAAAGAATTTAACGTACGTAGTACTTTGGGGTTAAAACCTGGACTTTGGCATAAAATGAAAGTACCTTGAGTTGTGTGTAACTTGCCTATGTTTGCGTGTGATAGCCTTGTCGTGCTAGTATTGTATTTCTATACCACCGCGTCTCTCGATGGAGGGCCGGCTGATTTGTTATGATCTTACTTGGACGTACCGGCAGTGACGGAGCATTCCACATGTACGCTTCTGTGATTATTATTCCATGGACTAGCTCTCCATGAGGTTTTACTGATTCGGCTTGGTATCTGGTAGTTGGCTCTCGTACTTGCCCTGAGGTCGTGGCTGATTCGGCTTGGTATCTGGTAGTTAGCGCCGACTTGCCCGTTCAGTTTGTGAAGTCTAGTGATTCCGGCGGTATCCGGTAGTTAGTCTTCAGACTTGCCCCGCCACGTACGCAGGTGGTATCGGTAGTTGGCTTCGTACTTGCACTGGTCGCTTCGTGGTATGGTTATATAGATTTGTTGGTACGGCTTTGGTATCTGGTAGTTGGCTTTCGTACTTGCCCCGGTCAGTTGATGATGCGGCTTTGGTATCTGGTAGTTAGCCTTCGTACTTGTCCCGTACGGTTTTTAGGACACAGGTGGGACCTGGTGTTCATGTGTACTCCTTGGTGTGGTTATCGTAGACTAATGGGCTTCTTGTATGCCAAGGTTGACTATAGAGAGAAGTTGGTTCGATTCCAGTTTCCCGGTGAGCCGGTTATCGATGGGAAAGGAATAGAAGTGCTAGTAAACTGTAAGTTACTACTTCCTTCTTTGACATGAAATTGTGGAGTCTATGTGACTTGTTTTATTAAAATTATTGAAGGATTTTATGTTAAGTGCCCTTGGAGGTACTTGAAATTGGTTTAATGTGGCAGTCAGGGCCACGACATTCCGAATAATTTCAGAAAAAATGCTCAAGGCAAGAATAAGATAAGTATGAGTGCTGCCTGTGTAAAACAGAAGACATCGCTGGTAGGTCTTATAAATCTATACGATTATAAGGTGGCACTTGATGATTAAGATGGTGAAGGGAGATAAGCTCTCTCCCCCACGTAGAAGGATAATTTTACGTACTATGGGGTTATGTGTACCCAGGGTATTAGGCGATGGATGTGAGACAGGTAAGATCTCTAGGGTCGTCATGCAATAAGTTACAATTTTAAATAACCTTGGAAAAAGGTATTAGGTTGGGGTAATTGAGGACGACACTAGGAAATGGTTGAAGAAGTGTCGTAAGGATATAAATGCGGTGAAATGCACGTGAATGAAACTGTATGATCAAGAATCAAAATAGAAATATTTTTGCTAATAATGAGCCTAAGGAAGGGTTATGACCAGAATGATAAAGAGAATGCAACTATGGTTATGTAAGTTGCACGAGATATGATTACCCCATACTAGTGTAAAGACCATTAGTGAATGATGGGCAGTAAGAACACCTCGAGGAAAGATGGCAACACCTGTACTGACGAGAAGGATAGTAGGAAAATACGGGGGGGGGGGGGGGGTAAGGGACCTCAGGACAACTTGAAATGAAATATAAAGGTAAGACGAGTAGACACTCGAACGATAAGAAAATCTTGGCAAGCCATTATGATATGTAATACCATGAATTGAGGTTGAACACCTGACTATAAGCTCTATGAGCTGAAAGAAAATAATAGGATTATTACTTGACGGGATCAAGGAAGTCTCCCCCTAAATTGTGATTGGCAGGAAGTCTTAGCCATGAGTCAAGTAAAGGAGTCTAATCTAAGTATAGTGACCACGTTTGGTTGCAACAGATAAATGGAACCAGGAACCATAATTGAGATTAATGATGCCCAAATATTTCGCAAGTATGAGAAAGACTTCCAGTTATTTAGAAGTAAGTGACTACGACTACAGTTCTAACCCCTCTAGAGGCCTGAAGGACTAGAGGGTTAGGTTATTATGGTAACACTTTGAGTGTTTGGCTGGGTTGTGTGTGGATGCAATGCGATAAGGTAACAATTTATATTTTCTTGGCAGCTACGGGAACACGATAGATGAGCTCAGGTTCGAGAGGTTGTCGAGTTTTCCCTCGTTGAGGAGGTGAAGAGGCGACAGTATAACGATCCAGTTCTAGGGCGAACTTGAGATACGACTCTCCAAGAGGAGGAGGACCTGTATGGGTAGCACCGGATAGGGTGTTGTGATATGAGGAAAGATTGTGTGTGCCCAATGTTGCAGGACCTGTCAGCAGGTTTAGGGGAGGCACGCAGTATTTCTTGCTTTATTTTGATCGGGGTCGACTAAGATGTATCATGACCTCAGATGTATGGATTGGTAAGATGGCCTGAAGAAGGACGTAGCAGGGTTTGTTGCTTAGTGTCCAAATTAGTAACATGTCAAGGTTGAGCACCAGAAGCCCAGTGGGCTATTACAGGCGATTGAGATCCCGACTTAGAAATGGGAGGTGATTAATATGGATCTTGTTACAGGGTTGCATCGTACTCAGAGGAAGTGCGACTCCTTATGGGTTATGGTAAACAGGCTGACGACATCAGCCCATTTTCTTCCGGTCAGGATCACTTACTCGGCTGAGGTTTATGCTAGATTATATAGAAAGGAGATTGTGAGACTTCACGGTGTTCCTACATTTATGATGTCAGACAGATGAGCTCAGTTTACGGCTAACTTCTGGAGGTTTTCCAGAAGGTATTAGGGACACATGTGAGTCTCAGTGTGGCATTTCACCCTCAGACCGACTGACATGCAGAGCGTACTATCCAGGCACTTGAGGATAGGCTGCGGGCCGGTTTTATTGATTTCAGAGTTAGCTGAAAGAATTATTTACCTCTTATTGAGTTTGCGTATAACAAAAGCTACCATTCCAGTATCCAGATGCCCTGTATGAGGCTTTGTATGAAGAAAGTGTAGACTCGCCAATTGGTTGGTTCAACGTAGGCGATGTTCAGATAATTAGCCCGGACTTGATTCAGAGGGCTATGGATAAGGCGAAGCTTATCCAGGAAAGATTATTAGCAAGCTCAGAGTCGATAAAATCTTTATGCAGATAACCGACATCGACACTTGGAGTTCAGGTTGACGTTTTAGCATAAGTATTGTTATGTGGCCAGGTGTGGCAAGTGTGATTATGTTGGGTGTAGTCAAGGGACTATGCCAATATCCGTTTAGATTGGACTTCGAAAGAACATTCGGGGATGAATGTTTCTAAGGGGGGAAGAATGTTACGCCCCGTAATTCCAAGAGGATGAGATGACAATGTACGAAAGGAAATAAGATTCGAATTTGGAACAAAGAAAAAAAAAGTTGGCAGAATATTTTTTGGATAGTTTTTCAGTCAACTTTGGAGCAGTATATATCCTAGTATATTGGGAGTTTTTAGGTGTTTCAAAAGCCTAATATGAAGTTCATTGAGTCTAGTTTCTAACGCAACAAACCTCTCGTCGATAAAACATCGGAGTAGAAAGTTATGGACGTTACAAGATCATCTGACAGAAGAGACAAGGTCAGGCCAGGCGCCGGCTGCAGGGCCATGGCGCCGAAAACCCTGAATTTGTCTGAAGTTGCAGCGCCACGGCGCCGAGGTGGGATTTTTTGCGAAAATGGGGCAAAATTAGAAGATATTTATGTAAAGAACCTATGATAGGGCGACAAGTGTCCCTCCCAACTTGTAGAACAAGATAAAGGCTATATATGACCAAGTCTTGCTAGATTAAATCATTTGCAAGACTTCACCCAAAATTTGCTCTTCTCTTCTCTTCTCTCTCAAATGGTTAAAATCCTAAGCCTAAATGAGATTTTTGGAAAGGCAACAAGAAGGAAATATGTTGGCGAGCTTGTAGGGGGTTCGTAGAGGTGATTTTAGCGGGAAGAAGAAGTGTTGCGGAAATAGGGCTAAAGTGGGCGAGATTGTTGGACTGTCTTGGGAAAAATACCAAGGTAAATTCATTCTCCTTCTTGAAATAAATTATGTCATGTGTTGTAGAAACTGGAGAAGGGTATTGTGATGAGTAAAATGGATATAAGAATTGAATATTGTCATGTCATAAATGAAAGTATAAAGGGCAGTTTTCGAGCCTCTAGTTTTGTTACACCCCGTAATTCAAGGACATGTTTAAGAGAATGTAAGTAAGGAACACAAGACTTGAAAAGGGTACGAAAGGAAGAATTGTTTTTCCGACGGAAAATCTTCCGAACGTCGGAAAGGAAAAATGTTCGTTAGTGAGAATTAGAATCTCAAAATGCATTATTTGAAGAGTATGGAACTTATTATCATTATGAAAATTTATTTTACGGATTTGGTCACGTGGGGCCCACCCGAGGAATTTTACGTTTTGTGGGCCCCACGAGGGTTACAGAATTTTATGGACGAATGGGAGGGAGACACGTGGCACGACCCCCACTTGGTCTTGGACGAATTGTTGTAAGGGTAAAATGGTCATTGAAGATGAACAAGTCTTGCTAGCTTGAGATTGTTGACTTGTCAACTTGTCCACTTGGATTATCATTAATTATTCTTCATCCTAGCCCACAAGTGTTTTAATCCAAGCCCTCCATTGTGTTATAAATACTACACTAGTGCAAGACAAGCTCTTCTAACACTTAGAAAATATTTCACATTGTTCTTGTTCCAATAGTTGCTCTTGGCTTTGGACAATTTCTCACAAGGAAATTTTGTAGTTTTGATCCATAATTCACAAGAATTTAACCCAAGGTCCCTTAGGGTATTGTAAGGATATCTCAATAGAAAGATTTCGGAAAACGACGTTTTCATGTTAGTTGCAAGGCGAAACCCTAAGGTGTTCTTCAACTTTGAAGATGGAACTTGAAGAAGAGTTCTTCATGAGCTTCTAAGGAGTGCTTGGAGCGGATTGGAACATAAGGAAAGGAGCTAAGAATTGCTAAAGAACGACTTTGAATCTTGGATTTTATAAGATCTTGTAAAGGTAGAAATCTTGTCGTTTTAGCTATTAAGATTACTTCTTGTTGTAGCTTTGGATTTTAGCAAGCATGAGGTTTATATTATGAAGTTTGATAAGTGTATTGACTATTGGAACCCTAATCCAAAAACTAGCATGTTTAGCCCTTACGATTACAATTCGATTTGATTATTAGTTTAAGTCGTCACATGTTATATAAAGAAGGAATTATAATTGTTAAGTTGTTTATGACTATATAACATGTTTGACCTAAGATGTTGGAATGAAAAAGTATTGGAAAGGACTTTGTGTTATTGAATAAGTTAGCCGAGAATGGCCTTAATTAAGGACTTAGTTGGTATCAATTGTGGGGCGGAAATTTACACGTCTTGTAGGCGTGTTGTTATACCCCGTATTTCCAGAGTATGTACATGTGGACGTACGTACGAATTTTGAGCCTTAAGTTAGGCATGTTTCGAAATTTTGTGCCTGACCCGTATAAGTCGTTTTTACGAAAGCGTTTCCACGACTTTCGTAGGAAAATTCCGGCTATGTCATTTATAATTTTTGCGGATTTTTAGAGGCGAAACATTTCGGACCAGCGGGAGGGTGACATGTGTCACCTCACATTGGAAGCAAGTGGGGCTTGGGCGATTTGGGCGTCGAGGCCTGGTTGGCCTTGGCCGATTGGCTCCTCTTTTGTGCCTTGTTTTGTGGCTTGTTTTGTGGAGTGTTTTGTGGAGTAGGGTTAGGGTGCACTTGGCTTGATCTTGGCCTTACACTTGCCTTGCACATGGCTTGATCTTGGCCATTGGTTGGCTTTGGTTTTGCTATAAATACCCCAAGTGTGAAGACTTCATCCATTCCAAATATGTTCCAAGTCTTGCTATCCTTCCTCCTCTTGTTTGACTCTCGTCCAAGAGCCCTCCCTAGATAGGCCTTTGTGGCGAGAGCCTCCCTCCCGCTGTGGTGTGTGTGGGTACCCCCAGCCTAGTTGTCTCGTATAAATACCCCCTTGTGGTATAGAAATACTCTCCAAAGTATTGTTGTAATGTCCAAATACCTTGGCCTAAATACCTTGTAGTATTCCCAAGGTTACACTTATACAAAAGCCCAGGAAATACGATTATACTTCCTATAGCCACAAAAACGAAACCCTAAGGAAATCTTCACCCGTTGTTGAAGTACTTAAGAGAAGTTGGTTAGAACTTCTAAGGGTTGTTTGGAGCGGGTTGGAGCACCCGGAGTAGGAGCGAAACATTGCTAAAGATCGACTTTAAACTCGGATAATTTTGGGCTTATCGAGGTAAATATTCTTGACCTTCTATTGTAATTGGAAATTACATATGCATTAAAATATATAGTTGAAGTATACTATATATAGAACTGAACGTAGTTGTCGGCAATGTCTTTTGACTTAAGCCTGAAGAATAGAATCGAAGCTGTAATTACATAGGGTGTATCAGATAGACTTGTGTAGTATTACTGTATAGTAGAATTATACCCGTTCGGGTAAGATGTATAACCCCCCCCCCTGGTTGGCTTGGTAGCCGACCTCGATGAAGGAGAGATTTACGCGGTTGCGGGGGGAGGTGCTGCGAATTTTACGTAGAGAATGTTCTACGTTAAGATCTAGATTTTAATAAAGCGCCTTGTGGCCTTATAGGTTGAAGTGCTACGTGTGGCGTAATCTTACGGACTAAGGAGTAGCCAAGCGGTTTGAGGTACTCGGAGCGTTTTGCTATTAGTCGATAATCGTCGCGAGGTATGTGAACCTCTTCCTATCTCTTCCAGCATGATATGTGTGAACTATGTAGTGCGGTAGGCGTCATGTGTTAGTGTGTTTGATTGTTTTAAAACATAAAGTGTTATAACGGCTTTATGGGAAGTTAGTTATAACGACTTTATGTAGGTAAGAAAATACTTTGTGGTTTTAAAAGGTAACTAATGTGAATTATAAGCGCTTGTTATAATAAAGAACTTGATGTATTTCAAAAGATTTCTAAATCGTTTTGAAGGGAGAGTAACACTTGGTTTTAAAGGTTTTAAAAAGAGTTATACTAGCTTGATGGGAGTTAGGTATAATGTCTTAAGAGAGGTAAAGAAAATGGTTTCTTGATGTTAGAAGTTAAGAGACTTGATCTTATAAGATAAGAGACTTAACTTATTTGTTTTAAATGTGAATGTTTGTGTGAAACCTCATTCGTGAGTAATGAGTACTTGGTTTTATTTAAAGGATAATGTTTCTTGATTTGGAAATCGAAATGTGTATCGACAGGACCAACTGCGGCGTTAATAAAGGAAAATGTATTGAAAAATGATGAATTGTATTAAAACCGGTAGAAACCTCCATCTGCATAGAAACTAAGATGAGACAAAATGATATTACATTTTCTAGATCATGGCTGCTGTAATAAGAATGTTGTAAACAAGAATAACCTACTCTCACGTGAGACATATATTACTCAATTGTTCTAAAAAGAAATCAAGTGATTAAGTTTATGAACTATGAAACCTTTTGAAAATGAGAAGCTTGAGTAATTGAAACTAGGCAAACTGGAACTTAGGAAAGAATGTTGTTACTTGATTTTGAAAAGGAATGTGGGTTGGTCATTCTAATACTACGAATTGTCGGGTGACTTTGATAAAAGTAATGGATCTCTTTTAAAGAATTTAACGTACGTAGTACTTTAGGGTTAAAACCCGGACTTTGGCATAAAATGAAGGTACTTTGAGTGATGTGAAACTTGCCTATGCTTGTTGTGGTGAAACTTGCCTATGCTTGTTGTGGTGAAACTTTCCTATGCATTGTTGTGAAACTTGCCTATGCTTGTGATGATAGCCTTTGTTGTGCAAGTGTGGTGTTTTACGTGTTACCGCGTCTCGATAGAGGCGGTTGGTAGTTGAGGTTTCTTACTGTTCGCCTTGTACCGGTGGTCCTCGTTACTTGCTGCCTCGTGATCGATTCGCCTTGGTATCGGTAGTCACCGTGACTTGCCCTGCTCGCCAGTAGTGACGAAGTCTCGTGATACGCCTTGGTCCCCGGTGGTCGACCTCGTACTTGCCCGGTCGCCACGTGGCCGCCTTGGTATCCGATGAGTCGGCTCGCACTTGCCGTGTCGGCCGTGTTTGTGGTTGCATTGTATTATTAGCACGGTCGGATCCGTAGTTGTACTTGTCTCAGACGGTTTTTATGACAGTGGGACACGGTGTTCATGTATACTCCTTGGTATTGTTATATCATAAATCTGCCGTGATGAGGAAGAAATTCCACGCACGAGTGATAATTTGGAGGCGTGAGTCACGACTTGATATCGTTATATGTTATGTATCGTAGTTGGTCATCATACATGTCTCCCGCTTATATAGACTATTATGATTTCATTTACGATTCTGATTTCACATACTGTACTGTTATCTTGACCTCCTTGGATTTGCGTTAAATGCCGCAGTAAAGGTACATCATCGTCGATCCCCGCTTATAGGATCACATTCGTGTTGGGAAGCTCCGTTTCTCGGAGGCTTATCTTTTAGTATGTGTTCCACGAGTTGTAGGTTCTTGTACATTCGGGTATGGCGGGGCCTGTCCGTCATAGTTGTTGTAAATCTTAGAGTGTAGAAGCTGTTGTGGCGGGGTTGTAAAAGGATTAAGCATCGGGTTTTATGTATATACTTGAAGGCAACTGTTTTGGTTGGCTTTTATTTATCATGTCTCTCATTTCATGTTTAAAGTTTTTATTTCGCTGGTTTTCTCGATGTTGTATCGCTAGGTGCAGGGTAAGGCACGATCCACGCCCGATTTTCGGGGTGTGACATAGTGGTATCGAGCGATTAATCCTGGAAAGTGTCTACTGACCGTGTCAGTAGAGTCTTGATTATCGGTGTGTTGCGCACCACATCTATAATCGAGAGGCTATAGGACATTTAGGATTGGTTTCATTTCTTCTCATTACGAGATCGTGCCTTAGAGTGTGTGATAAGATTGGACCCTCCGACATGCCGTTTTTACGATTATGCCTCGCGTAAGGCAAACCGGGCCCCGGCGGCAAGGCGGCAGAGGAGTGCGAGTAGAGCGGCGGTAGAGACCACAATACTGAGCCTCGATCCGCGATGCAGGAGCAGGAGATGAGTTACAAGGAGTGGGCGATTAATGGCGGGGTTGTGGCGACTTGAGGATAAGTGGGCCGACGCAGTTCGATGCGCGGTGGTTCACCCTAGATCGAGATAGTTCGAGGCTACGGATTTTCTCGAGTTGTAGCCGCCAGATTTTTATGGGTCGAGGCACGAGGATGATCGCAGGAGTTCATCAAGCGATTCTGACGGATCATGAGTGATCAAGGCATCGGAGATCAGTCGGTGACCACAGGTTCACATCAATGCGTGATACCGCGATCGGTAGTTTGATTCTTGGAGCTGTCGGGAGAGCATGCACTTCCAGCGGTATGGAGCGAGTTCTCGAGGCCTTTCGCACATTTCTTGCCTCCCGGATGAGGGCTCGGCCGGCAGATTTTTGGTGTTCTGAAGCGGGCGTGCGGTTGAGTACAAGCGTGGAGTTCGACTCATTGGCGATGCGTCCCGCGTTAGTAGCTAGTATGGAGGATCGAGTGCACCGATATGGTACAAGGCTCGATGATTGCCTTGCAGAGAGTTGTTCGGGTGTAGCTCTTCAGTCGGGCCTGGACATTGCCCGCATGCAGGCGTATACACTGGATGTGAGGCGGATAAATCGGCGGAATGACCAAGGTCGAGAAGAGGCGAGCAGCGAGGTCCTTTGGTGACTTTCGAGGCGGACCGTCGGCCAAGAGACTAGTTATGTACCTCCGCGATCTGAGTGGTCCTCCGGCTTCGGGACGCCGGGATATTCGGGAGCGGTCGGGGCTCGTGTTTCAGATTTTCAGGGGAGCAGGAGTGCTCGCCGGATGAGGTTGCCCTTGTCTCAGTGTGGCTGTTGTGGAAAGCTCCATAAGGGAGAGTGTCGTACTAACTCGGGAGATTGTTATTTTGCGCCAAGGGCCATCGGCAAGAGATCGCCCAGGGTAGCACCGGGTAGGATAGCATGGACTACTAGAGCGATTCTGGTTCTTCACCTTCCGTAGCGAGCAGGATGTTCGTACACGGAAGGCCGGTAGAGTCGCGGTGGGAGTTCGATTTTAGCGGTCCTTTGAACCGCCTTTTTCGGTATATCCTTAACCTCAGAGACTTATATTGTATTGATGTTGATGATGTGTTTAGTGTTATGTTCGGATAGCTTTGTGCTAAAATGTGATTTAGGAGCATGGTTGATAAAAAGGGTAAGCACAGGGGCATGGAAAGTGTGAACTTTAGGACATTTTATGTTGAGACCTTACGGTAAGGTCGTCTTGAGTAAAAGATTTATTTTTATGTTTGACCTTTATCGGAATCGTGAGTGTACGTGGGTTATAATTGTGTGATAAGTCCATGGGTAATGTGGGATGGAAGTGGTAGCTTTCATGGCTTGAATAGGTAAGATTGTTCCGTGTCGGCGAGCAAGAGTTGGCGACGATGGGTCGGGTTGGGGCCATGTGCGGGCCAACCGCGTCTGTTCGGTAGGGTCAGCTACAGGTGGTCCCGCCGGTGGCGGTCACGAGGGTGCTAGGCCCAAGTTTAGATGACCATCGTATGAGTTCGTGGATACGTTCGATCGAATCGGTTCGTGAAGGCCGGGAATGGCCTTAGGGAAATCGAGGTTAGTGAGATGACCAAGTTTGGAGTAGTGACTCGGGTTGGGAAACGGCGTTGTGTGTGGTACGGATACTAGAACGAGTTCGAGTGTTCGTGGCAGTACTACGAGAATAGGGAGAAGTGAGCGTGTGTTTTTGTGGCGGTGTGGCATGATTGTTTTCGACGTATAGCGGTGAAGACTATCACGGCCGCTTTGTTTGTTTGAGACCTTGAAGGAACATTCGGACGAATGTTTCTAAGGGGAAGAATGTTATACCCGTATTTCAGTATGTACATGTGGACGCACGTGCAATTTTGAGCCTTAAGTTAGGCATGTTTGAAATTTTGTGCACAACCCGTATAGAGTCGTTTTTCGGCGAAACGTTTCCACGACTTTCGTAGGGAAAATTCCGGCTATGTCATTTATAATTTTGCGGATTTTTAGAGGCGAAACATTCGGACAGCGGGAGGGTGGCGTATGTCACCCTCATTGGAAGCAAGTGGGGCTTGGGCGATTTGGGCGTCCAAGAGGCCTTGGTTGGCCTTGGCCGATTGGCTCCTCTTTTGTGCCTTGTTTGTGGCTTGTTTTGTGGAGTGTTTTGTGGAGTAGGGTTAGGGTGCACTTGGCAGATCTTGGCCTTACACTTGCCTTGCACATGGCTTGATCTTGGCCATTGGTTGGCTTTTGGTTTTGCTATAAATACCCCCTAAGTGTGAAGACTTCATCCATTCCAAATATGTTCCAAGTCTTGCTATCCTTCCTCCCTCTTGTTTGACTCGCCCAAGAGCCCTCCCTAGATAGGCCTTTGTGGCGAGAGCCTCCCTCCCACTTTGTGGTGTGGCCGTGGGTACCACCAGCCTAGTTGTCTCGTATAAATACCCCCTTGTGGTATAGAAATACTCTCCAAAGTATTGTTGTAATGTCCAAATACCTTGGCCTAAATACCTTGTAGTATTCCCAAGGTTACACTTATACAAAAGCCCAGGAAATACGATTATACTTCCTATAGCCACAAAAACGAAACCCTAAGGAAATCTTCACCCGTTGTTGAAGTACTTAAGAGAAGTTGCTACGAACTTCTAAGGGTTGTTCGGAGCGGGTTGGAGCACCCGGAGTAGGAGCGAAACATTGCTAAAGATCGACTTTAAACTCGGATAATTTTGGGCTTATCGAGGTAAATATTCTTGACCTTCTATTGTAATTGGAAATTACATGTCTGTTAAAATATATAGTTGAAGTATACTATATATAGAACTGAACGTAGTTGTCGGCAATGTCTTTTGACTTAAGCCTGAAGAATAGAGAACTGAACTGAACTGTAATTACATAGGACTGTATTACAGTAGACTTGTGTAGTATTACTGTATAGTAGAATTATACCCGTTCGGGTAAGATGTATAACCCCGCAGTTGGCTTGGTAGCCTCGATAGAGGAGGAGATTTACGCGATTTGCGGGGAGGTCGCCGAATTTTCTGTAGAATGTTCTACGTTAAGATCTAGATTTTAATAAGCGCTGGCCTTATAGGTTGAAGTGCTACGTGTGGCGTAATCTTACGGACTAAGGAGTAGCAAGCGGTTTGAGGTACTCGGGCGTTTGCTATTAGTCGATAATCGTCGCGAGGTATGTGAACCTCTTCCTATCTCTTCCAGCATGATATGTGTGAACTATGTAGTGCGGTGAGACGATACGTGTGTATTTGTGTTTGATTGTTTTAAAACATAAAGTGTTATAACGGCTTTATGGGAAGTTGGTTATAACAGCTTTATGTAGGTAAGAAAATACTTTGTGGTTTTAAAAGGTAACTAATGTGAATTATAACTGGCTTGTTATAATAAAGAACTTGATGTATTTCAAAAGATTTCTAAATCGTTTTGAAGAGAGTAACAGTTGGTTTTAATGGTTTTAAAAAGAGTTATACTAGCTTGATGGGGAGTTAGGTATAATGTCTTAAGAGAGGTAAAGAAAATGGTTTACTGATGTTAGAAGTTAAGAGACTTGATCTTATAAGATAAGAGACTTAACTTATTTGTTTTAAATGTGAATGTTTGTGTGAAACCTCATTCGTGAGTAATGAGTACTTGGTTTTATTTAAAGGATAATGTTTTACTGATTCGGAAATCAGAATGTGTATCGACAGACCACTGCAGCGTTAATAAAGGAAAATGTATTGAAAAATGATGAATTGTATTAAAACCAGTAGAAACCTCCATCTGCATAGAAACTAAGATGAGACAAAATGATATTACATTTTCTAGATCATGGCTGCTGTAATAAGAATGTTGTAAACAAGAATAACCTACTCTCACGTGAGACATATATTACTCAATTGTTCTAAAAAGAAATCAAGTGATTAAGTTTATGAACTATGAAACCTTTTGAAAATGAGAAGCTTGAGTAATTGAAACTAGGCAAACTGGAACTTAGGAAAAGAATGTTGTTACTTGATTTTGAAAAGGAATGTGGGTTGGTCATTCTAATACTACGGGTATCGGGTGACTTTGATAAAAGTAATGGATCTCTTTTAAAGAATTTAACGTACGTAGTACTTTAGGGTTAAAACCCGGACTTTGGCATAAAATGAAGGTACTTTGAGTGATGTGAAACTTGCCTATGCTTGTTGTGGTGAAACTTGCCTATGCTTGTTGTGGTGAAACTTTCCTATGCCTGTTGTTGTGAAACTTGCCTATGCTTGTGATGATAGCCTTTGTTGTGCAAGTGTGGTGTTTCTGTGTTACCGCGTCTCTCGATAGAGGGCCGGTTGACTGGTTGAGGTTTCTTACGTTCGCCTGGTACCGTCGGCTCTACTTGCCTGCCTCGGATCGATTCGGCCTTGGTATCCGTAGTCACCGTGACTTGCCCTGCTCAGCCAGTGGACGAAGTCTCGTAATGACGCTCGTCCTCGTGGTCACCCTCGTACTTGCCGGTCAACACGTGACCGACCTTGGTATCCTAGTCGGCTCGCACTTGCACCGTGTCGCCCGTGTTTGTGGTTGCATTGTATTATCGCAGTCGGATCCGGTAGTTGTACTTGTCTCAGACGGTTTTTATGACACGCGTGGGACACGTGTTCATGTATACTCCTTGGTATTGTTATATCATAAGCTACGCCGTGAGGAAGAAATTCCACGCACGAGTGATAATTTGGAGGGCGTGAGTCCACGACTTGAATCGGTTATATGTTATGCATCGTAGTTGGTCATCATACATGTCTCCCGCTTATATAGACTATTATGATTTCATTTACGATTTACGATTTCACATACTTGTACTGTTATCGACCTCTTCGGGCCGCGTTACGCCGCGAGTAAAAGGTACATCGATCGCCGATCCCCGCTTATAGGATCACATTCGGCGTGTTGGAAGCTCCGTTTCTCGGAGGCTTATCTTTTGGTATGTGTTCCTGAGTTGTAGGTTCTTGTACATTCGTGGTATGGCGGGCCCTGTCCCGTCATAGTTGTTGTAAATCTTAAGGTCTGTAGAACTGGCGGGGGTTGTAAAAGGATTAAACTGTTCGGGTTTTATGTATATACTGAAGGCAACTGTTTTGGTTGGCCTGTTTATTTATCATGTCTCTCATTTCATGTTTAAAGTTTTTATTTCCGCTGGTTTTCTCTGATGTTGTATCGCTAGGGTGCCCGGGGTAAGACACCAGTCACGGGCCCGATTTTCGGGGTGTGACACGTGTAATCCCCTATTGTTAACTACATTGTTGAGCCTTAAATGTGGCGTGTTTGGTTATTGAATTCGGCCTTGAAAAAGGTGGCAAAGTATGTAGAAACAAAGGAAGTGCTGTCCGATTTTCCGTAGAATTTAGTGACTTTGCACGTAGAATATTCTACGTTGGAAGCTAGAGGTTAATAGACGTATTATGGCCATTATAGGTTGAAGTACTAAGTATAGCGTATTCTACTTCAAGGATGGAATAGCTATCAAGGTTGAAGTACTTTGGAGCATTTTGCTACTTGTCGATAATCGTCGCGAGGTATGTGAACCTCTTCCTTCTTTTGACATGATTCTATGTATGGAATGTACATGTGGTATTATTTCATATTTCCTTCTACTTTTAGAAGTTAAGAAGTATGTATGTTGATTTACTCTATGTAAAGGTTATGTCTGAGTTATCCTAAGTTCTTACCAAGTCTTATGGGGGATGTTGGTAAGAGTCGTTAGGAGGTATTTGGAGCCAAGTTGACTTGGCTAATTCTGACACGAATGAGAATAAGTATCGAACAAGCCATTGCAGCGTTAATAAAGGAAAATGTAATGACGATAAATTATATTAAAACAAGTAGAATTCTCCATCTGCATAGAAGCTAAGATAAGACAAAATTGTATTACATTTTCTAGATCATGGATGCTTTAATGAGATCAGTATAAACAAGTATAACCTATTCACACATATAAGGCATATGTTGCTTAATTTAAAGAGTTTACGTTATGAAGTGTTAAGACTATGAACTACGAAACTTGATTCTAAAAGATAAGAGACTTGAAGTATTTTGAAAGTATACGATACTTGGTTTTCGAAAGTATAAGTCTCTTGGTTATAAAAAGAATGTATTTGCCTAAAGTATAAAGTTAGTATAACGACTTTATGGGAAGTGGGTTATAATAGCTTTATGGAAATTTAAAAGGGTGGTTTACTCTAAGTAATGATAAATGTTTTGAAATAAAGAAAGGCAAATGGATTTAAAAGCATCAATTGCTTATGTTTTAAGGAAAGAAATCACTTGATTTAGAAGCCGAAAAATGTATTTCTAAAAGTGTAGTGACTTAGGTAAAATGTAAACAAGCCTTGATACTACGGGTGTTAGTATCTTGGGGTTTTATATGAAAATGAGTCTTTTGAAAAGAATGTAAGCATGTAGTACTTTGGGTTAAATTCCCGGATTTTTATGTGTGAAACGAAAGTGCCATGAGTTTATAAAAATGGAAGTCTAAAGGTTTAATGAACTTGCCTATGTTTGCTTGTGATAGCTTTGAGTGCAAGTATTATATGTTTACGTTGTCGTGACTCTCAGTTGGAGGGCCGGCTGTCTTGTTGTAAGTTTACTTGGACGTACCGACAGTGATGTGGGATTCCACGGGTATGCTTCCATTATGATTGATCCTTGGACATGCTTATACGATGTGGGATTCCGGGGCATGTGACCAGGAGGCGGGTTAGATTCCCGGATTTGTTTTATTACCTATGGCCATGCTTATACGATAAGGGATTCCGGGGCATGCGACCATGCTATGTAGGACTATTACTCCATGGGCTAGCTCCCCATGAAGACATGTACCCACGATGAGGATTAGGGGCATGTTATATTATTACTCCGTGGGCTAGCTCCCGTGAAGACTGCGCCTACGATGAGGATTAGGGGCACGTTATGGCCATGCTTATACGATGAGGATTAGGGCATGCGTCCACGTTATATATATATATATATATATATATATATATATATATATATATATATATATATATATATATATATATATATATATATATATATATATGTTGTATATGTACGCAGTGAAGTAGGATGCAGATGCGCGTCACACGTGGTTATATTTTACACTTATGATCATGGCGGTGATGGGGATTCCACGCACGCGCTTGATATTTGTGTGACTTGATCGCGTCCCAGATTGGGCCGGGTAGTATATGCGTTCCTCCATAAAGGGCCGGATTATGTTATGAAAGATAGGTAAGTTATATGGTAATGAACTTAATTATTTCTCCTAAGTATGTACGTAAGATTTGGCTATAACTCTTAATGGAATGGAAAAGATAATGATGTGCAATTAAGTTCATGAGTGGTAATGACACGGCGGGATGCAGTATGCACTTTTATACTTGCCCTGTCATTCTTTTATCTGATTATGATCATTTCTTGTACTTTATTTCCGTTCCATATTAAATTTGTTGTCTTGACCCTCTTGAAGTGCGTTAAATGTCTGCGAGTTTAGGTACGATTGTGGATCAGTGAGCTTAGGATCTGGTTCGGCATTTGAGATGACTCGATGTTCGGAGCTTGTCGTCATGGTTATGTATATTCGAAGTGCGGCGGGGCCTTGTCCGTCATAGTATTTGTCCAAATCTTAGAGTGCTGTATTCATACGTAAATTTGGGTGGCTAGAGTTGTTTTTACATTGTTAAGCGATGTAGACCACTTTCGGGTAACTTTTATGTTATGGCGACCTTATCGGCAGCCTTAGTTTTAAAAAAAAGTGTTATTTATCTTCCGATTTGTTATGTTGTATGAATAGAAGGGTGCGGGTAGGGCACGATCGCGACTCACAGGTGGTCGTGACAAAAGTGGTATCGAAGCGATTAGTCCTCGGAAAGTGTCTGGGCGTGTCTAGTAAGTCTTGATTATCGGTGTGTTGTGCACCACATCTATAATCAGGAGGCTGCAGGACATTTAGGATTGGTTTCCATTCTTCTCACTCTGAGATCGTGCGATAGAGCTGTGTTGTTAGGGTCGTCTCCCCCTAACGAGTTATGTTGATTGCAGCTACAAGCAAGGCAGCAGTGACCCAGGAAGGACTTTGTGGATTGCGTATCCAGGTTGGTAATGATTGTAGTATAGTTGGTATTGTGACATACAGCTATACGGAGTTATGTATGAAGTCGCAGCGTGTTGCCTAGAATGATTTTAGATTACCAAGAGTTGGTAAAGACTAACTAGATACCGGGAAGGTATGGATCAGTTAATGAATTCTCGCCAAGGTCTTATATTTTATTTTGAGATAATTGGGAAAGGATGAGCTGTCTGATAGGGCAGTGAACCTTTAAGAAGTCATGTTAAGAAATTTAATGGAATGTCATGTTTATAGATTAAGCTACGAGGTAGGCTTGGAGCATGAAAATTGCGAGCCAAAGAATATTGATAACCGCCGAGACCTTAGGTATATATAAGGCCTTCTCGGGCAATAAGATTTTATTCAGACTAAGGGTAAGAGTTAAGTGCGACGGCGGGTCGGGGTGAGTACACATTGCAGGTCGCCCATAACCTGAAATAGAGTGGGATCAGTTGGTAGTAGTTCGCCACGTGACAGTCACGAGGTGCAAGGCCAGTGTCTTGTTAATTGTTTTAGGGGTTCGTGGGCGCATTCCACCGGCAAGTCGTGAGCCGGAAATGGCCTTATATTGTTTTATTGAGTGACTCAAAGATTGGGGCGAGAATCGGTATGGAAGTTATGTATGTATGCTAGTATGAGTTGGAAGTATGGAAAGAAATCGACCGATAAGAAAGATAGCAACCAAGTGTAAAGGAATAGAGCACGAATCGTAAGGACATTTCAAGTAGCTACACGGTGAGTGTTTGGGGTGGTAGGCGGCGGGTATATGAGAGTTGCCGGTGATGATCTGATCGTCGGACCACTAGTAGACCTAGTAGAGATGATTATGACAGACTTTGAGGTCATTATGAGTATGGACTAGTTGGCTTCGTGAGTGCCAAGGTGGACATTTTAATATAAGTATTGTTATGTGGCCATGGGTGGCATATGTTGTATGAAGGGTGTAGTAAAAAGAGACTATGTCGCTATCTATTAGATTGGACTCCGAAAGAACATTCGGGGACGAATGTTTCTAAGGGGGGAAGAATGTTACACCCCGTAATTCAAGGACATATTTAAGAGAATGTAAGTAAGGAACACAAGACTTGAAAAGGGTACGAAAGGAATAATTGTTTTTCCGACGGAAAATCTTCCGAACGTCGGAAAGGAAAAATGTTCGTTAGTGAGAATTAGAATCTCAAAATGCATTATTTGAAGAGTATGGAACTTATTATCATTATGGAAATTTATTTTTCGGATTTGGTCATGTGGGGCCCACCCGAGGAATTTTACGTTTTGTGGGGCCAACGAGGGTTACAGAATTTTATGGACAAATGGGAGGGAGACACGTGACACCTCCCCCACTTGGTCTTGGACGAATTGTTGTAAGGGTAAAATGGTCATTGAAGATGAACAAGTCTTGCTAGCTTGAGATTGTTGACTTGTCAACTTGTCCACTTGGCTTATCATTAATTATTCTTCATCCTAGCCCACAAGTGTTTTAATCCAAGCCCTCCATTGTGTTATAAATACTACACTAGTGCAAGACAAGCTCTTCTAACACTTAGACAATATTTCACATTGTTCTTGTTCCAATAGTTGCTCTCGGCTTTGGACAATTTCTTACAAGGAAATTTTGTAGTTTTGATCCATAATTCACAAGACTTTAACCCAAGGTCCCTTAGGGTATTGTAAGGATATCTCAATAGAAAGATTTCGGAAAAACGACGTTTTCACGTTAGTCGCAAGGCGAAACCCTAAGGTGTTCTTCAACTTTGAAGATGGAACTTGAAGAAGAGTTCTTCATGAGCTTCTAAGGAGTGCTTGTAGAGGATTGGAACATAAGGAAAGGAGCTAAGAATTGCTAAGGAACGACTTTGAATCTTGGATTTTATAAGGGCTTGTAAAGGTAAAAATCTTGTCGTTTTAGCTATTAAGATTACTTCTTGTTGTAGCTTTGGATTTTAGCAAGCATGAGGTTTATATTATGAAGTTTGATAAGTGTATTAACTATTGGAACCCTAATCCAAAAACTAGCATGTTTAGCCCTTAAGATTACAATTCGATTTGATTATTAGTTTAAGTCGTCACATGTTATATAAAGAAGGAATTATAATTGTTAAGTTGTTTATGACTATATAACATATTTGACCTAATATGTTGGAATGAAAAAGTATTGGAAAGGACTTTGTGTTATTGAATAAGTTAGCCGAGAATGACCTTGATTAAGGAGTTAGTTGGTATCAATTGTGGGGCGGAATTTTACACGTCTTGTAGGCGTGTAATCCCCTATTGTTAACTACATTGTTGAGCCTTAAATGTGGCGTGTTTGGTTATTGAATTCGGCCTTAAAAAAGGTGGAAAAGTATGTAGAAACAAAGGAAGTGCTGTCCGATTTTCCGTAGAATTTAGTGACTTTGCACTTAGAATATTCTACGTTGGAAGCTAGAGGTTAATAGACGTATTATGGCCATTATAGGTTGAAGTACTAAGTATAGCGTATTCTACTTCAAGGATGGAATAGCTATCAAGGTTGAAGTACTTTGGAGCATTTTGCTACTTGTCGATAATCGTCGCGAGGTATGTGAACCTCTTCCTTCTTTTGACATTATTCTATGTATGGAATGTACATGTGGTATTATTTCATGTTTCCTTCTACTCTTAGAAGTTAAGAAGTATGTATGTTGATTTACTCTATGTAAAGGTTATGTCTGAGTTATCCTAAGTTCTTACCAAGTCTTATGGGGGATGTTGGTAAGAGTCGTTAGGAGGTATTTGGAGCCAAGTTGACTTGGCTAATTTACGGCACGAATGAGAATAAGTATCGAACAAGCCATTACAGCGTTAATAAAGGAAAATGTAATGACGATAAATTATATTAAAACAAGTAGAATTCTCCATCTGCATAGAAGCTAAGATAAGACAAAATTGTATTACATTTTCTAGATCATGGTTGCTTTAATGAGATCAGTATAAACAAGTATAACCTATTCACACATATAAGGCATATGTTGCTTAATTTAAAGAGTTCACGTTATGAAGTGTTAAGACTATGAACTACGAAACTTGATTCTAAAAGATAAGAGACTTGAAGTATTTTGAAAGTATACGATACTTGGTTTTCGAAAGTATAAGTCTCTTGGTTATAAAAAGAATGTATTTGCCTAAAGTATAAAGTTAGTATAACGACTTTATGGGAAGTGGGTTATAATAGCTTTATGGAAATTTAAAAGGGTGGTTTACTCTAAGTAATGATAAATGTTTTGAAATAAAGAAAGGCAAATGGATTTAAAAGCATCAATTGCTTAAGTTTTAAGGAAAGAAGTCACTTGATTTAGAAGCCGAAAAATGTATTTCTAAAAGTGTAGTGACTTAGGTAAAATGTAAACAAGCCTTGATACTACGGGTGTTAGTATCTTGGGGTTTTATATGAAAATGAGTCTTTTGAAAAGAATGTAAGCACGTAGTACTTTGGGTTAAATTCCCGGATTTTTATGTGTGAAACGAAAGTGCCATGAGTTTATAAAAATGGAAGTCTAAAGGTTTAATGAACTTGCCTATGTTTGCTTGTGATAGCTTTGAGTTCAAGTATTATATGTTTACGTTGTCGTGACTCTCAGTTGGAGGGCTTTGTCTTGTTGTAAGTTTACTTGGATGTGCAAGCGGTGATATGGGATTCCACGGGTATGCTTCCATTATGATTGATCCTTGGACATGCTTATACGATGTGGGATTCCGGGGCATGTGACCAGGAGGCGGGTTAGATTCCCGGATTTGTTTTATTACCCATGGCCATGCTTATACGATAAGGGATTCCGGGGCATGCGACCATGCTATGTAGGACTATTACTCCATGGGCTAGCTCCCCATGAAGACATGTACCCACGATGAGGGATTCCGGGGGCATGTTATATTATTACTCCATGGGCTAGCTCCCGTGAAGACTGCGCTACGATGAGGATTCCGGGGCACGTTATGGCCATGCTTATACGATGAGGATTAGGGCATGCGTCCACGTTATATATACATATATATATATATATATATATATATATATATGTTGTATATGTACGGTACGGTGAGGTAGGATGCCAGGCGTCACATGGTTATATTTTACACTTATGACTGTCGACAGTGATGGGGGATTCCACGGGCACGCTTTGATATTTGTGTGACTTGATCGCGTCCCAGATTGGGCCGGTTAGTATATGCGTCCCTCCATAAAGGGCCGGATTATGTTATGAAAGTTATGTAAGTTATATGGTAATGAACTTAATTATTTCTCCTAAGTATGTACGTAAGATTTGGCTATAACTCTTAATGGAATGGAAAAGATTTAAGTTCATGAGTGGTAATGACACGGCAGGATCTGGTATGCACTTTTTATACTTGCCCCTGTCATTCTTTTGTACAGTTATGATCTGTTTACTGTACTTTATTTCCGTTCCATATTAAATTTGTGCATCTTGAATTTTCGCGGGCCGCTCATGTCCGCAGTTTAGGTACGATTGTGGATCCGCGAGCTTAGGATCTGGTTCAAGATTTGAGATGGCTCCAATGTTAGGAGCTTGTCGTCATGGTTATGTATATTCGAGAGTACGGCGGCCTTGTCGTCATAGTATTTGTCCAAATCTTAGAGTGTCCGTATTCATACGTTTGGGTGGCTAGAGTTGTTTTTACATTGTTAAACAGTGTAGACCCTTTCGGGTAACTTTTATGTTATGGCAGCCTTATCGGCTTGGCCTTAGTTTTTTTAAAAAAAGTGTTATTTATCTTCCACAGTTTGTTATGTTGTATGAATAGAAGGGTGCCCAGGTAGGGCTCCAGTCGCGGCCCGGGGTCGGGTCGTGACAAGTTTGTTGGATTTATATGGTCGTTGTCTTCACTTTATGTGGGGTTTATTGAAGTGATTTTAGTAGTTGATAATTGATCATTTGAATTATGCATTGAAGATTGATAAGTGTTATAGAATATTGGGAGCCTAAATCCGAGCATGAGCTTATTAGCCATTGAAAGTACAATACAAATTGGTCGATAGCTATAATCGTCGCATGTTATCTAAATAAGGGATTTTAGTTGTTGAAATTGGTTGCGACAATATAACATGTTGGAACGACAATATGGATTGAAAAGGAATAGGAAAAGATTGTATGTGGTTGTACATTGTAGCCAAGGATGACATTTAATAATGAACAGTTTTATGTAAATTGTGGGGCAGAATTTTACACGTCCTGTTAAGGCGTGTAATCCCCTTTGGTTAGCTAAATTGTTGAGCCTTAAATGTGGTGTTTGGTTATTGATTTCGGGCCTTGAAAAAGGTGGAAAAATATGTAGAAACAAAGGAAGTGCTGTCCAATTTTCCGTAGAATTAAGTGACTTTACACTTGGAATATTCTACGTTTGAAGTTAGAAGTTAATAGACGTATTGTGGTCATTTTAGGTTGACATACGACGTACGGCATATTGGACTTAGCAAGTTGATTGAACCGAAGAGGTATGTGAAACTTTCCTATCTCTTGAGCATGAGTAGTTGTAAATATATAGTACGGTAGATGTACGAGATTTTGATGAATCTAGTTTCATTTGATATCCTTGACTTGTTTTAAGAATGTCCAAGTTGGTTGAGGTAGGGAGTTAACTCACTTGTTTTAATGATTAAGGATATCTTAGTTTCTAAAGATAAGAGACGTGAAGTATTTTTGAAAGTATATGATACTTGGTTTTTTTTATGGAAAGTTTAAGTCTCTTGGTTATAAAGAATAATGTAAGTGTCTAAAGCATAAAGTTAGTATAACGGCTTTATGGGAAGTTAGTTATAATAGCTTTATGGAAAGTTAAGAGGATGGTTTACTCTAGCAATGTAAATTAAGATAAAATGACTTGAAAGGAAGAATGACAAATTGATTTGAAGGCATCAATTGCTTAAAGTTTTAAAGTAAAAAGTCACTTGATTTAGAAATCTTTAAATGTAGTTCTAAAAGGTATTGTGACTTGTTTTGAAAAGTAGATATGACTTGATACTACGATTATTAGTATCTTGGAAGTTTTATATGAAAAAGAGTCATTTTAAAAGAATAGAAGTACGTAGTACTTTGGGTTAAATTCCCGGATTTTATAACGACATGTTAGTGCCTTAAGTAAACTAAAATGAGAGTGTATATGATCAAAGCTAATAAGAATTTAGGGGATTTCTTAACTTGCTTATGATAATTATGATAAGCCGGTGGTGCTTATGTTATGTATGATAAGCCGGTAGTGCTTATGTTATGTATAATAAGCTGATAGTGCTTATGTTATGTATGATAGCCGGTTGTGCTAGTGATATATTGTTCATTACGGGGTCATTCCTCGGGTTTGTGGCATTTGCATATTCAGTGGATTTGCTACCCATGATGCGAGGAATACCTCATGCGAGTCCGTAGGGCTCATGCGGGTGAAATAGTCCTATGCGGGGCGGACCAGTCCTATGCGAGGAGATTACCTCATGCGGGTCCATATGACCTATGCGGGCGGATACAGTCTATGCGAGGAAATTACCTCATGAAGGTCCATACGGCCTATGCGGGTGAAATAGTCCCAGGAGTAGGATTGCGGAATGATACTACGGGCGGATGGCCCTAGGTTAATCATGAGCTTCCTGTTTTAAAACCGGCAAAGTTTATTCTTGTTTACTCTCATTGTTAGTAAGGCACAGTGTACTGTTAATGTGGTTATCATACATGTTCCCAGCTTTATTTTAGACTATTATGATTTCATTACAGTACTTTCAGTTTCACATACTTGGTACATGTTGTACTGACCTCCTTCGGGGGGCTGCGTTCATGCCGCAGGTAGAATTATACAGGTTGCTGATCCTCACTCTTAGGATCACTGTTCAGCTGTTGAGAAGCTCCATTACTCCGGAGGCTTGTCATTGGTTCAGATCCCTGGTATTGTCGGTTGTTGTACATTCAGGGGTATGGCGGGGCCCTGTCCCGTCACAGTTGCTATGTCAAAATTCTTAGAGGTCTGTAGTCATGTATGTGGGTCGGTTTGTAAGTAAAAAGGATGTAACTGCTTTTGACTTGTTATGTATATATATCCAGGAAGACAGCCTTATCGGCTAGCCAATTATTTAATTCATACTGATTTAAGTTGTGTGTTTTATGTATGTTCCGCTGGTTTTCTCTGATGGTTACCTGTAAGGGTGCCCAGGTAGGGCACCAGTCTCGGGCCCGGGGTCGGGTCGTGACAAAACCGATCAAGGAAGCGCCACTGCTTCAACACCCGTCGGATTCCACCATGAACGTCCTGAAAAGTTCATGGGTGTGCACTTTAAAAGATGGCAGCAAAAGATGTTGTTCTTCTTGATAGTTATGGGAATGTCACGGTTCCTAACCGAGAATCCTCCACAAGATGGGGAAGACATGGAACCTCAACCAAATGAAATGGCTGGAGGGGGCCAAGGTATCCATGTCGTTAACGGCATGAAGATGGTTCGAGATGTATGGAAACATAGTGATTTCATATGCAGAAATTATATTTTGAATAGTTTGTCCGATCCTTTGTACATGGTCTATTGCACCATTGGGACAACGAAGGAATTGTGGGACAAATTGCAAAAGAAATACAACACCCAAGATGCGGGTTCTAAAAAGTTCGTCATTGGGAAATTTCTGAAATTTCAAATGGTGGACAACAAAAGTGTGTCATCCCAAGTCCAGGAATTTCAAATGATTATACATCACCTAGACTTGGAAGGATTGAAACCCAATAAATAATTCTTGGTTGGGGCATTGATCGAGAAGCTGCCTCCCTCGTGGACTGAGTTTATGAATTACTTAAAACTCAAGACGAAGGAGATGACACTAGATGAGCTTATTATCAAACTCCAAATATCAGGAGGATAATAAGAAGGCCATGCCAAATGGGAAACAACCCGCTGAGGCTAAGGCAAACTTGGCGAAAGTCAAAGGAAATCCAAACAAGAAGCGAAAGTTTCAAAAGGATGGTAAGTCCAAACAACTGAAAAATTTAAGGGTACTTGTCATCACTGTGGTAAAGTTGGTCACATGGTCAAAGACTGCCGCAAGCTCAAATATGAGAACAAAGAAAGGCCAAAGGCAAGGAAAAGTCTAACATCGTCGAAGACACGCTTCTAGACTATATGATTGAAGAATTCTCAGCAGTGGTGCTAGAAACTAATCTCATTGAGAATCCGGTGCAATAGTGGTTGGATACGGGTGCTACCCGTCATATCTGTTCCAATAAAGACGCCTTCCGCTTATACACCAGTCACAGACAAGAACTTGTTCATGGGAAACAATTCTTCTTCAGAGGTGCTGGGGGTAGGAAAGGTGATTCTAAAGATGACGTCCGGAAAGGAGATGACTCTAAAGGAAGTTATGCACGCCCCAAAAATTCGTAGAAATCTGATTTCTGGACCTTTGTTGGTCAATGCTGATTTTAGGCTAGTGTTAGAAGCTAACAAATTTGTAATCACTAAAAATGGAACTTTTATAGGAAGAGGCTTCGTCTGTGAAGGCCTCTTTAAGTTTAATGCTGCACCTGTAATGCCTTCTATTTCAATTATAAATAAAATTGAGCCTTCTACTTAGTTGATTGAGTCATCTAATTTATGACATCATAGATTAAGACATTTTAACTATCAATCTATCCAAAGATTGGTAAAGTTGGAATTATTGCCGTCTATTGACATAAACCATCAACGTAAGTGTGAGGTGTGCATAGAGGCAAAGCTTTCCAAGAGTCCCTTTAGATCAATCGAAAGGGAAACCGCTCCTCTAGAACTTATACATACTGATATATGTGATTTGAAGTTCGCTCAAACTAGAGGGGGGAACAAGTACTTTGTGACTTTCATAGATGATAACACAAGGTTTTGTTACCTTTACTTACTAAAAAGTAAAGATGAAGCTTTTGAAGCATTCAAATGCTACAAGGCAGAAGTTGAAAACCAATTTAGCGGACGGATTAAAACTATCCGTAGTGATAGAGGGGGAGAATATGTAGCACATTTTAAAGAACTTTGTACCCAATCGGGTATAGTTCATCAAACAACGGCTCCTTATTCACCTCAATCAAACGGTGTTGCTGAACGCAAAAACCGAACACTAAAGGAAATGATGAATGCTCTACTCATCAATTCGGGCCTTCCTCAAACCTTGTGGGGAGAAACGATACTTACCGCAAATAAGATACTTAATAGAGTTCCACACAAGGATAAAGACAAGACTCTATATGAACTATGAAAAATAAAGAAACCTACCTATCAGTATTTAAAGGTATGAGGTTATCTGGCCAAGGTAAAAGTACCTATGCTAAAGCAGGTCAAGATTGGACCTAAGACTGTGGATTGCATATTCATCGGATATGCCAATAACAGTAGTGCTTATCGCTTCATAGTGCATAAGTCGGATGTACCAGATATTCATGAAGGTACAATCATGGAACACAAGTTTCTTTGAAGATACATTTCCATATAAGGAAAATAACATAACCTCTCTCAAACGAAGTTATGATCAAATCTCTGAGGATCAAGGGGTTAATGACTACCCAGATCCAAACGGTTTAGATCTAGTGAATTCTAAAGTGGTTGATGATCCGGAATTCAATATTCCAGATTCTCAGAACTTGGAAAATTTAGAGATGGAACCAAGGCAAAGCAAAAGGATTCGGAAGGATAAGTCCTTCGGTCCAGACTTCGAAGTTTATCTGGTTCAAGACGAACCACGGACAATCACCGAGGCATTGTCAACTCCAGAAGCACCTCTCTGGAAGGAAGCCTTAGAAAGCGAGATAGAATCCATTCTGCACAACCACACTTGAGAGTTGGCTGATCTTCCTCCAGGACACAAAGGGTTGTAAGTGGGTCCTCAAACGGAAGTTAAAGGCAGATAGTTCTATCGACAAATACAAGGCTAGGTTGGTAGTCAAGGGCTATCGCCAAAAAGAGGGCCTTGATTACTTTGACACCTACTCACCGGTGTCTAGAATGACATCCATACGTATGTTCATAGCCATCGCCGCTTTGCGGGATCTTGAAATACATCAAATGGATGTTAAGACAACCTTCCTAAATGGTAACTTGGAAGAAGAAATATATATGGACCAACCCGAGGGGTATGTGGTTTCAGGACAAGAGACAAAAGTGTATTGGCTTGTTAAATCGTTGTACGGGCTGAAACAAGCCCCTAAACAATGGCATGAGAAATTTGTTAATACTCTACTATAAAAAAGGTTCGCCATTAATAAATGTGTTTACATGAAAGGATATGCCGATTCATTCGTTATGATATGCTTTTATGTAGATGACTTGTTGATCACTGCTAGCAGTCCTAGTATGATCCTAGAGACTAAGAACATGTTAAGACAATGTTTCGACATGAAAGATATGGGGGTCACAGCTGTCATCTTAGGGATCAAGGTCTCAAATACATCTAATGGACTGGTCTTGTCTCAATCTCATTACATCGAAGATGTGCTAAAGAAATTTGAGATGTTTGACAATTTACCAGTAAGGACACCATTGGATATGAGTCAAAAGAATGACAAGCATTTCGATGTACCTATACGCCAGGAGCGATACACAAAGGTGATTGGAAGTTTGATGTATCTCACAAACTACACTCGACCAGATATCGCATATGCCGTCAATAAATTGGCTAGGTTTACCCAAAATCCGAGTGAGGATCATTGAAAAACATTGAATAGGGTACTACGATTCCTGAAGTTCACGCTAAACTTTGGGTTACACTATTTGAGATATTCAGCTATACTAGAGGGGTACAATGATGCTAACTGGATATCTGATAACGACGACATCAAGTCCACCAGCGGATATATTTTCACAATCGATGTTGAAGCTGTGTCTTAGAAATCCTCTCGACAAACACTTATTGCCCGATCCATGATGGAGTCGGAATTCATCGCTTTAGATAAAGTAGGAGAAGAAGCTGAGTGACTTCATGGTTTTCTAAAGGATGTCTCATGCTGGGATAAATCCGTGACTTCTGTAGTGATCCACTGCGATAATCAGTCGACTCTAGGAAGGGCACGAAGTTCTATGTACAACGGCAAGTCTCGTCACATTCGACGGAGACATGAGTCTGTTAGGCAGCTGATCACCTCGGGTGTTATTTCTATTGATTACGTAAAATCAAAGGAAAATATAGTAGATCCCTTGACGAAGGGAATGACCAGAGATCAGATGTTCTGCCTGTCTAGGGGAATGGGCTTAAAACCCAAACAATAAGAACCGATACAGTCGATACCCAACCTTACAGACTGGAGATCCCAGGAATAAGGTTAAATGGGAAAATTAAATTGTAAAGGTTCCGTGAGCGCTTCGGTGGAAGCAAGAGCACTTCAGATAATGTTTTCTTCTTAAGAAACATAATCCAAGGTCATTCTCGTGATAGACATAAAGTGCTACCTGTAAGAGGGGTAAAGATAAGTTTCCAAACCTTTAATGATCCTCAATACATGAGGTTAGGTTGGAAATTTTTTAATGGTTCCTAAGGCTTGTATAGCTGGGTATTGCAGGATACCTTGTAGGAGACCACCTATTTAAGTGCGAGGACATGCCGCCTCAAATGAACGCCCTTAAGAATCCAAGTGTGTCCACGGCCCACGATGGACAAAAACATAAGAAGGATTGAGTAGGAAAAGTGTTATGTTGATATCATTGTCTTGGCATATACTAAACACTGACGGTTCAAGACATCACACTCACCGCGCAGTAAATATGTCCGATGGTATTCTACTATGGAAGGTTCAAAGCTCCGGCTACCTCTCCAAATGTAATATCTCCACCGAGTGATTGCTAGAACGACACCATACGCGTGCACCAAAATCTCTTCCAAGAGGGGATTGTTGGAAATATTTATTAGACTTGAAATAAAGTAAATCCTATTAATTATGAATCGAACAATCGGGGGCCCCGCACTTCAAAAACATGGGTTTTCACACACGTGCATATAAAGTACCAAGGATCACTATTTCTTTAAATGGAAGAGATATTTGTATGTATACAAATTGTTTGAGACGTAAAAAAATAGACGGTTATTGGTGAAATGACGTATGATTTCATGTTGGTAAATGAAAGGAAGAAATGTTTAAGAGATGAAAACGAATCAGAAAAATCGCCACGGAAAAAGGGAGGCACCGCGGTGCCATAAGGACAGGACCACTGTGCTTGGTGGCACCGCAGTGCCTCCACCTTAGGACCGCGGTGAAAATCCTATTTTCAGTTCCAGTGAGTTACTGGAATTTAGGCACCGCGGTGCCATCCCGAGGGGCTGCGGTGCCTCGACGGTTTTCAATACCGTTATGGGCGATTTAAGGCTGATTCTTGGGCTGATTTTGAAGCAATTACATTCCATTATTTGGCCATTGAATTCAACCATTACTAGGATGACTTAACCTCAATATCAATGGTCATTACTTGACATTGATGGCCATTCATTTGGTGAATTGAAAAGACCAAATCATCCACCTATAAATTGATGCCTTTGGCACAATTGAGTGACACACATTCACAAAACAATTCTCTGAAAATTGTCTTTCTCTTTAGCAATCACAAACACTCAAAGATCCTTCTTCCAAAGCAAACACTTGAGTCTCCTTTGCTCATTTGTTTGATTGTTGTTTTATCTTGGGAGATAAGTTGCCATCACAACCGTTGAAAGATATACAGGACAATATTATCTTAAGGATAGATTGTTCATCCAATCAACTCAGCAAGATTCTTTCTTTGTTTAATTTCTTGTTACTTGTCGTTGTTGTTATAATTTTCATTTCCTTGTAATTTTATACATTTGATTCAACAGAACCTAGTTGTTTGTGGTATTTTTCATGACATAAAAGATTAGTGATGCAAATTCTAGAAGATATTGCAGGATAAACTTCATAATAATCTTTAATTAAGGAAGGAAAACTAAATTTTAACTACCTTGGAAGAACAATTGTTTATGCGCTTCAGTGTTAATTTTTTTTAAACTACTAAATTATCTAAAATTCTAAAAGATAAATAGAGATGATTATGCATGTTAAACGTAATTATATACATGAAAATAATTATAGAAAATAAGTACTAATTATTAAAATATACTAATAATGAAAAAATTTTAAAAAACATTCCGTACATATAAGTTAAATCATTAATTCTATTTAGAACCTTACTTCTTGATTTATTTATTGTCTTTTTTTCAAATGAATTAATACGATTTTTTGTTTTTTTTAGTGACTAAGTTTAGCTTAGGTGTATCCTCATCCAATTTTCCCTGTCAATTTGTCCTTTAGCCCCTCTTTGTCAACATCATACTGTCTGACTATTACATTATCTTTTGAGCAAGAAATAGTACATGAGAACCAACAACCTTGTTTAGCTCAATTTAGAAATTTCCTAATTGCTTCTGGCGTACAGTTTCACTGGTTTCGTAGGTAAATTGCCTCAAGAGCGAGTTCGAACTCGGCGATCGCAGTGTAAGAATTTCATTCCTCCTTTGTGGGGGATGAATCCTTGTGGGCACCAGGCATTGTGCATCCCACCTAATGGGCCGCTGAGTCACCATAATTTACGTCCTCCATCAATCTCTATCGGGACGGAGGGTGGAGGCCCTGTGGGCGAGGAATTTCGCCTTTGTGCCCCCAAGAAATTTCCTAATTGCGATCGTACTTGTTGTACCTCACTATTCAGTGTTGCGTCTCAAATACAACTATAGCTTCTCCACTTTTGATACCATTGTATGTAGCTTTTTAGCTTAATCAACACTCTGAAAGTATATGTATGTCCTAGAGATAATTTGTATTAGGACACAATGTACTTTATACACATTCGTATTTATATTAATGATGATTAATATTATGGCAATTTGCATTTGTTGAATTATTAGTTGATTGTTTATAATTTTCTATAAATGCATCCCTAGAGGTTACGTGTTTATTAATGATGTGAGAATTAATGTTATAACGTAACTCTTAAATTACCTCGACTAATGATCATCAAAATTGGGATATCGATGATATGCGATACGTCGACATGTGGTCTGCATCATATCCTTAGGGGATGTAGTATGTCTCACTTGCTACGAGTTATGATAACTCGTGATGGACACATGGATACTTGTTGAAGTATTGGTACGCCCTGCTGATGTACTGTTTTGTTATGTATCTATAATGTCATCGGCGTGTGGGAGATAAAAGTCCTTAGACTTGAGGTCAATATCATCTTGTTTACGGAGTAATGTACTTTGATCATGTCCTAAGCTCAAATGCCTTATAGGTTGAGATGCGGCCTGTTTTGGGTGCATTACGAAGTAGATTAAAGGTGGTATGTGAGCCAAGAAAGAATTCATTCCTTGAATTTATATTCGAGTGAACACTCAGGTACTCATATGGTATTAGGTCGACTAAGTCATTGGTCAATGCATTGGACATGTCTGTGACATGGTCCTGTTGTCAACTAATATAGATGAGTTATAATAATCAAGCCATTTGGATAGACACTTGACAGATCCTAAGCTTAATTGAGTGTGTCAAGAATGAAAGGATTTTATCTTCTCACATATAAGTTCAGTTCACATATTTTGTGTAGCTAAACTTTACATATTGGGTTCGTCTTCCAGCGCAGTCTAGGAGTTCCATGAAGATGCTAATGTAATTAGTGACGATATGTAAAGGCCTGAAGGGTAACACTACGTCAAATGTTCCATCGATTGAAGGATGTAATTAGAAGGAGATTATACCTATATGTGCCTGTACGGATTACGACGATCAATTTTGCGATCGATTTTACTGTGAGGCGGCCACGGAAACCCTAAGCCTCTATTTTGCAATTATAAATAGAGGGCTTACCTCCCATTCCAAGGGATATACAAAACCTAAGAGAGGTCAATATCTTCTAAAGCTCTGTCAGAATCTCTAGCATTCCTAACTTAGCAATTACATCAAAGTTCTATAACTTGCAAATCGAGGGACGTTTGCGTGTGCAACCTCGGACTACACAAAGTTCCAAAAGATTCAACTGCTTGGCTGATTGCTTCGAGAATGTAAGTCTTTTGTCGAAGTTTTACATTATTCTTTGTGTTTGTATTTTTCCATTACTTATCATACTGCAGTTCGACCGTCGTCGGGTTTGAAACATAAATTTTCAAATTTTACTGCGTGTACGATCCCGACGTAAACACCTACAGTAGTATCAGAGTCTGGGCTGCTTTGTATGATTTGTAATGATATTAATGATAATATGAGTTATGATTTGTTTAGATTTATGTTTTATGTATTTAAAAGCTTTAAAACCCTAAACCTTTAGAACACATGGTCCTTGTGACCAGATCTGTTAATGCAATTATGTATTTGAACAAGTCAATCCAATATATAACTCTTCTAAGTTGAAATGCGTTATCCGGCTTATAACATGGTGCATTGAAACGAAGAACGAGAAGAAAAATGGATTTGATGGTCGATGAACATACTGTTTTAATAGTGACGGTAATACAAGTGATATATCTGAAAGGTCTGGCCCTAAACCAGTTTTAGGGGTTCGGAAATTTCGAATTTTGTGATTCTGGAGGAGAGGCACCGCGGTTCCATGATGGAGCACCGCGGTGCCTGCTAATTTTAATGGCGGCCGGCTAGGAGTTTTGTGGCGGTGTCACGACCGAACGGTCGTGGTAGTGCCTTACCCGGGCACCCAAGTAGACATACATCAGAGTAATCAGCGGAATATAAAACAAGACATGACATAATATGAAATATGAAACAGTTCATCTGAGAAAACTTGCCTTTCGGCATATATATATAACAACTAGAACAGTTACATCCCTATTTACAACTCTGCCCACAACAGTGCTACAGACCTCTAAGAATGATATGACAACAATGGCGGGACAGGGCCCCGCCATACCCCTGAATGTAAGTACCTACAACGACAGGGGACTATACCACTGATAAGCCTCCGGAGAAACGGAGCTTCCCAAACGCGTGACCACTATGGCGAGGATCAACAATGGTGTACCTCTACTGCGGCATGACGCGGCCCGAAGAGGTCGATAACAGTACCAAGTATGTGGCGAAAAATCAAGTAAAATCAAAGTATTTAAAACCATTTGCAAATACAACAGTTCAATCGCATAGTGCCACAACATAAACAAGAGCAAAATAGATATAATGTAACCGGTCTTTTCTAGGCGCGAATGATCGAAGCAAGGCCAACCGCCCATAGTATCATTATGCGTGCCTAATCTCGACTTCCGCGATCGCATAGGTCACATGAGACCGCGTGAGGTATTCCTCGCGTCGGGGTAGCTAACCCCGGTACCTCACGGACTCCGCGATCCGCATAGTCTCATAGACCGCGTAGTCACACACCGCGTAGGGCATCCCGCGTCGGGATAAAACACCGGAATGATCAATCTCGGAACTCCGCGACTCGCATAGTCGCGCAGATGCATAGGCCGTATAGACGCATCAAGGGTGGCAAGCCCTCGGTATAACAAGTCGAGGGTAGGTGATATAATATGATACAACGGGCTTACCGTTTAACAACATAAGCACAACAAGGGAAACCCCTTTACACAAACATCACAAGATACTAACACCCGTAGCATCCTAACATTTTTACTTATCAAATCAACAAGAAAGTATTACAAGGCTATCACAAACCAACACAATCAAGTTATTCACACAAGGTACTTTCTACTTTATGTTAACAAGTTCGGGTTTTTATCCCCAAAGTACTTCATACATTAACTATTTAAAAGATCCGCTTCTTTCACAAAAAGTCACACAATACCCGTAGTATAAAAAAATAGAGTGACTATATTTTTAAGTAAACCAAAACACTTCCCTTTGTAAAATCAAGTAACAACATTATTTTCCAAACGTTCAAGTTTGCCTAATTTCAAATGCTCAAGTTTCTCATTTTCAAAAGGTTTCGTAGTTCATAGTTTTAATCACTTAATGATATAATTCTCCTTTAAAACAATTTGAGAAACATATGCCTTATGTGTGAGTAGGTTATTCTTGTTTATAACAATCGATTAAAGCGACCATGATCTAGGAAATGTAATATCATTTTGTCTCATCTTAGCTTCATGCGGATGGAGGTTTCTACTTGGTTTTAATAATACTTTATTAGTCAATACATTTCCTTTATTAGCGCTGATGTGGTCTGTTCGATACTTATTCTGATTTCCGAAATCAGTAAAACATTATTCCCTTTAAAAACCAAGTACTCATTACTCACGAATGAGGTTTCACACTTTTTAACAAAATTCATATTAAATTAATTAAGTCAAGTCTCTTATCTTTTAAGATCAAGTCTCTTAACTTCTAAAATCAAGAAACCATTCTTTTATCTTTCTTAGCCGTTATACCTAACTTCCCATAAAGCTAGTATAACTCTTAAGCTTTTAAAACCAAGTATTACTCTTCTTTCAAAAAGTTTCTTAATTCTTTGAAATACTTCAAGATTCTTATTATTGGGCTTAAGTCAAAAGACATTGCAGTAAAACTACGTTCGATTAACACACGTCGTCTACCGTACTAAATATATTCCTTTTAAAATATCATGCTCAAGAGGATAGGAAGAATCACATACCTCGCGACGATTATCGACTATTAGTAAAACGCCCACCGCTTATAACTCGGCTAGTCTTGTCCATCTTCCAAGTAGATCACGCTACTCGCGACTTCAACCTATAACGCTATATAAGTCTATCAATGTCTAGACTACTCTGTAGAACATTCTAAGCGAGGCTTCTATTCTATTTTAAAATCGGGCAGCATTTCACCCGTTAAACTACACAAGTCTCATGTAAATACAAATTCTATGTAAGTACAGTTCAAACTTCTTCTTTAATATTCTTCGATGTGATTTGATTCAAGTCTTTTACGTAATATCCTTCTATTACGGTTCAATTCTCTTTATGAATCTTATATTCATTTCTATAATACTACGATGTAATTTCCAATTACAATATAAGGACAAGAGTATTTACCTCGATAAGCCCAAAATTATCCAAGTTATGTCGATCCTGAGCAACGTTTAGCTCCTACTCCGGGTGCTCCAACCCGCTCCAAACAACCCTTAGAAGTTCTACGCAACTTCTTCTTAATACTTCAACCAACTGTGAAGATTTTCCTTAGGGTTTCGTTTTGTGACTGAAGGGAGGTATAGTAGTATTTCTGGGCTTTTAGTATAAGTGTAACCTTGGAATAGTACAAGGTATTTGGGCCAAGGTATTTTGGAATAGTAACTATACTTGGAGAATACTTCTCACCAGAAAGGGAGGGTATTTCACGAGAACAATTCAAGAGGGGGTGTATGTTTGGCTAGCCCTCAGAGGGGCGGGGTTTCGCCAAAGCCTCACCAAGGGCTTGACGAGAGCCTCAAGAGGAGAGAGATTTCAAGACTTAGAAACAATTTGTGGATGAAGAAGATCTTCAACTAAGGGGGGTATTTATAGGACAACCAATGGCCAAGATCAAGACAAGTGGTAGGCAAGTGTAGGGTGTGGATTTGGACAAGTGTGTGTGGGTCCCACCTTATCCATCTACCACACAAAATATCACAAAAATATCCTACCAACTCCAAGCTTCAATTCGTCCAAATGACGCCCAAGAATCCATGATTGAGGGTGACAAGTGTCGCCCTCTCGTTGGTCCAAAATATTTCATCTCTCGGAAAAATCCGCAAAAATAATAAATGACATAGCCGTAATTTTCCCTACGCAAGCTTTGGAAGACGTTTCTTCGGAAAACGATTCTTTTTGGTAGTTGTGCACAAATATTTTCGTTCCTAGCCTAACTTAAGGCCTAAACTTTTATACGTACGCCCTCACGTATATACTCTGGAAATACGGGGTATAACATTCTCCCCTCCTTAGAAACATTCGTCCCGAATGTTCCTTCTAAGTCTCAAAACATACGCGCCAAGATAGTCTTCACTACTATGCTTCCGAAAAACAATCATGCCACACCTGGCCATAAAATAACACACGCGCAAATACTTAATTCAAGTCCACGAGGAATCACCTCTAATATCACAAAAACTCCCACCCAAGGGCTAAAAGATACTCCCTTCGCACCTTCACTTTACAAAAGAAATGATCACATCTATGTTCTTAACACATGCTTGCTTCTTCCCTTACTCGTCGTACCCTTCTCGTACACTCGAACTCTTTCTCATAATTTATCACATTTCTGTTACTGCTTCTGTTTCCAAAATCTCTGGGTTACTACCTCCAACTTGATCATCATTAACTGGGAACACTCTGGATGGATCTCCGATACTTTTCCGAACATAACAACATGAAAGACCGGACATACTGCCTCCTACGTCGGACGGCAAAGCTAACATATAGGCAACCTGGCCTATTCTTCACATGATCTGAAAAGGCCCAAAGTAACTCGGGCTAAGTTCCCTCTGTTTTCCAAAACTCGTCACACCCTTTCCGGGGTGGTACCTTCAAGAAGACCCACCGTCAACCTGAACTCCAAGCATCGTCGCCGATTATCCAAACGACTTCTGTTGACTCTGAGCTGCCAATAACCTCTTCTGGATAAGCTTCACCCTATTCGCATCCTGCTGAAACAATTATGAACCAACTATCTGAACCTTGCCAACATCGAACCGATCGACCGGCAACCCAAACTTCCGCCCCTACAAGGCGTCATAAGGCGATATCCGAATACTGATATGGTAGCTATTATAATACACACTCAACTAAGAGGCGAATAATCCTTACAGCTACCCCTGAAATCCAAACAACGCCCGAGGCGAACGCGTCATCGAGACTCACTTTGAGTTCCTAACCCTGCCTGGTAAAACCTCCAGAAAAAGAAATAGCCATAACCTGGGCTTCACTGTCTGTCTTAAGGTGAAAGTAGGAACCTCGTGCAGCCTTACAACTTTCCTGATAAAACCTCTCACATAACCATCTGCCGAGTAATCGGTCCTGAATGAAAGACAAGACGGCCGACTTACCTACCGACCATCGGTCGAACGCATCCACGAACTCAGTCTGGTTTACTAAACTTGGGCCTACCACCCCGTGATCCTATCACAAGCGACCACCACAAACTGACCCGCCACAATACAGTGTCGCGGTTGACCCGCGATGGTCCTCAACCCGACCCGCTATCGCAAGAAAACTCTTGTTCCCGATCCTAACAATCTCACTAATCAAGTCACGAAAACCTAGTGGTATTCTTAGCTCAACTACCCTCTTTCATTTCATACCACTCAGGGTTTTATCACACAAACATATCTCACGTGTACTATGCACTCCGATAAGGGTCAAACATAAAAATACATCTTTTGCTCGAGATGGCCTTATCTCTAAGGTCTCTACGCATAAAACTCTAAGGCTCACACTTTCTCTATCCCCCAAATCTTACCCGGTTAACTAACCATGATTTCTAATCACAATTTACACAAGGTTAACTGAACGTAACACTTAAGATATACTTATCTTATCACACATACAATCTCTAGAGGGTTAAGGATACACCTGTATCTACTGCTTCACTACCTCCGCTGCTCCAATCAATCACGCTCGGGCGCAAGCATAACAAGTTGTCGAGAAGCACGACACTCCACAATGACACTTACCACAACGCCACACCGAGGTGGGGTGGCTCTCTCAGCTAACACCCTCCCTCTCCGAACCATCAATGAATCGATCCGGGTAGCCGAGTCCTCCTACTTGCATCCCTCCTACTAGGACATCCTTTCGACATATGGCCCTGACGGCCGCAGGTAAAACAAGCATCAACAAAAGATGACATTCCCCGGGATGACGCCTGTCATACTGTGAACACTGAGGGAAAACTGAACCCGGCTGGCTAGAACCTACGTATAGCTGTGAACCGGAAGCCACGAGCTCGACCAACTCCGATACCTCGAGCGCCCCGAAGTTTGTGGAGGACCACTGCGATCGGGCGGAGGCGCATATCGATCACTGGTGAGGTGATTCGCCTCAAAAGTTACCAAAGGACCTTGCTGTCCTGGCCCTCTTCTGCTGATCTTGGTTAACCCGACGATCCTTACGTTTCTCGGCCTGCTGCGCATAAGCCCGTACACAGGCCATGCTCAAGCCTGACTGAAGAGCTACCCTTGCACAACCCTCTCTTAAATAGTCATCAAGACCCGTGATAAATCGATACCTAAAATACTCTCTGGTTGCTAACTCCCTAGCTAGTAACAGGGTTGCCTCTTTGCAATCTATTCTTTCGCCATCGGGTCGGGGCGAAGGTTCAAGTCTCATGGTCGCAGTAGGAACTGCTGCCGCTGTGCTAAACTCTGATGGGGCTGGTGACGTCGCAGAACTCCCCGAATGAAGCACCACCCCAGGTGATGATTGGGACTGTGCCCTCGTAACCCTCTGAACTCTACTCGCAGCTCCTACGCTTTGCCCTTCCGGGTTCGGCCGCTTTACGCGAGGCATACGGTAAGGAAAGAAATACGTTAGAGGTCCAACTTATAACACAACTCTAAGGCACGATCTCGAGTGAGAAGAATGGAAACCAATCCTAAATATCCTATAGCCTCACGATTATTGTGGTGCACAACACACCGATAATCAAGACTTACTAGATACGGTCAGTAGACACTTTCCGAGGATTAATCGCTCGATACCACTTTTGTCACGACCGAACCGGCGTGGATCGTGCCTTACCCGGCACCCAAGTAGACATACATCGAGTAATCGGAATATAAAACAAGACATGACATAATATGAAATATGAAACAGTTCATCTGAGAAAACTTGCTTTTGGCATATATATATAACAACTAGAACGATATCCCTATTTACAACTCGCCCACAACAAAGCATGCACTCTAAGAATGATATGACAACAATGGCGGACAGGCCCCGCCATACCCCGAATGTAAGTACCTACAACGACAGAGACTATACCATCGATAAGCCTCGGAGAAACGGAGCTTCCAAACGCGAATCGTGACCCTATGGCGAGATCAACAATCGGTGTACTTCTACTGCGGCATGAACGCACTTCAAGGAGGTCGATAACAGTACCAAGTATGTGAAATCAAAAGTATCAAGTAAAATCAAAGTATTTAAAACCATTTGCAAATACAACTAGTTCAATCGCATATAGTGCCACAACATAAACAAGAGCAAAATAGATATATCAGAATCGGTCTTTTCTAGGCCGCGAATGATCGAAGCAAGGCCAACCGCCCATAGTATCATTATGCGTGCTAATCTGGACTTCCGCACCGCATAGTCACACACATACCCGCATGAGGTATTCCTCGTGACGGGGTAGCTAACCCCTGCATTCTCCCGACTCCCGCATCCGCATAGTCTCATAGACCGCATAGTCACATTGCACCGCATAGGGCATCCCCGTGACGGATAAAACACCGAATGATCAATCTCGAACTCCCGCAGCTCGCATAGTCGCATGCATCGCATAGCCGTATAGACCCGCATCAAGGGTGGCAAGCCCTCGGTATAACAAGTCAAGGGGGTAGGTGATATAATAACAGTACAACGGGCTTACCGTTTAACAACATAAGCACAACAAGGGAAACCCCTTTACACAAACATCACAAGATACTAACACCCGTAGCATCCTAACATGTTTACTTATCAAATCAATAAGAAAGTATTACAAGGCTATCACAAACCAACACAATCAAGTTATTCACACAAGGTACTTTCTACTTTATGTTAACAAGTTCGGGTTTTTATCCCCAAAGTACTTCATACATTAACTATTTAAAAGATCCGCTTCTTTCACAAAAAGTCACACAATACCCGTAGTATAAAAAAATAGAGTGACTATCTTTTTAAGTAAACCAAAACACTTCCCTTTGTAAAATCAAGTAACAACATTATTTTCCAAACGTTCAAGTTTGCCTAATTTCAAATGCTCAAGTTTCTCATTTTCAAAAGGTTTCGTAGTTCATAGTTTTAATCACTTAATGATATAATTCTCCTTTAAAACAATTTGAGAAACATATGTCTTATGTGTGAGTAGGTTATTCTTGTTTATAACAATCTGATTAAAGCAGCCATGATCTAGGAAATGTAATATCATTTTGTCTCATCTTAGCTTCTATGCAGATGGAGGTTTCTACTGGTTTTAATAATACTTGATTAGTCAATACATTTCCTTTTATTAGCGCCAGTTGGTTTGTTCGATACTTATTCGATTTCTAAAATCAAGAAACATTATTCCCTTTAAAACCAAGTACTCATTACTCACGAATGAGGTTTCACACTTTTAACAAAATTCATATTAAATTAATTAAGTCAAGTCTCTTATCTTTTAAGATCAAGTCTCTTAACTTCTAAAATCGATAAACCATTCTTTTTATCTTTCTTAAGCCGTTATACCTAACTTCCCATAAAGCTAGTATAACTCTTAAGCTTTTAAAACCAAGTATTACTCTTCTTTCAAAAAGTTTCTTAATTCTTTTGAAATACTTCAAGATTCTTATTATTCAGCTTAAGTCAAAAGACATCAGTAAAACTACGTTCGCTTAACACACGACGTCACCGTACTAAATATATTCCTTTTAAAATATCATGCTCAAGAGGATAGGAAGAATCACATACCTCGACGATTATCGACTATTAGTAAAACGCTCCACCGCTTATAACTCGGCTAGTCTTGTCCATCTTCCAAGTAGATCACGCTACTCGCGATCTTCAACCTATAACGGTTATATAAGTCTATCAATGTCTAGACTACTCAGAGAACATTCTAAGCAGAGGCTTCTATTCTACGGAAAAATCGGGCAGCACTTCCTACCGTTAAACTACACAAGTCTCATCAGAATACAAATCCCTATGTAAGTACAGTTCAAACTTCTTCTTTAATATTCTTCTGATGTGATTTCAGTTCAAGTCTTTTCTGTAATATCCTTCTATTACAGTTCAATTCTCTTTTATGAATCTTATATTCATTTCTATAATACTACAGTATGTAATTTCCAATTACAATATAAGAACAAGAGTATTTACCTCGATAAGCCCAAAATTATCCAAGTTATGTCGTTCCTGAGCAACGTTTAGCTTCTACTCCGGGTGCTCCAACCCGCTCCAAACAACCCTTAGAAGTTCTACGCAACTTCTTCTTAATACTTCAACCAACTGTGAAGATTTTCCTTAGGGTTTCGTTTTGTGACTGAAGGGAGGTATAGTAGTATTTCTGGGCTTTTAGTATAAGTGTAACCTTGGAATACTACAAGGTATTTGGGCAAGGTATTTTGGAATAGTAACTATACTTGGAGAATACTTCTCTACCGAAAAGGGGGGAGGGGTATTTCACGAGAACAACTCAGCGTGGGGGTTTTACCAAAGCCTCACCAAGGGTTTGGACGAGAGCCTTGCTAAGAGTGGAGAGAGATTTCAAGACTTAGAAACAATTTATGGATGAAGAAGATCTTCAACTAAGGGGGGTATTTATAGGACAACCAATGGCCAAGATCAAGACAAGTGGTAGGCAAGTGTAGGGTGTGGATTTGGACAAGTGTGTGTGGGTCCCACCTTATCCATCTACCACACAAAATATCACAAAAATATCCTACCAACTCCAAGCTTCAATTCGTCCAAATGACGCCCAAGAATCCGCCAATTTGAGGGTGACAAGTGTCGCCCTCTCGTTGGTCCAAAATATTTCATCTCTCGGAAAAATCCGCAAAAATAATAAATGACATAGCCGTAATTTTCCCTACGCAAGCTTTGGAAGACGTTTCGTCGGAAAACGATTCTTTTTGGTAGTTGTGCACAAATATTTTCGTTCCTAGCCTAACTTAAGGCCTAAACTTTTATACGTACGCCCTCACGTATATACTCTGGAAATACGGGGTATAACATTCTCCCCTCCTTAGAAACATTCGTCCCGAATGTTCCTTCTAAGTCTCAAAACATACATGCGCCAGTATAGTCTTCACTACTATGCTTCCGAAAAACAATCATGCCACACCTGGCCATAAAATAACACACGCGCAAATACTTAATTCAAGTCCACGAGGAATCACCTCTAATATCACAAAAACTCCCACCCAAGGGATAAAAGATACTCCCTTCGCACCTTCACTTTACAAAAGAAATGATCACATCTATGTTCTTAACACATGCTTGCTTCTTTCCTTACTCGTCGTACCCTTCTCGTACACTCGAACTCTTTCTCATAATTTATCACATTTCTGTTACTGCTTCTGTTTCCAAAATCTCTGGGTTACTACCTCCAACTTGATCATCATTAACTGGGAACACTCTAGATGGATCTCCGATACTTTTCCGAACATAACAACATGAAAGACCGGACATACTGCCTCCGACGTCGGACGGCAAAGCTAACATATAGGCAACCTGGCCTATTCTTCACATGATCTGAAAAGGCCCAAAGTAACTCGGGCTAAGTTCCCTCTGTTTTCCAAAACTCGTCACACCCTTTCCGGGGTGGTACCTTCAAGAAGACCCACCGTCAACCTAAACTCCAAGCATCGTCGCCGATTATCGGAACGACTTCTGTTGACTCTGAGCTGCCAATAACCTCTTCTGGATAAGCTTCACCCTATTCGCATCCTGCTGAAACAATTATGAACCAACTATCTGAACCTTGCCAACATCGAACCGATCGACCGACAACCTAAACTTCCGCCCCTACAAGGCGTCATAAGGCGATATCCGAATACTGATATGGTAGCTATTATAATACACACTCAACCAAGAGGCGAATAATCCTTACCTACCACAAATCCAAACACCGCCCGAGGCGAACGCGACATCGAGACTCACCTGAGTTCCTAACCCTGCCTGGTAAAACCTCCAGAAAAAGAAATAGCCATAACCTGGGCTTCACTGTCTGTCTTAAGGTGAAAGTAGGAACCTCGTGCAGCCTTACAACTTTCCTGATAAAACCTCTCACATAACCCTCTGCCGAGTAATCGGTCCTGAATGAAAGACAAGACGGGCTGACCTCATCGGCCTGACTACTGGTCGAACGCATCCACGAACTCGTACGCTGGTTTACTAAACTTGGGCCTACCACCCCCGTGATCCTATCACAAAGCGGGACCACCACAAACTGACCCCGCCACAATACAGGTCGCGGGTTGACCCGCGATTGGTCCTCAACCCGACCCGCTATCGCGCAAAACTCTTGTTCCCCGATCCGGAACAATCTCACTAATCAAGTCACGAAAACCTAATGGTCTTCTTAGCTCAACTACCCTCTTTCATTTCATACCACTCAGGGTTTTATCACACAAACATATCTCACGTGTACTATGCACTCTGATAAGGGTCAAACATAAAAATACATCTTTTGCTCGAGATGGCCTTACCTCTAAGGTCTCTACGCATAAAACTCTAAGGCTCACACTTTCTCTATCCCCCAAATCTTACCCGGTTAACTAACCATGATTTCTAATCACAATTTACACAAGGTTAACTGAACGTAACACTTAAGATATACTTATCTTATCACACATACAATCTCTAGAGGGTTAAGGATACACCAGATCTATCGCTTCACTACCCTCCGCTGCTCCAATCAATCCGCCGGGCGCAAGCATAACAATTTGTTGAAGAAGTACGACACTCCCACAATGACACTTACCACAACGGCCACACCGAGCGGGTGGCCTCCTGCTAACACCCCTTCCTCTCCGAACCATCAATCAAGAATCGACCGGGTAGGTGAGTCCTCCTACTTGCATCCTCCTACTAGGACATCCTTTCGACACACGGGCCCGACGGCCGCAGTAAAACAAGCATCAACAAAGATGACATTCCGGGATGACGCCACATCATCTTGTGAACACCGAGGGAAAAGCAACCTACTGGCTAGAACCTATGTATAGCTGTGAACCGGAAGCCCTGGAGCTCTGACCAACTCCGGCATACCTCGAACGTCCTGAAGTTTGTGGAGGACCACTCTGCACTGGCGGAGGCGCATATCAGTCTGCTGGTGAGGTGATTCGCCTCGAAAGTTACCAAAGGACCTTGCTGTCCTGGCCCTCTTCTGCTGATCTTGGTTAACCCGACGATCCTTACGTTTCTCGGCCTGCTGCGCATAAGCCCGTACACAGGCCATGCTCAAGCCTGACTGAAGAGCTACCCTTGCACAACCCTCTCTTAAATAGTCATCAAGACCCGTGATAAATCGATACCTAAAATACTCTCTGGTTGCTAACTCCCTAGCTAGTAATGTGGTTTCTCTTTTGCAATCTATTCTTTCGCATCGGGTCGGAACCGGCGTTCAAGTCTCATGGTCGCAGTAGGAACTGCTGCCGCTGTGCTAAACTCTGATGGGGCTGGTGACGTCGCAGAACTCCCCGAATGAAGCACCACGGTGATGATTGAGATCGTGCCTCGTAACCCTCTGAACTCTACTCGCGGCTCTACGCTTGCCCTTCTGCCCGGGGCCGCTTTACGCGAGGCATACGGTAGTGGGAAAGAAATACGTTAGAGGGTCCAACTTATAACATGACTCTAAGGCACGATCTCGAGTGAGAAGAATGGAAACCAATCCTAAATATCCTATAGCCTCACGATTATTGGTGTAGTGCACAACACACCGATAATCAAGACTTACTAGATACTGCAGTAGACACTTTCCGAGGATTAATCGCCTGATACCACTTTTGTCACGACCAACCGGGCCGTGGATCGTGCCTTACCCGCACCCAAGTAGACATACATCGAGTAATCAATGAATATAAAACAAGACATGACATAATATGAAATATGAAAAGCTTCATCTGAGAAAACTTGCCTTTCGCATATATATATAACAACTAGAACGATACATCCCTATTTACAACTCGCCCACAACAATGCTGCACTCTAAAAATGATATGACAACAATGGCGGACGGGGCCCGCCATACCACGAATGTACCTACAACGACAGGACTATACCATCGATAAGCCTCCGAGAAACGGAGCTTCAAACGCCGAATTGTGACCCTACGAGCGAGGATCAACAATCGGTGTACCTACCGCGGCATGAACGCAGCCCTCAAGGAGGTCGATAACAGTACCAAGTATGTGAAACTGAAAAGTACTGAAGTAAAATCAAAGTATTTAAAACCATTTGCAAATACAACTAGTTCAACTGCACATAGTGCCACAACATAAACAAGAGCAAAATAGATATAATGTAATCGGTCTTTTCTAGGCCGCGAATGATCGGGCAAGGCCAACCGCCCATAGTATCATTATGCGTGCTAATCTCGACTTCCCGCACCGCATAGGTCACACATGCACCCGCATGAGGTATTCTCGTGACGGTAGCTAACCCCGTACCTCCCCGACTCCGATCCGCATAGTCTCATAGACCGCATAGTCACACAGACCGCATAGGGCATCCCCCGCATCGGCATAAAACACCCGGAATGACCAATCCTGGAACTCCCGCAGCTCCGCATAGTCACATTGCATCGCATAGCCGTATAGACCGCATCGGGTGGCAAGCCCTCGGTATAACAAGTCAAGGGGGTAGGTGATATAATAACAGTACAACGGGCTTACCGTTTAACAACATAAGCACAACAAGGGAAACCCCTTTACACAAACATCACAAGATACTAACACCCGTAGCATCCTAACATGTTTACTTATCAAATCAATAAGAAAGTATTACAAGGCTATCACAAACCAACACAATCAAGTTATTCACACAAGGTACTTTCTACTTTATGTTAACAAGTTCGGGTTTTTATCCCCAAAGTACTTCATACATTAACTATTTAAAAGATCCGCTTCTTTCACAAAAAGTCACACAATACCCGTAGTATATAAAAATAGAGTGACTATCTTTTTAAGTAAACCAAAACACTTCCCTTTGTAAAATCAAGTAACAACATTATTTTCCAAACGTTCAAGTTTGCCTAATTTCAAATGCTCAAGTTTCTCATTTTCAAAAGGTTTCGTAGTTCATAGTTTTAATCACTTAATGATATAATTCTCCTTTAAAACAATTTGAGAAACATATGTCTTATGTGTGAGTAGGTTATTCTTGTTTATAACAATCTGATTAAAGCAGCCATGATCTAGGAAATGTAATATCATTTTGTCTCATCTTAGCTTCTATGCATGGAGGTTTCTACTGGTTTTAATAATACTTGATTAGTCAATACATTTTCCTTTATTAGCGCTGCAGTGGTTTGTTCGATTCTTATTCTGATTTCCGAAATCAGTAAAACATTATTCCCTTTAAAAACCAAGTACTCATTACTCACGAATGAGGTTTCACACTTTTTAACAAAATTCATATTAAATTAATTAAGTCAAGTCTCTTATCTTTTAAGATCAAGTCTCTTAACTTCTAAAATCAGTAAACCATTCTTTTTATCTTTCTTAAGCCGTTATACCTAACTTCCCATAAAGCTAGTATAACTCTTAAGCTTTTAAAACCAAGTATTACTCTTCTTTCAAAAAAGTTTCTTAATTCTTTTGAAATACTTCAAGATTCTTATTATTCAGGCTTAAGTCAAAAGACATTGCCGTAAAACTACGTTCAGTTAACACACGTACGTCTACCGTACTAAATATATTCCTTTTAAAATATCATGCTCAAGAGGATAGGAAGAATCACATACCTCGCGACGATTATCGACTATTAGTAAAACGCTCCACCGCTATAACTCGGCTAGTCTTGTCCATCTTCCAAGTAGATCACGCTACTCGCAGTACTTCAACCTATAACGGTTATATAAGTCTATCAATGTCTAGACTACTCTGTAGAACATTCTAAGCAGAGGCTTCTCTATTCTACGGAAAATCGGGCAAGACTTCCCTACCGTTAAACTACACAAGTCTCATCAGAAATACTGTCCTATGTAAGTCTGTTCAAACTTCTTCTTTAATATTCTTCTGATGTGATTTCAGTTCAAGTCTTTTCTGTAATATCCTTCTATTACAGTTCAATTCTCTTTTATGAATCTTATATTCATTTCTATAATACTACAGTATGTAATTTCCAATTACAATATAAGGACAAGAGTATTTACCTCGATAAGCCCAAAATTATCCAAGTTATGTCGTTCCTGAGCAACGTTTAGCTCCTACTCCGGGTGCTCCAACCCGCTCCAAACAACCCTTAGAAGTTCTACGCAACTTCTTCTTAATACTTCAACCAACTGTGAAGATTTTCCTTAGGGTTTCGTTTGGATGAAGGAGGTATAGTAGTATTTCTGGGCTTTTAGTATAAGTGTAACCTTTGAATACTACAAGGTATTTGGGCCAAGGTATTTTGGAATAGTAACTATACTTGGAGAATACTTCTCTACCGAAAAGGGGGGAGGGGTATTTCACGAGAACAACTCAAGAGGGGTGTATGTTTGGCTAGCCCTCTGTGAGGGGGGTTTTCACAAAGCCTCACCAAGGGCTTGGACGAGAGCCTTGCTAAGAGGGGAGAGAGATTTCAAGACTTAGAAACAATTTGTGGATGAAGAAGATCTTCAACTAAGGGGGGTATTTATAGGACAACCAATGGCCAAGATCAAGACAAGTGGTAGGCAAGTGTAGGGTGTGGATTTGGACAAGTGTGTGTGGGTCCCACCTTATCCATCTACCACACAAAATATCACAAAAATATCCTACCAACTCCAAGCTTCAATTCGTCCAAATGACGCCCAAGAATCCGCCAATTTGAGGGTGACAAGTGTCGCCCTCTCGTTGGTCCAAAATATTTCATCTCTCGGAAAAATCCGCAAAAATAATAAATGACATAGCCGTAATTTTCCCTACGCAAGCTTTGGAAGACGTTTCGTCGGAAAACGAGTCTTTTTGGTAGTTGTGCACAAATATTTTCGTTCCTAGCCTAACTTAAGGCCTAAACTTTTATACGTACGCCCTCACGTATATACTCTGGAAATACGGGGTATAACAGCGGCACCGGGATTCCAAAATTGGAACACCGCGGTGCTGCCCAGATGAAGCCAGAGGCACCGCAATCCTGTTCATGAGAGTCGCGGTGCTGTTCATCCAGAAGTTTAAAATTAATTTTCCGGACTCACTGTCTTCGAGGCACCGTAGTGCCACCTGTTAGGACCGCAGTGCCTGTGACGATAATTACGTAACAACGGTGCCTTATATTAGGAACCGCGGTGTAAATTAGTTTTGCAGAACCAGAGACTTACTGCCTCGAAGGCATCGCGGTGCAGCCAGTTGGAACCGCGGTGCCATCGACGAATTTAAAAAAAAAATCGAAAATCAGAAATAGAGATTTAAAAGTTTCAGATTCTGAATCTGAAGTTTTAGAAGTTTCAGTTTCTGAAAATAAAGTTTTTAATCGAACAGATTTGGTCCTTTCGGACAAATCTGTAATTAATGAAAGTTTTCTGAAAGTTGATTTTAGGTTCTGAAAATTGCAAATAGGTCCCAGAAGTTTAAAAATATTTTCTGAAGTTTAGAATTGTAGTTTTTTGAATTTATAAGGGTTCAGAATTGAATTTTAAATTCTTAAGGGACTAAAGTGTAAATTCTGAAAATTTATAGAATTCCCGAAAATCAAAATTTTAAAATCAGAAAATGTTTAGGTACTGTTTAGCATTTACATAGATTATAGAGTTTAGACAAATAGACCCATATTTATCATTAATAGTATATTATTGAATAATATACAAATGTGCTAAGTGATAAATGTGATGCATTTAAATTATTAACATAGCGTCCGCAATTATTGTCTGGGTAGATGGCGCCCAGTAATTATTTAATTTCAAATGACCGCTATAACTGTCTGGGTAGACGGGGGTATGTGATTAAAACCATCTTTTATCATGCATATTGGGTTTGATGGTTTCTCATCTAATTGTGTTTAGAAAATGCATGATAGGATGTCATATGATGTATGACTTGATTGTTGATCTTGAATGAATCCCCGAAAACTAAAAATGTTTCCCAAATATTAAATACAAGTCTAATTATAACGCGTCGTCCATTATAATTGTTAGAGTGCTAAGTCCTTTTCGGCGATAAAGATATTTATGCCAAATTATTTGCTCTAAGTCTAAGAGGACCAAGGTCTTTCATAGATGCGTTAAAATGAAAGTAGATAATAAAATTTTATAGGTATTTACACCAAAATGTTTGCTTGCAAAGGCTAAATTTACTTAGGCATTTAAACGCAGTCGTGTAATGAGGTTGACTTGTTTAGATGAATCTTGGCGCCAAAGTGTCGGACTAGTCTAAAGACGTAAGATTAAAATGAAAGATATTTAATGAAACCAAGAGTTGTAGAGTTGCTTTACAATTGGTTGAGGACCTACCAAAGTGATGCGGATATAACATATGTTTGGATCTTGGCCCATTATGACATTTATATAGATTTAGGTCTGTATTCTACCTTGGGATCATAGAAGTATGTAAAATAGTGGGCGCTAATTAAACAAAAGGCCGTGTTAAATTAGTTCATTATGAATGTATATAATTTAGGAGAATGAATTTTGATTGCATTTTCCTGTTCTATCTATTATCTTCAGATCTTCAGAAATGTCAATTTTTTCTTTGAAAATGCTTATGGAGTCAAACAGACTCACCGGACCCAACTTCATTGACTGGCTAAGAAATGTTAGAATTGTCCTTAGACAGGAAGAAATTGAGTATACATTGGACAAAATATTCCCCATCGCTCCAGCGGAGGACTCTGCAGAGTATGCAACTTTTGACCAGGTTGCTTACATGAAACATTATAAGGATGCCACCTCTGCTCAATGTCTGATGTTGTCTTCTATGTCTCCTACATTGCAAAGACATCATGAAATTATGGGGCCCAACGAAATGTTAGCCCATTTGAGGAGTCTTTATGATTCGCAGAGTCAGACAATGGAGTATGACCTGCTCATAGAACTTTTCAAGTGTAGGCTAAATGAAGGGGGGCAAGTTTCACCTTATATGTTGAGGATGATTGAGAGGTTAGCTTCTATAGACATAAAGTTTCATGACAGAGTCGTCACCACCCTTATCCTGCACTCACTTCCTAAGTCGTTTGAGAATTCCATTGTCAATTATATTATGAATGGAACTAAAGAGACATTGTCGGAGTTACATAATATGTTGAAAACTTTTGAATCTTCGACCTCTAAGACCAAGCCTATTCTGATAGTTGGCTCCTCTAGTCGCCCCAAACCGAAAGGTAAGGGACAACAGAAGGGGAAGGGCAAAGTTGTTGCTCCGCCATCAGCAATAAAGCCCAAGGGAGGGGCAAAGAAGAAGAAGAAACTGTCGGCATCAGATGTTTGCATGAATTGCAACAGGAAGGGGAATTGGAGAAAGGATTGCACTACTCCAGGCGGAGGAATGGCACCAGGTGCTAATGTGCAAGGTATGTTTGTAATTGAAATTAATCTATCTATAAATGATTCTCATTCCTAGGTACTTGATACCACATGTGGCTCACATATTTGTACAAATGTGCAGGGGCTAACTGATAGCAGGAAGGTCAGGCCTCACGAGGTGGACCTGCGCGTCGAAAATTGAGCACGAGTTGCTGCTGAGCGCGTGGGAACTTATAGGATATATTTACCTTTTGGCAAAGTTTTAATGTTGAACAATTGTTTTTATGTTCCTTCTTTGACAAGGAATATTATTTCCATTCCTGTACTTGATTCAGAGGGTTTTTCCTCAAACACGTCTAATGACAATATGGTTTTGACTTTAGATAATGTTGTGTATGGAATTGCGCCTCTTGTGAATGGATTGTATACATTAAACTGCCACAGAGAAATTTCAATGTACAAAATAAAAGGGCTAAGTTAAATGAAAGAAATTCTACCTACTTATGGCATTGCAGACTTGGTCATATCAATCAAACAAGGATAGAACGGTTGAGGAAATTAAATTACCTCGAACCATTTGACTTACAATCTTATGGTAACTGTGAATCTTGTTTGAAAGGTAAGATGACCATTAAACCTCTTTTTGGAAAGGGGATCCGTGCCAAGGATGTGCTTGAGTTGGTACATACAGACGTATGTGGACCATTTTCGACTCAAGCTAGAGAGGGTTTCTATTACTTCATCACTTTCACAGACGACTTATCAAGGTTTGGATATGTGTATCTTATGAGACACAAATCTGAGGCTTTTGAGAAGTTTAAGGAGTTTAAGTGTGAAGTTGAGAAACAACTCTCAAAGAGTATCAAGACTCTCCGATCTGATCGTGGGGGTGAATACTTAAGCAAAGAATTTCTTGACTACTTAAAGCTTCATGAAGTTCATTCCGAATGCACACCTCCTGGAACACCACAGATGAATGGTGTTGCCGAGAGGAGAAACCGAACCTTGCTTGACATGATTCGTTCCATGATGAGCTTTTCAGCTCTTCATACATACCTTTGGGGATACACTATTTTGACATCAATATATGTTCTAAACAGAGTTCCATCTAAATCAGTCGAAAAGACACCATATGAGGTATGGTGTGGCAAGAAGCCATCACTTAGACACACGAGGCCCTGAGGGTGTCCTGCATATGTCAAGAAGTTGATCAATGATAAGTTGAAATCTAAAAGTGAGAAATATTACTTTGTTGGGTATCCAAAGAAAATTAAAGGATACTACTTCTATCTTTCTGGAGAACATAAGATATTTGTTTATAGGAATGCAACTTTCCTTGAAGACGAATATGTCTACAAGGATGAGAGTTGCACGGAGAAATAACTTGAAGAAATTCAAGAACAAAGTAATATAGAGGTTGAATCCTTGCCCGATGATAAAGGCAAGAATTCAGTGGAAGCTTCTGGCGAAGATTGGATATTTAGGGTACCTTCTTCGGCCAGTGGGAGTGCTACGAGGAGTAATGAGAAATGCAAGATCTTTCGGCACAGATTGTTACACCCCGTAATTTCAGGGCATGTTTATAAGAACGTACGTAAGAAGTCAAATGTTAAGATTTTAGACTAGTAAAAATTTATCGGAATTATGGAATTGTCGGAAAACGAAATATTGCGATGAGTGGGAGGGCGACACGTGTCACCCCTTGGTTGGTCATGGTCGAATGGACCATGGATTAAATGGTCATTTGCCCATAATTAAGATGAGCAAGTCTTGCTAAGGCTAGAGCTTGAGTTATTTGACTTAGTCAAAGGGCCACTTGGCTTGATCTTTAATGAATTGTATCTAAGCCACCCATTTGTTTAAATCTTGACCCTCCATAGTGTTATATATGTATACTAGTAGCAAGACAAGGCTCTTAACACTTAGAAAAATTTGAAGAACTCTTGTCTTGCTTGTTGAAGCTCTCGGGTTAGGGTTCCAAGATCAAGAGAAATTTTTTCGTTTGTTGTCCAATAATCTCCAAACTTTAAACCAAGGTTCCTAAGGGTATTGTAAGGGTATCTCAATAGAAAGATCCCAGAAAAGTGTCGTTTTCGTATTAGTCGCAAGGTGAAAACCTAGCCGCTTTCATAGGTTTAGATTGGAAGATTAAAGGAAAGTTGTTTGTGATCTTCTAAGGGCTTCAAGTGGCGGATTGGAGTGTCAAGAAGAGGCTCTAAGTTGCTAGGGAGCGACTTCGGATCTTAAAGTTGGATTAAGGCTCGTTAAGGTAACAATCTTGTTCTCTTAAGTGTTATAAGATTACATATTGTTGTAGCCTTACATTTTAACTAACATGAAGTATATGTATTAAAGATTGATAAGTGTTATGGATATTGGAAGCCTAAATCCGAAATGACATTATTAGCCATTTGAAATTGAAATACAAGTTGGTCGATAATTAGAATCGTCGCATGTTACCTACTTGAAGATTGTAGTAGTTATAATCGATTGCGGCTTGATAACATGTTATACTAAACAACTTGGATTGAAAAGGAATTGGAAAAGACTTTATATTGTTGTCCCTCAAATTGCCGAAATGACATGGTATGTTGGACTAGTTTGATATCAATTGTGGGGCGGAATTTTACACGTCTTGTTAGGCGTGTAATCCTTTATTGTTAACTACATTGTTGAGCCTTAAATGTGGCGTGTTTGGTTATTGAATTCAGGCCTTGAAAAAGGTGGAAAATTATGTAGAAACAAAGGAAGTGCAGTCCGATTTTCCGTAGAATTTAGTGACTTTGCACTTAGAATATACTACGTTTGGAACTAGAAGCTAATAGACGTATTATGGTCATTATAGGTTGACATACTACGTACGGCATATCGGACTTAGCAAGTGGATTGAACCGAAGAGGTATGTGGAACTTTCCTATCTCTTGAGCATGAATAGTTGTAAATATATAGTACGGTAGACGTACGAGATTTTGACGAATCTAGTCCATTTGATATCCTTTTCTTATCTTAAGAATGTCCAAGTTGGCTGAGTTAGGGAATTAACTCACTTGTTTAAAAATATTAAGGATATCTTAGTTTCTACAAGTTAAGAGACTTAAAGTATTTTGAAAGTATATGATACTTGTTTTGTTTGGAAAGTTTAAGTCTCTTGGTTATAAAGAAGAATGTAAGTATCTAAAGTATAAAGCTAGTATAACGGCTTTATGGGAAGTTGGTTATAATAGCTTTATGAAAAGTTAAAAGAGTGGTTTACTCTAAGTAAGGTAAATAATGATAAACGACTTGAAATGAGGAAAGGCAAATTGATTTGAAGGCATCAATTGCTTAAAGTTTTAAAGTAAAAAGTCACTTGATTTAGAAGTCTTTAAATGTAGTTCTAAAAGGTATTGTGACTTGTTTTGAAAAATAGATATATCTTGATACTACGGTTATTAGTATCTTGGAAGTTTTATATGAAAAAGAGTCATTTTAAAAGAATAGAAGTACGTAGTACTTTGGGTTAAATTCCTGGATTTTATAATGACATGTTAGTGCCTTAAGTAAACTAAAATGAGAGTGTATATGAACAAAACTGTCACGACCCGTTCCGGGGCCCGCGACTGGTGCCTTACCCCGGGCACCCTAGTGATACAACATCAGAGAAAAACCAGCGGAAATAAAAACTTAAACATTTAAATAGACATGGATCAAGATAAAAGAAAATAGGCCAACCAAAACGGTTGCCTTTCAACATATATATATATATAGACATTTGAACAAGCATAATCCTTACAACCCCGCCACAACAAGCATGCACCTCTAAGATTTTTACAAGAACTATGACGGACAGGGCCCCGCCATACCACGAATGTACAAGAACTCTGCACTCGTGGTAACATACCGAAAGATAAGCCTCCGAAAGGACAGAGCTTCCCAATACGCTGAAATGTGATCCTAAACGCGGGGATCGACAGCCGATGTACTTCTACCTGCGGCATGAACGCACTTCAAGGGCGAGGTCAAGACAACAGTACCAAGTATGTGAAATCAAAAATATCAGAATGAAATCATAATAGTCTATATAAAGCGGAGACATGTATGATAACCAAACTACAGACACACATATAACGATTATAACAAGTCGTGGTCTCACGCCTCCAAGTCATTACTCAAATATAATTATGGGTCTCACGCCCACAACATCAATCATGCCCGTGGAATACCTTCCTCATCACTAGCCTATGATATGATAACACCAAGAAGTACACCGAACACCAAGTCCTACTCGATGCCAAAGCCGTACTAACAAGACTATACAACCAAACCACGAAGCTGACACGGGGCAAGTATGAAAGCCGACTACCAGATACCAAGGCGAACAAGAAACCACATGGAGAGCTAGTCCATAGAATAACAATCCCAATGGAACCATACCCGCGGCGCCACGATCGTGGTCGTGATGTCCGAAGGAAACAACAAGACAAAGAATCCCAATGGAACCATACCCGCGCGCCACGATCGTGGTCGATGTCCAAAAGAAAACAACTAGACAAAGAATCAAAATGGAACCATACCCGTGCGCCACGCATCGTGTCAGTATGTCCAAAGCGATTAGCAAAAATAACACTATCAACAGGAGCGTACCCGTGGAATTCTCCGTCACTGCCGGCACGTCCAAGTAAGTTCTCAACAAGTCAACCGGCCCTCCATCGAGAGACGCGGTAGTATAGAAACACAATTCTTGCACAACAAAGGCTATCACAACAAGCATAGGCAAGTTTCACAACAACAAGCATAGGCAAGTTATACATAACTCAAGGTACTTTCATTTTATGTCAAAGTCCGGGTTTTAACCCTAAAGTACTACGTACGTTAAATTCCTTTTAAAGAGATCCATTCTTTTATAAAAGTCACCCGATACCGTAGTATAAAATAGAGTGACTTTTACTTTCCTTTTAAAACCAAATTAAGGCAATACCATGCCTTCTTTTTAGACCAAAACACTTCTCTTTTTAAAGTCAAGTTACCACATTAAAACCAATGATAAAACCCTTCTTTTGTTTTCATAAAGTCGTTATAACTAATTTCCCATAAAGCTGTTATAACACTTTATGTTTTAAACCGTTTTAAGACAAAACAATGCCTTTCTTTTCCCTAAAGTTCCAGTTTGCCTAATTTCAATTACTCAAGTCTCTTTACTTTAGAAAAGTTTCATAGTTCGATGTCTTAATCTCTTTTAAAACAATTGAGTAACATATGCCATATGTGTGAGCAGTTTATTCTTGTTTATAACCATCTTATTAAAGCAGCCATGATCTAGGAAATGTAATATCATTTTGTCTCATCTTAGCTTCTATGCAGATGGAGGTTTCTACCAGTTTTAATAATACTTCATTATTCAATACATTTTCCTTTATTAACGCTGCAGTGGTTTGTCGATACTCATTCTGATTTCCGAAATCAGTAAAACATTTCTCCTTTTAAAAACCAAGTACTCATTACTCACGAATGAGGTTTCACACTTATTAACAAAATTCATATTAATTCAATTAAGTCAAGTCTCTTATCTTTTAAGATCAAGTCTCTTAACTTCTAAAATTAATAAACCATTCTTTTTATCTCTCTTAAGTCGTTATACCTAACTTCCCATAAAGCTAGTATAACTCTTAAGCTTTTAAAACCAAGCATTACTCTTCTTTCAAAAAGGTTTCTTAATCTTTTGAAATACTTCAAGATTCTTTATTATTCAGGCTTAAGTCAAAGACATTGCCGATAACTACGTTCAGATAGCACACGTACGTCTACCGTACTATATATATATATATATACTTTAAAATATCATGCTCAAGAGTATATGAAGAATCACATACCTCGCGACGATTATCGACTATAAGCAAAACGCTCCACGGCTATAATTCGGCTAGCCTTGTCCACCTTCCAAGTAGTTCATGCTACTCGCAGAACATTCAACCAATAAAGGTTATCAGTCTACTGTAAGTACAGTTTAATCTTCTACTTATATTCTTCTGATGTGATTTCAGTTCAAGTCTATTCTGTAATATCCTTCTATTACAGTTCAATTCTCTTCTATGAATCTTATATTCATTTCTAATAATACTACAGTATGTAATTCCCAATTACAATAGAAGAACAATAGTATTTACCTCGATGAGCCCAAAATTATCCAAGTTTAATGTCGCTCCTGAGCAACGTTTAGCTCCTACTCCGAGTGCTCCAATCCGCTCCAAACAACCCTTCGAAGTTCTACGCAACTTCTACTTAACACTTCAACCGAATATGAAGGTTTTCCTTAGGGTTTCGTTTAGTGGCTAAAGGAAGTATAATAGTATTCCCGGGCTCTACGTATAGAGGTAACTTTGGAAAGTACTACAAGGCATTTGGGCTAAAGGTATTTGGGCATTATAACAATACTAGGAGAGTATTTCTATACCACAAAAGGGGGTATTATACGAAAACAACTAGGCTAGGGGTAGGCTCGGCCGAGGGCCTCTCAAAGGGGGAGGGTGGTGGCGGACGAACTACCACAAGGGGGGAGGGAGTATTTGAGACTTGGAAATGATTTTAGGATGAAGAAGTTCATCACTTAGGGGGGGTATTTATAGGTCAAGCAATGGCCAACCAATGGCCAAGATCCATCCAAGTGTTAGGCAAGTGTAGGGCTAGGATTAAGCCATGTGCACCTTATCCATCTACCACACCAACTTGCACAAATATCCTACCTAACCAACCCACCCTTTCGTCCACCTTTGCCGCCCCACTTGCTTCCAATGTGAGGGTGACACATGTCACCCTCCCGTTGGTCCAAAATGTTTAGTCTCTCGGAAAAATCCGCAAAAATTAGAAATGACATAGCCGGAATTTTCCCTTCGCAAGTCTAGTAAAACGTTTCATCGAAAAACGATTCTTTTCGGCACTTGTGTACAAATTCGCCACTTTGCCTACTTTAAGGCTCAAACTTTTCTACGTACGCCCCACGCATATACTCTGGAAATACGGGGTATAACATTCTCCCCTTCTTAGAAACATTCGTCCCGAATGTTCCTTCTCAAGACGGATAACGATGAAGTTCTTCTAACAAGTTGCCAACACCACGCCTGGCCACGAAATAACACACGTTCTCTTCCTTCCTTACTCGTCGTGCCCTTCTCGAACACTTGAACACTTCTAGTATACGTACCACACTTCAGTTCCCAAAACTTTGGAGTCACCACCTCCAACTTGGTCATCTTACTGGCCTCAATCTCCCTTAAGGCCATTCCCGGCCTTCACGATCCGCTTCTGGTCGAACATATCCACGAACTCATACGATGGTCATCTAATCTTGGGCCTAGCACCCTCGTGACCCTACCACCTGGCGGGACCACCCAGAGCTGACCCCACCTCGAAATAGGCCGCGGGTTGGCCCGCAACATGGCCCCAACCCGACACACTAAACGCATCAACCTCTTGTTCCCCGATCCGGAACAATCTTACCTATACAGGTCATGAAAGCTACCACTTCCATTTTACACTACCCAAGGAATTTTCCCACAATACATTCTAGGCATAAAATGCACTCCGATAAGGATCACTTGCAAAATCTCAGACTCGGGGCGCCTTACATCTAAGGTCTCAATCGTAATATTCTAAGGTTCATCATTTTCTCACCCTGTGCTTACCCTTTTCACTAACTGTGTTTCTAAATCACATTTTAGCACAAAGTCATCGAACATAACACTTAACACATTATCATAACATCAATATATACAAGTCTTTAGAGGGGTAAGGATATACCTGTATCTACCGCTTTACTCTAATCACACCCCACTGCAGGCGATAGTCAGAAGGTGATGAACCACCATAGATCCCGTAGTCATGCCGCCTACTACCAGCTCTCCTGGTCGGACAATTTCTCGCAAATGGCCCCGCTGCCGCATGTAAAACAAACTCCCGAACTAGCACGACACTCCCACTATGGAGTCTACCACGGCCACAACGAGGTAGGGTGGCTTCACCGCTAACACCCCCGCTCTCCCGAAAATTTGAACCTCGAGCCCCGACCGCCTCCCCGAATACTGGATGCCACGAAGATTGTGGAGGACCACTCAGATCGGGCGGAGGCGCATAACTAGTCTCTTTGAGGCGGTCCGCGTCGAAAGTCACCAAAGGACCGCTGCTTCGCCCTCTTCGCGATCTTGGTCTTTCCGTCGATTTCTCCGCTCCTCACATCCAAGTGCATAAGCTCGCGCGGCAATGTCCATGCCCTGAAGAGCTACACGAACAACTCTCGCTAGGAAATCATCGAGCCTCGTAACATATCGGTGCACTCGATCCTCCATACTAGCCACTAACGCGGACGCACGCCAATGAGTCGAACTCACATTGTACTCCCGAACCGCACGCCTGCTCGCCGCAACACCAAAAATCGTTTACCCGAGCCCTCCTCATCTGTGGAGGCAAGAAGTGTGCAAGAAATGCCTTTGAGAACTCGTCCCATATAGCTGGAAGTGCATTCTCTCCCCGGGACATCTCCCACGAATCAAACTAGTCGACTGCGGTATCACACAGCCGATGCGAACCTAGGACCACTGACTCGGTCTCCGATGCCTTGGTCACTCTCATGATCCGTCAGAATCGCTTCGGATGAACTCTCGCGGATCATCCTCGTGCCTCACCCATAAAACTCTGGCGCTACATCTCGAGAAAATCCCGTAGCCTCAAACTATCCGAACTAGGGTGAACCATGGTGCTCGAAGCTGCGCCGGCCAAATTTATCCTCAAGTTCCGCCACAACCTCGCCATTAATCGGGCCCACTCCTTGTAACCCATCTCCTCTCGCTTCCGCATGCGGATCGAGGCTCGTGTCTTGTGGTCTTGTAGAGATCGCCGCTTCTACTCGCAGCTCCCTCGCCGCTTGCCTTACGGGCGGGTTGCCTTGCGCGAGGCATAATCGTAAAAACGGCACGTCGAGGGTCCAACTTATCACATGCCTCTAAGGCACGATCTCGGAATGAGAAGCGGAAACTAATCCTAAATGTCCTGCTGACCTCCTGATTATAGATGTGGTGCACGACACATCGATAATCAAGACTCTACTAGACACGGTCAGTAGACACTTTCCGAGGACTAACTGCTTTGATACCACTTTTGTCACGACTGCCCGGCCCGCGATCGTGCCTTACCCCGCACCCTAGTGATACAACATCGAGAGAAAAACCGGTGGAAATAAAAACTTAAACATTTAAATAGACATGGATCAAGATAAAGAAAATAGGCCAACCAAAGCGGTTGCCTTTCAACATATATATATATAGACATTTGAGCGATTCTGATCCTTACAACCCTTCCCACAACAAAGGCTGCACTTAAGATTTTTACAACAACTATGACGGACAGGCCCCGCCATACCCCGAATGTACAAGAACCTACAGACTGTGGTAACATACCGAAAGATAAGCCTCCAAAGGACGGAGCTTCCCAATACGCTGAAATGTGATCCTAAACGCGGATCGACAATGATGTACTTCTACCGCAGATGAACGCACTTCGAAGGAGGTCAAGATAACAGTACCAAGTATGTGAAATCAAAAAAATATCGTAAATGAAATCATAATAGTCTATATAAAGCAGGAGAGACATGTATGATAACCAAACTACAAGACACACATATAATGCTTATAACAAGTCGTGGTCTCACGCCTCCAAGTCATTACTCAAATATAATTATGGGTCTCACGCCCACAACATCAATCATGCGTGGAATACCTTCCTCATCACGGCAGCCTATGATATGATAACACCAAGAAGTACACCAACACCAAGTCCTACTGATGCCAAAGCCGCACTAACGATGCAATACAACCAAACCACGAAGCCGACATCGGCAAGTACGGCCGACTACCGATACCAAGGCCGAACAAGAAACCTCATCGAGAGCTAGTCCATGGAATAACAATCCCAATGGAACCATACCCGCGGCGCCACGCATCGTGTCGATATGTCCGAAGAAACAACAAGACAACAATCCCAATGGAACCATACCCGCGGCGCCACGATCGTGTCGAGATGTCCAAAAGAAAACAACTAGACAAAGAATCAAAATGGAACCATACCCGCGCGCCACGATCGTGTCAAGATGTCCAAAGCGATTAGCAAAAATAACACTATCAACGAGCGTACTGCGGAATTCTCCACACCGCTGCAGACGCCCAAGTAAGTTCTCAACAAGTCAACCGCCTCCATCGAGACGCCGTAGTATAGAAACACAATTCTTGCACAACAAAGGCTATCACAACAAGCATAGGCAAGTTTCACAACAACAAGCATAGCAAGTTATACATAACTCAAGGTACTTTCATTTTATGTCAAAGTCCGGTTTTAACTCCTAAAGTACTACGACGTTAAATTCCTTTTAAAGAGATCCATTCCTTTATAAAAGTCACCCGATACGTAGTTTAAATTAGAGTGACTTTTACTTTCCTTTTTAAAACCAAATTAAGGCAATACCATGCCTTCTTTTTAGACCAAAACACTTCTCTTTTTAAAGTCAAGTTACCACATTAAAACCAATGATAAAACCCTTCTTTTGTTTTCATAAAGTCGTTATAACTAATTTCCCATAAAGCTGTTATAACACTTTATGTTTTAAACCGTTTTAAGACAAAACAATGCCTTTCTTTTCCCTAAAGTTCCAGTTTGCCTAATTTCAATTACTCAAGTCTCTTTACTTTAGAAAAGTTTCATAGTTCGATGTCTTAATCTCTTTTAAAACAATTGAGTAACATATGCCATATGTGTGAGCAGTTTATTCTTGTTTATAACCATCTTATTAAAGCAGCCATGATCTAGGAAATGTAATATCATTTTGTCTCATCTTAGCTTCTATGCAGATGGAGGTTTCTACCGGTTTTAATAATACTTCATTATTCAATACATTTTCCTTTATTAACGCTGCAGTGGTTTGTCGATACTCATTCCGATTTCCGAAATCAGTAAACCATTTCTCCTTTTAAAAACCAAGTACTCATTACTCACGAATGAGGTTTCACACTTATTAACAAAATTCATATTAATTCAATTAAGTCAAGTCTCTTATCTTTTAAGATCAAGTCTCTTAACTTCTAAAATTAATAAACCATTCTTTTTATCTCTCTTAAGTCGTTATACCTAACTTCCCATAAAGCTAGTATAACTCTTAAGCTTTTAAAACCAAGCATCACTCTTCTTTCAAAAAGGTTTCTTAATCTTTTGAAATACTTCAAGATTCTTTATTATTCAGGCTTAAGTCAAAGACATTGCCGATAACTACGTTCAGATAGCACACGTACGTCTACCGTACTATATATATATATATACATATATATACTTTAAAATATCATGCTCAAGAGTATAGGAAGAATAACATACCTCGCGACGATTATCGACTATAAGCAAAACGCTCCACGGCTATAATTCGGCTAGCCTTGTCCACCTTCCAAGTAGTTCATGCTACTCGCAGAACATTCAACCAATAAAGGTTATCAGTCTACTGTAAGTACAGTTTAATCTTCTACTTATATTCTTCTTATGTGATTTCAGTTCAAGTCTATTCTGTAATATGCTTCTATTACAGTTCAATTCTCTTCTATGAATCTTATATTCATTTCTAATAATACTACAGTATGTAATTCCCAATTACAATAGAAGGACAGTAGTATTTACCTCGATGAGCCCAAAATTATCCAAGTTTAATGTCGCTCCTGAGCAACGTTTAGCTCCTACTCCGAGTGCTCCAATCCGCTCCAAACAACCCTTCGAAGTTCTACGCAACTTCTACTTAACACTTCAACCGACTATGAAGGTTTTCCTTAGGGTTTCGTTTAGTGGCTAAAGGAAGTATAATAGTATTCCCGGGCTCTACGTATAGAGGTAACTTTGGAAAGTACTACAAGGCATTTGGGCTAAAGGTATTTAGGCATTATAACAATACTAGGAGAGTATTTCTATACCACAAAAGGGGGTATTATACGAAAACAACTAGTTAGGGTAGGCTCGGAGGCCTCTCAAAGGAGGTGGTGGCATGACGAACTACCACAAGTGAGGGAGTCTTTGAGACTTGGAAATGATTTTAGGATGAAGCAGTGCATCACTTAGGGGGGGTATTTATAGGTCAAGCAATGGCCAACCAATGGCCAAGATCCATCCAAGTGTTAGGCAAGTGTAGGCTAGGATTAAGCCATGTGCACCTTATCCATCTACCACACCAACTTGCACAAATATCCTACCTAACCAACCCACCCTTTTCGTCCCACCTTGCCGCCCCCACTTGTTTCCAATGAGGGTGACACATGTCACCTCCCGCTGGTCCAAAATGTTTCGCCTCGGAAAAATCCGCAAAAATTAGAAATGACATAGCCGAATTGTAACGACCCGCCCGGCCCGCATCGTGCCTTACCCCGCACCCTAGTGATACATACATCGAGAAAATCAGCGAACATAAAACATGAGTCATTTAACAAGAGATATCATAAATAAACAAAGCAACCAAACAGCTTGCCTTGGTATATACATAAAACTCAACAGCTTTAATCCTTTACAACCCCGCCCACAACAGACTACATGCACTTCTAAGATTTACAACGACTATGACGGACAGGCCCCGCCATACCCTGAATGTACAAGAACCTACAACTCAGGGAACACATACCAAAAGATAAGCCTCCGAAGAAACGGAACTTCCCAATACGCTGAACTGTGATCCTAAGAGCGGGGATCCACGACCGATGTACTTACCATGCAGATGAACGCAACCCCGGGGAGGTCGATAACAGTACCAAGTATGTGAAACTGCATAACATCAGAAATGAAATCATACTAGTCTATATAAAGCGGAGACATGTATGATAACCAAACTAAGATCACAACATAAAACGATATCACTCCAATATAACTATGGGTCTCACGCCCACAACATCAATCAGGTTCGCATTATGGCCGCATGCCCCCGGAATACTGCATCGGTGTAGACATGTCCATGATGCAACAATAATATCAATGTCCCATGGCCACATGCCCGAATGCATCGGTGTAGACATGTCCATGTGACTCAACAACAAGACAAAGAATCCAAATGGAAGCATACCCGCGCGCTACGATCGTCGGGTGATGTCCAAAGGAAAATAAGACAACATTCCAAATGGACGCATACCCGTGCGCTACGCATCGTGTCAGTATGTCCAAAACGAAAACACAAGGCGATAATCGAAATGGGAACATACCCGTGCGCTAGGCAGAGGGTCAGGATATCCAAAGCGATTAACCACAAGACCTTAACTAAAATGGAAGCATACCCGCGCGCTACGATCGTGGTCGCGATGTCCAAAGCGATTAACAACAATAATACTATCGCGAACGCATCTGCGGAATTTCTCCACACGCCGCACGTCCAAGTAAGTTCTCAACGACCAACCGACCTCTATCGAGAGCGGTAACACGTAAACACAACGATTGTACAATAAAGGCTATCATCACAAGCATAGGCAAGTTTCACAACAACAAGCATAGCAAGTTTCACACAACTCAAAGTACTTTCATTTTATGCCAAAGTCCGGTTTTTAACCCCAAAGTACTACATACGTTAAGTTCTTTTAAAAGAGATCCATTACTTTTATAAAAGTCACCCGATACCCGTAGTATTAGAATGACCAACCCACATTCCTTTTCAAAATCAAGTAACAACATTCTTTTCCTAAGTTCGGTTTGCCTAGTTTCAATTACTCAAGCTTCTCATTTTCAAATGGTTTCATAGTTCCCAAACTTAATCACTGATTCCTTTTAGAACAATTGAGTAACATATGTCATATACGAGTAGTTTATTCTTGTTTATAACGATCTTATTACAAAGACCATGATCTAGAAAATGTAATATCATTTTGTCTCATCTTAGCTTCTATGCAGATGGAGGTTTCTACTGGTTTTAATACAACACATCATTATTCAATACATTTTCCTTTATTAACGCCGCAGTGGTCCTGCCGATACACATTACGATTCGAAATCAAGAAACATTATCCCTTTAAAACCAAGTACTCATTACTCACGAATGAGGTTTCACACAAACATCCACATTAAAACAAATAAGTTAAGTCTCTTATCTTATAAGATCAAGTCTCTTAACTTCTAACATCAAGAAACCATTTTCACTTACATAAGGTCGTTATAACTAACTTCCCATAAAGCTATTATAACACCCTATGTTTTAAACCAACCAAATCACTTAGCACACGTATGTCTACCGCACTACATAGTTCACAACAATCATGCTAGAAAAGATAGGAAGAGGTTCAAATAACTCGCGACGATTTATCGACAATAAGCAAAATGCTCCAAGTACTACAACCTTGCTAGCCCTTTCCACTCCTCGAGTAGAATACGCTACTCTTAGTACTTTCACCTATAAAGGTCAAAACGTCTAATAACCACAAAACACAAGTTTCTATCATTCTATAGAAAATTCGGCAAAGACTCTCCCCGCAACAACAGTAAATCTCCTCCTCTATCGAGGCCGCTACCAAGCCAACCGTGGGGTTTACACGTCTACCCTGACGTGTACAATTCTACTCAGTAATACTACACAAGTCTACCGCAATACAGTCCTATGTAAATACAGTTCAGTTCAGTTCTTTATTCTTCAGGCTTAAGTCAAAAGACATTGCAGAATACTAAGTAGTTCCATATATAGTATACTTCAACTATACTCTAACAAACATGTAATTTCCAATTACAATAGAGGACAAGATAATTACCTCGATAAGCCCAAAATTATCCAAGTTATAATGTCGATCCCGAGCAAGGTTTAGCTCCACTCCGTGGCGCCCAAACCACTCCAAACAACCCTTAGAAGTTCTAACCAACTTCTACTCACATACTTCAACCAACTATGAAGATTTCCTTAGGGTTTCTGGTTTGAGACTAAAGGACAAAAGGTAGTATTTCCGACTCTACGAAAGAGGTATCTTTGGAATACTACAAGGTACAAGGCTAAGGTATTTTGGGCATTATAACAATACTAGGAGTATTTCTATACCACAACAAGGGGTATTATACGAAACAACTAGGCTAGTGGGTACCTGGCTAGACCTCACAAGTGAGGGAGACCTCACCGGCCAAAGGCCACTTTCATGGAGAGGAGCTCTTGGACGAGAGTCAACAAGAGCGAGGAGGGATTCAAGACTTGGAAACATTTGTGGATGAATGAAGTCTTCACAAAGGGGTATTTATAGCAAACCCAAATGCCAACCAACGGCCAAGATCAAGCCACGCAAGTGTAAGGCCTTGAAGCCAAGTGCACCCTAACCCCTACTCCACAAAACATGGCACAAGACAAGCCACAAACAAGGCCAAAACAAGGCACAAAACAAGGAACCAATAGGGCCAAAAACGTGAGCCACAATATCAATCCAATTCGTGAACCAATCGCCCACTGACGCCACAAGCTTCAATGTGAGGTGACACATGTCACCCTCCGTTGGTCCAAAATGTTTCGTCTCTAAAAATCCGCAAAAATTAAAAAGACATAGCCGAATTTTCCTACGAAAGTCGTGGAAACGCTTCGTCGAAAAACGACTTAGCCTGCACTGCGCCCAAATGTAACCGGCAAGCCATTTAGGCGGGGTGACACGTGTCACCCTCCTATTGGCCCTCAAAAACGTCTTCAAAAAAATATCCACAATGGCCAAAATCTCAAAACAAAGTGGGCCTACAAAACCAGAATTTCTCACGTGGGCCCCACGTGACCATTTCCAAAATAAAATTCCATAATTCTCTAATATTCCAGAAGTCCGAATACCAAACTGGGAATCCAATTCCCATTAACGAACCTTTTTCCTTCACAAAACCGGAAACTTTTCCGTGGAAAATCACCTCTTTCTTCCTTTCCAATCTTTCTCAGTATTCTCGCACGCACGCCCTCGCATACATACTGAAATACGGTATAACATTCTCCTCCTTAGAAACATTCGTCCGAATGTTCCTTCACAAGACGGATATCGATGAAGTTCTTCTAACAAATTGCCAACGCCATACCGCCAATAAATAACACACGTTATCTTCCTTCCTTACTCGTCGTGCCCTTCTCGAACACTTGAACTCTCCCAAGACGTACTCATACTTCAGTCATTACTCCGCTCGAAAATCTGGAGTCACTACCTCCAAACTTGGTCATCTTACTAACCTCAAACTTCCTTAAGGCCATTCCCGCCTTTACGAACCGCTCGTCGAACGCGTCCACGAACTCATACGATGATCATACAAACTTGGGCCTAGCATCCTCGTGACCCTACCACTGGCGACCACCCAGAACTGGCCCCACCCCAAATGGTTACGGTTTGACCCGCAAATGGTCCTAAACCCGACCCCAACTGCAGCAAACTCTTGTTCCCCGATCCTAACAATCTTACTAATTCACATCACGAAAGCTACCACTTCCATCTCACACTACCCATGGACTTATCACACAAATAAATCCCACGTATACTACTCACCCTTATAAAGGTCAAACATAAAACGAATCCTTTACTCAAGACGACCTTACCTCTAAGGTCTCAGTCGTGAAATAGTCTAAGGTTCACACTTACCATGCCTCCGTACGTATCCTTCCAACTAACCATGCATTTTAACTCACACATATCACAATGATATCCGTACATAGCACACAATAATGAGATCATCATAACAAGCATACCAAAACTCTAGAGGTTAAGGATATACCGCTACCGCCCACTCTAATCATAGGCACTCGCAGGCGCATACCAGTAGGTGATGAACCACCACGATCCCGGCGTCGAAGTCGTAACATCCGCGCTCCTTGGTAGACGCCTCGCAAATGGCCCTGCTGGCCGCATGCAAAACAAACTCCCAATCTAGCACGACACTCTCCAAAATGGAGTCTACCACAATGGTCACAACGAGGTAGGGTGGCTTCAGCTGGTTAACACCCCTGCTCTCCCGAAAATCTGAACCTCGAGCCCCGACCAGATTCAAGACGCGGAGGACCACTCTGATCGTGGGGTATATAACTAGCTCACTGAGGCGGTCCGCCTCGAAAGCCACCAAAGGACCGCCGCCGGCCCTCTTCTCGCGATCCAGTCATTCCGCCGACCCTCCGTGCCTCACATCCCAGTGCATGAGCTCGCATGCGGCAATGTCCATGCCCGGCTGAAGAGAAACACCCGCACAAGATTCGGCCATATAATCATCAAGCCCGGTGACGTAGCGATGCACCCTATCCTCCATATCTGCAACTAGCGCAGGGACATATCGAGCCAAAGAATCGAACTCCACGTTGTACTCCCGACGGCGCCTCTGCCTCAAGAATAAAAATCGTCGGCCCGCCTCTCATCTGCGGAGGCAAGAAGTGCGAGGAAAGCCCCAAAACTCATCCCATACTGCTGTGCATGCTCTCCCGAAAGCTCCTATGAATCAAACCAATCGATCATGCGGTATCACGCACCGACGCGAACCAAAGGTCACGACTCGGTTTCAAGCCTTGATCACCCGCATGATCCGTCAGAATCGCTGGATGAACTCCTGCGATCATCCTCGTGCCTCGACCAAAACTCAAGCGCTACAACTCGTAAAGTCCCGTAGCCTCAAACTATCTCGCTCGGGGTGAACCATCGGTGCTCGAACTGAATCGCTGTGATTCAAATTTATCCTCATATCTCGCCACGACTCGCCAAGAATCGCCATCTCCTTGTAACCCATCTCTCTCGCCTGCATCGTGGATCGAGGCTCGTGCATCGCGTCTCGTGAGCCATTGCCGCGCTCTAACCTCGCTGGGCCGCGGCGTACAAAACCCGCCGTCAAGCACAACTCAGTATCGACCGGCTCGCGCTTCGAACTCTCTCAGATCTCACTAGCGCCTCGGCCGCCTTGCCCTTCTCGGGCTCGGTTTGCGCGGAGGCATAATCGTAAAAACGAGATACGTCGGAGGGTCCAACTTACAACACAACTCTAAGGCACGATCTCGGGATGAGAAGAATGGAAACTAATCCTAAATGTCTCTGACCTCGATTATAGATGTGGTGCACAACACATCGATAATCAAGACTCTACTAGACACGGTCAGACACTTTCCGAGGATTAATCGCTCGATACCACTTTTGTAACGACTGCCCGGCTCATCGTGCCTTACTGGGCACCCTGGTGATACATACATCGAGAAAATCAGCGAACATAAAACATGAGTCATTTAACAAGAGATATCATAAATAAACAAAGCAACCAAACGATTGCCTTCAAGATATACATAAAACACGAGCAGTTTAATCTTTACAACCCCGCCACAACAGACTACTGCACTCTAAGATTTACAACGACTATGACGACAGGCCCCGCCATACCACGAATGTACAAGAACCTACAACTCGTGGAACACATACCAAAAGATAAGCCTCCAAGAAACGGAACTTCCCAATACGCTGAATCGTGATCCTAAGAGCGGGATCCACGATCGATGTACCTCTACTGCAGATGAACGCACTTCAAGGAGGTCGATAACAGTACCAAGTATGTGAAATCGCATAATATCAGAATGAAATCATACTAGTCTATATAAAGCGGAGACATGTATGATAACCAAACTACGATTCACAACATAAAATACTATCACTCCAATATAACTATGGGTCTCACGCCCACAACATCAATCGAGTTCGCATTATGGCGCATGCCGGAATATCGTGACGCCGGTGTAGACATGTCCATGATGCAACAATAATATCAATGTCCCATGCCACATGCCCGGACTCTGATCGGTGTAGACATGTCCATGTGACCTCAACAACAAGACAAGAATCCAAATGGAAGCATACCTGCGGCTACGATCGTGTCGGTATGTCCAAAGGAAAATAAGACAACATTCCAAATGGACGATACCCGCGCGCCACGCATCGTCGGTATGTCCAAAGGGAAATCACAAGGCGATAATCAAAATGGAAACATACGTGCGCCACGATCGTGTCGAGATATCCAAAGCGATTAACCACAAGACCTTAACCAAAATGGAAGCATACCCGCGCGCTACGATCGTGTCGGTATGTCCAAAGCGATTAACAACAATAATACTATCAACGAACGCACTGCGGAATTTCTCCACATCGCCGCAAGACGCCCAAGTAAGTTCTCAACTACCAACCGACTTCTATCGAGACGCCAGAATACGTAAAACACAACGATTGTACAATAAAGGCTATCATCACAAGCATAGGCAAGTTTCACAACAACAAGCATAGCAAGTTTCACACAACTCAAAGTACTTTCATTTTATGCCAAAGTCCGGTTTTTAACCCCAAAGTACTACATACGTTAAGTTCTTTAAAAGAGATCCATTACTTTATAAAAGTCACCCGATACGTAGTATTAGAATGACCAACCCACATTCCTTTTCAAAATCAAGTAACAACATTCTTTTCCTAAGTTCCAGCTTTGCCTAGTTTCAATTACTCAAGCTTCTCATTTTCAAATGGTTTCATAGTTCCCAAACTTAATCACTTGATTCCTTTTAGAACAATTGAGTAACATATGTCATATACGTGAGTAGTTTATTCTTGTTTATAACGATCTTATTACATGACCATGATCTAGAAAATGTAATATCATTTTGTCTCATCTTAGCTTCATGCAGATGGAGGTTTCTACCGGTTTTAATACAACACATCATTATTCAATACATTTTCCTTTATTAACGCCGCAGTTGGTGCTGTCGATACACATTCGATTCCCAAATCGAGAAACATTATCCCTTTAAAACCAAGTACTCATTACTCACGAATGAGGTTTCACACAAACATCCACATTAAAACAAATAAGTTAAGTCTCTTATCTTATAAGATCAAGTCTCTTAACTTCTAACATCAGTAAACCATTTTCACTTACATAAGGTCGTTATAACTAACTTCCCATAAAGCTATTATAACACCCTATGTTTTAAACCAACCAAATCACTTAGCACACGTACGTCTACCGCACTACATAGTTCACAACAATCATGCTAGAAAAGATAGGAAGAGGTTCACATACCTCGACGATTTATCGACAATAAGCAAAATGCTCCAAGTACTACAACGCTAGCCCTTTCCACTCTCGAGTAGAATACGCTACTCTTAGTACTTTCACCTATAAAGGTCAAAACGTCTATTAACCCCAAAACACAAGTTTCTATCTTTCTATAGAAAATTCGCAAAGACTCTCCCCGCAACAGCGTAAATCTCCTCCTCTATCGAGGCCGGCTACCAAGCCAACCGGGGGGGGGGGGGTTTACACGTCTACCCGGACGGGTACAATTCTACTCAGTAATACTACACAAGTCTACGGCAATACACCCTATGTAAATACAGATTCAGATTCTTTATTCTTGAGCTTAAGTCAAAAGACATTGCCGAATACTAAGTAGTTCCATATATAGTATACTTGAACTATACTCTAACAAACATGTAATTTCCAATTACAATAGAGGACAAGATAATTACCTCGATAAGCCCAAAATTATCCAAGTTATAATGTCGATCTGAGCAAGGTTTAGCTCCACTCCGTGCGCCCAAACCACTCCAAACAACCCTTAGAAGTTCTAACCAACTTCTACTCACATACTTCAACCAACTATGAAGATTTCCTTGGGGTTTCGGTTTGAGACTAAAGGACAAAAGGTAGTATTTCGGACTCTACGTAAAGAGGTATCTTTGGAATACTACAAGGTACAAGGCTAAGGTATTTTGGGCATTATAACAATACTAGGAGTATTTCTATACCACAACAAGGGGTATTATACTAAAACAACTAGGCTAGTGGGTACCCTACTAGACCTCACAAGTGGGGAGGAGACCTCACGCCAAAGACCACTTTCTGGGGAGAGGAGCTCTTGGACGAGTCAACAAGAGGAGGAGGGATTCAAGACTTGGAAACATTTGTGGATGAATGAAGTCTTCACAGCTGGGTATTTATAGCAAACCCAAATGCCAACCAATGGCCAAGATCAAGCCATGTAAGGCAAGTGTAAGGCCTTGATCAAGCCAAGTGCACCCTAACCCCTACTCCACAAAACATGGCACAAGACAAGCCACAAAACAAGGCCAAAACAAGGCACAAAACAAGGAACCAAGAGGGCCAAAAACGTGAGCCACAATATCAATCCATTCGTGAACCAATCGCCCACTGATGCCACAAGTTTAATGTGAGGTGACACGCCACCTCCCGCTGGTCCAAAATGTTTCGTCTCTCGGAAAAATCCGCAAAAATTAAAAAGGACATAGCCGAATTTTCCTACGAAAGTCGTGGAAACGCTTCGCCTAAAAACGACTCTAGTCGGCACTGTGCCCAAATGTAACCGCCGAGCCACGCAGGCGGGGTGACACGTGTCACCCTCCTATCGCCCTCAAAAACGTCTTCAAAAAATATCCACAATGGCCAAAATCTCAAAACAAAGTGGGCCCACAAAACCAGTAAATTTCTCCGTGGGCCCCACGTGACCATTTCCAAAATAAAATTCCATAATTCTCTAATATTCCAGAAGTCCGAATACCAAACTGGGAATCCAATTCCCATTAACGAACCTTTTTCCTTCACAAAACCTAAACTTTTCCGTGGAAAAATCACCTCTTTCTTCCTTTCCAATCTTTCTGCCAGATTCTCGCACGCACGCCCTCGCATACATACTGGAAATACGGGTATAACAGAATTTTCCTTTGCAAGTCTAGTAAAGCGTTTCGTCGAAAAACGATTCTTTTCGGCACTTGTGTACAAATTCGCCACTTTGCCTACTTTAAGGCTCAAACTTTTCTACGTACGTCCTTACGTACATACTCTGGAAATACGGGGTATAACAAAAAATAATAAGAAGTTAGGGGATTTCTTAACCTGCTTGTGTTATGTATGATAAGCCGGTAGTGCTTATGTTATGTATCATAAGCCGATAGTGCTTATGTTATGTATGATAATGGCTTGTGCTAGATATATATTGTTCATTACTGGTCATTCCCGGGTTTGTGCATTTGCATATTCCGTGGATTTGCTACCCATGACGCGAGGAATACCACGCGAGTCCGTAGGGCTTATGCAGTGAAATAGTCCTACGCGCGAGCACCTACGCGGCGAGATTACCTCATGCGGGTCCACACGACCTATGCGGGCGGATACATTCTATGCGAGGAAGTTACCTCATGCGGGTCCTTACGGCCTATGCTGGTGAAATAGTCCCAGGAGTAGGATTGCTTAATGATACTACGCAGCGAATACTTTGATCATGAGCCTCCTATTTTTATGCAGTAAAGTATACACTTGTTTACTCTCATTGTTAGTAAGACACAATGTACAGTAATTTGAGTATCATACATGTCTCCAGCTTTATTCTAGACTTATGATGTAAATTGCAGTATTTTTCCAGTTTTACATACTTGGTAAATATTGTGGACTGACCCCCTTTCCTCGGGGGGATGCGTTCATGTCGCAGGTAGGGGTAAGCAGGTGGTGGATCCTCATTCTTAGGATCACTGATCAGGTGTCAGAAGCTCCATTTCTCCGGAGGCTTGTCTTTTGGTACGGTTTTCCCTGATGTTGTAGATTTATGTACATTCAGGAGTATGGCGGGGCCCTGTCCCGCCACAGTGGTTATTCTTAGAGGTCTGTAGTCATATTTGTGGATTGAGTTTTAAGAACAGAGATGTACTAATTTATTTTTTGTTTATGTATATTTTACGGAATGTGGCCTTATCGGCTAGCATGTTGATGTTTATTGTCTAAGTATTTACATGTATGGTGTATGTTCCGCTGCTATTCTCTGATGTATACCTGAGTGGTGTAGGGTAGGGCACGATGCCCGGCCTGGCGATCGTGACAAAAGTGGTATCGTGAGCGCTTAGTCCTCGGAAAGTGTCTGCAGGCCAGTGTTCAGCAGTCTTGATTATCGGTGTGTTGCACCACATCTATAATCGTGAGGCTACAGACATTTAGGATTGGTTTCATTCTTCTCCTCCGAGATCAGGCAAGAGAGCTGTCTTATTAGGTTGAATCCTCTCTTACCTATTCTTATGTATCAGTTATGCCTCCACGGAAGACGACCAGGGCCCAGAAAGGCAAGGCAACAATAAGAGCTACTAGTGGTACGCAGAGGATTACTAGGACTCAGGCCCAGACTATGCCTGAGGTTGTGGGCGGATCGGCGAGTTCAGCCATGCCAAGATATTAGAGGCGAGCCGAGAGCCGTAGCTCCAGAGGTTCCGATACATGAGCCTCCGCCCGCGGCAGGAGTATAGAGATTACGGAGAGCATATCAGGTTATTGACTAGCATAGTAAGGTGGCAAGCGATGTGAGCGGTAGATAACCAGTAAGCTGGGCCATGATTCGGATTTTATGGGTTGCCATCCACCCGAGTTCTATGGTTCGAGAGCTGAGGAGGATCATTAGGAGTTTATTCGCGATTCTGACTATGCAGTGCTTAGCGCCTGAGACGATCGTCGTGTTAGCCTCTTACGGTTACATGATATTGCGTTGAAGTTTGAGTCATGCGTATTGTATAAAGTGAGTGCTCTTCCAGCTGTTTGGGATGAGTTCACAGAGGCCTTCCTGGATCACTTTTTGCCTCCTAAGATGAGGAGAGCCCGCGTGGATAAATTCTTAACATTGAGACAAAATGGGAGGACTATCATAGAGTACAACCTGGAGTTTGACTTCATCGCCGCCATGTGCACGTTCCTTCGCTATGTGATGGGGCTAGACCGTCATATGATTAATGCATGTCTGGGAGTGGCCCTTCAGCCAGGTATGGATATTGCCAGGATGCAGACTTATGCACAAGGGATAGATGACAGGGAGAGAGAGGATCATCCAGCCCCAGGCCATCCCAAGAGGGCCAGGACAACAGGGTTCCAGGGAAATTTTCGAGGCGGACAGCCTCAACAGCAGACTAGGTCCACATTTTAGCCGGCACAGAGTGCCCCTTCTCGGTTTTCTAGCAGGAGGTTTGATCAGTCGGGTTATTCAGGAGCGGGTCAGGTCTCCAGGACTTTGGGGTTTCAGGGAGGTCGAGACCGTAACCAATCGAGACCGCCCGTATCTCGGTGTGTTCGATGTGGTAGATCTCACCCAGGAGAGTTGCGTATTGCTTCGGGAGCTTATTTCTCTTGTGGCCAGCAGGGCCATATGAATAGGGATTGTCCGACCAGAGGCGGCGGGGGTGGTATGGTTCAGCCGTGGTCGCTTGTTGGGTCTTCTTCAGTGTTTACGCGCCGAGGCGCGTGTTCACGGAAATGACCAGAGTTCGAGGTCCTAGTTCTAGCAGTCCAGAGAACCGCATATATTCCTTAGCCAGCCGGCAGGATCAGGAGGCTTCCCCGGATGTCGTCACATGTACATTATTGATTTCATGCTGTGACGTTTATGCTTTGATAGATCCAGGTTCCACCTTGTCCTATGTGTCCCCTCTTATTGCGGGTAGAATCGGGATAGAGCCGGTGTCGATAGAGCCTTTTGAGGTAGCTACGCCAGTGGGTTATTCGGTGTTAGCTGAGCGGGTATACAAAGGTTGTCCGGTGTATATTTACAGTCATCAGACCCTAGCAGACTTGATAGAGTTGGAGATGACATATTTAGACGTTATTATGGGTATGGACTGGTTGGCTTCTTGTTATGACAATGTTGATTGTAGAAACAGGTTGGTACGATTCCATTTTCCGGGTGAGCCAGTGATCGAGTGGAAGGGCAACACAGCGTCGCCGAGGGGTAGGTTTATTTCTTACCTCAAGGCTAGGAAGATGGTGCAGAAAGGGTACATCTATCATCCGTTCGTATTCGATACGTAGACCGAGGTGCCAATTCTTGATCGGCCCGTGGTGGTTAGAGAGTTTCGGATGTATTCCCAGGGCGATCTTCTCGTATCCTCCCGAGAGGAGATTGAGTTTTGTATCGATATGTTTCCAGACACTCGGTCTATATCTATTCCGCCGTACAGGATGACACCTGCTGATTTGAGGGAGTTGAAGGACCAACTGAAAGATTTGCTGGAAAAAGGCTTTATCAGGCCTAGTGTTTCTCCCTGGGGAGCGCCTGTGTTGTTTGTAAAGAAGAAGGATGGGACGCTGCGCATGTGTGTTGACTATAGGAAGCTGAATAAGGTAACCATCAAGAACAGATACCCCCTCCCCGGGATTGATGATTTGTTTGACCAGTTGCAGGGTGCGAGGTGTTTCTCCAAGATAGACTGCGTCCGTTATCATCAAGTGCGAGTTACTGAGGCAGATATCCCAAAGATCGCATTCAGACCGTATGGTCACTATGAGTTCAGGTGATGTCTTTTTCGGTTTGACCAACGCCCAAATGTTTTATGGATTTGATGAACCGTGTTCAAGACATTTTTGATACGCTTGTTATAGTATTCATTGATGACATCTGGTGTATTCGCGTCTGAGCATGAGCATGCAGATCACTGAGGCGGTACTCGTGGTCCTCCGAGCCGGCGATTGTTTGCCAAGTTCTCCGTGTGAGTTTTGTTGGCCTCATGGCATTCTTGGGGCACATTATTCAATGATGGTGTTCAGTGATACCAGAGATCGGTCAAGTCTTGGCCAAGACCTACTACTCGACGGAGGTGCGCTTGTTCTTAGATTTGCGAGTTATTATAGTAGTGGGAGCAGGAGCGCTTTGCTCGATATCGCGACCGCTGACAGACCGACTCGTAAAGCAACTAAGTTCATGCGAAGCTTGTGAGAAGGGCTTCCGATCTTGAAGGAAAAGTTGACGACGACTCCAGTTCTTACTCTTCCCGAGGGGTTAGAGGGCTACGTGATTTATTGTGATGCCTCGGGTATCGGGCTAGGGTGCGTATTGATGCAGCACGGCAAGGTAATAGCCTATGCTTCCTGGCAGCTACGGAAGCATGAGAGGAATTACCCTACTCACGACTTAGAGTGGTTCCATTCAACTACATTTGTTCCTTTAATCCATAGCTTAAAAGAACGCAGCAGCGAGGGACAACCCGCCCATACCAAATGGCGAGGATGGCACCATCGCAAAGACCGTCTAAAAACGCCGCAGCGCCGAAGTTGGCCCTAGTTATTCATGCCTTGAATATTTGGAGACATTATTTATACGGGGTTCATGTGGATATTTATACAGACCACAAGTGTCACGACCCGAAACTGGGCCCGTGACTGGTGCCTTACCCCGGGCACCCTAGTGACACAACATCAGAGTAATCAGCGGAACATAAAACAACAACATGAGATAACAGAAATATAAAACAATAATCAGAAACTTGCGTCGGCATATATATAACCATCAACTCTTTTACAAATGAACGGCTTAATCCTTTTTACCAACCCCGCCACAACAGCATTACTGCACTTAAGAATGATACGACACAATGGCGGGACGGGCCCCGCCAAACCCCGAATGTAAACACTTACTACGACAGGGACTATACCACCGATAAGCCTCCGAGAAACGGAGCTTCCCAAACGCCGAATCAGGACCGAGAGCTAGGATCAACGATCGATGTACCTCAACTGCGCAGATGAACGCAGCCGGGCGAGGTCGATAACATGTACCAAGTATGTGAAATCGTAAAGTACATCAGAATCAAATCATAGTAGTCTATATAAAGCAGAGACATGTATGATAACCAAACTACGATTCACAACAACTAAGCAAATATGTCAAGTCGTGGACTCACGCCTCAAAGTCATCACAATAAGACCGCACGGTAAGTACGAAGGCATAGCCGACTACTAAGACCCCCGCACTACAAATGCCACAAATCGTATCACGAGGTCTCTCTAGACCGCACCACAGATCGGCCGCCATCGCCCGCAGATCAATGCGCGTCTATTCTCGAACTCTCGCACTCGCATAGGTCACACACGCACCGCATAAGGTATTCCTCGAATCGGTCCTAGACCACCGAGGTATACCCCGCATCGGCGCGCCTAACCTCAGATCCGCCCGACTTCCGCAGCCCGCATAGCCGCCGAGGACCGCGATAGTCCTCGAGACCGCATAGGAATCCCCGATCAGCTAAACACCCGAATGATCCAATCTCGAGCATACCGCGACTCGCATAGTCTCAAGGACCGCATAGCCGATAGACCGCATCGGGTGGCAAGCCCTCGGTATACACAGTCAAGGGGGTAGGTGATATAATAACAGTACAATGGACTTACCTTTTAACAATGTAAGCACAGCAAGAATGACCCCCTTACATAACAATCACAAGATACTAACACAAGTAGCATCCTAACATGTTTACTTATCAAATCAACAAGAAAGTATTACAAGGCTATCACAAACCAATACAATCAAGTTGTTCACACAAGGTACTTTCTACTAACAAGTTCGAGTATCTAACCCCAACGTACTTCATACATTAAATCTTTAAAAGATCCGTTCCTATCACATAAGTCACACAATACCCGTAGTATAAAAATAGAGTGACTGTCTTTTTAAGTAAACCAAAACACTTACCTTTGTAAAATCAAGTAACAACATTATTTTCCAAACGTTCGAGTTTGCCTAATTTCAAATGTTCCAGTTTCTTATTTTAAAAGGTTTCGTAGTTCATAGTCTTATTCATTCAAGAATATAACTTTTTATTAACCAATTGAGAAACATAAGCCTTACATGTAAGTAGGTTATTCTTATTTATAATAATCTTATTACAATGACCATGATCTAGGAAATATCATTTTGTCTTATCTTAGCTTCTATGCAGATGGAAGTTTCTACTGGTTTTAATCATACTTAATTATTCAAAACATTTCCTTTTGTTAACGCTGCAGTGGTTTGTCGATACATATTCTGATTTCCAAAATCAGTAAAACATTCTTAAGCCGTTATACCTAACTTCCCATAAAGCTAGCATAACTCTTAAGTTTTCAAAAATACATTACTACACATATTCTTTCAAAATGATTTATAAACCTTTTGAAATACTTCAAGTTCTTCATTAACACATAACAAGTCGCTTATAATCAACCGATTACCTTTCGAAAACCACAACCCATTTTCTTACCTACATAAAGCTGTTATAACCAACTTCCCATAAAGCCGTTATAACACTTTATGTTTTACAACAATCAAACACATGTACGTCTACCGTACTACATAGTTCACACATATCATGCTAGGAGAGATAGGAAGAGGTTCACATACCTCGCGACGAGTATCGACTAATAGCAAAACGCTCCAAACAGTCGGCTACTCCTTAAGCCAAGTGGATCATTCCACACGTAGCACTTCAACCTATAAGGCCACAAGGCGCTTATTAACATCGTAGAACATTCTACAGAAAATTCGGCAGCACCTCCCCCCCCCGCCACAGCGTAAATCTCCTCCTCTACCGAGGCCGGCTACCAAGCCAACCAGGGGGGGGTTATACATCTAACCCGAACGGATACAATTCTACTAGACCGTAATACTACACAAGTCTACTGTAATACAGTCCTATGTAATTACAGTTCAGTTCAGTTCCTTTTTCTTCAGGCTTAAGTCCAAGGACATTGCCACAAGCTATGTTCAGTTATATATATATAGTATACTTCAACTATATAATCTAACGACATGTAATATCCAATTACAAAAGGGGGACAAGATATTTACCTCGCTAAGCCCATAATTATCCAAGTATAAAGTCGATCCTGGGCAATCGTTTAGCTCCAACTCCGAGCGCTCCAACCCGCTCTAAACCACCCTTAGAAGTTCTAACCAACTTCTTCACAATACTCCAACGGACTATGGAGATTTTCCTAGGGTTTCGGTTTTGTGGATCGACGGAAGTATAATAGTATTTGGCTTTTCAGATAGGTATAACCTTAGAATACAACAAGGTATACGGCTAAGGTAATTTGACATTATAACAATACTAGGAGAGTATTTCTATACCACAACAAGGGTATTATACGAAAACAACCTAAAGCAGTGGGTACCCCACGGCTAGCAACTCTTGGAGGGGGGTTGTCTACCCCTCGGCATACCCCACTTGGGGGGGGGACTCTCGGCACAGGGGGGAGAGATGGGCTCTCGGCCAAGACACTACACTAAGGGGGAAAGAAGAAGCTTTCAAGACTTAGGCAATTTTGTGAATGAATTAGTCTTCAAAGTGGGTATTTATAGGTCAAGTGAAAGCCAACCAATGGCCAAGATTACACCAAGTGTTAGGCAAGTGTAGGCCAAGATCCACCCATGTGTACCTAGCCAACTTGCACACAAAATATCTACCAAAAATATCTCCCACTTGCCTTCCCAAATCGTCCAGGCCGCCACCTTGCCCACCATGAGAGGTGCCAAGTGTCGCCTCTCGTTGGTCCAAAATGTTCCGTCTCTCGGAAAAATCCGCAAAAATAAGAAAAGACATAGCCGAATTTTCCTCGCAAGTTATGAAAACGCTTTAAAAAAACGACTTAACCGGGTGTTGCACAAATGCCATTCGGCTAAGCCACTTAGCGGGGTGACACGTGTCACCCTCCTATTGGCCCAAAATAAAACATCTTCCAAAAATATCCATAATGGCCAAAATCTCAAAACAAAGTGGGCCCACAAAATCAGAATTTCTCCGTGGGCCCACGTGACCATTTTCAAAATAAAATTCCATAATTCTCTAATATTCCAGAAGTCCGAATACCAAACTGGGAATCCACCCCATTAACGAACCTTTTTCCTTCACAAAACCGAAACTTTTCCGTGGAAAATCGCCTCTTTCTTCCTTTCCAATCTTTCTGTCAGATTCTCGCACGCACGCCCTCGCATACATACCCTAGAACTACGGGTATAACATTCTCCCTTCCTTAGAAACATTCGTCCGAATGTTCCTTCTAAGTCTCAAAACAAACGTGCCAATATAGTCTTCACTACTATACTTACGAGAACAATCCCGCCATACCGCCACGGAAACACCGCGCAAAACTTACATCTAAGTCCACGAGGAAACACCTCTACATCACCACAAATACCTCTTCCCGGGTCAAAATATACTTCCTTAGTCACCGATACCACTTTTGTCACTTTGTCGCGAGCCTTGCTCGACGACCCAACAAATGGTGCCGGCCGCCATGATCCGGAGGATCTCGTACACTCGAACTCTTACCACATTACGACACGGCCGCTTCAAAACTCGTCACACCTGTCCGGTGGTACTTTCAAGAAGACCGACCGTCAACTGAACTCTGCCGTCGCCGATTATCCGCACGATTCCTCCGAGCCGCCGTAACTTCTTCTAGACAAGCTTTCACTATCCACATCTGTGGAACAAGCTCAACCAACTATTCGAACCACGCCAACATCGAACCAATCGACCGCAACTTGCATTTCTGCCTACAAGGCGCCACAAGACGACATCCGAACACCGAAATGGTAGCTTAAACACTCCCAACCGAGACAACGATCTCACAAATACCGCGAAATCAAAACATCGCCCGAGGGCGAATGCGTCACGGAGACTCACCGAGTTCCTAGCCCCGCTCGTACAAACTCCCAGAAGAGAAACACCTGCACTGGCTCCATCGTTCGTCATAAGGTGAAGGTAGGCACCCTGCAACCTCACAACCTTTTCGGATAACATCAACACCGCCGAGGAACGACCGACCAAGAACACGATAGGTCGCCCTCATCGCCCGACCACCGGTCGAACGCATCCACGAACTTGCACGGCTAACTAAACATGGGCCTAACACCCTCATGACCCTAACACAAAGAGGACCACCACAACCGACCCACCACCAAACCTACCGCGGGTTGACTCGCACGTAGCCTCAACCCGACCAAGGCGCAAAATACCATCTCCCAAGGAACAATCTTACTAAACACGTTACGAAAACCTAGCGGTCTTCTTAGCTCAACTACCCTCTTTCATTTCATACTACATGGACTTATCCCAAACACACTTCACGTGCACTATGCACTCCTATAAGGGTCAAACATAAACATACGCCTCTACCCGAGATGGCCTTACCTCTAAGGTCTTTGCGTATAAAGCTCTAAGGCTCACACTTTCTCTATCCTCCAAAATCTTACTCGCTAACCCACCATGATTTCTAATCACAACTAACATCGCTATCGTAACATAGCACTTAAGGTATACTCACCTTGAAAGTTACCAAGGACCTTGCCGCTCCGCCCTCTTCTCGCCCTCGTTAACCCGTCGATCTCTACGTTTCCGCTGCCGCGCATAAGCCCGCATACGTGCCATGCTCAAGCCTAATCAAGGATTACTCTTGCACAACCTTCTGTGTAGTCATCAAGACTCGCGATACATCGGTATACTCTCCGTAGCCAAATCCATAGCTAGTAACAAGGTTGTCTCTTTGCAATCTATATTCACCGCTCGTGGCCGTGGAATCGGCGTTCAAATATCGTGGACGCAGAGGAACCGCCACATCGTGCTAAACTCTTTGGGGCTAGTGACGCCGCAGAAATCCCGAATGAAGCACTACCCTAGGTAATGATTTGGCTGTGCCCTCGCCACCCTCCGAACTCTACTCGCAGCCTCCGCCGCTTTGCCTCCCGGGCGGGTTGCCACACGGCGGAGGCATAACGATAAGGGAATGAATTTCGTCGAGGGTCCAACTTACAACACGACTCTAAGGCACGATCTCGAGTGAGAAGAATAGAAACCAATCCTAAATATCCTATAGCCTCACGATTATTGCGCGTGCACAACACACCGATAATCAAGACTCTATCGATACGGTCAGACACTTTCCGAGGATTAATCGCTCGATACCACTTTTGTCACGACTCAAATCGGCCCGTGGATCGTGCCTTACCCCGTCACCCTAGTGACACAACATCGAGTAATCGGAACATAAAACAACAAATGAGATAATGTAAATATAAAACAATAATCAGAAACTTGCTCGCGGCATATATATAACCATCAACTCTTTTACAAATGAATTTAATCCTTTTTACCAACCCCGCCACAACAAGATTACATGCACTTAAGAATGATACGACACAATGGCGGACAGGGCCCCGCCAAACCCACGAATGTAAACACTTACTACGACAGGGACTATACCATCGATAAGCCTCCGAGAAACGGAGCTTCCCAAACGCCGAATCGTGACCACGAGCTAGGATCAACGATCGATGTACCTCAACTCGCGGCATGAACGCACCCGGCGAGGTCGATAACATGTACCAAGTATGTGAAATCAGAAGTAACATCAGAATCAAATCATAGTAGTCTATATAAAGCAGAGACACGTATGATAACCAAACTACGATCACAACAACTAAGCGGTATGTCAAGTCGTGGACTCACGCCTCAAAGTCATCACAATAAGACCGTGACGGTAAGTACGAAGGCATAGCCGACTACTAAGACCCCAGCACCACAAATGCCACAAATCGTATCACGAGGTCTCTGCACCGCACCACAGATCGGCCGCCACCGCCCGCAGATCACCGCGCGTCTATTCTGGAACTCTCGCAGCCCGCATAGGTCACACTGCACCGCATAAGGTATTCCTCGAATCCCGGTCCTAGACCACCCGAGGTATACCCCGCATCGGCGCACTTAACCCTCGGTATCCGCCCCGACTTCCGCACTCGCATAGCCCTCGCGACCGCATAGTCCTCGTGAGACCGTGATAGGAATCCGCGTCAGCTAAACACCGAATGATCACCAATCTCGAGCATACCGCGCTCCGATAGTCTCAAGGACCGTGATAGCCGATAGACCGCATCGGGTGGCAAGCCCGGTATACACAATCGGGTAGGTGATATAATAATAGTACAATGGACTTACCTTTTAACAATGTAAGCACAAAGAAGAATGACCCCTTACATAACAATCACAAGATACTAACACAAGTAGCATCCTAACATGTTTACTTATCAAATCAACAAGAAAGTATTACAAGGCTATCACAAACCAATACAATCAAGTTGTTCACACAAGGTACTTTCTACTAACAAGTTCGAGTATCTAACCCCAACGTACTTCATACATTAAATCTTTAAAAGATCCGTTCCTATCACATAAGTCACACAATACCCGTAGTATAAAAATAGAGTGACTGTCTTTTTAAGTAAACCAAAACACTTACCTTTGTAAAATCAAGTAACAACATTATTTTCCAAACGTTCGAGTTTGCCTAATTTCAAATGTTCCAGTTTCTTATTTTAAAAAGGTTTCGTAGTTCATAGTCTTATTCATTCAAGAATATAATCCTTTTTATTAACCAATTGAGAAACATAAGCCTTACATGTAAGTAGGTTATTCTTATTTATAATAATCTTATTACAGCAGCCATGATCTAGGAAATATCATTTTGTCTTATCTTAGCTTCTATGCAGATGGAAGTTTCTACTGGTTTTAATCATACTTAATTATTCAAAACATTTCCTTTTGTTAACGCTGCAGTGGTTTGTCGATACATATTCTGATTTCCAAAATCAGTAAAACATTCTTAAGCCGTTATACCTAACTTCCCATAAAGCTAGTATAACTCTTAAGTTTTCAAAAATACATTACTACACATATTCTTTCAAAATGATTTATAAACCTTTTGAAATACTTCAAGTTCTTCATTAACACATAACAAGTCAGTTATAATCAAATCAGTTACCTTTCGAAAACCACAACCCATTTTCTTACCTACATAAAGCTGTTATAACCAACTTCCCATAAAGCCGTTATAACACTTTATGTTTTACAACAATCAAACACATGTACGCCTACCTGCATACTACATAGTTCACACATATCATGCTAGGAGAGATAGGAAGAGGTTCACATACCTCGCGGCGAGTATCGACTAATAGCAAAACGCTCCAAACAATCGGCTACTCCTAAGCCAAGGATCATTCCACACGTAGCACTTCAACCTATAAGGCCACAAGCGCTTTATTAACATCGTAGAACATTCTACGTAAAATTCGGCAAAGACTCTCCTCGCCACAACAGAAATCTCCTCTACCGAGGCCGGCTACCAAGCCAACCCGGGGGGGTTATACCTCTACCCCGAACGGATACAATTCTACTAGACCGTAATCCTACACACGTCTACTGTAATAAACTCCTATGTAATTACGCTGATTCGATTCCTTTTTCTTCAGGCTTAAGTCCAAGGACATTGCCACAAGCTATGTTCAGTTATATATATATAGTATACTTCAACTATATAATCTAACGACATGTAATATCCAATTACAAAAGGGGGACAAGATATTTACCTCGCTAAGCCCATAATTATCCAAGTATAAAGTCGATCCTGGGCAATCGTTTAGCTCCAACACCGAGCGCTCAACCCGCTCTAAACCACCCTTAGAAGTTCTAACCAACTTCTTCACAATACTCCAACTGACTATGGAGATTTTCCTGGGTTTCGGTTTTGGATCGACGGAAGTATAATAGTATTTACGGGCTTTTCAGATAGGTATAACCTTAGAATACAACAAGGTATAGGCTAAGGTAATTTGGACATTATAACAATACTAGAGAGTATTTCTATACCACAACAAGGGTATTATACGAAAACAACCTAAAGCAGTGGGGTACCCTACGGCTAGCAACTCTGGAGGGGGTGTCTACCCTCGGCCTACCCCACTAGGGGGACTCGGCCAGGGGAGAGAGAGGGCTCTCGCCAAGACACTACACTAAGGGGAAAGAAGAAGCTTTCAAGACTTAGGCAATTTTGTGAATGAATTAGTCTTCAAGGTGGTATTTATAGGTCAAGTGAAAGCCAACCAATGGCCAAGATTACACCAAGTGTTAGGCAAGTGTAGGCCAAGATCCACCCATGTGTACCTAGCCAACTTGCACACAAAATATCTACCAAAAATATCTCCCACTTGCCGTCCCAAATCGTCCAAGGGCCGCCCACCTTGCCCACCAATGAGAGGGTGCCAAGTGTCGCCCGCTCGTTGGTCCAAAATGTTCGTCTCTCGGAAAAATCCGCAAAAATAAGAAAAGACATAGCCGTAATATTCCCCTCGCAAGTTATGAAACACTTTACGTCGAAAAACGACTCTAACCGGGTGTTGTGCACAAATGCCATTCGGTCAAGCCACCTAGGCGGGGGTGACACGTGTCACCCTCCTATTGGCCCAAAATAAAACATCTTACGAAAAAATCCATAATGGCCAAAATCTCGAAAACAAACTGGGCCCACAAAATCAGTAAATTTCTCCGTGGCCCCACGTGACCATTTTCGAAAATAAAATTCCATAATTCTCTAATATTCCAGGAAGTCCGAATACCAAATCTGGGAATCCAATTCCCATTAACGAACCTTTTTCCTTCACAAAAACCGGAAACTTTTCCGTGGAAAAATCGCCTCTTTCTTCCTTTCCAATCTTTCTGTCGTATTCTCGTACGTACGTCCTCGCATACATACCCTAGAACTACGGGGTATAACAACAAGAGCCTCCAGTACATCTTCAGGCAGAGGGAGCTGAACTTGCGACATCGACGGTGGTTAAAGTTGTTGAAGGATTATGATGTTGATATCCTATACCATCCGGGAAAAGCCAACGTGGTTGCAGATGCTTTGAGTCGTAGATCGATGGAGAGTCTGTCAGAAGTGCAGCCAGACAGACAGGACATGGTCTATCAGATCCATCAACTAGCGAGCCTTGGGGTTCGATTGGTCGATACCGATGATAGGGGGGTACGGGTTCGTGAGATTTCCGAGTCTTCCATCGTTGATGAGGTGAAGAGGCGACAGTATGAGGACCCAGTTATGATACGGTATCGAGATACGACTCTTCGTGGGGAGAAGATTCTATTTGAGGTAGCGCCTGATGGGGTGCTAAGATTTGAGGCCAGATTGTGTGTTCCCGATATCAGGACTTCACAACAGATTTCGTGAGGCACACGCGCTTTCGTTACTCTATTCATCCGGGGTCGACTAAGATGTACCATGACCTCAGATGTATATATTGGTGGGATGGCCTGAAGAGGGACGTGACAGGTTTTGTTGCTCAGTATCCTAATTGTCAGCAGGTCAAGGTTGAGCACCAGAAGCCCGGTGGGCTATTTCAGGCTATTAATATTCCGACATGGAAGTGGGAGGTGATCAACATGGATTTTGTTACAGGGTTACCTCGTACTCAGAGGAAGTGTGATTCCATCTGGGTTATTGTCGACAGGCTGACTAAATCAGCCCACTTTCTTCCAGTAAGGACTACGTATTCGACTGAGGATTATGCTAGATTGTATATCAGGGAGATTGTGAGACTGTACGGAGTTCCTATATCGATTATATCGCATGCAGGAGCCCGATTTACTAACTTCGAGGTCATTCCGGAAGGGTTAGAAACAGTGAGTCTCGATCTTGCTTCATCCTCGCATCGACGCGCATGTAACGTACTATCCAGACACTTGAGGATATGCTGCGGGCCTATGTTATTGATTTTAGGGGTAGCTGGGAGGATCATTTTCCTCTTGTGGATTTTGCTTATAACAACAACTACCATTCTAGCATTCAGATGACGCCTTATGAGGCTTTGTATGGGCGGAAGTGTAGGTCGCCGATTGGTTGGTTTGACGTGGGCGAGGTTCAGTTGGTTGGCCCAGACTTGGTTCAGCAGGCTGTGGATAATGTGGAGCTTATCCAGGAGAGACTGTTAGCAGCTCAGAGTCGGCAGAAGTCTTATGCGGATAATCGGCGTCGACATTTGGAGTTTCAGGTAGACGATTGGGTCTTCTTGAAGGTATCACCCATGAAGGGTGTGATGAGGTTCGGAAAGAAGGGAAAACTTAGCCCAAGGTACATTGGGCCTTACCAGATCATCCGTAGAGTAGGCAAGGTTGCCTATGAGTTGGATCTGCCATCGGATTTAGAGGCGCTACATCCGGTCTTCCACGTGTCTATGTTACGGAAGTGTATCGGAGACCCATCGAGAGTTTTGCCTGCTAGCGAGGTCCAGGTGACAGAGGGTTTATCGTATGAGGAGAGTCCTATAGCGATACTCAATCGCCAGATCAGGTGACTGCGGACCAAAGATGTGGCTTCCGTCAAAGTCTTGTGGCGGAATGATAATATGGAGGAGATGACTTGGGAAGCGGAGGAGGACATGTTGAGGAAGTATCCTCACTTATTCTCTACACCTTCAGGTAATTCATTTCCCTTACTTGTCAAGTTTTAATTGAAGTATTTTGTTTAGTGCTATTATATGGCCACGTGTGACATTATTGGTATGTAGGGGTTGTAAAAGGAGAATATGTCGCTATCTATAAGTTTGACTCCTAAAGAACATTCGGGGACGAATGTTTCTAAGGGGGGAAGAATGTTACACCCCGTAATTTCAGGGCATGTTTATAAGAACGTACGTAAGAACTCAAATGTTAAGATTTGAGACTAGTAAAAATTTATCAGAATTATGGAATTGCCGGAAAATGAAATATTGCGACGAGTGGGAGGGCAACACGTGTCACCCCCCCTTGGTTGATCATGGTCGAATGGACCAAGGGTTAAATGGTCATTTGACCATAATTAAGATGAGCAACTCTTGCTAAGGCTAGAGCTTGAGTTATTTGACTTAGTCAAAGGGCCACTTGGCTTGATCTTTAATGAATTGTATCTAAGCCACCCATTTATTTAAATATTGACCCTCCATAGTGTTATATATGTATACTAGTAGCAAGACAAGGCTCTTAACACTTAGAAAAATTTGAAGAACTCTTGTCTTGCTAGTTGAAGCTCTCGGGTTAGGGTTCCAAGATCAAGAGAAAAAATTTCGTTTGTTGTCCAATAATCTCCACACTTTAAACCAAGGTTCCTAAGGGTATTGTAAGGGTATCTCAATAGAAATATCCCGGAAAAGTGTCGTTTTCGTATTAGTCGCAAGGTGAAAACCTAGTCGCTTTCATAGGTTTAGATTGGAAGATTAAAGGAAAGTTTTTTGTGATCTTTTAAGGGCTTCAAGTGGCGAATTGGAGTGTCAATAAGAGGCTCTAAGTTGCTAGGGAGCGACTTCGGATCTTGAAGTTTGATTAAGGCTCGTTAAGGTAACAATCTTGTTCTCTTAAGTGTTATAAAAATACATATTGTTGTAGCCTTACATTTTAACTAGCATGAAGTATATGTATTAAAGATTGATAAGTGTTATGGATATTGGAAGCCTAAATCCGAAATGACATTATTAGCCATTTAAAATTGAAATACAAGTTGGTCGATAATTAGAATCATCGCATGTTACCTACTTGAAGATTGTAGTAGTTATAATCGATTGCGTCTTGATAACATGTTATAATAAACAACTTGGATTGAAAAGGAATTGGAAAAGACTTTGTATTGTTGTCCCTCAAATTGCCGAAATGACATTATATGTTGGACTAGTTTGATATCAATTGTGGGGCGGAATTTTACACGTCTTGTTAGGCGTGTAATCCCCTATTGTTAACTACATTGTTGAGCCTTAAATGTGGCGTGTTTGGTTATTGAATTCGGGCCTTGAAAAAGGTGGAAAAGTATGTAGAAACAAAGGAAGTCCTGTCCGATTTTTCGTAGAATTTAGTGACTTTGCACTTAGAATATTCTATGTTTGGAACTAGAAGCTAATAGACGTATTATGGTCATTATAGGTTGACATACTACGTACGGCATATCGGACTTAGCAAGTGGATTGAACCGAAGAGGTATGTGGAACTTTCCTATCTCTTGAGCATGAATAGTTGTAAATATATAGTACGGTAGACGTACGAGATTTTGACGAATCTAGTCCATTTGATATCCTTTGCTTATCTTAAGAATGTCCAAGTTGGTTGAGTTAGGGAATTAACTCACTTGTTTAAAAATATTAAGGATATCTTAGTTTCCACAAGTTAAGAGACTTAAAGTTTTTTTTTTTTTTGGGTAAATGCAAATATTATTACTAATAACGGAAAGAAAGGTGGCTACAATCAGTCATTGAGGGTTCTCAATCCTCAACGTAATATAAACAAGAAATGAAGAGGGGAGGGGTGGTCACTCAAAAGGTGCCATTACAAGAGGGGATTAAGTCATATAGAACTCTATAAGATGTTGTTTTAATCTTTGCAATGACCACCTCTGTCGGTATGCTTGTGCCTTCAAAGAGCAATGCATTTATTGTCTTCCAAATCTCATAGACCACTATGCAAAAGGCAAGCAAGATAGATTTGGCTCGGATGCCTGTCCCACGGTGGTCTTTCTTGATCCACTTAAGAGAGCTTTCAATAGTTGTCATTTCTCTTCTAATACCCAACCATTTCCTTATGCTCTTCCAAATCAAGCGGGTGTAGGGGCAAGTAAAGAATAGGTGCTCCCTTGTCTCATTAGCACGCTTGCAGAACCCGCAAGACTTATCCTCCAAGTTTAGATAGGAAAGAGTGTCTTTTGTAGCTAACCGCTTTCTGCAAGTGAGCCATAATGTGAAGGAGAACTTGGGAGGAATGAAGCCTTTCCAAATTTGTGACATCCAAAGCTTTTTATCTTGCGGAATGCGCAAGAAATCATACACGAGGCTAGAATCAAATTTTCCGTTGGTACAACACTTTTCCAAGCCGGCAATAGCGTCGCCTTGGCTACCAAAGATAGAAACAAATTTGTCGCGGATCCCACAAACTTTTTTGAATAAGGGGGAGTCCCTAGGACGTACCTCATAATCCCAAAATGATAGGCCTCTCAAATAGTAGCTATTGATCCATTGGACCCATAAGGAATCTGCTTCAGTGTGAGTTTGCCAAATGGTCCGGGATAGCAAGGCATGGTTCCATTCTTTGATGTTCATAAGTCCCAAACCTCCTTCGGATTGGGGCAAACAAATGACATCCCAAGCGACTCTTGGTGGTTTACCTCCCCATAAGAATTGAATGCATGCAGACCGTACCTTGTTGAGGACAAGCATGGGAATAGGAAGTGCCCAAACCAAAAGCTCTCAACCCTCGAATGACCGACCGATTAGTTCCACTACCCGCATAAGATAGTGAGTGATGCCCCCATTTCTGAATGTAATCCGATATTGCACTAGTGAATGGAGCAAACTAATCCACCGAGACTGAAATTGGGGACAAAGGGATCCCTGGCACCGCAGGAAAGCTACCAATGCCGAATCCCACTGACAAGATCAAGTCACGAATCAGATTACATGCACTCCCGCTATGTAGACGGAGGATTTAGATGGGTTAAGAGTTAACCCTGAGACAGCCTCCAACTCTTCAAGACACTCCATAAGAATCTCAACAAAAGATACATCTCCTTTGACAAAAAGCATGAGGTCATCCGCAAATGCAAGGTGAGTAATGCCCAATCTCTTACACTTTGGATAATAGGGGAAAGCTCTTGCCGCAGCCTTTAGTTTAAGCATCCTTGAAAGGTATTCTATACACAAGATAAAGAGCGAAGGGGACATAGGATCACCTTGTCTTAGGCCGCGCTTACCCTTGAAGTAACCATGTAGCTCCCCGTTGATTGAAAGAGAGAAAGAAGTTGAGCTGACACATTCCATAATCCATCTTACAAATCTGTCCGGAAATTTGAGACCTCTTAGCACCGACTCAAGGAAGCTCCAAGAGACCGTATCAAATGCCTTCCGAAGATCCACCATAAGCATACACCTTGGTGAGACTCTAGCTCTATTAAAACCTTTCACAAGCTCTTGTGCAACAAAGACATTGTCCATCATGTTTCTTCCTTTCACAAAGGCTCCTTGAGATTTGTCAACAAGAGTAGGAAGAACCATTGCCATTCTATTTGCTAAAATCTTTGTTATGATCTTGTAGACCACATTAGTCAATCCAATAGGCCTAAAATCATTTACCTTGGGATCCCGATCAGTCTTGGGCAGGAGGGTAATGATGGTATGATTCACCTGTTTCAAAAGAACTCCGGATGAGAAGAACTCTTGAACACTTCTTACCACATCTTGCCCCACATCTCTCCATCTATCCTTGAAGAAGGCAGCCAAAAAACCATCTGGGCCAGGAGCCTTGTCATTGCCTATATCGGAAAGAGCTTCCCAAATCTCCTTTGGGGAGATAAAATGCAAAAGATGTAATCCATCCTCTTCACTTAGCTTCGGGCTAGAGTTGAACACTTCAGGATCAAAGTTGGTAGTGGATCGGGATGTGCCTAAAAGGTCCTTGTAAAATTCCACAAGCAATTCTCTAACTTCCCTGGGAGATGTTGTGATAGTACCATTGGCCTTGACAAGGTAGTTGATTGAGTTCCTGACATTACTCCTCTTGATCAAGTTGTGGAAGTATTTGGAACATCTATCACTTCCAAGCAAGTGTTTCTGCCTCGATTTTTGCCTTATGAAGTGTCTCTCGGCTTCCAGTAAGGTGTTTGCTTTAGCTCTTGAGGACTTAACCTTGGCTTTTAGCTCATCATCAAAGGGATCTTCCATATGCGCATTGATAGCCTCCTTAAACTCAATGTTTGCCCCATTTGCTCTTTGTTCAATGCTTCCAAAATCACTTATGTTCAATACCCGCAATGGTTGCTTCAAGGCTTTCAATTTTGAGGCCAGAACGAATTGAGCAGTTCCCAATATGTCTTGTCTCCAGCATGAAGCCAATATGTTGTCGAAGGCAGGGTGATAGAGCCACATATTCATGAACTTGAAAGACCGTTTCCCAACATTATAGGATGCAATAACCGTAGCTATCACGGGACAGTGGTCCGAGACAGGTTCCATAGGCAAGTAATTGGCCGTGCATTCTAGGGTCAAATCACTCCAGTGTTGATTCTTCATCACTCTATCAAGCTTAGACCAAATCGAACCATTCGTCCAGTGTAGAAGGAAGGAGTGTCTTCTAGTCCATGAGCATTCCTGAATTCACCAAGATCCCTAAGTGCATAAGGAGTGAGAGGAGGACCCCCCGCCTTATCATGTGGGTAGCAATAAGTGTTGAAATCTCCCATAATCATCCAAGGCTTAACAATGCCAATGCCCAAGTGAGTAAGGTGATGCCAAAGCTTCCTTCTATCCGGGATGCTATAGAGCGGGTACACAAATGTGGCACGGAAGGACACTTGTGTTATATTACATCTTGCCTGGACATGGATATGCTGAGAATCTATTCCAAGCACTTCACAACAAACTCTGGAGGGATCCCAAAGTAAAAGCATTCTTCCGCCATCAATGAAATCTAAGTTTGAGCAAAGATTCCAAGCTTTGAATCTTTGAGTAGAAAAAGATTCCGTCCTTTCCCGAGAGAATTTAGTTTCTAATAGACAAACCATTGCCACATCATGTTGTTTTGTGAGCCTGCACACAAGAGTTTGCGTGGCTGCCCTATCCCTTTGTCCGCAAAGACCACGGACATTCCAACAAAGTACTTTCATTAGGAAACAAAGGAGGTTTTGTTAGCACCTCCGCGCTTTGCTGCCTTTGCCTTACCACTGCCTTTCACCGTGTTTTTCTTTGAGATTACTTCCTTCCATCCCTCTTCTTTGTTGTTGGAAGCCATAACATGTGTCTCATCCAAGCTATGTTCCCCGCGTTCAAAATTTATGCACCGTGATACAAGATTAGAATCCTCCGAAGAACTCTTGTAGGTTCCCCTATCCAATGAAGGTGGCGGGTTTATTGGCACTTCAGAATCAGTCTACATTGTCTCCTTTCTCATCCTATCATGTTGCTCATTGCCAGTATGTGGTAAAAGCCTTGATGACCCTACTTGAGGATCCCGCAAGCTTGATGATCCATGATGACCCAAAACCGGAGGAACCGCAACATGCGTAGCATTTCCCATACTTTCGGGAACAAGAGGTGGTGTGTGCTCACTGTCTTCAGTATCCATCAAGTTGTCATTAACTGCGGGATGTTGAGAGGGTGGTGGATAAGAGGTAGGAAGGTTGGTTCCACCCGCATGTTGGCATTCGACAAGTAGAACCTCCTCTTTGCTGTGGTACCACCGGATTGCGTTTATTAGAAGCTTCTTCGTTCGTGATCATCCTCGCCTTTCTACACTTCAAGTGATTGTGTCCAAAAGCCGCACAATGATAGCAAAAGTCCGGATAGTTTTCATAGTTCACCCTTTGAGTATACCTTCTATTGTCGGGCAGCCTGACAACAAATTCCTTTACCGGTTCTTTGCTAACATCAACGTCCACTAATACTCTTGCATAGTTCATTTTTGACCTTTCCTTAGTAAATTGGTCAGTGTATAGAGGTTTTCCTACACGTGAAGCAATATTGCTAAGGCCCGTTGCACTCCAAATAAAAAGGGGAATGTCAGGGAAGGTGACCCAAATTGGAATGTCCATGAATAAATCATCAGTTATTAGAACTCCCTTATCAATAGGCTTAAGCATCATAGTTTTCCCGTAGACCATATAAGGGCCACCGTGGAGTACATTTGTGCGCTCTTCCTCCGTCATGAATTTGAAGACAGTCCAGCCTTTGCCATATGGTATAATACGGCACTTCACTCCCCATCCCTTCACAATGGTATTCAATGCCTCTCTTCCCGGGAAAGGACCCGTAAAACAACCTATAAGGCAATATCCCCATGTTTCAATGAATGGAACTTCATCCTCAACTTCTATTTCAATTTCCTCTCCTTGTTGTTCACTGAATTGTAACTTCATACCCTTTGCTTCAAGCCTAGTACCCGCAAAGACTCCAACATAAGTCTTCTTAGGAGGTAGGGGACATTTGCCATGATTCTGGGGTATAGTATTATGTGTTGTACTAACAGGTGGAGTTTCATGTTGTTCTGGAGATGAATTTGTGGGTAAGTCATTAGAAGGTATTTTTGGAGGTATAGACAGAGGGGGATGGGTAGGTGGAAAAGAACTAGGGCCCGCAATAGGTGAGAGGATTCGCGTGCCATTAGGGAGGGTAGGGAATGTGTTATGGGTTTCAGTAAGAATAGATGGTAGGGAGGATAGAAGTGATGAGGTATTAGGAATTTCAGGAAGTAATGAAGAGGTATTGGATGAGAGAGGGGTGTTGTTATTGACTCTTCCCGTGCCCAAGGTAGAATTAAAGGCGAAGGGGTTGTTGCGGGTTCTGTGATGGGTTCCACTAAGCAAACTTGCTAAATAGGGAAGGATTCATTGTTGACACTTAAAGAATTCAGAGGTTGTTGTCCCATAAAGTTAGAAGACTCATTGATTCCCGTGGCATTTGATTCTGTCACATTGGCTCCCGCGTTATTAATGTTCATAGAGTACCTAGGTTCCTTGGAAATAGAAGTCACTTCATTTCTCACATTTGACCTTGGTCTTTGCATAACGTTAATATTCATTGACTCATGGACATCCGCCTCACACGTCTTGGTATTCTGCCCATTGTAATGACCCGTTATTGAAGAAGGCTCCTTGGTACCCGCAGCATTAAATTGCGACGCCTCGGCTCCCGCGACATTAATGTTAGACTCCTTAGAGATCTCTTCGTACCTACCAATTGACCTTGGTCTTTGCATAACGTTATTATTCATTATCCCATGGACTTCCGCCTCACACGTCTTGGCATTCTGATCAGTGTATTGTCCCGTTATTGAATAAGGCTCCTTGGTACCCGCAGCATTAAATTGTGACGCCTCGGCTCCCGCGACATTAATGTTAGACTCCTTGGGGATAGAGATCTCTTCGTTCCTACCAACTGATCTTGATTTTTGCATAATGGGAATATTCCTAGACTCATGGACTCCCGCCTGACCCGCCTTATCCTTCTGACCCATGCCCCGACCCGGAATAGGACGAGGCACTTCGTTTCCCGCGGCATTAAAGTGTGATACCTTGGCACCCGCGACAGCTGAAATAGGAGTTTCTTCAATGCTATCAATCGAAATTGATTCTTGCAAGACGGATTAGTCTTAGCCCCATGGACCCGCCCGACCCGCTACGAACTTCGACGCGCGCTTGACCGGTTTTGACCCGAGTATGCCATCACGCCTAGTTTCATCAATCGCAATACCGCCCGCATTTTTTCCTTTTCCGGCTAGCCTGAGTAAATTACCAGGTAGTGTGGGGGTACTAGTGATGCCATGGCTGACCTGTTCTTCCGCAATGTTCCCGTTGTCTTCTAGTTGGCCCGTGATAGGATCGACCACCCTAGTAACATAAGGGGTGTCAATGGCTATCGGTAAAATCCTTTGCTTGCCGGGAGTTTCAAGAGGGTTATTCCCCTGAGGCGTGTGGTCAGTGACATGGCCTCCAACAGTGGTCACTTCAGGTGGAGTAATAGTAGGGATTATTACTGGATTAGTTACTGATGGACCATATAGTTTTCCGCCTTCAAATTCACTAATATCCAAGCTTTCGGTTTCTATATTTCTGCCCCATTCATGAATCCTTTGTAGCATAGAATCATCTACTACATTCACGAGTTGGATACGCGTATCAGGCGTGACATGAACCAGCACTGATGGGTCTGAAATTGCCGGAATTAGATTTTCTTCAACAATGGTTGGACTACCTCCATTCTTTTTCTTTTTCATGGTTCTAGCCTTCGTCGAACTGCCTGAACCTCCTGAATCATTGCTGGAGCGTGTGTAACGTTTAGTCTTTTTCATGTTGTGAACATTAAGCTTCAAACCATGGGGAAACAATGGTAGATTTGGGGAGAAGGAAAACCGTAGGAGCAACTAAGGAAAACGTTGAGAGCGTTTTTCTTAGTGAGAGAAACTTCTCTCTAACTCCTTTGAAATACTTAAAGTATTTTGAAAGTATATGATACTTGTTTTGTTTGGAAAGTTTAAGTCTCTTGGTTATAAAGAAGAATGTAAGTATCTAAAGTATAAAGCTAGTATAACGGCTTTATGGGAAGTTGGTTATAATAGCTTTATGGAAAGTTAAAAGAGTGGGTTACTCTAAGTAATGTAAATAATGATAAACGAATTGAAATGAGGAAAGGCAAATTGATTTGAAGGCATCAATTGCATAAAGTTTTAAAGTAAAAAGTCACTTGATTTAGAAGTCTTTAAATGTAGTTCTAAAAGGTACTGTGACTTGTTTTGAAAAGTAGATATATCTTGATACTACGGTTATTAGTATCTTGAAGTTTTATATGAAAAAGAGTCATTTTAAAAGAATAGAAGTACGTAGTACTTTGGGTTAAATTCCTGTATTTTATAATGACATGTTAGTGCCTTAAGTAAACTAAAATGAGAGTGTATATGAACAAAGCTAATAAGAAGTTAGGGGATTTCTTAACCTGTTTGTGTTATGTATGATAAGCCGGTAGTGCTTATGTTATGAATGCTAAGCCGGTAGTGCTTATGTTATGTATGATAGCCGGTTGTGCTAGGGATATATATTGTTCATTACGGGGTAATTCCCCGGGTTTGTGGCATTTGCATATTCCGTGGATTTGCTACCCATGATGCGAGGAATACCTCATGCGAGTCCGTAGGGATTATGCAGGTGAAATAGTCCTATGCGGGGCGGACCAGTCCTATGTGAGGAGATTACCTCATGCGGGTCCACACGACCTATGCGGGCGGATACATTCTATGCGAGGAAGTTACCTCATGCGGGTACTTACGGCCTATGCGGGTGAAATAGTCTCAGGAGTAGGATTGCTTAATGATACTACGGGCGGGTGATCCTACTTTGATCATGAGCCTCCTATTTTTATGCTGTAAAGTATACACTTGTTTACTCTCATTGTTAGTAAGGCACAATGTACTGTAATTTGAGTATCATACATGTCTCCAGCTTTATTCTAGACTTATAATGTAAATTGTAGTATTTTTCCAGTTTTACATACTTGGTACATATCGTATCGACCCCTTTCCTGGGCTGCGTTACGCCGCAGTAGTGGTAGCGGTGGTGGATCCTTATTCTTAGGATCACTGATTAGGTGTCAGAAGCTCCATTTCTCCGGAGGCTTGTCTTTTGGTACAGTTTTCCCTAATGTTGTAGATTTATGTACATTCAGGGGTATGTCGGGGCCCTGTCCCGCCACAGTGGTTATTCTTAGAGATCTGTAGTCATATTTGTGGATTGGGTTTTAAGAACAGAGATGTACTGATTTATTTTTGGTTTTTGTATATTTTACGGAATGTAGTCTTATCGGCTAGCCTGTTGATATTTATTGTCTAAGTATGTATATGTATGGTGTATGTTCCGCTGCTATTCTCTGATGTATACCTGAGAGGGGTGCCCAGGTAGGGCACCAGTCGCGGGCCCGGGGTCGGGTCGTGACAAAAGTGGTATCAGAGCAGTTAGTCCTCGTAAAGTGTCTACAGACCGTGTCTAGTAGAGTCTTGATTATCGGTGTGTTGTGCACCACATCTATAATCAGGAGGTTGCAGGACATTTAGGATTGGTTTCCATTCTTCTCCCTCTGAGATCGTGCAGTAGAGCTGTCTTATTAGGTTGAATCCTCTATGACTTATTCTTATGTATCAGTTATGCCTCCACGGAAGACGACCAGGGCCCAGAAGGGCAAGGCTGCAACAGGAGCTGCTAGTGGTACGCAGAGGATTACGAGGACTCAGTCCCAGACTATGCCTGAGGTTGTGGGTGGATCGGCGAGTTCAGCCACGCCGACAGTATTAGAGGAGCCGAGAGCGGCCGTAGCTCCAGAGGTTCCGATACCTGAGCCTTCGCCCATAGCGGCGAGTATAGAGATTACGAGAGCGGTCGGGTTATTGACTAGCATAGTGGCGGCGACAGAGCGAGTAGCTAACCCAGAGCCGATGGTTATGGATTCCGGATTTTCTGGGTTGCCATCCACCCGAGTTCTATGGTTCGATAGCTGAGGAGGATCCTCAGGAGTTTATTCGGCAGTTACAACAGACTATGCAGGTGCTTAGGGCCTCAGAGACGGAGTCAGTCGTGCTAGCCTCTTACCGGTTACGTGATATTGCGTTGAACTGGTTTGAGTCATGGGAGCTGTCTAGAGGTGAGGGTGGTCTTCCTGCTATTTGGGATGAGTTCACAGAAGCCTTCATGGATCACTTTTTTCCTCCTGAGATGAGGAGAGCCCGCGTGGATAGATTCTTGATATTGAGACAAAATGGGAGGACTATCATAGAGTACAACCTGGAGTTTGACTCATTGGCCAGGTATGCGCTCACCATTGTGGCTGACATGTCAGACAGAGTTCATCGCTATGTGATGGGGCTAGACCGTCATATGATTAATGCATGCCTGGGAGTGGCCCTTCAGCCAGGTATGGATATTGCCAGGATGCAGGCTTATGCACATGGGATAGAGGACAGGGAGAGAGAGGATCATCCCGTGCCACCCAAGAGGCCAAGACAGCAGGTTCCAGTGGAAATTTTCGAGGCGACAAATTTCGCAGCAGACTAGGTCCACATTTCACCGCACGCAGTGCCCTTCTCGATTTCCGCGGGAGGTTTGATCACCGTTATTCGGGAGCGGTCGTGGCTCCGGACTTTGGGGTTTCAGGGAGGCCGAGACCGTAACCAATCGAGACCACCCGTATATCGGTGTGTTCGATGCGGTAGATCTCACCCGGGAGAGTGTCGTATTGCTTCGGGAGCTTGTTTCTCTTGTGGCCAGCAGGGCCATATGAAGAGGGATTGTCGACCGAGGCGCGGGGTGGTATGGTTCGTAAGCGGGGTTAGTTGGGTCTTCTTCTGTGTTTATGCGCCCCGGAGGGCAGGGTGTTCACGGACCGGTAGGCTGCAGCAGAGGTCGTGGTGGAGGTCCTAGTTCTAGCGGTCCACAGAACCGCATATAGCCGGCAGGATCAGGAGGCTTCCCCGGATGTCGTCACAGGTACATTATTGATTTCATGCTGTGACGTTTATGCTTTGATAGATCCAGGTTCCACCTTTTCCTATGTGTCCCCTCTTATTGTGGGTAGAATCGGGACATAGCCGGTGTTGATAGAGCCTTTTGAGGTAGCTACGCCAGTGGGTGATTCGGTGTTAGCTGAGCGGGTATACAAATGTTGCCCGATGTTTATTTACAGTCATCAGACCCTAGCAGACTTGATAGAGTTGGAGATGACATATTTTGACGTTATTATGGGTATGGACTGGTTGGCTTCTTGTTATGCCAATGTTGATTGTAGAAATAGGTTGGTCCGATTCCAGTTTCCGGGTGAGCCAGTGATCGAGTGGAAGGGCAACACAACGTCGCCGAGGGGTAGGTTTATTTCTTACCTCAAGGCTAGGAAGATGGTGCAGAAAGGGTACATCTATCATCCGTTCGTATTTGATACAGACCGAGGTGCGCTTCTTGATCGGCCCGGTGGTTAGAGAGTTTCAGATGTATTCTCAGACGATCTCCCGGGTATCCCTCTTGAGATGGAGATTGAGTTTTGTATCGATATGTTGCCAGACACTCGATCTATATCTATTCCGCCGTACAGGATGACAACTGCTGATTTGAGGGAGTTGAAGGACCAGCTGAAAGATTTGCTGGAAAAAGGCTTTATCAGGCCTAGTGTTTCTCCCTGGGGAGCGCCGGTGTTGTTTGTAAAGAAGAAGGATGGGACGCTGCGCATGTGTGTTGACTACAGGCAGCTGAATAAGGTAATCATCAAGAACAGATACCCCCTCCCCATGATTGATGATTTGTTTGACCAGTTGCAGGGTGCGAGGTGTTTCTCCAAGATAGACCTGTGGTCTGGTTATCATCAGGTGCGAGTTAGAGAGGCAGATATCCCAAGGACTGCATTCAGGACCCGGTATGGGCACTATGAGTTCAGGGTGATGTCTTTCGGTTTGACCAACGCTCCAGCGGTTTTTATTGATTTGATGAACCGGGTGTTCAAGCCATTTTTGGATACGTTTGTTATAGTATTCATTTATGACATCCTGGTTTATTCGCGTACAGAGCATGAGCATGCAGATCACTTGAGGACGGTACTCGGGGTCCTCAGTCGACAGTTGTTTGTCAAGTTCTCCAAGTGTGAGTTTTGGTTGGCCTCAGTGACATTCTTGGGGCACATTATTGGGGCTGATGGTGTTCAGGTTGATATGGCAAAGATTGAGGCGGTCAAGTCTTGGCCGAGACCTACTACTCCGACGGAGGTGCGTAGTTTCTTAGGGCTGACAGGTTATTATGGTAGGTTGGAGCGCTTTGTTCGATATCGCAGACCGCTGACTAGCCGACTCGTAAAACGGCTAATGCGACAGCTTGTGAGAAGGGCTTCCAGTTACTGAAGGAAAAGTTGATGACGGCTCCAGTTCTTACTCTTCCCGAGGGGTTAGAGGGCTACGTGATTTATTGTGATGCCTCGGGTATCGGGCTAGGGTGCATATTGATGCAGCACGGCAAGGTAATAGCCTATGCTTCCCGGCAGCTACGAAAGCATGAGAGGAATTACCCTACTCATGACTTAGAGTTGTTCCATTCAACTACATTTGTTCCTTTAATCCATAGCTTAAAAGAACGCAGCAACGAGGGACAACCCGCCCATACAGCCAGCGAGGAGGATGATACTACTCGCAAAGACCGTCTGGCGAAAATCCCGCAGGCGCGAAGTTGGCCGCAGTTATTCATGCCTTGAAGATTTGGAGACATTATTTATACGGGGTTCATGTGGATATTTATACAGACCACAAGAGCCTCCAGTACATCTTCAGGCAGAGGGAGCTGAACTTGCGACAGCGACGGTGGTTAAAGTTGTTGAAGGATTATGATTTTGATATCCTATACCATCCGGGAAAAGCCAACGTGGTTGCAGATGCTTTGAGTCGTAGATCGATGGGAGTGCTCGGAGGTGCGGCAGCAGGCGAGGACATGGTCCGTCAGATCCATCAGCTAGCGAGCCTTGGGGTTCGATTGGTCGATACCGATGATAGTGGGGTACGGGTTCGTGAGATTGCCGAGTCTTCCATCGTTGATGAGGTGAAGAGGAGACAGTATGAGGACCCAGTTATGATACGGTATCGAGATACGACTCTTCGTGGGGAGAAGATTCTATTTGAGGTAGCGCCTGATGGGGTGCTAAGATTTGAGGGCAGATTGTGTGTTCCCGATGTTGTAGGACTTCGTCAGCAGATTCTGCGGGAGGCACACAGTGCTCGTTACTCTATTCATCCGGGGTCGACTAAGATGTACCATGACCTCAGATGTATGTATTGGTGGGATGGTCTGAAGAGGGACGTAACAGGTCTTGTTGCTCAGTGTCCTAATTGTCAGCAGGTCAAAGTTGAGCACTAGAAGCCCGGTGGGCTATTGCAGACTATTGATATTCCGACATGGAAGTGGGAGGTTATCAACATGGATTTTGTTACAGGGTTACCTCGTACTCAGAGGAAGTGTGATTCCATCAGGGTTATTATCGACAGGCTGATTAAATCAGCCCACTTTCTTCCAGTCAGGACTACGTATTCGACTGAGGATTATGCTAGATTGTATATCATGGAGATTGTGAGACTGCACGGATTTCCTATATCGATTATATCAGACAGAGGAGCCCAGTTTACGGCTAACTTCTGGAGGTTATTCCAGAAGGGGTTAGGGACACATGTGAGTCTCGATTACGCTTCATCCTCGTGATCGACGGCAGCAGGCCGCACTATCCGCATACACTCGAGGATATCTTTGCGAGCCTATGTTATTGATTTCAGGGGTAGCTGGGAGGATCATTTTCCTCATGTGGAGTTTGCTTATAACAACAACTACCATTCTAGCATTCAGATGACGCCTTATGAGGCTTTGTATGGGCGGAAGTGTAGGTCGCCGATTGGTTGGTTCGACGTGGGCGAGGTTCAGTTGGTTTGCCCAGATTTGGTTCAGCAGGATGTGGATAAGGTGAAGCTTATCCAGGAGAGACTGTTAGCAGCTCAGAGTCGGCAGCAGTCTTATGCGGATAATCGACGTCGACATTTGGAGTTTCAGGTAGACGATTGGGTCTTCTTGAAGGTATCACCCATGAAGGGTGTGATGAGGTTCAGAAAGAAGGGAAAACTTAGCCCAAGGTACATTGGGCCTTACCAGATCATCCGTAGAGTAGGCAAGGTTGCCTATGAGTTGGATCTGCCATCAGATTTAGAGGCGGTACATCCGGTCTTCCACGTTTCTATGTTACGGAAGTGTATCGGAGACCCATCGAGAGTTTTCCCAGCTAGCGAGGTCCAGGTGACAGAGGGTTTATCGTATGAGGAGAGTCCTATAGCGATACTCAATCGCCAGATCAGGTTACTGCGGACCAAAGATGTGGCTTCCGTCAAAGTCTTGTGGCGGAATGATAATATGGAGAAGATGACTTGGGAAGCGGAGGAGGACATGTTGAGGAAGTATCCTCACTTATTCTCTACACCTTCAGGTAATTCATTTCCCTTACTTGTCAAGTTTTAATTGAAGTATTTTGTTTAGTGCTATTATGTGGCCACGTGTGACATTATTGGTATGTAGGGGTTTTAAAAGGAGAATATGTCGCTATCTATAAGTTTGACTCCGAAAGAACATTCGGGGACGAATGTTTCTAAGGGGGGAAGAATGTTACACCCTGTAATTTCAGGGCATGTTTATAAGAACGTACGTAAGAACACAAATGTTAAGATTTGGGACTAGTAAAAATTTATCAGAATTATGGAATTGTCGGAAAATGAAATATAGCGACGAGTGGGAGGGCAAAACGTGTCACCCCCCCCCCCCCCTTGGTTGGTCATGGTCGAATGGACCATGGGTTAAATGGTCATTTGACCATAATTAAGATGAGCAAGTCTTGCTAAGGCTAGAGCTTGAGTTATTTGACTTAGTCAAAGGGCCACTTGGCTTGATCTTTAATGAATTGTATCTAAGCCACCCATTTGTTTAAATCTTGACCCTCCATAGTGTTATATATGTATACTAGTAGCAAGACAAGGCTCTTAACACTTAGAAAAATTTGAAGAACTCTTGTCTTGCTAGTTGAAGCTCTCGGGTTAGGGTTCCAAGATCAAGAGAAAAAATTTCGTTTGTTGTCCAATAATCTCCACACTTTAAACCAAGGTTCCTAAGGGTATTGTAAGGGTGTCTCAATAGAAAGATCCCGGAAAAGTGTCGTTTTCGTATTAGTCGCAAGGTGAAAACCTAGTCGCTTTCATAGGTTTAGATTGGAAGATTAAAGGAAAGTTGTTTGTGATCTTCTAAGGGCTTTAAGTGGTGGATTGGAGTGTCTAGAAGAGGCTCTAAGTTTTTAGGGAGCGACTTCGGATCTTGAAGTTGGATTAAGGCTCGTTAAGGTAACAATATTGTTCTCTTAAGTGTTATAAGATTACATATTGTTGTAGCCTTACATTTTAACTTGCATGAAGTATATGTATTAAAGATTGATAAGTGTTATGGATATTGGAAGCCTAAATCTGAAATGACATTATTAGCCATTTGAAATTGAAATACAAGTTGGTCGATACTTAGAATCGTCGCATGTTACCTACTTGAATATTGTAGTAGTTATAATCGATTGCGGCTTGATAACATGTTATACTAAACAACTTTGATTGAAAATGAATTGGAAAAGACTTTGTATTGTTGTCCCTCAAATTACCGAAATGACATTGTATGTTGGATTAGTTTGATATCAATTGTGGGGCGGAATTTTACACGTCTTGTTAGGCGTGTAATCCCATATTGTTAACTACATTGTTGAGCCTTAAATGTGGCGTGTTTGGTTATTGAATTCGGGCCTTGAAAAAGGTGGAAAAGTATGTAGAAACAAAGGAAGTGCTGTCCGATTTTCCGTAGAATTTAGTGACTTTGAACTTAGAATATTCTACGTTTGAAACTAGAAGCTAATAGACGTATTATGGTCATTATAGGTTGACATACTACGTACGCCATATCGGACTTAGCAAGTGGATTGAACCGAAGAGGTATGTGGAACTTTCCTATCTCTTGAGCATGAATAGTTGTAAATATATAGTACGGTAGACGTACGAGATTTTGACGAATCTAGTCCAGTTGATATCCTTGGCTTATCTTAAGAATGTCCAAGTTGGTTGAGTTAGGGAATTAACTCACTTGTTTAAAAATATTAAGGATATCTTAGTTTCTACAAGTTAAGAGACATAAAGTATTTTGAAAGTATATGATACTTGTTTTGTTTGGAAAGTTTAAGTCTCTTGGTTATAAAGAAGAATGTAAGTATCTAAAGTATAAAGCTAGTATAACGGCTTTATGGGAAGTTGGTTATAATAGCTTTATGGAAAGTTAAAAGAGTGGTTTACTCTAAGTAAGGTAAATAATGATAAACGACTTGAAATGAGGAAAGGCAAATTGATTTGAAGGCATCAATTGCTTAAAGTTTTAAAGTAAAAAGTCACTTGATTTAGAAGTCTTTAAATGTAGTTCTAAAAGGTATTGTGACTTGTTTTGAAAAGTAGATATATCTTGATACTACGATTATTAGTATCTTGGAAGTTTTATATGAAAAAGAGTCATTTTAAAAGAATAGAAGTACGTAGTACTTTGGATTAAATTCCTGTATTTTATAATGACATGTTAGTGCCTTAAGTAAACTAAAATGAGAGTGTATATAAACAAAGCTAATAAGAAGTTAGGGGATTTCTTAACCTGCTTGTGTTATGTATGATAAGCCGATAGTTCTTATGTTATGTATGATAAGCCGGTAGTGCTTATGTTATGTATGATAGCCGGTTGTGCTAGGGATATATATTGTTCATTACGGGGTCATTCCCCGGGTTTGTGGCATTTGCATATTCTGTGGATTTGCTACCCATGATGCGAGGAATACCTCATGCGAGTCCGTAGGGCTTATGCAGGTGAAATAGTCCTATGCGGGGCGGACCAGTCCTATGCGAGGAGATTATCTCATGCGGGTCCACACGACCTATGTGGGCGGATACATTCTATGCGAGGAAGTTACCTCATGCAGGTCCTTATGGCCTATGCGGGTGAAATAGTCGCAGGAGTAGGATTGCTTCATGATACTACGGGCGGGTGACCCTACTTTGATCATGAGCCTCCTATTTTTCCAGTTTTACATACTTGGTACATATTGTGTACTGACCCCCTTTCCTCGGGGGGCTGCGTTCATGCCGCATGTAGGGGTAAGCAGGTGGTGGATCCTTATTCTTAGGATCACCGATCATGTGTCAGAAGCTCCATTTCTCCGGAGGCTTGTCTTTTGGTACGGTTTTCCCTGATGTTGTAGATTTATGTACATTCAGGGGTATGGCAGGGCCCTGTCCCGCCACAGTGGTTATTCTTAGAGGTCTGTAGTCATATTTGTGGATTGAGTTTTAAGAACAGAGATGTACTGATTTATTTTTTGTTTATGTATATTTTACGGAAAGTGGCCTTATCGGCTAGCCTGTTGATGTTTATTGTCTAAGTATTTATATGTATGGTGTATGTTCCGCTGCTATTCTCTGATGTATACCTGAGAGGGGTGCCCAGGTAGGGCACGATCGCGAGCATGGTCAGTCGTGACAAAAGTGGTATCAGAGCAGTTAGTCCTCGGAAAGTGTCTACAGACCGTGTCTAGTAGAGTCTTGATTATCGGTGTGTTGTGCACCACATCTATAATCAGGAGGCTTCAGGACATTTAGGATTGGTTTCCATTCTTCTCCCTCTGAGATCGTGCAGTAGAGATGTCTTATTAGGTTGAATCCTCTCTGACCTATTCTTATGTATCAGTTATGCCTCCACGGAAGATGACCAGGGCCCAGAAGGGCAAGGCAGCAGCAGGAGCTGCTAGTGGTACGCAGAGGATTACTAGGAACCAGGCCCAGACTATGCCTGAGGTTGTGGGCGGATCGGCGAGTTCAGTCACGCCGGCAGTATTAGAAAGGCGAGGCGGCGTAGCTCGAAGGTTCCGATACCTGAGCCTCCAGTTCTGCAGCCAGGAGAAGAGTATAGAGATTACGGAGATCAGATCAGGTTATTGACTAGCATAGTGGCGAGCGGCGCGGCAGCGGCGAGTAGATAACCCTAGAAGCGAGCGATTCTGATTCGGGATTTTCTGGGTTGCCATCCACCCGAGTTCTATGGTTCGAGAGGCGAGAGGATCCTCGTGAATTTATCGGCGATTCTGACGGTGTATCACGGTGCTTAGGGTCTCGGAGACAGAGTCAGTCGTGTTAGCCTCTTACCGGTTACGTGATATTGCGTTGAACTGGTTTGAGTCATGGGAGCTGTCTAGAGGTGAGGGTCCTCTTCAAGCTGTTTGGGATGAGTTCACAGAGGCCTTCCTAGATCACTTTTTGCCTCCTGAGATGAGGAGAGCCCGCGTGGATAGATTCTTGACATTGAGACAAAATGGGAGGACTATCATAGAGTACAACCTGGAGTTTGACTCATTGGCCAGGTATGCGCTCACCATTGTGGCTGACATGTCAGACAGAGTTCATCGCTATGTGATGGGGCTAGACCGTCATATGATTACTGCATGCCTGGGAGTGGCCCTTCAGCCAGGTATGGATATTGCCAGGATGCAGACTTATGCACAGGGGATAGAGGATAGGGAGAGAGAGGATCATCGGCCCAGGCCCAAGAGGGCGAGCGTGAGGTTCGAGGAAATTTTCGAGCGACGGCCTCGGCGGCGAACTAATCCACATTTCAGTACGCAGTTCCCTTCTCGGTTTTATGGCAGGAGGTTTGATCAGCCGGGTTATTCAGGAGCGGGTCGAGCTCGTGACTTGAGGTTTCGAGGCGAGGCCGTAACCGATCGAGACCGCCCGTATCTCGGTGTGTTCGATGCGGTAGATCTCACCCGGGAGAGTGCGTATTGCCGAGCTTGTTTCTCTTGTAGCCAGAGGCCATATGAAGAGGATTGTCAGACCGAGCGGCGGGGTGGTATAGTTCGGTAGCGGTCAGTTGTTGGGTATTCTTCTTCTGTGTTTATGCGCCCCGGAGGGCATGGCGTTCACGGACCGGCAGGCCACGGCAGAGGTCGTGGTGGAGGTCCTAGTTCTAGTGGTCCACAGAACCACATATATTCCTTATCCAGCCGACAGGATCATGAGGCTTCCCCGGATGTCGTCACAGGTACATTATTGATTTCATGTTGTGACGTTTATGCTTTGATAGATCCAGGTTCCACCTTGTCCTATGTGTCCCCTCTTATTGCGGGTAGAATCGGGATAGAGCCGGTGTCGATAGATCCTTTTGAGGTAGCTACGCCAGTGGGTGATTCGGTGTTAGCTGAGCGGGTATACAAAGGTTGCCCGGTGTTTATTTACAGTCGTCAGACCCTAGCAGACTTGATAGAGTTGGAGATGACAGATTTTGACGTCATTATGTGTCACGACCCGATCCCGGGCGTGGATGGTGCCTTACAGGCGCACTGGTAATCTGACATCAGAGAAAATCAGCGGAAATAAAAAACTTTAAACATGAAACAAGAGATAAAGTTTGAAACAGGCTAACCAAAACGGTCACCTTCCTGAATATATACATATATAACAACCTGAAGAGTTAAATCCTTTTACAAACCCTGCCCACAACAGTACTACAGACCTCTAAGAATGAAACCATAACTATGACGGGACAGGGCCCCGCCATACCACGAATGTACAAGTAACTACTTGACGGGGACTATACCAAAGATGAGCCTCGGAGAAACGGAGCTTCCCAAACGCTGAATCGTGGTCCTATGAGCGAGGATCCACAACGATGTACCTCTACTGCGGCATGAACGCAGCCGAAGGAGTCGATAACAGTACCAAGTATGTGGCTGAAAATCGTAATGAAATCACATTTCATCATTTTATAAAACCATTTTGCGATAAAGTGATTATGCCAAGTAAGGGCGCATATCCCGAATAATCACTCACACATAACTATGGGTCTCACGCCATAATATCACTCATGCGTGGAACTCATTCCTCACTGCAGTACATGATGTAAAACAACACCCGTATGTGAACACGAACACTAGATCACGCTGCGTCATTAAACCGTCGGGCAAGTAGAATCGCCCTATACCAGTTCCAAAAGCTAGTCATAAAACTTCACGGGCAAGGTACGGAAGCTAATTACCAGATCCAAAAGCTAGCCACGCAATTGGCCGAGGCAAGTACCAAAGCTAACGTACCCTAGCCAACCGTCTCAAGAGATATGACCGAGGCAAGTATCTCAAGCTATCTACCAGCAGCCTGCCGATACACCAGAAATGACCAGGACAAGTATCTAAAGTGTGCCTGTAACCACATGTACAAATCAAGCCCGTGATTGTTCGTCACCGCGGCAAGCTTCATGGATTAGCGGTCCATGGACAAATAACAAAACCCTCACAATGACCGCATGCCCCGGCATCTTACCTCGGAAAGAATGGCCATGAAACCATCCTACTGGACGCATGCCCGTGGAACATCCATCGCGTCAGCATGTCCAAAGGAATAACAAGATAATACTCAAAATGGACGCATACTCGTGGAAAATCCAACGCGTCAGTATGTCCAAACGAAATAACCAGATAATACTCAATAGTGGACGCATACTCGTGGAAAATCCAACGCGTCAGTATGTCCAACAATCAATCAGATAACCGGTCCTCCCCGAGAGACACGGTAGCACAGAATCACAACACTTGCACAACAAGGCTATCACAACAAGCATAGGCAAGTTTAATGTACTTTCATTTTATATCAACAATCCGAAATACTACATACTTTCATTCTTTCAAAAAGACCTCTTGTTACGTAAAAGCCACACGATACTAATACTCGTAGTATATAAAGAAAACACATTTTACTTTTAAAACCAAATTACTTCACCTTCGTAAAAATCTTTACAAGGCTTTTAAAATCAAGTACTCTATACTTTTTAAGCCAAGTGCTTTTCTTTTAGAACAACATCAAGTATACTCTTTTAAAACCCAACTAACTTACTCTTTTCAAAACAAGTAACCTATACTTAAATCAAGTTACTTCTCCTTTTCCGAAAACAAGTCGTTATAAGTCAAGTCTCTTATCTTTCAAGATCAAGTCTCTTAACTTTCAAAATCAAGTCGTTTATCTTTCAAAATCAAATCTTTCTTTTATCTTCATAAAGTCGTTATAACTAACTTCCCATAAAGCCATTATAACACTTTATGTTTTAAACAACAAAATTCATTTCACATACGTACGTCTACCGTACTATATAATTCACAACAATCATGCTCAAGAGTATAGGAAGAATCACATACCTTTTTAGCTTAAACCACAAGCCAAGTCAAGTATGCCGCGCGTAGAAAGTCCACCTATAATAACAACAATATATCTATCAATCTCTAGTTCTCATCGTAGCATATTCTAAGTAAACAGTTCCCTATTCTATGGAAAATTCGCAAGACCTCCCCGCTATCACATAAATCTCCTCCCTACCAGGCTGCTGCAGCCAACAATTCCCAGGGGATTACACGTCTAACCGGACATGTTCAAATCTGCTCCACAATAATACTACACAAGTCTACTGTAAATACAGTCCAATGTAAATACAGTTCAATCCTTTATAAAAATCCTTCCAATATATCTTATACTCAATTCTAAACTACTACAACATGTAATATTCAATTACAATAGGGGGACATAGATCATTACCTCGATAAGCCCAAAATTATCCAAGTTTATAAGTCGATCCTGAGCAACGTTTAGCTCCTAATCCTTACGCTCCAACCCGCTCCAAGCGACCCTTAGAAGTTTCTAAACAACTTCTCTAAACACTTCAACCAAGCTAGGAAGATTTTTCTAGGGTTTCGTTTTGCGACTATTGGAATAAAGTAGTATTTCCGGGCTCCTAGTATTGAAATAACTTTGGAATACTACTAGGGATATTAGGCTAAGGTATTTGGGATTATACTACAATACATGAAGTATTTCACTACACAAAGTGGGAGGGGGACGAGAACTACAAAGGAGGGAGTATTATTTTTGCCTTGAAAGCTCTTAAGTGTGGATGAAATTAGTCTTCAACTTAAGGGGGTATTTATAGAAGAATCAAGGGCCAAGATCAAGGTAAGTGTATGGTCAAGATTGGGCCATGTGTGTGTGGGTCCCACCACACCACATGGCCAACAAGGGCAGTGGCTTGCCACTTGTAAGGCCATTCGGCGAGGGACAGTGGCTAGACAACGTCCTCCAAATCGCCAAGGTGCCACTTGGGGTGACACGTGTCGCCCGACTAAATCAAAATATTTCGTCTTAGAAAATATCCAAAATACCGAAAATCTCAAAAACAAAGTGGGCCCCACAAAGCAGTAAATTTCTCCGTGGGCCCACGTGACCATTTCAGAAAATAAAATCTTATAATTCTAAAATAATCCAAGTCCAAATACCAAATCTGGGAATCAAATTCCCATTAACGAACCTTTTTCCTTCACAAAAATCGGAAACTTTTCCGTCGAAAAATCACATCTTTATTTCTTTCCAAAATTTACGCCGTATTCTCGCATGCGTCGTCCCACATACATACCACGGAACTACGGGTATAACATTCTTCCGCCATTAGAAACATTCGTCCTGAATGTTCCTTCTAAGTCTCCAAAACATAACTGCGCCGGTATAGTCTTCACTACTATACTTACCAAACCTGCCACCAATGGCCATAGTATAACATACATGCAACTCTCAATCCAAGCCAACGAGGAATCACCTCTAACGTGCATATAACAACACAAAAACCTCCACCCAAGGACCAAAGGATACTCGCCCGCATCTTCACTTCCCAAAAGAAAGGATCACTTAGTTCTCATAACACGTGTTCGACATTGCTTTTCGTCGTGCCGCTTCCGGACACCCGAACTCTACATAGTACACGTTTCACGCCCGATTCTTGCGATTTCCTCTAAGGCCATTCCGGCCTTCACGATCCGATTCTAGTCGAACGCGTCCACGAACTCATCGATGGTTACCTAAACTTGGGCCTAGCACCCTCGTGACCTACCACTGGCGGGACCACCGAACCGACCCGCTCCAGGCCGTGCGGGTTGAACCGCAACCTTGCCTCAACCCGACCCATTTATCACGCCAAACTCTTGTTCCCCGATCCGGAACAATCTTATCTATCAAGTCACGAAAACCTAGTGGGCTTCTTAGCTCAACTACCCTCTTATAATTCACACCACTCAGGGACTTATCACACAATTATACCCCACGTATACTATGCACTCAGACAAAGGTCAATCATAAACAAAATCTTTTACTCAAGACGGCCGCATCTAAGGCCTCCACGTATAATATTCTAAGGTTCACACCTTCCATGATCCCAAACTTACCTCTTCAACTAGTCATGTTCTCTAAGTTACACTTAACACAATGCTATCCGTATAGCACTTCACACGTACCGCGTAATAACATAACCAAGTCTCTTGGGGCTAAAGGTATCTCTGTAACTCTTGCCTTACTTCCTCTTTATTGCTCTAACCATAATTACGCCTGCAGTGCGCCTATATAAGGCGATGAACCAACCGATCCAGAAAGGTGAGTCTCTGTCTGTGCTACCTCTAGTCGGACAAACTCACCAAATGGCCTGTTGGCCGCATCTGAGTTGTCGGCGATGCGACACTCCCATGGCGCCTATCACAACGGCACACCGAGTGCGGGTGGCCTCTCACGCTAACCCCCTCTCAGAACCACTGAATCATGACTAACCGGTGGTGAGTCCTCTGCACTGTATCCCTCTCTTAGGACATCCTCGTCCCATGGCCCCGGCGACCACGGGTATAATAATCTCCCAAACTAGCACGACACCACGAGGATCATCCTCGGCTCTATCCATAGAACTCGCGACTGCGCAACTCAAGAAATCCGAAGTCTCGGACTATCGGATCTAGGGTGAACCATCGTGCTGCGGAACCACCGGCTCCGTCCATCCTCATTCCGGCCACCGGCCTTACTAGTGGCGGGCGACTCACGAACTCATATCCTCGGCTCCTAGTCGTGGGCGGAGGCTCGGTATCGTAACCTCGTAGAAAGCTGCTGCCGCTCTAAACTCTGCTTTGGGGCTAAGCGGCATCATAAAACTCGTCGTCAGTACTATCTCGGTAATGACCGGGCTGTGCCTCATGACCTACGTGTTCAACTCGTAGCTCCTCTGTTTGCCTTGCCCATCCAGGGCCCTAGTTGCCTTTCGCGAGGCATAAGCGGTACATACGAATACGTCAGGGAGTCCAACTTATAACACGGCTCTAAGGCACGATCTCGAGTGAGAAGAATGAAACCAATCCTAAATATCATGTATCCTCACGATTATAGATGTGGTGCACAACACACCGATAATCAAGACTCTACTAGACGCGGTTTGTAGACACTTTCCAGAGATTAAGCGCTCACGATACCACTTTTGTCACGACCGATCCGGGCGTGGTCGTGCCTACCGGGCACCCTAGTGATACAACATCAGAGAAAATCAGCGGAAATAAAAAACTTTAAACATGAAACAAGAGATAAAGTTTGAAACAGGCTAACCAAGCGGTCACGCCACGAATATATACATATATAACAACCTGAAGAGTTAAATCCTTTTACAAACCCTGCCCACAACAGTACTACAGACCTCTAAGAATGAAACCATAACTATGACGGGACAGGGCCCCGCCATACCCCTGAATGTACAAGTAACTACACTGACAGGGGACTATACCAAAGATGAGCCTCCGGAGAAACGGAGCTTCCCAAGCAATGAGCGTGGTCACATGGCGAGGATCCACAACGATGTACCTCTACTGCGGCATGAATGCGGCCCGAAGGAGGTCGATCTGGCAACAGTACCAAGTATGTGGCTGAAAATGCGTAATGAAATCACATTTCATCATTTTATAAAACCATTTTGCGATAAATGTGATTATGCCAAGTAAGGGGACACATATCCCGAATAATCACTCGCACATAACTATGGGTCTCACGCCCGTAATATCACTCATGCGTGGAACTCATTCCTCACTGGCGATACATGATGTAAAACAACACCCGTATGTGAACACGAACACTAGATCTACTGCGTCATTAAACCGTCGGGCGAGTAGAATCGCCTATACCGATTCAAAATCTAGTCATAAAACTTCACGAGCAAGGTGCGGAAGCTAATTACGGATCTAAAAGCTAGCCACGATGCCGAGGCAAGTACCAAAGATAACGTACCCTAGCCAACTGTCTCACGAGATATGACCGAGGCAAGTATCTCAAGCTATCTACCAGCAGCCTGCCGATACACGAGAAATGACCAGGACAAGTATCCAAAGTGTGCCTGTAACCACATGTACAAATCAAGCCCGTGATTGTTCATCACCGCGGCAAGCTTCATGGATTAGCGGTCCATGGACTAATAACAAAACCCTCACATGACCGCGTGCCGGCATCTTACCTCGGAAAGCATGGCCATGAAACCATCCTGCGGGCGCGTGCGTGGAACATCCATCGCGTCGGCGTGTCGAAGGAATAACAAGATAATACTCAAAGTGGACGATACTCGTGGAAAATCCAGCGCGTCGGTATGTCCAAAAGAAATAACGGATAATACTCGATAGTGGACGATACTGCGTGGAAAATCCAGCGTCGGTATGTCGACAATCAATCGGATAACCGGTCCTCCCAGAGAACGCGGTAGCGAGAATCACAACACTTGCACAACAAGGCTATCACAACAAGCATAGGCAATTTTAATGTACTTTCATTTTATATCAACAATCCGAAATACTGCATACTTTCATTCTTTCAAAAAGACCTCTTGTTACGTAAAAGCCACACGATACTAATACTCGTAGTATATAAAGAAAACACATTTTACTTTTAAAACCAAATTACTTCACCTTCGTAAAAATCTTTACAAGACTTTTAAAATCAAGTACTCTATACTTTTTAAACCAAGTGCTTTTCTTTTAGAACAACATCAAGTATACTCTTTTAAAACCCAACTAACTTACTCTTTTCAAAACAAGTAACCTATACTTAAATCAAGTTACTTCTCCTTTTTCCGAAAACAAGTCGTTATAAGTCAAGTCTCTTATCTTTCAAGATCAAGTCTCTTAACTTTCAAAATCAAGTCGTTTATCTTTCAAAATCAAATCTTTCTTTTATCTTCATAAAGTCGTTATAACTAACTTCCCATAAAGCCATTATAACACTTTATGTTTTAAACAACAAAATTCATTTCACATACGTACGTCTACCGTACTATATAGTTCACAACAATTATGCTCAAGAGTATAGGAAGAGTCACATACCTTTTTAGCTTAAACCACAAGCCAAGTCAAGTATGTCGCGCGTAGAAAGTCCACCTATAATAACCACAATATATCTATCAATCTCTAGTTCTCATCGTAGCATATTCTAAGTAAACAGTTCCCTATTCTACGGAAAATTCGGCAGCACCTCCCCCCCCCCGCTATCACATAAATCTCCTCCCCTACCAAGGCCTGCTACCAGGCCAACAATTCCCAGGGGATTACACGTCTAACCGGACATGTTCAAATCTGCTCCACAATAATACTACACAAGTCTACTGTAAATACAGTTCAATGTAAATACAGTTCAATCCTTTATAAACATCCTTCCAATATATCCTATACTCAATTCTAAACTACTACAACATGTAATATCCAATTACAATAGGGGGACATAGATCATTACATCGATAAGCCCAAAATTATCCAAGTTTATAAGTCGATCTTGAGCAACGTTTAGCTCCAAATCCTTACGCTCCAACCCGCTCCAAGCGACCCTTAGAATTTTCTAAACAACTTATCTAAACACTTCAACCAAGCTAGGAAGATTTTTCTAGGGTTTCGTTTTGCGACTATTGGAATAAAGTAGTATTTTCGGGCTCCTAGTATTGAAATAACTTTGGAATACTACTAGGGATACTAGGCTAAGGTATTTGGGATTATACTACAATACATGAAGTATTTCACTACACAAAGTGGGAGGGGGACGAGAACTACAAAGGAGGGAGTATTATTTTTACCTTGAAAGCTCTTAAGTGTGGATGAAATTAGTCTTCAACTTAAGGGGGTATTTATAGAAGAATCAAGGGCCAAGATCAAGGTAAGTGTATGGTCAAGATTGGGCCATGTGTGTGTGGGTCCCACCACACCACATGGCCAACGAAAACAAGGGCCAAGTGGCTTGCCACTTGTAAGGCCATTCGGCGAGGGACAGTGGCTAGACAACGTCCTCCAAATCGACCAGGTGCCACATGGGGTGACACGTGTCGCCCCGACTAAATCCAAAATATTTCGTCTTCCGAAAATATCCAAAATACCGAAAATCTCAAAAATAAAGCGAGCCCCACAAAACCGTAAATTTCTCCCGTGGGCCCCACGTGACCATTTCCGAAAATAAAATCTTATAATTCTAAAATAATCCAAGAAGTCCAAATACCAAATCTGGGAATCAAATTCCCATTAACGAACCTTTTTCCTTCACAAAAATCGGAAACTTTTCCGTCGAAAAATCACATCTTTATTTCTTTCCAAAATTTCAGTTGTATTCTCGTACGTACGTCCCCACATACATACCCTGGAACTATGGGGTATAACATTATGGGTATGGACTGGTTGGCTTCTTGTTATGCCAACGTTGATTGTAGAAATAGGTTGGTCTGATTCCAGTTTCCGGGTGAGCCAGTGATCGAGTGGAAGGGCAACACAGCGTCGCCGAGGGGTAGGTTTATTTCTTACCTCAAGGCTAGGAAGATGGTGCAGAAAGGGTACATCTATCATCTGGTTCGGGTATTCGTCTGAGTGAGGTGTCGATTCTTGATCGATTCCGGTGGTTAGAGAGTTTTCAGATGTATTCCCAGACAATCTCCCGGGTATCCCTCCTGAGAGAGAGATTGAGTTTTGTATCGATATGTTGCCAGACACTCGACCTATATATATTTCGCCGTACAGGATGACACCTGCTGATTTGAGGGAGTTGAAGGACCAGCTGAAAGATTTGCTAGAAAAAGGCTTTATCTGGCCTAGTGTTTCTCCTTGGGGAGCGCCGGTGTTGTTTGTAAAGAAGAAGGATGGGACGCTGCGCATATGTGTTGACTACAGGCAGCTGAATAAGGTAACCATCAAGAACAGATACCTCCTCCCCAGGATTGATGATTTGTTTGACCAGGTGCTGGGTGCGAGGTGTTTTTCCAAGATAGACCTGCAGTCTGGTTATCATCAGGTGCGAGTTAGAGAGTCAGATATCCCAAATACTGCATTCAGGACCCGGTATGGGCACATTGAGTTCAGGGTGATGTCTTTCTGTTTGACCAACGCTCAAGCGGTATTTATGGATTTGATGAACCGGGTGTTCAAGCCATTTTTGGATACGTTTGTTATAGTATTCATTGATGACATTGTGGTTTATTCGCGTACAGAGCATGATCATGCAGATCACTTGAGGACGGTACTCGGGGTCCTCTGGAGCCGACAGTTGTTTGCCAAGTTCTCCAAGTGTGTGTTTTGGTTGGCCTCAGTGGCATTCTTGGGGCACATTATTGGGGCTGATGGTGTTCCGGTTGATACGACAACGATTGAGGCGGTCAAGTCTTGGCCGAGACCTACTACTCCGACGGAGGTGCGCAGTTTCTTAGGGCAGGCAGGTTATTATCGTAGGTTTGTGGAGTAGTTTTCTTCGATATCAGCACCGTTGACTAGGTTGACTCAGAAAGCAGCTAAGTTCCTGTGGGCAGAAGCTTGTGAGAAGGGCTTCCAGTTACTGAAGGAAAAGTTGACGACGACTCCAGTTCTTACTCTTCCCGAGGGGATAGAGGGCTACGTGATTTATTGTGATGCCTCGGGTATCGGGCTAGGGTGCGTATTGATGTAGCACGGCAAGGTAATAGCCTATGCTTCCCGGCAGCTACGGAAGCATGAGAGAAATTACCCTACTCACGACTTAGAGTTGGCTGCAGTTATTCATGCCTTGAAGATTTGGAGACATTATTTATACGGGGTTCATGTGGATATTTATACAGACCACAAGAGCTTCCAGTACATCTTCAGGCAGAGGGAGCTGAACTTGCGACAACGACGGTGGTTAGAGTTGTTGAAGGATTATGATGTTGATATCCTATACCATCCGGGAAAAGCCAACGTGGTTACAGATGCTTTGAGTCGTAGATCGATGGGGAGTGCAGCCAGAGTGCGCATGCAGACGAACATGGTCGTCGGATCCATCATTAGCGAGCCTTGGGGTTCGATTGGTCGATACCGATGATAGTGAAGTGCGGGTTCATGAGATTGCGAGTCTTCCATCATTGATGAGGTGAAGAAGCGGCGATATGAGGACCCGATTATAATCTGGTATCGAGATACGGCTCTTCGAGGAGAAAAGTCTATTTGGTAGAGCACGATGGGGTGCTAAGATTTGAGAGGCGGTGTGTGTTCCGATGTTGCAGGACTTCGTCAGCAGATTCTGGGGGAGGCACACAGTGCTCGTTACTCTTTTCATCCGGGGTCGACTAAGATGTACCATGACCTCAGATGTATGTATTGGTGGGATAGCCTAAGAGGACGTGGCGAGGTTTTGTTGCTCGATGTCTAATTGTCGTAGTCGAGTTGAGCACCAGAAGCCCGGTGGGCTATTGCGGTCTATTGATATTCCGACATGGAAGTGGGAGGTGATCAACATGGATTTTGTTACAGGGTTACCTCATACTCAGAGAAAGTGTGATTCCATCTGGGTTATTGTCGACAAGCTGACTAAATCAGCCCACTTTCTTCCAGTCAGGACTACGTATTCGGCTGAGGATTATGCTAGATTGTATATCAGGGAGATTGTGAGACTGCACGGAGTTTCTATATCTATTATATCGCATGCAGGAGCCCGGATTTCGCTAACTTCTGGAGGTCGTTCCAGAAGGGGTTAGGGACACAGGTGAGTCTCAGTACTGCGTTTCATCCTCAGACCGACGGGAATGAAGAACGTACTATCCAGACACTTGAGGATATGCTGCGTGCATGTGTTATTGATTTCAGGGGTAGCTGGGAGGATCATTTTCCTCTTGTGGAGTTTGCTTATAACAACATCTACCATTCTAGCATTCAGATGGCGCCCTATGAGGCTTTGTATGGGCGGAAGTGTAGGTCGCCGATTGGTTGGTTCGACGTGGGCGAGGTTCAGTTGGTTGGCCCAGACTTGGTTCAGCAGGCTGTGGATAAGGTGAAGCTTATCCAGGAGAGACTGTTAGCAACTCAGAGTCGGCAGAAGTCTTATGCAGATAATCGGCGTCGACATTTGGAGTTTCAGGTAGACGATTGAGTCTTCTTGAAGGTATCACCCATGAAGGGTGTGATGAGGTTCAGAAAGAAGGGAAAACTTAGCTCAAGGTACATTGGGCCTTACCAGATCATCTGTAGAGTAGGCAATGTTGCCTATGAGTTGGATCTGCCATCGGTTTTACTGGCGGTACATCCTGTCTTCCACGTTTCTATGTTACGGAAGTGTATCGGAGACCCATCGAGAGTTTTCCCAGCTAGCGAGGTCCAGGTGACAGAGGGTTTATCGTATGAGGAGAGTCCCATAGCGATACTCAATCGCGTGTCGGCATCGCGACCAAAGATGTGGCTTCCGTCAAAGTCTTGTGGCGGAATGATAATAGGGAGGAGATGACTTGGGAAGTGGAGGAGGACATGTTGAGGAAGTATCCTCACTTATTCTCTACACCTTCAGGTAATTCATTTCCCTTACTTGTCAAGTTTTAATTGAAGTATTTTGTTTAGTGCTATTATGTGGCCACGTGTGGCATTATTGGTATGTAGGGGTTGTAAAAGGAGAATATGTCGCTATCTATAAGTTTGACTCCGAAAGAACATTCGGGGATGAATGTTTCTAAGGGGGGAAGAATGTTACACCCCGTAATTCCATGGCATGTTTATAAGAACGTACGTAAGAACTCAAATGTTAAGATTTGATACTTGTAAAAATTTATCGGAATTATGGAATTGTCGGAAAACGAAATATTGCGACGAGTGGGAGGGCGACACGTGTCACCCCCCCTTGGTTGGTCATGGTCGAATGGACCATGGGTTAAATGGTCATTTGACCATAATTAAGATGAGCAAGTCTTGCTAAGGCTAGAGCTTGAGTTATTTGACTTTGTCAAAGGGCCACTTGGCTTGATCTTTAATGAATTGTATCTATGCCACCCATTTGTTTAAATCTTGACCTTTCATAGTGTTATATATGTATACTAGTATCAAGACAAAGCTCTTAACACTTATAAAAATTTGAAGAACTCTTGTCTTGCTAGTTGAAGCTCTCGGGTTAGGGTTCCAAGATGAAGAGAAAAAAATTAGTTTGTTGTCCAATAATCTCCACACTTTAAACCAAGGTTCCTAAGGGTATTGTAAGGGTATCTCAATAGAAAGATCCCTGAAAAGTGTCGTTTTCGTATTAGTCGCAAGGTGAAAACCTAGTCGCTTTCATAGGTTTAGATTGGAAGATTAAAGGAAAGTTGTTTGTGATCTTCTAAGGGCTTCAAGTGGCGGATTGGATTGTCAAGAAGAGGCTCTAAGTTGCTAGGGAGCGACTTCGGATCTTGAAGTTGGATTAAGGCTCGTTAAGGTAACAATCTTGTTCTCTTAAGTGTTATAAGATTACATATTGTTGTAGCCTTACATTTTAACTAGCATGAAGTATATGTATTAAAGATTGATAAGTGTTATGGATATTGGAAGCCTAAATCCGAAATGACATTATTAGCCATTTGAAATTGAAATACAAGTTGGTCGATAATTAGAATCGTCGCATGTTACCTACTTGAATATTGTAGTAGTTATAATCGATTGCGGCTTGATAACATGTTATACTAAACAACTTGGATTGAAAATGAATTGGAAAAGACTTTGTATTGTTGTCCCTCAAATTGCCGAAATGACATTGTATGTTGGACTAGTTTGATATCAATTGTGGGGCAGAATTTTACACGTCTTGTTAGGCGTGTAATCCCATATTGTTAACTACATTGTTGAGCCTTAAATGTGGCGTGTTTGGTTATTGAATTCGGGCCTTGAAAAAGGTGGAAAAGTATGTAGAAACAAAGGAAGTGATGTCCGATTTTTCGTATAATTTAGTGACTTTGCACTTAGAATATTCTACGTTTGGAACTAGAAGCTAATAGACATATTATGGTCATTATAGGTTGACATACTACGTACGACATATCGAACTTAGCAAGTGGATTGAACCGAAGAGGTATGTGGAACTTTCCTATCTCTTGAGCATGAATAGTTGTAAATATATAGTACGGTAGACGTACGAGATTTTGACGAATCTAGTCCATTTGATATCCTTGGCTTATCTTAAGAATGTCCAAGTTGGTTGAGTTAGGGAATTAACTCACTTGTTTAAAAATATTAAGGATATCTTAGTTTCTACAAGTTAAGAGACTTAAAGTATTTTGAAAGTATATGATACTTGTTTTGTTTGGAAAGTTTAAGTCTCTTAGTTATAAAGAAGAATGTAAGTATCTAAAGTATAAAGCTAGTTTAACGGCTTTATGGGAAGTTGGTTATAATAGCTTTATGGAAAGTTAAAAGAGTGGTTTACTCTAAGTAAGGTAAATAATGATAAACGACTTGAAATGAGGAAAGGCAAATTGATTTGAAGGCATCAATTGCTTAAAACTTTAAAGTAAAAAGTCACTTGATTTAGAAGTCTTTAAATGTAGTTCTAAAAGGTATTGTGACTTGTTTTGAAAAGTAGATATATCTTGATACTACAGTTATTAGTATCTTGGAAGTTTTATATGAAAAAGAGTCATTTTAAAAGAATAGAAATACGTAGTACTTTGGGTTAAATTCCTGGATTTTATAATGACATGTTAGTGCCTTAAGTAAACTAAAATGAGAGTGTATATGAACAAAGCTAATAAGAAGTTAGGGGATTTCTTAACCTGCTTGTGTTATGTATGATAAGCCGGTAGTGCTTATGTTATGTATGATAAGCCGGTAGTGCTTATGTTATGTATGATAGCCGGTTGTGCTAGGGATATATATTGTTCATTACGGGGTCATTCCCCGGGTTTGTGGCATTTGCATATTCCGTGGATTTGCTACCCATGATGCGAGGAATACCTCATGCGAGTCCGTAGGGCTTATGCAGGTGAAATAGTCCTATGCGGGGCGGACCAGTCCTATGCGAGGAGATTACCTCATGCGGGTCCACACGACCTATGCGAGCGGATACATTCTATGCGAGGAAGTTACCTCTGCGGGTCCTTACGGCCTATGCGGGTGAAATAGTCTCAGGAGTAGGATTGCTTAATGATACTACGGGCGGGTGACCCTACTTTGATCATGAGCCTCCTATTTTTATGCAGTAAAGTATACACTTGTTTACTCTCATTGTTAGTAAGGCACAATGTACTGTAATTTGAGTATCATACATGTCTCCAGCTTTATTCTAGACTTATGATGTAAATTGCAGTATTTTTCCAGTTTTACATTCTTGGTACATATTGTGTACTGACCCCCTTTCCTCGGGGGGGCTGCGTTCATGCCGCAGGTAGGGGTAAGCAGGTGGTGGATCCTCATTCTTAGGATCACTGATCAGGTGTCAGAAGCTCTATTTCTCCGGAGGCTTGTCATTTGTTACGGTTTTCCCTGATGTTGTAGATTTATGTACATTCAGGGGTATGGCGGGGCCCTGTCCCGCCACTGTGGTTATTCTTAGAGGTCTGTAGTCATATTTGTGGATTAGGTTTTAAGAACAGAGATGTACTGATTTATTTTTGGTTTATGTATATTTTACGGAAGGTGGCCTTATCGGCTAGCATGTTGATGTTTATTGTCTAAGTATTTATATGTATGGTGTATGTTCCACTGCTATTCTCTGATGTATACCTAAGAGGGGTGCCCAGGTAGGGCACCAGTCGCGGGCCCGAGGTCGGGCCGTGACACAGATCTTGGGAGAAAGTGCACCAGTTGCATTTCCTCCCATTCAGGAAAGACATGAAAATGATATTCCTGAAAGCTCTAATGTTGATGGATCGACCAGCGCACAAGAACCTACTCACGGTAACATATCTCAGAATCGAATCGCAAGACAATCAACTCCACAGGTCCACTAGATCTCATCGTCCTCCGGAAAGACTAAATCTGCTTGTGGAAAAACAAAATGAGCTAGATATTCCAGATGATGACGAGCCTAGAACCTACAGCGAAGCAATGCTAGACATTGATTCGAAGAGATGGCAAGAAGCCATGAAATTCAAAATGGAATCTATGTATATCAATCAAGTGTGGAACTTGGTTGATTTGTCGAATGAGGTTAAACCCATAGGATGCAAATGGGTCTTCAAGAAGAAGATTGATGAATATGGAAAGGTTCAGACTTATAAAGCTAGATTAGTGGCTAAAGGTTTTACTCAGCGTCCTGGTGTGGATTATGATGAAACCTTTTCACCGGTAGCTAAGATAAAGTCAATTCGGATTTTGCTTGCAATAGCTGCACATTATGATTATGACATTTGGCAGATGGACGTCAAAACTGCATTCCTCAATGGTAATCTAATTGAGGAAATGTATATGAAACAACCTGAGGGTTTTTCATGTGAGTCCAGACCAAATGTTGTGTGCATACTACAGAAGTCCATTTATGGACTTAAGCAAGCCTCTAGGAGTTGGAACATTTGCTTTGACAATGCTATCAAATCTTTTGATTTTGTCAGAAGCAAAGAGAATCCTTGTGTTTATTTCAAACGCAAAGATGAGGGTATTGTCTTCATTATTATATATGTTGATGGCATATTGATAATGGGAGATAATAGGACCCTCATGCAGTCAGTTAAGGATTGGTTGTCCAAGACCTTCATGATGAAGGATTTAGGTGAAGGCTGCTACATTCTGAGAATTAAGATCTATAGAGATAGACCTAATAGATTGTTGGGGTTGTCACAGTCAGTCTACATAGACAAAGTACTTAGACGTTTTTCAATGGAGAATTCCAAGAAAGGCAGTCTTCCGATGGGTCAAGGCATCAACTTATCAAAGAAGGGCTGCCCTTCCAATGCTATTGAACTTGAGCACATGAAAATGATCCCGTATTCTTTGGCTATAGGATCAATCATGTATGTTATGACTTGTACTAGGTCAGATATGACATTTGCACTTAGTATGACTTGCAAGTTCCAGCAGAATCCTGGCGAGGAACACTGAAAAGCAGTCAAGAGTATTCTCAAGTACCTCAGGCGTACTAAAAATTACTTCTTAGTCTATGGTGGAGTTGATGAGCTGGTTGCCACTGGGTATACCGATGCTAGCTTCCAGACATATGTTGATGATTTCAAATCTCAGTCTGGTTACACTTTCATTTTCAACAGAGGAGCAATGAGCTGGAAGAGTTCCAAATAGGCTACTACTGCAGACTCGACTACTGAAGCGAAGTACATTGCTGGATCGGAAGATGCTAAAGAAGATGTCGCGATTTCTGAGTTCCTAAAGAAACTAGGGGTTTTTCCGAGTTCTAGTTGTCCAATAACCATTTATTGTGACAACACTGGTGCCATTGCACAGGCAAAGGAACCAAGATCAACAAATAAAAACAAGCATGTACCAAAGAAGTACCACATCCTGAGAGAGATGGTGAAAGCTGAAGATATCAAGATAGATTATATTCCCATAGATAATAATCTAGCAGACCCGTTTACTAAACCATTAAGCTTGGTGAAGTATAATGGTCATTTTGAGAACATGAGTATTAGATAAGTTGGTGATTGGCTCTAGGCCAAGTGGGAGATTGAAAGTATATGTATTTCCTAGAGACAATCTATATTAGGAAACAATGTACTTTATACACATTCGTATTTATATTAATGATGATTAATATTATGGCAATTTGCATTTGTTGAATTATTAGTTGATTGTTTATAATTTTCTATAATGCATCCCTAGAGGTTACGTGTTTATTAATGATGTGAGAATTAATGTTATAACGTAACTGTTAGGCGTATTTTGTATACGCCTTTTGAGTCATTTTTAGTTGATATTTTACTCGTTTTGTTGTGTTTAATATAGTAGTAGGTTTGTTTTTCTTTCTTTTGAATCACAGCGGTGCAAAAAGGCAAAAAGGAACGAGAAATGGGCAGAAAAGGTTCTCCCGAGGTGAAACGGACGAAACTTGGCAATTCAGAGCGAAAGAAGGCAGCACCGCGGTGCCACTATGCAGAACCGCGGTGCCATATTTACCGAGGAGCCACAGGACTTTCAGCACCGCGGTGCCATCAGGCAGTACCGCAGTGCCATTTGTGCTGAGAAGCTGCAGGAGTTTCGGCACCGCGGTGCCGGTATGCAGGACCGTGGTGCCGATGCGGGAAATTTCAGTTCCGAAGGCAAATTGGCTAAGGGAGGATTGGTCCATAGGGCACAAAAATTATAGAATATTAAGCCCTAGGGATTAATTCTATAGAAGGAGGTTGGTCATTCCACAAGACAACACAACAAAGACGGGTTTGGAGCTACAATTGGAGACTTTATTCTACGTAATTTTATTTCTTTCGTTTTTAATTCAGTTTATGTATGGATATTGTGTTAGTTCTTAGCGTGACTATGGCTAGGAGCTAAACACTCTATTAGAGCTTTCCTTATGAATCGCTTGAAATTTTTACTCATGAATTAATGCAGTAGTTTGATTTCTTCTTCACTTGATTAAGATTTAGTCAATATTTGGTATGAATGTTTGATAATTAATTGATCACTAATTATCATAACCAATATGATTTCGAATCAAAAACCGAGAGAAGAGATTTAGATATGTTGTAATTGACTAGACATAGGTTAAAATCGCGGACGAAATTACCCCGATACTTGTGTTGCATTATAGGTTACTGTTCTTAATCCTCCTACGCGGTAAATCCTATCATAGAAATATAGAAGGGTTCTGCACTGGGATTGAGTGATTATATGTCCTAACCGAAATATAAGACAGTCTAGTTAACCGCTATCTTAACGAAGAAGAAGAATCATTTTAGTTGCATTAAGGATTGAATAAAGTGGATAGTCGAGGACTTTGAAAGCCCTAATTCATTCATAACTGATTACAACTTTATTAGTTTAAATCTTGCAATTATTCTAGTAGTTAAATAAAAATCCCAATCAAATATCGATTGCCAAATAGATAACATAAAATAGATGAATGGTACTTAGAAACCATTCTCTATAGAAGATATTCGGTCTTAAAGACTATATTACTTATGTCACGACCCGTTCCGGGGCCCGTGACTGGTGCCTTACCGGGGCACCCAAGTAGTCATACATCAGAGAAATCAGCGGAAATATAAAACAAGACATGAAACAGTTTATAAAAATAAGACACAGTTTATGTGAGAAAACATCGCCTTTCGGCATATATATATAATCATAGTTCAGCAGCATCCATAATCGCATAACATGACTACGCACCTCTAAGGAAATATACAACTATGGCGACAGGGCCCCGCCATACCTCGATCAGATAAACTATCTACAACAGGAGATCATACCAAAAGTAGAGCCTCGGAAGAGATGGAGCTCCCGACACCAACGTGGAGATCCTAAGGATGCGGATCTAGCACTGCCGCCCTTACCGCGGCATGAACGCAGCCCCGGGAGGTCGATAACAGTACTAAGTATGCGAAATCAGAAGTACTTAAATGAAAACATATCATTTTAAAACGGTTTACAAATATGTGTGAAACAACCAAGGGAACCGCATATAGTGCCACATCACAAACAAGAGCAACAATAGTAATCAGAATGAGTCTTGTCTAGGCCGCGAATGATCGAAACAGGCCACTCGCCTCATCATCATTCTCGCAAGCCTAACTCGACTCCCGAGTCCGCATAGGCCACTCACGTGGGCCCGCATGAGGTATAACCCCGCATCGAGGGTAGCTACCTCGCATCGCCCCGACTCATTGTCCGCATGGCCACATAGACCGCATGAGGCATAACCCCGCATACTAACACGAACTCGTAGCTCGCATAGGCCCTCGGACCCGCATGAGGTATTCTCGAATCATGGTCCTGCATCACTCGAGTCTACCCCGCATCGGAGGGCAGCTTAACCCCCGGTATCATCTCAAGAGGTGAGTGATAGTATACTAACATAACAACTTATCTTTAAACAACATAAGCACAACAAGGATACTCACCTATACAAACGTTACAAGAGACTAACACACATAGCATCATATCATGTCTACTTATCAAACCATCTTATTATTCTTTTCCCAATATAAGTCTGTTATAAACACATAGGCAAACTTGTTTCTTTTATCAACCTTAAGTGGTTATACTTAACTTCCCATAAAGCTAGCATAACTCTTAAGCTTCTGTTTTAAAAACCAATTAGTTCTTCTTTAAAATGATTCAGTATTCTTTTGAAATGCTTTCAGATCTTTATTATTCAGGCTTAAGCCGTGAGGCATTGCCGTAAGTGTTATTCAGGCTTAAGTCAAAGACATTGCCGTAGTTATTATTCAGTTAACACGTACGCTCACCGTACTATATATATATTGTAAAATATCATGCTTTAGGAAGAATCACATACCTTCTCAAATAAAACCACCGCCAAGTTGAATATGTCGCAGAGAGTCACCTATAATGGTCACAGATATCTATCAAAGACTACTCAAGGTCATTCTAAACAGAGGGTTCACAATTCTACGGAAAGTCGGGCAGACTTCCCTACCCTGAGCTATATAAGTTCATCGTGAAACAGTCCCATGTAAGTCTGATTCAATTATTCTTCTTTAAACCCTTCATCGTGATAGCATTCCAATTCTATTCTGTGATATACTTCTAAGTATTTATACTTATCCTTAAACTACAACAAAGATATATTTTCTAATTCAAAAGAGGTTAGGATTAGTTACCTCGGTAAGCCCAATAATATCCTAGAAAAGTCGCTACCGAGCAAGGTTTTGCTCTAAGTTGTATGCTCCAAGAACCTTAGAAGTTCTTCACAACTTCTACTAAGTACTAAGGTAATTGGGCTAGGTATTTTGGGCATTATAACGATACAAGAAGGTAACTTTTCTACCAAGGAGGGTAGATTTTTGGCTAGCAGTGGGGCCTCGGCCAAACTACTAGGCTAGAGGGGGTATTCGCCAAGGGCCTTCACAAGGAGGGGAGGTGTTTTTGGACGAGAAGACTACAAAGGAGAGGAGAGGATTTTTCAAGACTTGGAAGATTTGTGGATGAAGAACTCTTCATCTCTAAGGGTATTTATAGGTCAAGCCTTGGCCAACCAATGGCCAAGATGAAGACAAGTGCAAGGCAAGTGTAGGTGAGGATTAACTAAACACAAATATCCTACCAACTCGACTTGTGCACAAGGCACAAAAAGCGTGCCTTGGCTCTCCAATTTCGTCCATGGGCGATTCAAGTCCATCAATGGGAGGGTGCCAAGTGTTGCCCTCCGTTGGTCCAAAATGTTTCGCCTCTCGGAAAAATCCGCAAAATAAGAAATGGCATAGCCGAATTTACTCTACGAAAGTCTGTGGAAACGCTTTCGTGAAAAACGATTCTTTTAGTGAGTTGTGTACAAAATAAAACGTCCAAGGCTTATCTTTAAGGCAAGACTTTCGTACGTATTCCCTTACGTACATACTCTGGAAATACGGGGTATAACATTCTCTCCTCCTTAGAAACATTCGTCCCGAATGTTCCTTCCCAAGACAATTATCGAAGAAGCTTAAACAGTTGTAAATGCCACACACGGCCACAGAGCAACACATGGCGTAAACGATAACGAAAATTTGCAAGTAGGAAAGTGAATTTACGGAGGTGTGGGGAATAGGTGAGGATACTTCCGCCTCATGTCCTCCTCGGCTTCCCATGTCATCTCCTCCCTGAGCTCGTTCCGCCACAAGACTTTGACGGAAGCCACGTCCTTCGTCCGCAGACGCCTAACCTGACAATCGACTATCGCTATGGGAATCTCCTCATACGATAACCCCTGGCCACTGACATCGTCAATCGGTGCACCCTAGATGGATCCCCGATACATCTCTCAAAGATAGATACGTGAAACACCGGATGTACTGCCTCCAGATCGGACGGCAGATCCAACTCGTAGTAACCTTGCCTACCTCGCGACAATCAAACGCCCAATGTACTCGGTGAGCTTCCCCTTCTTCCCGAATCTCATCACACCCGTCATGGGTGACACCTTTAGGAAAACCCAATCATGAACCTCGAACTCAAGATGTCGACGACGATGATCCGCATACGACTTCGCCGACTCGAGTATCAATAGCCGCTCTGGATAAGTTTCACCTTATCCATCGTCACTGTATCAACCTGGTCCCACTAGCCGCCGCCCACATCGAACCAACCTATAGGCGATCCGCACTTCCTCCCATACAAGGCCTCATAAGGCGCCATCCGAATCTTGGAGTGGTAGCTATTATTATAGCGAACTCAACTAGAGGCAAATGATCCTCCCAACTACCATCGAAGTCAATAACACAGCTCGCAGATATCCTCAAGAGTCCGGATAGTGCGCTCGCCTGTCCGTCTGTCTGCGTGGATGAAATGCAAGATTCGTGCTCACCGCCCCTAAACCCTCTCGAAGGACCTCCGAAGTTAGCCGTAAACCGGGCTCCTGTCTGCGATATGATCAAGTAGGGACTCCATGCACCGACGATCTCTCGGATGTAAAGTCCGCATAATCCTCACCAAAAAGTCGCCCCGACGGAAGAAAGTGGGCTGATTTCGTCACTGTCGACGATAACCCATATAGAATCATGTCTCCTCCGAGTGCGAGGTAATCCCGTGATGAAGTCCATGTTGATTACCTCCCACTTCCGTGTCGGGATCTCAATCGTCAGAATAAACCACCGTGCCTCCGTGCTCTACCTTCACCGCCGACAACACGCACCGAGCTACGAACTCGCAACGCCCCTCTTCAAGCCATCCCACCAATACACGGATCTAAGGTCGTGGGTACATCTTGGTCGACCCGGATGGATAGAGTAACGCCGCGCCGTGTGCTTCCCAAGAACTCACAAGTCCTCAAACATCCGGAACACACACCGCCTCAAACCTTAGCACCCCATCGTGCTACCTCAAAAGGACCCTTGCCCTCTCAAGAGTCAGATCACGATATCGAATCAAAGCCGATCTCGAATCGCCGCTCTTCACCTCCTCGACGATGGAAGACTCGGCAACCTCACGAACTCTAACCCCATCGCTATCGTAATCAATCAAACGGACACCAAGGCTCGCTAATCGATGCAAATCACGAACCATGTCCCTCCTCTCTAGCTGCACATCCGATAGGCTCCCATCGACCTACGACTAAGGCATCCGCCACAACATTGGCCTTCCCGTGGTATAGATATCAACATCGTAATCCTTAAGCAACTCTTTCCAGCGTCTCTGTCGTTTTTTCTGCTCCATCTGACTGAAGATATACTGGAGGCTATTGTGGTCTGTTTAAATATCGACGTTAACCACATACAAATAGTGCCTCCAGATCTTCAAAGCGTGAATCACTACGCTAACTCCAAATCATGCGGGTAGTTCCTCTCGTGTTTCTTCACCGCCGATGCATATGCTATAACCCCGCCATGCTGCATCAATACACATCCCAACCCGATGCCCGACGATCACAATACACGACATAACCATCCGACCTCCGGAAGAGTAAGAACGGGGCGGTGCCGCCTCTTTTCAAAGAATCGAAACCCCGCCACAAGCATCACCATCAAACTTGGCCGCTTACGAGTCACCTAGTCAATGGTGCGTAGATAGAAGCAAACTTCTCCACGAACCGCCGATAATAACTCGCAAGGCCCGTAAAATCGCGAACCTCGCCGAGTAGTAGGTCTCGCCAAGTCCCGATCGCTTCGATCTTGGCCAGATTAACTCGAATGCCATCACCCATAATATGCCCAAGAAACGCCATCAAGTCAACCAAAACTCACATTTGGAAAACTTGGCGCATAATCATGTCCGAGAATCACAAGACAGCCTCAAATGCTCGCATGCTCCCGCTCGAGAGAATAAACCAAGATATCATCAATGAACACTATCACAAACGTGTTCAAAAATGGTTTGAACACTCGGTTCATCAAATCCATGAATACCACGAGCATCGTCAACCCAAAAGACATGACTCGAACTCATAATGCCCGCACGGGTCCGAATGCGATCTAGGGACATCCACCTCTCGACTCGCACTTTGATGATAGCCCGATCGCAGATCAATCTTGAGAAACATCTCGCACTTCGCAAATCGGTCGAACAAATCATCAATCCCGGGAGGGTATCTGTTTTAATGGTCACCTTGTTCACCGTCAGAATCAACACACATGCAGCTGGCCCCGCCCTTCTTCTTCACGAACAATACACGGCGCTTCGGGAGAAACACTGGGCCTAATGAAGCCCTTCTCTAGCAAATCCCTAAGCCGATCCTTCATCTCTCAACTCGGCGGTGCCATTCTCGTATGGCGGAATGGAAATAGGCCGAGTATCCGCAATATGTCAATACAAAACTCAATCTCCTCTCGTGAGGATACCCGAGGTCATCCGGGAACACGTCTGGGAACTCACGACTACGGAATCGATCAAAATCTGGTACCGCAGCCTCGTGATCAAACACTCGAACTAGATGGTAGATATACCCTTCTCGCACCATCTTCCTAGCCTTGAGGTAGGAAATAAACCTACCCTCGGCGATACCGTTCCCTCCCACTCAACAACCGGCCTCCGAAATCGGAACCGCATTACTCTCTCTATGCGGTCTACATTGGCATAGCAAGAAGCTAGCCAATCCATCCCCATAATCACGCCGAAGTCAATCATCTCCAACTCTATCAAGTCCGCCAGTGGTCCGACGATCAGAATGGTCACAGGACAAGCCCTATATACCCGCCGAGCTACCACCGAATCACCCATCGCGTAGCTACCTCGAAAGGGTCTATGGACTCGTGCTCTATCCCTATCCTACTAGCAACAAGGGAGATATATAGATGCAGTAGAACCCGGATCTATCAAGGCATAAACATCAAACCAGAACCGATAGGTACCGTGACGACATCGTGCGAGAGGCCTCCCGATCCCGCTTACCGACAAAGCATAAATGCGCTCGAGGACCGCTAGAATCGGGACTCGAGCCACGACCTGCCGCGACTGCTGACCCACGAGCACCTCGCGCCCGGGCGAGTAATCGTAGGAGATGATGAAGCGCCACGTAACTCGGCGTCGAGCCCTACCACCGCCACGCCTGGCCTGGACAGCCGCAAAGTGACCTGCCGCTACAATCGTAACAAGATCCATAAGTAGTACCACACTTCCCGTAATGGATCTACCGATCGGCCACACCGGGTGGTCCCGATCGCCGCACCTCGCTACTCGACGCCCAAGCCACAGGGCCCCGTGCGCCTCAAAACTCGGGCCGCAGGCCGGTGACGGCAGAGTGCTCGAGCCGGCCGTGGTGCGACCCAGATCGCCGCCGAGGCCGCCACCACGATAACCACCGAAGACCCTCCCGCCCCGCCTTCTTCTCGCTGTTGTCCGGCCCACTCGCCGACCTCGCGCCTCGCATCCGGGCGTGAGCTCGCACGCGGTAATGTCCATACCCTACCGAGAGAAACCCCGCACATGACTCGCCATATAGTCGCTTCAGCGGTGACATAGCGGTGTACCCTATCCTCCATATCTGCTACCAATGCCGGGACATATCGAGCCAATGAATCAAACTCGACATTGTACTCCCGACAAGGCCCCTCTCGCCTCGCCAGAAAAAATCTATCACCGCGCCTCCTCATCCGCGAGGCAAGAAGTGAGTGAGGAAAGCCTCCGAGAACTCATCCCAAGTAGCCGGGACGCTGCTCTCCCGGATAACTCCCACGAATCAAACCAATCGATCGCGGTATCACGCACCTATGTGAACCAAAGATCACGGACTCGGTCTCCGACGCCCGATCACTCTCAAAATCCTCTCAAGTCGACGGATGAACTCCTCGCGATCATCCTCCCGCCGACCCATAAAACTCCGGCGGCTACAACTCAAGAAATCTCGTAGCCTCAAACTATCTCGCCTCGGGTGTACCACGGGTGCGATCGAGCCGAGCTGAATCGAACCGCCGATCCAATCTCTCTCATATCGGGCCACAACTTTAGCCAAAAGTCGGGCCATCTCTCAGACCCTAACTCTCCGCCCAGCCGTGGGATGCGAGGCGTGGGTACCGTGGTCTCAGGCCGGGCCGGGCGGCGCCATAGAACTCACCGCCTCGTATAGATCGGGCCCGAGCCCTCGTGACTGGGTGTCTCGCTAGCGCCTCCGCTTTGCCCTTCTCGGGCCCGGTTGCTTTACGCGAGGCATAATCACATAGAAAGGAATACGTTAGAGGGTCCAACCTATAACACGCCTCTAAAGCACGATCTCGTAATGAGAAGAATGGAAACCAATCCTAAATATCCTATAGCCTCACGATTATTGGTGTGGTGCACAACACACCGATAATCAAGACTCTACTAGATACGGTCAGACACTTTCCGAGGATTAATCGCTCGATACCACTTTTGTCACGACTGCCCGGTTCGTGGATCGTGCCTTACCGGCACCCAAGTAGTCATACATCGAGAAATCAGCGAAATATAAAACAAGACATGAAACAGCTTTATAAAAATAAGACACGCTTTATGTGAGAAAACATCGCTTTCTAAGATATATATAATCATAGTTCAATAGCTACATCCGATTAATCGCATAAATGACTACGCACTTCTAAGGAAATATACAACTATGGCGACAGGTTCCGCCATACCTCGATGCATAAACTATCTACAACAGTGAGATCATACCAAAAGTAGAGCCTCCCAAGAGATGGAGCTCCCGACACCAACGTGAGATCCTAAGGACGCGGATCTAGCACTGCTTGCCCTTACCGCGGCATGAACGCAGCCTTCGGGCGAGGTCAAGACAACAGTACTAAGTATGCGAAATCAGAAAGTACTTAAATGAAAACATATCATTTTTAAAACCGCTTTACAAATATGTGTGAAACAACCAAGGAACCGCACATAGTGCCACATCACAAACAAGAGCAACAATAGTAATCAGAATGAGTCTTGTCTAGGCCGCGAATGATCGAACAGGCCACTCGCCTCATCATCATTCTCGCAAGCCTAACTCGACTCGAGTCCGCATAGGCCACTCACACGGGCCCGCATGAGGTATAACCCCGCATCGAGGGTAGCTACTCCTGCATCGCCCCGACTCGCTGTCCGCATGGCCACATAGACCGCATGAGGCATAACCCCGCATACTAACTCGAACTCGTAGCTCCGCATAGGCCCCCGACCCGCATGAGGTATTCTCGAATCATGGTCCTGCATCACCGAGTCTACTCCCAGACGGAGGCGCTTAACCCAGATCATCTCAAGAGGTGAGTGATAGTATACTAACATAACAACTTATCTTTAAACAACATAAGCACAACAAGGATACTCACCTATACAAACGTTACAAGAGACTAACACACATATCATCATATCATGTCTACTTATCAAACCATCTTATTATTCTTTTCACAATATAAGTCTGTTATAAACACATAGGCAAACTTGTTTCTTTTATCAACCTTAAATGGTTATACTTAACTTCCCATAAAGCTAGCATAACTCTTAAGCTTCTGTTTTAAAAACCAATTAGTTCTTCTTTAAAATGATTCAGTATTCTTTTGAAATGCTTTCAGATCTTTATTATTCAGGCTTAAGCCGTGAGGCATTGCCGTAAGTGTTATTCAGGCTTAAGCCGTGAGGCATTGCCGTAAGTGTTATTCAGGCTTAAGCCGTGAGGCATTGCCGTAAGTGTTATTCAGGCTTAAGTCAAAGACATTGCCGTAGTTATTATTCGCTTAACACATGTACGCTCACCGCACTATATATATATTGTAAAATATCATGCTTTAGGAAGAATCACATACCTTCTCAAGAAAACCACCGCCAAGTCAATATGTCGCGCAGCAGAGTCACCTATAATGGGCACAGATATCTCTCAAAGACTACTCAAGGTCATTCTAAACAGAGGGTTCACAATTCTACGGAAAGTCGGGCAAAGACTTCCTACCGGTGAGCTATATAAGTCTACTGTGAAACAGTCCTATGTAAGTACAGTTCAATTATTCTTCTTTTAAACCCTTCTACTGTGATAACAGTTCAATTCTATTCTGTGATATACTTCTAAGTATTTATACTTATCCTTAAACTACAACAGTATATATTTTCTAATTCAAAAGAGGGTTAGGATTAGTTACCTCGGTAAGCCCAATAATATCCTAGAAAAAGTCGCGCCTGAGCAAGGTTTTGCTCCTAAGTTGTATGCTCCAAGAACCTTAGAAGTTCTTCACAACTTCTACTAAGTACTAAGGTAATTGGGCTAGGGTATTTTGGGCATTATAACGATACAAGAAGGTAACTTTTCTACCAAGGGAGGGGGGGTAGATTTTTGGCTAGGCAGTGGCCTCGCCAAACTACTAGGCTAGAGAGTGGGGCCTCGCCAAACTACTAGGCTAGAGGGGGTATTCGGCCAAGGGCCTCATGAGGAGGGAGGTGTTTTTGGACGAGAAGACTACAAAGGAGAGGAGAGGATTTTTCAAGACTTGAAGATTTGTGGATGAAGAACTCTTCATCTCTGGGGGTATTTATAGGTCAAGCCTTGGCCAACCAATGGCCAAGATGAAGACAAGTGCAAGGCAAGTGTAGGGTGAGGATTAACTAAACACAAATATCCTACCAACCTCGATTTGTGCACAAGGCACAAAAAACGTGCCTTGGCTCTCCAATTTCGTCCATGGACGATTCAAGTCCATCAATGGGAGGGTGCCAAGTGTTGCCCTCCCGTTGGTCCAAAATGTTTCGTCTCTCGGAAAAATCCGCAAAAATAAGAAATGGCATAGCCGGAATTTACTCTACGAAAGCTGTGGAAACGTTTCGTCGGAAAACGATTCTTTTAGTGAGTTGTGTACAAAATAAAACGTCCAAGGCTTATCTTTAAGGCAAGACTTTCGTACGTATTCCCTTACGTACATACTCTGGAAATACGGGGTATAACAACTTATGACCGATGCGTACACTTGCGTGAGCAGTCGAAATATCGCTAACAAGTTTTTGGCAGGTTTGTTAGGCGTATTTTGTATACGCCTTTTGAGTAATTTTTAGTTGGTATTTTACTCATTTTTGTTGTGTTTAGTATAGTAGTAGGTTCGTTTTTCTTTCTTTTGAGTCACAGCGGTGCAAAAAGGCAAAATGACAAAAAGGAACGAGAAATGGGCAGAAAAGGTGCTCCAGAGGCGAAAAGGATGAAAGTTGCAACTCAGAGAGAAAGAAGGCAGCACCATGGTTCCACTATACAGAAATGCGGTGCCATATTTACCGAGGAGCCACAAGACTTTCAACTCCGCGGTGCCATTTATGCTGAGAAGTTGCAGGAGTTTCGGCACCGCGGTGACGGTATGTAGGACCGCGGTGCCGACGCGGGAAATTTCAGTCCGAAGGCAAATTGGCTAAGGGAGGATTGGTCCATAGAGCACGAAAATAAAGGATATTGAAGCCATATGGATTAATTCTATGGAAGGAGGTTGGTCATTCTACAAGACAACACAACACGCGGGTTTGGAGCTACAATTGGAGACTTTGTTCTACGAAATTTTCTTTCTTTCGTTTTTAATTCAGTTTATGTCTGGATATTGTGTTAGTTCTTAGCGTGCCTATGGCTAGGAGCTAAACACTCTATTAGGGCTTTCCTTATGAATTGCTTGAAACTTTTACTCATGAATTAATGCAGTAGTTTGATTTCTTCTTCACTTGATTAAGATTTAGTCTATATTTGGTATTAATGCTTGATAATTAATTGATCACTAATTATCATAACCAATATGATTTCGAATAAAAAACCGAAAGAAGAGATTTGGATATATTGTAATTGACTAGACATAGGTTAAAATCGCGGACGAAAGTACCCTGATACTTGTGTAGCATTTTAGGTTATTGTTCTTAATCCTACTATGTGGTAAATCCTATCATATAAATATAGAAGGGTTCTGCACTGTGGTTGAGTGATTATATGTCCTAACCGGAATATAACAGTCTAGTTAGCCGCTATCTTAACGAAGTAGAAGAATCATTTTAGTTGCATTAAGGATTGAATAAAGTGGATAGTCGAGGATTTTGGAAGCCCTAATTCATTCATAACTGATTACAACTTTATTAGTTTAAATCTTGTAATTATTCTAGTAGTTAAATAAAAACATCAATCAAATATTGATTGCCAAATAGATAACATAAAATAGATGAACGGTACTTAGAAACCAGTCTCTGTGGACGATATTCGGTCTTACAGACTATATTACTCGTGAACGATGCGTACGCTTGCGTGAGCAGTCGAAATATCGCTAACAAGTTTTTGGCGTCGTTGTCGGGGACTGGCGTGCATCTAATATCGAATCATCTATTTTTAATTTCTAATTTGGTCGCTCCCAGAATAAGTTTCTAACTCGTTCTGAGAGCAAATTTTTGTTATCACTTTTTGTTGTTTGTGTAATCTTGTAGGAAAGGTGAAGTATAGGTACATGAACTATCAATATCAGGGGATGCTGGACTATGACCTTTGTCCACCGCAACAACTTAGACCACATGCCCCGCAAGAGGAGCAAAATGAGTTGCAGGAAGCCTTATTCAGGCTCATCGAGTGCTAGAATCCTCAAGGACTAACTCATCCACAAAAGAATCAGGCTCCATCAGGAAGGCTAGATGACGTGAGAGAAAATCTCTGGGTACTCTCAAACGCCCAGAATCAGTTCATGTAGGAAACAAGATTATCCATCAGGAATCTAGAGATACAACTGGGACAGCTAGCTAGCAAGCTGAGAAATGGTATACAAGGAAACCGCCATAGCAATACTGGTACAAACCCACAAGAGCAGTTCCAAACAATTAATGTGACAAACAAATGGAGACAGGTTCATCCCCAATATGTCCAGAAAAAAAGGGTGAACCCAGTGAGGTGAGGGAGCCAACAGTCATTGACACATCGCATGTGAAGATACCATATCCTCAGAAACATAGAAAGAATTCTCTTGACAAGCAGTTTTCTAAGTTTATGGAGGTCTTTAAAAAACTGCACATCAACATTCCATTTGCTGAAGCCTTAGAACAAATGTCGAGTTATGTAAAGTTCATAAAGGAGATCCTCTGTAAAAAGAGGAGGTTGGAGGAGTATGAAACTGTGGTGTTGACTGAAGAATGCAGTGTCATCCTACAGAGAAAGTTACCTCAGAAGTTGAAAGATCCAGGAAGCTTCACCATCCCTTACACTATAGGGAAGTTTGAATGTTAGCAGGCTCTATGTGATTTGGGGGCAAGTATAAATTTGATGCCCTATTCTGTGTTCTGCAAACTTGGAGTGGGTGAAGCAAGACCTACAAATATCACCTTACGGCTAGCCGATCGCTCCATCGTCCACCCTAAAGGAATCATCGAGGATGTGTTGGTTAAAGTGAACAAGTTCATCTTCCCCGTTGATTTCATCATTCTAGACATGGAAGAAGATGAAGAGATGCCCATCATCCTTAGCATGCCATTCTTAGCCACAGGCCAGGCGTTCACTGATGTTCAAAAGGTGAGCTGAGACTTCGTGTTCAGGGAGAATGGGTGATTTTCAATGTATTCAGGGCAGCAACTTACCCCAGGGCGAGTGATAACTGTCATGCTATTGATGTGGTTGATGAAGTAGTTTATGAAAACGGGTTCAGGAGTGCGGATGCTCTTGGAACGGTGATGACACTATGGGATGAGGATAGTGGTAAAGACACATAATAGAGGGAGTATGCGAATTGGTTTGACTCTTATGAGCCCTGTTATAAAAGAAAATACGAAGAGCTAGGAACCATGCCAGAGAGACCAGTGTCGTCCACAGAACAAGCTCCAGAACTAGAATTGAAGGCTCTGCCAGATCATTTGCACTATCAATATCTAGGTGAGAATCAATCCTTACCAGTGATCGTATCGTGTCATCTATCCAAGTTGAAGGTTGAAAAACCGTTAAGAGTATTGAGGGCTCACAAGCTCGCGATTGGGTGGACACTAGCAGACATTAGAGGGATACGTCCTTCTACAGTGATGCACAAAATTCGTCTAGAAGTTGAGAGCAGACCATCCATTGAGGCAAAGAGGAGACTAAATCCAACCATGAAAGATGTGGTGAGAAAAGAGATCCTGAAATGGCTCGATGCTGGGGTGATTTATCCTATCTCTGACAGTGCATGGGTAAGCCATGTACAAATGGTACCCAAGAAAGGTGGCATGACTGTGGTGACTAACGAAAAGAAAAAGCTTATTCCATCCAGAACAACTACAGGGTGGAGAATGTGTATTGACTACCGCAAGTTGAACAAAGCAACTAGGAAGGATCATTTTCCTTTGCCCTTTCTTGACCAAATGCTTGACAGGCTTGCTGGACACAACTATTATTGCTTCCTGGATGGCTATTCAGGGTATCATCAAATTGCCATCTCTCTAGAAGATCAGGAGAAGACATCCTTCACATGCCTCTTTGGTACATTTGCTTTCAAAAGAATGACAATTGGGCTTTGTAATGCACCCGCCACTTTTCAGCGTTGTATGATGGCTATCTTTTCTGACATGGTGGAGAGGACCATAGAAATCTTCATGGATGATTTTTCTATTTTTGGGTCCTCCTTTGATGAATGCTTAAAGTATTTGGAAGCAGTGTTGCAGTGGTGCAAGAGTTCGAATCTGGCGCTGAACTGGGAGACGTGTCACTTTATGGTACAAGAAGGTATCGTGCTTGGCCACAAGATTTCCAGCAAAGGCATTGAGGTAGATAAGGCTAAAATTTCAGTGATCGAAAATCTGCCACCTCCAGTATCGGTGAAAGGGATCTGAAGTTTCCTTGGGCACGCTGGTTTCTACAGAAGATTCATCAAGGACTTCTCAAAGATCTCTAAACCTCTGTCCATCTTGTTGATGAATGGGTTGCCTTTGAATTCAATGAAGAATGTCGGACTGCCTTTCAGACACTTAAGGAGAAGCTAACCTCAACACATATAGTCACTGCACCATATTGGACACTCCCATTTGAATTGATGTGCGATGCAAGCGACTACGCAGTAGGAGCGGTTCTAGGACAGATAATTGACAAGGTATTCAGGTCAATTTACTATGCTAGCAAAACCCTCAATGATGCTCAACTGAATTATGCGACGACAAAGAAAGAGTTTCTAGCCCTAGTATACGCATTTGAGAAATTCAGGTCATACCTCATTGGGAATAAGGTGATAGTGTACACTGACCACTCAGCCATCAAATACTTGATAACTAAAAATGATGCAAAACTTCAGCTTATACGATGGGTGCTGCTACTGCAAGAGTTTGACATAGAGATTCGCGATAAAAAGGGGACTGAGAACGTGGTGGCGGACTACTTGTCAAGGCTTGAGTGGAAGAGAGCCAGAACACCAAGGATGTGCAAATAAATGACTACTTCCCAGACGAACAACTGTTTCGGGCAGGTACCAGTGTAAATTTACCTTGGTTCGCTGACTTTGTTAATTTTCTCGCAGCAAAAGTATTTCCCTCAGGAATGACAAGGTAGCAGGTGAAAAAGTTCTATTCACAGGTAAAACATTACTACTGGGAGGAGCCAATTCTCTATAAGCACTGTGCTGATCAAGTCATAAGGAGGTGTATACCCGAGGATGAAATGCACCAAATTCTCACTCATTGTCACACCTTGCAATGTGGTGTCCATTTTAGAGCATCACGGACAGCAGCCAAGGTATTACAGAGTGGATTCTATTGGCCAACCCTATTCAAGGATGCCAACATCTTCGTGAGGGGTTGTGATCGTTGCCAAAGAACTGGGAACATGACAAGGCGAAACGAAATGCCCCTGACTGGGATCTTAGAAGTGGAGCTGTTTGATGTATGGGGGATTGATTTCATGGGCCCATTCCCAACGTCCTTTGGGAACCAATACATTCTCCTTGCAGTGGATTATGTGTCCAAATGGGTCGAGGCAGTGGCTACTAAAGAGAATGATAGTAAAACTGTCTTGAAATTCCTGCCGAAAAACATATTCACAAGGTTTGGCACACCAAGATCCCTCATCAGCGATGAAGGGAGTCATTTTTGCAACAAAAAACTTGATACCTTGCTGGCATGTTATGGATTCTACCATAGGACTACCTTGCCATACCACCCGCAAGCCAACGGGCAGGCCGAAATTTCAAACAGGGCAGTGAAAAGCATACTGAAAAAGACAGTGGATGACTCAAGGAAGAATTGGTCTACGAAGTTGGATGATGCATTATGGGCCTATAGGACAACTTTCAAGACTCCCATTGGGATGTCACCATACAGGATGGTCTATGGGAAGGCATGTCATATACCGGTGGAGTTGGAATACAGGGCATACTGGGCAACGAGAAAGCTGAACATGGATGCCAAAGCGGCGAGCGAGAAGAGGTTCCGAATCGAATGAGTTAGATGAATTTCGGAACAACGCTTATGAGAACGCAAAAATCTACAAGGAGAGGATCAAGGCATGGTATGAAAATAACTTGGGCCTTAAAGAGCTACAACCTGGGCAACAAGTACTCCTATTCAATTCAAGGCTGAGATTGTTTCCAGGCAAGTTAAAGTCCAGATGGCCAGGAACAATTGTTGTGGAAAACGTGTTCCCTTATGGTGCAGTCGAGTTGAGAGTAAAAGAGGGCGCACCATTCAAAGTGAACAGACAGAGAGTGAAGCCATACTTGTTGAATGACATAGAAAAAATCAACTATGTGGTCTATTTCGAGTCACAATGATAAGGAACATGCGTCTGGTTACAAGACGTAAAAGACAACGCTACTTGGAAGGCAACCCAATTTTTAAATTACGCAATTAAGTTTGATTAGAACAGTCTCACTTTTGATATTTTATTGTGTGGTGATGGAGGTGAAGGAATGGACATAAAGCAGGAAAACAATGCTGGAAAACACGAAATCAGGAGTTTCAGCACCGCGGTGCCATCATGCAATACCGCAGTGCCGAAAGATCAGAGCGGCCTCAGTAGTTTAGGCATCGCGGTGCCTGAACACGTTTCCAGAAAATAAAAAGCACTAAAATGGACAATGCAGTATCCGCCGCCACCACCATCATTTTGAGCCGTTGTATGTCTGTAAGTCGTCCCATTTGAATTTTTGAGTCTTTTACACATTTAAGACAATGTGTAGTTTAAGTTTGGGGGGGGGGGGGGAGTTTTCATTTTATATTATTTTTGTGAGTCTTTTGTTGTTTTTGTGTTTTATGTGAGTCAATTTGTTTTTATGATCATGCATGCTGTGCTTATTTGAAACGCCTAGTGAACTAAGTGGGATAATGTAATGGAATGAGAAGCTAAAATATGTGTGCTTAAGTTAGATATGCCAAAAATTCATGAAAATTTGATTATTTGATGCTTAGCCTATGTGTTGTCAAGTAAAAAATGTCTGTGAAGTCTGTTTTTTTGTTATTTGAGGCGAAATAGTTAAGATGTACATGTTAGGGAGATGATTCAGACATTTCTTTGATAGCCCTTCTTACCATTCATTACCTATCCTGACAATAAATTGCATTCCTAGTTAGCCCCGTTGAGCCTAAAATAAGTTGTTTTCTTTGACACCCCATGATTGCCTCGTGTGCCAAAAGCAGTAATTGAATAAAGGGATGAAGAAGAGGAAAAAGGAATACCAAAAGAGAGTGAAAAAGTGATGCACCCCAATAAAAAAATGTAAAAACTTAAGTTTGGGGGTGCCTATATAAATTGATTCATGCTCTCAAAAAGAGAAAAGAGGAATGATAAGTATGAACTGAAAAGAATACCAAAAAAAAGGACAAAACGGTTGAATGAGAAAAACGCTTATGGTATGTAAATTGAGCCTAAATGCCTACTTTTGCCTACCCCTGCCTAAGCCTACATTACAACCCTGAAAAGTCCTGAGGATCTCTAGAATGTATGTCTATGATTAGTGGAGAATAGAAAGTACACAGGCCCATAGAACTAAATGAAATTGACATGCATAGGTTATGTATTCATGCTTCCATTACTTGTGATTGAAATAAATTTGCAAAATATCTGACTTAAAATTCTAGATTGCTGAATTCATGCTATATATGTTCCTACATATTATCCCAACTGAAATTCATGTATTTCTAAGTCTTTGTGCAGCTGCTTGATTTGAGTCTTTGAGTCTTTATTTGCGTGTCTTTGTTTTTGTTTTGATCTTTTCTCGAGGGCGAGCAAAGGTTAAGTTTGGGGGTGTTTGTTAGGAGTATTTTGTATACGCCTTTTGAGTAATTTTTAGTTAGTATTTTACTCGTTTTTGTTGTGTTTAGTATAGTAGTAGGTTTGTTTTTCTTTCTTTTGAGTCACAGCGGTGCAAAAAGGCAAAATGACAAAAAGGAACGAGAAATGGGCAGAAAAGGTGCTCCCGAGGCGAAAAGGACAAAAGTTGGAAACTCAGAGCGATAGAAGGCAGCACCGCGGTGCCACTATGCAGAACCGCAGTGCCATATTTACCGAGGAGCCACAGTACTTTCAGCATCGCAGCGATGCCGTGAGCGATCTGCATGATGCCATTTGTCTTTGAGAAGGCTGCAGGATTTTCAAGATGCCGACGCAGAAAATTTTAGTTCCGAAGGCAAATTGGCTAAGGGCGGATTGATCCATAGGACACGAAAATTAGAGGATATTTAAGCCCAAGGGATTAATGTTATGGAAGGAGGTTGGTCATTCTACAAGACAATACAACACAAGCGGGTTTGGAGCTAATATTGGAGATTTTATTCTACGTAATTTTCTTTCTTTCGTTTTTAATTCAGTTTATGTATGGATATTGTGTTAGTTCTTAGCGTGACTATGGCTAGGAGCTAAACACTCTATTAGGGCTTTCCTTATGAATCGCTTGAAACTTTTATTCATGAATTAATGCAGTAGTTTGATTTCTTCTTCACTTGATTAAGTTTAGTCAATATTTGGTATGAATGTTTGATAATTAATTGATCACTAATTATCATAACCTATATGATTTCGAATCAAAAACCGAGAGGGGAGATTTATATATGCTGTAATTGACTAGACATAGGTTAAAATCGCGGACGAAAGTACCCCGATACTTGTGTAGCATTATAGGTTACTGTTCTTAATCCTCTTATGTGGTAAATCCTATCATATAAATACAGAAGGGTTCTGCACTGGGGTTGAGTGATTATATGTCCTAACCGGAATATAAGACAGTCTAGTTAACCGCTATCTTAACGAAGAAGAAGAATCATTTTAGTTGCATTAAGGATTGAATAAAGTGGATAGTCTAGGATTTTGGAAGCCCTAATTCATTCATAACTGATTAAAACTTTATTAGTTTAAATCTTGCAATTATTCTAGTAGTTAAATAAAAACCCCAATCAAATATCGATTGTCAAATAGATAACATAAAATAGATGAACGGTAGTTAGAAACTAGTCTCTGTGGACGATCTTCGGTCTTACAGACTATATTACTTGTGAACGATGCGTACTCTTGCGTGAGCAGTAGAAATATCGCTAACAATAACTCTTAAATTACCTCGACTAATGATCATCGAAATTGGGATATCGATGATATGCGATACGTCGACATATGATCTACATCATATCCTTAGGGGATGTAGTTAATGTTACACCCCGTAGTTCAGGTCATGCGTATGAGAGCGTACGAAAGGGAGTAAGACTTAAATTTTTTGAAAGATAGGTTGACGAATTGTTTCGGATGGGGTTTTAGTCAACTTTGAGTTGGTGTATGTCCACTTACCTTGAGAGTTTGCAGGTGTTTCAAAGGCCTGGTGTGTAGTTCGTTGAGTTTAGTTTCCAACGCAACCAACCGTTCGTCGATAGGACATCGAAGTAGAAAGTTATGGAGGTTACAAGTTCAGTGCGCAGTCGGGCAGGAAAAACTCGAACAGGAGCCACAGGGCCGCGGCGCCGGGAACCAGGGCCGCGGCTCCGGAAATGCTGAGGGGTTGCAGGGGTTTCAGCGCCGCGGCGCCAGCTGCAGGGCCGCGGCGCCGAGGCGGGATTTCTGGCGGAAAAACTGAGGAAATCTGATATTTTCTTTTAAAGAGGCCATGGGTGGGTGACAAGTGTCCTCCCCCATCTGATTTTGCATGCACTACTTATTGAACAAGTCTTGAAGACTTGGTCATTCTTCAAGTTCATCTCTCTCTCTAAGATTAGAAGCTCTCCCTTCTCTCTAGAATTTCAAGAAGAACAAAAGGCTTGTGAAAAATCTGAAAAGTGTGGCAAGAAGGAAACTTATTTGCAAGCTTGTGGGAGTTGTTGTGGTGGTGTTTGTGGAAGAGGAGGCTAGCAAATTTGTTGGATTAATTTGGCTAAAACTCTAAGGTAATAATTCTTCTCTTGTAGCTAGTTTTTGGTGTTGCATATGAGAAAGAAAGAACTTGTAGTAGTAAATAATGCTCTTAGATTCATTGCATGTAAGAAATATGGTTTGGATATGAAATGATTGGTTAAGAAGGTTATGTGAGCATGTTGTAGCCTAAAAACTACCTTAAACTTGTTAAGTTAGTTGTTTTACATTGTGGGGCAGAATTTTACACACTCAAATTTAGGTGTGTAATCCCCTTTGAAATGTTTGGATTGTTGGGCCTTAAATGTGGCGTTTGGATGTTGAATTCGGCCTTGAAAAAGGTGGCAAAGTATGTAGAAACAAAGGAAATGCTGCCCAATTTTCCATAGGATTTAGTGACTTTGAACTTGGAATGTGCTACATTGCAATTAGAGGTTAATAAGCGTATTATGGTCATTTTAGGTTGACATACTACGTGCGGTATTTTGGACTTAGCAAGTGGATTAACCGGAGAGGTATGTGGAAACTTTCTTATCTCTTGAGCATGAGTAGTTATACTATATAGTACGGTAGACGTACGTGTTTTAAATAAAGTAAATCTTGTGGTATACTTGAAGTATTTTGAAGTTTGTGTAAACCGATTTGAAGTATAAGTCACTTGGTTAGTAAAATAACGGAATTGTTTATAAGGAGTTATAACGGCTTTATGGGAAGTTAGTTATAACGGCCTTATGAAAGGATAAGAATGTCTTAATTTCTAAAAGCATAAAGTTAGTATAACGGCTTTATGGGGAGTTGGTTATAATAACTTTATGAAAGGTTAAAAAGTTGGTTTTTCTTGAATAAGGTCATGAAAATGAGATCCATTTTGTATGTTAATGAAAGCCTAAAGAAGTTATGAGTTTACTTGGACGTACCGTCAGTGATGAAGGATTCCACGGGTATGCTTCCATGGTCTTTATATGAGTTTACTCGACGCATCGCCGTGATGAGCGATTCCACGCATGCTTCCATGGTCTTTATATGAGTTTACTTGACGCGTCGGTGATGAAGGATTCCACGGGTATGCTTCCATGGACATGCTTACGATGAGGGATTCCGAGGCATGCAGTATGAGGGGTAAGAGTATAAATGAGGGGTACACCCCCAAGATCGTTATACCACCTTTTTCAGGGTAAGAGTATAAATGAGGGGTAAATCCCCAAGTTCGTTATACCACATGTTCTGTGTATTTGCTACCCACGATGCGAGGAATACCTCATGCGAGTCCGTTGGGCTTATGCGGGTGAAATAGTCCCATGCGGGTGAGTACAGCCTATGCGAGGAATACCTCATGCGGGTCCACATGACCCATGCGGGTGAAATAGTCCCAGGAGTAGGAGTGCTTAATGATACTGTGAGGCGGATGACCTTGCTTTGATTATGAGCTTCCTATTTTCATGCAGTATAGTATATGATTGATATTCTCATTGTTGGTAAGGCACAGTACAAGGTAATTTGAGTTTTCATCCCTGACTCCAGCTTATTTTTTTAGACTTATAATATTATTACAGTATTTTCCCAGTTTCGCATACTTGGTACCTGTTGTACTGACCTCATTTGGGGGGCTGCGTTCATGCCGCAGGTTGAGGTACGTAGCTTGCTGATCCGCACTCTTAGGATCACTGTCAGTTCCTAGAAAGCTCCATTTCTCCGGAGGCTTTGTCTTTTGGTACGGTTCCCTGAGGTTATAGACTTTTGTACATTCAGGGGGTATGGCGGGGCCCTGTCCCGCCACAGTTGTTATTCCTAGAGGTCTGTAGTCATATTTGTGGTTTGGGCTGTAAGAACAAGTTGTACTTTTGATTAAGTATATTCTATGGAAGGCAGCCTTATCGGCTTGCCAGTGATGTTTACTTTATACAGGTTATGTGTTATGTATGTTCCGCTGCTATTCTCTGATGTTGTATCACAAGGGTGTCCAGGTAGGGCACCAGTCGCGGCCCCGGGGTCGGGTCGTGACAAAAGTGGTATCAAAGCAGTTAATCCTCGGAAAGTGTCTACAGACTGTGTCTAGTAGAGTCTTGATTATCGGTGTGTTGTGCACCACATCTATAATCAGGAGGCTGCAGGACATTTAGGATTGGTTTCCATTCTTCTCTCTCTGAGATCGTGCAGTAGAGTTGTCCTACTAGGTTGAATCCTCTCTGACCTCTTCTTATGTACCAGTTATGCCTCCACGCAAGGCAACCAGAGCCCGGGCGGCAAGGCACCGAGGAGCCGCAAGTCGGACGCAGGTCCTGTGGGCACAGCCCACCCTTACCAGAGATGATGTTCCAGACGGCGAGTTCCACGACGTCGCCAAATTTCTCGGATTTCGAGGCAGCGGCGGCGCCATCGAGACCGCGATACCGAGCCTCAGCCCACGGCCAGGCGAGTATAGGGATTACGGGAGCGGTCAGTTGTTGACTAGCATTGTGGCAGGCAAAGACCGCCAGAGCCGTAGCTAACCCTGAGCCGAAGCGCTTTAAGGATTCGGGACTTTCTGAGTTGTGATCCACCCGAGTTCTATGGGTCGAGGTCCGAGGAGGATCCTCAGGAGTTCATTCGGCAGGTGCGGCGAACTATGCAGGTGCTTAGGACCTCGGAGACAGAGTCCGTTGTGTTAGATTTTTACCGACTACGCGATATTGCGTTGAATTGGTTTGAGTCGTGGGTGTTGTCTAGAGGTATGGGTGCTCCTCTAGCTATTTGGGATGAGTTCACGGAAGCCTTCCTCGGTCACTTTTTGCCCCCTGAGACGAGGAGAGCCCGCTTGGATAGGTTCTTGGCATTGAGGCAGAATGGGAGGACCATCAGGGAATACAACCTGGAGTTTGATTCATTGGCCAGGTATGCGCCCACTATTGTGGCGGACATGGCGGACCGAGTTCACCGCTATGTGATGGGGTTAGATCGTTACATGGTTACTGCGTATGCAGGAGTGGCTCTTCACCGTATGGATATTGCCAGACGCAGCGTATGCACGGGATTGAGGATCGGGAGAGTGAGGCGGCCAGTCGCATCGGCCCAAGAGGCGGGGCAGCGAGTGGTTTCGTGGATAGCTTTGGGTGGACCGCCTCGGCGAGTTGGGTCCCACGCCGCCAACGCAGAGTGCCCCTTCCCGGTCTTCCGGCGGGTGGTTTGACCACCGGGGATATTCGGGAGTAGGTCAAGGCTCCGGGGCGACAGGTTCACAGGTGTCCGAAGATAGTAGCCAGGAGAGGCCACCTTTGCCTCGGTGTGGTCATTGTGGTAGATCTCATTTTGGGGAATGTCGGACTAGAGCGACAACTTGTTACACTTGCGGCCAACAGGGCCATTTGGCGAGATCGTCCACCGCAGGTAGCACCGCGGATGGCACAATCTATTGGATCAGTTGCGGGTTCTTCACCTTCAATGGCTAGGCAGGATATTCATACACCGGCAGGACGCGGCAGAGGCCGTGGTAGCAGTTCCCAGTTTTAGCGGTCCTTTGACCCGCCTATGTGATGTCAGGTATATCTTTGACCCTTTAGAGATTAGTATGCATGATAGGATTGTTGTATGATTTAGTGTCATGAGCGGGGGATATTGAGACTATGTACATGTGATAGAATAAGTTGGTAAATACAAACGGGCAATTCTGTTAGGCCGTGAACGGGAGTAAGTGGTAATGGTTCATATTTTGGGTTCGTTTCCTGTTTGACTTACGATGAATTATTATGCGTGTGCGATATATTGGGGTCATAAGTGGCATTATAAGGTCCCATTAAGCGTGAGGTACGAGGAGGTACCGAGGAATAGTAGATTGGCTCCAAAAGAACATTCGGGGACGAATGTTTCTAAGGGGAGGGGGGAGAATGTTACACCCCGTAGTTCAGGTCATGCGTATGAGAGCGTACGAAAGGGAGTAAGACTTAAATTTTTTGAAAGATAGGTTGACGGATTGTTTCGGACGGATTTTTAGTCAACTTTGAGTTGGTGTATGTCCAGTTACCTTGAGAGTTTGCAGGTGTTTCAAAGGCCTAGTGTGTAGTTCGTTGAGTTTAGTTTCCAACGCAACCAACCGTTCGTCGATAGGACATCGGAGTAGAAAGTTATGGAAGTTACAAGTTCAGTGCGCAGTCGGGCAGGAAAAATTCGGACAGGAGCCACAGGGCCGCGGCGCCGGAAGTGCTGAGGGGTTGCAGGGGTTTCAGCGCCGCGGCGCCGAGGCGGGATTTCTGGCGGAAAAACTGAGGAAATCTGATATTTTCTTTTAAAGAGGCCATGGGTGGGTGACAAGTGTCCTCCCCCATCTGATTTTGCATGCACTACTTATTGACCAAGTCTTGAAGACTTGGTCATTCTTCAAGTTCATCTCTCTCTCTAAGATTAGAAGCTCTCCCTTCTCTCTAGAATTTCAAGAAGAACACAAGGCTTGAGAAAAATCTGAAAAGTGTGGCAAAAAGGAAACTTATTTGCAAGCTTGTGGGAGTTGTTGTGGTGGTGTTTGTGGAAGAGGAGGCTAGCAAATTTGTTGGATTAATTTGGCTAAAACTCTAAGGTAACAATTCTTCTCTTGTAGCTAGTTTTTGGTGTTGCATGTGAGAAAGAAAGAACTTGTAGTAGTAAATAATGCTCTTAGATTCATTGCATGTAAGAAATATGGTTTGGATATGAAATGATTGGTTAAGAAGGTTATGTGAGCATGTTGTAGCCTAAAAACTACCTTAAACTTGTTAAGTTAGTTGTTTTACATTGTGGGGCAGAATTTTACACACCCAAGTTTAGGTGTGTAATCCCCTTTGAAATGTTTGGATTGTTGGGCCTTAAATGTGGCGTTTGGATGTTGAATTCGGCCTTGAAAAAGGTGGCAAAGTATGTAGAAACAAAGGAAATGCTGCCCAATTTTACATAGGATTTAGTGACTTTGAACTTGGAATGTGCTACATTGCAATTAGAGGTTAATAAGCGTATTATGGTCATTTTAGGTTGACATACTACGTGCGGTATTTTGGACTTAGCAAGTGAATTAACCGGAGAGGTATGTGGAAACTTTCTTATCTCTTGAGCATGAGTAGTTATACTATATAGTACGGTAGACGTACGTGTTTTAAATAAAGTAAATCTTGTGGTATACTTGAAGTATTTTGAAGTTTGTGTAAACCGATTTGAAGTATAAGTCTCTTGGTTAGTAAAATAATGGAATTGTTTATAAGGAGTTATAACGGCTTTATGGGAAGTTAGTTATAACGGCCTTATGAAAGGATAAAAATGTCTTAATTTCTAAAAGCATAAAGTTAGTATAACGGTTTTATAGGGAGTTGGTTATAATAACTTTATGGAAGGTTAAAGAGTTGGTTTTTCTTGAATAAGGTCATGAAAATGAGATCCATTTTGTATGTTAATGAAAGCCTAAAGAAGTTATGAGTTTACTTGGACGTACCGTCAGTGATGAAGGATTCCACGGGTATGCTTCCATGGTCTTTATATGAGTTTACTTGGACGTACCGTCAGTGATGAAGGATTCCACGGGTATGCTTCCATGGTCTTTATATGAGTTTACTTGGACGTACCGTCAGTGATGAAGGATTCCACGGGTATGCTTCCATGGACATGCTTACGATGAGGGATTCCGAGGCATGCAGTATGAGGGGTAAGAGTATAAATGAGGGGTACACCCCCAAGATCATTATACCACCTTCTTCAGGGTAAGAGTATAAATGAGGGGTAAATCCCCAAGATTGTTATACCACATGTTCCGTGGATTTGCTTCCCACGATGCTAGGAATACCTCATGCGAGTCCGTTGGGCTTATGCGGGTGAAATAGTCCCATGCGGGTGAGTACAGCCTATGCGAGGAATACCTCATGCGGGTCCACATGACCCATGCGGGTGAAATAGTCCCAGGAGTAGGAGTGCTTAATGATACTGTGAGGCGGATGACCTTGCTTTGATTATGAGCTTCCTATTTTCATGCAGTATAGTATATGATTGATATTCTCATTGTTGGTAAGGCACAGTACAAGGTAATTTGAGTTTTCATCCCTGACTCCAGCTTATTTTTTTAGACTTATAATATTATTACAGTATTTTCCGCCGCATACTTGGTACTGTTATCGACCTTCTGGCTGCTCATGCCGCAGTCGAGGTACGAACTTGGCCGATCCGCACTCTTAGGATCACTGTCAGTTCCTGGAAAGCTCCATTTCTCCGGAGGCTTTGTCTTTTGGTACGGTTCCCTGAGGTTATAGACTTTTGTACATTCAGGGGGTATGGCGGGGCCCTGTCCCGCCACAGTTGTTATTCCTAGAGGTCTGTAGTCACATTTGTGGTTTGGGCTGTAAGAACAAGTTGTACTTTTGATTAAGTATATTCTATGGAAGGCAGCCTTATCGGCTTGCCAGTGATGTTTACTTTATACAGGTTATGTGTTATGTATGTTCCGCTGCTATTCTCTGATGTTGTATCACAAGGGTGTCCGGGTAGGGCACCAGTCGCGGCCCCGGGGTCGGGTCGTGACAATTTGTCTCACTTGCTACGAGTTATGACAACTCGTGATGGACACATGGATACTTGTTGAAGTATTGATACACCATGCTGATGTACTGTTTTGTTATATGTCTATAATGTCATCGGCGTGTGGGAGATAAAAGTCCTTAGACTTGAGGTCAATATCATCTTGTTTACGGAGTAATGTACTTTGATCCTGTCCTAAGCTCAAATGCCTTATAAGTTGAGACACGACTTGTTTTGGGTGCATTACGAAGTAGATTAAAGGTGGTATGTGAGCAAAGAAGAGATTCATTCCTTGAATTTATATTCGAGTGAACAATCAGGTACTCATATGGTATTAGGTTGACTAAATCATTGGCAAATGCATTGTACATGTCGGTGACATGGTCCTGTCGTCAACTAATATAGATGAGTTATAACAATCAAGTCATTTGGATAGACACTTGACATATCCTAAGCTTGATTGAGTGTGTCAAGAATGAAAGAATTTTATCTTCTCACATATAGGTTCAGTTCACATATTTTGTGTAGCTAAACTTTACATATTGGGTTCGTCTTCCTTGATCAGGAGTTAGTGAAGATCCTAATGTAATTAGTGACGATATGTAAAGGCCTGAAGGGTAACACTAAGTCAAATGTTCCGTCGATGGAAGGATGTAATTAGAAGGAAATTATACCTATATGTTCGGTTGATGACCAGGACATTAAAATAGGAAAAGACTGAAAAATAGGACAGGACCGCGATGCCCTGTTTTGGGACCGCGGTGCCAAGAACAGTGGGCAGCACCGCGGTGCTTCTTTAGTGTGACCGCAGTGCCTCTGGCAGTCCGAATTTTGCCAGTCTAATTTTATGCTGGGCCCAGCCCACGAAAACTCTAAGCCTCTATTTTGCAATTATAAATAAAGGGCTTACCTCCCATTCCAAGGGATATACAAAATCTAAGAGAGGTCAATCTCTTCTAAAGATCTGTCAGAATCTCTAGCATTCCTGACTTAGCAATTACATCAAAGTTCTATAACTTGCAAATCGAGGGACGTTTGCGTGTGTACCCTCAGACTACACAAAGTTCCAGAAGATTCAATTGCTTGACTGATTACTTCGAGAATGTAAGTCTTTTGTCGAAGTTTTACATTATTCTTTGTGTTTGTATTTTTTCATTACTTATCATATTGCAGTTCGACCGTCGTCGGGTTTGAAACATAAATTTTTAAATTTCACTGTGTTTGAATCCGACGTAATCACCTACACACTCAACATCAATTTAGTTTTAAATAATTCAATTTGATGTCTACCTATATAAATAAGCGATTCTTAAATTTGAGGGTTGGTGAAAGTGTGGAAAAATAATTCTTCGAACCCTCGATAAACAAAATGCCACATTGCAATTTTGATGTTACACTTTAATTATCGGCCATCTTTTCTACACTATGATTATGAAGAAAGGTGGAATTAATAGAGAAAATCAATCTGACAATTCCTTTCTAACTAGATAAATAAAAAATATTGTATTTTCTTGCTAAGAGTAAAATGGTGGGAGTTCTTGTTTGATTTTTTTCTCTATATGTATTTCGCTTTCTAGTTTACCTTAAAAATAGTGATAATAACAGTAAGTACAAGTTAATGTACTAACTAGTACTTTATATAAAAGTAAGTCATCTAAAGGTCATCAACAAGTACTTGGAGCATTTTGTGAAGATATATATACTTAGGGTGCGTTTTGTTCGGGGTAAACAGGAAAAGGAAAGGAAATGGAGGAATGAAATTTTCTTTATTGTTATTTGTTTGGCCTTATTTTTCCTTTTCCTTTACTCCTTTTCCACGTTCATTCTCTTTCCTTGATTCCTCCCACCCCCCTAGGTATTTGGATTCCCTTTCCCCAACCCGAACCACTCGGACTAACCCGAACCCCCCACCCCGGACTCCGACCACCCATAATCAAACATGTAGATTCCTTTCCATTTCATTCTCTTACTGGATTCCATTCCGTTTACCCTGCGCGAACCAAACACATCCTTAGGGTGCGTTTGGTTCGGGGTAATAGAATCAGGGTAAGGGAATGAAATCCCCTGATTCCCTTTGAAGTTGTTTGTTTGACCTATTTTTTCATTCCCTTTACCCTCTTTTCTTTTTTCATTCCCTTACCTTGATCCCCCAGGTATTTCCATTTCCTTTACCTTCTTTTCTTTTTTCATTCCCTTACATTGATTCCCCAGGTATTTTCATTTCCTTTCCCCAATTCATTACCCGGACCCCGTTTCCATTCCATTTCTGAAACAGATCCAAACATGTAGAGACAATCATGATAATTCATTTCCTTTCCTTTTCATTCCTTCATTTGATTCTATTCCGTTTATCCTACGCGAACCAAACGGACCCTTAATATAGAATAAGGGGCAAGAATATTTTTTCAATGTACCAAAAAAAAAATAAGGGGAGCGACAAGTATGCAAGGATAAGTGTTCAATATTTGTATGTTTGACGTAGTTTTTTTAATATTAAAGACTCTTGATTACAATTTGTTTTCAAGAGATACACCTAGAGAAGTTAGTTGGGACGTCAAATCATACGTATAAATGCTATTTGACATATTCTAAGGAAAATTATCAAATTAGCCTACTAATATTTGAAATTACTTAATTTTGGCATTTTTAATTATAATTGGCGTAATATATAAATAAGCCTTCAAATCTGGTTTTATTTTTTAAGTATACTCTCCAATTTTGGGCACACAAGTAAACACTTCAATTTGTATCCACTTTATCAGTTGAACACTTTAACTTACAAAATAATCATCTAGACACCTTCAAAATTTATGTGTCACGTCAGCATTTATGTTTGCATAATCAACGTTTTACAAGTTGAGCTGCCTACTTGTGCATAGGGGCGATTTTAGGTATAAAATGGGTCACATGAACTCATGGTCACTCGACTAAACTTAGTATATTATGTGTATAATTTTTAAAATATATATAATATTAACTGAAGGAACATATGGTCAAATGAGGTTGAATGGTGCACTGGTTAAGTATTGAGTTTAATTTCTTAAGGTCTAGGGATGAACTCAACTAACTACACTTTTTGTGTCTTTTTTTCTAAAGGTGCACCCATTTTTTTGAAATTATGGATTCGCCTCTGCTTGTGCACACTCAAAGTTGAAGGGCATATTTAAAAAATGAAGTCAAATTTGAGAGTCTATTTATGTATTATGCCAGTTTAATTTATTCTTACTCTTGTTATTAGTAAATCGTCTTATATTGTCCTTGTCACTAATGAAGTTTCAGCATAAAATGGGTGAATTTCACATGTCCAAATATTTTGGTAAAAACGGATAATATTAGACAAAAAGTTTAATGAAGAACAAGTTATTCAATTACAAATTTTCACGACCCAAAATTTCATTTGTGCGGTGAGGACATCTACCCTAAATATAGTCTAGATAAATAGCAATCATACCAACCTATTAAATTTACCCATCAACTTCAAAACCCGAAGGCTAAATATATAGTCTCCGTCACATATAATATCATTTTATATTTTAATTACCTATCTTGATGCTGTACAAGTTACCTCCTCACCAATTCTCAATCGCAAAGTCCCGCTGGCTCTTACTATACACCAAGTAAATTGGCTCTTACTATACACCAAGTAAATTAGCCGTAGATTCCTTTCTCAATCAGACTTATCACTTTTTCACTCTATCTGAAAGATATATTACAATGTCATCATATTCCCACAAGTTTCAAGTAGTCACTGCTTCAAGTTTAAGTCTTACAAACCTTAATCCTTCAAAGTTAATAGTACGATGTCTTTATCTTCATTCTTCACCTACCATATTCAATTCAAAATCACTTTTATCAATGTCAATTGAAAATCACTCAAACCCACACGTGGGGTGGATCGAAGTATCATACATCTTCTAAATTAGCTAAGCCAATCACAAACGTAGTAGTAACCCACACGTAGTAGTACTAGTATCATACTCTTTTCATATGTTCTACTCTCTCTTTCCAAATATTTTAACTTGACAAAAAGTTTAAGAAAGTAAAGAAATTTTTGAATTTTGTGGTTTTAAATTAAAGATGCGTTGAATGTACAAAAATGACACGTAATCTTGTATCAAAAGTTGGAATGAAAGAGTTGTCAAAAAAGGAAAAAGACATTTTTTAAAAACAGACTAAAAAGAAAAGTAATACAAACTTTTTGAAATGGAGGGAGTAATATCATTTTTTTTCTTTTTTTTCAATTTTACATTCGGTATATTTTCTTGTTAAAAGTTTTAAATCTAATATATTTCTTTAACGTCATCTAGTGCCTAACATTGAATTTCATATTCAAATTAATTAATAAACAAATTTAGGAGTATTTATTTTGAAAAAATATTCAATTTATAAATTTACCATCTTGCACAGGAAATTATTCAAATACAGAGCTATCCAAAGTGGCACTACGATAAAAAAAACATCTATATTTGGATTTTTAGAAAATAGTATATTAATTTTCTTAAAAGTAGTGAAAGCAATTCTAAACATACGGTCCTTTATGTCATTTTATGTGACATTATTATTATTTAAAGTTAAATACTTTTGCCTTAAAAAATTTGAACTCGTAATTATGCTGACTTATATACTTTTCACAAGTTTTTAAATATGTACTAGTTCATTTTAAAGCACTTGAAAAATCTTTACTTAAAATCATATAAAAAATAGATGTGTTGACCCTCGCACTCCAAACCGCTCCACGTAAAATGGGATGAAAGGAGTAACATTTTTTGGTAAAAATTAAACATTACAGATTATCTGCAGCAAAAAAAAACAAGGTTAATTTTCAAATCAAAGATCACACTTATTTTTTCCTTTTTTTCTTTTCTTACCATTTTTCTATCCCATATCAACTGTTTCCAACATCCTAGTTTTCTAAAATAATCATTAGAGCCAACTTCTGATACTTACAATGCAATAATTGTATAGTGTATACAATTTGAAAGATTAACTTTCCCAATATTGCTACTCCTATAATCAATCCCTTTCTCATTTCTATTTTTTTTCATTTGCATAATAAAAGAAATGACATCACAAAGAAAGAAGAACATCATTGACACTGACCCTGGAATTGGTAATTTTGATTCATATACATGTTAGCTTTAAAAGTAATCTCAGTTCATCAACTTCTATGTACTATTTGTTACTAGATTAAATGAAAATTACTCAAATACATTTGTGTTTTTTTTTTTGTTGCAGTGTTGATGTTGGGTGGATGTTGTGGCAATATCTGAAAACTCTCAGGACAACATCTCTTGTGTAGACATCTATGTAACTGTTTTGCCTATTCTTTCGGTCTAAGCAGTTGATGTTACTGCGTGTAAAAATGACCTAGGCAAGCTTACTAGATTGTTGTGTTTAAAATGTGGTGAAACACGAAGTCAAAGCGTGAAGATAAAGCAGCGAATGACCAAGTCCAGATCGTTGAGGATTTCCAGGAGGAAGACTCAGTCCAAGTTGCTTTTTGCTCAACCTCCGCAACCATGAGTGGGGATTTCAAGGGAAGTTCCACCCTATACATACATAGAGGGGAACTTCAGAGTATCGATGATCCAGTCACTTCAGATAATTCAGAAGAAGAATTTCCAAGAGAGCTCTCGGACTTTACCTTAGGAAACTGGATCCATATTTTAGCCTAAAGTTGTTTTAACAACATCTTGTCACATATTACAAGTGCTATCTCTATTCTATATTAAGCTTATTGTTCAAGCAATTGTAATGGAGATGTTGTCTTTTATCTTTTAGATTTTGTAACTTTAGGCGAAGTCATCTGTGACTTCATTTTGTTTGTAATTTCTTTTTCCGTTTGTAACGCTCAATTTGTAAAAAAACAAATCTTTGTAATTGTATATAATATATCCAATTCTTTTGGTCATCGACCATCAAGAGATATATTTATATATACCCTTGAAAATATAAACCTTGTGTCTCTTTACTTTTTCCGCTGCACATACTCTACAAGGTTTATTCTATTTTATTGCAGTGTTGCCTAAGATGTTGACCCAACATTGAAGGCAACATCCAGTGACTGTTTTTTTGTTGTTCTAGTTAGCGATTTTAATCTTACGTTTTACTAATCCGTAGCTCACGGGACCCAACAAGTTGTCACGACCCAACCTAGGGCCATGACGAGTGACCGAGCTTAACCTGCCCAATAACCCAACTTATGTTACTTGTACTCACACATGGCATTCAATAGGGTCTTTTTAACTAAGTTTAAAAGCTGTAAATAGAATACCAAAGTTCAACTGTAACTCAAAACATCTCAAAACATACTTATATATACGTAACATGTCACAAGGTAAGCCAACGAGGCTGGCGATACTTTTGTACAACAAAACAATGGCCGGCAAGGCCAAACAGTACCCATGACACCCACGCTGTCCGCAGACTACTAGAAGAGTATGACCGTGCATAAATGACGGGATAGGGCCCCGTCGGACCCATAATGTATACAAACAAAATTATACCAAAACATGAATAGTCTCCGAAGCAAGTAGAGTTGTATGACTCTCAATGCTGACTCCTCCTAGGTGGCTGGATCGTTTAACTACATTCCTGAACCTGCGGGCATGAAACGCAGCCCCTCGAAGAAAGGGGGTCAGTACGGAATATGTACTGAATATTTAAGGAAATACTGAATCATAAAACAAGGAAAAGCGTAACAGTAAGCAAGTTTAGAAAGAAACCTGGGAGTAACCTGGAACAACACTTTAAACCATGTCATATGATCCCTTACACAAATTATAGCATACACAATATAAACATAGAATATCCTACTCGTAGCCGCTTCCGACTAATAACACAATAGTCCCTTCGGACGGCCGCTTCCGGCGTAGTCATGATGGCCCCTTCGGGAAGCCGCTTCCGTCTTAGCTAGGGTGGCCCCTTCGGGCAGCCGCTTCCGGCTTAGCTAGGGTGGCCCCTTCGGGCAGCCGCTTTCGGCTTAAGAATATCATAATCCAGTTGATCAGGTGGAACAATAACAATACACATGATATACAATATGAATATGTAATGAAGTTACAAAACGTTGCACCCCTTTCAAAGTGGTTTCTATTACAACTCCCTTTGGAGAGATTTTGAGAACAAATTTTAGAGTTTCCTTCATTTATCATTTGCTTTATAGTGAACGTGTAAGTATAATGTATCGCAGAAGCTTCCTTCGAATTATCAACAAGAGTATAACATGAACGAAACAAGACATTGGATATCGACTCCACATCCAACTAAGAATAGAGTACTTATGTCTTACATTCTTTAGGAGTCATATAAAAGGGATCATGCCAAAATATGAAAGAAGGGTTAGCCTTACATTCCAATTAAGCTAATAACCAACAACAACAACAAATCTAACAATTTACAACAATAATATGAACAACCCCTAAACCACAACGCCTTAATATTCGGTATACGATAATTATAACTATATTTCTAACACTTTAATCCGTTAAATCTCCACGTAATCATCTCAATAACAAAGATGAGAAAATAATACATACCTTAGCAGCAGCTCAACCACGAAAATATCATCCCCCAAGCTCAATATTTAGCTTGAAACGATGACGACAACTCGTATTACCACTTTATCCTTCACGAGCCTCGGGATTCGGGGCCTCGAACTTGATCGAACCCTTGCTTTATCTCTCTAACTCATCTCACTCTCTCTCTATAAAATATTCTAGATCTTTTGGCATGCAATGAGGAAGATAATGGGTGAAATTTGTTCCTTAAATAGCCAAGGAAGTGGACCTGACCCGACTTGGAGTCGGGTTGGGCCGAGCCCACTGCCAGTTTGACCTTTCCTCCTTAAAACGTCCATAACTTTTTATCCCTCTATCTCGTGAAGGCTCACGACCTATGATTGGAAAGGTACTTCAATTATCTACAACTGTAATAATTTGCGTTTTCCCAAATTCGCAACGTATAATGGTGTGTTGGTCTCGTAAAGCTAGATCACCCGAAAACGTATCCTTAAATCATCCTTTCGGAGTGCTTATACTCATATTTGGCTTAAGTGTCCCTCTTAAGACTTTCTAAACTTCCTATGTACTATTCATATAACTTGTCATATGCCCTTTATAAAATTCTGACATGTGGTCCCCACCTTAACTTACGATTACGAAGGCTATTTGTCAAGTAACGTATTAACCAACTTACATCATATGGCCTCCAATGTCGTCTGCAGTCTCGGTAACACGAAATTTTTTCCGGGGTGTAACATCCTCCCCCCATTAGGAACATTCGTCCTCGAATGTTGGAAATATGTAACTTATAGAAGTTTTATGGATAGTTAATTAATAGAGTAAAACATAACGGTACTATTTAAGGTCAAATTAATCGTATCTAATACCGCCAGTATCATGTTATAATAACTAAAAGGTTACATATCAAGGGTAGTCTTCTATTCGTTTTTACTCTAGTTCCGATTTATAGCTATGGTATTGCTATGCTATGGGCACTTCCCCCCTTAAGGTTTCAACTAAGTTTTTCACTAAGTCTTTTGTTTCGATTTACCCCATTAACTCCTATGCTTTTATCCTAACTTATTTTGTAATACATCATGTCATAGTGGTAATGGACATTTCGTATATAGCTTAAACCCATCAATAAATAATCTGAAGAAGGGTATACCTGATGGTGCATCCTGCGGTGTCTCTGGACCCGGTCTCCCACCTAGAGCGTAGATACGATGCGGCCCTGTACTGGAGCTAGATGTTCCACCTCTGCCCCTACCTCGGCCGGAAGAAGTCGGGAGTCCTATCTCTGGGGCTCTCACTGAGGGTGACGATGCTGCTACCGAATTATCATGAATAATACTACCCACTCTTTATGGGCAATCTCTAGCATAGTGCCCCAGATCACCACAAGTATAGCATACACCCTGATGATACTGTCCTACATGATGTTTCCCAAAAGTCGCACATCGAAGAGGGGGCATCACCTCCTGCCCTGACCCCGCCTGATGCTGAGAACCCGATGCATAAGAACTCTGTCTCTGCCTAAGGAAAGTCTCCCTACCCCGCTGAGATCCTTGAAACTGCAGAGGTGCACTATACTGGGGTATGCTCTCGCTAGTGGAACCTCTATAATGACTTTCTGACCTAGCCCTCTTGGGATGACTACTACTCTGCTCCGAGATAGCCTCTCGCTGGTGCCTACGATCCTCTGACCCTTGAGCATAAGCCTGAATATGAGCTATATCCATACATGGCTGGATTGCTACTGCCATACAAGCCTCCTGCAATCCTGGCTCTAATCCCATCACGTATCAGTGAACTCTATATTCCATTTCCTGCACAATAGAAGGGGCATATCTGGCTAAATAATCAAACTCCACACTATACTCTCTAACAGACATACTACCCTGCTGCAGGTTAAAGAACCTATCAACCCTTGTCCGCCTCAACTCGGGTGGCATATAAAGGCGCAAGAAGGCGTCTGGGAATTCCTGCCAAGTCGGCGGAAGAGCATCCCTACCCCTTGATTATCGCCATGACTGAAACCAATTAATCGTTATACCCTACAATCTATAAGCAGCTAACTCAACAGACTATGTAGCTGACACCTTCATCACATTTAAAGTTTGCTGCATACTATCTATGAACTCATGAGGATCAGCATTAGGGTCCATGCCCTTAAACTCTGGAGGATCTAATGTAAGAAAATCTCGGGCCCTGGCACTAGCAGCCCTATCTGGATACTCATGAACTCTATCCTGTCGTCCAGCCTGGGTAGCAAGTATCTGAGTCAGCAAATGTATAGCATCTCTCATCTCTCTCATCTCCTGACCCTGAACATCCTACGAGGGTGGAGGTACAGTGCATCGAGCTGGATCAGTGCCTCCGAAGCTCCTCCGGAGGTGGGGAAGTAGGAGAACTCTGGGACTGAATGTGTATCCTAGTATAAGTCTGAGCTCTGGTAGACCCGGGGGCTTGACTAACTGCCTCACCCTCATCTGATTTGCCCTTCTAGGCTACTGTCACTTTACTCTTCATAGTCATCGCTGAAATCATACAAGATTATTAGATTAAGGACTTCACTTATGACACAACTCTATTCACACGATCTCTAACATGAAAGAAGGAATGACACCCCATTAATGTCTCGTAGTCTCATGTTTATGGATGTGGTGCACAACACACCGATAATTAAGACTCTACCTGACACCGTCTACGAACATACCGAGGACTGAATTTCTCTGATACCACTTTTGTCACGACCCAACCTAGGGCCATGACGAGTGACCGAGCTTAACCTGCCTAATAACCCAACTTATGTTACCTGTGCTCACATATGACATTCAATAGGGTCTTTTTAACTAAGTTTGAAGGCTATAAACAGAATACCAAAGTCCAACTGTAACTCAAAACATCTCAAAACATACTTATATATACGTAATATGTCACAAGGTAAGCCAACGAGGCTGACGATACTTCTGTACAACAAAACAATGGCCGGCAAGGCCAAATTGTACCCATGACACCCAAGTTGACCGCAGACTACTAAAAGAGTATGACCGTGCATAAGTGACGGGACAGGGCCCCGTCGGACCCATAATGTATACAAACAAAATTATACCAAAACAGGAACAGTCCCCGAAGCAAGTAGAGTTGTATGACTCTCAATGCTGACTCCTCCTAGGTGGCTGGATCGTTTAACCGAATTCCTGAACCTGAGGGAATACTGAATATGTAAGGCAATACTGAATCATAAAACAAGGAAAAACGTAACAGTAAGCAAGTTTAGAAAGCAACCTGGAGTAACATGGAACATCACTTTGAACCATGTCATATGGTCCCTTACACAAATTCTAGCATACACAATATAAATGTTACACCCCGTAGTTCAGGTCATGCGTTTGAGAGCGTACAAAAGGGGGTAAGACTTAAAATTTTCGAAGGATAGGTTGACGGATTGTTCCGGATGGGTTTTAGTCAACTTTGAGGCGAGTTATGACCCGATACATTGAGAGTTCCTAAGTGTTTCAAAGGCCTGGGGCGTAGTTCGTTGAGTCTAGATTCCAACGCAACCAACCGTTCGTCGATGGGACATCAGAGTAGGAAGTTATGAGAGTTACAAGTTCAGTGCGCAGACGGGCAGAAATACGTTTCAGGTAAAGGCACGGGCCGCGCGGCCGATGCAGGGCGCCGAAAGTACGGAGGGGTCGCTGAAGTTTCAGCGCCGCGGCACCGGGAAGCAGGGCCGCGGCGCCGAGGCGGGATTCTGGGCGGAAAAACTTAGGAAAATGCAGATTTTTCTTTTAAAAGACCTTGGGAGGGTGACAAGTGTCCCCCCCATCTGATTTTGCATGCACTATATTGACAAAGTCTTCAAGACTTGGTCATATTTCATCTCTCTCTCTTAGACAAAAGCTCTTCCTTCTCTCTTAAAAGTTCAAGCTCCTCCTTCTCTCTAAAATCCCAAGAGACATTCTAGCCTTAGGAAAAATCTGAAAAAGTAAAAGCAAGAGGGAAACTTGTGGCTAGCTTGTGAAGGTTGTTGTGGTGGTATTCTTGGAAAGGAAGCTAGCAAGTGGTTGAAAAGATTTGGCTAAAGCTCTAAGGTAATGATTCTTCCTTTAGAATTAGTTTCTAGTGTTGCATGTTAAGAAGAAAGAACTTGTGGTAGTAAATAATGCTCTTAGACTCATTGCATGTAAGAACTATGGTTTGAATGTGAGGGAATTGGTTAAGAAGTTATTATGAGCATGTTGTAGCCTAAAAACTACCTTAGAATTGTTTAGTGAATTGTTGTACCTAATGGGGCAGAATTAAGTTTAGGTGTGTAATCCCCTTTAAAAATGTTGGATTGTTGAGCCTTAAATGTGGCGTTTGGATGATAAATTCGGCCTTGTGAAAGGTGGCAAAGTATGTAGAAACGAAGGAAATGCTGCCCAATTTTCCATAGAATTTAGTGGCTTTGAGTTTAGATTATTCTACATTGAAATTAGAGGTTAATAAACGTATCATGGTTATTTTAGGTTGACATATTACTTGCGGTAGTTTGGACTTAGCAAGTGGATTGATCAAAAAGGTATGTGAAGCTTTCCTATCTTTTGAGCATGAGTATTTGTATCTATGTAGTACGGTAGACGTACAAGATTTAGTATTCTTACTTGTTTAAGTGTAAACAAAGACTTGTTTTGTTTTAAGAAGTATAAGTCCCTTGGTTAAGGGAAAAATATGATTTTACAAAAGTATAGAGTACTTGGTGTGAAAGTATTGAGTATTGAATTATTCTAAAGATAAGAGGCTTGAAGTATTTTTGAAAGTTGTGTAGATTTGTTTGAAGTATAAGCCTCTTGGTTAGTAAAAGAACAAAATGGTTTATAAGGAGTTATAACGGCTTTATGGGAAGTTAGTTATAACGGCCTTATGAAAAGATAAGAAGGTCTCAATTTCTAAAGTATAAAGATAGTATACGGCTTTATGGGAAGTTAGTTATATTAGTTTTATGAAAGGTTAACAAGAAGAGATTTACTCTAAGTAAGATGAGTAATGACAAATGATTTGATTTATGAAAGACAAATTGATTTTAAGGCATCAATTGCCCAAAGGTTTTATATGAAAATGAGTCACTTTTAAAAGAGTTGAAGTATGTAGTACTTGGGTTAAATTCCCGGTTTTCTTTTTATTAAAGATATGATTAAGTGCCTTAAGTAAACTAAAATGAGAGGGTATATGAACAAGACTAATAAGAAATTATAAGTTTTCTTAACTTAATTATGTTTATGATTGATGACAGTTGAGCTAGGGTAAGAGTATATCTGAGGGGCAAGCCCCAAGATCGTTATACCACCTTCTCCAGGGTAAGAGTATGTCTGAGGGGCAAGCCCCAAGATCGTCATACCACCTTCTCCAGTGTAAGAGTATATCTGAGGGGCAGGCCCAAGATCGTTATACCATCCGCACTGTAAAGAGTATGTCCGGCGGGCAAGCCCCAAGATCGTCATACCATCTGCTCCAGTATAAGAGTATATCTGAGGAGTACAGCCCCAAGATCGTTATACCATCTGCTCCAGTGTAAGAGTATATCTGAGGGGTAAGTCCCCAAGATCGTTATACCATCTGTTTCAGGGTAAGAGTATATCTGAGGGGCAAGCCCCAAGATCGTTATACCACCTGTTCCGTGGACTTTCTACCCACGATGCGAGGAATACCTCATGCGAGTCCTTATGGGCTTATGCGGGTGAAATAGCCCCATGCGGGCGGGTACAACCTATGCGAGGAATACCTCATGCGGGTCCACAGGACCTATGCGGGTGAAATAGTCCCGTGAGTAGCTTTATTGATACTACGGGCGAGGTACCCTGTTTTGATCCTAAGGCCCCTATTTTATGCAGTGTTATATATATATATACTTGTCACTCTCATTGTTAGTAAGACACAGTAAAAGGTATTTGATTTTCTTCCATGACCCCAGCTTATTTTCAGACTTATGATTTCATTACAGTATTTTCAGTTTCACATACTTGGTACCTGTTGTACTGACCTCCTTCGGGGGGCTGCGTTCATGCCGCAGGTCGAGATACGTAGCTTGCTGGTCCGCACTCTTAGGACCACTGTTCATTTCCTGGAAAGCTCCATCCCTTCGGAGGCTTTGTCTTTTTGGTATGATTCCCTGAGGTTATAGACTTTTGTACATTCAGGGGGTATGGCGGGGCCCTGTCCCGCCACAGTTGTTATTCCTAGAGGTCTGTAGTCACGTTTGTGGTTTGGGCTGTAAGGACTAGTTGTACTGTTTCACATTTGATTAAGTTATTTTATGAAAGGCGGCCTTGTCGGCTTGCTAGTGATGTTTACCTTGTACAGATTTTGTATTATGTATGTTCCGCTGCTATTCTCTGATGTGTACCTGACAGGGTGCCCCGATAGGGCACCAGTCGCGGCCCCGGGGTCGGGTCGTGACAATAAAATATAGAATATCCTACTCGTAGCCAGTTCCGGCTAATAACACAATAGTCCCTTCGGACGGCCGCTTCCGGCGTAGTCATGATGGCCCCTTAAGGCAGCCACTTCCGGCTTAGCTAGGGTGGCCCCTTTGGGCAGCCGCTTCCGGCTTAAGAATATCTTAATCCATCTGATCAGGTGAAACAATAACAATACACATGATATATAGTATGAATATGTAATGAAGTTACAAAATGTTGCACCCTTTTTAGAGTGGTTTCTATTACAACTCCCCTTAGAGAGATTTTGAGAACAAGTTTTAGAGTTTCCTTCATTTACCATTTGCTTTGTAGTGAACGTGTAAGTATAATGTATCGCAGAAGCTTCCTTCGAATTATCAACAAGAGTATAACATGAACGAAACAAGACATTGAATATCGACTCCACATCCAACTAAGAATAGAGTACTTATGTTTTACATTCTTTAGGAGTCATATAAAAGGATCATGCCAAAATATGAAAAAAGGGTTAGCCTTACATACCTTATTTATGCCTCAAGCTAATCCTCGAGTCCCTTCCCAAGCTTAATCAACTAAAAATACCATCAACAATATAGGGATTAAGACTAGGCCAACAAGATTCATTTATTCTGTCGCCTAACGGGATTTGTACAACATCTCCCCTATAATCCTACCAACCCAACAATTCCAATTAAGCTAAGAACCAACAACAAATCTAACAATTTACAACAATAATATGACTAAACTCATCTTACAATTCTATCCAAAACAGCCCCTAAACCACAACGCCTTAATATTCGGTATACGATAATTATAACTATATTTCTAATACTTTAATCCGTTAAATCTCCACGTAATCATCTCAATAACAAAGATGAGAAAATAATATATACCTTAGCATCAGCTCAACCACGAAAATGTCATCCCCCAAGCTCAATATTTAGCTTGAAACGATGACGACAATTCGTATTACACTTTATCCTTCACGAGCCTCGGGATTCAGGGCCTCGAACTTGATCGATTATCTCTCTAACTCTCCTCACTCTCTCTCTTTAAAATATTCTAGATCTTTTGGCATGCAACTAGGAAGATAATGGGTGAAAATTTACCTTATATAGCCAAGGAAGTGGGCCTGACCCGACTTGGAGTCGGGTTGGTCCGAGCCCACTGCCAGTTTGGACTTTCCTCTTTACAACGTCGATAACTTTTTATTCCTATGTTGCATGAAGGCCTACGACCTATGGTTAGAAAGGTACTTCAATTTTCTACAACTTGAATTTTTGGCGTTTTCCCAAATTCTCAACGTATAATGGTGTGTTGGCCTCGTAAAGCTAGATCACCCGAAAACGTATCCTTAAATCATCCTTTTGGAGTACTTATACTCATATTTGGCTTAAGTGTCCCTCTTAAGACTTTCTAAACTTCCTATGTACTATTCATATAACTTGTCATATGCCCTTTATAAAATTTCGACATGTGGGCCCCACCTTAACTTACGGTTACGAGGGCTATTTGTCAAGTAACGTATTAACCAACTTACACCATATGGCCTCCACTGTCGTCTGCAGTCTCGGTAACACAAAAATCTTTCGGGGTGTAACACAAGTGGTATCAGAGCCTTCACTTGACCTAATAAGTGTTTGATTCTGAATATTACAGTTATGGACTCAGCTTCACATAACGTTGGTAGACTTCCAATACTTGACGGATCTAACTACGCCTACTGAAAAATTCGACTATGTTCGCACATCAAATCCATTGATGTTCGAGCTTGGAGATCAGTTTCCGAAGGCTATGTAATCCCCAAGTACCCAACAGATGAGGATGGTGATGTACTCACTAAACCCGAGTCTGAATGGACCCAGGAAGAAATCAACTAGACAAGCTTTAACGAAAAGGCCCTAAATACGATATTTGGATAGGTAGATCTCTATATGTTCAAGCTTATCCAGAATTTTACAAAGACCAATGATGCTTGGGAAACCTTACAAATCCATTGTGAGGGAACCTCAAGTGTTCGACGTACAAAGATTCGCATTGCTAATCAGTGTCAAGTGCTTGGATCTCCATTAACCAACACACAACTTGTGGATAAAGCTCTCAGATCTCTTCCTGAAAAATTCAATACTAAGATTTGTGCTATTGAAGAGACCCATAATTTTACTACTATGGATCTTCACGCTTTAATGAGCATCTTTCAAACATATAAGATGAACATGAAAATCCAAAGAGATCTATATAAAGACAAGACTTTGGCACTCCAAGGACAAACCTCGGAATCTGAAATGGAAAATGAGGAAGAAAACCTGGAGGAACTGGGAAGTGATGCAACTGTTGCCTTACTCACTCGTAGATTCAATTCTATGGTGAGAAAGATCAACACTGACCATAACAAAGCTAATTATAATAAGCATCAGAATCCTCTCTTTAATAAGCATCCAAATAGGTCAACTTCTGAGCAGAAAAACCGCAATCCACTGAGGAAATCCAAATCCGACGGTACCAATTTCAGTCCCAAACAGATCGAGGGAGTGCAATGTCATGCATGCTCGGGTTGGGGACACTACACTAATGAGTGTGCTAACACCCTTAGAAAAATTGGTAAAGTCATGTGGGTAACCCTCAGTAATGATGAGAATGAAGAAGTAGAAGCAGATCAAGAAGAAGAACAACCACAGGCAATGCTTGTAGCCATGTTTGAACATTCACTGTCCGACGATGAAGATGTTGCCACAACATCAGGCACAACATCGGACTACACATCTGGAATGTCTGCAACATCAGAGAGGTATGTATATTTTGATTATTCTGATGTAAATTATTTTAGTGAATTTATTCTTCAACTGAGGCTGCAAATTTGGATCTAGTTGTCTCTAAAGACGAAACTATAAAGGAATTACAAAATCTTTATAAAGCCCTAATCACTACATCTGAGCAACTAGACACAAAAGCAAAATCATTGGCTCTTGAGAATTGCAATTTGGAAGGCACAATCAACCGACTAGAGGTGACACTTACCAAGAATGATCTTGAGCTTGGTAAGATTCGTGCACGATTGTATACAGCTGAGACCACATTTCAAATGCTAAACATGGGGACCTCCAAACTAGATGAAATATTGAACTTCAGCAATTCCACAAGGACTGGGATTGGTTATCAATCCCCTAGGAAAACCAATACTTCCAGGATCCATAGTCAATATGAGAGGATTAAATTTGTCAAAGAAAATGCTAGTAACTTTCATAGCACTATAATTGGATCGAAGTTTGTATGTAGCTTTTGTAAAAAGTCAGGATATCTTATGCCCTACTGCTACAAGATTCAAAATTCTGCACTCGGCCAATTGCCTAAAGTGTTGTCACCAATGTTGACCAATATCACTGATAACATTCAAAGCAACAAGTCCGGAAGTAGAAGGAAGAAAAGGTTTGAAAAGGAGTTGGTACCCAAACTAAATCTGAAATATAATGTGTGCATAACTGCCTTGCGTACTAATATTACAGGTTCTTGGTACTTCGATAGTGGCTTCTCACGTCATATGACAGGTACTAAAAGTCTCTTGAAGGAGTATGGAGCATTCAATGGAGGGTACGTGACCTTTGGAGGAGGAAGTAAGAGTAAGATTATTGGTAGAGGAACTCTTAATGTTCCGAATGTACCAACCTTAAAAAATGTGCTTCATGTAGAAGGTTTAGTTGCTAATCTCCTTAGCATAAGCCAACTATGTGATGACGATCTAGAGGTGAAATTAAACAAACTTGGATGCAAAGTTACAGATTCTGCAAACAAGTGTGTCATGTCAGGAACCCGAACCGGAGATAACTACTATCTAGTAGGTAGAGAAGAGTTTTGCAACTCCGTAAAGGTAGGTGACTTGACACTTTGGCACCAGAAATTGGGACATGTCAACTACGACACCTTGGAGAAGCTAATCTCGTTTGAAGTTGTCAAAGGCATTCCCACACTGGATACAAAAGATAAAATAATGTGTGAAGATTGTTTGAAGGGAAAGTAGACCCGAATCTCTCACAATGTTGTCCAACATGACGGACAACATTCAGGTACATCTCATTGTTTTCAATTATTGCATATGGATCTTATGAGTCCTATTGAGGTAGATAGCCTAGGAGGAATGAGATACTCTTTTGTGGTTGTTGATGATTTTTCCAGATTTACTTGGATATATTTTTTAAAGGAAAAATCACAAACTTTTGAGATGTTTAAAACACTTTACTCTAGAATTAGAAATATGTTTTGTTCTTCAATCTTCAGAATAAGATCTAATCATGGAAAGGAATTTGAAAATCAAACCTTTGCAAATTCTGTGAAAAGAAAGACATATTCCATGACTTTTCGGCACCAAAAACACCTCAACAAAATGGGGTTGCCGAGAGATATTTCCATGTCTTTGGGTGTGTGTGCTATATTCTTAATGATAGGGATAAACTGGCCAAGTTCGACTCCAAGAGAGACAAGAGGGTATTTGTCGGCTACTCTCAGAATAGCCATGCTTACCGAATACACAATCTTCAAAGAAAAACCATCCAGGAGTCTGTCAATGTGATTTTTGATAATGTGCTGGATATGTCTGGAAGATCTTCAGAAAACAACATTGTAGTTGCAGTTGAAGAGGAGCAACTCACTGATGCAACAAATGTTGTTCCAGATGTTGTCCTAACATCAGAGGATACTGTTAAGTGTATTTTGTATACACTTTTGAGTCATTTTAAGTTAGTATTTTACTCTTTTATTTTGCGTTTAGTATAGTATTAGGTGTGTTTTTCTTTTATTTTGTGTCACAGCGATCATAAAGGAGGAAATACATAATCAATGATGAAATGATCTTAATTGAGATGGAGTTGCACACTAAAAAGGCCAAGAAATGAAGTCTAAGAAGTCCCGGGAAGTATAGAAGAAATCAGACGAAGTCCGGATGAGAAAATGACAAAATATCAGAAATGCATCGGGCGCTCTGATTTTCTTTGTAATATTTTGCGTCTTGGCCTTGACTGTAGAACCACGACGCGAGATTTCTGATTTTTGGGCCGAATTTGACACGTTTCAGGGTCCGAAAGGGAAACTTTTCCCATCTATAAATCCCTAAAACCCTGCTCATTAAACCATACCTTATACTCTATACATTCTACTTTGGAGAGGAGAACGACGACTAGAAGCAAGATTAGAGACATCTTCTTGTTCAAGTTATTTTCTTTCCTTTACTTTATTTCAGTTTATGTTGGATTTTGTATTAGTTCTTGACATGACAATGTTTAGGAGCTAAATACTTTAGTAGGGTTTTCCATCGAATCTTTTTGAAACTCTTTCATATAATTAATGCATAGTTTTTGAGTTCTTCTTCAGCATATTAAGATCTATTCAATAATGTTATGATTGTTTGATGATTAACTAACTATTAATTATCATAACTTATATGATTTCGAATCAAAAGTCTGAAAGTTGAGATTTGAATATGTTGTAATTGTCTAGACATAGGTTAAAATCGTTGATGAAAGTACCCCGATATTTGTGTAGTAATTAAGGTTATTGTTCTTAATCCTCTTGTGTGGTAAAACTTATCATAGAAATATAGAAGGTTTTTGCACAAGGTTGAGCTCTTGTATGTCCTAACCGGAATATAATGATATATTAGTTAACCTACTATCTTAATAAGAAGAAGAATCATTAACATTGCATTAACACGTGAAAGAGTGGATAGTTGAAGAGATTAGAAGCTCTATTTCCTTCATAACTGTTATAAACCCAAAGTATCATAATCTTTAGTTAATTTTCTGCACTTAGTCATAATTCTTAGTCATAAATCTAAAACTAAAGAACGTCAACCAAATAGATACCATAAAATAGATAATCGGTACTTAATAAATCAGTCTCTGTGGACGATAAACTCCGTCTTACATTTCTTTATTACTTGAATGATACGTATACTTGCGTAAGCATCTAGAAATATCGCAACAAGTTTTTGGCGCCGTTGCCGGGGACTGGCGTACTGTTAATATCGATTTATCTATCCTTATTTCTAATTTGGTTTTTATTTTCATTTTTTTTTGCTTTAGAACATTCTGTCGTGATCTGTTTGTTGTTTTTTATTAGTCTCAGGAACTTAGTTTATGCGAAGTATGAGAGGAGCTGACATTCCTATCCCTCTGAACCCTAAAATTGAGAGATTGTGCAGACAAAACAGGAAAGAGAAAAGAGCAACTAATTCCTTAGCAATGGGAGATCAGTGAAACAATAATTTTGGAGATGATGAGTTACCGCCTGTTTTAAGACAAGTCCCTGCAGAAAGGAGCTTGGGGGACTATGTGATGCCTACCATTATAGGAGTACAAACTTGCATCCGGCTTCCAGCGGTTGAAGCCAATAATTTCGAGATCAAACAAGCCATAATGCACATGGTTCAGAGCTCAGTTCAGTTTGGGGGATTGCCGTCTGAAGATCCTCACTTGCATCTAGCAAACTTCCTGGAGTTGTGTGCAACATTTAAATACAATGGTGTTACTGATGACGTCATTCGGTTGAGACTCTTCCCATTCTCACTCGGGGATAGAGCAAAGTTCTGACTGAACTAATTACAGGCGAACTTCATCACTACATGACAAGACTTAGCCCAGAAGTTTCTTGCCAAGTTCTTCCCCGAGCTAAGGCAGCGAAACTCATAGGTGAGTTGAATAACTTTTATCAGCTGGAGGGAGAACCATTATATGATGCATGAGAGTGGTTTAAAGACTTGCAGAGAAAGTGACCACATCATGAGATTGACAAATGGATGCTAGTACACATATTCTACAATGGGTTGTGTGGTATAACTCGTACCATTATTGATGTTGCAGCAAAAGGGACGTTCATGAGAGAGAGTGCCAATGAGGCACATGATTTGCTAGAGGATATGATCACAAACAACCATCATGGGGCCGAAGAGAGAGCAATGAACATTAGGAAGATGACTGTGATTCATGAGTTGAATGCTATCACAGCATTGACTGCACAGGTAGCCACTTTGACAAAGCAGATACAGCAGAATACCATGTCAGTTAAAGCGGTTCAGACACATATGAGTTGCGAAATTTGTGGGGGTCCCCATACTTTTGATTGGTGTACAACAGTGGACACGAATAATGTGCCCATGGAGCAGGTTCAAGCAGTGGGAAATTTTCAGAAGCCCTACAACAATCCCTACTCTAACACATACAATCCAGGGTGGAGAAATCACCCAAAATTTTCATGGAAGAATGAACAAGGGCAGCAACCACAATTTTAGACATCATCCTCACATCAGTTCAGCCCACCAGACCCACAAGAGAAGCCAGATGACATAAAAGTCGCACTGTTGGCCTTGACCAACTCTCAGACTCAATTCATGGAAGAAACCAGGTCATCAATTTCATCCTTGACCAATACTCAGACAAAATTTATGATAAAGACCCAGCAGTTCATGACAGAGACTAGGTCTTCTATCACAAATTTGGAAACACATGTGGGATAACTGACACACACACTGAACAGTAGACCATAAGGAAACCTCCCTAGTAACATAGTGATGAACCTAATAGAGCAGTATCAGGCAATTAGCTTGAAGAGTGGGAAGTAGTTAGAGCAGAGGGCACCCCGAATAGTGGTTGAAAAAGAAAAAGGATGTGGGAAAGACAATTGAGGTAGAAAATGAAGGGGTTCCTGATGACCGCCCTACTTTAGAGAAGGCTCCACCCGCAGGGATGAGGGAGTACACAGACAAAATTCCTTACCCTCAAAGACTGCAGAAGAAGGCTATTGATAAGCAGTTTTCAAAATTTTTGGAGGTATTTAAAAAACTGCACATTAACATTCCTTTCATTGAAGCCTTGGAGCAAATGCCAGCGTATGTGAAGTTCATGAAAGATATCCTTTTTAAGAAGAGGAAACTGACAGATTATAAGACAGTGGTGCTGATAGAGGAGTGCAGTGCTATATTGCAAAAGAAACTTCTCCCTAAGTTGAGAGATCCAGAGAGTTTCACCCTACCTTGCACCATAGGGAATGTGACATGCAAGCAAGCCTTGTGTGACTTGGGGGCAAGTGTCAACCTAATGTCCCTCTCTGTGTTCAGAAGACTTGGTTTGGGGAAGGCAAGACCAACCACAATCACCTTGCAGCTAGCTGATCGTTCAGTTGTGCATCCCTAGGGAATTATTGAACATGTGTTTGTTATACCCCGTAATTCCAAGACAATGAGATGAGAACGTACGTGAGGAAATTGAGATTTGAATTTTGAAAAGAAAGAAAAGATTACTTTTTTCTTAAGGAAAAATATCGGAAAATTGTGAAGGAAAAGGTTTATTAATTGGAATTTAGTTCTCAAATTTGGTATTTGAGACTTATAGATTATATTAGAATTTTGGGTTTTAAGTTCCGGATTTAGTCATGTGGGGCCCACGGGAAAATTTTACGGTTTTGTGGAGACCACAATATTTTGAGATATTTTGGCCAAATATAAATATTTTGGGGAAGAAATAATTTTGGACCAATCGGAGGGCGACACGTGTCACCCCCACATGTCTTGAAAGTTGACTACAATTTATAGATATTTTGAAAGGAAGACAAGTGGACAAGTGGACAAGTGGATCCCACTCCACTTGTCCATACACTTGGCTATATTATCCAAGTCTTGAAAGACTTGGATTCATTATACACTTAGACCACATGAGATCTCATCTCTTCTCCCTTAACTCCATATTTTCAAAAATACTTAGGACAAGAACAACAAGATTAGTTAGTTTCTTTCATCCAATATTAAGCCTCTAAACCAAGTGCTAAGCCAAGATCATTATTCCACAAGTTTTGTTGGTTTTGGCCGAGAATGAGGTGGAGAAATCGCTTATTAGAGGCGACAAATCCATCTATTCGAAGGGGAGCCTGTGATGGCGACAAAGCAGGGGAAGAGATATGGATTGCACCGAAAGCAATGCCCTTCGCACCTAAGTAGCACATGCTTTTTTGGAGCTCCTTCCAAAGAGGTTGGGATTAGACTTTCAATTGGATGTGTCCCGGTCAAATCATTAACGATATATCCCTGCAGACGTACTACTTTCAATCAAACCTTCTTTTTTTTTACCTTCTTGATTGATAGATAGTGAGGCCTAGGACTTGCTTCCTTAGATTTGTTGAATTTACTCTGTCTTCACGAATTGGATTTGAACAAATATCTCTGGGCGACTTTCCTTTTAATCGATCGTGAGGGGGGTTTCCACTTTGTTCCGCGCTCTCTATCCCTTTTTTTGGGGTCCCCATGAACCGATTTTTAGTATTCGTTTCGCCTTCGCTCCACACCTTCCCTTCCACACAGAAGGATCATGGGGTTCTCCCAATAACATTTTCCTTTTCTTTCTTCTTTTTTAGGTATCTTATGTCCAGGCAGACAGGTCAAAAACTGTTGATAACCCGACGGCTGCTTCAAAGCTTCAGATGCCAACTAGTCGACCGCGATCTTACTGTTATACCCCGTATTTCCAGAGTATGTACGTGAGGGCGTACGTATTAAAATTTTTGCCTTAAGATTTGGCTTTGGTTCGAAATTTGGGCACAAGTGCCGAATAGAGTCGTTTTCTGACGAAACGTTTCCACAGCTTACGTTGGGAAAATTCCGGCTATGTCATTTAGTATTTTTGCGGATTTTTAGAGCGGCGGAACATTTTGGACCAACGGGAGGGTGACACTTGTCACCCTCGTTGGACAGCAAGAGGAGGCTTGGCCTTGGCGATTGGCTCCTCTTTTGTGCCTTGCTTTGTGGCTTGTTTTGTGGAGTGTTTTGTGGAGTGTTTTGTGGGTGCACTTGGCGATCTTGGCCTTACACTTGCCTTACACATGGATGGATCTTGGCCGTTGGTTGGCCTTTGCAGCCTATAAATAGCTCCCTTTGTGAAGACTTTCTTCATCCACAAATTGTTCTAAGTGATAAATCCCTTCCCTCCCTCTTGTAGACTCTCGTCAGAGCTCCTCTCCCTCTTTTGTGAGCTAGCCAGAGCCTCCCCTCCCATGTAGAGGTACACCCCTAGCCTAGTTACTTTAGTATAATACCCTTGTTGTGGTATAGAAATACTCTCAGTATTGTTATAATGCCCAAAATACCTTGGCCTTATACCTTGTTATATTCAAAGTTACCTCTATCGTAGAAGCAGAAATACTACCTTTTAGTCTCAAACCGAAACCACAGGAAAATCTTCATTGTTGGTTGAAGTTTTGGAGTAGAAGTTAGTTAGAACTTCTAAGGGTTGTTTGGAGCGGATTGGAGCACTCGGAGTAGGAGCTAAGCGTTGCTCGGGATCGACTTTTACTTGGATAATTTTGGGCTTATCGAGGTAAACACTATGTCCTTCTATTGTAATTGGAAATTACATGTTTGAATATATAGTTGAAGTAGACTATATGTAGAACTATACTTAATCTTGTGTGATGTCTTTTGACTTAAGCTGAAGAATTAAGAATCGAATCGAATCGTAATTACATGGGGTGTATTCAGATAGACTTGTGTAGTATTCTTGTGTAGTAGAATTATACACGTCGGTTAGGCGTGTAAAAACCCGCAGTTGGCGTGGTAGCGGCCTCGGTGAGAAGGAGATTTGCGTTGTAGCGGGAGAAGTCTTGCCAAATTTTACGTAGATTATGGAACGTTGAGATCTAGATGTTAATAAGCGCGCTTGTGGCCTTATAGGTTGAGGTACTACGTGTGGAGTGATCCTTGGCAGCTTAGGAGTAACCGCGGTTTGAGGTACTTGGAGCGTTTTGCTATTAGTCGACAATCGTCGCGAGGTATGTGAACCTCTTCCTATCTCTTCTAGCATGATATGTGTGAACTATGTAGTGCGGTAGGCGTCGTGTGTTAGCGTGTTTGATTGTTCTTAAAACATAAAGTGTTATAACGGCTTTATGGGAAGTTGGTTATAACAGCTTTATGTAGGTAAGAAAATTCTTTGTGGTTTTAAAAAGGTAACTGATGTGAATTATAACTGGCTAGTTATAATAAAGAACTTGATGTATTTCAAAAGATTTATAAATCGTTTTGGAAGGGAGAGTAACACTTGGTTTTAAAAGGTTTTAAAAAGAGTTATACTAGCTTTATGGGGAGTTAGGTATAATGTCTTAAGAGAGGTAAAGAAAATGGTTTACTGATGTTAGAAGTTAAGAGACTTGATCTTATAAGATAAGAGACTTAACTTATTTGTTTTAATGAGGATGTTTGTGTGAAACCTCATTCGTGAGTAATGAGTACTTGGTTTTATTTAAAGGGATAATGTTTCTTGATTTGGAAATCAGAATGTGTATCGACAGACCACTGCAGCGTTAATAAAGGAAAATGTATTGAATAATGATGTATCGTATTAAAACCAGTAGAAACCTCCATCTGCATAGAAACTAAGATGAGACAAAATGATATTACATTTTCTAGATCATGATTCTTTGTAATAAGAATGTTGTAAACAAGAATAACCTACTCTACGCGAGACTTATATTACTCAATTGTTCTAAAAAGAAATCAAGTGATTAAGTTTATGAACTATGAAACCATTTGAAATGAGAAGCTTGAGTAATTGAAACTAGGCAAACTGGAACTTAGGAAAAGAATGTTGTTACTTGATGTTGAAAAGGGATGTGGGTTGGTCATTCTTATACTACGGGTATCGGGTGACTTTTATAAAAGTAATGGATCTCTTTTAAAAAGAACTTAACGTATGTAGTACTTTGGGGTTAAAAACCCGGACTTTGGCATAATATGAAAGTACTTTGAGTTGTGTGAAGCTTACTATGCTTGTTGTTGTGAAACTTGCCTATCTTGTGATGATAGCCTTTGTTGTGCGGTGTGGTATTTACGTATTCTGCGTGTCTCTCGATAGAGGCGGTTGACTTATTGAGAACTTACTTGGGCGTCTTTGGCGGTGATGGAGAATTCCACGGGTATGTTTCCATTTTGATTCTCGTCTTGTTGTTGATGTCACATGGGCATGTCTACCGTCACGATGTCCGGGGCATGTGGCCACGCGGCGAGTTGACCACAAAGATATATTATTGAGGTAACATGGACACGTCTACCGATGTAGTATTCGGGGCATGTGGCATGCGGCCTTGTGTGTTGCAACATGGGCGTGTCTGCCGTCTGAGATTCGGGGCATGTGGCCGTGCGGCGAGGTTGACCATATATTCTTATTGAGGTTACATGGCGTATCTACCGTCTGATGTCAGGGGCATGTGGCCATGCGGCGCTTGTTATGTGTTGCATCATGGACATGTCTACAGAAGCGATATTAGGGGCATGCGGCCGTGATCACGAACATGATGGATGTTATGGCGTGAGACCCATAGTTATATTTGAGTGGTGACTTTGAGGCGTGAGTCCACGACTTGGTATTTTTATGTTGCGTCTTTATTTTGGTTATCATACATGTCTACTGCTTGTTAAGATATTATGATTTCATTCTGATGTTGTGATTTCACATACTTAGTACTGTTATCGACCTCCTTGAGGCTGCGTTATCTGCCGCGGTAGAGGTACATCGATCGTGGATCCTCGCTCTTAGGATCTCGATTCGACATTTTGGAAGCTCCGTTTCTCGGAGGCTTATCTTTTAGTATGTGTTCCACTGAGTTGTAGGTTCTTGTACATTCGGGGTATGGCGGGCCCCTGTCCGTCAGTCGTTGTAAATCTTAAGTGCATAGAAGCTGTTGTGGCGAGGTTGTAAAAGATTAAACTGTTGGGTTTTATGTATATCTGAAGGCAAGCTGTTTTGGTTGCTGTTTATTTATTATATCTCTTGTTTCATGATTCATGTTTTATTTTCATTGGTTTTCTCGATGTTGTATCACTAGGGTGCCGGGGTAAGGCACCGTGCGGGCCGGGTTGGGCGTTACAAAGTGGTATCGAGCGATTAGTCTCGGAAAGTGTCTACCGTGTAATACAGTAAGTCTTGATTATCGGTGTGTTGTGCACCACATCTATAATCGGAGGCTATAGGACATTTAGGATTGGTTTCTATTCTTCTCATTACGAGATCGTGCCTTAGAAATGTGTTGTAAGTTGGACCCTGCAGCGTGTTTCGTTTTACCGATTATGCCTGCGAAAGGCAACCAGGGCCCGAAGGGCAAGCGTAGGAGGCGCTAGTGGGATTCAGAAGTGCGAGCGCGCAGCCGGTCGAGACGAGTAGTGCTTGACGGCGAGTTTTGCGCGCCGCCCGGCCAAAGAGTTTAGAGCGCGGCGTGGGCTGCTGAGACTCTGATACGAGCCTCGGTCCGCGATGCCGAGCGGGAGAGATGGGTCGAGAGATGGCCCGATTATTGGCGAGGTTGTGGCGAGATATGAGGATAGTGGGCCTTGTGATTCGATTCAGCGGCAAGACTGTAGTACACCGAGGCGAGCGGTTTGAGGCTACGGGATTTCCTTAGTTGTAGCACTTTGAGTTTTCTGGTCGAGCGGAGGATGATCCGCAGGAGTTCATCCGTCGATTCTGCAGAGATCGTCACGGGTGATCAAGGCGTAAGATGCAGTGACATTTAGTTCGCATCGGTGCGTGATACCGCGATCGATTGGTTTGACTTCGTGGGAGCTTTCGGGAGAGCATGCACTTCCGGCCGTTTGGGGCGAGTTTTGAGGGCCTTCCGGCACATTTCTTGCCTCGCAAATGAGGAGGGCTCGGGTAAATGATTTTTGATGTTAAGCGCGAAGCAGGCGTCTGATTCGGAAGTACAATGTGAGTTCGACTCATTGGCGGTATGTTCCCGCATTAGTAGCTAGTATGGAGGATCGAGTGCACCGATATGTTCTGAGGCTCGATGATTACCTAGCAGAGAGTTGTTGGTGTTTCTCTTGACCAGCATGGACATTGCGCATTCGAGCTCGTGCACTTGGAGTGCGAGGCGCGAAGATCGACAGGTGGACGGCTTTGTGAGAAGAAGGCGAGCGGCGGATATTTTAGCGACTTTCGAGGCGGACCGCCTCAGCCAGCGAACTAGTTATGTACCTCGCCATTGCGAGTAGTCCTCCGCACGCCGGGACCGCCAGGATATTCGAGGAAGCGGTCGGGGCTCCTGAGTTTGAATGTTGAGGAGTAGGGGTGTTGGCGGATCACGATCACCCTACCTCGGTGTGATCGATGTAGTAGACGCATTTGGAGAGTGTCGTAGTACGAGAGCTTGTTATTCTTGCGGCCAGCGGGGCCATATGACGAAGGCTGTCAGGCCGAGGGTAGCGGTAGGATAGCCAGACTCTTAGGCGATTGCGGGCCACGGTAAGTCGCGGTGGAAGTTCGATTTTAGCGGTCCTTGAACCGCCTAGTTTCAGGTATATCCTTAACCCTCTAGAGTTTTGTGTGTATTGATGTTGTTGATGTTTTTAATGATATGTTTGGATAGCTTTGTGCTAAAATGTGATTTAGAAACACAGTTAGTGAAAGGGTAAGTCACAGGTAGTGTGAAATGGAAGTGGTAGCTTTCGCGGCTGTAGAGGTAAGATTGTTCGGATCAAGAAACTAGAGAGTTGGCGCTACAGTGGGTCGGGTTGGGGCCATGTTGCGGGCCAACCCGCGTCCCGTTTTGAGGAAGGGTCAGCTCTGGGTGGTCCCGCCAGGTGGCAGGGTCACGAGAGTGCTAGGCCCAAGTTTAGATGACCATCGTATGAGTTCGTGGATACGTTCGATCGAATCGGTTCGTGAAGGCGGGAATGGCCTTGGGAATCGAGGTTAGTGAGATGACCAAGTTTGGAGGTAGTGACTCGAGGTTGGGAGCGAGCGTTGTGAAGTGTGGTACGGACACTAGAACGAGTTCGAGTGTTCGTGGCAATCGCGAGAAAGGGAGAAGTGAGCGTATGTTTTTGTGACGGTGTGGCATGATTGTTTTAAATGCGTATAGCGGTGAAGACTATCTCGGCGCTGTTGTTTTGAGACCTTGAAGGAACATTCGGGGCGAATGTTTACGAGGAAGAATGTTATACCGTATTTCCAGTATATGCGTGAGGCGTGCGTATTAAAATTTTGCCTTAAGATTTGGCTTTGGTTGAAATTTGGGCACAAGTGCCGAATAAGTCGTTTTACGTGAAAGCGTTTCCACGACTTACGTTGGGAAAATTCCGGCTATGTCATTTAGTATTTTTGCGGATTTTTCCGAGCGGAACATTTTTGGACCAACGGGAGGGTGACACTTGTCACCTCGTTGGGCAACAAAGAGGAGGCTTGGCCTTGGCGATTGGCTCCTCTTTTGTGCCTTGCTTTGTGGCTTGTTTTGTGGAGTGTTTTGTGGAGTGTTTTGTGGGTGCACTTGGCTTGATCTTGGCCTTACACTTGCCACACATGGATGGATCTTGGCCGTTGGTTGGCCTTTGCGCTTTATAAATAGCTCCTTTGTGAAGACTTTCTTCATCCACAAATTGTTCTAAGTGATAAATCCCTTCCCTCCCTCTTGTAGACTCTCGTCCAAGAGCTCCTCTCCCTCTTTTGTGAGCTAGCGAGAGCCTCCTCCCCCTTAGCCAGGGTACACCCCTAGCCTAGTTACTTTCGTATAATACCCTTGTTGTGGTATAGAAATACTCTCTAGTATTGTTATAATGCCCAAAATACCTTGGCCTTATACCTTGTTATATTCCAAAAGTTACCTCTATCGTAGAAGCCGAAATACTACCTTTTTAGTCTCAAACAAACCACAGGAAAATCTTCATTGTTGGTTGAAGTTTTGGAGTAGAAGTTAGTTAGAACTTAAGGGTTGTTTGGAGGAGTTGGAGCACTCGGAGTAGGAGCTAAGCGTTGCTCGGGATCGACTTTTTACTTGGATAATTTTGGGCTTATCGAGGTAAACACTCTTGTCATCCTTCTATTGTAATTGGAAATTACATGTTTGAATATATAGTTGAAGTAGACTATATGTAGAACTATACTTAATCTTGTGGCAATGTCTTTTGACTTAAGCTGAAGAATTAAGAATGGCGAATCGAGCTGTAATTACATAGGGTGTATTACAGTAGACTTGTAGTATTCTTGTGTAGTAGAATTGTACACGCGTCCGGTTAGGCGTGTAAAACCCCACTGGTTGGCGTGGTAGCGGCCTCGGTAGAAGGAGATTTCTTGTTGTAGCGGGGAGGTCTTGCCAAATTTTACGTAGATTATGGAGCGTTGAGATCTAGATGTTAATAAGCGCGCGTGGCCTTATAGGTTGAGGTACTACGTGTGGAGTGATCCACTTGGCTTAGGAGTAGCCGCGGTTTGAGGTACTTGGGCGTTTTGCTATTAGTCGACAATCGTCGCGAGGTATGTGAACCTCTTATCTCTTCTAGCATGATATGTGTGAACTATGTAGTACGGTGAGCGTACGTGTGTTAATCGTGTTTGATTGTTCTTAAAACATAAAGTGTTATAACGGCTTTATGGGAAGTTGGTTATAACGACTTTATGTAGGTAAGAAAATTCTTTGTGGTTTTAAAAGGTAGCGATGTGAATTATAAGCGGCTAGTTATAATAAAGAACTTGATGTATTTCAAAGATTTATAAATCGTTTTGGAAGGGAGAGTAACACTTGGTTTTAAAGGTTTTAAAAAGAGTTATACTAGCTTTATGGGAGTTAGGTATAATGTCTTAAGAGAGGTAAAGAAAATGGTTTCTTGATGTTAGAAGTTAAGAGACTTGATCTTATAAGATAAGAGACTTAACTTATTTGTTTTAATGAGGATGTTTGTGTGAAACCTCATTCGTGAGTAATGAGTACTTGGTTTTATTTAAAGGGATAATGTTTCTTGATTTGGAAATCGAGAATGTGTATCGACAGGACCCTGCGGCGTTAATAAAGGAAAATGTATTGAATAATGATGTATCGTATTAAAACCAGTAGAAACCTCCATCTGCATAGAAACTAAGATGAGACAAAATGATATTACATTTTCTAGATCATGTTCTTTGTAATAAGAATGTTGTAAACAAGAATAACCTACTCTCATGAGACTTATATTACTCAATTGTTCTAAAAGAAATCAAGTGATTAAGTTTATGAACTATGAAACCATTTGAAATGAGAAGCTTGAGTAATTGAAACTAGGCAAACTGGAACTTAGGAAAAGAATGTTGTTACTTGATGTTGAAAAGGGATGTGGGTTGGTCATTCTTATACTACGGTATCGGGTGACTTTTATAAAAGTAATGGATCTCTTTTAAAAAGAACTTAACGTATGTAGTACTTTGGGGTTAAAAACCGGACTTTGGCATAATATGAAAGTACTTTGAGTTGTGTGAAGCTTACTATGCTTGTTGTTGTGAAACTTGCCTATCTTGTGATGATAGCCTTTGTTGTGCGGTGTGGTATTTACGTATTCTGCGTGTCTCGATAGAGGCGGTTGACTTATTGAGAACTTACTTGGGCGTCTTGGCGGTGATGGAGAATTCCGGGTATGTTTCCATTTTGATTCTTGTCTTGTTGTTGATGTCACATGGGCGTATACCTGCCGTCACGATTCCAGGGCATGTGGCCGTGCGGCGGGGTTGACCACCCGATATATTGTTATTGAGTAACATGGACGTCTACACCGATGTAGTATTAGGGCATGTGGCCGTGCGGCCTTATTATTGTTGCAACATGGGCGTGTCTGCCGTCTGATGTCCAGGGCATGTGGCGTGCGGCGGGGTTGACGATATATTCTTATTGAGGTTACATGGCGTGTCTACCGTCACGATGTCCAGGGGCATGTGGCCGTGCGGCGCTTATTATTGTTGCATCGTGGACATGTCTACCGAAGCGATATTAGGGGCATGCGGCCGTGATGCGAACATGATGGATGTTATGGGCGTGAGACCCATAGTTATATTTAGTGGTGACTTTGAGGCGTGAGTCACGACTTGGCTTATTTTTATGTTGCGTCTTGTATTTTGGTTATCATACATGTCTCACCTTGTTAAGCTATTATGATTTCATTCTGATGTTGTGATTTCACATACTTGGTACTGTTATCGACCTCCTTGAGTGCGTTAAATCTGCATGGTAGAAGTACATCGGTCGTGGATCCTCGCTCTTAGGATCTCGATTCGGCATTTTAGGAAGCTCGTTTCTCGGAGGCTTATCTTTTGGTATGTGTTCCCTGAGTTGTAGGTTCTTGTACATTCGGGGTATGGCGGGGCCTGTCGTCAGTCGTTGTAAATCTTAAGTGCATGCATGTTGTGGCGGGGTTGTAAAAGGATTAAAGCATTGGGTTTTATGTATATCTTGAAGGCATTGTTTTGGTTGGCTTTGTTTATTTATTATATCTCTTGTTTCATGATTCATGTTTTATTTTCCATTGGTTTTCTCGATGTTGTATCACTAGGGTGCCGGGGTAAGGCACCGTGCAGGCCGGGTTCGGCGTTACACTTACCTTCTCTGCCTACATGAGTATGCTTACAAACCTAAAGGGAACAATCTTATCTTAGAGTAGGTCGAATGAGCGTGAGCAGGTTGGTCGACTTGCTGTCGGCGATCGAGTAGGTCTATCGGCTTGACCTCTTTTCTCTTTTATCGGTAAATCAAATCACTCTTTGTAAATGCGTCCAAATAATGTATATACTTACTAGAGTGATCGAAGTGCTTCTGAAACAAGCACGAGGCAGTCGAGAAATAACTCGTATCGGGAGAGGGTAGGAGACACCTGTATGAGCTTTTGTAGGAGCAAGCGAGCGAGTTTGGACCTAGAATAGGAGTCCTTATTTATTGACCTTGAAATTTCGGCATACAAGTAAGCACAAACATGAATAGGAGCAGGCAATGAAATTGGGCTTAGCACTTCTTTAGAAAAAATCAACAGGCTAGGTTTGGAACCCTATACCTATCTGAGGACCATAGAGAGCGGGAGATGCGAAGCGCGGTGGATTGACCAACAAATTATTTGTTATACCGTATTTCAGTATATGCGTGGGGCGTGCGTAGAAAATTTGAACTTTTACATAAGCTTGGCGAATTAACTTTGTTCACACACGATTAGAGTCGTTTTTAAATGAAGCGTTTTCCACGACTTTCGTAGGAAAATTCGGCTATGACTTTTTTATTTTGCGGATTTTTAGGGGCGTAACATTTTGGACCAGCGAGAGGGTGACAAGTGTCACCTCCAGTGGCGAAGTTAGTGGCGTTTTTGGCTAGCGTTTTTAGCATTTTAGTTGCCAAAATGTTTGGTCAATGTTGGCTAGATATTTTTGTGTGGATGATGACCAAGTGGGACCAGCACACACACGTGGCTAAATCTACACCTTACACTTGCCTTGCACTTGACATAATCTTGGCCATTGGTTGGTCTTCACTTGACCTATAAATACCCAGCTGTGATGAACTTCATCCACTCTTCTTGTTCTAAGTCTTGAAACCCTCTCCTCCTCTTGTTGTCTCGTCCAGAGCCCTCTCCCCTTGTGAAGGCCTTTGGCGAAACCCTCTCCTTTGTGAGCTTTAGCGAGAACACCCCTCTCTTTGAGTGTTGTTCTCGTGTAATATACCACTCTTGGTAGAAATACTCTCAAAGTATTGTTATAATGCCCAAATTACCTTAGCCATATACCTTGTAGTATTCTAAAGTTATACCTATACAAAAGCCGAAATACTATTATACTTCCCTTGATCCACAAAACCAACCCTAAGGAAAAATCTCCATAGTTAGTTGGAGTAATAAGTAGAAGTTGGTTAGAACTTCTAAGGGTTGTTGGAGGCGGGTCGGGCCGCGGAGTAGGAGCTAAACCTTGCTCGGGATCGACATTTAAACTCGGATAATTATGGGCTTATCGAGGTAATTATCTTGCCACTATTGTAATTGGAAATTACATGTTGATAGAATATATAGTTGAAGTATACTATATATAGAACTGAGCGTAGTTATCGTGATGTCTTTTGACTTAAGCTGAATAATAAGAAACCTTTTGAAAGAAGAGTCTTTGACGTATGTACATAGGGTGTATTCTGATAGACTTGTGTAACTTTTACGTGAGGTAGAATTGTACGCGTCGGTTTAGGCGTATAACCCCAGTTGGCTTGGTAGCGGCCTCGATAGAGAGGAGATTTCTGTTGTGGCGAGGCGAGTCTTTGCGAATTTTACGTAGAATGTTCTACGATGAGATCTTAATGTTAATAAGCGCCTTGTGGCCTTATAGGTTGAAGTACTACGTGTGGCGCGATTTACTTGGCTAAGGAGTAGCGGTTGGAAGTACTTGGGCGTTTTGCTATTAGTCGATACTCGTCGCGAGGTATGTGAACCTCTTCCTATCTCTTCTAGCATGATATGTGTGAACTATGTAGTGCGGTGAGCGTCGTATGCTAAATGTATTTGATTGGTTTAAAACATAAAGTGTTATAACGGCTTTATGAGAAGTTGGTTATAACGACTTTATGTTGGTAAGAAAATACTTGTGGTTTTAAAAGGTGGCGATTTGAACTATAAGCGGCTTGTTATGTGTTAATAAAGAACTTGAAGTATTTCAAAAGATTTTGAATCATTTGAAAGAAGAAGTAATACTTGGTTTTGAAAACTTAAGAGTTATACTAGCTTTATGGGAAGTTAGGTATAACGGCTTAAGAATGTTTCTTGATTTGAAATCGTAATGTGTATCGACAAACCCTGCGGCGTTAATAAAAGGAAATGTTTTGACAGATTAAGTATTATTAAAACCAGTAGAAACTTCCATCTGCATAGAAGCTAAGATGAGACAAAATGATATTTCCTAGATCATGGCTGCTGTAATAAGATTGTTATAAAAAAGAATATCCTACTCACATATAAGGCTTATGTTTCTCAGATAGTTTAAAAGAGAATTATATTCTTAAATGAATAAGATTATGAACTACGAAACCTTTCTAAAGTAAGAAACGTGAACATTTGAAATTAGACAAACTTGGACGTTTGAGAAATAATGTTGTTACTTGATTTTACAAAGAGAAGTGTTTTGCTTTACTTCAAAAGATAATCACTCTATTTTTCATATACTACGGATATTGTGTGACTTTTGTAAACGTAACGTACCTTTTAAAAAGATAATGTATGCGATGCTTTGGGAATAGATACTCGATCGTGTTAATCATATAATAGAATGTACCTTGTGTGTATAACTTGATTGTGTTGGTTTGTGATAGCCTTGTAATACCTTCGTGTTGATTTGATAAGTAATCATATTAGGATGCTACGTGTGTTAGTGATACGTGATGTTTGTGTAAAGGGTTTTCCCTTGATTGTGCTTAGGTTGTTTAAGCGATAAAGCCATTATGTTGGTATTATACCACTCGCGTGTTTCGGAGGTTAAGGCCCTCCGATGCGGGGTAGACTCGGTGATGCAGGACCGTGATTCGAGAATACCTCATGCGGGTCCGGGGCTATCGGAACTCTGAGAGTTCGAGGTTAGTGTCGCGACCTTTATGGTCATGCGTGCATGTGGCGTGCGGTGCGAGTCGGGGCGATGCCGGGAGTAGCTACCTCGATGCGGGGTTATACCTCATGCGGGCCTATGAGATTGGCCTATGCGGGCTGCGGGGAGTTCGGGGCTAAGCGCCGCATTTGATATTGCGGGCGGCGGCGGCTTTGATCATGTGATGCAGACAGATATCTTGTCTGATTTATGACCTTGTTAGTCGTAGGTGTTAGTAGTCGGCTATGCCTTCGTACTTACTGCTGTTTTATTTGGACCTGAGTGGGACTGCTGTTGAGTGTATTCCTTAGTGCTTTTCTATCATTGGCTATGGCGGTGGGGAAGGTATTCCACGGGCATGATTGATGTTGTGGGCGTGAGACCCGTATTTATGTATTTGAGTGATGACGAGGCGTGAGTCACGACTTGATATATTGCTTATTTATTGTGAGCGTAGTTTGGTTATCATACATGTCTCTGCTTTATATAGACTACTATGATTTCATTCTGATATTTTGATTCGCATACTAAATTTTTGTTATCGACCTCCTTGAAGTGCGTTCATCTGCGAGTAAAGGTACACGATCGTTGATCCTCGCTCTTGGAGTCACGATTCAGCGTTTGGGAAGCTCCGTTCCTCGGAGGCTTATCTTGGTATAGTCCTGTTGTTGTAGGTGCTTACATTCGAGGGTATGGCGAACCACGTCCGTCGTTGTTGTCATATCATTCGTAGAAGTGCATGAAATCTTGTTGTGGGCGGGGTTTGTAAAGAAAGGATTAAACTTTCATTTTGAAAGAGTTGTTATTATTATTTATGCGAAAGGCAACTTTCTTGAGATATCGTGTCTCGATTTATCTTGTTTCATATCTTGGTTATTTTATATATTCGTGATTACTACGATGTATGACTCTTTGGGGTGCGGGTAAGGCACGATCACGGGCCCGGGTTGGTCGTGACAAAAGTGGTATCGAGCAGGTTATCCTCGGAAAGTGTCTCAGACCGTATCGATGAAGTCTTGATTATCGGTGTGTTGTGCACCACACGAATAATCGAGGAGGCTATAGGATATTTAGGATTGGTTTCTATTTCTTCTCACTCGAGATCGTGCCTTAGAGTGTGTTGTGAGATGGACCTCTAACGTATTTCTTTCCCTTACCGTTATGCCTCGCGCAGGCAACCCGGCCCGGGAGGGCAAAGCGGCGGAGGCTGAGTAGAGTTCGGAGGGTGGCGAGGGCACATGCCCAATCATTACCTAGGTAGTGCTTCATTCGGGAGTTCTGCGGCGTCACTAGCCCCAAAGAGTTTTAGCTGCGGCGGCGTTCCTCTGCGGCCCACGATGTTTGACTTTCGATTCGCGGCCAGAGCAGTATAGAGTATACCGATGTACCACGAGTCTTGATGACTATCAAAAAGAGGTTGTGCAAAGTAATTCTTGATTGGGCTTGAGCATGGCACGTGAGTCGGGCTTATGCAGCGAGAAAGCATGCAATCGACAGGTTAACGAGGCAGCGAAGAGGGCGAGCGGTGAGTCCTTTGGTAACTTCGGCGAGTCGCCTCGCGTGAATTAGATTATGCGCATCCACGGTCTGAAAGGTCCTCGCGATGTTGGGGCGTTCGGGGTATGCGAGGAGTTGGTCGAGCTCGAGCTTAGGTTCACGATCCGCGAAGGTTCGGCCATACAGATTGATTTTCTCGGTGTTCGCGGTGTGGCGGCGCCATCTCGGGAATGTCGTCTTTTAGTTGGTACTTGTTGTACCTATGACCGTCAGGGTCTGATGTCGAAAGAGTGTCCTTGCGGGAGGACTTAGCCTTCAGGATCGGTGGGTAGTTTGTCATCTTCCCAGCTATCGCCTACAGGCGAGTTTGATTAGACGACTAAGGGAGTGAAGCGATAGATATAGATTTATCCTTAACCTCAGAGATCGGTATGTGTGATGAGGTGAGTATACCTTAAGTGTTATGTTCTGATAGCAGTGTGTTAGTTGTGATTAGAAACCATGGTGGGTTAACCGAGTAAGAGTTTGGGGGATAGAGAAGGTGTGAGCCTTAGAGTTTTATACGTAGAGACCTTAGAGGTAAGGCCATCTCGAGTAAAGGTGTAGTGTTATGTTTGATCCTTATCGGAGTGCTTAGTGCACGTGAGATATATTGTGTGATAAGTCCCTGAGTAGTGTGGAATGAAAGAGGGTAGTTGAGCTAAGAAGACCGCTAGGTTTTCATAACGTGATTAGTGAGATTGTTCCGGATCAGGGAGCTAGTATGGTGCGCGTTGCCGGGTCGGGTTGAGGCCACGATGCGGGTCAACCCGCGGCAGGTTTGGTGGTGGGTCGGTTGTGGTGGTCGCTTTGGGTTGGGGTAATGAGGTGTTAGGCCCAGTTTAGTTAACGTACAAATTCGTGGATGTATTCGACCGATGATCGGGCGAGGAGGTCGATCGTCTTGTTTTCTAGCAAAGGCCGTTTACTCGGCGGTGTTGATTTATCGAGAAAGGTTGTAAGGTTGCCGCGGGGTGCCTACGCCGCTAATAATGACAGTGGAGCCAGTGCGGCTATCTTTGTTTACGGAAGTTTTACCAAGCATTTGTTAAGAACTTCGGTGAGTCTCGAGAAATCGCATTCGCCGCCGGGCGGTGTTTGGATTTGAGGTAGTTGTGGGGATTGTTGTCTCTGTGGAGGAGTGTTTAAGCTACCATTTTAGTTTTGAATGTCGCCTTATGGGGCCTTGTGGGGCGGAAGTGTAAGTTGCTTGGTCGATTGGTTCGATGTTGGCAAGGTGCAAATAGTTGGTTGAGCTTGTTCCGGTATTTGTGGATAGGGAAGGCATGCAGAGAGGTTTTGGCGGCTCGGAGAAATCGTGCGGATAATCGGCGGCTTAGAGTTCGAGTTGTGGTCGGTCCTCTTGAAAGTACCACCCGGTTTGGGTGACGAGTTTTGAAGCAGAGGAACTTAGCGAGTTACTTTGGGCCGCACGAGTTCATGTGAAGAATAGGCGGGTTGCCTATATGTTAGCTTTTGTCGTCCGACTTAGGAGCGACGTCCGGTCTTCGTATTGTTATGATCGGGAAAGTATCGGTGATCCATCCAGAGTGTTCCCGATTAATGATGACCACGCTAGAGATAGTAACCGAGTTTTGGAAGCGACGATGCTCGAAATGTGGTAAGAGTTAGTGTCTGACGGCCTCGAGGATCGCGTGCGGCCGGTACCATTTGTTGCGTCGCGGTGGCACTAGAACCTCGCGGCAAAGTGACAAAAGTGGTATCACGACGAGTAAAGGGAGAAAGCGAGCATGTATGGCGAGCATTGATGTGATCATTTCTTTTGTAAGGAGAAGGTCACGAAGGAAGTATATTTTAGACCCGGAGAGAGGTGTTTGTGGTAATGTTAGAGGTATTTCCTCGTGGACTTGGATGGAGGTATTTTGCGGGTGTTTACGTGGCCATGTGTGGCGGGATTGTTCTCGTAAGTATAGTAGTGAAGACTATCTTGGCGGCGTTTGTTTGAGACCTTGAAGGAACATTCGGAATGAAGGTTTCTAAGGAGGAGAATGTTATACCGTATTTCCAGTATATGCGTGGGGCGTGCGTAGAAAATTTGAACTTTTACATAAGCTTGGCCGAATTAACTTTGTTCACAACACCCGATTAGAGTCGTTTTTAGACGAAACGTTTTAACAGCTTTCGTAGGGAAAATTCCGGCTATGACTTTTTTTATTTTTGCGGATTTTTCCGAGGGACGTAACATTTTGGACCAACGAGAGGGTGACAAGTGTCACCCTCAAGTGGGCGAGTTGGTGAGCGTTTTTGGCTAGCACGTTTTTAGCATTTTAGTTGCCAAAAATGTTTGGTCAATGTTGGCTAGATATTTTTGTGTGGATGATGACCAAGTGGGACCCACACAACACATGGCTAAATCTACACCTTACACTTGCCTTGCACTTGGCATAATCTTGGCCATTGGTTGGTCTTCACTTGACCTATAAATACCCCCCCTTTGTGATGAACTTCTTCATCCACTCTTCACTTGTTCTAAGTCTTGGAAACCCCTCTCCTCCCTCTTGTTGACTCTCGTCCAAGAGCCCCTCTCCCCCTTGTGAAGGCCTTTGGCCGAAACCCTCTCCCTTTGTGAGCTTTAGCCGAGAACACCCCCCCTCTCTTTGAGTGTTGTTCTCGTGTAATATACCCCCCCTCTTGGTAGAAATACTCTCAAAAGTATTGTTATAATGCCCAAATTACCTTAGCCATATACCTTGTAGTATTCTAAAGTTATACCTATACAAAAGCCCAGAAATACTATTATACTTCCCTTCAGTCACAAAACCGAAACCCTAAGGAAAAATCTCCATAGTTAGTTGGAGTAATAAGTAGAAGTTGGTTAGAACTTCTAAGGGTTGTTTGGAGCGGGTCGGAGCGCCCGGAGTACGAGCTAAACCGTGCTCAGGATCGACATTTAAACTCGGATAATTATGGGCTTATCGAGGTAATTATCTTGCCCCCCTATTGTAATTGGAAATTACATGTTGATAGAATATATAGTTGAAGTATACTATATATAGAACTGAGCGTAGTTATCGGCAATGTCTTTTGACTTAAGCTGAATAATAAGAAACCTTTTGAAAGAAAGTCTTGAATCAGTATGTACATAGGGTGTATTCTGATGAGACTTGTGTAACTTTTACGTGAGGTAGAATTGTACGTCCGGTTTAGGCGTATAACCCACACGGTTGGCTTGGTAGCGGTTCGAATGTGTATCGACAAACCACTGCAGCGTTAATAAAAGGAAATGTTTTGTGATTAAGTATTATTAAAACCGTAGAAACTTCCATCTGCATAGAAGCTAAGATGAGACAAAATGATATTTCCTAGATCATGGTCTTTGTAATAAGATTGTTATAAACAAGAATATCCTACTCACATATAAAGGCTTATGTTTCTCGGATAGTTTAAAAGAATTATATTCTTAAATGAATAAGACTATGAACTACTTAAACCTTTCTAAAGTAAGAAACGTGAACATTTGAAATTAGACAAACTTGGACGTTTGAGAAATAATGTTGTTACTTGATTTTACAAAGAGAAGTGTTTTGCTTTACTTCAAAAGATAATCACTCTATTTTTCATATACTACGGGTATTGTGGGACTTTTGTAATCTTAACGTACCTTTTAAAAGATAATGTATGCGATGCTTTGGGAATAGATACTCGATCTTGTTAATCATTTAATAGAATGTACCTTGTGTGTATAACTTGATTGTGTTGGTTTGTGATAGCCTTGTAATACCTTCGTGTTGATTTGATAAGTAATCATATTAGGATCTTACGTGTGTTAGTGATACGTGATGTTTGTGTAAAGGGGTTTCGATTGTGCTTAGGTTGTTTAAGCGATAAACTGTTATGTTGGTATTATACCACTCACCGTGTTTCGGAGGTTAAGTGCCCTCCGTCTGGGGTAGACTCGGTGATGCAGGACCGTGATTCGAGAATACCTCATGCGGGTCGGGGGCTATGCGGAACTACGAGTTCGAGTTAGTGTGCGGCCTTTATGGTCAATGCGGTGCATGTGGCTATGCGGATCGCTAGTCGGGGCGATCTTAGGGAGTAGCTACCCACCGATGCGGGGTTATACCTCATGCGGGCCTATGAGATTGGCCTATCGCGAGTGCGGGAGTTCGAGGGCTAAGCGCAGCATTTGATATTGCGGGCGGCGGCGGCTTTGATCATGTGATGCAGGCAGATATCTTGTCTGATTTATGACCTTGTTAGTCTTGTAGGTGTTAGTAGTCGGCTATGCCTTCGTGCTTACATCTTGTTTTATTTGGACACAGTGGGACTGCTTTGTTAGTGTATTCCTTGGTGCTTTTCTATCGTTATTGGCGATGGGAAGGTATTCCACGGGCATGATTGATGTTGTGGGCGTGAGACCCGTATTTATGTATTTGAGTGATGACTTGAGGCGTGAGTCACGACTTGATATATTGCTTATTTATTGTGAGCGTAGTTTGGTTATCATACATGTCTCTGCTTTATATAGACTACTATGATTTCATTTCTGATATTTTTAGTTTCGCATACTAAATTTTTGTTATGCGACCTCGCTTGAGGCTGCGTTCATCTGCGCGAGTAAAGGTACACGATCGTTGATCCTCGCTCTTAGGGTCATGATTCGGCGTTTGGGAAGCTCCGTTCCTCGGAGGCTTATCTTGGTATAGTCCACTGTTGTTGTAGGTGCTTACATTCGGGGTATGGCGGCCTGTCCGTCGTTGTTATCATATCATTCGTAGAGTGCAGTAATCTTGTTGTGGCGGGGTTTGTAAAGAAAGGATTAAACTATTCATTTTGAAAGAGTTGTTATTATTATTTATCTTGAAAGGCAACTTTCTTCGAATATCTGTGTCTCAATTTATCTTGTTTCATATCTTTGTTATTTTATATATTCCACGATTACTCGATGTATGACTCTTTGGGGTGCGGGTAAGGCACGATCCACGGGCCGGAGTTGGTCGTGACTTTATAGGCGAAGATGGGCTCGTTCGACTAAACAGTGATCACAGGAGCCAAATTAGAGTGAGGATGCTACGGATCTTTTCCTGCTGCGTGCGCTTTGCTTCCCGAATGAACGTGTCTCCTCCTCGCTTATGTGAATTTTACCCGCTTTTACTGCTTGCTTGACTCCTATGAGCCCTTACTTTGCGGAGGGTGGCGTCACGACGATTCCACTTTCTCGACATGTCACCTTTTTGAACTTACTATGGAGCTCGGGGCTTTGAGATTCCCTATGATGGTGGGCCATTATGTTCCCTTGTCTCCCAGGGGAGGGTGGAACTATTGAGGAGTTTATGTGAGACAACGTGAATTCTCCGATTTACTAGAGTCGACAAGATGCGGGTGACCAAGTGATCGTGACTTGATCGGCAAGGGAAGTTTCGCGAGTTTATGAAGGCGATTCGTCACTCGGTTTTGGTGAGCCAACTAATTCAGTGGTCTCCCTCTCTCCCTATACTTCGAACCAAGACTCTTCTTCAGACTTAGGTTCTCTAGCTTCTATTCTCGAGGTACGTAGATCCACCCGTCTTCGCTTTCCTATTCATAGGTTTGTATCAACTAAGTCTCTGTCTACTTCTCACGAGTCTTTTTTGCAATTTCATCCATCTTTTTTAACCTGATTCCTTTGCAGAGGAAGAATATGGACAGATGGAACCAAAGAAAAGCTCTCCCTGCTTAGCGCAGGCTACATTTGACCCCTAGATCATGAATTCCATGTGAGTCAGTTGACTTCGATTAGACCAGACCGCCCCAGAGAAGAACGTGCCAACGAGGGAACCACCAGATGTTGTAGATAATCCTACTAAAGAAGTTTCATGACCCAACCAAGAAAACCTTGATATGATTTCGAGAGAGTATATCACACCGCACTTGCTTTAATTGATCTTTTGATTAAATATGCCTATGATAATGGAAAAAGGATGTTTCCTTGCTACAGAGTTAAAAGAGACTATGACAGCTGAGAATCGATTGAAAACAAGTCGTCTTTGGTTTGGAGCTATTCCCATTAGGCTGCTTTTTCGAGCCGTACGAAGAGAAAGCTTCATATACGTTTCTGTTGTTCCCCGGATGAAAGCAAGGAAATGAGCTGAATAATCTCCTTATAGTCGAGTGGCTAAAGCTCCTTAACAAAAAAAGCCTGAACTCCAGTGTAACTTTCGACTTTTTCATTCCTTCGCTTTTTTCGTTTTTGACTTCTTGTTAGAAACGGTCTACTGCGCAGGAAAGGATTCGGGTGGGGGAGATCGCCAGCATCAGTCTAAGTAGCTTAAGTTTTTGAAGAAAAAGGTAGAGAAGGAAGGGTAAGTTTTATCGATTTTTTGGAAGCGAAACGAGAAGTGAAGTTGGTTATAAGCTTGTGGTAGATTCATATATGTGATTGGAACTTGAAGAAGTGGAGCGAAATGAAAATTGCGGATCAATAAAGACTGGACTATTTTGAGGCGTTTTTGGGCACAAAATGAGGTAAAAGTCCTTCTTCTTTTAAAGTAATTGGATATTACTTATTGTTATAATGTATGGATGAACTTGTACTAAAAATAATGAGGATTAAAAAGTGTTTGAACAATTTTTTAAGGCTTGGCGAAATTAGACTAATTTTGAGGTTTTCGGATTACGTTGGTTATTGTCGTTATTTACAATTGGTACATGTTATATAATGAAGGAAATATTGTAGTTGATAGATTATATAACTTGTATAACATGTTGGAACTTGAATTGGAATAAAAGGAATTAAGGAAAAGGACTTTGGATTGTTGTAGTTATTGTTGAATGGCACGCCCAAAACTATTAGACGTTGGGATGTAGTTTTTATGGAATATTTTTGGGTGCATATATGCTGGAAAATAATCCCCTAACATGAATGTTTAATGTGTTAAAATTACTAGTGAAAGTCCTAAGGAATAAGGGTGTTAAAGACTTCACATTGTACCATAGTGTTGGTTTATTATGGGTATTTAGTGGGTATTTTATAGAATGTTTTGCGGACTGTGTTGTATAGATTGTGGGGCAGAATTTTACACGTCAAGTTAGGTGTGTAATCCCCTTTGTTTAACTGTTGGTTGTGCCTTAAATGTGTCTTGTTGGTTGATGAATTCGGGCCTTGGAAAAGGTGGAAAAGTACGTAGAAACAAAGGAAGTGCTGCCCAAATTTCCGTAGAATTAGAGGGTCATTATTTGGTATAAGTCTTACACTAGTAAGCTTGAAGTTGATAGAAGTGTTATTGTCATTTTAGGTTGAAGTACTTCGTATAGCATATTCTACTTGGCTTGAGGAATAGCCGATAAAGTTGAAGTACATTGGAGCGTATTGCTACTTGTCGTGTTGATTAGTCGTCAACGAGGTATGTGAACTTATTCCTTCTATCGGCATGATTATTTGGAGTATACTTGACTTGTTTCTTGAAGTATACTTGCCTTGTTATTGAAGTATACATAACTTGTTTCTTGAATTATACTTGCCTTGTTATTGAAGTATACATGACTTGTTTCTTGAAGTATACTTGCCTTGTTATTGAAGTATACATGACTTGTTTCTTGAAGTATACTTGACTTTATTTTTATAAAGAGAAGTTATTCTACTTCTAGAAATTAGGGGTATTCGTGTTGTTGATTTTACACTAAATGCATGTCTAAATTCTTCCTAAAGTCCTTACCAAGTCTTATGGGAGGTGTTGGTAAGAGTTTTAGGAAGCATTGGAGTCGAGTTAATTGATTTAAAGAGAAGAAGTTACTTGATCTTGAAAGAAGAAGTACCTTGATACTACAAGTGGTAGTATCTTGGGGTTTATTACGTGAAATGATTCTTTTATAAAGAATAGACGTGCGTAGTACTTTTGGGGTTCAAGTCCTTAGTATTTCATGAAATTAAAATGCCTTGAGTTTATAAAATGGAGATTGTTATAACTATACCTTCGATAGTACATTGAGGTTTTAAAACGAAAAATTGTTATATCTATTTCATTGGTAGTACCTTGGGTTCTTAAAGGGAAAGTTGTTCTACCTATAGTACTTTGGGTTTCAAAAGGGGTGAAGTGGATTGATTTGAAAAGTGTGAGTAACTTGGGTTTAGATTGAAAGTTACTTAGTGATAGAAAGTGGAAGTGTTGGAGACTACATGTGTTAGTGTCTCGGGTGTTATAAGAGAGGGAACGTACGACAGACGTACGTTGTATAGTTGAGCTTTATAGAGTAGAAGATGTGTATTTCCTTCTACCCTTACTCTTTCATGTCATGATAACGCCGTAGGCTTTCTAAAGTAGAAGACGTGCCATACCTTCTAGTAAAGTGAAAAGATGATTTCTACTTGTACATGGTTTCTCATGATGGTTATTCGTGCAAGTGTTGTATTTCACCACACCTAGTTCCTCGCTTGGGGGGCCAGCCTTTATTATATGTATACATGTGATATTGATTATATGTTATACTACAGACGTGCTGACAGTGATGTTGGAATTCCACGGGCATGCTTCTGTAGAGTTGATTTTATATTATATCATGGACTGCCGACAGTGATGTTGGAATACCACGGGCATGCTCTAGTGATGCTGGTTTTATATTATATCATGGGTATTGTGATGGCGTTGGATTCCACGGGCATATTCGGTGATCTGATTTGATAGTATACCACGAACACGGCGCGGTGATGTTGGAATTCCGCAGGCGTCTACGTGAGGTTGACATCTTGTGATGATGTTGGAATTCCACGCACGCGCTTCTGATCACGGCTATATATTGTTCTCTGAACCAGCGGTGATGTTGGAATTCCATGGGCATGCTTTTGTGAGGTTGACATGCTGACAGTGATGTTGGAATTCCACGGGCACACTTCGCGTCATCGCTATATATTGTTCTCTGAACTGTTGCGATGATGTTGGAATTCCACGGGCATGCTTCTGTGAGGTTGACACGCCAACAGTGATGTTGGAATTCCACGAGCATGCTTCCTGGATACTTTTTATATATTATACTTTGTACATGCCGACAGTGATGTTGGAATTCCACGGGCATGCTTCTCTGATGATGGTTGTATATTATACTTGTTATATGCTGACAGTGATGGTGTATTCCACGAGCATGCTTCTGTGATATTATATTATGAGGGCAGGTGTCCCTAATTTTGATATGACTTTCATATTTGAAAGTAGTGCGATGTCTGATGGTACAGTCTGATTGGCTCTTATTTTATATGACACGGTAGGATCTGGTATTTGATTTTCATACTTTCCCCGGTCATTCTTTTGTACAGTTATGATTTGTTTACTGTATTTTATTTTCGTTCCATACTTAGTACCTGTTATCGACCCGCCCGAAAGTGCGTTCATGCCGCGAGTTTGGGTACTCGATTGTGGATCCGCGAGCTTAGGATCCTTGTTGATTTTGGGATAGCTCGATGTTCGAGCTTGTCATTTTGGTTAGGTATATTCGAAGTGCGGGGCCTTGTCGTCATAATTCTTATCCAAAATCTTAGAGGTCTGTATTCATATGTGGACTGGACTGGCGCGAGTTGTATTTATATTGTTGTACAGTTGTAGTCCCTTTCGGGCGTTATATATTATGGCAACCTTATCGGCTTTGCCTTTGTTTAAAGAAAAGAAAAAGAATGAATGAGTGTTATTTATCTTCCGCAGTTTACTTGTGTTGTATGAATAGAAGGGTGCCCAGGTAAGGCACCAGTCGCGGGCCCGGGGTTCGGAGCATGTCAGTGTTGGTACAAGTGGGTAAATTCATCTTTCCTGCTGATTTCCTCATTTTAGACATGAATGAAGATGAGAATATGTCCATGATACTTGGGAGACTATTCCTGGCCACAGGGAGAGCCCTCATTGATGTTGAAAATGGGGAGTTAAAGCTCAGAGTTCAAGGTGAGGAAATGGTGTTCAATGTTTTCAAGCAACCCACTGAACCTCAAGTCGATGCTAGATGTTTTGCTATTGGGGAAGTGGATAAGGTTGTGCCTAAGAAAAGCCTCACAAGTTGATGCTCGTGGGGTACCACCAAAGCAACATGAAGAACCTGATGGTAAGACTTCTGAACTAGATATTGATGAAAAAGAATTGAACACCTCTGAAATCAGAACAGTGAAAAAAAAAGAGATGGAAGAGAAAGAGAATGGTGCTAAAATTGATATACGGAGGGGACACTCTACCCCTTGATTTAGTAAGTAACCTGCGTCCGGCGAAAAGACATTAAAGACAGAGCTACTTGGGAGGCAACCCAATGGTTTTAATTATGTTATTTAAATTTTGTTTTAGTTTATTTTATTTTGTCTTGAACAGTTTCACGGTCTTGGTTTTGTCTTATGTTGTGATGGCGGGTGGACTAAGGACTGACCCTGAGCGGAGAAGGATAAAAAACACTGGAAAGGGACAAGTGACGTGGCGCCAAAATGCAGGGCCATGGCGCTGAATCTTCAGAGGGCCCAAAATCTATGCAATTTCCATAATTTTTTGTCCCATACCTCCGTTATGACCGCTGTGTTGTGTCATTAAGTTGTCCCTTTATTTTTAATTTTCACACATTGGGGACAATGTGTCGATTAAGTTTGGGGGGTGTCTTATTTTGTTTTATTGTTCTGTTTTTGATTTTTTTTTATTGTCTTTGTGTTGTTTTGTGTGTTTTTTGCGTCATATTTTTTTTTTATATGGATCATGCATGTTGTAGTTGCTAAAGATATTGAGTGGATAAAGTGGAATAATGTACTTGAATTTAAAGTGACAATCTGTGTGCTTAAGTTAGAGTTACCAAAAATTCATGACATCTAATTATTTGGATATTGGTGTTTAGCCTATGTGTGTCAGTTATGGAAAGAAAGGCTGTTAAATGTCTAGAAAATTTGTTTGCTTGTTATCTGAGGTGAAATAGTTAAGATATACATGTTTAGGGAGATAATTCAAGCATTTCTTTGATAATCCTTCTGATCATTCATTACCTATCCTGACATAAATTGTATCACTAGTCAGCCCCTTTGAGCCTAAAATAAGATTTTTCTTCTACACACTATGATTCCCGATTTGTGCCATAAGTAATAATTAAATTATTGGGAAGAAAAATATTGAAAAAGAATAAAAAAGAGAGTATAAATTTGATTCACCCCAATGAAAATATGCAAAATTCTAAGTTTGGGGTGCTTGTTATTTATAATGTATCTCATTCTCTCAAAAGAAAAGAGGGGAGAAAATAGGTATGAAATTGAAAAGAAAGTCAAACAGAAGAAAAAGAGTTGAATGACAATGCTTATGGTACATAATTGAGCCTAAATGCCTACTTTTACCTACCCCTGTCTAAGCCTACATTACAACCAGTGAAAGTCCTGCTGATATTAAATAAGTATGTCTATGATTAGTGGAGAATAACAAGTAAACAAATTTATAGCGTTTGGGAAAGATGGAATGAGATTGACATGCATATGTTAGATGTTTGTATTTTCAATTGATCATGATCTAAGTGAATTTGCGAAATATCTAACTTGAAATTCTAGATTGCTAAATATTCATGCTATGTATGTTCTAACATATTATCCCAACTTTCATCCATGATTTTTAGAAAGCATTGCTATAACTATTTGATCCATTTAATAGTCTTTATTTTTATTTTGTTTTTGTTTAGTGCTTTACTCGAGGGCGAGTAAAGTGTAAGTTTGGGGTGTTTGTTAAGTGTATTTTGTAAACACTTTGAGTCCTTTTTAGTTAGTATTTTACTCTTTTATTTTGCGTTTAGTATAGTGTTAGGTGTGTTTTTCTTTTATTTTGTGTCACAACTATCATAAAGGAGGAAATACATAATCAAGGATGAAATGAGCTTAATTGAGATGGAGTTGCATACTAAAAAGGCCCAGAAATAAAGTCTAAGAAGTCTCGGAAAGTATAGAAGAAATCAGACGAAATGCACGAAAATGACAAAATATCAGAAAAATTCGATCGGGGCCTTGGCTTAAACACACCGAGAGCTCTGATTTTCTTTGCAGTATTTTCGACGCTGACTGCGAGGCAGGCCACGGCGGGATTTCTGATTTTACGATTTTTGACACGTTTTTAGGGTTCGAAATGGCAACATTTCCCAGTTATAAATCCCTAAAACCATGCTAATTAAACCATACCTTATACTTTATGCATTCTACTTTGGAGAGGAGAACGACGGCTAGAAGCAAGATTAGAGGCATCTTCTTATTCAAGTTATTTTCTTTCCTTTACTTTATTTCAGTTTATGTTGGATTTTGTATTAGTTCTTGACATGACAATGTTTAGGAGCTAAATACTTTAGTAGGGTTTTCAATCTAATCTTCTTGAAACTCTTTCATATAGTTAATGCATAGTTTTTGAGTTCTTCTTCAGCATATTAAGATCTATTCAATAATGTTATGATTGTTTGATGATTAACTAGCTATTAATTGTCATAACTTATATGATTTCGAATCAAAAGTCTGAAAAGTGAGATTTGAATATGCTGTAATTGTCTAGACATAGGTTAAAATCGTGGATGAAAGTACCCCGATACTTGTGTAGTAATTAAGGTTATTGTTCTTAATCCTCTTGTGTGGTAAAACTTATCATAGAAATATAGAAGATTTCTGCACAAGGTTGAGCTCTTGTATGTCCTAACCGGAATATAATGACATATTAGTTAACCTGCTATCTTAATAAGAAGAAGAATCATTAGCATTACATTAACACGTGAAATAGTGGATAGTTGAAGAGATTAGAAGCTCTATTTCCTTCATAACTGTTATAAACCCAAAGTATCATAATCTTTAGTTAATTTTCTGCACTTAGTCATAATTCTTAGTCATAAATCTAAAACTAAAGAACGTCAACCAAATAGATACCATAGAATAGATAATCGGTACTTAATAAATCAGTCTCTGTGGACGATAAACTCCGTCTTACATATCTTTATTACTTGAATGATACGTATACTTGCGTAAGCATCTAGAAATATCGCAACAAGTTTTTGGCGCCGTTGCCGGGGACTGGCGTACTGTTAATATCGATTTATCTATCCTTATTTCTAATTTGGTTTTTATTTTCATTTTTTTTTGCTTTAGAACATTCTGTCGTGATCTGTTTGTTGTTTTTTTATTAGTCTCAGGAACTTAGTTTATGCGAAGTATGAGAGGAGCTGACATTCCTATCCCTCTGAACCCTAAAATTGAGAGATTGTGCAGACAGAACAGGAAAGAGAAAAGAGCAACTGATTCCTTAGCAATGGGAGATCAGTGAAACAATAATTTTGGAGATGATGAGTTATCGCCTGTTTTAAGACAAGTCCCTGCAGAAAGGAGCTTGGGGGACTATGTGATGCCTACCATTATAGGAGTACAAACTTGCATCCGGCTTCCAGCGGTTGAAGCCAATAATTTCGAGATTAAACAAGCCATAATGCACATGGTTCAGAGCACAGTTCAGTTTGGGGGATTGTCGTCTGAAGATCCTCACTTGCATCTAGCAAACTTCCTGGAGCTGTGTGCAACATTTAAATACAATGGTGTTACTGATGACGTCATTCGGTTGAGACTCTTCCTATTCTCACTCGGGGATAGAGCAAAGTTCTGACTGAACTCATTACAGGCGAACTTCATCACTACATGACAAGACTTAGCCCAGAAGTTTCTTGCCAAGTTCTTCCCCCAGCTAAGGCAGCGAAACTCATAGGTGAGTTGAATAACTTTTATCAGCTGGAGGGAGAACCATTATATGATGCATGAGAGTGGTTTAAAGACTTGCAGAGAAAGTGACCACATCATGAGATTGACAAGTGGATGCTAGTACACATATTCTACAATGGGTTGTGTGGTATAACTCGTACCATTATTGATGTTGCAGCAAAAGGGACGTTCATGAGAGAGAGTGCCAATGAGGCACATGATTTGCTAGAGGATATGACCACAAACAACCATTATGGGGCCGAAGAGAGAGCAATGAACATTAGGAAGATGACTGTGATTCATAAGTTGAATGCTATCACAACATTGACTGCACAGGTAACCACTTTGACAAAGCAGAGACAGCAGAATACCATGTCAGTTAAAGCGGTTCAGACACATGTGAGTTGCGAAATTTGTGGGGGTCCCCATACTTTTGATAGGTGTACAACAGTGGACACGAATAATGTGCCCATGGAGCAGGTTCAAGCAGTGGGAAATTTTCAGAAGCCCTACAACAATCCCTACTCTAACACATACAATCCAGGGTGGAGAAATCACCCAAAATTTTCATGGAAGAATGAACAAGGGCAGCAACCACAATTTTAGACATCATCCTCACATCAGTTCAGCCCACCAGACCCACAAGAGAAGCCAGATGACATAAAAGTCGCACTGTTGGCCTTGACCAACTCTCAGACTCAATTCATGGAAGAAACCAGGTCATCAATTTCATCCTTGACCAATACTCAGACAAAATTTATGATAAAGACCCAGCAGTTCATGACAGAGACTAGGTCCTCTATCACAAATTTGGAAACACATGTGGGATAACTGATACACACACTGAACAGTAGACCACAAGGAAACCTCCCTAGTAACATAGTGATGAACCTAATAGAGCAGTATCAGGCAATTAGCTTGAAGAGTGGGAAGTAGTTAGAGCAGAGGGAACCCCGACTAGTGGTTGAAAAAGAAAAAGGATGTGGGAAAGACAATTGAGGTAGAAAATGCAAGGGTTCCTGATGACCGCCCTACTTTAGAGAAGGCTCCACCCGCAGGGATGAGGGAGTACACAGACAAAATTCCTTACCCTCAAAGACTGTAGAAGAAGGCTATTGATAAGCAGTTTTCAAAATTTTTGGAGGTATTTAAAAAACTGCACATTAACATTCCTTTCATTGAAGCCTTGGAGCAAATGCCAGCGTATGTGAAGTTTATGAAAGATATCCTTTTTAAGAAGAGGAAACTGACAGATTATAAGACAGTGGTGCTGATAGAGGAGTGCAGTGCTATATTGCAAAAGAAACTTCTCCCTAAGTTGAGAGATCCAGAGAGTTTCACCCTACCTTGCACCATAGGGAATGTGACATGCAAGCAAGCCTTGTGTGACTTGGGGGCAAGTGTCAACCTAATGTCCCTCTCTGTGTTCAGAAGACTTGGTTTGGGGAAGGCAAGACCAACCACAATCACCTTGCAGCTAGCTGATCGTTCAGTTGTGCATCCCTAGGGAATTATTGAACATGTGTTTGTTACACCCCGTAATTCCAAGGCAATGAGATGAGAACGTACGTGAGGAAATTGAGATTTGAATTTTGAAAAGAAAGAAAGATTACTTTTTTCTTAAGGAAAAATATCGGAAAATTGTGAAGGAAAAGGTTTATTAATTGGAATTTAGTTCTCAAATTTGGTATTTGGGACTTATAGATTATATTAGAATTTTGGGTTTTAAGTTCCGGATTTAGTCATGTGGGGCCCACGGGAAAATTTTACGGTTTTGTGGAGACCACAATATTTTGAGATATTTTGGCCAAATATAAATATTTTGGGGAAGAAATAATTTTGGACCAATCGGAGGGCGACACGTGTCACCCCCACATGTCTTGAAAGTTGACTACAATTTATAGATATTTTGAAAGGAAGACAAGTGGACAAGTGGATCCCACTCCACTTGTCCATACACTTGGATATATTATCCAAGTCTTGAAAGACTTGGATTCATTATACACTTAGACCACATGAGATCTCATCTCTTCTCCCTTAACTCCATATTTTCAAAAATACTTAGGACAAGAACAACAAGATTAGTTAGTTTCTTTCATCCAATATTAAGCCTCTAAACCAAGTGCTAAGCCAAGATCATTATTCCACAAGTTTTGTTGGTTTTGGCCGAGAATGAGGTGGAGAAATCGCTTCTATTAGAGGGGCAGCAAATCCAATCTATTCGAAGGGGGAGCACAACAGTAGGCAGACAAAGCAGGGGAAGAGATATGGATTGCACCGAAAGCAATGCCCTTCGCACCTAAGTAGCACAGGCTTTTTTGGAGCTCCTTCCAAAAAGGTTGGGATTAGACTTTCAATTGGATGTGTCCCGGTCAAATCGTTAACGATATATCCCTGCAGACGTACTACTTTCAATCAAACCTTCTTTTTTTTACCTTCTTGATTGATAGATAGTGAGGCCTAGGACTTGCTTCCTTAGATTTGTTGAATTTACTCTGTCTTCACGAATTGGATTTGAACAAATATCTCTGGGCGACTTTCCTTTTTATCGATCGTGAGGGGGGTTTCCACTTTGTTCCGCGCTCTCTATCCCTTTTTTTGGGGTCCCCATGAACCGCTTTTTAGTATTCGTTTCGCCTTCGCTCCACACCTTCCCTTCCACACAGAAGGATCATGGGGTTCTCCCAACATACATATCTAGGGGTGCAACTGTTTAGTAGGCAAGGATCGGAACGGGCGGATCCCAGGTCGAATTCTTGATCTACGTCCATTTCTCGTGTCATTTACAATAACATTTTCCTTTTCTTTCTTCTTTTTTAGGTATCTTATGTCCAGGCAGACAGGTCAAAAGCTGTTGATAACCCGACGGCTGCTTCAAAGCTTCAGATGCCAACTAGTCGACCGCGATCTTACCTTCTCTCTTCTCTATGAGTATGCTTACAAACCTAAAGGGGAACAATCTTATCTTAAGAGTAGGTCGAATGAACGTGAATGAGTTGGTCGACTTGCTAATCGGCTTGATCGAGTAGGTTCTATCGGCTTGACCTCTTTTCGCTTTTCGTCGGTAAATCAAATCACTCTTTGTCGTCTGTCAAATAATGTATATACTTACTAGAGTGATCGAAGTGCTTCCTGAAACAAGCACGAGGGAACGGTCAGGAAATAACTCGTATCGGGAGAGGAGTAGGAGACACCCTGTATGAGCTTTTGTAGGAGCAAGCAGAACGAGTTTCAGACCTAGAATAGGAGTCCTTATTTATTGACCTTGAAATTTCGGCATACAAGTAAGCACAAACATGAATAGGAGCAGGCAATGAAATTGGGCTTAGCACTTCTTTAGAAAAAATCAACAGGCTAGGTTTGGAACCCTATACCTATACAAGGGACCATAGAGAGGCAGGAGATGCAGAAGCCGCCAACTGGATTGACCAACAAATTATAGGCCAGAGAGATGGGCTCATTCGACTAATCAGTGATCCCTGGGAGCCAAATTAGGGCTGAGGATGCTACCAGATCTTTTCCTCTGCTGCGTGCCGCTTTGCTTCCTTCGAATGAACGTGTCTCCTCCTCTGCTTATGTGAATTTTACCCGCCTTTTACTCTGCTTGCTTCTGACTCCCTATGAGCCCTTACTTTTGCGGAGGGTCGGCGTCACGACGATTCCACCTTTCTCGACATGTCACCTTTTTTGAACTTACTATGGAGCTCGGGGCTTTGAGATTCCCTATGATGGTGGGCCATTATGTTCCCTTGTCTCCCCTTAGAGGGGAGGGGTGGAACTATTGAGGAGTTTATGTGAGACAACATCAGAATTCTCCGATTTACTAGAGTCAGCAAGATCTGGGTGACCAAAGTGATCAGCAGCTTGATCAGCTTAAGGGAAGTTTCGCAGGTTTATGAAGACAGATTCTCGTCACTCAGTTTTCAGAGCTGAGCCAACTAATTCAGTGGTCTCCCTCTCTCCCTATACTTCGAACCAAGACTCTTCTTCAGACTTAGGTTCTCTAGCTTCTATTCTCGAGGTACGTAGATCCACCCGTCTTCGCTTTCCTATTCATAGGTTTGTATCAACTAAGTCTCTGTCTACTTCTCACGAGTCTTTTTTGCAATTTCATCCATCTTTTTTAACCTGATACCTTTGCAGAGGAAGAATATGGACAGATGGAACCAAATAAAAGCTCTCCCTGCTTAGCGCAGGCTACATTTGACCCCTAGATCATGAATTCCATGTGAGTCAGTTGACTTCGATTAGACCAGACCGCCCCAGAGAAGAACGTGCCCACGAGGGAACCACCAGATGTTGTAGATAAACCTACTAACGAAGTTTCATGACCCAACCAAGAAAACCTTGATATGATTTCGAGAGAGTATATCACACCGCACCTGCGTTAATTAATCTTTTGATTAAATATGCCTATGATAATGGAAAAAAGATGTTTCCTTGCTACAGAGTTAAAAGAGACTATGACAGCTGAGAATCGATTGAAAACAAGTCGTCTTTGGTTTGGAGCTATTCCCATTAGATTCGCTTTTTAGCCGTCAAGAAGAAAGCTTCCTATCGTTCATTGTTCCGGATGAAAGCAAGGAAATGAGCTGAATAATCTCCTTATAGTCGAGTGGCTAAAGCTCCTTAACAAAAAAAGCCTGAACTCTAGTGTAACTTTCGACTTTTTCATTCCTTCGCTTTTTTCGTTTTTGACTTCTTGTTAGAAACGGTCTACTGCGCAAGAAAGGATTCGGGTGGGGGAGATCGCCAGCATCAGTCTAAGTAGCTTAAGTTTTTGAAGAAAAAGGTAGAGAAGGAAGGGTAAGTTTTATCGACTTTTTGGAAGCGAAACGAGAAGTGAAGTTGGTTATAAGCTTGTGGTAGATTCATATATGTGATTGGAACTTGAAGAAGTGGAGCGAAATGAAAATTGCGGATCAATAAAGACTGGACTATTTTGAGGCGTTTTTGGGCACAAAATGAGGTAAAAGTCTTTCTTCTTTTAAAGTAATTGGATATTACTTATTGTTATAATGTATGGATGAACTTGTACTAAAAATAATGAGGATTAAAAAGTGTTTGAACAATTTTTTAAGGCTTGGCCGAGAGCTAGACTAATTTTGAGGTTTTCGGATTACGTTGGTTATTGTCGTTATTTACAATTGGTACATGTTATATAATGAAGGAAATATTGTAGTTGATAGATTATATAACTTGTATAACATGTTGGAACTTGAATTGGAATAAAAGGAATTAAGGAAAAGGACTTTGGATTGTTGTAGTTATTGTTGGACGAAAACTGCCCAAAACTATTAGACGTTGGGATGTAGTTTTTATGGACTATTTTTGGGTGCATATATGCTGGAAAATAATCCCCTAACATGAATGTTTAATGTGGTAAACTTACTAGTGAAAGTCCTAAGGAATAAGGGTGTTAAAGACTTCACATTGTACCCTTAGTGTTGGTTTATTATGGACTGTTTAGTGGACTGTTTTATAGAATGTTTTGCGGACTGTGTTGTATAGATTGTGGGGCAGAATTTTACACGTCAAGTTAGGTGTGTAATCCCCTTTGTTTAACTGTTGGTTGTGCCTTAAATGTGTCTTGTTGGTTGATGAATTCGGGCCTTGGAAAAGGTGGAAAAGTACGTAGAAACAAAGGAAGTGCTGCCCAAATTTCCGTAGAATTAGAGGGTCATTATTTGGTATAAGTCTTACACTAGTAAGCTTGAAGTTGATAGAAGTGTTATTGTCATTTTAGGTTGAAGTACTTCGTATAGCATATTCTACTTGGCTTGAGGAATAGCCGATAAAGTTGAAGTACATTGGAGCGTATTGCTACTTGTCGTGTTGATTAGTCGTCAACGAGGTATGTGAACTTCTTCCTTCTATCGGCATGATTATTTGGAGTATACTTGACTTGTTTCTTGAAGTATACTTGCCTTGTTATTGAAGTATACATAACTTGTTTCTTGAATTATACTTGCCTTGTTATTGAAGTATACATGACTTGTTTCTTGAAGTATACTTGCCTTGTTATTGAAGTATACATGACTTGTTTCTTGAAGTATACTTGACTTTATTTTTATAAAGAGAAGTTATTCTACTTCTAGAAATTAGGGGTATTCGTGTTGTTGATTTTACACTAAATGCATGTCTAAATTCTTCCTAAAGTCCTTACCAAGTCTTATGGGAGGTGTTGGTAAGAGTTTTAGGAAGCATTGGAGTCGAGTTAATTGATTTAAAGAGAAGAAGTTACTTGATCTTGAAAGAAGAAGTACCTTGATACTACAAGTGGTAGTATCTTGGGGTTTATTACGTGAAATGATTCTTTTATAAAGAATAGAAGTGCGTAGTACTTTTGGGGTTCAAGTCCTTAGTATTTCATGAAATTAAAATGCCTTGAGTTTATAAAATGGAGATTGTTATAACTATACCTTCGATAGTACATTGAGGTTTTAAAACGAAAAATTGTTATATCTATTTCATTGGTAGTACCTTGGGTTCTTAAAGGGAAAGTTGTTCTACCTATAGTACTTTGGGTTTCAAAAGGGGTGAAGTGGATTGATTTGAAAAGTGTGAGTAACTTGGGTTTAGATTGAAAGTTACTTAGTGATAGAAAGTGGAAGTGTTGGAGACTACATGTGTTAGTGTCTCGGGTGTTATAAGAGAGGGAACGTACGACAGACGTACGTTGTATAGTTGAGCTTTATAGAGTAGAAGATGTGTATTTCCTTCTACCCTTACTCTTTCATGTCATGATAACGCCGTAGGCTTTCTAAAGTAGAAGACGTGTCATACCTTCTAGTAAAGTGAAAAGATGATTTCTACTTGTACATGGTTTCTCATGATGGTTATTCGTGCAAGTGTTGTATTTCACCTCACCTAGTTCCTCGCTTGGGGGGCCAAACTTTATTATATGTATACATGTGATATTGATTATATGTTATACTACAGACGTGCTGACAGTGATGTTGGAATTCCACGGGCATGCTTCTGTAGAGTTGATTTTATATTGTATCATGGACTGCCGACAGTGATGTTGGAAAACCACGGGCATGCTCTAGTGATGCTGGTTTTATATTATATCATGAACTGTTGACAGTGACGTTGGATTCCACGGGCATATTCCAGTGATGCTGATTTGATAGTATACCACAGACACGCTGACAGTGATGTTGGAATTCCACGGGCATGCTTCTGTGAGGTTGACATGCTGACAGTGATGTTGGAATTCCACGGGCACGCTTCTTTGATACTGGCTATATATTGTTCTACAGACACACTGACAGTGATGTTGGAATTCCATGGGCATGCTTTTGTGAGGTTGACATGCTGACAGTGATGTTGGAATTCCACGGGCACACTTCCTTGATACTGGCTATATATTGTTCTCTGAACAGCGATGATGTTGGAATTCCACGGGCATGCTTCTGTGAGGTTGACACGCCAACAGTGATGTTGGAATTCCACGAGCATGCTTCCTGGATACTTTTTATATATTATACTTTGTACATGCCGACAGTGATGTTGGAATTCCACGGGCATGCTTCTCTGATGATGGTTGTATATTATACTTGTTATATCTTGTGATGATGGTGTATTCCACGAGCATGCTTCTGTGATATTATATTATGAGGGCAGGTGTCCCTAATTTTGATATGACTTTCATATTTGAAAGTAGTCTGATGTCTGATGTACGATGAGGTACAAATCTGATTGGCTCTTATTTTATATGACACGGTAGGATCTGGTATTTGATTTTCATACTTTCCCCGGTCATTCTTTTGTACAGTTATGATTTGTTTACTGTATTTTATTTTCGTTCCATACTTAGTACCTGTTGTACTGACCCCTTCGGGGGGCTGCGTTCATGCCCGCAGGTTTGGGTACTCAGTTGTGGATCCGCGAGCTTAGGATCCTTGTTCAGCATTTTGGGATAACTCCAATGTTCCAGAGCTTGTCATTTTGGTTAGGTATATTCAGGGGTACGGCGGGGCCTTGTCCCGTCATAGTTATTGTCCAAAATCTTAGAGGTCTGTATTCATATGTGGACTGGACTGGCGCGAGTTGTATTTATATTGTTGTACAGTTGTAGTCCCATTCGGGCGTTATATATTATGGCAGCCTTATCGGCTTTGCCTTTGTTTAAAGAAAAGAAAAAGAATGAATGAGTGTTATTTATCTTCCGCAGTTTACTTGTGTTGTATGAATAGAAGGGTGCCCAGGTAAGGCACCAGTCGCGGGCCCGGGGTTCGGAGCATGTCAGTGTTGGTACAAGTGGGTAAATTCATCTTTCTTGTTGATTTCCTCATTTTAGACATGAATGAAGATGAGAATATGTCCATGATACTTGGGAGACTATTCCTGGCCACAGGGAGAGCCCTCATTGATGTTGAAAATGGGGAGTTAAAGCTCAGAGTTCAAGGTGAGGAAATGGTGTTCAATGTTTTCAAGCAACTCACTGAACCTCAAGTCGATGCTAGATGTTTTGCTATTGGGGAAGTGGATAAGGTTGTGCCTAAGAAAAGCCTCACAAGTTGATGCTCGTGGGGTACCACCAAAGCAACATGAAGAACCTGATGGTAAGACTTCTGAACTAGCTATTGATGAAAAAGAATTGAACACCTCTGAAATCAGAACAGTGAAAAAAAAGTGATGGAAGAGAAAGAGAATGGTGCTAAAATTGATATACGGAGGGGACACTCTACCCCTTGATTTAGTAAGTAACCTGCGTCCGGCGAAAAGACATTAAAGACAGAGCTACTTGGGAGGCAACCCAATGGTTTTAATTATGTTATTTAAATTTTGTTTTAGTTTATTTTATTTTGTCTTGAACAGTTTCACGGTCTTGGTTTTGTCTTATGTTGTGATGGCGGGTGGACTAAGGACTGACCCTGAGCGGAGAAGGATAAAAAACACTGGAAAAGGACAAGTGCCGTGGCGCCAAAATGCAGGGCCATGGTGCTGAATCTTCAGAGGGCCCAAAATCTATGCAATTTCCATAATTTTTTGTCCCATACCTCCGTTATGACCGCTGTGTTGTGTCATTAAGTTGTCCCTTTATTTTTAATTTTCACACATTGGGGACAATGTGTCGATTAAGTTTGGGGGGTGTCTTATTTTGTTTTATTGTTCTGTTTTTGAATTTTTTTTATTGTCTTTGTGTTGTTTTGTGTGTTTTTTGCGTCATATTTTTTTTATATGGATCATGCATGTTGTAGTTGCTAAAGATATTGAGTGGATAAAGTGGAATAATGTACTTGAATTAAAAGCGACAATCTGTGTGCTTAAGTTAGAGTTACCAAAAATTCATGACATCTAATTATTTGGATATTGGTGTTTAGCCTATGTGTGTCAGTTATGGAAAGAAAGGCTGAAAAATGTCTAGAAAATTTGTTTGCTTGTTATCTGAGGTGAAATAGTTAAGATATACATGTTTAGGGAGATAATTCAAGTATTTCTTTGATAATCCTTCTGATCATTCATTACCTATCCTGAAATAAATTGTATCACTAGTCAGCCCCTTTGAGCCTAAAATAAGATCTTTCTTCTACACACTATGATTCCCGATTTGTGCCATAAGTAATAATTAAATTATTGGGAAGAAAAATATTGAAAAAGAATAAAAAAGAGAGTATAAATTTGATTCACCCCAATGAAAATATGCAAAAATCTAAGTTTGGGGTGCTTGTTATTTATAATGTATCTCATTCTCTCAAAAGAAAAGAGGGGAGAAAATAGGTATGAAATTGAAAAGAAAGTCAAACAGAAGAAAAAGAGTTGAATGACAATGCTTATGGTACATAATTGAGCCTAAATGCCTACTTTTACCTACCCCTGTCTAAGCCTACATTACAACCAGTGAAAGTCCTGCTGATATTAAATAAGTATGTCTATGATTAGTGGAGAATAACAAGTAAACAAATTTATAGCGTTTGGGAAAGATGGAATGAGATTGACATGCATATGTTAGATGTTTGTATTTTCAATTGATCATGATCTAAGTGAATTTGCGAAATATCTAACTTGAAATTCTAGATTGCTAAATATTCATGCTATGTATGTTCTAACATATTATCCCAACTTTCATCCATGATTTTTAGAAAGCATTGCTATAACTATTTGATCCATTTAATAGTCTTTATTTTTATTTTGTTTTTGTTTAGTGCTTTACTCGAGGGCGAGTAATGTGTAAGTTTGGGGTGTTTGTTAAGTGTATTTTGTAAACACTTTGAGTCCTTTTTAGTTAGTATTTTACTCTTTTATTTTGCGTTTAGTATAGTGTTAGGTGTGTTTTTCTTTTATTTTGTGTCACAGAGATCATAAAGGAGGAAATACATAATCAAGGATGAAATGAGCTTAATTGAGATGGAGTTGCATACTAAAAAGGCCCAGAAATAAAGTCTAAGAAGTCTCGGAAAGTATAGAAGAAATCAGACGAAGTCTGGACGAGAAAATGACAAAATATCAGAAAAATTCATCTTGGGGCGCGCTAAAACACCGAGCTCGATTTTCTTTGCAGTATTTTCGACGCCATGGCGCCAGCCTGCAGGGCCACGGCTCCGACGCGGGATTTCTGATTTTTGGGCCGAATTTGACACGTTTTTAGGGTTCGAAATGGCAACATTTCCCAGTTATAAATCCCTAAAACCATGCTAATTAAACCATACCTTATACTTTATGCATTCTACTTTGGAGAGGAGAACGACGGCTAGAAGCAAGATTAGAGGCATCTTCTTATTCAAGTTATTTTCTTTCCTTTACTTTATTTCAGTTTATGTTGGATTTTGTATTAGTTCTTGACATGACAATGTTTAGGAGCTAAATACTTTAGTAGGGTTTTCAATCGAATCTTCTTGAAACTCTTTCATATAGTTAATTCATAGTTTTTGAGTTCTTCTTCAGCATATTAAGATCTATTCAATAATGTTATGATTGTTTGATGATTAACTAGCTATTAATTGTCATAACTTATATGATTTCGAATCAAAAGTCTGAAAAGTGAGATTTGAATATGCTGTAATTGTCTAGACATAGGTTAAAATCGTGGATGAAAGTACCCCGATACTTGTGTAGTAATTAAGGTTATTGTTCTTAATCCTCTTGTGTGGTAAAACTTATCATAGAAATATAGAAGATTTCTGCACAAGGTTGAGCTCTTGTATGTCCTAACCGGAATATAATGACATATTAGTTAACCTGCTATCTTAATAAGAAGAAGAATCATTAACATTGCATTAACACGTGAAAGAGTGGATAGTTGAGGAGATTGGAGGCCCTATTTCCTTCATAACTGTTATAAACCCAAAGTATCATAATCGTTAGTTTATTCTGCACTTAGTCATAATTCTTAGTCATAAATCTAAAATTAAAGAACGTCAACCAAATAGATACCATAGAATAGATAATCGGTACTTAATAAACCAGTCTTTGTGGACGATAAACTCGGTCTTACAGATCTTTATTACTTGAACGATACGTACATGTTATACCCCGTATTTCCAGAGTATGTACGTGAGGACGTACGTACGAGAGTTTAAGCCTTAAGATAGGCAAGGGTCGAAATTTGTGCACAACTACCGAAAAGAATTGTTTTCCGACGAAACGTTTTCCAAACTTTGCGAGGGGAAAATTACGGTTGCGACATTAATAATTTTTGCGGATTTTTCCGAGAAATGAAATATTTTGGACCAACGAGAGGGCGACACTTGTCACCCTCAAGCTGGCGGAAGTTGATGGACGATGTGGGCACGTTTTCTTCCATGTTTTGTTGCCTAAAACTTGGGTCAATGTTTGGAGTGATTTGTGGAGTAGATGGCTAGGGTGCACTTGTGCAAATCCACACCCTCCACTTGCCCACCACTTGTCTTAATCTTGGCCATTGATTTCCCTATAAATACCCCCTTGAGTTGAAGACTTCTTCATCCCTAAAACATTTTCTAAGTCTTGAAAATCCTCCCCCCCTTCTTGTTTCTCTCGTCCAAGAGCACTCCTCCCCCTTGAGAAGGCCTTGGCGAAACATCCTCCCCTCTTGAGAGTTGTTCTCGTAAAATACCCCTTGGTAGAAAAGTATTCTCCAAGTATTGTTACTATTCCAAAATACCTTGTAGTATTCCAAGGTTACCCCTATACTAAAAGCCCAGAAATACTATTATACTTCCCTTCAGTCACAAAAACGAAACCCTAAGGAAAATCTTCATAGCCGGTTGAAGTACTAAGAAGAAGTTGCGTAGAACTTCTAAGGGTTGTTTGGAATGGGTTGGAGCACCCAGAGTAGGAGCTAAACGTTGCTCAGGATCGACATTTAAACTTGGATAATTTTGGGCTTATCGAGGTATATACTCTTGTCCTTTTTTTGTAATTGGAAATTACATATTGTAGTTGTATAGAATTGAATATAAGATACATAGAAGGATATTACAGAAGAGATTGAACTGTACTTACATAGTACTGTATTTGTAGTAGACTTGTGTGGTTTAACGGGTAGGGAAGTGCTGCCCAATTTTCCGTAGAGAACCCCCTGCTTAGAATTTTCTACAGAGTAGTCTAGACGTTGATAGACGTATATGGACTTTATAGGTTGAAAGTTCTGCAAGTAGCATGTTCTACTTGAAAGGTGGACAAGGCTAGCCGGGTTATAGCCGTGGAGCGTTTTGCTAATTGTCGATAATCGTCGCGAGATATGTGATTCTTCCTATCCTCTTGAGCATGATATTTTAAAAGAATATGTATAGTACGGTAGACGTACGTGTGTTAACTGAACGTGGTTTTACTGCGATGTCTTTTGACTTGAGTCTAATAATAAGAATCTTGAAGTATTTCAAAAGAATTAAGAACCGTTTTTGAAAGAAGAGTAATACTTGGTTTTAAAAGCTTAAGAGTTATACTAGCTTTATGGGAAGTTAGGTATAACGACTTAAGAGAGATAAAAGGAACGGTTTACTTAATTGTTTATAAATGCCTTGTATTGATTTCAAGAAATGAGAATAAGTATCGAACAAACCACTGCAGCGCTAATAAAGGGAAATGTATTGACTAATTAAGTATTATTAAAACCAGTAGTGTTATACCCCGTATTTCCAGAGTATGTACGTAAGGGAATACGTACAAAAAGTTTGGCTTTAAAGTTAGCCTTGGACGTTTTTTTGTACACAACTCGCTTAAAGAATCGTTTTCCGACGAAACGTTTCCACGACTTTCGTAGGAAAATTCGGCTATGCCATTTCTAATTTTTGCGGATTTTTCCGAGAGGCGAAACATTTTGGACCAGCGGGAGGGCAACACTTGGCACCTCCCATTGGTGGACAGCGTCCATGGACGAAATTGGAGAGCCAAGGCACGTTTTTGTGCCTTGTGCACAATCGAGGTTGGTAGGATATTTGTGTGTAGTTAATCCTCACCCTACACTTGACTTGCACTTGTCTTCATCTTGGCCATTGGTTGGCCAAGGCTTGAGCTATAAATACCCCCTTAGAGATGAAGAGTTATTCATCCACAAAGTTATCTTCCAAGTCTAAACATCCTCTCCTCTCCCTGAAGCTTTTCGTCCAACACCTCTTCCCTCCTTGTGTAGTGTGGCGAGAGCCTACCCCTAGCCTAGGCGAAATCTACCCCCCCTCCCGTGGTAGAAAAGATACCTTCTTGTATCGTTTTAATGCCCACAATACCCTAGCCCAAATACCTGAGTACGTAGTAGAAGGTGTGAGGAACTTCTATGGTTCTTGGAGCATACCACTTAGGTGAGCAAAACCTTGCTCGGTAGCGACTTTTCTAGGATATTATTGGGCTTACCGAGGTAACTAATCCTAACCCTCTTTTGAATTAGAGAATACTTACTGTTATAGTATTAGAATAAGTATTAAATACTTAGAAGAATATCACAGAATAGAATTGAACTGTTATCACAGTAGAAGGGTTTAAAAGAAGAATAATTGAACTGAACTCACATAGAATTTGTTTTCCTGATGAACTTACATAGCTCACGGGTAGGGTTGTGCTGCCCGACTTTCAGTAGAATTATGAACCCTGCTTAGAATGACCTCGAGTAGTCTTTGATAGATATCTGTGACCATTATAGGTGACTCTGCGCGACATATTGACTTGGCGGTGGTTTTCATTTGAGAAGGTATGTGATTCTTCCTAAAGCATGATATTTTACAATATATAGTGCGGTAGGCGTACGGTGTTAATCGAATAATACTTACGGCAATGCCTCACGCTTAAGCTCGAATAATACTTACAGAATGCCTCGGCTTAACTGAATAAACAAAGAATGAAAACATTTCAAAAGAATCTGAATCATTTTTAACGGAAGATAAATATTTGGTTTTAAAACAAAAGCTTAAGAGTTATACCACTTTATGGGAAGTTAGGTATAACAACTTAAGAAGATAAAAAGGCTGTTTACTTGTTTGTTTATAAAAGCCTTGTATTGATTTCTAAGTGTAGTAAGATTGTTTGATAAGTAGACATGTTATGATGCTACTGTGTTAGTGTCTTGTAATCTTTGTGTAAGAAGTGCGTTCTTGCGTGCTTACGTTGCTAACGGTAAGTCCATTGTCTTGTTATTGTATCACCTACCCTCGATCGTTATACGAGGCTTGCCTGATGCGGGTCTATACGGCTATGCGGTCTGTGAGACTATGCGAGCAGCGGTATGCTCGAGATTGATCGTTCGGGCGTTTAGCTGATCGGGGACTCACTGTCGATGCTGTTGAGACTATCACGGTCTTTTGAGGCTATGCGGCTGCGGGAGCCTAAGCGGACGGGGTTAGCTGCCCCGACGCGAAATATATCTCATGCGGTGCATGTGGGACTCTGCGAGTGCGGAAGTCGAGGACTAGGCACGCGAGAATGATACTATGGGCGATTGGCCTTGCTCGATCATTCGCGGCCTAGAATAGACACATTCTGATTTTCCTATTCTTGTTGTTGTTTGTGATGTGTACTATGTGCAATTAGCTGATTGTATTTGTGAAAAGGTTTTAAATACTTTGATTTCATTTTAAAGTACTTTATAGTTTCACATACTTGGTACTGTTATCTTGACCTCGCCCGGGGCTGCGTTCATGCGCGGTAAGCGGCAGTGCTAGATCCGCATCCTTAGGATCTACGTTGGTGTCGGGAGCTCCATCTCTTGGAGGCTCTACTTTTGGTATGATCTCTGTTGTAGATAGTTTTGTCTGATCGGGGTATGGCGGGGCCCGCCATAGTTGTATATTTCCTTAAGTGCTGTAGTCGTATTTATGCGATGTCGGATGTATCGCTAAACCATGATTTTATATATATATGCGAAAGCGATGTTTTCTCACATAAGCGTGTTTTATTTTTAAAGCTGTTTCATGTCTTGCTTTATATTTCCGATTACTACGATGTATGACTACTTGGGTGCCGATGAGCACGATCCACGAACCGGGCGAGTCGTGACAAAAGTGGTATCGAGCGATTAATCCTCGGAAAGTGTCTACGAGCCGTATCTAGTAAGTCTTGATTATCGGTGTGTTGTGCACCACACCAATGTCGAGAGGCTATAGGATATTTAGGATTGGTTTCCATTCTTCTCATTACGAGATCGTGCTTTAGAGTCGTGTTATAGGTTGGACCCTCTAACGTATTCCTTTCTATGCTGATTATGCCTCGCGTAAGGCAACCGGGCCCGAAGGGCAAAGCGTGAGAGGCTAGCGAGACACCCAGAGTTACGAGGCTCGAGGCCCGTCTATACGAGACGGCGAGTTCTATGGCGCTTGGCCCGGCGAGACCCACAGTACCCGCCTCGTCCATCGCGGCTGAGGCGGAGAGTTAGAGTACAAGGAGATGGCTTGACTATTGGCTAAAGTTGTGGCCGTCGAGAGAGAATTTGGATCGGCAGTTCAGCTCGGCTCGGTCGCACCGTAGTGCACCGGCGAATAGTTTGAGGCTCTGAGATTTCTTGAGTTGTAGCGCTTGAGTTTTCTGGTCGGCGGAGGATGATCCGAGGAGTTCATCCGTCACCGCGAAGGATTATCACGGGTGATCGGGGCTTGAGGCGAGGTGTGACATTCGGTTCGCGTCGTTGCGTGATACGCATGATCGATTGGTTTGATTCATAGGAGCTTTCGGGAGAGCATGCACCTCGGCAGTATGGGATGAGTTTTGAGGCTTTTCTCACACTTCTTGCCTCCGCGGATGAGGAGAGCCTGGTGATAGATTCTTGTTCTTGAGCGGGGAGGGCGCAGTGAGGAGTACAATGTCGAGTTTGATTCTTTGGCTCGATATGTCCACTGCTGTAGCAGAGATGGAGGGCAGTGCATCGCTATGTCGGCTGGCTGGATGATTACATGGCGAGTCTTGTGCGGGTGTGTCCCTTGACCGAGCATGGACATGCGTATCTGCGAGCTCATGCTGCAGGATGTGAGGCGTAGAGACCGCGGGTAAGCGATATCAGCGAGAAGAAGGCGAGCGGCGGTTCTTTTGGTGGTCCTCGGGGTGGGCGGCATCAGAAGTCGGTTGCACCACGGCCAGGCATGAGCGCTCTACCTCATTTTCGGCCACGGAGCGATCGGGGCGGTCGGGGCCCGGGACTTGATTTCGGGGTAGCGAGGTGCTAACCGTTCGAGTGCTCGGTGTGCCCGTTGTGGCGAATACCATTAGGGGCGTACTCAGGGAGCTTGCTATACTTGTAGCGGCGGTCACTGCGAGTTTGTCGGCCGGGCGTGGTGGTAGGGCTCGGCTACGAGTGCATTGCCGCTTCATCCCCGAAGCGATTACTCGCCGGAGGGCAAGGTACACATGGATCAGCGGGTCGCGGCGGTCGTGGCGCGAGTCCCGATTAGCGGTCCTCGAACCGCGTATATGCTTTCCGGTAAGCGGCAGATCGTGAGGCCTTACGATGTCGTCACGTGTACCTTATCGGTTCTGGTTTGATGTGTATGATTTGATAGATCGGGTTCTACTCATCCTATATATCTCCCTTGTTGCTAGTAGGATAGGGATAGAGCACGAGTCCATAGACCACTTTCGAGGTAGCTACGCGATGGGTGATTCGGTGGTAGCTCGGCGGGTATATAGAGCTTGTCTGTGACCATTTGCGATCGTCGGACCTTAGCCGACTTGATAGAGTTGGAGATGATTGACCGGCGTGATTATGGGGATGGATTGGCTAGCTTCTTACGCCAATGTAGCTGAGAGAGAGTAATGCAGTTCGGTTTCTGACGAGGCCGGTTGTTGAGTGGGAGGACGCGGTATCGCAGGTAGGTTTATTTCTACCTCAAGGCTAGGAAGATGGTGCGGAAGGGTATATCTACCATCTCGTTCGGGTGTTTGATCTGAAGGCTGCGGTGCAGTTTTCGATCGGTTCAATAGTCGTGAGTTCCCGGGCGTGTTTCGGATGACCTCCCGGGTATCCCTCCTGAGAGGGAGATTGAGTTTTGTATTGACATATTGCCAGACACTCGGCCATTTCCATTCCGCCATACTGAATGGCACCTGCCGAGTTGAGAGAGCTGAAGGACGGTGAGGATTTCTGGAGAAGAAGGGCTTCATTAGGCGATGTTTCCCGCAGAAGCCAGTGTGTTCGTGAAGAAGAAGGGCGGGGCGCTGCGCGTGTGTTGATTCTGACGGTGAACAAGGTGACCATTAAACGTATACCCCCTTCCCAGGATTGATGATTTGTTCGACCAGTTGCAGGGCGCGAGATGTTTCTCCAAGATTGATTCTGATAGCAGTGGGGTTAGAGTTCGTGAGGTTGCCGAGTCTTCCATCGTTGAGGAGGTGAAGAGGCAACAGTTCGAGGATCCCGCTTTGATTCGATATCGTGATCTGACTCTTCGTGAGGCAAGGGTCCTTTGAGTAGCACTGATGGGGTGCTAAGGTTTGAGGCGGTATGTGTTCGGATGTTTGAGGACTTGGCGGAGTTCTTGGGGAAGCACACGGTAGCGCGTTACTCTATCCATCCGGTCGACCAAGATGTACCACGACCTTAGATACGTGTATTGGTGGGATGGCTTGAAGAGGGCGTTGCGAGTTCGTAGCTCGATGCGTGTTGTCGGCAGTGAAGGTAGAGCACCGAGGCACGGTGGTTTGTTCTGACGATTGAGATCCCGACACGGAAGTGGGAGGTAATCAACATGGACTTCATCGGGATTACCTCGCACTCGGAGGAGACATGATTCTATATGGGTTATCGTCGGCGGTGTCGAAATCAGCCCACTTTCTTCCGTCGGGGCGACTTTTTGGTGAGGATTATGCGGACTTTACATCAGAGATCGTCGGGCGCATGGAGTCCTACCTCGATCATATCGACGAGAGCCCGGTTCTGGCTAACTCGAGGTCCTTCGAGAGGGTTTAGGGGCGAGTGAGCACAATCGCATTTCATCCACGAGCAGCGGACAGGCGAGCGCACTATCCGACTCTTGAGATATCTGCGAGCCCGTGTTATTGACCGATGGTAGTTGGGAGGATCATTTGCCTCTAGTTGAGTTCGCGTATAATAATAGCTACCACTCCGGATTCGGATGGCGCCTTATGAGGCCTTGTATGGGAGGAAGTGCAGATCGCCTATAGGTTGGTTCGATGTGGGCGAGGGCGGCTAGTGGGACGGTTGGTACAACAGCGGATGGATAAGGTGAAGCTTATCAGGCGGCTATTAATGACTCGAGTCGGCGAATCGTATGCGAGATCATCGTCGTCGGCATCCGGAGTTCGCGATAGATGATTGGGTTTTCTAAAGGTGTCACCCATGAAGGGTGTGATGAGATTCGGGAAGAAGGAAACTCGGCCCAAGGTACATTGGGCGTTTGGATGTCGCGAGGTAGGCAAGGTTGCCTACGAGTTGAATCTGCCGTCCGTCCGGAGGCGGTGCATCGTGTTTCACGTATCTATCTTTGAGAGATGTATCGGGGATCCATCTAGGTACACCGATTGACGATGTCCAGTGTGAGGGGTTATCGTATGAGAGATTCCCATAGCGATAGTCGATCGTCGAGTTAGGCGTCTGCGGACGAAGGGCGTGGCCGTCAAAGTCTTGTGGCGAACGAGCTCGGGAGAGTTGACGTGGGAAGCCGAGGAGGACATGAGGCAGAAGTATCCTCACCTATTCCCACCTCCGGGTAATTCACTTTCCTACTTGTAAATTTCCATTATCATTTTTGCCTAAGTGTTGTTTTGTGGCGTGTGTGGCATTTGCTAGCTGTTTAAGCTTCTTCGATAATCGTCTTGAGAAGGAACATTCGGACGAATGTTTCTAAGGAGGAGAATGTTATACCGTATTTCAGTATGCGTAAGGGAATACGTCAAAAGTTTGGCTTTAAAGTTAGCCTTGGGCGTTTTTGTACCTAACTCGCTTAAAGAATCGTTTCCGACGAAACGTTTCCACGACTTTCGTAGGGAAAATTCCGGCTATGCCATTTCTAATTTTTGCGGATTTTTAGAGAGGCGAAACATTTTGGACCAACGGGAGGGCAACACTTGGCACCCTCCCATTGGTGGACTTAGCGTCCATGGACGAAATTGGAGAGCCAAGGCACGTTTTTGTGCCTTGTGCACAAGTCAAGGTTGGTAGGATATTTGTGTTTAGTTAATCCTCACCCTACACTTGCCTTGCACTTGTCTTCATCTTGGCCATTGGTTGGCCAAGGCTTGAGCTATAAATACCCCTTAGAGATGAAGAGTTATTCATCCACAAAGTTATCTTCCAGTCTAAAATCCTCTCCTCTCCCAAGCTTTTCGTCAACACCTCTTCCCTCCTTGTGTAGTGTGGTAGAGCCTACCCCTAGCCTAGCCGAAATCTACCCCTCCTTGGTAGAAAAGTTACCTTCTTGTATCGTTATAATGCCCAAAATACCCTAGCCCAAATACCTTAGTACTGAGTAGAAGTTGTGAGGAACTTCTGAGGTTCTTGGAGCATCCCACTTAGGAGCAAAACCTTGCTCGGTAGCGACTTTTCTAGGATATTATTGGGCTTACCGAGGTAACTAATCCTAACCTCTTTTGAATTAGAGAATACTTCATGTATAGTATTAGAATAAGTATTAAATACTTAGAAGAATATCACGTATAGAATTGAACTGTTATCACAGTGAAGGGTTTAAAGAAGAATAATTGAGCAGTACTCACATGGAATTTGTTTTCACGATGAACTTACATAGCTCACGGGTAGGGTTGTCTGCCCGACTTTCAGTAGAATTATGAACCCTGTTTAGAATGACCCTCGAGTAGTCTTTGATAGATATTCGTGACCATTATAGGTGACTCTGCGCGCGACATATTGACTTGGCGGTGGTTTTATTTGAGAAGGTATGTGATTCTTCCTAAAGCATGATATTTTACAATATATAGTACGGTAGGCGTACATGTGTTAATCGAATAATACTTACGGCAATGCCTCACGGCTTAAGCTGAATAATACTTACAGCAATGCCTCGGCTTAAGCTGAATAAACAAAGAATGAAAACATTTCAAAGAATATCGAATCATTTTTAATGAAGATAAATATTTGGTTTTAAAACAAAAGCTTAAGAGTTATACCACTTTATGGGAAGTTAGGTATAACAACTTAAGAAGATAAAAAGGCGTTTACTTGTTTGTTTATAAAAGCCTTGTATTGATTCATTAAGTGTAGTAAGATTGTTTGATAAGTAGACATGTTATGACGCTACTGTGTTAGTGTCTTGTAATCTTTGTGTAAAGTCGTTCTTCTTTGTGCTTACGTTGCTAAGGTAAGTCCATTTATCTTTATTATTGTATCACCTACCCTCGATCGTTATACGAGGGCTTGCCCACTTGACGCGGTCTATACGGCTATGCGGTCTGTGAGACTATGCGAGCAGCGGTATGCTCGTGATTGATCGTTAGGCGTTTAGCCTGATCACGCGGACTCCTATGCGGTCTGTTGAGACTACGCGGTCTTTTGAGGCTATGCGGGTGCGGGAGCCTAGGCGGATCTGGGGTTAGCTGCCCCGATGCGAGAAATATCTCACGCGGGTGCATGTGGGACTATGCGAGTGCGAAGTCGGGACTAGGCACGCAGAATGATACTATGGGCGATTGGCCTTGCCCGATCATTCGCGGCCTAGAATAGACACATTCTGATTTTCCTATTATTTGTTGTTGTTTGTGATGTGGCACTATGTGCAATTGACCGATTGTATTTGTGAAAAGGTTTTAAATACTTTGATTTCATTTTAAAGTACTTTATAGTTTCACATACTTGGTACTGTTATCGACCTCCTTGGGGCTGCGTTCATCCGCGGTAAGGCGGCAGTGCTAGATCCGCATCCTTAGGATCTCTACGTTGGTGTCGGGAGCTCCATCTCTTGGAGGCTCTACTTTTGGTATGATCTCCTGTTGTAGATAGTTTTGTCTGATCGAGGGTATGGCGGCCCTGTCCGCCATAGTTGTATATTTCCTTAGAAGTGCGTAGTCATGTTTATGCGATGTCGGATGTAATCGCTAAACCATGATTTTATATATATATGCGAAAGCGATGTTTTCTCACATAAAGCGTGTTTTATTTTTAAACTGTTTCATGTCTTGCTTTATATTTCGCCGATTACTCGATGTATGACTACTTGGGTGCCGGTAAGGCACGATCCGAACGGGTCGTGACAAGTAAACCTCCATCTTCATGAGAAGCTAAGATGAGACAAAATGATATTACATTTCCTAGATCATTTGCTTTAATAAGATTGTTATAAACAAGAATAACCTACTCACATATAAGGCATATGTTTCTCAGATTGTTTTAAAAGAGAATTTTATTATTAAGTGATTAAAACTATGAACTACGAAACCTTTCGAAAATGAGAAACTTGAGCATTTGTAATTAGGCAAACTTGAAAGTTTGGAAAATAATGTTGTTACTTGATTTTACAAAGGGAAGTGTTTTGGTTTACTTAAAAAGATAGTCACTCTATTTTTATACTACGGGTATTGTGTGACTTTTGTGAAAGAAACGGATCTTTTAAAGAGTTAATGTATGAAGTACTTTGGGGATAAAAACCCGAACTTGTTAACATAAAGTAGAAAGTACCTTGTGTGAATAACTTGATTGTGTTGGTTTGTCATAACCTTGTAATACTTTCTTGTTGATTTGATAAGTAAACATGTTTAGGATGCTACGTGTGTTAGTATCTTGTGATGTTTGTGTAAAGGGGTTTCCCTTGATTGTGCTTATGTTGTTTAACGATAAGCGTTATGATAGTATTGTACCACTCACTCTTGACATGATACGGGGTTGCGCCTCCACGCGGGTATACCTCGTGCGATGCAGGACTATGATTCGAGAATACCTCATGCGGGTCGGGGACCTATGCGAGCTACGAGTTCCGTGTTAGTGTGCGGTCTTTATGTCCATGCGATCTATGTGGCTACGCGGACCACGGGTCGGGGCGACGCGGGAGTAGCTACCCTCGATGCGGGGAATACCTCATGCGGGCCTATGTGTGGCCTATGCGAGTGCGGGGCGTTCGAGATTAGACGCGCACATTTGATCTGCGGGCGAGTGGCGGCTGATCAGTGGCGGTCTAGAAAGACCACGTGATCTGCTTTTATGACATTGTTGGTGCGTGGGTTTTAGTAGTCGGCTATGCCTTCGTACTTACCGTGCGGTTTTATTATGACAAGTGGGACACGGTGTTCATGTGTATTCCTTGGTGCTTTTATATCATGATCGCCGGTGAGGAAGGTATTCCACGGGCATGATTGATGTTGTGGGCGTGAGACCCATAGTTATATTTGAGTGATGACTTTGAGGCGTGAGTCACGACTTGACATGATCGCTAATTATTGTGAGCGTAGTTTGGTTATCATACATGTCTCCGCTTTATATAGACTACTATGATTTCATTTCTGATATTTCGATTTCCACATACTTGGTACTGTTATCGACCTCGCCGGGCTGCGTTCATCCGCAGGTAGAGGTACACGATTGTTGATCCTCGCCATAGGGTCCTGATTCTGCGTTTGGGAAGCTCCGTTTCTCCGGAGGCTTATCAGTGGTATAGTCCCCTGTCGTTGTAGGTACTTACATTCAGGGGTATGGCGGGGCCCTGTCCCGCCATTGTTGTCATATCATTCTTAGAGGTCTGTAGTACTGTTGTGGGCAGAGTTGTAAAAGGGATGTAACTGTTCGGATTCAAGTTTTTATATATATATATTTATGCCGAAAGACAACTTTTCTCAGATAAACTGTTTCTCACTTCACCTTATTTCATGTCTTGTTTTATATTCCGCTGATTACTCTGATGTATGTATACTTGGGTGCCCGGGGTAAGACACCAGTCACGGGCCCGGGTTCGGGTCGTGACAGTACACTTGCATAAGCATATAGAAATATCGCAACAGACACATCTGAACCTCAAAGAGAGAACACAGAGGAAGATGTAGAGGATGAGTCTGCTACTGAGCTGAATGATCATGTGAGAAGAGACCCTCCATCGAGGATTAGGAGGAACCATCCACCCGACCAAGTGATAGGGAGAATTCTTTAGCAGAGACGAACAAGAGAGAAAGAGTCAGTCAATTACCGAGAGATGGTAAGGTATGTGTGCATGTCCACCATATACCAATGGGTTAGTATTTCTTGTTTTACATCTACATTGGAACCTAAGAATATTGGGGAAGCATTGAAAGATAATTTTTGAATACAAGCTATGCAAGATGAGCTTGAGCAGTTTACCCGAAATGAGGTTTGGGATTTTGTACCACGACCCAACAACACTAGTGTTATTGGGACTAAGTGGATATTCAAAAACAAATCAGATGAGTTAGGGCAGATTGTGAGGAATAAAGCTCGACTTGTTGCTCGAGGATATACACAAGTTGAAGGTATAGACTATGAAGATACCTTTACGTCTTTCTCAATGGATACTTGGATAAAGAAGTATACGTTGAACAACCAAAAGGATTCGAATATCCTCACCATCCATATCATGTATATAAGCTCAAGAAAGCTTTGTATGGTCTAAAACAGGCACTACGTGCATGGTATGGTCGTTTAACTAACTTTCTTATTGATTTTGATTTTATCCGTGGAGAAGTTGACAGAACTTTATTCATAAAGAGACACGGAGTATATGTAATCATAGCTCAAATCTATGTTGATGACAATGTCGTTGGCTCGACTATAGATTCCTCTTGAAGTCATTTGTCCAAGAGATGTCGACAACATTTAAAATGAGCATGATTGGAGAACAAACATTTTTCTTAGGCTTGCAGATTAAACAGGTTGAAGAAGGGATGTTTGTATCCCAGAGTAAGTATGCCAAGAATCTTGTTAGGAAGTTTGGTCTGGAAAATGCTAAACACATGAAGACTCCAATGGGCTCTACGCAGCAGGTATGTAAAGACGATGTTGGACAAGATGTTGACCCAATATTGTACCGATCTATGATAGGTAGCCTCTTATATCTTACTGCCAGTCACCCGGATATCATGTTTAGTGTGTGTGTTTGCGCCATGTTCCAAGCCAGTCCCAAGATATCTTATCTTAATGTCGTGAAACGTATCATACGATATATTACCGGTACAAGTGACTTGGGAATTTGGTACTCTAGAGACACTAATCCTAATTTAATAGGGTATAGTGACTCAGATTGGGCCGGTGATGTCGACGTTAGGAAAAGTACTAGTGATGGTTGTTTTTATCTTGGCAACAATCTAGTCTCATGGTACAGTCGTATACAAAATTGTGTGTCACTTTCGACTGCCGAATCCGAATATGTGGCAGCCGGAAGTTGTTGTGCTCAACTGATTTAGTTACGACATATGCTTGATGACTATGGCATTTCTAATAACTCTATGATTTTGTACTATGATAATCTGAGTGCTATTAATATTTCCAAATTTTTTGTTCAGCATTCACGTACAAAACACATTGACATAAGACATCATTTTTTAAGAGACTTAGTGGAAAACAGCTAGTTCAAATCGAACATGTTGATACTCTTTCTCAACTAGCTGATATTTTTACCAAACCCTTAGATCATGAGAGATTTTCTAGCTTGAAAAAATATCTTGGTCTCTGTTTTCTCTGAAAATAAGACAGCAAGGTAGATGTTGTCCTAAATGTTGACCTAACATTCTGGGTAACATTTACCATTTGGGTCAATGTACAGGATATGTGTTGTAGGTAATGTTGCACTGTTTCTCAAAAGAAATCAAGCATGACTTCACAAGGACAAGGTTTGAATGCGATACTGTTTCCTGAGATGCTATATATATGTATATCATAAAAAGAGAGTATAATAAGAAGGCAAAGCCTCTACAAAGATTTGATTTTATATAAAAAGAGCAAAGCTCTAAGTTTTGTATCGTTCCTATTCTATAGGAGTACCATGTGCTTCAAGAAGGTTGAAAATTCCTTAATATTTTTTTTATCCATATATATTCAACTAAGTTGATTAAGGACAATGGTAAAATGTCACATTTGTCCAGCGATCAGTCTCATAGAGAACATATACGAAAAACCATTTGTCAAATCAGAAAATCCTTGAAGTTTCAAAATTCTTGTTGAACTTTGAAATGTTGCCAACATCACTCACAACATCGTATTCCAGTACGTTGGTCGATCTTGTTTTTCTTATTTTTTTATGGGTTGTGGTATGTAACACGTCTCTTTGAATAACGAAAATCCAATAATCTAGAGGACCGTTTCTTTTTAATTTTTTAAAGATGTCTTGTGTCATATAAAATCCTTTATTTTGGGTATGTGAAGAGTTCAAATATTTTCCACTACCTAAATTTAAGGAAAAGTGTTTGAGTGTAAAGTAATGTTTGCCATGATGAAAATCCCTATTTTTGTTTCAGCATTGTCACATCAGCCGCCAATCGAACCAACAAATGAAAGTCCAAACATCACCATCAATTTTTCAAACCCAAAACGTCTCCAACACACTACCTTCCTCAAAACCCTCTCCCATGTTCATATACCCAAATCGTTCAAATCTTCAAAATCAAGAGATTACTCTCCAATGTCAACAAGCCCACCAAATAGCAACAAAATGTATAAATATTATAAAGCCATCAATGAACTAAAGCATGTTGAGGAAGATTCAAGTTTAGCAATGATTTTTCTAGGTTCCGACGAACCCTTAAATGTGTGTTACCCTGGTCAAATCTTCTGCGGGTACATAAACGACTTGAATAGAGGTTATGGACCCTTCTTTGGGGGTATGGAATCCCAGAAAGAGGCTGGCCCAAATCAACCGCGAAAAGTCAGTAATAAAGAATCCGCTCTCCGGTAAGCGAAGGAAAGCAGGTCAAAGCCTGCCAAGAAATTCGTAGAACCTAATAGATGTTGATACAACATCTGACTTTACAAACCTTGCGTCAAGAGTATCACAGTCAGCAATGCCGACGAGAAGGTCGAAAAGGGTTTTTGAAAGCAGATTCGGTGAAGAGCAAACTACTAAAAGGACCAGGGCGGAGTCGACTTTCCCTGTTGAGTCCACCATTTCCACCAGTACATTGCTGAGCTTGAGAAGGAGGGAGAAGAGGAAATTTCTGACGACATTCCTTGAAGGAACTACATGCCAAAAAGGGTGCGAATAACATACCGGAACTTCGGTTCAAATATTGCCTCAACATCGAAGGCAACAGAGAGGAAAGAAGACATTGATCCTGACTATGTTTCCCCAACATCCGAGGCAATACCGGAAGCCACACCACCAGAATCCGAATCAGATTTTGAGGTAATGCCTTACTCTCCTTTATTCTACAGTCAAACATTCTCAAATAGATGGAACTGGTTTAAGAATAGAGGCATTAGAGGAGAAAAAGTAATTGATCTGTCGTCATTTTCAGAATATGGCTTAACTGACTTTCTAAGTAGTCATAGGGTTCTGAGCTCTATAACTGGAAAGAATCCTTACTGTGAAAAGGTTGTTAGGGTATTCTATGATAATCTGACACACCTTGTAAGAGACACGAGCTCAAAGAAATTTGGGAGAGTGTACCTTTACAACAAGGTGTATGAATTTAACCCTGACATCACAAATACCACAATAGGGATCCCTCATGTTGTTAAACTCTAGCATCTACTCCTACTGCCGAAGAACTGAATGAGATGATCAAATATTTCACTGAAAATTTGATCACCACTTGGGCTCCTCACAGTCCAGTGTCGAGGCTCACAACACTGTTCGCAAACCTGCATAGAATTGCCATATATAACTGGTTGCCTTACTTAAATGAAACTGTTGTTACCCTTGACCAAGCAACCCTACTGTATAAGCTAGGAAGAAATCACAGAGTTGATCTTGGAATGCTGATTTTCAACCATGTCACAAACCTGGCTGAAAGACAATCTAACTCTGCTCTTCCATACCCCTCTCTCATTTTTCAAATACTGCTGAACCAAAGCTTCAAGACTCCGAAAGTAGAAAAACTGAGTAAAACCCTATATGTTTATCCAGTACAAAGATCAGTAGTAAATAGCAGGGACATAGTTATAGACTTGCCCTGGAAGAAAGAAACTGGGACACCGAAACATCGCAGCATGTTTCCACTGAACCAACACAAGACATTACCAACATTCCTGGCAACATCGAGTGTACTGTCCATGTGTCCAAGGATTGGCTAAGGAAGCACATTGCTGAGCTTGATCAACAAATTCTGAAGCTTGTACGTGCAAAGAGCTACTGTGAGGACATGATTTCTTCACAAAAAAGGGGAGAGAGTGCTGCAAATGCAGTTGCTGCTGAGAGAAGGAGCAAACAGAAAGGGGGAGGTGGTGCAGAGTCAAGCAAGAAGGGGGAGAAGAGATGAAGATGAATATGATGATGGTGGTGATACAATGTGTTGTATATTGATGTTGCCTGCTCGTTACTATGTAAACAATCATTTTGTTAATGGTTTGGTTTCACAGACATTTGGATACTATTTTTTTGGTTTGTAATAATTTTTTTTGGGATATTTTTTTGTTAATGCTAATGCTATATCTGGATACATGTTATGGTGTGTTATGAGTATTACTGCACATCTGCTGTAAGTACGGAGTAACAGAACGTAACACATGTCTAATCAAAAACATCGATACCACATTGCTTGAAATTTGTAACTGCAGGTTAAGGGGGAACACAACTCTGATCTTACTGTTTCTTAGATTATCGAGGGCTACATCAAGACTCAGTATCCTAGTCTTTTTTTGGATTGCATGTAGTTTTGTGAAGAAAGGCAAAAAGAGAGAGATCGTTGCTATTGGATGGATGTTGTCGCAACATCAGAAAACTCTTGGGACAACATCTCTTGTGTAGACAAAAATATTTCCTGCGATGTTGCGACAACATTTCTACCAACATCTATGTAACTGTTTTGCCCATTTTTCCGGCTTAAGCAGTTGATGTTACTGCGAGTAAAAATTACCTAGGCAACCTTACTAGATTTTTGTGTTTAAAACATGGTGAAAGACGAAGTCAAAGCGTGAAGAGAAAGCAGCGAATGACCAAGTCCAGATCGTTGAGGATTTCTAGGAGGAAGACTCGGTCCAAGCTGCTGCCATCTTTTGCTCAACCTCTGCAATCATCCGTGAGGATTTGGAAGTTCCACCCTATAAATATAGGGGAACTTCAGAGTATCGATGATCCAGTGACTTCAGATAATTCAGAAGAAGAATTTTCAAGAGAGCTCTCAGACTTTACCTTAGGAAACTAGATCTATATTTTAGCCTAAAATTGTTTTAACAACATCTTGCCCCACATTACAAGTGCTATATTTATTATAGATTAAGCTTATTGTTCAAGCAATTGTAATGGAGATGTTGTCTTTTATCTTTTAGATTTTGTAACTTTAGGCGAAGTCATATGTGACTTCATTTTGTTTGTAATTTCTTTTTCCATTTGTAACGCTCAATTTGTAAAAAGAAATGCTTTGTAATTGTATATAATATATACAATTATTTTGGTCATCGACCATCAAGGGATATATTTATATATACCCTTGAAAATATAAACCTTGTGTCTCTTTACTTTTTCCGCTGCACATACTCTACAAGGTTTATTCTGTTTTATTGCAATGTTGCCTAAGATGTTGACCCAACATTGAAGGCAACTCCAGTGACTGTTTTTTTTTGTTCTAGTTTGCAATTTTAATCTTACGTTTTACTAATTCGTAGCCCACGTGACCCAACATATAGTACTAACTAGAGTTTGAGCTGAATTGTGCATTTCAAGATTCCATTTTTTGTGCTTTCTAATTTAACTACTGAGTTAATTGAACTGTTATGATCATGCTCAGATGATGCAATAGCAATATTTGTAGCACTTCAATCTCCTGAAATTGAGGTGATTGGGCTCACTACAAAAGTTGGTAATGTCAATACAACTCTGGCCACCGAAATGCTTTACATCTGGTAAAGTTCCTAGTTTTATTTCAACTAATTCCTAGCACAATTTTGCATTCAATATGTTGTTGGATAATCTATAAAAATTTCAAGTTCTTAGAGTAAGTTTTGCTTGCAGTTAGACTTTAGCAGTATTATATACTACTCATCAAATTTCATTTTATAAAGCGATGATTAATAACTGAGCATAAAGCCACAAAGTTTAAGAAAGAACGGAAGAAAGACTTCACGTACATATTATAAGTATCCCCAGAAGTTGTGGTCTTAAAACATTTTTGTGGCTTTAAGAGCATGTCACTCATGGTAAATTGGGAAGTTCACTTTTCAAATATAAAAATGTGTCATTCTTTTTAGAACAGACTAAAGAAAAAGAGCGAAGTATAAAATGGAATATATCATTTAGTTCTTTTGCATTAAGCATGGATGTTGAATTTCTGGTCTTAGTGATTCAGTTAGAGGTAGCCGAGAGGACAGACATTCCAGTGGCTGAAGGCTCGCACGTTACAATCACCGTATGTACTTCTTAACTCCTTGTTCAGTTATATGTCTTACTTCTCATCTAGACTTATTTAGATGTAAAATGATGCATGACTTCCCATTTTTTGTGAGGTATTCCTGGATTAAATTAGAACTTTTTTCTCTCACAAAACTTCTTTTGTGGACTTTGTTTAATTTCATGTAAAGGAAGGCACAAAACTTCAAAGTAGCAGTTATGTTAATGGCACGGATGGACTCGGGAACCAAAATACCAAAGGAAAGCCTATTGAACAGACTGCTGCTGAATTTCTCATTCAACAATCTTGTATTTACCCTGAAATGGTCACTGTTGTGGCCTTGAGCCCCCTGACAAATTGTTATACCCCGTATTTCCAGAGTATGTACGTAGGGACGTACGTAGAAAATTTGAACTTCAAATAGGCTTGGCCGAATTATTTTTGTTCACAACACCCGGTTAGAGTCGTTTTTTAAACGCGTTTTCCACGACTTTCGTAGGGAAAATTCCGGCTATGTCATTTCTAATTTTTGCGGATTTTTCCGAGAGGCGAAACATTTTGGACCAACAAGAGGCGACACTTGGCACCTCTCATTGGTGGGCTTTGGGCGTGCTTGGGCCAATTCTTGGCCTTGTTTAGTCAAGGTTAGGTAGGATATTTTGTGGTAGATGGATAAGGTGCACTTGGCAAGATCTTGGCCCTACACTTGCCTTGCACTTGGCAAGATCTTGGCCATTGGTTGACCTTTGCTAGACCTATAAATACCCCCCTTTGGAAGACTTCTTCATCCATTCCAAATATTTCCTAAGTGTTAAAATCCTCCTCCCTCCCCTTTGTGTTGAGTTCGGCCGAGAGGCCCTCTCCCCTCGACGAGTACCCCCAGTGGGGTAGGCCGAGGGTATACACCACTCCTTGTGCTAGCAGTGGTACCCCTAGCCTAGTTGTTTCGTATAAATACCCTCCTCTTGGTAGAAATACTCTCAAAAGTATTGTTACTATACCCAAATTACCTTAGCCAGTATACCTTGTAGTATTCTAAGGTTATACTTATCTGAAAAGCCCGAAATACTATTATACTTCCCTTAGTCACAAAACCAAAACCAAGGAAAATCTCCATAGTTGGTTGGAGTATTAAGTAGAAGTTGGTTAGAACTTCTAAGGGTTGTGTGGAGCGGGCCTGAGCGCAGATGGGAGCTAAACCTTGCTCAGGATCGACATTTAAACTCGGATAATTTTGGGTTTATCGAGGTAAACACTCTTGACCTTCTATTGTAATTGGAAATTACATGTTGTTAGAATATATAGTTGAAGTATACTATATATAGAAATGAACGTAGTTATCGTGATGTCTTTTGACTTAAGCCCGAATTATAAGAAACCTTTTGAAAGAAGAGTCTGAATCAGGTAATTACATAGGACCGTATTCTGATAGACTTGTGTAGCTTTTACGTGTGATAGAATTGTGCACGTCCGGTTTAGGCGTACAACCCCGGTTGGCTTGGTAGCGGCCGATAGAGGAGGAGATTTACTGTTTGCGGGAGAGGAGAGTCTTTGCCGAATTTTACGTAGAATGTTCTACGATTAGACCCAGATGTTAATAAGCGCCGTGTGTCCTTATAGGTTTAAGTACCATGCGTGGCGCGATCTACTTGGCTTAGGAGTAGCCGAAGCGGTTTGAGGTACTTGGGCGTTTGCTATTAGTCGATAATCGTCGCGAGGTATGTGAACCTCTTCCTACCTTTTCTAGCATGATATGTGTATAACTATGTAGTACGGTAGACGTACATGTGTTAAGCGTATGTAATTGGTTTGAAACATAAAAGTGTTATAACGGCTTTATGGGAAGTTGGTTATAACAGCTTTATGTAAGTAAGAAAATGCTTTATGGTTTTAAAAGGTAACTGATTTGACTTATAACTGACTTGATGTGTAATAATAAAGAATCTTGAAGTACTTCAAAAGAATGCTGAATCATTTTTAACAGAAGAATAATACTTGGTTTTGAAAACATAAGAGTTATACTAGCTTTATGGGAAGTTAGGTATAACGTCTTAAGAATGGTAAAATGAATGGTTTATTGATCTTAAAAGATAAGAGACTTAACTTGTTTTACTTGGTAATTAACATTTTGTTAAAAAATGTTGTAAAACCTCATTCGCGAGTAATGAGTACTTGATTGTTAAAAGCAATAATGTTTCTTGATTTGAAATCGAGAATAAGTATCGAACAAACCACAGCAGCGCTAATAAAGGAAATGTTTTGACTAATAATGTATTAGTAAAACCAGTAGAAACTTCCATCTGCATAGAAACTAAGATGAGACAAAATGATGTTACATTTCCTAGATCATGGCTGTTTAAATAAGATTGTTATAAACAAGAATAACCTACTCACGTATCAGACATATGTTTCTCAAATTGCTTTTAAAGGAGAATTATATCATTAAGTGATTAAAATTATGAACTACGAAACCTTTCGAAAAATGAGAAACTTGAGTAATTGAAATTAGGCAAACTTGAAACATTTGGAAAAGAATGTTGTTACTTGATTTTATCTAAGAGAAGTGTTTTGATTTACTTCAAAGGATAATCACTCTATTTTCATATACTACGGGTATTGTGTGACTTTTGTAAACGTAACGTATCTTTTAAAAGATAATGTATGAAGTACTTTGGGAATAGATACTCGATCTTGTTAATCATATAATAGAATGTACCTTGTGTGTATAACTTGATTGTGTTGGTTTGTGATAGCCTTGTAATACTTTCTTGTTGATTTGATAAGTAGACGTGATATGATGCTATGTGTGTTAGTGTCTTGTAACGTTTGTGAAAGAGAGTATTCTTGTTGTGCTTATGTTGTGTAACGATAAGCTGTTATGTTAGTATAATATCACTCACCTCTTGACATATTTCCGGAGGTTAAGCTGCCCTCCGATGCGGGGTAGACTCAGGCGGTCTGGGACCATGATTCGAGAATACCTCATGCGGGTCCAAGGGATCCATGCGGAACTACGGGAGTTCCAGGTTAGTTTGCGGCCCTTGTGGTCATGCGGTCTCTGTGGCCATGCGGACTGCGGGTCCAGGATGATGCCGAGGAGTAGCTACCCTCGATGCGGGGTTACATACCCTATGCGGGCCTATATGAGTGGCCTATGCGGACTACGGGAGTCCAGGATTAGGCTTGCATGGTGATACTACGGGCAATTGGCCTGCTCGATCATTCGCACCTAGAAAAGACTGTTCTGATTTACCTATTGTTGCTCTTGTTTATGATGTGGCACTATGTGCGGTTACCTTGGTTGTTTCATACATACTTGCAAAACTGATTTTAAAATGATATGTTTTCATTTAAGTACTTTACAGTTTAACATATTTGGTACCTGTTGTACTGACCTCCTTCGGGGGGCTGCGTTCATGCCGCAGGTTGAGGTACACCAGTCGTTGATCCTAGTTCTCGGGGTCACAGTTCAGCGTATGGGAAGCTCCGTTTCTCCGGAGGCTTATCAGTGGTATAGTCCCCTGTCGTTGTAGGTATTTACCTTCAGGGGTATGGCGGGGCCCTGTCCCGCCATTGTTGTCATATCTTTCTTAGAGGTCTGTAGTACTGTTGTGGGAAGAGTTGTAATGGGATGTAACTGTTCGGTTTTAAATTGATCTATATATATATGCCGTAAGGCAAGTTTTCTCCGATTACTGTTTCTTACTTCATAATATTTTCATGTCTTGTTTTATGTTCCGCTGATTACTCTGATGTTGTATCACTAGGGTGCCCGGGGTAAGGCACCAGTCACGGGCCCGGGTTCGGGTCGTGACACAAATATAGCACTTGTAAGTATCACATTTTCTTACCGAATTTTACATATCAAACTAATGAAAATAATGTTCGCCATATTTGTATATGAACATGCCGTTCAGTTGGATCCTAATTTTTTTAAAACATCAGCCAAATTGTTTTTCTTGGTGGTGTTTTTGCTGTAAATGGAAATGTGAATCCAGCAGCTGAGGCCAATGTAAGTTTCTAATAGATGCATAAATATATGTGCTTCAACTTCTCAGAGTTGCTTTTTGAATTTCTTTTTCTCATATCTTTTTATTCTTTGTATATACATGATCTTCAATGATCCAACTGCTGCTGATATTGTATTTACCAGTGGCGCTGATGTTCTTGCTATTGGATTAAATATTACACATCAAGTTGTCCTTACTGGTAATCTTTTCTTTGTTGCTTAAGTTTTATTTATCTGTTGTCCGGCTCTTCCCAGGACCCCGCGCACTGTTACACCCCGTAATTCCATGTCATGTATTTGAGAACGTACAAAAGGAAATAAGATTTGAATTTGAAAAGATAAGTTGACAGAATGTTTTTGGACAGATATTTAGTCAAATTTGGAGAGGTATATGTCCAGGTATATTAGGAGTTTTTAGGTATTTCAAAAGCCTAATAGGAAGTTCGTTGAGTCTAGTTTCCAATGCAACAAACCGCTCATCGATAGGATATCAAAGTAGAAAGTTATGGACGTTACAAGTTCAGCTGACAGAAGAGAAAGGGTGCAGTTTTCAGTCAGGCGCCACGGCGCCGTATTTCAGGGCAGTGGCTCCGTAAGCCCTGAAATCTTCTGAAGTTGCAGCGCCACGGCTCCGGCTGCAGGGCTGCGGCGCCGAGGTGGGATTTTTGCAGAAATTGGGCAAAATTAGAAGATATTTGTGTAGAGGACCTATGGGAATATTACACCCCGTAGTTCCAGGACATGTGTTTAAGAGAATGTACGTGAGAGGATACGACTTTAAGTTTGACACGAAAGAAGGATTGCTTTTTCCTACGGAAAATGATTTCGAACCTCGGGAAAGAATAATGTTTGTAAATTGAGACTAGTAAAAATTTATCGGAATTATGGAAATGTCGGGAAACAAAATATTGCGACGAATGAGAGGGTAACACGTGTCACCCCTCCTTGGATGGTCTTGGTCGAATGGACCAAGGGCAAAATGGTCAATTGACCAAGGCAAATATGATAAGGTATTGCTAGGCTAAGCTTGACATTTTTGACTAAGTCAATGAACCACTTGACTAGATTCTTTTTAATGAAACTCATCCAAGCCACCCAAATGTTGTAATCTAGACCCTCAATTTTGTTATATAATCATCCTAGGTAGCAAGACAAGGTTTTAACACTTAGAAAAATTAGAAAGCTTTGAGCTTGAAATGGGAGCTCTCGGGTTTGTGTGTCAATGAACAAGAAAAAATTTCGTTTGGTGTTCATAATTCACAAGACTTCAACCCAAGGTCCCCAAGGGTATTGTAAGGATATCTCAATAGAAAGATCCCGGAAAAATGACGTTTTCACGTTAGTCGCCAGGCGAAAACCTAAGGTGTTTTTCCACTTTGAAGTTGGAACTTGAAGAAGAGTTCTTCATGAGCTTCTAAGGAGTGCTTGGAGCGGATTGAAACATAAGAAGAGGAGCTAAAGGTTGCTAAGGATCGACTTTTACGCTTGGACATTATTAGGGCTTATTGAGGTAAAATCTTCATCTTCTTAATGTAATTGAAGATTACATGTTATAGTAGTTAAGAAATGAGCATGTGGTATATAGAATGAAGTTTGAAAATATTTGGATCATGTCGACATGTTAAAACAGAAAATGGACAAGTTAGCCATTTATGTTATAATCAATTTGGTCGATAGTTACAATCGTCGCATGTTAAGGAAGAAAGGATTTATAGTTGTTGTAATTTCTATTATGTATATAAAATGTTGGAATAACAACTTGGATTAAAAAGGAATTGAATGGAAATTGACATTGTTAAGGATGTTGTTATTGCAGAGAATGTGCATTAAGGAATGGGCAGTTTTATATTGATTGTGGGGCAAAATTTTACACGTACTGTAAGGCGTGTAATCCCCTTAGTATTGCTGAATTGTTGGGCCTTAAATGTGGCGTTTGGTTATTGATTTTCGGGCCTTGAAAAAGGTGGAAAAGTACGTAGAAACAAAGGAAGTGTTGTCCGATTTTCCGTAGAATTTGGTGACTTTACACATCGAATATTCTACGTTTGAAGCTAGAAGTTAATAGATGTATTATGGCCAAAATTGTATTACATTTTCTAGATCATGGCTGCTTTAATAAGATCATTATAAACGAGTATAACCTATTCACAATGCATAAAAGTATATGTTACTTAATTCAAAGAGTTTACGTTATGAAGTTTTAAGACTATGAACCTTGGATTCTTAAAAGGTTAAGAGACTTTATTTTTAAAGTTAGAGAGACTTGATATTCTAAGTTAAGAAACTTGATTTCTTAAAGTTAAGAGACTTGAAGTATTTTGAAAGTATAAGTCTCTTGGTTATAAAATGAATAAATTTGTCTAAGACATAAAGAGTTATAACGGCTTTATGAGAAGTTAGTTATGACGACTTTATGAAAGGTTAAAGATGTTTTAGTTTCTAAAGCATAAAGTTAGTATAACAACTTTATGGGAAGTTGGTTATAACAACTTTATGGAAGGTTAAAAGAATGGTTTTCTCTAGTAATGTAAACCAAGAAATAACTTGAAATAAAGAAGGGCAATTTGATTTAACGGTATCAATTTCTTAAAGTTCTAAAGTAAGGGTCACTTGATTTTAGAAGCCTAGAAATGTATTTCTAAAAATGTAGTGACTTGTTTGAAATGTAGACATGCCTTGATACTACGGGTGTTAGTATCTGGGGGTTTTATATGAAAAGGAGTCTTTTGAAAAGAATGGAAGTACGTAGTACTTTGGGTTAAATTCCCGGATTTTTAAATGACATGTTAGTGCCTTAAGTTTCAATAAAATGAGAGTGCATAATAATTAAGGCTAAGGATTTCTTAACTTGCTTATGATATTTATGATAAGCCGGTGGTGCTTATGTTATGTATGATAAGACGGTGGTGCTTATGTTATGTATGATAGCCGATGGTGCTAGTGATGTATTGTTTCATTACGGGGTCATTCCCCGAGTTTGTGGCATTTTCATATTCCGTGGATTTGCTACCCATGATGCGAGGAATACCTTATGCGAGTCTGTAGGGCTTATGCCGGTGAAATAGTCCTATGCGGGGCGGACCAGTCCTATGCGAGGAGATTACCTCATGCGATTCCATACGACCTATGCGGGCGGATACAGTCTATGCGAGAAAATTACCTCATGCGGGTCCATACTGCCTATGCGGGTGAAATAGTCCCAGGAGTAGGATTGCCAAATGATACTATGGGCAGGTGACCCTAAGTTGATCATAAGCTTCATATTTTTTTTATGCAGTATACCTTTATGGGCAGACTTATGTGACTTTACCGCGTCCCAGATTGGGTCGGGCAGTATATCTTTATGGGCAGACTTATGTGGCTTTACCGCGTCCCAGAATGGGCCGGGCAGTATACCTTCGTGGGAAGGCTTTTTATGACTTCATCGTGTCTCGCAAATTGGCCGGGTTACGTTATTACGTATGGATAATCAAAGTGAACTCCAAAATGAGGCGTCCCTCCATAAAGGGCCGGATTATGTTATGCAAGATAAGTAAGTTATATGGTTATGAGCTTGATGATTTTTCCTAAGCATGTACGTAAGAATTTGACTATAACTCTTATTGAAAAATGGGAAAAGATAATGATGTGCGATTAAGTTCATGAGTTGTAATGACATGGTAGGATCTGATATTTACTTTTTATACTTGCCCCTGTCATTCTTTTTGTACAGTTATGATCTGTTTACTGTACCTTATTTTCGTTCCATATTCGGTATCTGTGTACTGACCCCCTTCGGGGGGCTGCGTTCATGTCCGCAGGTTTAGGTACACATTTTTGGATCCGCGGGCTTAGGATCCTGGTTCAGCATTTTGAGATGGCTCCAATGTTCCAGAGTTTGTCATAATGGCTATGTATTTTCAGGGGTACGGCGGGGCCTTGTCTCGTCATAGTATTTGTCCAAAATCTTAGAGGTCTGTATTCATATGTGGGCTGGACTAGCTAGAGTTGTGATTACATTATTAAATAGTGTAGGCCCTTTTGGGTGATTTATATTATGGCAGCCTTATCGGCTTTGCCTTTGTTTTAAAAAAATAAAAATGTGTTACTTATCTTCCGTAGTTATTTTGTATTGTATGAATAGAAGGGTGCCCAGGTAGGGCACCAGTCGCGGACCCGGGGTCGGGTCGTGACAGGGAGGACGACAAGTGTCCCTCCCAACTTGTAGACCAAGCAAGGTCCTATATTATGACCAAGTCTTGCAAGACTTGGTCATTCGCAAGAATTCATCTAAATTTGCTCTTCTCTTCTCTTCTCATCTCTCTCAAATGGTTACTGATCGGTGTATTTTATATACACCTCTTGAGTCATTTTAGTTAGTATTTTACTCATTTCATTTATGTTTAGTATAGTATTAGGGTCGTTTTCCTTTCTTTTGTGTCACAGCAGTCAGAAATGGAGAAATGACGAAAAGGAGATGAAATGAGCATAAATGAGATGGAATTGCACACTAAAATGGCCAAGAAATGAAGCCTAAGAAGTTCCGAGAAATAAAGAAGAAATCAGACGAAGACCGGACGAACAAAGGACGAAGAAACGAAAAATCCGGAAGAATGCCTTCACCGGCGCCGCGCCACCAATGGCCGTCAAAGCCTTCGATTTTCAGCGCGCTGGCTGATCTGCGACGCGGCGTCGGCGGGATTTCTGAGTTTTTGGGCCGAATTTGACACATTTTCAAAGTCCAAAAGGGATAACTTTTCCTACTTACATATTCCTTAACCCTTTTCCATAACATTTCCTAAAACCTTTACCTAAAAGGATTCCATAACCTTTCCTACCTACATAATCCCTAACCCTTTACCTAAAAGATTCTTGGTCTATAAATAGTCTCTACATCATTAGAATCATTCATTCTACATCCACCCATCCTTCATCCTACAAACCATACCACATTCCATTCTCCATCCACCATTTCATCTTGTAAATATTTCACAACACAATCCTTGGATGCTAGAAGGCTTGGAGACTCGTTCTTGAGTATTTTTCTTTTCTTTCTTTTTGGTTTGTTTATTTCAGTTCATGTATGGAGAATATATTAGTTCTTAGCGTGACAATGGCTAGGAGCTAATTACTTTATTAGGGATTTCCTTGTGATTCACTTGAAACTCTATTCATGAATTAATATATTAGTTTGGTTTCTTCTTCACTTATTTAAGATTTATTCAATAGTTGTTTTGATTGCTTGATAATTAATTGATCACTAGTTATCATCACTTATATGATTTCTAATCGAAAAGAAAGGAGATTGTGAATATGCTATAGTTGAATAAACATAGGTTAAATCGTGGACGAAAGTACCCCGATACTTGTGTAGCTTAATAGGTTATTGCTCTTAATCCTCCTTTATAGTCAATCTTGTCACCGAAAGGTAGAAGGGTTCTCCATTGGGGTTGAGTGTTTATATTACCTTAACAGGAGTATAAAACGGTCTAGTTAACCTGCTATCTTAACGTAGAAGAAGAAGTTAGTCTAAATTGTATTAAGGAGTGAATAGAGTGGATATTTGATGATCTTGGAAGCCCTAATTCTCCATCATAACTGATTTAATTCAAAGTATTTTTATAATTAGTTTATTTCCTGCATTATTAGTTTAGAATTTCAACTCAATTAACGTTAATCAAATAGAAACTAAAGCATAGATAATCGGTACTTGAAAACCAGTCCTTGAGGACGACATTCGGTCTTACCTAGACTATATTACTTGTCACGATACGTGCACTTGCGTTAAGTGTGTGCATAAATCGCGCACCAGTTACAACCCTAAGTATGATGAAATTATTGGAAAGGCGACAAGAAGACAATATGTTGGCAAACTTGTAGAGGGTTCGTGTGGGTGATTTTAACGTGAAGAAGAATTGCGGAAAGAGGGCTAAAGTGGGCGAGATTGTTGGACTGTTTTGGGCGAAATACCAAGGTAAATTCATTCTCCTTCTTGAAGTAAATTATGTCACGTGTTGTAGAAATTGGAGAAGGGTATTGTGATAGGGAAAATGGATATAAGAATTGAAGGTTGTCATGTCACAAATGAAAGTATAAAAGGGCAGTTTTCGAGCCTCTCGTTCGTTGGATTTATATGGTCGTCGTCTTCACTTTTTATGTGGGGTTTATTGAAGTGATTCTAGTCGTTCAAATTGTCAATGTGAATTATGTATTATATTTGGAATAACGACTTGGGAAAAGGAATTGGATAAGACTTTACATTGTTGTATATTGTAGCCGAATATGGCTTTGGATTAATGGATAGTTTTATATTGATTGTGGGATAAAATTTTACACGTCCGGCTAGGCGTGTAATCCCCTTTGATTAACTGATTGTTGAGCCTTAAATGTGGCATTTGGTTATTGATTTTCGGGCCTTGAAAAAGGTGGAAAAGTATGTAGAAACAAAGGAAGTGCTGCCCAATTTTCCGTAGAATAAGAGTCCTTATACTTAGCAATATTCTACGTTGAAAGCTAGTAGTTGATGGACGTATTATGATCATTATAGGTTGACATTCTACGTGCGGCGTATTCAACTTGACAAGTGGTTTAAGTCGAAGAGGTATGTGAACTCTTCCTATCCTCTTGAGCATGAATATTACGAAAGGTATAGTACGGTAGACGTACGTGTTTTAAATGAACTCGGTTTCATTTTGGTATCCTTGTTTGATTTATGAAAGTGTAGTAACTTGATTTCAAAGAAGTATATGCTACTTGACTTGAAAAGTATAGAATACTTGATTTGGAAAAGTATTAATGACTTGAATTTTTTTAAAGTTAAGAGATTTGAAGTATTTTGAAAGTTGTGAAACTTTATTTAAATGCATATGATACTTGGTTTAAAAGTGTAAGTCTCATCGTTTAACAAAAAAAAGAATGTAATGGTCTAGGTTTTGCCTAAAAACATAAAGTGTTGTAATGGCTTTATGGGAAGTTAGTTACAACGGCTTTATGAAGTTTAAAAGAATGGTTTACTTGATTAATGTAAAGGAGGATAAATGACTTGATTTAAAGGTTTTGAAATGAGTTTCTAAAGATGTAGTAACTTGATTTGAAAATTAGACATGCCTTGATACTACGGGTGTTAGTATCTTGTGATTTTTATGTAAAAAAGGGTTCTTTTAAAAGGATTGAAGTACGTAGTACTTTGGGGTTAAATTTCCGGATTTGACGTGACATGCTAGTGCCTTGAATGTTATAAAGTGATAAGTGATTTATCTTGTTCTAATGAGAGTTCTAAATGATTTAACTTGCGTATGTTACTCATGATAGACATTCGTGCAAGTGTTATACTACGGGTTCAATTCCCGTGATATTGTTCGATTCCGTGGGATTAGCTCCCCACGATGCGGGTATCCATATATACTCATTGCGGGTCCACATGACCTATGCGGGTTAAATTCCTATGCGGGTTAAATTCCCATGACTATATCGTGGGTTAGCTCTCCACGATGCGGGTATCCATATATACTCATTGCGGGTCCACATGACCTATGCGGGTTCGATTCCCATGAGGGTTAAATTCCCTTGAATAGGACTGCATCATGGTACTACGGGCGGATAGCCCCTGGTTATACTCTCATTATTAGCAAGGCACGGTTGTACTGTTAATTTGATTATCATACTTGTCTCCAGCATTATATATCTAGACTTTATGATTTAAATTACAGTACTTTCAGTTTTACATACTGTACTGTCTTGACCTCTCCCGGAGGCTGCGTTCATGCCGAGTTGAGGTACATAGCTGTCATGACCGACCTCGGCCCATCGTGCCCTACCTGGGCACCCTTACAGGTATACATCAGAGATAATCAGCGGAACATACATAAACTTAACAAGAAATAAATAACAGGCTAGCCGATAAGACCACCTTCCAAAAATATATACGTAACCCAAAAAACAGTTACCTTTTTTTTTTGCTTTACACAACCCAAACCACAAGATATGACTACAGACCTCTAAGAATTCTAACGTAACAGCTGTGACGGGACAGGGCCCCGCCATACCCCTGAATGTACATAAATCTACAACATCAGGGGACTGTACCAAAATACAAAGCCTCCGAAATAATGGAGCTTTCTAACCAGCTGAACAGTGATCCTAAGAGTGCGGATCAACAAGCTATGTACCTCAACCTGCGACATGAACACAGCCCCCCAAAGGAGGTCAGTACGAAATATGTACCAAGTATGTGAAACTGAAAATACTGTAATGAAATCATAACAGTCTATATAAAGCTGGAGACATGTATGATAACCAAAATAACAGTACACGGTGCCTTGCCGAAGTGAAAGTAATGAAAGTCAGTGTCACAACCCGTTCCCGAGCCCGTGACTGGTGCCTTACCCGGACACCCAAGTAGCCAAATATCAGAGTAACCAGCGGAATATAACCAAGACATGAAACAATAAAAGTAAGAATAGTCTATCCAAGAAAAGTTGCCTTTCGGCATATATATATAATTACCCAATAGTGAACAGTTACAATCCCAAAATGCGACAGGACTACAGACCTCTAAGGAAGTGTAAACACTATGACGGGACAGGGCCCCGTCATACCCCTGAATGTACAAAACATCTACGACACCAGGGAGAACCATACCAAAAGTCGAGCCTCCGGAGAAATGGAGCTCCTGACACCAGAGTAAAGATCCTAAGACTGAGGATCTACCACCTGCTTCCCTTTACCTGCGGCATGAACGCAGCCCCCCGAAGGAGGTCAGTACAACAAGTACCAAGTATGTGAAACTGTAAAGTACAGATATATATACATATATAAAACCATAACATTTTTAAAACCAATTCACAAGTATGTATGAACACAACTGAGTTAACTGCACATAGTGCCACATCACAAACAGGAGCAATAATAGGTATACTATAACAGGTCTTTTCTAGGCCGCGAATGATCGAAGCAAGGCCAATCGCCCATAGTATCAGTATGCATGCCTAATCCTGGACTCCCGCAGTCCGCATAGGCCACCTAGGCGCGTGAGGTATTCTCGCATCGAGGGTAGCTACTCGCCGGCATCGCCCCGACTCGCATCCGCGTGGCCACATAGACCGCATGAGGTATCCTCGCACACTAACACGGAACTCCGTAGCTCGCATAGGTCCCCGGACCCGCATGAGGCATTCTCCGCATCGGGCAGCTTAACCCCCGGTATAACATGTCAAGAGGTGAGTGGTACAATACTAACATAACGGCTTATCGTTAAACAACATAAGCACAATAAGAATAACCTCTTTATACAATCATCACATGAATCGAACACAACGACTAATCGTTGAACAATATAAGCATAACAAGAATAACCTCCTTACGTAAGCGTCACAAGATACTAACACACGAGGTATCATAACATGTCTATCAAACCAACTTACCATACCTTCAGACAATATTTCAAGCATTTGATAAACAAATAATAAAAACCGTTTTCTTATCTTTCTTAAGTCGTTATACCTAACTTCCATAAAGCTAGTATAACCCTTAAGCTTTTTGTAAAAACCCAGTATTACTTTTCTTCCGAAAATGATTCATAACTCTTTTGAAATATTCAAGATTCTTATTATTTAGAACTCGGTCAAAGATATCAAAGTAAAACCAAGTTCGCTTTAACACACGTCACCGTACTATATATATATTTGGAAAATATCATGCCCAAAGGGATAGGAAGAATCACATACCTCCGGCTAAACCCACTTGCCAAGCCGGATATGTCGTGCAAAGTGTCAACCTATAATAGTCAAAACACGACTATTAACTTCTAGTTTTTCGTGGAATTCTTCTAAGTAAGACTCTTCTTTGTCTACGGAAAATTGGGCAGCACTTCCCCCGTTTTTACTCAATTCTTTATTTTTAACAAAGCCCGATAACAGTAACCAACGTGGCGCAATAATTTCGATAAGTAAGGAAGGGGATAACACGCCCAAATGGAACGCGATTAACAATCTCTCCTTCATAAATATAATAAGTAAAGAAGGGGATTACACGCCCAAACGGTAACGCGGTTTACTATCTCGCCTTCATAATAACAATAAGTAATGAAGTCCAAAGTAAAAAGTCCAAAGTAGATACGGTCCTTAAGTTGGGGTCCTTGGCCAACTTTTACATTTTACTTATCCAATACTTTATTAGTCCTTCAACTTATATTCCAAATCTTTATATAAGTTATAGTCCATAAAAATACTTCCAATATATGTATAATATCCATATATACATAATAATCAAATTCACAAAGAGTTTAAGGTGCATTACCTCAATACTAGCCCAACAATATCCAAGATTTTTAAGTCGTTCCAAAGCAAGTCTTAGCTCCAAACCTTTGTGCTTTAGCTCCAATTTCTTGTGTTCCAAATAACCATAGGTTACCCTTAGAAGTTCTAACCAACTTCTATTCAAGAATTGACTCCAAAAGATGAAGAACACTTAGTCTTCAAAACTGTCCACTTTCGGTTTTGTGGTGTTTTAGAGGCTATGGGTGTGAAAATCTTATCTAACTCTTGGTTGGTAATCTTCCTAACATACTAAGGAAGAACACTTATAAGTTTAGGAATTTTTGTACAACTTTTGGTAAGGGAGGGGGCTGTTTAGACGACAACAACTAGGGATGGAGTGAGAGGAAAATATTCTTCAAGACTTGTAATATGTTTAAGTGTGGATGATTTTCATCCACTTAGGGGGTTTATATAACACAACCAAGGGATGGGATTAACACAAGTGTAAGGTATAGATTATTTGTGTAAGAGCCTTCCCACACTTGTCTTACTAAAGCCATGCAAGTCTTGACCATGCAAGACTTGCCCACTATCTTCATATTGCCGTCCAAGCCTATGCCAACTAGGCAAGATTTGTTGGCCACTTGTCTTGCCAATTTGTCCACCCATTTTCGTCCACTTGGCCCAATCTATGGGTGACACTTGTCGCCCTCCTATTGGTCCAAAATATTTTATCTCTCGAAAAAATTTCATAATCGTAAAAATATTGACAACGTAAAATTTTCTTCACAAGGTTCGAAATAACTTTCGTCGGAAAACAATTCTATCATTCTTACCCTAATTAGGGCATATACATTCGTACGTACGTCCTCACATACGCACTCCGGAATCACGGGGCATAACAGTCAGTTCTTACCTTGTACAAACTATTTCAACACATGAACAATAGTCATACCAGGGCTATGGAAACAATCCCTCAAATATCATCACACAGTCCAGTAAGGGTCTCAAGCCCACAAATATCAAAGCGTGCCCGTGGAATCCCCCTTCACTACCGACAGCTGTAAGTGTAAAAGATAACTGTGTGACGCGCCCGTGGCATCCTACCTCACTGTCGGCGTACACACATACAATACATATATATACCTCCTGCCCGTGGAATCCCCAATCACTGCCGACAGTCGTAAGTATAAAATATAACCATGTGACGCGCCCGTTGCATCCTACCTCACTGTCGGCGTACACATAGGCAATATATATATATATCTCATGCCCGTGGAATCCCTCATCTCGGGTACATGACTTCATGGAGAGCTAATCCACGGGGTAATAATCGTATATAACATGCCCGTGGAATCCCTCATCTCGGGTACATGTCTTCATGGAGAGCTAATCCATGGAGTAATAATCGTATATAACATGCTCGTGGAATCCCTCATCTCGGGTACATGTCTTCATGGAGAGCTAATACATTGAGTAATAATACATAACATGGTCGCATGCCCCGGAATCCTTCATCGTATAAGCATGGCCATGGGGTAATAAAATAAATCCGGGAATCTAACCCGCCTCCTGGTCGCATGCCCCGGAATCCCACATCGTATAAACATGTCCAAGGAGTAATAAAAACAATCCGGGAATCTAACCCGCATCCTGGTCGCATGCCCCGGAATCCCACATCGTATAAGTATGTCCAAGGATCAATCACAATGGGAGCATACCCGTGGAAGCCTCCGTCACTGTCGGTACATCCAAGTAGATTCACAACAAGACAGTCGGCCCTCCAACTGAGAGTCACGACAGCGTAAACATATAATACTTGCACTCAAGGCTATCACTAGTAAGCATAGGCAATTTCATTAAATCTTTAGACTTTCATTATCATACAAAAATGAATTTCATTTTATCAATTCAAGACACTTTTCGTTTTACATAAAAATCCGAGAATTTAACCCAAAGTACTACGTACTTCCATTCTTTTCAAAAGACTCATTTTCATGTACAATCCCAAGATACTAACACCCGTAGTATCAAGACTTGTCTACATTTCACATAAGTCACTACACTTTTAGAAATACATTTTTAGGCTTCTAAATCAAGTGACCCTTACTTTAAAACTTTAAGCAATTGATACCTTTAAATCAAATTGCCCTTCCTCATTTCAAACCATTTCTTTGTTTACCTTACTAGAGAAAACCATTCTTTCAACCCTCCATAAAGTTGTTATAACCAACTTCCCATAAAGCCGTTATACTAACTTTTTGCTTTGGAAACTAAGGCATCTTTAACCTTTCATAAAGCCGTCATAACTAACTTCCCATAAAGTCGTATAACTCTTTATGTCTTAGACAAATTCATTCTTTTTATAACCAAGAGACTTATACTTTCAAATCAAGTTACATAGCTTTCAAAATACTTCAAGTCTCTTAACTTTTAAGAAATCAAGTTTCTTTACTTTAGAAATCAAGTCTCTTGTCTTTTAGAATATCAAGAATCAATACTTTTAAATCAAGTCATTTCTTCCTTTAAAAATCAAGTCCCATAACTTGAAAAATGACGTCTCTTAACCTTTTAAGAATTCATAGTTCATAGTCTTAACACTTCATAACGTACACTCTTTAAATTAAGTAACATATACCTTTATGTGTGCGAGTAGGTTATACTTGTTTATAACGATCTTATTAAAGCAGCCATGATCTAGAAGATGTAATACAATTTTGTCTTATCTTAGCTTCTATACAGATGGAGAATTCTACTCATTTTAATATAATTTAATTGTCATTACATTTTCCTTTATTAAAGCTGCAATGGCTTGTTCGATACTTATTCTCATTCGTACAGTAAATTAGCCAAGTCAACTCGACTCCAAATACTTCCTAACGACTCTTACCAACATCCCCCATAAGACTTGGTAAGAACTTAGGATAATTTAGACATAACTTTCACATAGAGTAAATCAACATACATACCTCTTAATTTCTAAGAGTAGAAGGAATAATGAAATAACACCACATGTATATTTCATACATAGAATCATGCCAAAAGGAGGAAGAGGTTCACATACCTCGCGGCGATTATCGACAAGTAGCAAAATGCTCCAAAGTACTTCAACCGTGATAGCTACTCCATCCTTTAAGTAGAATATGCTATATGTAGTATTTTAACCTATAATGGTCATAATACGTCTATTAACCTCTAGCTTCAAACGTAGAATATTCTAAGTGCAAAGTCACCAAATTCTACGGAAAATCGGACAGCACTTCCTTTGTTTCTACGTACTTTTCCACCTTTTCCAAGTCCCGTATTCAACAACCAAAACGCCACATTTAAGGCTCAACCAAACAGCTAACCAAAGGGGATTACACGTCTAACTGGACGTGTAAAATTCTGCCCCACAATTCATATATAATAATCCATTATTATTAAGGCCAATCTCGGCTACAATAATGACAACATATAGTCCTTTTTCCATTCCTTATAACCCAAGTCGTTATTCCAACATGTTATACAAGTCATAATAATTATAACAACTAAATTCCCTTTCTTGTATAACATGTGACGATTATAACTAACAACAAAATTGATTAACATCTTCAATGGCTAACATGTCATTTATCGGCTTTTAACCTTCCAATGTATCTTAACACTTATTAAACTTCATTCCTTATATCACAAGTTCATTTATCAATTACTACAACATGTAATCTTCAATTTCATAGGAAGACAAGGATCATTACCTCAATAAGCCCAAAATATTCCAAGGATCTCGCCCGCTTTAGCTCTTTTCCGCAACTCCTCTTCTTTACGACCCAATCAGCAATTAATGACTCTTAGAAGCTTCTAACCAACTTCTATTCTTGCTTTAATACCAAAAGTGAAGAACACCTTAGGATTTGTTTCAAACCCTAACCACATTTCGTGAAGATTTAGGGAAGGTGGGAGTTCAATCTTGGCTAATCCTTTTGTTAATATCCTTCATCTAGTGTGTAAGAACAACACTTGTAAGATTCAACAATCCTTGCCTTTGGTTCTTTGGCCAAATCGAAAATGAGAGAGAAGAGAAGAGGAATTTCTATTTGGAAGAATCCTTGCAAATGATTAAGTCTTGCAAGACTTTGGCCATAATATAAGGTCTAGCTTGCTTTACAAGTTGGGAGGGACACTTGTCGCCCTCCCATAGGCCCTCTACCAAAATATCTTCTGATTTTTCCTTTTTTCCGCGAAAAATCCCGCCTCGGCGCCGCGGCCCTGCAGCCTGCGCCGCGGCGCTGCAACTTCAGAACACTTCATGGCTTTCGGCGTCGCGGCCCTGCAGCCGGCGCAGTGGCGCCTAACTGAAGCTTTCTTTCTCCTCCGTCGACAGAACTTCTAACGTCCATAACTTTCTACTCTGATGTCCTATGGACGAACGGTTTGTTGCGTTGGAAACTAGACTCTTCATACTGGGCTATTGAAACACCTAAAAACTCCTAATGAACTAGAAGATATACCGCTCCAAAGTTGACTCAAAATCTGTCCAAAAACATTCTGTCGACTTATCTTTCCAATTTGAATTCTTATTTCCTTTCGTACGTTCTCAATACATGACCTGAAGTTACGGGGTGTAACAATAGCTTGCTGATATTCACTCTTAGGATCACTGTTCAGCTGTTGAGAAGCTCCATTACTCTAGAGACTTATCTTTGGTTTAGATCTCTGGTATTGTCGGTTGTTGTACATTCAGGGGTATGGCGGGGCCCTGTCCCATCACAGTTGTTATGTCAAAACTCTTAGAGGTCTGTAGTCATATCTTGTGGGTCGATTTGCAAAGAAAAAGGATGTAACTGCTTCTGGCTATTTATATATATAACCAGGGAGGCGGCCTTATCGGCTAGCATGTTATTTACTTCTTATTGATTTAAGTTGTGTGTTTTATGTATGTTCCGCTGACTTTCTCTAATGGTTACCTGTAAGGGTGCCCAGGTAGGGCATCAGTCGCGGGCCCGGTGTCGGGTCGTGACACGCACAGCGGGAGTTTAGTACACCGGATTGCCTTTTTTAATTTTTTTAAAATAAAATATGATTATTAAGAACAAAGACTAATAGTCTGCTTGGCCAAGCTTCTAGGATGTCAGAAGTAGCTTTTCCGAGAAAACACTTTTGGAACCTTGAACAAGCACAAATTACTGCTATAATATTAGTAAAAGTGTTTTTTGAGTTTGATTAGTGAAACACAAACTGCTAATCTCCAAAAGCACTTTTTTTAACAACACTTTTAAAATAAGCAGATTTTGGAAGCATGACAAAACACGCTATAAGAGAGTAGAAAGGCAGTTGAAAACTAACTTGATATTGGCATAAAGAAAAATAGAGTGTACATGCCTATTTAAGCTTACATTCGAACAAAAATCCAGAAAATCCTCAACTATTAATCAGCACATAAGCACCTACTCTATCCTTTTTTACTACCAAATTTTGCCTATTCTTCCGGCCTAAGCAGTTGATGTTACTGCGAGTAAAAATGACCTAGGCAAGCTTACTAGATTTCTGTGTTTAAAATGTGGTGAAAGACGAAGTCAAAGCATGAAGAGAAAGCAATGAATGACTAAGTCCAGATTGTTGAGGATTTCTAGGAGGAAGACTCGGTCCAAGTTGCTGCCATCTTTTGCTCAACCTCCGCAACCATCCGTGAGGATTTCAAGGGAAGTTCCACCCTATAAATAGAGGGGAACTTCAGAGTATCGATGATCCAGTGACTTCAGATAATTCAGAAGAAGAATTTCCAAGAGAGCTCTCGGACTTTACCTTAGGAAACTAGATCCATATTTTAGCCTAAAGTTGTTTTAATAACATCTTGTCCCACATTACAAGTGATATCTTTATTCTAGATTAAGCTTATTGTTCAAGCAATTGTAATGGAGATGTTGTCTTTTATCTTTTAGATTTTGTAACTTTAGGCGAAGTCATCTGTGACTTTATTTGTTTGTAATTTCTTTTTCCATTTGTAACGCTCAATTTGTAAAAAGAAATTATTTGTAATTGTATATAATATATAAAATTCTTTTGGTCATCGACCATCAAGAGATATATTTATATATACCCTTGAAAATATAAACCTTGTGTCTCTTTACTTTTTCCGCTGCACATACTCTACAAGGTTTATTCTGTTTTATTGCAATGTTGCCTAAGCTGTTGACTCAACATTGAAGGCAACATCCAGTGACTATTTTTTTTGTTGTTCTAGTTTGCGATTTTAATCTTACGTTTTACTAATCCGTAGCCCACGAGACCCAACATATAGTACTAACTAGAGTTTGAGCTGAATTGTGCATTTCAAGATTCCATTTTTTGTGCTTTCTAATTCAACTATTGAGTTAATTGAACTGTTATGATCATGCTCAGATGATGCAATAGCAATATTTGTAGCACTTCAATCTCCTGAAATTGAGGTGATTGAGCTCACTACAATAGTTGGTAATGTCAACACAACTCTGGCCACCAGAAATGCTTTACATCTGGTAAAGTTCCTAGCTTTATTTGAACTAATTCCTAGCACAATTTAGCATTCAATATGTTGTTGGATAATCTATAAAAATTTCAAGTTCTTAGAGTAAGTTTTGCTTGTAGTTAGACTTTAGCAGTATTATATACTACTCATCAAATTTCATTTTATAAAGCGATGATTAATAACTGAGCAAAAAGCCACAAAGTTTAAGAAAGAACGGAAGAAAGACTTCATGTACATATTATAAGTATCCCCAGAAGTTGTGGTCTTAAAACATTTTTGTGGCTTTAAGAGCATGTCACTCATGGTAAATTGGGAAGTTCACTTTCCAAATATAAAAATGTGTCATTCTTTTTAGAACAGACTAAAGAAAAAGAGCGAAGTATAAAATGGAATATATCATTTAGTTCTTTTGCATTAAGCATGGATGTTGAATTTCTGGTCTTAGTGATTCAGTTAGAGGTAGCCGGGAGGACATACATTCTAGTGGTTGAAGGCTCGCACGTTACAATCACCGTATGTATTGCTTAACTCCTTGTTCAGTTCTATGTCTTACTTCTCATCTAGAATTATTTAGATGTCAAATGATGCATGACTTCCCATTTTTTGTGAGGCATTCCCGGATTAAATTAGAACTTTTTTCTCTCACAAAACTTCTTCTGCGGACTTTGTTTAATTTCATGTAAAGGAAGGCACAAAACTTCAAAGTAGCAGTTATGTCCATGGCACGGATGGACTCGGGAACCAAAATACCAAAGGAAAGCCTATTGAACTGCTGCTGAATTTCTCATTCAACAAGCTTGTATTTACCCTGAAATGGTCATTGTCGTGGCCTTGAGCCCCCTGAAAAATATAGCACTTGTAAGTATCACATTTTCCTACCGAATTTTACATATCAAACTAATGAAAATAATGTTCGCCATATTTGTATATGAACAGGCCGTTCAGTTGGATCCTGATTTTTTTAAAACATCAGCCAAATTGTTTTTCTTAGTGGTGTTTTTGCTGTAAATGGAAATGTGAATCCAGCAGCTGAGGTCAATGTAAGTTTCTAATAGATGCATAAATATATGTGCTTCAACTTCTCAGAGTTGCTTTTTGAATTTCTTTTTCTCATATCTTTTTATTCTTTGTATGTACAGGATCTTCAACGATCCAACTGCTGCTGATATTGTATTTACCAGTGGTGCTGATGTTCTTGATATTGTATTAAATATTACACATCAAGTTGTCCTTACTGGTAATCTTTTCTTTGTTGCTTAAGTTTTATTTATCTATTGTCCTACTTCTTTCTGACTTCTGCAAATGAGTTTAGTACACCGGATTGCCTTTTTTTAAATTTTTTTTAAATAAAATATGATTAATAAGAACAAATACTAATAGTCTGTTTGGCCAAGCTTCTAGGATGTCAGAAGTAGCTTTTTCGAGAAAACACTTTTGGAATCTTGACCAAGCACAAATTACTGCTCTAATATTGGTAAAAGTGTTTTTTGAGTTTGATTAGCGAAACACAAACTGCTAATCTCCAAAAGCACTTTTTTTAACAACACTTTCAAAATAAGCAGATTTTGGAAGCTTGACAAAACACGCTATAAGAGAGTAGAGAGGCAGCTGAAAACTAACTTGATATTGACATAGAGAACAATAGAGTGTACATGCCTATTTAAGCTTACATTCGAACAAAAATCCAAAAAAATCCTGAACTATTAATCAGCACATAAGCACCTACTCTATCCCTTTTTTACTATCAAATTTTGGACCATAGAACTACTCAAACAAACAAAAAGATTATCCGTCTTCTTATACTGTGGAATTCTCATATATTTCATCAGGTTGGGTCTAAACCTTACTATGCTTTTGATTTTTCTCTTCTTCCTTTCGGTATTAAAGGGTACAAGTTGAGCTCCGTCAGTTAACTTCTCTAAATATCATCTATCTTATTTACATCTATCTACTCTTGGTAGATTCTGATCGTGGCGAATTGGCAAAGTCTAATGGTAAATTTTCCAAGTACCTCAGCAAGCTTTTGTCTGTCTATTTTGATTATCACTATAGTGCATACAACGCAAGAGGTCTGTCGCTTGCAAAAGAAATTCTATTTTGATATTTCTCATTGGTGTATACTCGCTATCTTAATGTTACCGGAATTGGGGCTCTATGTAGGTGTTTTCCTTCACGATCCAACTGCCTTACTTGTTGTTGTTGATCCATCAATCGTCACCTATTCAGAAGGTGTCATTTGCGTTCAGATTGTGGCATCACGTAGGGTCTCACAATCTTTTATAACAAGAAGAAAAGGTACTAGGTTCATAATTCTTTAGTTTTTTCCTTTCTATTTTTTATGTTTTTACAAGTTATTTAGTAGAAGTTTTCAAAGCCAGTCTCTTCTTTACTGCACTCTGATTAAGTTAAGTTGACATTGTATTCAATTTGTACTTGAAAGTACTTGGTCTCCCTCTAATGCATGGTTTAGTAAATTTACTTGAACTTTACTTATTTCATCTGCTATTCGATTTTATAGGTTTGGTGAAGTCACTGAATGGTTTGAAAGAACCTCAATCAAAGTGGAAGTAATTGTTGATGCTCCTAAAGTTATCAAATTGGTGATGGAACGACTCATCAATTCTTAAGAAGTATTCAAATGCTATAAGAGCACTTATTTCAACAATGTTTTTTTTTCTGCACTCAACACTTGAAATCTCATTCAGAATTTAACTGACCCCCTAAAGAGGTAGCTGATGGAAAAGTTGTATGTATAATTTCGGGTTATAGATTGATCACCATGGTAATAACTTTTCTTGTTTGTTGTTAATGTGTCATCTCTATACATATATGTGAGTTGTTGTATAATAATTCTTTACATCAAGTGATCTGTTGAGGCTCAACATTGTCAACATAGTTGATTCTCTTTAGAACTTAATAGGTTCTGCATAATTGAGGTTCTGCATACTTATCTACTTTAACACTGGTAGAGGGATAGTTTAGATATTCTTTTTCTGTTGTTGTCGAAATATAGAGATCAAATCGAGATAGAGCTATCTTCTTTTCTCTCTCGTGGCATTCATCATCTTGAGTGAAGAATGTGTTTGTCTCTCATGCGAATGTGAAAGCAAGATGAGAGAGTAGCTTCCGCCCACAGAGGACGATTTTGATACAAACTTTTTACTTTGAAAATGAAAAAGTTCCAAATTTACCCCTGTACTATGTGAAATTGCTTAATTTTACCATCCGTTATGTTTTTGATCCATTTATTCTCTCACCATTAGCAAATCATCTTGTATTTGCCCTTGTCATTAATAAATCTCAAAGGTGAAATGGGTGGATTCCATGTGTCAAAATTCTTCGAGAAGAAAGATCTCATTTACCACTCAAAATTTAACTTTGGTTTAAAATTACCTTCAGTTTGGTGCTCTACCGAGAGTAAAGGACAAAATGAGATTTTTCCTAAAGGAGGGGTGATACTAGATCAAAAGTTCAATGACTAGCAAAATTACTAGATTTTGGATAGTACAAGGGCAAATTTAACACTTTTTCCGCTTTGAATTGTAAAGATATGGCACCTGAGACTAACTTAACCCAAAAAGCTAGCTCAAAAGTGGAGGGTTTCCCAAGTCCATATAAGAAAACCACCAGTCAATTCACTAACTAATGTGGGACTTTAACCCACACTAATAATTCATTCACAATCAGGACCCAACTGGAGCGTGAACCGGGAGTCCAAACGGGAATAAACCTGAATCTGATATCATGTAAAGATATGACACCTGGAATAACTCAACCCCAAAAGTTATATCAAGAGGGGAGTATTGTCCAAGTCCATATAGCAAATCACTAGTCCATTCCCCAATCAATGTGAGACTACTGGAGCGTGAACCGGGATCCCAAACGGGAATTGACCTGACTCTGATAACATGTAAAGATCTCCCGGTCCACTCTCGGTGCCATATCTTTACATAGTATCAGAGTTAGGTATGTTTTTGTTTGGGCCTCTGTCCACACTGTAGTTGGGCCATGGGCATGAAGGGGGTGTTAGAGTGGGTTAAATTCCCACATTAGTTTGGGAATTGACTGGTGGTTTGCTTATATGGACTTGTGAAATCCTCCCCTCTTGAGCTAGATTTTGGGTTGAGTTAGGCCAGGTGTCATATTGTAACACCCCGTACTTTCGGGCGATGATTTGGAAAGCTAAACGTATGAAAGTAGACCTGAGTCCCGAAGAATTTTGGTTACATTCAAGCATGTTAATAAAGGGCTCATCGTATAAGAAGATGAAGTCCCGAAATAATTTAGGACTTAACAAGTGTGACGATGAGGAATGAAAATAATATTTTGTGTGTGTGCCAAAAGAAAACGAACTAGTGTTATATCACATGAACATGATAATGAGTATATGAGATGTGTCAAAAATAATTTTATTAACCAAAATAAGGGGATAAGTATTGTGATTAATATGTATACGTGGGTCCAAGTCAAAGAAGCATATGATGACTAATATCATATATATGATCTGTTGAGTAATATCTTTTGGCATAAGATTAGATTGTAGTAGATTATATCAATAAGTGGACAGCAATTAGACATATATGCATGCACAAAAAGTTGACGTGTCATGTTTTAATGATAAACAATATAAATCATGCATCTAAGGGCTACACGTGTAAAAAAGGAAGAATTATGTTGCTCTTGCATTTGCTTCAAATATATTACGTCCATTTGAAAATTGAATTAGAAATAAGGTTAGAGATCATATCATTTGAGCTTTTGAAGTGTTGAGATATATTTTATGGCTATGCTATGTGATAACTTCAGTTATTTAGGAGCAAGCAACATATTCACTTCTTAATATCAACGTGAGTTCAAATCTTAATGGAGCAAAGTATTCAAGGACAACATGTGGGTTTTACTCATCACTTTGATTTTGTTGTTCTATTTTTGTCGTGTTGTTGATTTCGAATTCTCTTCGAAGTGAAGTAAGGTGAAAGAAGAGTAGTTCTTGGGATATAATATTGAGGTGCTATACAGCTGATATACTTTGTGTCGACAACTAGATCGACTAATGATATGTTAAGGTAAATCTTTCTTTCTTTTGGCATGTTCTAAGTACGAAACGTAAACGTAATATTGACCTATAAATTATTCTACTCTTAGTAATTAAGAATGTTCATGTTATTCATTCCTATTGTCAAAGCATGTCTAAATATGTTCCTAAATCCTTATTGAGGTATATGGAAAAGATGTTAGTTTTCATATATTAATCGGAGGTGGATCGATATTACATCACTCCGACAAATTTATAGTGCATTATATTCATGTATATACCTTGACCACAATGTATGGGGATGGGAAACGAAATACGACACCACCTGCAGTTGGTACAGATACACATGATAATGATTATGCCCATTGAGGTCGATATGATATGATGCCCAAAGAGGCTGTTATGGTAAGAAAAATGCCCAATGAGGCCAATATATATATATATATATATATATGTATAACCGCATTGTGCATGAAACTTAGGAATATTATGGCCCTCAGAGGCATTCTACACAAACATGATACTTATGCATGTTATGGCCCTCAGAGGCATTCTCTACTGGTTGGTTGTTTCTTGTCTCATGTTACTTCCAGGTTTCTATTATGCTATTATTTATGCCTGACAAACTCGGTACATCAGTCGTACTGACGTCCTTTTTGTCGGGGGATGCTGAGTTTCATGCCCGCATACTCAGGTAGACATGATGACGGACCACACTAGTAGGTTGTTGGTTCAACTGATATTGGAGCACTCTATTTGTGTCAGAGTTGCATTCTAGTCGTGATATGATATTTTTATTATGCATAGTGGTATGACGGGGCCTTGTCCCGACCTTATGATGTGACATACTATTTAAAGGTTTGTAGACAGTTGTCCTGTGTATAGTAGTCGTGTATGACCTTATTAGCCTTAGTATGTATATATGCATAGGTTGGGTTCTTCGGTTTGTAAGACTTTATGCAGTACTTTCCCAGCTTATGATTTCCATGTGTCAGCAGGTTGCCTCGTGACAGCCCGTGACCATGATTAGTTACAGTAAGATGTTAAACATGTGATTAGTGGTGCCCGACAGGTAGGGTCTGGGTGCCCATCATGTCCTTCCGATTTCGATCATGACAAACTTGTTATCAAAGAAGATTTGTCTTAGGGAGTCTACAAGTCGTGTCTAATAGAGTCTTGTTTATGGGTGTGTTGTGCGCCACACTTATAAATATGAGGCTTAAGGGAATTTAGGATAATGGTTACCTTTATTCTTGATCTAGAATCGTGCTATATAGTTGAGTTGTAAGAATTCTATCTCTAAACCTTATCGTGTTTGTAATTACATCAATGCCTTTTTCCAACAGGGTTATGATTAGCAGGGAGATTGAGTGTAAATGCGAGTAGTATGCTCTCTATTGAGACAGATCTGTAAGAGGATATGAGTAAGTTATTTTCCAAAGTATCGACGAATCTAGTAGTACCAGAAGAGTTGAGCGAAGCTCTCATATCATCAGTCCTACCACCGGTTTCGTCTGATAAAGATGTAAGGAGAGCGGTGCAGGTATTGAATCAATTGATTGCCTCCTAGGCACGACTTCATCTCAGTGCATCTAATAGAGATAGACCATTTGAAGGGTCAGGGAGCTCAAAACCCAAGGAGTTTATTATTCAGGAATCAGCGATATTTAAAGGGTTCAAAGATGCAAATATCTCAGGGTCAAAGTTGTAAAGGTCGAGTGAGACCTCCCCGACCATCTTGTAGTCAGTATGGTCGAGCGCATGCCGGATTACGTTGCAAAGGTAAGGATAAGATGAGTATGAGTTATACAGATAGAAAGCAGAACACATAATTGGAAGGTTTATAGGTTAGGAAAAGCTACACGTTTTACAGTGACTCTTGCTGATTAGAATAAGGGAATATGTTATGTACGTGTGACCTAAATTGTAATGTCTTACCTAGCATATATTGGGAGTTATCCCAGGGTATCATTAATGAGAATGGATTGCTACAATCAAATCAGGGGAAGAGTGACCATGAGTATATTTAAGAAGATCACGTAAAGTGACGTACCCAGAATAGTGAGCCTAAGACATATATAAGGATCGATTTATCCACGGTAGTGGAAGGGGACATAAGCCTCCCGTCCGTGCGTAAAGGACCATACCGCGTATTATTGAGAATTACAGGTATCAATATTAGTAGGCTAAAGTATGCTATAGGTATTGGACTGGTAAGGTCTTCGGCTTCATTGTGCAGCATGTTACAATTTTAAATAACATTTGGATAACCATAGCACGTTAGGGGAAATTGAGGATGAGAATTATGGAACAATCAAAGAATGATTGTAAGAAATATAAAAACATTAAAAAAGTATGAATGGAATGGTATGATCAAATATCAAGGCAGAAATGTTTTTTTGTTTACTGATGAGTGAAAGGAAGCGTTATGATAAGAAATATAAAGGTGAATGAGGTTATAGTAATGGAGGTTCCATAAAGGTATGATTACTCCAGAACAACGTAAGGGCCAATGGTAGATGAGGGACAGTAAGAACTCTTCGGCCAAAGGTGACGAACCTCTAATGTTCAGGCAGATAGTATGAGAATACTTTGAGATAAGAGACCCCCAAGGCAACTTGAAATGAAAATGTAAAGGTAAGAAGAATGAGCATTCGGTCGATAGGAAATCTAATAATATAAGACAAGAAAGCTTGACAAGTCATTGGATCATATAACACCGTGAATTGGATCTAAACATACGAAACATTGGTTCTATAATATATGCAGTCATACCTTTCAGAAAGTATGTAAATAATAATAGTGAGTAAAGTTCGAGATTAACACCTAAACAGGTGAAACGGGGCCAATGACACCTATGGACACAAGGTAGACATTAAAGATATATGTCAAGAGATAATGACATTATATCGAAATACAATGATAGGTAAATACAGAGGTCTAGGAGCATTTTTTTGAACTGATCAAAGGTTCTATGAGATGGATATAGTAATGGATTCACAGTTTAATGAGATCAAAGCAATCTTTTCCCAAAACGCTATTGACAGAAAGTCTTAGCTATGAGTCAAGTGAAGGAATTCAAATCTAAATATAATGACCAGGTTTGGATATAGTAGGCCAACGTCATGTAATGTAAATTCTTCATAATTTTTCACGTACTGGAATGAGGAAATAAGTTAACAACTCGTCTTTTAAGGGGTAGTAACACCAAGAATTGGAATCAACGTATGTATACCAGAATATTTTAGAATTAAGAAGAGTACGACGAGTAAGAAAATGAGTGAACAAGTGTCAAAAGAAGTAAGGAAAGAAAGTTGTGTCTAATTACAGTAGTGAGAAAGTACGGGAAAAAAAGATTCATTTAAGATCATGAATGAGAGTTAAGGACGATGATACACGCACTTCATATTCGAATGGCATTATCCATAAAGTGTTCACGATTAAGATACTACAAATATTCGAGTTTTCAGCACACCAGTCAGTAAATAAAGTTAAGTTGACAATATGATCATTCACCACAAATAGGCTTGACTAATGTGATGACTAATGAGAGTGGTTGACCTGAGGGAACACATCAGTTAGCTTCGTGAGAGTATGATTGGATGATTAATATATGGATAGCCCTAGGACTCATAATACATCAGTGTTTTCCCTCATACTAGAAGAAAAGGACCGCCATGATGAAGATCTCATGTTTAGGGAAGATCAAGAAGGATATCTAACAAAAGAGAACCACAACCTTCGAATATAATGAGAGAGGGACCCCTAAGTGGAAAGTCCATTCGTGTATTCCAAGGTAGCAGGAGTACGAGACAAGATTATGACGGAGGTCCATTGCTCACGATATTCCATTCACCCTAGATCTACTAAGATACATCATGATCTCAAAGGTATGTATTGGTTGAATGACATGAAGAGGAACATTGCGGAGTTTATAACTCAGAGTCTTAATTAGCAGCAAGTAAAATTAGAGCACCAAAAGCCCGACGGCTTGACTCATAATATTGAAATTCCGACGTGGAAATGGGAAAGGATTAATATGGATTTTATTACATGTTTACCTTGCCCTTATCACAAGTTTGATTCTATCTTGGTGATTCTTTATAGACTGACACATCAGTTCATGTCCTAGTGGTCAAAACTCTCTACACAACCGAAGACTATGCAAAGTTGTACGTTAAGGAGATTGTTCGCCTTCATGGTATGTCTAGTTCTATTATATTTGACCGAGAGGCGCAGTTCGCAGTTAAATTCTAAAAATCATTTTAAAAAAAAGGTTTAGGGCACTCAAGTTAATCTAGGACAACTTTCCACCCTCAGACAGACGGACATGCCGAGCGTACGGTTCAAACACTCGAGGACATTCTACGAGCTTGCGTATTGGATTCAAGAGAAGTTGGATGATTATTTATCCCTTATTAAATTTGTGTACAATAGTATTTATCATGATAATATCAAGATGGATCCAAATGAAGTTTATCCAAGAACGGTTGTTAACCGTTCAAAGTCGTTGAAACCTATTAAGATGTGCGGCAACGGGACTTAGAGTTCCAAGTGAATGATTGGATCTTCTTGAAGATTTGTCCTTTGACGGGTGTAATGAGATTTAGGAAAAAAATGAACAAAACACTCAATCCAAGATACATTAGTCCATATCGCATAATTCGACGAATCGACCAAGTAGCTTACGAATTGGACTTGCCTTCGGAGTTAGAGTTTGTTCATCTGGTCTTCTGTAATTCTATGTTAAGAGTGTGTGTTGGGGATCCTTCCCGGATTATACCGATTGGTGATATGAAGGTTACATAGGATCTATCATATGAAGAGGTTCCTATTGATATCTTAGATCGATAAGTCCGCAAGTTGAGGACTAAAGAAGTAGCCTCCGTTAAAGTTCTATGACGGAATAAGAATGTAGAACAAATGACATGGGAGGAGGAAAAGGAGATGAACCACAAATATCCCTACCTATTTCAGTCCAACGCCGAGATTCCAAGAGAAGCATAAGGTGAGTTCTATTTCAGATTATTATAATTAATGCTTGAGGATCATATGATGTCTGATGTAATGATGTATGTTATATTATATGGCCCCGTGAAGAAGTAGTTGTATTTTCTGGTTATGTGACGGTGATTAGATATGTCACCCCAACATTCGAGGATGAATGTTTCTAAGGGGAAAAGAATGTAACACCCCGTATTTTCGAACGATTGCTTGGAAAGCTAGACGTATGAAAGTAGACACGAGCCCCGAAGAATTTTAATTACATTCAAGCATGTTAATAAAGGGCTTAAGATGAAGTCCCGGAATAATTTAGGACTTAACAAGTGTGACGATGGGGAATGAAAATAATATTGTGTGTATGTGTGTCAAAAGACAACGAACTAGTGTTATATCACATGAGCATGATAATGAGTATATGAGATGTGTCAAATTTTGTTAACTAAAATAAGAGGATAAGTATTATGATTAATATGGACACGTGGGTCCATGTCAAAGAAGCATTGGATGACTAATACCATACATAGGGTCTGTTGATTAATATCTTTTGTCATAAGAGTAGATTGTAGTAGATTATATCAATAAGTAGTCAGCCATTAGACAAATATGCATGCACAAACAGTTGATGTGTCATGTTTTAATGATAAACAATATAAAGCATGCATCTAAGGGCTACACGTGTAAAAAAAGAAGAATTATGTTGCTCTTGCAATTGTTGCAAATACATTACGTCCATTTGAAAACTGAATTAGAAATAAGGTTAGAGATCATATCATTTGAGTTTTAAAGTGTTGAGATATATTTTATGGCTATGTTATGTGATAACTTCAGTTATTTAGGATCAAGCAACGTATTCACTTCTTATAATATCAACGTGAGTTCAAATCTTAGTGGAACAAAGTATACAGTGACAACATGTGGGTTTTACTCACTACTTCGACCTCGTTGTTCCATTTTTGTCGTGTTGTTGAATTCAATTCTTTTCGAATTTAAGTAAGGTGAAAGGAGTAGTTCTTGGGATACAAGATTGAGGTGCTATACGACTGGTATACTTTGTGTCGACAACTAGATCGACTAAAGGTATATTAAAGCAAATCCTTCTTTCTTTTGATATGTTCTAAGTACGAAACATAAACGTAATATTGACCCATAAATGATTCTACTATTAGTAGTTAAGGATGTTCATGTTATTCATTCCTATTGTCAAAACATGTCTAAATATGCTCCTAAATCCTTATTGAGGTATATGGAAAATATGTTAGTTTTCATAATGTTAATCGGAGGTGGATCGATATTACATCACTCCGACAAACTTATAGTATCTTATTATCATATCATTGATGCATTATATTCATGTATATATCTTGACCTCAAATACATATGGATGGGAAACGGGATACGACACCACCTGCAACTGGTACAGATAGATACACAAGATAATGATTATGCCCATAGAGGCCGATATGATATGATGCCTACAGAGGCTGTTATGGTAAGAGAGATGCCCAATGAGGCCAATATGTATATGTATGACCGCATTGTGCATGACACTTAGGCATATTATGGCCCTCAGAGGCATTCTATACAAACATGATACTTATGCATGTTATGGTCCTCTGAGCCATTCTCTACTGGTTGGTTGTTTCTTGTCTCATGTTACTTCCAGGTTTCTATTATGCTATTTTTCATGCCTGAAATACTCGGTACATCAGTCGTACTGACGTTCCTTTTGTCGGGAGACGCTGCGTTTCAGGCCCGCATGCTCAGGTAGAAAGGATGACGGTCTGCACCAGTATCTTGCTGGTTCAACTAATATTAGAGCACTCTATTTGTTCCAGAGTTGCAGTCTAGTCATGGTACAATATTTTTGATATGCATAGAGGTATGGCCGGGCGCTGTCCCGACCTTATGATGTCACGTACTCTTTAGAGGTTTGTAGACAGTTGTCCTATGTATAGTAGTCATGTATGACCTTGTTGGCCTTAGTAGCTATATATGCATAGGTTGGGTTCTTCGGTTTGTAAGACTTTATGTTGTACCATCCCAGCTTATGATTCCCATGTGTCAACAGGTTTCCTCGCGACGGCCCTCGTGGCCATGATTAGTTACGGTTAGATGTTAAACATGTGATTACTGGTGCCCGGCAGGTAGGGTCCTGGTGCCAGTATTGACCCTATCTAACAGCACTGATCGGGGTCGATCTCACTGACCCGATTTGGACTGTGACACATATCTTTACATGGTATCAGAGTCGGGTTCATTCTCGTTTAGGCTCCTAGAGTCGTTTGGACTCCCGGTCATGCTTCAGTTGGGCCATGTGCGTGAAGTAGGGTGTTCGAGTGGGTTAAAGTCCCACATTGGTTGGGGCATGAACTAGTGATTTTGCTTATATGGATTTAGGCAATTCTCACCTCATGAGCTAGATTTTGGGGTTGAGTTAGGCCCAGGTGTCATATCTTTACAAAAATGAATAAGTCTTGAGCAACATAGCTCATGTACAGAATATGAACTTGCAAAAATAAGTTACTGCTAAACAACCGTATTTCGATAGACTTAATCTTGGTTTTGTCCAAGTTTACTTCCTAATAATCCACAGTAGGCCTCGGCCTTAGTCTTGGACTAATCAGACTTCAATCAAACCCTTTATACTTCGATCCAACGAAATCGATGTATCAAGAAGCTAATGAAGTGAAAACAACTTATTGGATTGTGGAGTGATAATGCTATTGTACTTACTACTTGAGGTATTATCTACAGACCGTGTATATTAGAGTTTTTTTTATCGGTGTGTTGTGCACCACATCTATAAATAGGAGGCTATAGTACATTTAGGATTGGTTTCCCTTCTTCTCACTCTGAGATCGTGCTATAGAGCTGTGTTGTTAGGGTAGTCTCTCCCTAACGTATTATTGTGGTTGCAGTTATGAGAAAGGCAACAGTGGCCCAGAAAAGATTATATGGACTTCGTATCCAGGTTGGTAAAACTATTAAATAGTTGGTATAATGATGATATGAATCTGTACGAGCGTATTTATTTAGGGTCATGTGTGTGTTGCCTAGAATGATTATGAGTTACCATGAGTTGGTTAAGCCTTAATAATTACTTAGAAGGTGTGAAACAGTTTATTGAATCCACACCTAGGCTTTATATATGTACTGATTTGGAATAGTGAGGAGGTAATAAACTGACTAAGATTGTGATAGACTCTTGAAAGATCAGGTTCAATTGACTTAAGAACATACCATGTTGTTAGATTAAGATGTGTTGTACGCTTAATTGATTGTGTGAATAATATTGGTATGGAGTGAATAGAGTTGTTGTGATTAAGACAACAGGATTTTGAGATTTTGAGAAGCTACCTTACCCGTATGTGGGGACTGATAATGTAAGTTTGGGACATAGAATAATTGTGAACCTTAGAATATTGATAACCGCTGAGACCTTAGATGTACAAGGCCTTCTCGGGTAGTAAGATTTATTTCAGACCAAGAATGAGAGTTAAGTGCGGCGATGGGTCGGGTTGTGGGCCAATTTCGGGTCAACCCGTAGCATGAAATGCAGTGGGGTCAGTTGGAGGTGGTCCCGCTATGTGATAGGGTCACGAGGGTGTAAGACCCAAGTCTAGTTAATCGCCGTACGAGTTCGTGGACCCGTTCCACCAGAACCGGGTCTTGGGAGCCGAGAATAGCCTTAAATTGTTGGATATTTTATGGAACAGTGTGATTGAGTATCAAGGCAAGAATTGAAGTTTTTATAGTTATGACTAATGAAAGTACGAAAAGAGAATCCTTTTAGGCCATGAATGAGAGTTAATAGTGGTGATATACACTCTAGATTTGATCCCTCGTTTGGCTTTGATTGATGTATATGCATGTGTGATATATTGTGGTCATATGTGGCATAATTGGTTTCATTGAGTGTATTTTAAGGAGACTATACCAAGATTTGTTTAGCATGAACTTAGTATGAACATTCGGGACGAATGTTTCTAAGGGGGGAAGGATGTTACACCCCGTAATTCCAAGGCAATGAGATGAGAACGTACGTGAGGAAATTGAGATTTGAATTTTGAAAAGAAAGAAAGATTACCTTTTTCTTAAGGAAAAATATAGGGAAATTGTGAAGGAAAAGGTTTATTAATTGGAATTTGGTTCTCAAATTTGGTATTTGGGACTTATAGATTATATTGAAATTTTGGGTTTTAAGTTCCGGATTTGGTCATGTGGGGCCCACGGGAAAATTTTACGGTTTTGTGGGGATCACTGTTACACCCCGTAGTTCCAGAGTATGTATATGAGGACGTACGTACGAGAATACGACATTAAAATTGGAAAGGAAGAAAGATGTGATTTTTTTACGGAAAAGTTTCCGGATTTTGTGAAGGAAAAAGGTGCATTAATGGGAATTGGATTCCCAGATTTGGTATTCGGACTTTTTGGAATATTTGAGAATTATGGAATTTTATTTTCCGAAATTGGTCACGTGGGGCCCACGGTAGGAATTTACGGTTTGTGGGGCCCGCTTTATTTTCGGATTTTTGGCATTTCGGATATTTTCGGAAGATGAAATATTTTGGACGAGTAGGGGGCGACACGTGTCACCCCCATGTGGCCATGTGGCCGAATTATTGTGGGACACGGCCTCGATCAGAGTGAGGGACAGTGGTCACCAACTACCCACACACATGTACCCATCCTCACCACACACTTGTATTAATCTTGACCCTTGATTCTTCTATATATACCCCCCCCCCCCTCTTAGTTGAAGACTTCATATCATCCACACTTAAGTCTTCCAAGGCAAAAAAATACCCCCCTCCCTTTAGCCTTGTTCTCGTCCCCCTCCCTCTTGGTGTAGAGAAATGCTTTAAGTATTATTGAAAAATCCCAAAAACCTTAGCCTAGTATCCCTAATTGTATTCCAAGTTATTTCAATACTAGGAGCCCGAAAATTCTACTTTATTTCTTTATTCGAAAAATGAAGCCCTAGAAAAATCTTCATAGCTTAGATGAAGTGTTACAGGTTGCTTAGAAACTTCTGGCGGTTGCTGGAGCCGGTTCGAGCGTAAGGAATCGAGCTAAACGTTGCTCAAGATCGACTTATATCTTGGATAATTTTGGGCTTATCGAGGTAATTATTTTTGTCCCTTATTGTAATCGAGATTACATGTCAGTAGAGTTTAGAATCGAGTATAAGATATATTGGAAGGATGATTAAAGAATTGAATCAGATTTACATGGACGTATTTACTGAGACTTGTAGTATTATTGTGGAGTAGAATTGTACACGTCCGGTTAGACGTAACCCCCGGGATTGTTGGTTTGCAGCAGCCTCGTTAGAGAGGAGATTTATGTGGTCATGCGTGGGAGTCTTTGCCGAATTTTCCGTAGAATAAGGAATATTGTATCTAGAATTATTCTACGAAGAGACCTAGAGGTTGATAGATGTTGTTATACCCCGTAGTTCCAGGGTATGTATGTGAGGACGTACGTACGAGAATACGACAGAAATTTTGGAAAGAAAGAAAGATGTGATTTTTCGACGGAAAAGTTTCCGGGTTTTGTGAAGGAAAAAGGTTCGTTGATGGAAATTGGATTCCCAGATTTGGTATTTGGGCTTCTTGGATTATATTAGAATTATGAGATTTTATTTTCGGAAATGGTCACGTGGGGCCCACGGGAGAAATTTACGGTTTTGTGGGGCCCGCTTTGTTTTTGAGATTTTCGGTATTTTGGATATTTTCGGAAGACGAAATATTTTGGACGAGTAGGAGGGCGACACGTGTCACCCCCATGTGGCCAAGGTTGGCCGACTTGGCTTGACAAATGTCCCTTGGCCGAAATGGCCTTACAAGTGGCAAGCCACTTGTCTTGTGTTTTGTGTAGCCATTTGGAGGGTGGGACCCACACACACTTGTACCCCAATCTCACCACACACTTGCCTTGATCTTGGACCTTGATTTCTCTATAAATACCCCATGAAAGCAAGACTTATTCTTCATCCCACACTTTGATTTCCAAGACAAAAATACTCCCTCCCCTTTCTCTTGTGTGCTCTCGGTTTTGGGAGCCTCCCCTTGACCAAAAGTTGTCCAAAAATCCTTAAACTTATAAGTATTCTTCCTTAGGGTGTTAGGAAGATTGTGTACCAAGAGTTGGAAAAGATTTCACACCCCTAGCCTTAGAATTTCACCTTGGCCGAAACTTGCCATAGTTGATCCTTAGTGTTCTTCACTTGTTGGAGTTAGATCTTAAACAGGAGTTGGTTAGGAGCTTCTAAGGGTTGCTTGGAGCGGGTTGGAGCATCAGGATTTGGAGCTAACCGTTGCTCAGGATCGACTTATAATCTTGGATAATTTTGGGCTTATCGAGGTAATGATCTGTGTCCCCATATTGTAATTGGATATTACATGTTGTAGTAGTTTAGAATTGAGTATAAGTTATATTGGGAGGATGATTATAAGGTTTGAACTGTATTTACATTGGACTGTATTTATAGTAGACTTGTGTAGTATTATTGTGAGACAGAGTTGAACACGTCCAGTTAGACGTGTAATCCCCTTGGAGTTGTTGGCTTGCAGCGTGCCTTGTTGTGGAGGTTATTTATGTGTTCATGGGGGAGGTGCTGCCGAATTTTCCGTAGAATAGGGAACTGTTTACTTAGAATATGCTACGAAGAGAGCTAGAGATTGATATATATATTGTGGTTGTTATAGGTGGATCTTCTACGCGCGGCATACTTGACTTGGCTTGTGGTTTAAGCTAAAAAGGTATGTGATTCTTCCTATACTCTTGAGCATGATGGTTGTGAACTATATAGTACGGTAGACGTACGTGTGTGAAATGAATTTTGTTTGTTTTAAACATAAAGTGTTATAATGGCTTTATGGGAAGTTAGTTATAACGACTTTATAAGGATAAAAGAAAGATTTGATTTTGACAGTAAAACGACTTGATTTAGAAAGTTAAGAGACTTGATCTTGAAAGATAAGAGACTTGACTTATAACGACTTGTTTTCAGAAAAGGAGAAGTAACTTGATTTAAGTATAGGTTACTTGTTTTGAAAAGAGTAAGTTATTTGGGTTTTAAAGAGTATACTTGATGTTGTTTTAAAAGAAAAACACTTGGTTTTAAAAGTATAGAGTACTTGATTTTAAAAGTCTTGTAAAGGTTTTTACGAAAGTAAAGTAATTTGGTTTGAAAAGGAAATGTGTTTTTGATACTACGAGTATTAGTATCTTTTACGTAAAAAGAGGTCTTTTTGAAAGAATGAAAGTAGGTATTATTTTTGGGTTTGAAACCCGTATTGTTGACATAAAATGAAAGTACGTTGAACTTGCCTATGCTTGTTGTGATAGCCTTTTTGTGCAAGTGTTTGATTGTGTGCTACCGTGTCTCTCGGAGGGCATTATCTCGATTGATTGCTTGGACATACTGACACGTTGGATGGTCCACGAGTATGTGTCCACTTTAAGTATTATCTGGTTATTTCTTTTGGACATACTGACACGTTGGATGGTCCACGAGTATGCGTCCACTTTGAGTATTATCTTGTTATTTCCTTCGACATACCGACACGATAGACGGTCCACGGCATGCGCCCGATGGATGGTTTCATGGCCATGCTTTCCGAGGTAAGTTGCCGGGGCATTCGGTCATTGTGAGGATTATGTTATTTGTCCATGGACCGCTAATCCATGAAGCTTGTCGCGCGACGAGCGATCACGGCTTGATTTGTACACGTGGTTCGTGCACACTTTAGATACTTGTCCCGGTCATTTCTCGTATCGGCAGGCTCGTAGATAGCTTTAGATACTTGCCTCTGGCCATATCTCGTGAGACGGCTGTGTGGCACGTTCGCTTATGGTACTTGCCTCGCCATGCGTGGCTAGCTTTTGATCTAGTAGTTGGCTCGCACTTGCCCGTGAAGTTTTATGACTAGCTTTGAACCCAGTAGTTGGCTATTCTACTCGGCCCGTCGGTTTGACGACGCAGTGGATCTAGTGTTCGTGTTCACATATGGATGTTGTTTTACATCATGTACCGCCATGAGGAATGAGTTCCACGCATGAATGATATTATGGGCGTGAGACCCATAGTTACGTGTAAGTGATTATTTCGTACGCATCCCCTTACTTGACCTAATCGCTATTTATTACGAAATGGTTTTATAAAATGATGAAATGTGATTTCATTACGATTTTCGTTTCACATACTTGCAATTGTTATCGACCTCCTTCGGGCTGCGCTCACGCCGCGCAGTAGGTACACCGCTTGTTGATCCTCGCCATAGGATCGCAGTCAAAGATCGGGAAGCTCCGTTTCCGAGGCTTATCTGGGGTATAGTCCCCTATCATTGTAGGTACTTGTACATCTGTGGTATGGCGGCTCATTCCGTCATAGTTGTTGTTACATTCTTAAGGTCCGTAGTACTATTATGGGCGGGGTTGTAAAGGATTTTAATCGCTCGATTATATGTATATACATGGCGTAACCGCTTCGTTAGCCGCTTTTCTTATGTTGTCTCGCTTTTCTGTTTAAATTTTATTTCACTGATTTTCTACGATGTTGTTATCACTAGGTGCCCGGTAAGGCACGACCATGCCCAGATCGGTCGTGACAAAAGTGGTATCGTGAGCGCTTAATCTCTGAAAGTGTCTACAGACCGTATCTAGTAGAGTCTTCATTATCGGCGTGTTGTGCACCACACCTATAATCAGGAGGCTATGGGATATTTAGGATTAGTTTCTATTCTTCTTACTCTGAGATCGTGCCTTAGAGCTGTGTTATAAATTGGACTCCCTCGGACGTATTCGTATGTACCAGTTATGCCTCCGCGCAAGGCAACCATGGCCCAGATGGGCAAGGCAGCAGAGGGAGCTACGAGTTGAACACAGAGGGTTACGAGGGCACAGGCCTGGTCATTACCTAAGATAGTACTTCAGACGACGAGTTTTATGACGCCGCTAGCCCCAGCAGAGTTAGAGCGGCAACAGTTTCTACGGAGGCCACAATACCTGAGCCAAGGATATGAGTTCAAGAGATGGCCCAGTTACTAGCTAGGATCGTGGCAAGATATGAGGACGGACGGGAGCCGGTGGTTCCGGCAGTACCAGTGATTCACCCTAGATCCGATAATCTGAGACTTCGGGATTTCTTGAGTTGCAGTTCGCCAGAGTTCTATGGATAGAGAGCTGAGGATGATCCTCAGGGTGTCGTGCTAGTTTGGGAGATTGTTATGCTTACGGCCAGCACGGCCATTTGGTGAGAGTTTGTCCGATTAGCGGTAGCACAGATGTAGAGACTCAGCCTTCGGGATCGGTGGCTGGTTCATCGCCTTATATAGCTACCGCAGGCGTGGTTATGGTTAGAGCGACAAAGAGGAAGTAAGGCAGTAGTTACAGCGATACCTTTAGCCCTTAAGAGACTTGGTTATGTTGTTATGGTGGATACGTGTGGAGTGCTATACGGATAGCATTGTGTTAAGTGTGGTTTAGAAAACATGGGTAGTTGAAAGGGGTAAGATTGGGGACAGGGAAATTGTGAGCCTTAGAATATTATATGTGGAGATCTTAGATGCGAGGCCGTCTTAAGTAAAAGATTTTGTCTACGATTGACCTTTGTCGGAGTGCATAGTATACGTGGGGTATAGTTGTGTGATAAGTCCCTAAGTGGTGTGAAATGAAAGAGGGTAGTTGAGCTAAGAACCACCAGATTTTCGTGACTTGATTAGTGAGATTGTTCGGATTGGGAACGAGAGAGTTTGGCACGATAAATGGGTCGGGTTGAGGCAGGTTGCGTCAACCCGCGGCCGAATGAGGAGGGTCAGTTCGAGGTGGTCCCGCCAGGTGGTAGGGTCACGAGGGTGCTAGGCCCAAGTTTAGGTAACCATCGTATGAGTTCGTGGATGTGTTCGACTAGAATCGGATCAAGAAGGCCGGGAATGGCCTTAGAGGAAATCAAGCGAATCGGCGTGTGAAACGTGTACTATAGAGAGTTCGTGTCCGGAAAGGTACGACGAGTAAGAAAAAGCGAACATGTGTTATGAGAACGGAAATGATCATTTCTTTTGTGAAGTAAAGATGCGGAGTATCCTTTAGACCACGGGTGGGAGCTTTTGTGATGTTAGAGGTGATTCCTCGGCTTGGATTTGAGTTTTGCGAACATGTTATATTCTCGCCGGTGGTATGATCGATTTTGTAAGTATAGTAGTGGAGACTATACCGCAAGCAAGTACGTTTGGAGACTTAGAAGGAATATTCGGACGAATGTTTCTAAGGGGAAGAATGTTATACCGTAGTTCCGTGGTATGTATGTGAGGACGACGCGTGCGAGAATACGACATAAATTTTGGAAAGAAAGAAAGATGTGATTTTTCACGGAAAAGTTTCGTGTTTTGTGAAGGAAAAAGGTTCGTTGATGGGAATTGATTCCCAGATTTGGTATTTGGGCTTGGATTTTATTAGAATTATGAGATTTTATTTTCTGAATGGTCACGTGGGCCCACGGAGAAATTTACTGGCTTTGGGGCCCGCTTTGTTTTTGAGATTTTGGTATTTTGGATATTTTGGAAGACGAAATATTTTGGATTTAGCAGAGGGCGACACGTGTCACCCCATGTGGCCAAGGTTGGCCGACTTGCTTGACAAGTGTCCTGGCCGAATGGCTTACAAGTGGCAAGCCACTTGTCTTGTGTTTTGTGTAGCCATTTGGAGGGTGGACCCACACACACTTGTACCCCAATCTCACCACACACTTGCCTTGATCTTGGACCTTGATTTCTCTATAAATACCCCATGAAAGCAAGACTTATTCTTCATCCCACACTTTGATTTCCAAGACAAAAATACTCCTCCCTTTCTCTTGTGTGCTCTCGGTTTGGGAGCCTCCTTGACCAAAAGTTGTCCAAAATCCTTAAACTTATAAGTATTCTTCCTTAGGGTGTTAGGAAGATTGTGTACCAAGAGTTGGAAAAGATTTCACACCCTAGCCTTAGAATTTCACCGCCGAAACTTGCCATAGTTGAGCCTTAGTGTTCTTCACTTGTTGGAGTTAGATCTTGAAGAGGAGTTGGTTAGGAGCTTCAGGGGTTGCTTGGAGCCGGGTTGGAGCGTCAGATTTGAGCTAAACGTTGCTCGGATCGACTTATAATCTTGGATAATTTTGGGCTTATCGAGGTAATGATCATGTCCCCTATTGTAATTGGATATTACATGTCAGAGTAGTTTAGAATTGAGTATAAGTTATATTGGGAGGATGATTATAAGGTTTGAATCAGATTTACATTGACGTATTTACTGATGAGACTTGTGTAGTATTATTGTGAGACAGAGTTGAACACGCCCGTTAGACGTGTAATCCCTGAAGTTGTTGGCTTGGTAGCAGCCTTGTTAGGGAGGTTATTTATGTGTTTCATGGGGGAGGTGCTGCCGAATTTTCCGTAGAATAGGGAACTGTTTACTTAGAATATGCTACGAAGAGAGTTAGAGATTGATAGATATATTGTGGTTGTTATAGGTGGATCTTCTACGCGCGACATACTTGACTTGGCTTGTGGTTTAAGCTAAAAAGGTATGTGATTCTTCCTATACTCTTGAGCATGATGGTTGTGAACTATATAGTACGGTAGACGTACGTGTGTGAAATGAATTTTGTTTGTTTAAAACATAAAGTGTTATAATGACTTTATGGGAAGTTAGTTATAACGACTTTATACGGATAAAAGAAAGATTTGATTTTGACAGTAAAACGACTTGATTTAGAAAGTTAAGAGACTTGATCTTGAAAGATAAGAGACTTGACTTATAACGACTTGTTTTCAGAAAAGGAGAAGTAACTTGATTTAAGTATATGTTACTTGTTTTGAAAAGAGTAAGTTATTTGGGTTTTAAAGAGTATACTTGATGTTGTTTTAAAAGAAAAGCACTTGGTTTTAAAAGTATAGAGTACTTGATTTTAAAAGTCTTGTAAAGGTTTTTACGAAAGTAAAGTAATTTGGTTTGAAAAGGAAATGTGTTTTTGATACTACGAGTATTAGTATCTTTTACGTAAAAAGAGGTCTTTTTGAAAGAATGAAAGTAGGTATTATTTTTGGGTTTGAAACCCGTATTGTTGACATAAAATGAAAGTACGTTGAACTTGCCTATGCTTGTTGTGATAGCCTTGTTATGCAAGTGTTTGATTGTGTGCTACCGTGTCTCTCGGGGAGGGCCGGCTATCTGATTGATTGCTTGGACATACTGACACGTTGGATGGTCCACGAGTATGCGTCCACTTTGAGTATTATCTGGTTATTTCTTTTGGACATACTGATACGTTGGATGGTCCACGAGTATGCGTCCACTTTGAGTATTATCTTGTTATTTCCTTTGGACATACTGACACGATGGATGGTCCACGGGTATGCGTCCAGTAGGATGGTTTCATGGCCATGCTTTCCAAGGTAAGATGCCGGGGCATGCGGTCATTGTGAGGATTATGTTATTTGTCCATGGACCGCTAATCCATGAAGCTTGCCGCGGTGACGAGCGATCACGGGCTTGATTTGTACATGTGGTTCAGGCACACTTTAGATACTTGTCCTGGTCATTTCTCGTGTATCGGCAGGCTCTGGTAGATAGCTTTAGATACTTGCCTCGGTCATATCTCGTGAGACGGTAGGCTAGGTGTTACACTCCATAGTTCCAGGACACGTGTAAGAGAACGTACGTGAGAAATTTTGATTTTTAGATTGAAACGATAAAAGATTTCTTTTTCCTATGGAAAAATTGTTCCAAGCCTCATGAAGGAAAATATTTAGTAATGGGAATTGAGTTCCCGAATTTGATATTCGAGACTTATAGAGTTTATTGGAATTCCGGGAGATTAAATATTTTGGACCAACCGGAGGGCGACACGTATCACCCTCACATTGCCCACGTTGGGCGAGAACAAGGTAGACAAGTGAACAAGTTGACCCTTGATATTTTAGTCATCCAAATCCAAGCCCCACAAATGTTTTAATCCTAGCCCTTAATCTCATTATATATCCCTTAGTAGTGCAAGACTAGTGGACACTTAGAAATTTTTTAAGACTTCTTGCACACTAATGCTCTCGGCAATAGCCCTTTGTCTTCGCAAAATATTTTCGTTTGTTGATCATAAATTTCCGATACTTAAACCAAGGGTTCCTAGAGGTATTATGAGAATCGACTTCTAGGCTTGGGTATTATTAGGGCTTATTGAGGTAAAGAATCGTCTTCTTAATGTAATTAAAGATTACATGTGTGTGTATTTGATTAATTGCGGAATGAATTAATTATTAAGGGGAAAAAGATTATACACGTGTAATGATTAGGTTGATTCTCAGTTGCCTAAGGGATATATGTGATCGGTGGCAGCAAAACAAGATCCCTATCACTTAGGCATCATTATATATATCCTATGCTACACTTAATAATCTGAAAAAGTAGTCCCTTAATCTTGAATAATAATTGCATTTCTTTTAACAAACATGAAGCTTAAGTTGGTGCCAGCCACAAATACCCTTGAAATGAATAAATCACATACTTCTTTCAGTAACACTTATTTTCGTTAAAGAACTGGTTGCTCATTTTATTTCAAAAAAAATGTTGGAAAAGGTTGTATGTTGGAGTCCAAATATTCTTCTGTTTCTGCTACTGTTACGGCCAACCTTCCACAATTGTCCATTCTTAAGAGTGTGGAACTTTAAAGTGTGTTAATGTTGATATTCTACGTGAGGCGTATTCAACCTAGCGTGTGGATTAAGCAGGAAAGGTATGTGAAATTTTCCTAGCTCTTGAGCATGAATAGTTGTACCTATATAGTATGGTAGACGTACAAGACTTTGATATCCTTTACTTGTTTTAAGAATGTCCAAGTCGGTTGAGTTAGGAGATTAACTCACTTGTTTAAAAGTAGTAAGGATGTCTTAATTTTCAAAGTTAAGGGACTTGAAGTGTTTTAAAGTATATGTTACTTGTTTCGTTTTAAACATATAAGTCCCTTGGATATAGAAAAATGTAATTTGCTAATGTATAAAGTTAATATAACGACTTTATGGGAAGTTGGTTATATTAGCCTTATGGAAAGTTAAAAAGAGAGATTTACTCTAAGTAATATAAGTAAGGATAAATGACTTGAAATAATGAAAGGCAAATTGATTTTTAGGCATCAATTGCCTAAGGTTTTAAAAGAAAAGAAGTCACTTCATTTAGAAGCCTATTATATTTCAAAAAGGTAATGTGACTTGTCTTGAAAAGTAGTTGTGACTTGATACTACGGTTATTAGTATCTTGGAAGTTTTATATGAAAAAGAGTCATTTTTAAAAGGGTAGAAGTACGTAGTACTTTGGGTTAAATTCCCGGATTTTATAATGACATGTTAGTGCCTTAAGTAAACTAAAATGAGAGTGCATATGTATAAGACTAATAAGAAGTTAGGGGGATTTCTTAACTTGCTTATGTTATGTATGATAAGCCGGTAGTGTTTATGTTATGTATGATGACCGGTTGATCTAGGGTAAGAGTATGAATGAGGGGTAAACCCCCAAGACGTCATACCACCTGCTTCAGGGTAAGAGTATAAATGAGGGGTAAACCCCCAAGACGTTATACCACCTGTTCCGTGGATTTGCTACCCATGATGCGAGGAATACCTCATGCGAGTCCGTCAGGGCTTATGCGGGTGAAATAGTCCCATGCGGGCGCATACCTATGCGAGAATACCTCACGCGGTCCACAGACCCGTGCGGTGAAATAGTCCCAGGAGTAGGATTACTTATTGATACTACGGGCGATGGACCCTGTTTTGATCACGAGCCTCCTATTTTTATGCAGTACATTATATACTTGTTACTCTCATTGTTAGTAAGGCACAGTAAAATGTAATTTGATTTCATTCCTGACTCCAGCTTATTTTTAGACTTATGATATTATTACGATTTTCCGCTTTACATACTTGGTACATATTGCATCGAATTCTTCTCGGCCGCTCACGCCGCAGTGGGTAGCGGTGGTGGATCCTCATTCTTAGGATCAGTGTCCGTGTCGAGGCTCCATTTCTCCGGAGGCTTGTTTTGTTGGTACGGATTTTCCCCGATGCCATAGGTATTATGTACATTCAGGGGTATGACGGGGCCCTGTCCCGCCACAGTTGTTATTCCTAGAGGTCTGTAGTCACGTTTGTGGTTTGGGCTGTAAGAACAAGTTGTACTTTTGATTAAGTATATTTTTATGGAAGGCAGCCTTGTCGGCTTGCCAGTGATGTTTACTTTATACAGGTTATGTGCTATGTATGTTCCGCTGCTATTCTCTGATGTATACCTGAAAGGGGTGCCCAGATAGGCACGATGCGCCCGGTCGGTCGTGACAAAAGTGGTATCGAGCGATTAGTCCTCGAAAAGTGTCTACGCATCGTGTCTAGTAGAGTCTTGTTATCGGTGTGTTGTGCACCACATCTATAACCGGAGGTCGCAAGACATTTAAGATTGGTTTCCATTCTTCTCACTCGAGATCGTGCGATAGAAATGTTGTTAGTGGTCGCCTCCCTAACGAGTTATGTTAATTGCAGCTATGAGAAAGGCAGCAGTGACCCAGGAAGGATTATGTGGATTACGTATCCAGGTTGGTAATAATTGTTGTATTGTTGGTATTATCACATACAACTATACGGATTTGTGTATGAGGGTCAGACGCCTGTTGCCTAGAATGATTTTAGATTACCAAGAGTTGGTAATGACTAACTAGATACCGGGAAGGTATGAAATAGCTTAATGAATTATCATCAAGGTTTTACGTGCTAATTTGAAATAATTAGGAGATGATGAGCCGTCTGAAAGGGTAATGAACCCTTAAGAAGTCCTGTTAAGGGACTTAATGGAAGACTATGTTAATAGATTAAACTACGTGGTATGCTTAAGAGAATTGTACGAATGAGATCCGCATGGAGTAATCATGGGTGTTATGATTAAGACAACACGATTGAGAGTATATGATAAGTTATTGTACCCATTACGGGGGGACTGATAAGGTAGGCTTGGAGCATGGAAATTGCGAGCCTAAGAATATTGATAACCGTCGAGACCTTAGGTATATAAGGCCTTCTCGGGCAATAAGATTTAATTCAGACTAAGGGTAATAGTTAAGTGCGACGGTGGGTCGGGTTGAGGACCTATTAAGGGTCGCCCCCATAGCCTGTAATGGAATGAGATCAGTTGGTAGTAGTCCCGCTACGTGACAGGGTCACGAGGGTGCAAGACCCAAGTCTAGTTAATCGTTTTACGGGTTTGTGGACGCATTCCACCGGAACCAGGTTGTGAGAGCCGGAAATGGCCTTATATTGTTTAATTTAGTAACTCCAAGGATTGGAGGCCAGATTTAGTATGGAAATTATGTATGTATGCTAATATAAGTTTGGAAGTACGGAAAGAGTACGACCAGTGAAAAAGAGAGCAACCAAGTGTAAAGAAATAGAGCCTGAATCCATAAGAACCTTTCGAGGTGACTACACCCGTGAGTGTTGGGTGATAACTGAGCGGGTAGATAATAATTGCCGGAAATGATACAGTCGTTGGACCCTAGCAGAGATGTTATGACAGACGTTGAGATCATTATGAGTACGGGTTAGTTGGTCTCTTGTTATGCCAACATTGACTACAGAGAGAGATTGGTTTGATTCGGTTGTCCCAGTTTATCGAGTGGAAAGGAAGGGAAGTAGTTGTAACCAGTGAATTATCCTTCCTTCTTTGACATCATTGTTTTTAATAAGTCGGTGTGACTTATTCATTTAAGGTAAATTGATGCAGAAAGTAAGTAATACTTGAAATTGAAGGAGTTTATGTTAAGTGCTCTTGGAGGTACTTGGAGTTGGTTTGGTGTGGCGGTCAGGGCCACGACCTTCCGGATAAGTTCAGGATAGCGCGCAAGCAAGAATAAGATAAGTACGAGTATTGCCTATGGAAAACAGAAGACATCTTTAGTAGGTTTTGAAAATCTACACGATTTTAAGGCGGTGCTTGATGATTAAGATATTTACAGGACCGCAGGAGGACCCGGTGATTAGGATTGTGACTCCAAGGAAAGTTTATTTAAGAGAGATAAGTTCTCTCCCCCACGTAAATGATAGTTTTACGTATTATGGGGTTACATGTACCCATGTTGTTAGACGAAGGATAGGAGACGGGTAAGGTCTTCAGTATCGTCATACCATAGGTTACAGTTTTAGATAACTGTGGGAAAAGTTTTGTGTTGGGATAATTGTGAATGACGTTACGAAATGGTTGAGGAAGTGTCGTAAGGATATAAATGCGGGTAGTACGCATGTATGAAACTGTATAATTACGAATCAAGATAGAAATACTTTTGCTAATAATAAGCATAAGGTAAGGTTATGACCAGAATGATAAAAGGGAATACAACTATGGTTATGTAAGTTGTACGAGATATGGTTACCCCAAACTAGTGTAAAGACCATTAGTAGATGATAGGCAGTAAGAACACCTCGAGAAAAGGTGGTAACATCTGTACTGACAAGAAAGATAGTAAGAAAATACGGGGGGGTAAGGGACCCCAGGACAACTTGAAATGACTTATAAAGGAAAGACGAGTAGACACTCGAACGATAAGAAATCTTGACAAGTCATTGGATTATGTAATACCATGAATTGAGGTTGAACACCTGGCTATAAGCTCTACGAGCTGGGAGAAAATAATCGGATTACTACTTGACGAGATCAAGGAAATCTCCCACCCTAAATTGTGATTGACAGTAAGTCTTAGCCATGAGGCAAGCAAATGAATCAAAACTAAGTTAGTGACCAAGTTTGGTTGCGACAGAGAAAGGGAAACAGGAACCATAATTGAGATTAAGGACGCCGAATATTTTGCAAGTATGAGAAGGACTTCCAGTTATTGGAAGATAAGTTGACCACGACTACAGTTCTAACCCCTCCTGAGAGACTGGAGGGTTAGATTATTATTGTAATACGTTGGGTGTTGGGATAGTTTGTGTGCTGACGCAACACGATAAGGTTAGAGCCTATGTTTCCCGGCGGTTAGGGAAGCATGAAAGAAACTACGCTACTCACGATTTAGAGTCGGCGGCAGTTAATCGCGCCTTGAAGATTTGGAGGCATTCCTTATATAGACTTCGTGTGGATATTTTTGCATCACAAGAGCCTCGGTATATCTTCGCATGCAGGTAGCTGAATTTGCGACAGAAACGGTGGTTAGAGTTACTCAAGGATTGTGATATTGATATCCTATACCACCCGGGGAAAGCCGAGACGGTTACTGATGCTCTTAGTCGTGGATCTATGGGTAGTCTGATAGATGAGCTCGGTTACGATAACGCCCGAGGTGTTCCAGAAGGGGTTAGGGACACAGGTAAGTCTCAGTGTTGCATTACACCCTTAGACCGACGGACAGGCAGAGCGAACTATCCAGGCACTTGAGGTTAGGTGGCGGGCCTGTGTTCTTGATTTTAGAGATAGCTGGGAAGGTTATTTGTCTCTTGTTGAGTTACGTACGATAACATATACCCTTCCAATATTCAGATGGCCCTGTATGAGGCCTTGTATGTAAGAAAGTGTAGATCGTCGGTTGGTTTCGACGTAGGCGAGGTTCAGTTATTTGGTCCAGACTTGATTCAGCGGGAGGTGGACAAGGCGAATCTTATCCAGGAAAGATTATTAGTAAGCTCAGAGTCAGCAGAAGCTTTATGCAGTTAACCGACGTCGACACTTGGAGTTCAGGTTGACGTTTTGGTATAAGTATGGTTATGTGGCCACGTGTGGCATTATTGGTATGTAGGGGTTGTAAAAGGAGACTATGTCGTTATCCATAAGATTGACCCCAAAAGAACATTCGGGGACGAATGTTTCTAAGGGGGGAAGAATGTTACACCCCATAGTTCCAGGACACGTGTAAGAGAACGTACGTGAAAAATTTTGATTTTTAGATTGAAACGATAAAAGATTTCTTTTTCCTATGGAAAAATTGTTCCAAGCCTCATGAAGGAAAATGTTTAGTAATGGGAATTGAGTTCCCGAATTTGATATTCGAGACTTATAGAATTTATTGGAATTCCGGGAGATTAAATATTTTGGACCAACCGGAGGGCGACACGTATCACCCTCACATTGCCCACGTTGGGCGAGAACACGGTAGACAAGTGAACAAGTTGACCCTTGATATTTTAGTCATCCAAATCCAAGCCCCACAAATGTTTTAATCCTAGCCCTTAATCTCATTATATATCCCTTACTAGTGCAAGACTAGTGGACACTTAGAAATTTTTTAAGACTTCTTGCACACTAATGCTCTCGGCAATAGCCCTTTGTCTTCGCAAAATATTTTCGTTTGTTGATCATAAATTCCCGATACTTAAACCAAGGGTTCCTAGAGGTATTATGAGAATCGACTTCTAGGCTTGGGTATTATTAGGGCTTATTGAGGTAAAGAATCGTCTTCTTAATATAATTAAAGATTACATGTGTGTGTATTTGATTAATTGCGGAATGAATTAATTATTAAGGGGAAATAGATTATACACATGTAATGATTAGGTTGATTCTCAGTTGCCTAAGGGATATATGTGATCGGTGGCAGCAAAACAAGATCCCTATCACTTAGGCATCATTATATATATCCTATGCTACACTTAATAATCTGAAAAAGTAGTCCCTTAATCTTGAATAATAATTGCATTTCTTTTAACAAACATGAAGCTTAAGTTGGTGCCAGCCACAAATACCCTTGAAATGAATAAATCACATACTTCTTTCAGTAACACTTATTTTCGTTAAAGAACTGGTTGCTCATTTTATTTCAAAAAAAATGTTGGAAAAGGTTGTATGTTGGAGTCCAAATATTCTTCTGTTTCTGCTACTGTTACGGCCAACCTTCCACAATTGTCCATTCTTAAGAGTGTGGAACTTTAAAGTGTAAGCGAATGTTGATATTCTACGTGAGGCGTATTCAACCTAGCGTGTGGATTAAGCAGGAAAGGTATGTGAAATTTTCCTAGCTCTTGAGCATGAATAGTTGTACCTATATAGTATGGTAGACGTACAAGACTTTGATATCCTTTACTTGTTTTAAGAATGTCCAAGTCGGTTGAGTTAGGAGATTAACTCACTTGTTTAAAAGTAGTAAGGATGTCTTAATTTTCAAAGTTAAGGGACTTGAAGTGTTTTAAAGTATATGTTACTTGTTTCGTTTTAAACATATAAGTCCCTTGGATATAGAAAAATGTAATTTGCTAATGTATAAAGTTAATATAACGACTTTATGGAAAGTTGGTTATATTAGCCTTATGGAAAGTTAAAAAGAGAGATTTACTCTAAGTAATATAAGTAAGGATAAATGACTTGAAATAATGAAAGGCAAATTGATTTTTAGGCATCAATTGCCTAAGGTTTTAAAAGAAAAGAAGTCACTTGATTTAGAAGCCTATTATATTTCAAAAAGGTAATGTGACTTGTCTTGAAAAGTAGTTGTGACTTGATACTACAGTTATTAGTATCTTGGAAGTTTTATATGAAAAAGAGTCATTTTTAAAAGGGTAGAAGTACGTAGTACTTTGGGTTAAATTCCCAGATTTTATAATGACATGTTAGTGCCTTAAGTAAACTAAAATGAGAGTGCATATGTATAAGACTAATAAGAAGTTAGGGGGATTTCTTAACTTGCTTATGTTATGTATGATAAGCCGATAGTGTTTATGTTATGTATGATGACCGGTTGATCTAGGGTAAGAGTATGAATGAGGGGTAAACCCCCAAGACGTCATACCACCGCCTGTGGTAAGAGTATAAATGAGGGGTAAACCCCCAAGACGTTATACCACCTGTTCCGTGGATTTGCTACCCATGATGCGAGGAATACCTCATGCGAGTCCGTCAGGGCTTATGCGGGTGAAATAGTCCCATGCGGTCGGGTACAGCCTATGCGAGGAATACCTCATGCGGGTCCACAGGACCCATGCGGGTGAAATAGTTCTAGGAGTAGGATTACTTATTGATACTACGGGCGAGGGACCCTGTTTTGATCACGAGCCTCCTATTTTTATGCAGTACATTATATACTTGTTAATCTCATTGTTAGTAAGGCACAGTAAAATGTAATTTGATTTCATCCCTGACTCCAGCTTATTTTTAGACTTATGATATTATTACAGTATTTTCCAGTTTTACATACTTGGTACATATTGTGTACTGACCCCCTTCCTCGGGGGCTGCGTTCATGCCGCAGGTAGGGGTAAACAGGTGGTGGATCCTCATTCTTAGGATCACAGGTCTGGTGTCAGAGGCTCCATTTCTCCGGAGGCTTGTTTTGTTGGTACTGATTTTCCCCGATGCCATAGGTATTATGTACATTCAGGGGTATGACGGGGCCCTGTCCCGCCACAGTTGTTATTCCTAGAGGTCTGTAGTCACGTTTGTGGTTTGGGCTGTAAGAACAAGTTGTACTTTTGATTAAGTATATTTTTATGGAAGGCAGCCTTGTCGGCTTGCCAGTGATGTTTACTTTATACATGTTATGTGCTATGTATGTTCCGCTGCTATTCTCTGATGTATACCTGAAAGGGGTGCCCAGATAGGGCACCAGTCGCGGGCCCGGGGTCGGGTCGTGACACTAGGGTACGTTCGCTTATGGTACTTGCCTCGGCCAGTTGTGTGGCTAGCTTTTGGATCTAGTAGTTGGCTTCCGTACCTTGCCCGTGAAGTTTTATGACTAGCTTTTGGAACTGGTAGTTGGCTATTCTACTTGGCCCGATCGGTTTGATGATGCAGGTAGGATCTAGTGTTCAGGTTCACATATGGATGTTGTTTTACATCATGTACTGCCGGCAGTGAGGAATGAGTTCCACGGGCATGAGTGATATTATGGGCGTGAGACCCATAGTTATGTGTGAGTGATTATTTTGGGGGCATGCGTCCCCTTACTTGACCTAACTGTTTACTTATTACGAAATGGTTTTATAAAATGATGAAATGTGATTTCATTACAGTATTTTCAGTTTCACATACTTGGTACCTGTTGTACTGACCTCCTTCGGGGGGCTGCGTTCATGCCGCAGGTAGAGGTACACCAGTTGTTGATCCTCGCTCATAGGATCGCAGTTCAGCGTTGGGAAGCTCCGTTTCTCCGGAGGCTTATCTTTTGGGTATAGTCCCCTGTCATCAGAGTACTTGTACATTCAGGGGTATGGCGGGGCCCTGTCCCGTCATAGTTGTTGTTACATTCTTAGAGGTCTGTAGTACTGTTGTGGGCAGGGTTGTAAAGGATTTTAACTGTTCAGTTATATGTATATACATGAAGGTAACCGTTTGGTTAGCCTGTTTTCTTATGTTGTCTCTTGTTTCCTGTTTAAATTTTATTTCCGCTGATTTTCTCTGATGTTGTTATCACTAGGGTGCCCGGGATAAGGCACCAGTCGCGGGCCCGAGATCGGGTCGTGACAGATGTTTTGTGGCCTTTATAGGTTGAAGTACTACGAGTAGCGTATTCTACTTGAAGGGTGGAAAAGGCGAGCAATGTTAGAGTACTTTGGAGCATTTTGCTAATTGTCGATAATCGTCGCGAGGTATGTGAACCTCTTCCTATCCTTTCTAGCATGATGTTTTGTAAACTATGTAGTACGGTAGACGTACATGTGCTAAATGAGTTTTGGTTGGTTTAAAACATAAGGTGTTATAATAGCTTTATGGGAAGTTAGTTATAACGACTTTATGTAGGTAAAAGAATGGTTTATTGATTTTAGAAGTTAAGAGACTTGATCTTAAAAGATAAGAGACTTAACTTATAAACGACGTTTTATGAAATGTTAAGGACTATGAATTTTGTTAAAAAGTTGTGAAACCTCATTCGTGAGTAATGAGTACTTGGCTTTTAAAGAATAATGTTTCCGATTTGGAAATGAGATTAATTATCGAACAAACCATCGCAGCGTTAATAAAGGAAAATGTATTGACTAATTAACTATATTAAAACCAAGAGAAACCTCCATCCGCATAGAAGCTAAGATAAGACAAAATTGTATTACATTTTCTAGATCATGGTTGCTTTAATAAGATTGTTATAAACAAGAATAACTACTCACACATAAGGTATATGCTACTCAATTGTTTTAAAAAGAGATTACGTTATTTGATTAAGACTATGAACTATGAAATCTTTCGGAAGTAAAAGACTTGAGTATATTTTAATTAGGCAACTTGAACTTTTGGAAAAGAATGTTGTTACTTGATTTTTTTAAAAAGGAAAGTGTTTGTGATTTAAAAGAAAAGTATGGTCTTATCTTAATCTGTCTTAAAAGAGAGTTTAAATGTTATGGCCAATTTGACACCGAGTCCATGGGATGGACCGGGAATGTATACCACCCGATTCTACACCGAGTCCATGGGATGGACCGGGAATGTATTCCACCCGATTTGATACCGAGTCCATGGGATGGACCGGGAATGTATTCCATACGTTTCGATACCGAGTCCATGAGATGGACCGGGAATGTATTTCACACGTTTCGATACCGAGTCCATGGGATGGACCGGGAATGTATTCCACACGTTTCGATACCGAGTCCATGGGATGGACCGGGAATGTATTCCACACGTTTCGATACCGAGTCCATGGGATGTACCGGGAATGTATTCCACACGTTTTGATACCGAGTCCATGGGATGGACCGGGAATGTATTCCACCCGATTTGATACCGAGTCCATGAGATGGACCGGGAATGTATTCCATACGATCCAAGCGAGTACATGAGATGGACCGTGAATGTGACCATGCGATTCCACCTCGAGTCCCATGGGATTGCTCGAGACATGTTATATGTATCACACAATTTATACCTAGGCTGGCGGTGAGGAAGGAGTTCCAGGCGTGAGGATGACTTGAGGCGTGAGTCACGACTTGACATGGCTCGCTTTTATGTTGTGAATCGTAGTTTGTTATCATACATGTCTCTGTTTTATTTTAGATCGTTATGATTTCGTTCTGATATTTCGATTTCACATACTTGGTACTTGTTATCGACCTCGCCCGGCTGCGTTCATCTGCAGTAGAGGTACATCGGTTGATCCTCACTCTTAGGATCCGCGATTGCGTATTGGAAAGCTCTGTTTTCTCCGGAGGCTTATCTTTTGGTATGTGTTCCCCGAGTTTGTAAGTTCTTGTACATTCAGGGGTATGGCGGGGCCCTGTCCCGTCATAGTTGTTGTAAAAATCTTAGAGGTATGTAGTACTGTTGTGGGCAGGATTTGTAAAAGGGATGTAACTGTTCAAGTTTTCATTTATTTATACAGAAAGGTGACCGTTTTGGTTAGCCTATTTTCTTATTGGATACATATGTTTCATGTCTTGTTTGTTATATTCCGCTGATTACTCTGATGTATGTCTACTTGGGTGCCCGGGTAAGGCACCAGTCACGGGCCCGGGATCGGGTCGTGACAATCACAATATTTTGAGATATTTTGGCCAAATAGAGATATTTTGGGGAAGAAATAATTTTGGACCAATCGGAAGACGACACGTGTCACCCCACATGTCTTGAAAGTTGACTACACTTTATAGATATTTTGAAAGGAGGACAAGTGGACAAGTGGGTCCCACTCCACTTGTCCATACACTTGGTTATATTATCCAAGTCTTGGAAGACTTGGATTCATTATACACTTAGACCACATGAGCTCTCATCGCTTCTCCCTTAGCTCCATATTTTCGAAAATACTTAGGACAAGAACAACAAGATTAGTTAGTTTCTTTCATCCAAGATTAAGCCCCTAAATCAAGTGCTAAGCCAAGATAATTATTCCACAAGTTTTGTTGATTTTGGTCAAGAATGAGGTGGAGAAAACCCTAAGTTTTATCGACTCTTTTGAAGCGAAACGTGAAGTGAAGTTGGTTATAAGTTTGTGGTAGATTCACATATGTGATTGGAACTTGAAGAAGTGGAGCGAAACGAAAACTGCAGACCAATAAGACCGGACTATTTTGGGGCGTTTTTGGGCACAAAATGAGGTAAAAGTGTCACGACCCGAACCGAACCGGGCGTGGTAGTGCCTACCGGGCACCCAGTAGCCATACATCGAGTAATCGGAATATAAAACAAGACATGAATAAAGTGAAGTGTAAAACAGTTATCTGAGAAAAGTTGCCTTTCGGCATAAATATATAACAACTAGAACAGTTACATCCCTTTTTACAATTCTTCCACAACGATTACTGCACCTAAGAATGATATGACAACAATGGCGGGACAGGGCCCCGCCATACCCCTGAATGTAAGCACTTACAACGACAGGGGACTATACCACTGATAAGCCTCCGGAGAAACGGAGCTTCCCAAACGCTTAACTGTGACCCTAAGAGCGAGGATCAACACTGGTGTACCTCTACCTGCGGCATGAACGCAGCCCGAAGGAGGTCTAACAGTACCAAGTATGTGGCGAAAATCAGTAAATGAAATCATAGTAGTCTATATAAAGCGGGAGACATGTATGATAACCAAACTACGATTCCTGATAAATAGCGGTCATGTCAAGTCGTGGACTCACGCCTCAAAGTCATCACTCAAATACAACTATGGGTCTCGCCCACAACATCAATCATGCGTGGAATATCTTCCTCACTGCGGCGATGCATGATATAAAAGCACCAAGGAATACACATGAACACCGTGTCCTACTGTGTCATAATAAAACCGTCTGAGGGTAAATGCGAAGGCATAGCCGACTACTAAAACCACAGTACCAACAAGGTCATAAATCGTATCATGAGATTTGTCTAGACCGCCACATGATCGGCCGCCACTCGCCGCGATATCTAATGTGCGCGTCTAGTCTGGAACTTCCGCGACTCGCGATAAGCCACTCCGATGGCCCGCGTGAGGTATTCCCGCATCGGTAGCTACTCCCGGCAACGTCCCGGACTCGCGATCCGCGTGGCCACATAGACCGCATGACCATAAAGGCCGCACACTAACACGGAACTCGTAGCTCGCATAGGTCACACAAACCGCATGAGGTATTCTCGAATCATAGGTCACCAGACACGCTGAGTCTACCCGCATCGGAGGGCACTTAACCGGAATCATGTCAAGAGGTGAGTGATATAATACTAACATAACAGCTTATCGTTAAACAACATAAGCACAACAAGGGAAACCCCTTTATACAAACATCACAAGACACTAACACACGTAGCATCCTAACATGTCTACTTATCAAACCATCTTACTACGCTTTCCAGAATCAATACAAGACTTTCATAAAAAAAAAATAAGTAAACCGTTCCTTCTATCTTCCTTAAGTCGTTATACCTAACTTCCCATAAAGCTAGTATAACACTTAAGCTTTTAAAACCAAGTATTTCTTTTCTTTCAAAAATGGTTAATAACTCTATGGAAATACTTCCGATTCTTATTATTTAAACTCAAGTCAAAAGACATCAAAGTAAAACCAAAACAATTTCCATACCTTCTTTTAAAACAAAGGCACTTCTCCTTTAAAAGTCAAGTAGCAATATACTTTTTAAACCAAGTGTCTTACTCTTTTAAAAACAAGTAACCTATACCTTTAAATCAAATTACTTCTCCTTTCCCAAAATCAAGTTGTTTATAAGTCAAGTTATCATTTTAAATCCAATGATAAAACCATTCTTATTTCGAAATCAAGATAACTTTATTCTTTAAAAGACCACACACCCATTAATCATGAGTGAGATTTTACAACTTTTTAACATAATTCAAGTCCTTAATGTTTCATAACAAGTCACTTAACTTTGGAATCAAGTCACGGACACAAAAGGAAAATCAACTTCCTTTAAACACATGTGCGTCTACCGCACTAAATATATTTCACAAATATCATGCTAGAAAGGATAGGAAGAGGTTCACATACCTCGCGACGATTATCGACAATTAGCAAAACGCTCCCCAAAGTACTCTAACCTTGCTCGCCTTTTCCACCCTTCAAGTAGAATACGTTACTCGTAGTACTTCAACCTATAAAGGCCACAAAACGTCTATCAACCTCTAGCTCTCTTCGTAGAATAATTCTAGATACAAGATTCCTTATTCTACGGAAAATTCAGCAAGACCTCCCCGCAACCACATAAAACTCCTCGCCAAACGAGGCTGCTACCAAACCAACAATTCCGGGGGTTACACGTCTAACCGACGTGTACAATTCTACTCCACAATAATACTACAAGTCTCCGCAAATACGGTCAACCAATGTAAATACGGTTCAATTCCTTATAATTATACTTCCAATATATCTTATACTCAATGATTAACTACTCTGACATGTAATTTCCAATTACAATAGGGACATAGATCATTACCTCGATAAGCCCAAAATTATCCAAGATTATAAGTCGATCACGAGCAACGTTTAGCTCAATTCTGACGCTCCAACCCGCTCCAAGCAACCCTTAGAAGTTTCCAAATAACCTCTTAACACTTCATCTAAGCTATGAAGATTTTTCTAGGAGCTTCGTTTTTGCGACTAAAGGAATAAAGTAGAATTTTCGGGCTCCTAGTATTGAAATAAATTGGAATACAACTAGGGATACTAGGCTAAGGTATTTGGGACTATATCAACACTTGAAGAATTTTTCCTACACCAAGGGAGAGTAGGCCGAGAACCTCAACAAAGGGGGAGTATTTTGTGACTTAGAATCTCAAAGTGTGGATGAAATAAGTCTTGAAACAATGGGGTATTTATAGGAAAATCAATGGCCAAGATCTAGGCAAGTGTGTGGTGAGGATGGGGTACATGTGTGTGGGTAGTTGGCCAACCATTTGGCTACCACAAAAATGGGACAAGTGGCCACCACAAAATGGGCCACTTGTCCACCTAAAAGCGTCCCACTCGCCTTCTCCAATTCGGCCAACATGGACACACGGGGGTGACACGTGTCGCCCCCTACTCGTCCAAAATATTTCATCTTCCGAAAATATCCGCAATGCCAAAAATCCGAAAATAAAGTGGGCCCCACAAAACCGTAAATTCTCCCGTGGGCCCCACGTGACCAATTTCGGAAATAAAATTCCATAATTCTCAAATATTCCAAAAAGTCCGAATACCAAATCTGGGAATCCAATTCCCATTAACGAACATTTTTCCTTCTCAAAATTCGGAAACTTTTCCGTCGAAAAATCACATCTTTCTTCCTTTTCAATTTTAATGTCGTATTTACGTACGTACGTCCTCATATACATACACTGGAACTACGGGGTGTAACAAAAAGTCCTTCTTCTTTTAAAGTAATTAGATATTACTTATTGTTATAATGTATGGATGAACTTGTACTAAAAAGAATGAGGGTTAAAAAGTGTTTGGACAATTTTTTAAGGCTTGGCCGAGAGCTAGACTAATTTTGAGGTTTTCGGATTTCGTTGGTTATTGTCGTTATTTACACTTGGTACATGTTATATAATGATGGAAATATTGTAGTTGATAGATTATATAACTTGTATAACATGTTGGAACTTGAATTGGAACAAAAGGAATTAAGGAAAAGGACTTTGGATTGTTGTAGTTATTGTTGGACGAAAACTGCCCAAAACTGTTAGACGTTGGGATGTCATTTTATGGACTGTTTTGAGGTGCATATATGCTGGAAAATCATCCCCTAACATGCATGTTTAATGTGGTAAAATTACTAGTTAAAGTCTTAAGGAATAAGGGTGTTAAAGGCTTCACATTGTACCCTTAATGTTGGTTTATTATGGATTGTTTAGTGGACTGTTTTATAGACTGTTTTGCGGAATGTGTTGTATAGATTGTGGGACAGAATTTTACACGTCAAGCGTGTAATACCCTTTGGTTAACTGTTGATTGTGCCTTAAATGTGGCTTGTTGGTTGATGAATTCGGGCCTTGGAAAGGTGGAAAAGTACGTAGAAACAAAGGAAGTGCTACCCAAATTTCCGTAGAATTAGAGCGCCATTATTTGGTATAAGTCTTACACTAGTAAGCTTGAAGTTGATAGAAGTGTTATTGTCATTTTAGGTCGAAGTACTTCGTATAGCATATTCTACTTGGCTTGAGGAATAGCCGATAAAGTTGAAGTACATTGGAGCGTATTGCTACTTGTCGTGTTGATTAGTCGTCAACGAGGTATGTGAACTTCTTCCTTCTATCGGCATGATTATTTGGAGTATACTTGACTTGTTTCATGAAGTATACTTGCCTTGTTATTGAAGTATACCCGACTTGTTTCTTGAAGTATACTTGCCTTGTTTCTTGAAGTATACTTGCCTTGTTATTGAAGTATACATGACTTGTTTCTTGAACTATACTTGACTTTATTTTTATAAAGAGAAGTGATTCTACTCCTAGAAGTTAGGGGTATTCGTGTTGTTGATTTTATACTAAATGCATGTCTAAATTCTTCCTAAAGTCCTTACCAAGTCTTATGGGAGGTGTTGGTAAGAGTTTTAGGAAGCATTGGAGTCGAGTTAATTCATTTAAAGAGAAGAAGTTACTTGATCTTGAAAGAAGAAGTACCTTGATACTACAAGTGGTAGTATCTTGGGGTTTATTACATGAAATGATTCTTTTATAAAGAATAGATGTGCGTAGTACTTTTGGGGTTCAAGTCCTTAGTATTTTATGAAATGAAATGTCTTGAGTTTATAAAATGGAGATTGTTATAACTATACCCTTCGATAGTACTTTGAGGTTTTAAAATGAAAGATTGTTATATCTATTTCATTGGTAGTACCTTGGGTTCTTAAAGGGAAAGTTGTTCTACCTATAGTACTTTGGGTTTCAAAAGGGGTGAAGTGGATTGATTTGAAAAGTGTGAGTAACTTGGGTTTAGATTGAAAGTTACTTAGTGATAGAAAGTGGAAGTGTTGGAGACTACAGGTGTTAGTGTCTCGGGTGTTATATGATGCGTGATTTAATGCACACACTTACGCAAGTGCACGTGTCTTGTCAAGTAATATAGTCTTAGAAGACCGAGTTATCGTCCTCAGAGATTAGTGTTCAAGTACCAAATTCAATTCTTTGTTATCTATTTGGTGACCGAAAATTGATATGTTGTTTATGATTCTAATTATGAAAACTAATTAAACTACGTTGTTTTACTTCAGTAATGTGGAAATAGGGCTTCCAAATCTCCTCAACTATCCGCTTAACTTACTTATTAATGCAATCAATGATGGGTTTTCTTCTATTTTGAGATAGCAGGTTTACTAAGCCGTTTTATACTCCTGTTAAGGTTATATAAACACTCAACCCCAGTACAGCACCTTTCTACCTTTCGGTGATAAGATTGACTCTAGAGGAGGATTAAGTTCAGAAACCTATTAATACTACACAAGTATCGGGGTACTTTCGTCCACGATTTAACCTATGTTTACCCAACTACATCATATTCACAACCTCCCCTTTCGGATTTCGGTTAGAAATCATAAGAATTATAATAATTAATGATCAAGTAATTACCAAGCAATCAAAACATATATTGGATAAATCTCAACAATAAGAAGAAGAACCAAGAACATGCATTAATTCATAAAGAAAAGGTTCAAGTGAATTGACTTGGAAAGCCCTATATTAAAGTTAGTTTCTAGCCATAGACATGACAAGAACTAATTTATCATCCAACATAAACTGAAAATAAAGTAAAACAAGAACAAGAAAATTACTAAGAAAAGATCTCCAATCTTGATCTCCAAAGTGTTGTGTTTTGGCAAGAAGAGGAACCCTTAATTCTGACCTAGGGTTCTCTTTTTATAGCCTCCAAAACGTGATGCAGGTTTTCCTTCAGGCCTGGCCCATTGTCTATTCGAAATCTGATTTTTTCCCGTTGCCGCTGCCTCAGAATCAGCCGCGCGCCGAACTTCGCAACCCTTCAAGATTAGGCGCCGTGGGCGCTCGCTCGGCTGGCCGGAGGCCATGCGGCTTTGTTTTGTGCCCGATTCGCCACTTTCTCGCTTTTCGAGCTTTGGAACCTCCGTTTTGCCCTCTTTTTGCTCCTTTTTGCCAATGAGCCACTTTAAACCAATATGACTCAAAAGGAAGAAAATCTATCCTAAGACGACACGTATTTGTACAAAAATGGACAAAAGACTCACTAAAATTGACTCAAAAGGTGTATATAAAATACACCGATCAAATACCCCCAAACTTAACCTTTGCTCGCCCTCGAGCAAAAATCAAAAGAAAGAAATAAAGACACAAGAAAAAGAAAATAGAAAGACTCAATGACATTGATCACTTTGCTGCATTGGTGTCACTTAGAAAAACATGAAGGTTAGCAGAATAATATGCAGGAACATATAGCATGAATTTTTAGCATTATAAACACATTAAGCTAAATATTTCGCAAACTCATTTTAATCATGCTTAATGGAAGTAAGAATACTGAATTATGCATGTTAATTTCAAAATCCTATGGCATGTTTACTTGCTATTCTCCACTAATCATGGTTATGCATATAAGAGATCTTCAGGACTTTTCAGGGTTGTAATGTAGGCTTAGGCATGGGTAGATAAAAATAGGCATTTAGGCTCATTTTATGTACCATAAACTCTTTTGCTTTTCAATTCTTCCCTTTTCTTATGATTTTCATTCTTCACTTCATATCTATCTTTCCCCTCTTTTGTTTTGAGAGAGTGAAGTGTATTATGAATCACAGGCACCCCCAAACTTAGGCTTTTGCCTATTTCTTATTACTTTTTTTATTGGGGTGCATCAAACTTGTTCATGTCACGACCCGACCCCGGGCCGCGACTGGTGCCCTACCTGGGCACCCTAAGTGCAAAGTCACTAAATTCTACGGAAAATCAGACAGCACTTCCTTTGTTTCTACATACTTTGCCACCTTTTTCAAGGCCGAATACAATAACCTAACACGCCACATTTAAGGCTCAATACAACAACCAATCAAAGGGGATTACACGCCTTACAATACGTGTAAAATTCCGCCCCACAATACAATGCCATTTTCGGCCAAAAGGTGCAACAACTTATCAAACTTTCCAATTCCTTTCCAATCCAAGTTCTTAGGTCTAACATGTTATATAGTCATAAACAACTTCAACAACTACAATTTCCTTCAATATATAACATGTGACGACTTATACTTATAATCAACTTGAATTGTAATCTTAAGGCTAAACATACTAGTTTTCGGATTAGAGTTCTAATAGCCAATACACTTATCAACTTCATAATATAAATCTCATACTTGCTAATATCCATAGCTACAACAATAAGTAATCTTAATTACTAAAACGACAAGAATTATACCTTTACAAGCCCTTATAATTTCCAAGATTCAAAGTCGCTCCTTAGCAATTCTTAGTGTTACACCCCGTATTTCCGGCAGTTGAGATAAGAACGTACGTAAGAATTTGGGAATTGAATTTTAGAAAGAATGAAAAATTCAGAAAATTTCTCCGAACCTTGTAAAGGAAAAAGGTTTATTAGATGAATTTAATTCTCGAATTCGGCATTTGGGACTTTTAGAATTTATCGGAATTTTGGAATTTAATTTCGAAATTTGGTCATGTGGGACCACCCGAGAAATTTTGTATGTGATTCTTCCTATCCTCTTGAGCATGACTATTTGTGAAATATATAGTGCGGTAGACGCACGTGTGTTAAAGGAATTTGATTTCCCTTTCGTGCCTTGACTTGATATGAAGTGTAAAGGTCTTGATTGTGTGAAAAAGGTAGTAAACTCCTATTCGTTAGTAATGGGTACTCGGTTGTTAAAGAATAAGTCCTCTTGGTCTCATAAATGCTTATAGTTGTGATTGGCTGGTTTAAAACATAAAGTGTTATAATGACTTTATGGGAAGTTAGTTATAACGCCTTTACGTAGGTAAACAAATGGTTTGTTGTTTTCAAAAGATAAAAGACTTGACATATAATTGACCTAAGTGGTGTTGAAAAGTGTGAAACCTCATTCGTGAGTAATGAGTACGTGGTCTTTAAAAGAATAAAGTTTTATTTGATTTCCTGACATTCTAAAGTAAGGAGACTTAAAGGCTTTTTGAAAGGGTCATGTAACTTGATTTTGGGAAAAGAGAAGTAACTTGAGTTTAAAAGTATAAGTAACTTGTTTTCAAATAGTGAACTCTTCTTGATGGAAAAATATAAGTGGCTTGGTTTTAAAAGGTAGGAGTACCTTGGTCTTAAAGGGGTTAGTTACTTGGGTTTTAATGGTATACTTGACGTTGTGTTTAAAGTGTTTAAAGTACTTGATTAAAACATGAACGTGTTTGGTACTACGGATATTAGTATCGAGTTGTTTTTACGTAAGAAAAGAAGGAGATCTTCTTTTTGAAAGAATTAAAGTATGTAATACTTTGGGGGTTAAAAATCCGGACTTTGACATAAAATGAAAGTACCTTAAGTTGTGTGTAACTTGCCTATGCTTGTGGTGATAACCTTTGTTGTGCAAATGTTGTATTTCGTACCGCCTCTCGTTGGAGGTCATTATCCGTTGATTGATGGACATACCGACACGATGGGTGGCCCACGTATGCTTCCACTATATCGATCCTTTGGACATACCGACACGATGAGTGGCCCACGTACGCTTCCATTAGGAGTGTTATCTTGTTATTTGCCTTGACATACCGACACACGATGGGTGGCCCACGAGTATGCTTCCATTATGATTGTTATTTTGTTACTTCCTTCGACATACCGACATGATGGGTGGCCCACGTATGCTTCCATTAGGATGGTTCCATGGCCATGCTTATACCGAGGTGAGATCTTTGGGGCACGCGTCATCATGGGTTAAATTCCCGTTATATTTGAGTGATGACTTTACGTGTGAGTCCTCGACTTGACATACGATCGTGATATATATATTGTGAATCAGAGTTCGCTTATCATACATGTCTCCTGCTTTATATAGATCGTTATGATTTCATTTACTGATTTTTCGTTCACATACTTGGTACTGTTATCGACCTCCTTCGGGGCTGCGTTCATGCCGCAGTAGAGGTACACCGGTTGTTGATCCTCGCCATAGGATCACGATTCTGCGTTGGGAAGCTCCGCTTCTCCGAGGCTTATCTTTGTATGATTCCCGAGATTGTAGGTACTTGTACATTCGTGGGTATGGCGGGCCCCGTCCCGTCATAGTTGTTATAATTCTGCAGGTCCAGTAGTATCGCAAGTGTGGTTGTAAAGGATGTAACTGTTCAAATTTCTGTATATATGCAAAAAGGCAACCGTTTTGGTTAGCCTGTTTTCTTTATCTTGTTTCATATCTGTATGTTTTTATTTCCGCTGGTTTTTCTCTGATGTTGTATCATTAGGGTGCCCGGGGTAAGGCACCAGTCACGGGCGCGGGATCGGGTCGTGACACTTAGCTCCTTTCATTTACGCTCCAATCCGCTATTAGAAGCCTTTAGAAGCTCACAACCAACTTCTCTTCCATTTCCAATCAAAACCTATGAAAATGCCTTAGGTTTTCGCCTTGCGACTAACGTGAAAACGCCGTTTTTTCGAAATCTTTCTATTGAGATATCCTTACAATACCCTTAGGGACCTTGGGTTAAAGTCTTGTGGCTAAAGGACAACAATTGCAAAAAAAATTGTGTGGAACTTGACCAACCCGTGAGCTCCCTTTGAAGAACAAGAGTGTTGTGATTTTTTTCTAAGTGTTGAAGAGCTAGTCTTGCACTAGTTATGTATATATAATACAATGAAGGGCCAAGATTATAACAAATGTGTGGCTTGGATGAAGATCATTAATTAAATAGCCAAGTGGACAAGTTGACCTTGGTCAATAATATCATGCTAGCAAGACTAATCTTTTTCCTTGGTCAATGACCATCTTACCCTTGCTCCAATTCGTCCAAGACCAATGTGGGGGTGCCACGTGTCGCCCTCCCATTCGTCCATAAAATTCTGTAACCCTCGTGGGTCCCACAAAACGTAAAAATCCTCGGGTGGGCCCCACGTGACCAAATCCGTAAAATTAAATTTCCATAATGCTAATACATTCCATAATCCTCAATTAATGCATTTTGAGAATCCAATTCTCTACAACGAACATTTCTCTTTTCCGACGTTCGGAAGATTTTTCGTCGGAAAAAGAATTCTTCCTTTCGTACCCTTTTCAAGTCTTGTATTCCTTACTTACATTCTCTTAAACATGTCCTTCAATTACGGGGTGTAACATTCTTCCCCCCTTAGAAACATTCGTCCCCGAATTTTCTTTCGGAGTCCAATCGTATTAGATAGCGACATAGTTTCCTTTTACTACACCCTTCATACAACATATGCCACCCATGGCCACATAACAATACTTATGCTAAGATGTCAACCTTGGAATTCACGAAGCCAACTAGTCCATACTCATAATGACCTCAAAGTCTGTCATAATCCTCTCTACTAGGTCTACTAGGGTCTGACGACTGTATCATCACCGGGAAAATCTCATATTCCCGCTCAGCTACCACCCCACACACTCACGGGTGTAGTTACCTCAGAAGGTTCTTATGGATTCAGGCTCTATTCCTTTACACTTGGTTGTTATCTTTCTTACTGGTTGTACTCTTTCCGTACTTCCAACTCATACTAGCATACATACATAACTTCCATACCAATTCTGGCCCCCAATCCTTTGGAGTCACTCTCTAAAACAATATAAGGCCATTTCCGGCTCTCACGACCTGGTTCCGGTGGAACGCGTCCACGAACCCGTAAAACAATTAACTAGACTTGGGCCTTGCACCCTCGTGACTCTGTCACGTAGAGGAACTACTACCAACCGATCCCACTCCATTTCAGGCTATGGAGCGACCCGCAATAGGTTCTCACCCCGTCCCACCGTCGCACTTAACTCTTATTCTTGGTCTATAATAAATCTTTCTACCCGAGAAGGCCTTGTACATCTAAGGTCTCAGCGGTCATCAATATTCTTAGGCTCGCAATTTCCATGCTCCAAGCCTACCTTACCAGTCCCCCAGTAAACGGGTACAAAAACTTCTCATAATACCATAATCGTGTCGTCTTGATCACAACAACCATTACTTACTCTATACGGACCTCATCCGTACAATTCTCTTAAGCCCACTACGCAGCTTAATCTATTAACATGACATTCCGTTAAGTTCTTTAACATGGCTTCTTAAGGGTTCACTACCCTATCAGACAGCTCGTCCTTTCCCAATTATCTCAAAATAAAACATAAGATCTTGTCGAGAATTCATTAACTGTTCCATACCTTCCCGGCATCTAGTTAGTCTTTACCAACTCCTGGTAATTTAAAATCATTCTAGGCAACACGCGTCTGACCCTCATACATAACTCCGTATAGATGTATGTCACAATACCAACTGTACTATAATCATTACCAACCTGGATACGCAATCCACGTAGTCCTTCCTGGGTCACTGCTGCCTTTCTCGTAGCTGCAATCAACATAACTCGTTAGGGAGAGACGACCCTAACAACACAGCTCTATCGCACGATCTCAGAGTGAGAAGATTGGAAACCAATCCTAAATGTCCTGCAGCCTCCTGATTATAGATGTGGTGCACAACACACCGATAATCAAGACTCTACTAGACACGGTCTGTAGACACTTTCCGAGGACTAACTGCTCTGATACCACTTTTGTCACGACCCGACCCCGGGCCGCGACTGGTGCCCTACCTGGGCACCCTTCTAATCATACAACATAATAAAACTGCGGAAGATAAATAACACTCCTTCTTTTTCTTTTTTCTTTTTTTTAAACCAAGGCCAAGCCGATAAGGCTGCCATAATATAAATCCCCCAAAAAGGGCTTACACTATCCAAAAATATAATTACAACTCTAACCAGTCAAGCCCACATGTGAATACAGACCTCCAAGATTTGAACAAATACTACGACGGGACAAGGCCCCGCCGTACCCCTGAATATACATAGCCATGACAACTCCGGAACATTGGAGCCATCTCAAAATGCTGAACCAGGATCCTAAGCTCGCGGTTCCACAACTGTGTACCTAAACCTGCGGACATGAACGCAGCTTCGGGAAGTCGATAACAACAATGCGAATATGGAACGGAAAATAAGGTACATTAAACAAATCATAACTGTACAAAAGAATGACAGGGGCAAGTATAAAAAGGGTACATACCAGATCCTACCGTGTCATTACCATCTCATTAACTTAATCGCACATCATTATCTTCTCCATTCCATTAAGAGTTATAGCCAAATCTTACGTACATACTTAGGAGAAATCATTAAGTTCATTACCATATAACTTACTAATCTTTCATAACATAATTCGGCCCTTTATGGAGGACGATATACTACCCTACCAATATGACGCGATCAAGTCACACAAATATCAAAGCGCGCCTGGAATCCCCATCACCGCCGGTCATAAGTGTAAAATATAACCGTGACGCGCCGTGGCATCCCACCTCACCGCCGGGCGCATACATACACAATACATATATATATATCTCCCGCGTGGAATCCCACATCACCGCCGACACCGTAGGTGTAACATATAACCATGTGACGCGCTGGCATCCTACCTCACCGCCGGCGCACATATACAACACACATATATATATATATATATATATATATATAACGCGCCGCATGCCCCGTAATCCTCATCGTATAAGCATGGCCATAACGTGCCTCGCATCCTCATCGTAGGTGCAGGTCTTCATGGGGAGCTAGCCCATGGAGTAATAATATAACATGCCCCCAATCCCTCATCGTGGTACATGTCTTCATGGGGAGCTAGCCCATGGAGTAATAGTCATACATAGCATGGTCGCGTGCCGGAATCCTCATCGTATAAGCGTGGCCATGGGTAATAAAACAACCGAATCTAACCCGCCTCCGGTCACACGCACCGAATCCCACATCGTATAAGCATGTCCAAGGATCAATCATAATAGAAGCATACCCGTGGAATCCCACATCACCGCTTGCGACGCCCAAGTAAACTTACAACAAGACAAACCTCCAACTGAGAGTCACGACAACGTAAACATATAATACTTGCACTCAAAGCTATCACAAGCAAACATAGGCAAGTTCATTAAACCTTTAGACTTCCATTTTTATAAACTCATGGCACTTTCGTTTCACACATAAAAATCCGGGAATTTAACCCAAAGTACTACGCACCTCTACTCCTTTAAAATGACTCTTTTTCAAATAAAACTTCCAAGATACTAATGACCGTAGTATCAAGTCATATATACTTTTCAAGACAAGTCACAATACCTTTTAGAAATACAATTATAGGCTTCTAAATCACGTGACTTCTTTCTTTAAAACCTTAAGCAATTTGTACCTTTAAAACAATTTGTCCTTCTTTATTTCAAGTCATTTCTTTGCTTACATTACTGAAGAAAACCATTCTTTTAATCTTCCATAAAGTTGTTATAACCAACTTCCCATAAAGCCGTTATAACTCTTTATGTCTTAGACAAATTTATTCCTTTTATAACCAAGAGACTTATACTTTCAAATCAAATCACATAGCTTTCAAAATACTTCAAGTCTCTTAACTTTTAAGAAAACAAGTTTCTTAACTTTAGAAATCAAGTCTTTCCAAATCAAGTATTCTATACTTGTAAATCAATTCATTTCTTCCTTTAAGAATCAAGTCCCATAACTTGAAAAATAAAGTCTCTTAACTTTTAAGAATTTGAGATCCATAGTCTTAAAACTTCATACGTAAATTCTTATAAGTTAAGTAACATTGTCACGACCCGAACCCGGGCCCGTGACTGGTGCCTTACCCCGGGCACCCTAGTGATACACCATCAGAGAAAATCAGCGGAAATAAAAACATGAACATGAATTAAGAGACATGATAAATAAACAGGCCAACCAAAACAGTTGCCTTCAGAATATATACATAAATACCAACAGCTTATCCTTTTTATGCATCGCCACAACAAGATTACTGCACTCTAAGAAGTGACAACAACTATGACGGACAGGGCCCCGCCATACCCAGAATGTACAAGAACCTCTGCACTCGTGGTAACATACCAAAGATAAGCCTCCGAGGAACGAGCTTCCCAACACGCTGAAATGTGATCCTATAAGCGGATCGAGTCGATGTACCTTTACTCGCAGATGAACGCGGCCTCGGGCGAGGTCAAGACAACAGTACCAAGTATGTGAAATCAGAAATATCAGAAATGAAATCATAATAGTCTATATAGCAGAGACATGTATGATAACCAAACTACTGATCACAACATAAGAGCAAATATGTCAAGTCGTGACTCACGCCCTAAAAGTCATCCTCACGCCGTGGAACTCCTTCCTCACCGCCAGCGATCTAGGTACAAATCATGTGATACGCATAATGTGTCTCGCACATCTTATGGACCTAATATAGCAACGTGTGGAATACATTTCCTGCTCATCCCATGAACCTAGTCGAGTGGAATACATTCCTGATGAACCTAGTCAAGTGAAATACATTCGGATGAACCGGTAATCAAGTGAAATACATTCGGATGAACCAGAGTCGAGTGAAATACATTCCGGATGAACCGTGTCGAGTGAAATACATTCGGATGAACCGGTAATCAAGTGAAATACATTCGGATGAACCGGTAATCAAGTGAAATACATTCGGATGAACCTAGTCAAGTGAAATACATTCCTGATGAACCGGTAGTCGAGTAGAACACGACTTGCACAACAAGGCTATCACACGTAACATGGTCAAGTTTCATAACAACAAGCATAAGCAAGTTACACACAACTCAAGGTACTTTCATTTTATGTCAAAGTCCGATTTTAACCTAAAGTACTACGTACGTAAATTCCTTTTAAGAGATTCATTCCTTTTCTAAAATTCACCCGATACCCGTAGTATATAAAAAAATGTGTGACTTATATCTTTTAAGTAAACCAAAACAACTTTCATACTTTCCTTTTTAAGACCAAATTAAGGCAATACCATGTCTTCCTTTGGACCAAAATACTTCTCTTTTAAAAGTCAAGTTACCGCATTACAACAAATGATAAAACCCTTCTTTTGTTTTCATAAAGTCGTTATAACCAACTTCCCATAAAGCTGTTATAACACTTTATGTTTTAAACCATTTTAAGACAACACAATGCCTTTCTTTTCCCTAAAAGTTCCAGTTTGCCTAATTTCAATTACGCAAGTCTCTTTTTAGAAAAGTTTCATAGTTCAATGTCTTAACCTCTTTTTAAAACAATAGAGTATCATATGCCATAGGTGAGTAGGTTAATCTTGTTCATAATCAATCTTATTAAGCAGCCATGATCTAGAAAATGTAATATCATTTTGTCTCATCTTAGCTTCTATGCAGATGGAGGTTTCTACTGGTTTTAATAATACTGAGTTATTCATTACATTTTCCTTTATTAACGCTGCAGTGGTTTATTGATACACATTCTGATTTCCGAAATCAGTAAAACGTTATTCCTTTTAAAAACCAAGTACTCATTACTCACGAATGAGGTTTCACACAAAATCCATATTAATTCATTTAAGTTAAGTCTCTTATTTATAAGATCCAATCTCTTAACTTTTGAAATTAATAAACCATTCATTTTACCACCCTTAAGACGTTATACCTAACTTCCCATAAAGCTAGTATAACACTTATTGTTTTAAAACAACCAAATACGCTTAACACACGTACGCTCACCGCACTACATAGCTCACACATATCATGCTAGAAAAGATAGGAAGAGGTTCACATACCTCGCGACGATTATCGACTAATAGCAAAACGCCCAAGTACCTCAAACCGTGGCTACTCCTAAGCCAAGTAGATCACGCCATACGTAGTACTTCAACCTATAGAGGCCACAAGGCGCCTATTAACATCCTAGATCTCAATGTAGAATATTCTACGTAAAAATTCGGCAAAGACTCTCCCGCAACAACAGAAATCTCCTCCTCTATCGAGGCCGGCTACCAAGCCAACCAGTGGGGGTTAACACGCCTAACCTGACGTGTACAATTCTACTACACAAGAATGCTACACAAGTCTCATCAGAATACATCTATGTAATTACGATTCCACTTTTTAAAATTCAGCTTAAGTCGCAAGACATTGCCGTAAGTATTATTCAGCTTAAGTCAAAAGACATTGCCGCACAACTATGTTCAGTTCTATATATAGTATACTTAACTATATACTCCTACAACATGTAATTTCCAATTACAATGTAAGTCAAGAATGTTTACCTCGATAAGCCCAAAATTATCCGAGTTTATATGTCGATCCCGAGCAAGGTTTAGCTCCTACTCGCGCGCTCCGCGCCTCCAACCAATCCTTAGAAGTTCTAACCAACTTCTACTTATAACTTCAACTACGTGAAGATTTACTTAGGGTTTCGCTTTTGTGGTGAGGAAGTATAATAGTATTTTCTGGCTTGTAAAAGTGTAACCTGGGAAAACTACAAGGTATTTGGGCCAAGGTATTTGGGCATTATAACAATACTGAGAGTATTTCTATACCACAAAAGGGGTATTTATACGAGACAACTAGGCAGTGGGTACCACCAAGAAAACACCACAAGGAGGGAGGTGGCTCTCGCCATGGCTCTCAAAGGGGGGGTGTGGTGGACGAAAGCTCGGGAGAGGGAGTATTTTGAGACTTAGTTAGATTGCTCAAGTTTTTGGGATGAAGAAAGTCTTCAACTAGAGGGGTATTTATAGGTCAAGTGAAGGCCAACCAATGGCCAAGATCCATCCAAGTGTTAGGCAAGTGTAAGGCTAAGATTAAGCCAAGTACACCTTATCCATCTACCACCAAAATATCCTACCTAACCCTTGACTAAAAGCCAAGGCCAAATCGTCCAAGAGGACGCCTCAAGTGCTCCAATTAGAGGGTGACAAGTGTCGCCCTCTCGTTGGTCCAAAATGTTTCGTCTCTCGGAAAAATCCGCAAAAATTATAAATGACATAGCCGGAATTTTCCCTACGAAAGCTGTGGAAACGTTTCGTCGAAAAACGACTCTAATCGGGTGTTGTGTACAAATTTCGAAACTAGCCAACTTTAAGGCTCAAATTATAATACGACGCTCACGCACATACTGGAAATACGGGTATAACATTCTCCTCCTTAGAAACATTCGCCCGAATGTTCCTTCTCAAGACGGATAACGATAAAGTTCTTCTAATAAGTTGCCAACGCCACAACTGGCCACGAAACAACACATGCACGCAAATACTTATATCCAAGTCCACGAGGAAACACCTCTAACATCACAAACTTTTGTCACTTTGCCGCGAGGTTCTAGTGTCACTCCGGCGACCCAACCAATGGTACCGGACTGCATGCGATTCCTGAGGTCTAAAATATACATCCTTCGCACCTTCTCCCTTTACAAGAAATGATCATATCTATGCTCGCAATATATGCTCGCCTCTACCCTTACTTGTCGTACTCTTCTCGAACTCTTGAACTCTTCCGATAATGCATTCACACTTGATCATCGCCGGTTCTCCAAACCTTGAGTCACCACCTCCAACTTGGTTATCTTACTAGCCTCAATCTTCCTTAAGGCCACTTCCGCCTTCACGATCCGCCAGTCGAACATAACCACGAACTCATACGATGGTCATCTAAACTTGGGCCTAGCACCTCGCGGACCTACCGCTGGCGGGACCACCCAGAGCTGACCCCACCTCATTCCGGCCACGTTGACACGCAACACGCCCTCAACCCGAGCCTCACACGCCGACTCTCGTTTCGATCCGGAACAACCTTGCTAAATCACATCATGAAAGATACCACTTTCATTTACCCAACCCAGGGACTTATCACACAATATATTCTAGGCATAAAATGCACTCTGACAAGGATCAATCGCAAAATCTTGTACTCAAGACGACCTTACATCTAAGGTCTCAACTGTAATATTCTAAGGTTCATCATTTTCTCACCCCCAGGCTTACCCTTTTCCCCAACCAGGTCCCTAAATCACATTTTAGCACAAAGCTATCCGAACATAGCACACAATAATAAGGTCATCAATCATGCATACAAATCTCTAGAGGGTTAAGGATATACCTGAAGCTACCGCTCCACTCTAATCATAAGTCCACGCAGGCGCATAATCGCAGAAGGCGATGAACTCGCCATCGATCCAAAGAGTCGCGCAAGCTGCCGGTACATTCTCCTATAAGCGCCTTCGCCACATGGCTCGACGGCCGCAGTGAAACAAGCACCGAAAAAGACGACATTCCCGATGATGTTTGCCACATCGTGCACACCGAGGGGACATGAATCTCGGCCGCTAGCACTCACGTAAACTCGTGGAACCGAAGCCACGAGCTCGACCAGCCCCGAATACCGAACGACCAAGATCGCGGAGGACCACTGCATCGCGGAGGTACATAACTAGATCGCCGAGGCGGTCCGCCTAAAGTTACCAAAGGACCTCGCTGCTCGCCTCTCGCCGATCTCGGCCATTCCGTCGACCTCCGTGCCTCACATCCTAGTGCATGAGCTTGTGCGCGGAAATGTCCATGCCCTGAAGAGCTACACCGTGCAAGCCTCGCCAAGTAATCATCCAGCCGGTGACGTAGCGATGTACTCTTTCCTCCATATCGCCTACCACGGGCACATACCGAAGCTAATGAGTCGAACTCACATTGTACTTCTAACCGCCCGCCCGCCCCGCCTTAATGTCAAAAATCTGTTTACCCGAGCCCTCCTCATCCGCGAGGCAAGAAATGTGCAAGAAATGCCCTCGAACTCGTCCCAAATCGGCTGAAGTGCATGCTCTTCCCGACAGCTCCCACGAATCAAACTACCAATCGCAGATCACGCACTGATGCGAACCCAATACCACCGACTCGCTGCGAGGCTCGATCACTCACGATCCGTCAGAGTCGCTTGATAAACTCCCGAGGGTCATCTCGCCTCGATCCATAGAACATCAAGTGCTACAACTCGTAAAGTCACGTAGCCTCAAACCGCTCGCCGGTGAACTACGGGTGCATTGGCCGGAATCGCCGTGATCCAAATTATCTCATATTCGCTACGACCGCCAAGAATCGCCATCTCTTGTACCCCATCTCATTCGCTCCATGTTGTGGGACCGAGGCTCAGTATCAGAGTCTCAGCAGCCATCGCCGCGCTCTAAACTCGCTGGCCGTGGCGCCGCGAAACCCGCCGTCGGAAGCATCGTCTCGTGCATCGATCGCTCGCGCTCGCATTTCTCAGATCTCACTAACAGCCTCTCGATCGCTTGCCCATCCGGGCTCGCTGCCTTACGCGAGGCATAATCGTAAAGGAAAGGAATACGTCGTGGGGTCCAATTTATCACACACTTCTAAGGCACGATCTCGGAATGAGAAGAATGGAAACCAATCCTAAATGTCCTATAGCCTCACGATTATAGATGTGCACAACACACCGATAATCAAGACTCTACTAGACACGATGCAGAGACACTTTCCGAGGACTAATCGCTCGATACCACTTTTGTCACGACCAACCGGGCGTGATCGTGCCTTACCGGGCACCCTAGTGATACACCATCAGAGAAAATCAGCGGAAATAAAAACATGAACATGAATTAAGAGACATGATAAATAAACAGGCCAACCAAAACAGTTGCCTTCAGAATATATACATAAATACCCGAACATTTATCCTTTTTACGCATCACAACAAAGATTACATGCACTTCTAAGAAGTGACAACAATTATGACGACAGGCCCCGCCATACCCCGAATGTACAAGAACCTACTGCACTGTGGTAACATACCAAAGATAAGCCTCCGAGGAACGGAGCTTCCCAACACGCTGAAATGTGATCCTATAAGCGGATCGGCGGTCGATGTACCTTTACTCGCGAGATGAACGCAGCCCAAGGAGGTCAAGATAACAGTACCAAGTATGTGAAATCAGAAATATCGTAAATGAAATCATAATAGTCTATATAGCAGAGACATGTATGATAACCAAACTACGATCACAACATAAGAGCAAGCCATGTCAAGTCGTGACTCACGCCTAAAAGTCATCCTCACGCCCGTGGAACTCCTTCCTCACCGTCAGCCTAGGTACAAATCATGTGATACGCATAATGTGTCTCGCCCATCTTATGGACCTAATATAGCAACGTGTGGAATACATTTCCTGTTCATCCCATGAACCCAGAGTCGAGTGGAATACATTCTGATGAACCGAGTCAAGTGAAATACATTCCCGATGAACCCAGAATCAAGTGAAATACATTCGGATGAACCGTAGTCGAGTGAAATACATTCCGGATGAACCTAATCGAGTGAAATACATTCGGATGAACCGTGAATCAAGTGAAATACATTCGGATGAACCGGTAATCAAGTGAAATACATTCGGATGAACCTAGTCAAGTGAAATACATTCCGGATGAACCGTAGTCGAGTAGAACACGATTTGCACAACAAGGTTATCACACGTAACATGGTCAAGTTTCATAACAACAAGCATAAGCAAGTTACACACAACTCAAGTACTTTCATTTTATGTCAAAGTCCGGATTTTAACCCTAAAGTACTACGTACGTAAATTCCTTTTAAGAGATTCATTCCTTTTCTAAAAGTCACCCGATACCCGTAGTATATAAAAAATGTGTGACTTATATCTTTTAAGTAAACCAAAACAACTTTCATACTTTCCTTTTTAAGACCAAATTAAGGCAATACCATGTCTTCCTTTTGACCAAAATACTTCTCTTTTAAAAGTCAAGTTACCGCATTACAACAAATGATAAAACCCTTCTTTTGTTTTCATAAAGTCGTTATAACCAACTTCCCATAAAGTCGTATAACACTTTATGTTTTAAACCATTTTAAGACAACACAATGCCTTTCTTTTCCTAAAGTTCCAGCTTGCCTAATTTCAATTACGCAAGTCTCTTTTTAGAAAAGTTTCATAGTTCAATGTCTTAACCTCTTTTTAAAACAATAGAGTATCATATGCCATAGGTGAGTAGGTTAATCTTGTTCATAATCAATCTTATTAAGCAGCCATGATCTAGAAAATGTAATATCATTTTGTCTCATCTTAGCTTCTATGCAGATGGAGGTTTCTACTGGTTTTAATAATACTGAGTTATTCATTACATTTTCCTTTATTAACGCTGCAGTGGTTTATTGATACACATTCGATTTCCAAATCAAGAAACGTTATTCCTTTTAAAAACCAAGTACTCATTACTCACGAATGAGGTTTCACACAAAATCCATATTAATTCATTTAAGTTAAGTCTCTTATTTATAAGATCCAATCTCTTAACTTTTGAAATTAATAAACCATTCATTTTACCACCCTTAAGACGTTATACCTAACTTCCCATAAAGCTAGTATAACACTTATTGTTTTAAAACAACCAAATACGATAACACGTACGCTCACCGTACTACATAGCTCACACATATCATGCTAGAAAAGATAGAAAGAGGTTCACATACCTCGCGACGATTATCGACTAATAGCAAAACGCCCAAGTACCTCAAACCGTCGGCTACTCCTTAAGCCAAGTAGATCACGCCATACGTAGTACTTCAACCTATAGAGGCCACAAGGCGCCTATTAACATCCTAGATCTCAATGTAGAATATTCTACGTAAAATTCAAGACATTTCCCCGCAACAACAGAAATCTCCTCTCTATCGAGGCCGCTACCAAGCCAACCGGGGTTAACACGCCTAACCGGACGTGTACAATTCTACTACACAAGAATGCTACACAAGTTCATGTAATACACCCTATGTAATTACAGCTCGATTCACTTTTTAAAATTCAGCTTAAGTCGCAAGACATCGCGTAAGTATTATTCAGCTTAAGTCAAAAGACATTGCCGCACAACTATGTTCAGTTCTATATATAGTATACTTAACTATATACTCCTACAACATGTAATTTCCAATTACAATGTAAGGTCAAGACTGTTTACCTCGATAAGCCCAAAATTATCCGAGTTTATATGTCGATCCTGAGCAAGGTTTAGCTCCTACTCCGTGCGCTCCGACCCGCTCCAACCAATCCTTAGAAGTTCTAACCAACTTCTACTTATAACTTCAACTACGGGTGAAGATTTACTTAGGGTTTCGTTTTTGTGACTGAGGGAAGTATAATAGTATTTTCTGGGCTTGTAAAAGTGTAACCTTGGGAAAACTACAAGGTATTTGGGCCAAGGTATTTGGGCATTATAACAATACATGGAGAGTATTTCTATACCACAAAATGGGGGTATTTATACGAGACAACTAGGCTAGGGGGGGGTACCCCACGGCAAAACACCACAAGGGGAGGGAGGTGGCTCTCGGCCAAGGGCTCTCAAAGGGGAGCGTGGTGGACGAAAGCTCAAGGGAGAGGGAGTATTTTGAGACTTAGTTAGATTGCTCAAGTTTTTGGATGAAGAAAGTCTTCAACTAGAGGGGTATTTATAGGTCAAGTGAAGGCCAACCAATGGCCAAGATCCATCCAAGTGTTAGGCAAGTGTAAGGCTAAGATTAAGCCAAGTACACCTTATCCATCTACCACCAAAATATCCTACCTAACCCTTGACTAAAAGCCAAGGCCAAATCGTCCAAGAGGACGCCTCAAGTGCTCGATTAGAGGTGACAAGTGTCGCCTCTCGTTGGTCCAAAATGTTTCGCCTCTAAAAATCCGCAAAAATTATAAATGACATAGCCGAATTTTCCTACGAAAGTCAGGAAACGTTTCGTCGAAAAACGACTCTAATCGGGTGTTGTGTACAAATTTCGAAACTAGCCAACTTTAAGGCTCAAATTATAATACGTACGCGCTCACGTACATACTCTGGAAATACGGGGTATAACAAACATATACTTTGGTGCGTTGTGAATAAGTTATACTTATTTATAACGATCTTATTCAAGTAGCCATGATCTAGAAAATGTAATACAATTTTGTCTTATCTTCGTTTCTATGCAGATGGAGAATTCTACTCATTTTAACATAATTGATTGTCATTACATTTTCCTTTATTAACGCTGCAGTGGCTTGTTCGATACTTATTCTCATCTGTGCCGTAACTTAGCCAAGTCAACTTGGCTCTAAAATACCTCCTAACGACTCTTACCCAACATCCCCCATAAGACTTGGTAAGAACTTAGGATAACTCAGACATAACCCTTACGTAGAGTAAATCAACATACATACCTCTTAACTTCTAAGAGTAGAAGGAAACATGAAATAATACCACATGTATATTCCATACAAAGAATCATGTCAAAAGAAGGAAGCGGTTCACATACCTCGCGACGATTATCAACAAATAGCAAAATGCTCCGAAGTACTTCAACCTTGATAGCTATTCCATCCTTCAAGTAGAATCCGCTATACTTAGTACTTCAACCTAAAATGGCCATAATACGTCCATTAAACCTCTAGCTTCAAAGGTAGAATATTCTAAGTGCAAAGTCACTAAATTCTACGGAAAATCGGACAGCACTTCCTTTGTTTCTACATACTTTGCCACCTTTGTCACGACCCGTTCCGGGGCCCGTGACTGGTGCCTTACCCCGGGCACCCTAGTGATACAACATCAGAGAAAAACCAGCGGAAATAAAAGCTTAAACATTTAAATAGACATGGATCAAGATAAAGAAAATAGGCCAACCAAAACGGTTGCCTTTCAACATATATATATATATAGACATTTGAACAGTTACGATCCTTACAACCCCGCCACAACAAAGCATGCACTCTAAGATTTTTATAACAACTATGACGGACAGGGCCCCGCCATACCACGAATGTACAAGAACCTATGCACTCGGGTAACATACCAAAGATAAGCCTCCAAGGAACGAGCTTCCCAATACGCTGAAGGGTGATCCTAAAAGCGGATCGACCGATGTACCTCTTCCTCGGCATGAAACGCAGCCGAAGGAGGTCGATAACAGTACCAAGTATGTGAAATCAGAATATCGTAAATGAAATCATAATAGTCTATACAAAGCGAGACATGTATGATAACCAAACTACAAGACACACATATAACGCTTATATCAAGTCGTGACTCACGCCTCCAAGTCATTACTTAAATATAACGATGGGTCTCACGCCATAACATCAATCATGCCCGTGATAACTTCCTCACCGCCGCATCTATGATAAGATAACACCAAGAAGTACACCGAACACCAAGTCCCACCGATGCCAAAGCCGTACTAACAATACAATACAACCAAACCACGGTCGACACGGCAAGTACGGCCGACTACGGATACCAAGGTCGCCACGCACCGACCGGGCAAGTATGAGGGCTAACTACCAGTACTGCGTCAGATCACGAGACTTCACTACATCGAACGGCAAGTGCGAGGGCTAACTACCAGTACCAAGGCCGAATCACCACGAGACGGGCAAGCACGAAAGCCACCACCGTGTACCAAGGCCGAACAAGAAGAAACCTCATGGAGAGCTAGTCCATGGAATAACACTATCAGCGAGCGCACTGCGGAATTATCCGTCCACCGCCAGACGCCCAAGTAAGTTCTCAACAAGTCAACCGGCCCTCCACCGAGAGACGCGGTAGTATAGAAACACAATGCTTGCACACAAAGGATATCACAACAAGCATAGGCAAGTTTCACAACAACAAGCATAGGCAAGTTATACACAACTCAAGGTACTTTCATTTTATGCCAAAGGCCGGGTTTTAACCCTAAAGTACTACGTATGTTAAATTCCTTTTAAGAGATCCATTCCTTTTATAAAAGTCACCCGATACCCTTAGTATATAAAAAAATAGAGTGACTTACATCTTTTTAAGTAAACCAAAACAACTTCCATACTTTCCTTTTTAAAACCAAATTAAGGCAATGCCATGCCTTCTTTTTAGACCAAAACACTTCTCTTTTTAAAGTCAAGTTACCACATTAAAACCAATGATAAAACCCTTCTTTTGTTTTCATAAAGTCGTTATAACCAACTTCCCATAAAGCTGTTATAACACTTTATGTTTTAAACCAATTTAAAACAATGCCTTTCTTTTCCCAAAAGTTCCAGTTTGCCCAATTTCAATTACTCAAGTCTCTTTATTTAGAAAAGTTTCATAGTTCAATGTCTTAATCTCTTTTAAAACAATTGAGTAACCTATGCCATAGGTGTGAGCAGTTTATTCTTGTTTATAAACAACCTTATTAAGCAGCCATGATCTAGGAAATGTAATATCATTTTGTCTCATCTTAGTTTCTATGCAGATGGAGGTTTCTACTGGTTTTAATAATACTTCATTATTCAATACATTTTCCTTTATTAATGCTGCAGTGGTTTGTCGATACTCATTCTGATTTCCGAAATCCGTAAAACATTTCTCCCTTTTAAAAAAAAAACCAAGTACTCATTACTCACGAATGAGGTTTCACACAAAATTCATATTAATTCATTCAAGTCAAGTCTCTTAACTTCTAGAAATCAGTAAACCATTTCTCTACCATTCTTTAAGACGTTATACCTAACTTCCCATAAAGCTAGTATAACTCTTATGTTTTCAAAACCAAGTATTACTCTTCTTTCAAAACGGTTTCTTAATCTTTCGAAATACTTCAAGATTCTTTATTATTCAGGCTTAAGTCAAACGACATTGCCGTAACACTACATTCAGTTAACACACGTACGTCTACCGTACTATATATATATTCCTTTTAAAATATTTCAAGGTTCTTATTATTCAGGCTTAAGTCAAAAGACATTGCCGTACAACTATATTCAGTTAGCACACGTACGTCTACCATATTTATATACATATTATTCAGGCTTAAGTCAAAAGACATTGCCACACGTACGCCCTATATATATTCCTTTAAAATACTTCATGCTCAAAAGTATAGGAAGAATCACATACCTCGCGACGATTATCGACTATAAGCAAAACGCCCACTCGCTATAACCCGCTTAGCCTTGTCCACCTTCTAAGTAGCACATGCTACTTGCGTAACATTCAACCAATAAAGGTTATCACCATCAGAATACAGTCTATGTAAATACGGTTTAATCTTCTACTCTAATATTCTTACGATGTGATTTGATTCAAGTCTATTCTGTAATATCCTTCTATTACGCTCAATTCACTTCTATGAATCTTATATTCACTTCAATACTACTACGATGTAATTTCCAATTACAATAGAAGGATGAGTATTTACCTCGATGAGCCCAAAATTATCCAAGTTTATATGTCGCTCCTGAGCAACGTTAAGCTCCTACTCCGTGCGCTCCAACCCGCTCCAAACAACCCTTAGAAGTTCTACGCAACTTCTCCTTAACACTTCAACCGACTATGAAGGTTTTCCTTAGGGTTTCGTTTTTGTGACTGAGGGAAAGTATAATAGTATTTTCCGGGCTTTTCGTATAGAGGTAACTTTGGAAAGTACTACAAGGTATTTGGGCTAAAGTATTTGGGCATTATAACAATACTTGGAGAGTATTTCAATAGCATAAGGGGGGGTATTATACGAAAACAACTAGGCTAGGGGGGTAGGCTCGGCCGAGGGCCTCTCAAAAGGGGGGGAGGGTGGTGGCGGACGAAAGCTTTCACAAAGAGGGGGGGAGGATTTTAACACTTAGCAAATGATTTTTGGATGAAGAATTTCATCAACAAAGGGGGGGTATTTATAGGTCAAGAAATGGCCAACCAATGGCCAAGATTCATCCAAGTGTTAGGCAAGTGTAGGGCTAGGATTAAGCCAAGTGCCCTTATCCATCTACCACACCAACTACACAAAATATCCTACCTAACCACAAGCTCCAAATCGTCCACCTTAGCCGCCCCACTTGCTTCCAATGTGAGGGTGACACATGTCACCCTCCCGTTGGTCCAAAATGTTTCGTCTCTCGGAAAAATCCGCAAAAATTATAAATGACATAGCCGGAATTTTTCCTTCGCAAGTTTTGTAAAACGTTTCGTCGAAAAACGATTCTTTTCGGCACTTGTGCCCAAATTTTCGAACCTTGCCAACTTTAAGGCTTAAATTTTATACGTACGCCCTCACGTACATACTCTTGAAATACGGGGTATAACATTCTCCCCTCCTTAGAAACATTCGTCCCGAATGTTCCTTTTCAAGACGGACAACGATGAAGTTCTTCTTAACAAGTTGCCAATGCCACACCTGGCCACAAAATAACATACGTTCGCAAATACTTAAATCCAGGCCAACGAGGAACCACCTCGATGATGCAAAACAATACCAACTCTCGCTCTTGGTCCAAGGGACACTCCATTCGCACATTCATTTCTCAAAAATGATTACTTCCATCTTTCTGCACAAGTTCACTTCCTTCTTTACTCGTCGTACTCTTCTCGAACACTCGAACTCTTTTTAGTACACGTACCACACTTCAGTCAACGCTTATGTTCCCAAGACTTTGGAGTCACCACCTCCAAGCTTGGTCATCTTACTAGCCTCAATCTCCCTTAAGGCCATTCCCGGTCTTCACGATCCGCTTCTGGTCGAACATATCCACGAACTCATACGATGGTCATCTAAACTTGGGCCTAGCACCCTCGTGACCCTACCACCTGGCGGGACCACCCAGAGCTGACCCCACCTCGAAACAGGCCGCGGGTTGGCCCGCAACATGGGCCCAACCCGACCCACTTAACGCATCAAGCTCTTGTTTCCCGATCCGGAACAATTTCACCTATACAGGTCATGAAAGCTACCACTTCCATTTTACACTACCCAAGGAATTTCCCCACAATTACTCCGCGTATACTTATACATTCTGACAAAGATCACCCGCAAAATCTTGCACTCAAGACGACCTTACATCTAAGGTCTTAACTGTAATATTCTAAGGTTCATTATTATCTCACCCCCAGGCTTACCCTTTTTCACTAACCAGGTTCTAAATCACATTTTTGCACAAAGCTAACCGAACCTAACACTTAACACATTATCATAACATCAATACATACAAGTCTCTAGAGGGTTAAGGATATACCTGAAAATAGGCGGTTCAAAGGACCGCTAAAGCGGAACTTCCACGCGACCTCTCCGGGCTGCGTGTGTGTACATCTGCCTAGCTATGGAAGGTGAAGAACATGGCCCGATCCCGTAGTCCGTGCTATTCTACCGCTGCCCACGCTCGGACGATCTCCGCCAGATGGCCTGTTGGCGCAAGAATAACAATCTCCCAAGCTAGTACGACACTCTCCCTTATGAAGTTTTCCACAACGGCCACACTGAGATAAGGGCGACCTCATTCGGCGAGCACTCCTACTCCCCTGAAAATCTGAAACACAGGAGCCACGACCGCTCCCGAATATCGAAGGTCCCGAGAAGTGTGGAGGACCACTCTGTCTTGGCGGAGGTACATAACTGTCTGCTTCTGGCGGTCCGCCTCGAAAGTCACCAAAGGACCTGTTCGGCCTCTTCTGCCGATCTTGGTTATTCCGCCGATTTCTCCGCTCACTTCCAAGTGCATAAGCCTGCATGCAGGCAATGTCCATGCCCGGCTGAAGAGCTACACCCGAACAACTCTCTGCCAGGTAATCATCGAGCCCTGTAACATATCGGTGCACTCGATCCTCCATACTAGCTACTAACGCGAGGGACGCAAGCCAACGAGTCGAACTCCACATTGTACTCCCGAACCGTACGCCCGTTCTTCCGCAACACCAAAAATCTGTCGGCCCGAGCCCTCCTCATCTGGGGAGGCAAGAAATGTGCAAGAAAGGCCTCTGAGAACTCGTCCCATACAGCTGGAAGTGCATGCCCTCCCGGGCGGCTCACGAATCAAACGATCGACTGCGGTATCACGCAGCCGATGCGAACCTAGGACCACCGACTCGGTCTCCGATGCCTTGATCACTCTCATGATCCGCTGTAACTGCCGAATGAACTCCTGCGGATCATCCTCAGGCCTCGACCCATAAAACTCTGGCGGGTTACATCTCAGAAAATCCCGTAGCCTCAAACTATCTGATCTAGGGTGAACCACTGGTGCTCTTTGGGCTGCGTCCGGCTATCCTCAAGTCTGGACCTGACCACGGCCATTAATCGGGCCCACTCCTTGTAACCCGTCTCTCGCTGCTCGGTGTGGGGTGGAGGCTCAGTCTTGTGGTCTCTGTGAGATCGCATGCTCTACTCGCGACTCCTCTGCCGCGCCGCCTCGGGCGGGTTGCCTTGCGCGGAGGCATAGCGGTGAAAGCGAACGCGTCGGAGGGTCCAACTTATCACACATCTCTAAGGCACGATCTCGGAATGAGAAGAAGGAAACCAATCCTAAATGTCCTGCACTGCGATTATAGATGTGGTGCACAACACAACGATAATCAAGACTACTAGACACGGTGCGTAGACACTTTCCGAGGATTAATCGCTCACGATACCACTTTTGTCACGACTGTTCGGGCGTGGATCGTGCCTTACCGGGCACCCTAGTGATACAACATCGAGAAAAACCAGTGAAATAAAAGCTTAAACATTTAAATAGACATGGATCAAGATAAAGAAAATAGGCCAACCAAAGCGGTTGCCTTTCAACATATATATATATATAGACATTTGAGCGATTCTAATCCTTACAACCACGCCACATGTGCTACGGACCTCTAAGATTTTTACAACAACTATGACGGACGGGGCCCATACCCAGAATGTACAAGAACCTACAGACTCAGGGTAACATACCAAAGATAAGCCTCCGAAGGAACGGAGCTTCCCAATACGCTGAAGGGTGATCCTAAAAGCGGGGATCGACAACCGATGTACCTCTTCCTGCGGCATGAACGCATCCCCCCGAAGGAGGTCAGTACAACAGGTACCAAGTATGTGAAACTGTAAATACTGTAAATGAAATCATAATAGTATATACAAAGCAGGAGACATGTATGATAACCAAACTACAGTACACACATATAACAGTTATATCAAGTCAGGGACTCACGCCCTCCAAGTCATTATTTAAATATAACGATGGGTCTCACGCCCATAACATCAATCATGCCCGTGGGATAACTTCCTCACTGCCGGCAGTCTATGATAAGATAACACCAAGAAGTACACCTGAACACCAAGTCCCACCTGATGCCAAAGCCGTACTAACAATACAATACAACCAAACCACGAAGCTGACACGGGGCAAGTCTGGCCGACTACGGATACCAAGGCGGCCACGCGGTGGCCGGCAAGTACGAGGGCTAACTACGGTACCAAGGCGTATCACGAGACCCGTCACTACTGAGCGGGGCAAGTGCGAGGGCTAACTACCGTACCAAGGCGAATCAGCCACGAGGCGGGGCAAGTAAAGCCGACCACGGTACCAAGGCGACGAAGAAACCTCGTGGAGAGCTAGTCCATGGAATAACACTATCAACGGAGGCGTGCGGTGGAATTCTCCGTCCGCTGCGACATCCAAGTAAGTTCTCAACAAGTCAACCCGCCCTCCACCGAGAGACGCGGTAGTATAGAAACACAATGCTTGCACACAAAGGCTATCACAACAAACATAGGCAAGTTTCACAACAACAAGCATAGGCAAGTTATACACAACTCAAGGTACTTTCATTTTATGCCAAAGGCCGGGTTTTAACCCTAAAGTACTACGTATGTTAAATTCCTTTTAAGAGATCCATTCCTTTTATAAAAGTCACCCGATACCCTTAGTATATAAAAAAATAGAGTGACTTACATCTTTTTAAGTAAACCAAAACAACTTCCATACTTTCCTTTTTAAAACCAAATTAAGGCAATGCCATGCCTTCTTTTTAGACCAAAACACTTCTCTTTTTAAAGTCAAGTTACCACATTAAAACCAATGATAAAACCCTTCTTTTGTTTTCATAAAGTCGTTATAACCAACTTCCCATAAAGCTGTTATAACACTTTATGTTTTAAACCAATTTAAAACAATGCCTTTCTTTTCCCTAAAGTTCCAGTTTGCCCAATTTCAATTACTCAAGTCTCTTTATTTAGAAAAGTTTCATAGTTCAATGTCTTAATCTCTTTTAAAACAATTGAGTAACCTATGCCATAGGTGTGAAAGCTTATTCTTGTTTATAAACAACCTTATTAAGCAGCCATGATCTAGGAAATGTAATATCATTTTGTCTCATCTTAGTTTCTATGCAGATGGAGGTTTCTACTGGTTTTAATAATACTTCATTATTCAATACATTTTCCTTTATTAATGCTGCAGTGGTTTGTCGATACTCATTCTGATTTCCGAAATCCGTAAAACATTTCTCCTTTTTAAAAAAAAACCAAGTACTCATTACTCACGAATGAGGTTTCACACAAAATTCATATTAATTCATTCAAGTCAAGTCTCTTAACTTCTAGAAATCAGTAAACCATTTCTCTACCATTCTTTAAGACGTTATACCTAACTTCCCATAAAGCTAGTATAACTCTTATGTTTTCAAAACCAAGTATTACTCTTCTTTCAAAACGGTTTCTTAATCTTTTGAAATACTTCAAGATTCTTTATTATTCAGGCTTAAGTCAAACGACATTGCCGCAACACTACATTCAGTTAACACACGTACGTCTACCGTACTATATATATATTCCTTTTAAAATATTTCAAGGTTCTTATTATTCAGGCTTAAGTCAAAAGACATTGCCGTACAACTATATTCAGTTAGCACACGTACGTCTACCATATATATATACATATTATTCAGGCTTAAGTCAAAAGACATTGCCACACGTACGTCCTATATATATTCCTTTAAAATACTTCATGCTCAAAAGTATAGGAAGAATCACATATCTCGCGACGATTATCGACTATAAGCAAAACGCTCCACGGCTATAACCCGGCTAGCCTTGTCCACCTTCTAAGTAGCACATGCTACTTGCAGAACATTCAACCAATAAAGGTTATCACCATCAGTAAATACAATTCTATGTAAATACGGTTTAATCTTCTACTCTAATATTCTTCGATGTGATTTGATTCAAGTCTATTCGTAATATCCTTCTATTACGCTCAATTCACTTCTATGAATCTTATATTCACTTCAATACTACTACAGTATGTAATTTCCAATTACAATAGAAGGACAGTAGTATTTACCTCGATGAGCCCAAAATTATCCAAGTTTATATGTCGCTCCTGAGCAACGTTAAGCTCCTACTCCGTTCGCTCCAACCCGCTCCAAACAACCCTTAGAAGTTCTACGCAACTTCTCCTTAACACTTCAACCGACTATGAAGGTTTTCCTTAGGGTTTCGTTTTTGTGACTGAGGGAAAATATAATAGTATTTTCCGGGCTTTTCGTATAGAGGTAACTTTGAAAAGTACTACAAGGTATTTGGGCTAAAGTATTTGGGCATTATAACAATACTTGGAGAGTATTACAATACCACAAGGGGGGGTATTATACGAAAACAACTAGCAGTGGGTAGGCTCGGTAGGGCCTCTCAAAAGGGGAGGGTGGTGGCGGACTAAAGCTTTCACAAAGAGTGGGGAGGATTTTAACACTTAGCAAATGATTTTTGGATGAAGAATTTCATCAACAAAGGGGGGGGGGGGTATTTATAGGTCAAGAAATGGTCAACCAATGGCCAAGATTCATCCAAGTGTTAGGCAAGTGTAGGGCTAGGATTAAGCCAAGTGCCCTTATCCATCTACCACACCAACTACACAAAATATCCTACCTAACCACAAGCTCCAAATCGTCCACCTTAGCCGCCCCACTTGCTTCCAATGTGAGGGTGACACATGTCACCCTTCCGTTGGTCCAAAATATTTCGTCTCTTGGAAAAATCCGCAAAAATTATAAATGACATAGCTGGAATTTTTCCTTCGCAAGTCTTGTAAAACGTTTCGTCGAAAAACGATTCTTTTCGGCACTTGTGCCCAAATTTTCGAACTTTGCCAACTTTAAGGCTTAAATTTTATACGTACGCCCTCACGTACATACTCTGGAAATATGGGGTATAACATTTCAAGGCCGAATACAATAACCAAACACGCCACATTTAAGGCTCAATACAACAACCAATCAAAGGGGATTACACGCCTTACAATACGTGTAAAATTCCGCCCCACAATACAATGCCATTTTCGGCCAAAAGGTGCAACAACTTATCAAACTTTCCAATTCCTTTCCAATCCAAGTTCTTAGGTCTAACATGTTATATAGTCATAAACAACTTCAATAACTACAATTTCCTTCAATATATAACATGTAACGACTTATACTTATAATCAACTTGAATTGTAATCTTAAGGCTAAACATACTAGTTTTCGGATTAGAGTTCTAATAGCCAATACACTTATCAACTTCATAATATAAATCTCATACTTGCTAATATCCATAGCTACAACAATAAGTAATCTTAATTACTAAAACGACAAGAATTATACCTTTACAAGCCCTTAAAATTTCCAAGATTCAAAGTCGCTCCTTAGCAATTCTTAGCTCCTTTCCTTTACGCTCCAATCCGCTATTAGAAGCCTTTAGAAGCTCACAACCAACTTCTCTTCCATTTCCAATCAAAACCTATGAAAATGCCTTAGGTTTTCGCCTTGCGACTAACGTGAAAACGCCGCTTTCCCGAAATATTTCTATTGAGATATCCTTACAATACCCTTAGGGACCTTGGGTTAAAGTCTTGTGGCTAAAGGACAACAATTGCAAAAAAAATTGTGTGGAACTTGACCAACCCGTGAGCTCCCTTTGAAGAACAAGAGTGTTGTGATTTTTTTCTAAGTGTTGAAGAGCTAGTCTTGCTCTAGTTATGTATATATAATACAATCTAGGGCCAAGATTATAACAAATGTGTGGCTTGGATGAAGATCATTAATTAAATAGCCAAGTGGACAAGTTGACCTTGGTCAATAATATCATGCTAGCAAGACTAATCTTTTTCCTTGGTCAATGAACATCTTACCCTTGCTCCAATTCATCCATGACCAATGTGGGGGGGTGCCACATGTCGCCCTCCCATTCGTCCATAAAATTCCGTAACCCTCGTGGGTCCCACAAAACGTAAAATTCCTCGGGTGGGCCCCACGTGACCAAATCCATAAAATTAAATTTCCATAATGGTAATACATTCCATAATCCTCAATTAATGCATTTTGAGAATCCAATTCTCTACAACGAACATTTCTCCTTTCCGACGTTCGGAAGATTTTTCGTCGGAAAAACAATTCTTCCTTTCGTACCCTTTTTAAGTCTTGTATTCCTTACTTACATTCTCTTAAACATGTCCTTGAATTACGGGGTGTAACATTCTTCCCCCTTAGAAACATTCGTCCCCGAATTTTCTTTCAGAGTCCAATCTTATTAGATAGCGACATAGTCTCCTTTTACTACACCCTTCATACAACATATGCCACCCATAGCCACATAACTATACTTATGCTAAGATGTCAACCTTGGCATTCACGAAGCCAACTAGTCCATACTCATAATGACCTCAAAGTCTGTCATAATCCTCTCTACTAGGTCTACTAGGGTCTGACGACTGTATCATCACCGGGAAAATCTCATATTCCCGCTCAGCTACCACCCCACACACTCACGGGTGTAGTTACCTCAGTAGGTTCTTATGGATTCAGGCTCTATTCCTTTACACTTGGTTGTTATCTTTCTTACTGGTTGTACTCTTTCCGTACTTCCAACTCATACTAGCATACATACATAAATTCCATATCAATTCTGGCCCCCAATCCTTTGGAGTCACTCTCTAAAACAATATAAGGCCATTTCCGGCTCTCACGACCTGTTTCCGGTGGAACGCGTCCACGAACCCGTAAAACAATTAACTAGACTTGGGCCTTGCACCCTCGTGACCCTGTCACGTAGCGGAACTACTACCAACCGATCCCACTCCATTTCAAGCTATGGGGCGACCCGCAATAGGTTCTCACCCCGTCCCACCGTCGTACTTAACTCTTATTCTTGGTATATAATAAATATTTCTACCCGAGAAGGCCTTGTACATCTAAGGTCTCAGCGGTCATCAATATTCTTAGGCTCGCAATTTACATGCTCCAAGCCTACCTTACCAGTCCCCCAGTAAACGGGTACAAAAACTTCTCATAATACCATAATCGTGTCGTCTTGATCATAACAACCATTACTTACTCTATACGGACCTCATCCGTACAATTCTCTTAAGCCTACTACACAGCTTAATCTATTAACATGACATTCCGTTAAGTTCCATAACATGGCTTCTTAAGGGTTCACTACCCTATCAGACAGCTCGTCCTTTCCCAATTATCTCAAAATAAAACATAAGATCTTGGCGAGAATTCATTAACTGTTCCATACCTTCCCGGTATCTAGTTAGTCTTTACCAACTCCTGGTAATTTAAAATCATTCTCGGCAACACGCGTCTGACCCTCATACATAACTCCGTATAGATGTATGTCACAATACCAACTGTACTATAATCATTACCAACCTGGATACGCATACACGTAGTCCTTCCTGGGTCACTGCTGCCTTTCTCGTAGCTGCAATCAACATAACTCGTTAGGGAGAGACGACCCTAACAACACAGCTCTATCGCACGATCTCAGAGTGAGAAGAATGGAAACCAATCCTAAATGTCCTGCATCCTCCTGATTATAGATGTGGTGCACAACACACCGATAATCAAGACTCTACTAGACACGGTCTGTAGACACTTTCCGAGGACTAACTGCTCTGATACAACTTTTGTCACGACCAGACCTCGGGCCGCGACTGGTGCCCTATGTTACACCCCGTAGTTCAGGTCACGCGTATGAGAGCGTACGAAAGGGAGTAAGACTTAAAATTTTCGAAAGATAGGTTGACGGATTGTTTCGGACGGGTATTGGTCAACTTTGAGGCGGGTTATGACCCGGTACATTGAGAGTTCCTAAGTGTTTCAAAGGCCTATGGCATAGTTCGTTGAGTCTAGTTTTCAACGCACCCAACCGTTCGTCGATAGGACGTCGGAGTAGAAAGTTATGGGAATTACAAGTTCAGTGCGCAGACGGACAGAAATGCGTTTCGGGCAGAAGCGACAGGGCCGCGGCGCCGGATGCAGGGCCGCGGCGCCGGATGTTCTGAGGGGTCGCTGAAGTTGCAGCGCCGCGGCGCCAGGTCAGCAGGGCCGCGGCGCCGGAAGTTCCGAAAGTCCGCAGAAGTTTCAGCGCCGCGGCGCCGAGGCGGGAATCCTGGCGGAAAAACTGAGGAAATCTGATTTTCTTCTTTTAAAAAGGCCATGGGAGGGTGACAAGTGTCCCCCCCATCTGATTTTTGCATGTCCCTTATATTGACCAAGTATTGAAGACTTGGTCATCTTTCAAGACTTTCCCTCTCTCTAAGTTAGAGCTCCCACTTCTCTCTAAAATTCCAAGAAGAATTCAAAGCCTAAGAAAAATCTGAAAAATTAAGGACAAGAAGGAAGCTTGTGGCTAGCTTGTAGGAGCAATTGTGGTGGTGTTCTTGGAAGGAGGCTAGCAAAGTTGTTGAATAGTTTTGGCTAAAGCTCTAAAGGTAACATTTCTTCTCTTATAGTTAGTATTGATGTTGCATGTGAAGAAGAAGGGACTTGTAGTAGTAAATAATGCTCTTAGATTCATTTCATGTGAGAAATATGGATTGGATGTGAAAGAATTGGTTAAGAAGATATTATGAGCATGTTGTAACCTAAGAACTACCTTAAACTTGATTAAGTTAATTGTTGTACCTTTTGGGGCAGAATTTTACACACCCAAGTTTAGGTGTGTAATCCCCTTTGAAATTTTTGGATTGTTGAGCCTTAAATGTGGCGTTTGGATGTTGAATTCGGCCTTGAGAAAGGTGGCATAGTATGTAGAAATAAAGGAAATGCTGCCCAATTTTCCATAGAATTTAGTGGCTTTGAATTTAGATTATTTCTACATTGAAACTAGAGGTTAATAAACGTATCATGGTTATTATAGGTTGACATATTACTTGCGGTAGTTTGGGCTTAGCAAGTGGATTGACCGAAGAGGTATGTGGAAACTTTCTTATCTCTTGAGCATGAGTAGTTATAACTATATAGTACGGTAGACGTACGTGTTTTAAATGAAGTAAATCCTTTTGTTATACTTGACTTGTTTTAAGAAAATGTCTAAGTTGGTTGGGTTAAGAAGTTAACCCGCTTGTTCTTGAGGAGTGGTTTATCCTAAATAAGGTAGACAAGGATTTCTTGACATAAAGAAGTATAGAGTACTTGGTGTGAAAGTATTGAGTATTGAATTATTCTAAAAGATAAGAGGCTTGTAGTATTTTGAAATTGTGTAAATTTGTTTGAAGTATAAGTCTCTTGGTTGGTAAAAGAACGAAATGGTTTATAAGGAGTTATAACAGCTTTATGGGAAGTTAGTTATAACGGCCTTATAAAAGGATAAGAATGTTTTAATTTCTAAAGCATAAAGTTAGTATAACGGCTTTATGGGAAGTTGGTTATAATAACTTTATGGAAGGTTAAGAAGGTTGTCTAATTCGATTAATGAGCATAAGTTGCCTAGATTGTGAAAAATTGAAGTTACTTGGTTTCAAGCTTTGAAATGAGTTTTCTAAAGGTGTAGTAGCTTACTTTGAAAAATAGACACGCCTTGATAGTACTTTGGCTTGTTTAATTGAGAATTATTCTATTTGTGCCTTGATAGTACTTTGGCTTGTTTAATTGAGAATTATTCTATTTGTGCCTTGATAGTACTTTGGCTTGTTTAATTGAGAATTATTCTATTTGTGCCTTGATAGTACTTTGGCTTGTTTAATTGAGAATTATTCTATTTGTGCCTTGATAGTACTTTGGCTTGTTTAATTGAGAATTATTCTATTTGTGCCTTGATAGTACTTTGGCTTGTTTAATTGAGAATTATTCTATTTGTGCCTTGATAGTACTTTGGCTTGTTTAATTGAGAATTATTCTATGTGTGCCTTGATAAGTACGTTGGCTTGCTTAAATAAATATTGTCTTGGTTTATGTGAAAAGAAGGCATGGTAATTGTCTTGGTTTATTTGAAAAGAAGGCATGGTAATTGTCTTGGTTTATGTAAGGACATGGTATTGCAATTCGAATTAAAAGCATGTAGTTATGAGTCTACTTGGGCGTACCGTCAGTGATGGAGGATTCCACGGGTATGCGGCCATGATGAGGGTTCGTTTCCCTGTTGATAGTGTTATTCCATGAACTAGCTCTCCATGAGGTCTACTGATGCAGGGTGGATCTGGTAGTTAGCTCTCGTACTTGCCCCGGTCAGAGACGTGACACAGGGTGGATCTGGTTGTTGGCTTCGACTTGCCGGCCGTGTTAGGGCGGTTGTGTGATGCAGGTGGATCCGGTGGTTAGCTCGCATTTCCGATCAGCGATGTGACGCAGGGTGGATCTGGTAGAGGCTATCGCACTTGCCCCGGTCAGCTTCATGATTCAGGTAATTAGTATTGTTGGTACGGGTGGATCTGGTAGCTTGCTTTCGTACTTGCCCGCCGATTGAGGACGCAGGTGGATCCGTAGCTATGCCTTCGCATTGCCTCGCAGACGGTTCTTATGACACGTGGGATCTAGTGTTCATGTGTACTCCTTAGTGTTGTTATATCATAGACTGCCGGCAGTGAGGAAGGAATTCCACGGGCATGATTGATATTATAGGCATGAGACCTATGGTTGTATTTGAGTGATGACTTAGAGGGCGTGAGTCCCTGACTTGACATGGCTGCGTATATGTTGTGTACTGTAGTTTGGTTATCATACATGTCTCCTGCTTTATATATACTATTATGATTTCATTACAGTATTTTCAGTTCCACATACTTGGTACCTGTTAGATCGACCTCCTTCGGTCGCGTCACGCCGCAGTCGAGATACGTAGCTTGCGATCCGCACTCTGGATCACTGCTCATTTCGAAAGCTCCATCTCTCCGGAGGCTTTGTCTTTTGGTATGATTCCCTGAGGTTATAGACTTTTGTACATTCAGGGGGTATGGCGGGGCCCTGTCCCGCCACAGTTGTTATTCCTAGAGGTCTGTAGTCACGTTTGTGGTTTGGGCTGTAAGAATAAGTTGTACTGTTTCACTTTCGATTAAGTTATTTTATGAGAGCGCCTTGTCTACCGCTGCTGATGTTTACCTTATTATAAGTTAGGTGTTATGTATGTTCCGCCGCTATTCTCTGATGTATACCGACGGTGCCCCAGAGGTACTACCGCGCCCGGGTCGGGTCGTGACAAAAGTGGTATCAGAGCAGTTAGTCCTCGGAAAGTGTCTACAGACCGTGTCTAGTAGAGTCTTGATTATCGGTGTATTGTGCACCACATCTATAATCAGGCGGTTGCATGACATTTAGGATTGGTTTCCATTCTTCTCTCTTCGAGATCGTGCAGTAGAGCTGTCATAGTAGGTTGAGTCCTCTTTGACCTATCCTTGTAATGCTTATGCCCACGCGGAGCGACGAGCCCGAGGCAAGGCAGCAGCAGGAGCTGCTAGTGGTACGCAGAGAGTTACCAGGACTCGGGCACAGACTATGCCTGAGGTAGTAGGCGGGTAGGCGAGTTCCGCTACGCCGACAGTATTAGAGGAGCCTAGAGCGGCAGTAGCTCTAGAGGTTCCGGTACCCGAGCCTCCAGCCTCCGCAGCCCAGGCAGTATAGGGATTACTGAGAGCGATCGTTGTTGACTAGCATCGTGGCAGGGCAGCACCGCCAGGGGCCGGTGGCTAACCCTAGGGCCGACAGTTTAAGGATTCGGGACTTTCTGAGTTGTAATCCACCCGAGTTCTATGGTTCGAGGTCTGAGGAGGATCCTTAGGAGTTTATTCGACAGGTGCGGCAGACCACGCAGGTGCTTAGGGCCTCGGAGACAGAGTCCATTGTGTTAGCTTCTTACCGGTTATGCGATATTGCGTTGAACTGGTTTGAGTCATGGGAATTGTCTAGAGGGGAGGGTGCTCTTCCAGCTGTTTGGGAGGAGTTCACAGAGGCCTTCCTGGATCACTTCTTGCCTCCTGAGTTGAGGAGAGCCCGAGTGGATAGATTCTTGACCTTGAGGCAGAATGGGAGGACCATCAGGGAGTACAGCCTGGAGTTTGACTCATTGGCCAGGTATGCGCACACTATTGTAAATGATACGGCGCATATAGTTCATCGCTATGTGACGGGCTAGACCGTCATATGCTTATCGTGATGCTGGGAGTGGCTCTTCACCTGTGTATGGATATTGCCGTGATGCGCAGCATATGCGCAGGGATAGAGGACGAGAAAGGAGGGTCGTCTTGACTCGCCACCAAGAGGCTGTGACAGCAAGATCTCGGGGCGCTGAGGCGGACCGCCAAGAAGAAAGTTAGTTATGCGCCTCACCAACATGGAGTACTCCACCACGCCTTCGTGACGTTCGAGATTCGGAAGGACAGGCTCGCGGTTCAGGTTTTCGGGAGAGTAGGGGTGTTAGTCTGAGGAAGCCACCTCTACCTCGGTGTAGCTGATGTGGTAGGACCCATTATGGGGAGTGTCGTGCTAGTTTGGGTAATTGCTATTCATGAAGCCAGCAGGGCCATTATGCGAGGAACTATCCGACCAGAGATAGCACGGATGTAGAGATTCAGCCTTCGGGATCAGTGGCTGGTTCATCGCCTTCTTTTGTTATGCGCCGTGTATGTGATCATGATTGGAACGACAAGGGGTATGTGAAGCAATAGTTACAGGTATATCTTTGACCCTTTAGAGATTAGTATGCATGATAGGATTGTTGTATGATTTAGTGTTATGAACAGAGGATATTGAGACTATGTACATGTGTTAGAATAAGTTGGTAGATACGAACAGGCAATCCCGTTAGGCCATGAATGGGAGTAAGTAGTAATGGTTCATATTATGGGTTCGTTTTCTGTTTGACTTATGAGGAATGGGTATGCGTGTGCGATATCTTAGGGTCATAGGTGGCATAATGAAGTTCCATTAGTGTAAAGTACGAGGATGTACCGAGGAATAGTAGATTGGCTCCAAAAGAACATTCGGGGACGAATGTTTCTAAGGGGGGGAGAATGTTACACCCCGTAGTTTAGGTCACGCGTATGAGAACGTACGAAAGGGAGTAAGACTTAAAATTTTCGAAAGATAGGTTGACGAATTGTTTCGGACGGGTATTGGTCAACTTTGAGGCGGGTTATAACCCGGTACATTGAGAGTTCCTAAGTGTTTCAAAGGCCTAGGGCGTAGTTCGTTGAGTCTAGTTTCCAACGCACCCAACCGTTCATCGATAGGACGTCGGAGTAGAAAGTTATGGGAATTACAAGTTCAGTGCGCAGACGGACAGAAATGTGTTTCGGGCAGAAGCGACAGGGCCGCGACGCCGATGCGAGGCGCGCGGATGTTCCGAGGGGTCGCTGGTTGCAGCCGCGCCAGGTCAGCAGGCCGCGCGCCGAAGTTCCGGAAGTCCGAGTTCAGCGGCCGCGGGCCGCAGGGTCGCGCGGAATCTCGCGAAAAACCGAGGAAATCGATTTTCTTCTTTAAAAGGCAATGGGTGGGTGACAAGTGGCCCCCCCCCCCCATCTGAGTTTTGCATGTCCCTTATATTGACCAAGACTTGAAGACTTGGTCATCTTTCAAGACTTTCCCTCTCTCTAAGTTGGAGCTCCCACTTCTCTCTAAAATTCCAAGAAGAATTCAAAGCCTAAGAAAAATCTGAAAAATTAAGGACAAGAAGGAAGCTTGTGGCTATCTTGTAGGAGCTATTGTGGTGGTGTTCTTGGAAGGAGGCTAGCAAAGTTGTTGAATAGTTTTGGCTAAAGCTCTAAAGGTAACATTTCTTCTCTTATAGCTAGTATTAATGTTGCATGTGAAGAAGAATGGACTTGTAGTAGTAAATAATGCTATTAGATTCATTGCATGTGAGAAATATGGATTGGATGTGAAAGAATTGGTTAAGAAGATATTATGAGCATGTTGTAACCTAAGAACTACCTTAAACTTGATTAAGTTAATTGTTGTACCTTATGGGGCAGAATTTTACACACCCAAGTTTAGGTGTGTAATCCCCTTTGAAATGTTTGGATTGTTGAGCCTTAAATGTGGCGTTTGGATGTTGAATTCGGCCTTGAGAAAGGTGGCATAGTATGTAGAAACAAAGGAAATACTACCCAATTTTCCATAGAATTTAGTGGCTTTGAACTTAGATTATTTCTACATTGAAACTAGAGGTTAATAAACGTATCATGGTTATTATAGGTTGACATATTACTTGCGGTAGTTTGGGCTTAGCAAGTGGATTGACCGAAGAGGTATGTGGAAACTTTCTTATCTCTTGAGCATGAGTAGTTATAACTATATAGTACAGTAGACGTACGTGTTTTAAATGAAGTAAATCCTTTTGTTATACGTGACTTGTTTTAAGAAAATGTCTAAGTTGGTTGGGTTAAGAAGTTAACCCGCTTGTTCTTGAGGAGTGGTTTATCCTAAATAAGGTAGACAAGGATTTCTTGACATAAAGAAGTATAGAGTACTTGGTGTGAAAGTATTGAGTATTGAATTATTCTAAAAGATAAGAGGCTTGTAGTATTTTGAAATTGTGTAAATTTGTTTGAAGTATAAGTCTCTTGGTTGGTAAAAGAACGAAATGGTTTATAAGGAGTTATAACGGCTTTATGGGAAGTTAGTTATAACGGCCTTATAAAAGGATAAGAATGTCTTAATTTCTAAAGCATAAAGTTAGTATAACGGCTTTATGGGAAGTTGGTTATAATAACTTTATGGAAGGTTAAGAAGGTTGTCTAATTCGATTAATGAGCATAAGTTTCCTAGATTGTGAAAAATTGAAGTTACTTGGTTTCAAGCTTTGAAATGAGTTTTCTAAAGGTGTAGTAGCTTACTTTGAAAAATAGACACGCCTTGATAGTACTTTGGCTTGTTTAATTGAGAATTATTCTATTTGTGCCTTGATAGTACTTTGGCTTGTTTAATTGAGAATTATTCTATTTGTGCCTTGATAGTACTTTGGCTTGTTTAATTGAGAATTATTCTATTTGTGCCTTGATAGTACTTTGGCTTGTTTAATTGAGAATTATTCTATTTGTGCCTTGATAGTACTTTGGCTTGTTTAATTGAGAATTATTCTATGTGTGCCTTGATAAGTACGTTGGCTTGCTTAAATAAGGATTGTCTTGGTTTATGTGAAAAGAATGCATGGTAATTGTATTGGTTTATGTGAAAAGAAGGCATGGTAATTGTCTTGGTTTATGTAAGGACATGGTATTGCAATTCGAATTAAAAGCATGTAGTTATGAGTCTACTTGGGCGTACCGTCAGTGATGGAGGATTCCACAGGTATGCGGCCATGATGAGGGTTCGTTTCCCTGTTGATAGTGTTATTCCATGGACTAGCTCTCCATGAGGTCTACTGATGTAGGGTGGATCTGGTAGTTAGCCCTCTTACTTGCCCCGGTCAAAGACGTGACGCAGGTTGGATCTGGTAGTTGGCTTTCGTACTTGCCCCAGTCAGGGTTAGGGCGAAGTTGTGTGATGCAGGTGGATTCGTGGTTAGCTGCGACTTTCCTGGCCGATGTGACGCAGGTGGATCTGCTAGAGGCTATCGACTTGCCGGCCGCCGTGATTCGTAATTAGTATTGTTGGTACGGTGGATCCGTAGTGCTTCGCATTTGCCCCGCCACTGAGGACGCAGGTGGATCTCGTAGCTATGCCTTCGCATTGCCTCGACGCTTCTTATGACACAGTGGATCTAGTGTTCATGTGTACTTAGTGTTGTTATATCATAGATCGCCAGTGAGGAAGGAATTCCACGCATGATTGATATTACGGGCACGAGACCTATGGTTGTATTTGAGTGATGACTTAGAGGCGAGTCCTCGACTTGACACGGCCGCGTATATGTTGTAATCGTAGTTTGGTTATCATACATGTCTCCTGCTTTATATATACTATTATGATTTCATTACAGTATTTTCAGTTCCACATACTTGGTACCTGTTGTACTGACCTCCTTCGGGGGGATGTGTTCATGCCGCAGGTCGAGATACGTAGCTTGTTGATCCGCACTCTTAGGATCACTGTTCATTTCTTGGAAAGCTCCATCTCTCCGGAGGCTTTTTCTTTTGGTATGATTGCCTGAGGTTATAGACTTTTGTACATTCGTGGTATGGCGGGCCCCCCGCCACGCTTGTTATTCCTGCAGGTCTGTAGAGTCACGCTTTGTGGTTTGGGCCGTAAGAATAAGTTGTACTGCTTTCACTTTCGATTAAGTTATTTTATGAGAGGCGCTTTACCGGCTGATGTTTACCTTATTATAAGTTAGGTGTTATGTATGTTCCGCTGCTATTCTCTGATGTATACCTGACAGGGTGCCCCGGTAGGGTACCAGTCGCGGCCCCGGGGTCGGGTCGTGACACCCTACCTGGGTACCCTTCTAATCATACAACATAATAAAACTGCGGAAGATAAATAACACTCCTTTTTTAACCGCGCTGCCGATAAGGTCGCCATAATATAAATCCCCAAAAAGGGCTTACACTATCCAAAAATATAATTACAACTCTAACCACCCAAATTACACGTGAATACGCACTTCTAAGATTTGAACAAATACTATGACGACAAGGCCCCGCTGCACTTCAATATACATAGCCATGACAACTCCGAACATTGGAGCCATCTCAAAATGTCGAACCATATTCCTAAGCTCATGATCCACAATCGTGTACCTAAACTCATGACATGAACGCACTTCGGGCGAGGTCAAGACAACAAATTTAATATGGAACGGAAAATAAGGTACAGAAACAAATCATAATCAGACAAAATAATGACAGGGGCAAGTATAAAAAGGGTACATACCAGATCCTACCGTGTCATTACCATCTCATGAACTTAATCGTACATCATTATCTTATCCATTCCATTAAGAGTTATAGCCAAATATTACGTACATACTTAGGAGAAATCATTAAGTTCATTACCATATAACTTACTTATCTTTCATAACATAATCCGGCCCTTTATGGAGGGACGCATATACTACCCGGCCCAATCTGGGACGCGATCAAGTCACACAAATATCAAAGCGTGCCCGTGGAATCCCCCATCACTGCCGACAGTCATAAGTGTAAAATATAACCATGTGACGCGCCCATGGCATCCCACCTCACTGCTGGCGTACATACACAATACATATATATATCTCCCGCCTGGAATCCCACATCATCGCCGACACCGTAGTGTAACATATAACCATGTGACGCGCCTGCGTGGCATCCTACCTCACCGGCGCATACATATACAACACACACATATATATATATATATAACGCGCCGCATGCCCCTAATCCTCATCGTATAAGCATGGCCATAACGCCCCTCGGCATCCTCATCGTAGCGCAGTCTTCGCCGGGAGCTAGCCCGTGGAGTAATAATATAACATGCCCCTAATCCTCATCGTGGGTACATGTCTTCATGGGAGCTAGCCCATGGAGTAATAGTCATACATGCACGGTCGCATGCCTAATCCTCATCGTATAAGCACGGCCATGGGTAATAAAACAACCGAATCTAACCCGCCTCCCGGTCACATGCCCCGGAATTCCACATCGTATAAGCATGTCCAAGGATCAATCATAATGGAAGCATACCCGTGGAATCCCACATCACTGTCGGTACGTCCAAGTAAACTTACAACAAGACAGCCGGCCCTCCAACTGAGAGTCACGACAACGTAAACATATAATACTTGCACTCAAAGCTATCACAAGCAAACATAGGCAAGTTCATTAAACCTTTAGACTTCCATTTTTAGAAACTCATGGCACTTTCGTTTCACACATAAAAATCCGGGAATTTAACACAAAGTACTACGCACCTCTACTCCTTTAAAATGACTCTTTTTCAAATAAAACTTCCAAGATACTAATGACCGTAGTATCAAGTCATATATACTTTTCAAGACAAGTCACAATACCTTTTAGAAATACAATTATAGGCTTCTAAATCACGTGACTTCTTTCTTTAAAACCTTAAGCAATTTGTACCTTTAAAACAATTTGCCCTTCTTTATTTCAAGTCATTTATTTGCTTACATTACTGAAGAAAACCATTCTTTTAATCTTCCATAAAGTTGTTATAACCAACTTCCCATAAAGCCGTTATAACTCTTTATGTCTTAGACAAATTTATTCCTTTTATAACCAAGAGACTTATACTTTCAAATCAAATCACATAGCTTTCAAAATACTTCAAGTCTCTTAACTTTTAAGAAAACAAGTTTCTTAACTTTAGAAATCAAGTCTTTCCAAATCAAGTATTCTATACTTGTAAATCAATTCATTTCTTCCTTTAAGAATCAAGTCCCATAACTTGAAAAATAAAGTCTCTTAACTTTTAAGAATTTGAGATCCATAGTCTTAAAACTTCATACGTAAATTCTTATAAGTTAAGTAACATATACTTTGGTGCGTTGTGAATAAGTTATACTTATTTATAACGATCTTATTCAAGTAGCCATGATCTAGAAAATGTAATACAATTTTGTCTTATCTTAGTTTCTATGCAGATGGAGAATTCTACTCATTTTAACATAATTGATTGTCATTACATTTTCCTTTATTAACGCTGCAGTGGCTTGTTCGATACTTATTCTCATTTGTGCCGTAACTTAGCCAAGTCAACTTGGCTCCAAAATACCTCCTAACGACTCTTACCAACATCCCCCATAAGACTTGGTAAAAACTTAGGATAACTTAGACATAACCCTTACGTAGAGTAAATCAACATACATACCTCTTAACTTCTAAGAGTAGAAGAAAACATGAAATAATACCACATGTATATTCCATACATAGAATCATGTCAAAAGAAGGAAGAGGTTCACATACCTCGCGACGATTATCGACAAATAGCAAAATGCTCATAAGTACTTCAACCTTGATAGCTATTCCATCCTTCAAGTAGAATCTGCTATACTTAGTACTTCAACCTAAAATGGCCATAATACGTCCATTAAACCTCTAGCTTCAAACGTAGAATATTCTAAGTGCAAAGTCACTAAATTCTACGGAAAATCGGATAACACTTCCTTTGTTTCTACATACCTTGCCACCTTTTTCAAGGCCGAATACAATAACCAAACACGCCACATTTAAGGCTCAATACAACAACCAATCAAAGGGGATTACACACCTTACAATACGTGTAAAATTCCGCCCCACAATACAATGCCATTTTCGGCCAAAAGGTGCAACAACTTATCAAACTTTCCAATCCAAGTTCTTAGGTCTAACATGTTATATAGTCATAAACAACTTCAACAACTACAATTTCCTTCAATATATAACATGTGACGACTTATACTTATAATCAGCTTGAATTGTAATCTTAAGGCTAAACATACTAGTTTTCGGATTAGAGTTCTAATAGCCAATACACTTATCAACTTCATAATATAAATCTCATACTTGCTAATATCCATAGCTATAACAATAAGTAATCTTAATTACTAAAACGACAAGAATTATACCTTTACAAGCCCTTATAATTTCCAAGATTCAAAGTCGCTCCTTAGCAATTCTTAGCTCCTTTCCTTTACGCTCCAATCCGCTATTAGAAGCCTTTAGAAGCTCACAACCAACTTCTCTTCCATTTCCAATCAAAACCTATGAAAATGCCTTAGGTTTTCGCCTTGCGACTAACGTGAAAACGCCGTTTTTCCAAAATATTTCTATTGAGATATCCTTACAATACCCTTAGGGACCTTGGGTTAAAGTCTTGTGGCTAAAGGACAACAATTGCAAAAACAATTGTGTGGAACTTGACCAACTCGTGAGCTCCCTTTGAAGAACAAGAGTGTTGTGATTTTTTTCTAAGTGTTGAAGAGCTAGTCTTGCACTAGTTATGTATATATAATACAATGAAGGGCCAAGATTATAACAAATGTGTAACGCCCCGAACCCGGGCCCGTTACTGGTGCCTTATCCCGGGCACCCTAGTGATACAACATCAGAGAAAACCAGCGGAAAATAAAACACGAGTCATGAAACAAGAGATATAATAAATAAACAGGCCAACCAAAACAGTTGCCTTCAGTATATACATAAAAACCCGACAGCTTATCCTTTTACAAACCCCGCCACAACAAAGCTCTGCACTTAAGATTTACAACAACTATGACGGGGCAGGGCCGCCATACCCCGAATGTACAATAACCTACAACTCGGAAACATACCAAAGATAAGCCTCCAAGGAACGGAGCTTTCAACACGTTGAAATGAGATCCTCGGGCGGGGATCCACGATCGATGTACCTCTACTGCGGCATGACGCAGCTCAAGGAGGTCGATAACAGTACCAAGTATGTGAAATCAAATCGTAAATGAAATCATAATAGCTTAAAAGCAGGAGACATGTATGATAACCAAAATACAGTACGCAACATAAAAGCAGTCAAGTCAGGGACTCACGCCCTCAAAGTCACCACTCAAATATAACTATGGGTCTCACGCCCACAACATCCATCATGTTCGCATCATGGCGCGTGCCGGAATCGCGACGGTGTAGACATGTCCATGATGCAACAATAATAACAAGGCGCGTGGCCACGTGCCGGAATCGCAGACGGTGTAGACATGCCCATGTAACCTCAATAACAATATCTGGGTGGTCAACCCCGCGCGCAGCCACATGCCGGAATCTGCGACGGTGTGAACACGCCCATGTTGCGGTAATAACCATATATCGGTAATCAACGCGTGCGCCGCATGCCGGAATCTGCGACGGTGTAGACATGTCCATGTGACATCAACAAGACAAGAATCAAAATGGAAACATACCCGTGGAATTCTCCATCACCGCCAAAGACGCCCAAGTAAGTTCTCAACAAGTCAACCTACTTCATCGAGACGCGGTAACACAGAAATACCACACTTGCACAACAAAGGCTATCATCACAAGCATAGACAAGTTTCACAACAACAAGCATAGGCAAGTTTCACAACAACAAGCATAGGCAAGTTTCACAACAACAAGCATAGGCAAGTTTCACAACAACAATCATAGGCAAGTTTCACAACAACTCAAAGTACTTTCATTTTATGCCAAAGTCGGGTTTTAACCCCAAAGTACTACATACGTTAAGTTCTTTTTAAAGAGATCCATTACTTTTATAAAAGTCACCCGATACCCGTAGCCTTAGAATGACCGACCCACATTCCTTTCCAAAATCAAGTAACAACATTCTTTTCCTAAGTTCCAGTTTGCCTAGTTTCAATTACTCAAACTTCTCATTTTCAAATGGTTTCATAGTTCATAAACTTAATCACTTGATTCCTTTTTAGAACAATTGAGTAATATATGTCTCACGTGAGAGTAGGTTATTCTTGTTTACAACATTCTTATTACAGCAGCCATGATCTAGAAAATGTAATATCATTTTGTCTCATCTTAGTTTCTATGCAGATGGAGGTTTCTTGGTTTTTAATACGATACATCATTATTCAATACATTTTCCTTTATTAACGCTGCAGTGGTCTGTCGATACACATTCTGATTTCCGAAATCAGTAAAACATTATCCCTTAAAATAAAACCAAGTACTCATTACTCACGAATGAGGTTTCACACAAACATCCACATTAAAACAAATAAGTTAAGTCTCTTATCTTATAAGATCAAGTCTCTTAACTTCTAACATCATTAAACCATTTTCTTTACTTCTCTTAAGACATTATACCTAACTCCCATAAAGCTAGTATAACTCTTTTTAAATCCTTTAAAACCAAGTGTTACTCTCGATTTATAAATCTTTTGAAATACATCAAGTTCTTTATTATAACTAGCCAGTTATAGTTCACATCAGTTACCTTTTAAAACCACAAAGTATTTTCTTACCTACATAAAGTCGTTATAACCAACTTCCCATAAAGCCGTTATAACACTTTATGTTTTAAGAACAATCAAACACGATTAACACGTGACGTCTACTACTACATAGTTCACACATATCATGCTAGAAGAGATAGGAAGAGGTTCACATACCTCGCGACGGTTGTCGACTAATAGCAAATCGCTCCAAGTACCTCAATCCGCCGGCTACTCCTTACGCCAAGTGGATCACTCCACACGTAGTACTTCAGCCTATCAGGCCACACGGCGCTTATTAACATCTAGAGCTCAACGTTCCATAATCTACAGAAAATTGGCAAAGACTCCCCCGCATGGCGTAAATCTCCTCTCTATCGAGGCCGGCTACCAAGCCAACCAGGGGGGGGGTTTTACACGCCTAACCGGACGTGTACAATTCTACTACACAGTAATGCTATACAAGTCTACTGTAATACAGCCCTATGTAATTACAGTTCAGTTCAGTTCTTTATTCTTCAGGCTTAAGTCAAAAGACATTGCCGCAATACTATGTTCAGTTCTATATATAGTATACTTCAACTATATATTCTAACAACATGTAATTTCCAATTACAATAGAAGGACGAGAGTGTTTACCTCGATAAGCCCAAAATTATCCAAGTATAATGTCGCTCCCGAGCAACGTTTAGCTCTACTCAGGGCTCCAATCCGCTCCAAACAACCCTTAGAAGTTCTAACCAACGTCTACTAACAACTTCAACTACCGGTGAAGATTTCCTGAGGGTTTCGTTTAGAGGCTAAAGGAAAGTCTAATCGTATTTTCTGGGCTTTTCGTACAAAGGGTACTTTGGAAAGTACTACAAGGTATTTGGGCTAAAGTATTTTGGACATTATAACAATACTAGGAGAGTATTTCTATACCACAACAAAGGGTATTATACGGAAACAACTAGGCTGGGGTACCACGGCCAAACACCATGAGGAGGGGTGGCTCTCGGCGAGGCTCACTCGAGGGGTAGTGTGGCGGACGAATTGCTCACAAGAGGAGGGAGTATTTTCTTGGAATTTCACAAGTGTGGATGAAGAATAACTCTTGCATTAGAGAGGTATTTATAGGTCAAGGGTTGGCCAAACAATGGCCAAGAGTATGCCAAGTGCAAGTCAAGGGTAAGGCCAAGAATTGGGCAAGTGTCCTAAGCCAACTTGCACACAAAATATCCTACCAACTCAGACAAAACAAGCCACCTTGTTCGTCCCTTTTGCCGCCCACTCGAGGCGATGTGAGGTGACACTTGTCACCCTCCCGTTGGTCCAAAATGTTTCGTCTCTCGGAAAAATCCGCAAAAATTATAAATGACATAGCGGAATTTTCCCAACAAAAGTTGGAAACGTTTAGTAAAACGACTCTGTCGGGTGTTGTGTACAAATTTGAAACTTGCCTAACTTAAGGCTCAAATTTTCTACGTACGTCCTCACGTACATACTCTGAAAATACGGGGTATAACATTCTCCCCTCCTTAGAAACATTCGTCCCGAATGTTCCTTCTAAAGACGGATTACGAAGAAGATCTTCTAACAAGTTGCCAATGCCACGTAGCCACAAACATAACACACGTTCTCTTCCTCCTTACTCGTAGTGCCCTCGCCGAACACTTGAACTCTTCTAGTATCGTACCATACTTGATCATCATTTGGTTCCCAAAACTTTGGAGTCACTACCTCCAAACTTGGTCATCTTACTCGCCTCAATCTTCCTTAAGGCCATTCCCGGCCTTCACGATCTACTTCTGGTCGAACGTATCCACGAACTCATATGCTGGTCATCTAAACTTGGGCCTAGCACCCTCGTGCCCCTGCCACCTGGCGGGACCACCTGCTGACCCGTCCTCGAAGCGGACGCGGGTTGGCCCGCAACATGGCCCCAACCCGACCCACTATCGCGCCAACTCTTGCTCGCCGACATGGAACAATCTTGCTAAATCACATCATGAAAGCTACCACTTTCATTTACTCAACCAGGACTTATCACACAATACATTCTAGGCATAAAATGCACTCGACAAGGATCACTTGCAAAAACTTGTACTCAAAACGGCCTTACATCTAAGGTCTCTCTGTAATATTCTAAGGTTCATCATTTTCTCACTTTGCTTACCCTTTCACTAAGCATGCTTCTAAGTCACATTTTAGCACAAAGCTATCCGAACATAACACTTAACACATTATCATAACATACAAAACTCTAGATGGTTAAGGATATACCTGAAAGTAGGCGGTTCAAGGACCGCTAGGCTGGAACTCCACCGCGACCTCACCAGGGCTGCACGGTGTCTGAACATCTGCTGGCTATGGAAAGTGAAGAACCCATGGCGCTCGAAGTAGTCTGTGCTATCCTACCAGCGCTACCCACAGTCGGACGGTCTCTCGTCATATGGCCTGCTGGCGCAAGAATAACAAGCTCCCGGTACTACGACACTCGAAATGCGGTCTACCACATCGACCACACCGAGGTAGGGGATTGCATCCGCCAACACCCTACTCCCCGAACATTCGAAGCACAGGAGCCCCGACCGCTCCCGAATATCCTGAGGTCCCGGCGGCGGGGACCACTGCGCAATGGCGGAGTACATAACTAGTCTGCTTCTGAGGCGGACCGCCTCGAAAGTCGCCAAAATATCCGACCGTCTTGGCCTTCTCGCTGAAAGCGGTCCACCTGCGTCGATCTGCGCTCGCCGCACCCAGTCATGAGCACGAATCACGGGCAATGTCCATGCCCGGTGAAGAGAAACACGAACAACTCGCTAGGTAATCATCGAGCCTGTGACATATCGGTGCACTCGATCCTCCATACTAGCTACTAATGCGGGAACATACCGCCGATGAGTCGAACTCTACATTGTACTCCCGGCATGCGCGGTTACGCCTCAACATCAAAAATCGGCCGAGCCTCGCCATTTGTGGAGGCAAGAAATGTGCCGAAGGCCTCAAAACTTCGTCCCAACGGTGGAAGTGCATGCTCTCCCGGAAAGCTCCCACGAGTCAAACAATCGGCTGCGGTATCACGCGGCCGATGCGAACAAATGCCACGCACTCGATCTCTGAAGCCTTGATCACGCGTGATCCTGCAGAATCGACGGATGAACTCCTGCGGATCATCCTCGGCCTCGACCAGTAAAACTTCAAGCGGGCTCTGACTAAGAAATCCGTAGCCTCAAATCATGCGCCTCGGGTGCACTACAGTCTTCTTTGGGCCCCAGGCTGCTGCGTCCGGCTATCCTCATATCGGCCTGACCACGGCAATAATCGGGCCATCTCGCGTGACCCATCTCCCGCTCGGTGTGGGGTGGAGGCTCAGTCTTGTAGTCTCGGCGACCATGCTGCGGCTCTAAACTCTCTTTGGTCTGGCGGCGTCGCAAAACTTCGCCGTCAAGCACTACTCAGTCTTGGCCGGGCTGCGCCTCGTACTCCTCTGAATCCCACTAGCGACTCCTCGGCGCCTTGCCTCGGGCCTGGTTGCCTTTCGCGAGGCATAAGCGGTAAAACGAAACACGTCGAGAGGGTCCAACTTACAACACGGCTCTAAGGCACGATCTCGGAATGAGAAGAATGAAACCAATCCTAAATGTCCTATAGCCTCACGATTATAGATGTGGTGCACAACACACCGATAATCAAGACTCTACTAGACGGTCGTAGACACTTTCAGAGGACTAAGCGCTCACGATACCACTTTGTAACGCCCGAACCGGGCGTTCGCGGTGCCTTATCCGGGCACCCTAGTGATACAACATCGAGAAAACCAGCGGAAAATAAAACACGAGTCATGAAACAAGAGATATAATAAATAAGCAGGCCAACCAAAACAGTTGCCTTGGTATATACATAAAAACGACGATTATCCTTTTTACAAACCACCGCCGATTACTCTGGACTCTAAGATTTACAACAACTATGACGGACAGGCCCGCCATACCACGAATGTACAATAACCTACAACTCGTGGAAACATACAAAGATAAGCCTCAGAAGGAACGGGCTTTCAACACGAAATGAGATCCTCGGCGGGGATCCACGGCCGATGTACCTCTGCGGCATGAACGCAGCCCCGAAGGAGTCGATCTGGCAGTACCAAGTATGTGGCTTCACAAATCAGTAAATGAAATCATAATAGCTTAAAAGCGGGGAGACATGTATGATAACCAAAATACGAGACGCAACATAAGCGATAAGTCGTGGACTCACGCCTCAAAGTCACCACTCGAATATAACTATGGGTCTCACGCCCAACATCCATCATGTTCGCGTCATGGCGCGTGCCCGGAATACTGCATCGGTGTAGACAAGTCCATGATGCAACAATAATAACAAGGCGCGTGGCGCATACCGGAATCGCGCCGGTGTAGACATGCCCATGTAACCTCAATAACATATCTTTGGGTGGTCAACCTGCCGCGTAGCCACATGCCCCGAATCTTGCGTCGGTGTAGACACGTCCATGTTGCGATAATAACCATATATCGGGTAATCAACGACGCGTGGCGCGTGCCGGAATCTTTGCGACGGTGTAGACATGTCCATGTGACATCAACAACAAGACGATAATCAAAATGAAAACATACCGTGGAATTCTCCATCACCGCGGACGTCCAAGTAAGTTCTCAACAAGTCAACCGGCCCTCTATCGAGAGACGCGGTAACACAGAAATACCACACTTGCACAACAAAGGCTATCATCACAAGCATAGACAAGTTTCACAACAACAAGCATAGGCAAGTTTCACAACAACAAGCATAGGCAAGTTTCACAACAACAAGCATAGGCAAGTTTCACAACAACAAGCATAGGCAAGTTTCACAACAACAAGCATAGGCAAGTTTCACAACAACAAGCATAGGCAAGTTTCACAACAACTCAAAGTACTTTCATTTTATGCCAAAGTCGGGTTTTAACCCCAAGTACTACATACGTTAAGTTCTTTTTAAAAGAGATCCATTACTTTTATAAAAGTCACCCGATACCCGTAGCCTTAGAATGACCGACCCACATTCCTTTCCAAAATCAAGTAACAACATTCTTTTCCTAAGTTCCAGTTTGCCTAGTTTCAATTACTCAAACTTCTCATTTTCAAATGGTTTCATAGTTCATAAACTTAATCACTTGATTCCTTTTTAGAACAATTGAGTAATATATGTCTCACGTGAGAGTAGGTTATTCTTGTTTACAACATTCTTATTACAGCAGCCATGATCTAGAAAATGTAATATCATTTTGTCTCATCTTAGTTTCTATGCAGATGGAGGTTTCTCTTGGTTTTAATACGATACATCATTATTCAATACATTTTCCTTTATTAACGCTGCGGTGGTCCTGCCGATACACGTTCGATTTAGAAATCGGTAAAACATTATCCCTGTAAATAAAACCAAGTACTCATTACTCACGAATGAGGTTTCACACAAACATCCACATTAAAACAAATAAGTTAAGTCTCTTATCTTATAAGATCAAGTCTCTTAACTTCTAACATCATTAAACCATTTTCTTTACTTCTCTTAAGACATTATACCTAACTCCCATAAAGCTAGTATAACTCTTTTTAAATCCTTTAAAACCAAGTGTTACTCTCGATTTATAAATCTTTTGAAATACATCAAGTTCTTTATTATAACTAGCGTTATAGTTCACATCGATTACCTTTTAAAACCACAAAGTATTTTCTTACCTACATAAAGTCGTTATAACGACTTCCCATAAAGCCGTTATAACACTTTATGTTTTAAGAACAATCAAACACGATTAACACGTATGCGTTTACCGTACTACATAGTTCACACATATCATGCTAGAAGAGATAGGAAGAGGTTCACATACCTCGCGACGATTGTCGACTAATAGCAAAACGCTCCAAGTACCTCAAACCGCGGCTCTTCCTTACGCCAAGTGGATCACTCCACACGGAGTAGTACCACCTAGAAGGCCCCCCGGCGCTTATTAACATCGAGATCTCAACGTTCCATAATCTCTGAAGAAAATTGGCGACCTCCCGCAACAGCGTAAATCTCCTCCTATCGGTAGGCTACCAAGCCAACCGGGGGTTACGTCTAACGGGCGTGTACAATTCTACTACGAAGAATGCTATACAAGTCTCATGTCTGACCTATGTAATTCTGATTCGATTCGATTCTTTATTAACGGGCTTAAGTCAAAAGACATTGCGCAATACTATGTTCATTCTATATATAGTATACTTCAACTATATATTCTAACAACATGTAATTTCCAATTACAATAGAAGGGCGATGAGTGTTTACCTCGATAAGCCCAAAATTATCCAAGTATAATGTCGCTCACGAGCAACGTTTAGCTCTACTCAGGGCTCCAATCCGCTCCAACAACCCTAGAAGTTCTAACCAACTTACTTACAACTTCAACTACGGGTGAAGATTTCCTTAGGGTTTCGTTTAGAGGCTAAAGGAAAGTATAATCGTATTTTCTGGGCTTTTCGTACAAAGGGTACTTTGGAAAGTACTACAAGGTATTTGGGCTAAAGTATTTTGGACATTATAACAATACTAGGAGAGTATTTCTATACCACAACAAAGGGTATTATACGGAAACAACTAGGCTAGGGGGGGGGGTACCCCACGGCCAAACACCACAAAGGGGAGGGGGGGTGGCTCTCGGCCAAGGCTCACTCAAGGGGGGGGTAGTGTGGCGGACGAATTGCTCACAAGAGGGAGGGAGTATTTTTCTTGGAATTTCACAAGTGTGGATGAAGAATAACTCTTGCATTAGAGGGGTATTTATAGGTCAAGGGATGGCCAACCAATGGCCAAGATTATGCCAAGTGCAAGGCAAGTGTAAGGCCAAGATTTGGGCAAGTGTCCTAAGCCAACTTGCACACAAAATATCCTACCAACTCCAAGACAAAACAAGCCACCTTGTTCGTCCCTTTTGCCGCCCACTCAAGGCCAATGTGAGGGTGACACTTGTCACCCTCCCGTTGGTCCAAAATGTTTCGTCTCTCGGAAAAATCCGCAAAAATTATAAATGACATAGCCGGAATTTTCCCAACAAAAGCTGAAAGCGTTTAGTCGAAAAAAACGACTCTAATCGGGTGTTGTGTACAAATTTCGAAACTTGCCTAACTTAAGGCTCAAATTTTCTACGTACGTCCTCACGTACATACTCTGAAAATACGGGGTATAACAAAATGTGTGGCTTGGATGAAGATCATTAATTAAATAGCCAAGTGACAAGTTGACCTTGGTCAATAATATCATGCTAGCAAGACTAATCTTTTTCCTTGGTCAATGACCATCTTACCCTTGCTCCAATTCGTCCAAGACCAATGTGGGGGTGCTACGTGTCGCCCTCCCATTCGTCCATAAAATTCCGTAACCCTCGTGGGTCCCACAAAACGTAAAATTCCTCGGGTGGGCCCCACGTGACCAAATCCGTAAAATTAAATTTCCATAATGCTAATACATTCCATAATCCTTAATTAATGCATTTTGAGAATCCAATTCTCTACAACGAACATTTCTCCTTTCCGACGTTCGGAAGATTTTTCGTCGGAAAAACAATTCTTCCTTTCGTACCCTTTTCAAGTCTTGTATTCCTTACTTACATTCTCTTAAACATGTCCTTGAATTACGGGGTGTAACAGTTCACTCTTTTTGTCTCTTTTTTAACACTTTCTATTCCAACCATTTCATATTTTTACTTATGACACAAGTGTGGAAATATAGGGTGTCAAAGAAAAAGTTTAATGTTTAGGCTCAACGGGGCTGACTAGGGATATTTTTAATGTCAGGGATAGAAAAAAGTGGTAAGAATTGGCTAACAAAGAAATGTCTGAGTCATCTCCCTAGCATACATATCCTAACTATTTCGCCTCAAATAGCAAGCAATCATACACATAGGTTTTAATCTTTTAACAATGCACACTTCAAGCAGAAACCCCTAGACAGATTCATGAGTTTTTGGCATATCTAACCTAAGTGTTTAGATAGTTGCTTCTAATTCCATTACATTATTCAACCTTACTTCACTAGGTGTTTCTAGTAGCTACAACATGCATGATCTTTGACAGAAAATTATGACTCAAAAAAAAAAAATTATGACTCAAAAATACATAACAAATTAAAAAGACTCAACATACTAAAACAATAAGACACAAATAGAACACCCCCCAAACTTAAATCACACATTGTCCCCAATGTGTGCAAGACTCAAAGAAAATAAAATAAATAGGACAACTTACAGACTAGGTTTAAAGTGGTGGCGGTGGCGGTGGATAGTGCGTTGAATCCCGTGCGAGGGGCAGGGCTCTGGATTTTTGATTTGGAGAAAGGGTCGTCGGATTAGGGCGTCTTCCAAAAATTCAGATACTCCGTCATGGCGCCGCGACTCTGCAACTGGCGCCGCGGCGCTCAAAATACTGCGCTCTTCTGCTCTTTTGGCGTCGCGGCCCTGCAAATGGGCGCCGCGGCGCTCTGCCGATTTTCTGGAAATTATCTTCAGTTTTCGCCCTCCAAATTCTTGGTCCTGCACCTGTCATCACAACACATAACAATACCTCCGTGAGACTGTTCTAAGTAAAAAATAACTGCATTAAAGTAAACAATTTAAAATACATTGGGTTGCCTCCCAAGTAGCGTTGTCTTTAACGTCTTTTAGCCGGACGCAAGTTCCTTATCATTTTAGGGTGAGAGAGGTTACTAGGCTCGCATATTCCATTCCATTTATCAAATAGGGTTTTAACCTCTGTCCGTTTACCTTGAAGGAGGCTCCCTCTCTCCCTTTAATTTCGACTGCACCATAGGGGAATGCTCTTACCACAGTGTATGGTCCTGACCAACGCGATTTTAACTTGCCTGGAAACAACCTTAATCTTGAGTTGAATAAAAGCACTTGTTGTCCTTCTTGGAAGTCTTTTGGTATCAACATCTTGTCGTGTCATACTTTCGTTCATTCTTTGTAGATCTTTGCATTCTCATAGGCGTTATGCCTGAATTCATCCAACTCACTCAACTGTAGCAGCCTCTTCTGCCCTGCTGCTTTGGCATCCATGTTTAACTTCCTCATTGCCCAATAAGCTCTATGTTCCAACTCTACTGGCAAATGGCATGCTTTTCCAAAAACTAACTTATATGGTGACATTCCAATTGGTGTTTTGAATCTTTGTGCAGACGCCACAACGCATCATCCAGTTTGATAGACCAATCCTTCCTTGAGTCATCCACCATCTTTTCCAATATGCTCTTCACTTCCCTATTTGACACTTCTGCTTGCCCATTCGCTTGAGGGTGGTAGGCAAGTGTGGTGCGGTGGTAGACTCCATATCGGGAAAGCAATGAATTGTACTGTTGCAAAAGTGACTTCGCCGTCGGCGATGATGACCCTCGGAGTGCCAAACCTTGTGAAAATATTCTTTTGAAGGAATCTTTGAACAGTCTTACTGTCGTTTTCTTTCGTGGCTACTGCTTCTACCCATTTGGACACATTATCCACTGCCAGAAGGATATACTGATTCCCAAAGGATGGCGGGAATGGACCCATGAAGTCGATCACCCACACATCAAATAGTTCTACTTCCAATATCCCCTGCGAAGGCATTTCATTTCGTCTTGAAATATTCCCTGTTCTTTGACAACTATCACATCTCTTCACAAAGGCATGGGCATCTTTAAAAAGTGTTGGCCAATAGAACCCGCTTTGCAGTACCTTTGTTGCTGTTCTTGATGCTCCAAAGTGTCCACTACATAGTAGGGTATGACAATGAGTGAGAATCTGGTGCATCTCCTCCTCTGGTATACATCGCCTGATGACTTGGTCGGCACAATGTTTGTATAACATCGACTCCTCCCAATAGTAGTGTTTAACTTCGGAGTAAAACCTCTTCACTTGCTGTCTTGTCAATCCTGGGGGTATTACCTTAGCTGCAAGAAAATTAACAAAATCAGCGTACCAAGGTAAATTAAAACCCGCACTTACTTGAATCAGTTGCTCATCTGGGAAGTGATCATTTATCTGCACATCCTTGGTGTTCTGGCTCTCTGTGTTCTCAAGCCTTGACAAGTGGTCTGCAACTGCATTCTCTGTCCCTTTCTTGTCACGAATTTCCACGTCGAATTCTTGTAGTAGCAAGACCCATCGAATGAGGCGAGGTTTTGCATCCTTCTTTGTCATCAAGTACTTTATGGCAGAATGGTCAGTGTATACTATCACCTTATTTCCAATCAAGTATGGCCTGAATTTCTCAAATGCATACACTATTGCTAGTAATTCTTTTTCTGTAGTCGCGTAATTTAACTGTGCGTCATTCAGAGTTTTACTAGCATAGTAAATGGATCTAAATACCTTATCGATTCTCTGTCCAAGCACTGCTCCCACTGCATAATCACTTGCATCGCACATTAGTTCAAATGGGAGCTCCCAGTTTGGTGCAATGACTATGGGTGCTGAAATAAGCTTCTCGCGAGTGTCGAAAGCGGTCATGCATTCCTTATTGAATTCAAAAGCAACCCCCGTCATTAGCAAGGTGTAAAGGGGCTTTGAAACCTTTGAAAAATCCTTGATGAATCTTCTATAGAAACCCGCATGCCCAAGGAAACTTCTGACTCCTTTCGTTGATACTGGAGGTGGTAGATTTTCGATTACTGAAATCTTTACTTTGTATACTTCAATACCTTGGTTTGATATTTTGTGTCCCAGGACAATCCCTTCTTTTACCATAAAATGACACTTCTCCCAGTTTAGCACAAGGTTGGATTCTTCACATCGGTTTAACACTGCTTCCAAGTGCCTCAAACATTCATCGAATGACGCCCCAAAGACCGAGAAATCATCCATAAAAATCTCAATAGTCCTCTCCACCATGTCTGAGAAAATTGTCATCATACACCTCTGAAAGGTAGCAGGTGCATTGCAATGCCCGAATGACATCCTTCTGAATGCAAATGTACCAAAAGGGCAAAAAATAAGTAATTTCATATATAAAAAGAGCGGTACACTGAACACGAACCCAATTGTGAGAATCAAATTCTTACAACTACGAAAATTACAACAACCTCCGTGAACAGACGCTTTGTCAGTAGCTATCGCAATCTGATGATACCCTGAGTAACCATCCAGAAAACAATAGTAGTTGTGTCCCGCAAGTCTATCCAACATCTGATTTAGAAATGACAACGGGAAGTGGTCTTTCTGGTTGCCTTGTTCAACTTGCGATAGTCAATGCAGATTCTCCACCCGGTAACTGTTCTAGAAGGAATGAGCTCGTTCCTTTCGTTGGTAACTACTGTCATTCCACCCTTTTTGGGCACCACTTGTACTGGACTCACCCATGCGCTGTCAGATATAGGATAAATTACTCCAGCATCGAGCCATTTCATGATTTCCTTTCTGACTACCTCTTTCATGTTTGGGTTTAGTCTCATTTGTGCCTCAATGGATGGTCTGCTCTCCTCATCTAGACGGATCTTATGCATTACTGTTGACGGAATTATCCCCTTTATGTCTGCTAATGTCCACCCAATGGCACGCTTGTGAGCCTCGAGACTCTCGTGACTTATCGGTCTCTCGTTGTGGATAGGTGGTATGAAATGATTACTGGTAAGGATTGATCTTCACCGAGATATTGATATTGTAAATGATTGGGTAGGATTTTTAATTCTAACTCTGGATCCTTCTCTGTGGATGGTATTGATCTTTCTGGCATCTGCCCAAGCTCTTCATATCTCTTCCTATCCCATTTCTCATAAGAATTCATCCAATTTGCATACTCCATCAGCCTTGGGTCGTTTCCACTACTATCATCCCATTTGGTCAGTACTTCTTCAAGCGTATCATCATTTCTGAACCCTTTGTCTGACACTGCATCTTCGATTATGTCAATGGCAGAACAGTTATCACTTGCATCTGGAAAAGTCGCTGCCCGAAAAACATTGAAAATTACCTCTTCTTCGTCCACCCGAAGTTTCAACTCCCCTTTGTGAACATCGATGAGAGCCTATCCTATGGCTAGGAAGGGTCTGCCAAGTATGATGGGGATTATGTCGTTATCTTTTATGTCTAAGATAATGAAATCAGCGGGAAAGATGAACTTGTCCACCTTTACCAACACATCCTCGATGACTCCTCTAGGGTGGACTATGGAGCGGTCAGCTAACTGCAAAGTGATGTTTGTAGGTTTGACTTCTCCCATTCCAAGTTTGCAGAAAACTAGATAGGGCATCAAATTTATGCCTGCCCCTAGATCGCACAATGCTTTCTGACATTCAAACTTTCCAATGGTGCATGGGATGGTGAGCTCCCTGGATCTTGTAATTTCTGAGGTAGTTTTCTCTGTAGGATGGCACTACATTCTTCAGTTAACACCACTGTTTCGTAGTCCTCTATCCTCCTCTTTTTGCTAAGAATATCCTTCATGAACTTTACATAGCTCGACATCTGCTCTAGTGCTTCAGCAAACGGGATATTGAGTTGCAATTGTTTGAGGATCTCCACAAATTTAGAGAATTGCTTGTCAAGAGCACATGTTTTTAGCCTCTTAGGGTATGGTATCTTCACCTGCGGTGCGTTCACAACAACTTCTACCATTATTTCGCCACGGGCTCTGGGCGCGCGTTCGCGCTTCGGCGCCGTGGCGCCTGAAGTTCTGCACTGTCCCAGAATCTTCGGTGCAGCGGCGCTGATCGACGGCGCCGCAGCTGCTGCGAATTTTCCATCTCCACTGATTCGGCATTCTTCAGGTCAATCGCCTGACATTGTGCTTTCATATTTCCTCCCATATGTGCAGAGTGCTTTTCTTGTATTCCGCTGCTCAACATGCCAGCGAGTTGTCCTATTTGCGTTTCCAAATTCTTCAAGGACACTCTCGTTTCGTCCATGAACTGAGTTTGGTGCCTAGTCAAACTGAGTATGGCTTCTCGTAACTCATCCCTCTTTTCTTGTGGGGTTGGAGATTTACCTTGTTGATAGTAGTAATCCATGTCTTCAGGATCCCTGAGATGAATCAAAACCAACAACGGATCACGGCGCACTGGGTTTCACAAAATAAAAATAAAAAGTAATAACTAAAAACAAAAATAAAACCAAATTAGAAATTAAGAATAGATAAAATAGATATTGAACTACGCCAATCCCCGGCAATGGCGCCAAAAACTTGATGCGTGATTTAATGCACACACTTACGTAAGTGCACGTGTCTTATCAAGTAATATAGTCTTAGAAGACCGAGTTATCGTCCTCAGGGATTAGTGTTCAAGTACCAAATTCTATTCTTTGTTATCTATTTGGTGACCGAAAATTGATATGTTGTTTATGATTCTAATTATGAAAACTAATTAAACTACGTTGTTTTACTTCAGTAATGTGGAAATAGGGCTTTCAAATCTCCTCAACTATCCGCTTAACTTACTTATTAATGCAATCAATGATGGTTCTTCTTCTATTTTGAGATAGCAGGTTTACTAAGCCGTTTTATACTCCTGTTAAGGTTATATAAACACTCAACCCCAGTACAACACATTTCTACCTTTCGGTGATAAGATTGACTCTAGAGGAGGATTAAGTCCAGAAACCTATTAATACTACACAAGTATCGGGGTACTTTTGTCCACGATTTAACCTATGTTTACCCAACTATAGCATATTCACAACCTCTCCTTTCGGATTTTGGTTAGAAATCATAAGAATTATGATAATTAATGATCAAGTAATTACCAAGCAATCAAAACATATATTGGATAAATCTCAACAATAAGAAGAAGAACCAAGAACATGCATTAATTCATAAAGAAAAGGTTCAAGTGAATTGACATGGAAAGCCCTATATTAAAGTTAGTTCCTAGCCATAGACATGACAATAACTAATTTATCATCCAACATAAACTGAAAATAAAGTAAAACAAGAACAAGAAAATTACTAAGAAAAGATCTCCAATCTTGATCTCCAAAGTGTTGTGTTTTGGCAAGAAGAGGAACCCTTAATTCTGACCTAGGATTCTCTTTTTATAGCCTCCAAAACGTGATGCAGGTTTACCTTCAGGCCTGGCCCATTGTCTATTCGAAATCTGATTTTTTCCCGCTTTGGCGCCGCGGCCCTGCAACTGGCGCCGCGGCGCCGGAACTTCTGCAACCCTCTGAAGATTAGGCGTCGTGGCTCCTGGCTCTGCTGGCTGGAGGCGCCGCGGCGCCGGCCTGTTTTGTGCCCGGTTCGCCACTTTCTCGTTTTTCGAGCTTTGGAACCTCCGTTTTTGCCCTCTTTTTGCTCCTTTTTGCCAATGAGCCACTTTAAACCAATATGACTCAAAAGGAAGAAAATATATCCTAAGACGACACGTATTTGTACAAAAATGAACAAAAGACTCACTAAGATTGATTCAAAAGGTGTATATAAAATACACCGATCATTATAAGATAGGGAACGTACAGTGGACGTACGTTTGTATAGTTGAGCTTTATGGAGTAGAAGATGTGTATTTTCTTCTACCCTTACTCTTTCATGTCATGATAACGCCTTAGGCTTTCTAAAGTAGAAGACGTGTCATACCTTCTTGTAAAGTGAAAAGATGATTTCTACTTGTACATGGTTTCTCATGATGGTTATTCATGCAAGTGTTGTATTTCACCTCACCGAGTCCCTCGCTTGGGGGGGGGGGCCTTTGTTATATGTATACATGTGATATTGATTATATGTTATACTACGGACGTGCTGACAGTGATGTTGGAATTCCACGGGCATGCTTCTGTAGGGTTGATTTTATATTATATCATGGACTGCCGACATTGATGTTGGAATTCCACGGGCATGCTCCAGTGATGCTGGTTTTATATTATATCATGGACTGCTGACAGTGACGTTAGAATTCCACGGGCATATTCCAGTAATGCTGATTTGATAGTATACCACAGACACGCTGACAATGATGTTGGAATTCCACGGGCATGCTTCTGTGAGGTTGACATGCTGACAGTGATGTTGGAATTCCACGGGCACGCTTCCTTGATACTGGCTATATATTGTTCTACAGACACGCTGACAGTGATGTTGGAATTCCACGGGCATGCTTCTGTGAGGTTGACATGCTGACAGTGATGTTGGAATTCCACGAGCATGTTTCCTTGATACTGACTATATATTGTTCTACAGACACGCTGACAGTGATGTTGGAATTCCACGGGCATGCTTCTGTGAGGTTGACACGCCGACAGTGATGTTGGAATTCCACGGGCATGCTTCCTGGATAATTGTTATATATTATACTTTGTACATGCCGACAGTGATGTTGGAATTCCACGGGCATGCTTCTCTGATGATTGTATATTATACTTGTTATATGCTGACAGTGATGGTGTATTCCACGAGCATGCTTCTGTGATATTATATTATGAGGGCATGTGTCCCTGATTTTGACATGACTTTCATATTTGAAAGTAGTACAGTGGTACAAGGTACATTTGGCTCTTATTTTATATGACACGGTAGGATCTGGTATTTGATTTTCATACTTGACCCTGTCATTCTTTTGTACAGTTATGATTTGTTTACTGTACTTTATTTCCATTCCATACTTAGTACCTGTTGTACTAATCCCCTTCGGGGGGCTGCGTTCATGCCCGCAGGTTTGGGTACTCAGTTGTGGATCCGCGAGCTTAGAATCCTTGTTCAGCATTTTGGGATAGGGCCAATGTTGCGGAGCTTGTCATTATGGTTAGGTATATTCAGGAGTACGGCGGGGCCTTGTCCCGTCATAGTTACTGTCCAAAATCTTAAGATATGTATTCATATGTGGGATGGACTGGCGCGAGTTGTATTTACATTGTTGTACAGTTGTAGTCCCATTCTGGCGTTATATATAATATGGCAGCCTTATCGGCTTTTCCTTTGTTTAAAGAAAAAAAATGAATGAATGAGTGTTATTTATCTTCCACAGTTTACTTGTGTTGTATGTATATAAGGGTGCCCAGGTAGGACACCAGTCGCGGGCCCGGGGTTCGGGGCGTGTCAGTGTTGGTACAAGTGGGTAAATTCATCTTTCCTGCCGATTTCCTCATTTTAGACATGGATGAAGATGAGAATATGCTCATGATACTTGGGAAACCATTTCTAGCCACAGGGAGAGCCCTCATTGATGTTGAAAATGGGGAGTTAAAGCTCAGAGTTCAAGGTGAGGAAATGGTATTCAAAGTTTTCAAGCAGCCCACTGAACCTCAAGTCGATGCTAGATGTTTTGCTATTGGGGCAGTGGATAAGGTTGTGCCTAAGAAAAGCCTCACAAGTATTGATGCTCATGGGGTACCACCAAAGCAACATGAAGAACCTGATGGTAAGACTTCAGAACTAGCTATTGATGAAAAAGAATTGAAAACCTCTGAAATCAGAACTGTGAAAAAAAAAGGAGGAGAAAGAGAATAGTGCTAAAATGGATATGCGGAGGGGACACTCTACCCCCTTGATTTAGTAAGTAACTTGCATCCGACTAAAAGAAGTTAAATACAACGCTACTTGGGAGGCAACCCAATGGTTTTAATTATGTTATTTAAATTTTGGTTTAGTTTATTTTATTTTGTCTTGAACAGTTTTACGGTCTTGGTTTTTGTCTTATGTTGTGATTGCAGGTGGACTAAGGACTGACCCTGAGCGGAGAAGGATAAAAAAACTGAAAAAGGACAAGTGTCGTGCACAGCGCCGTGGCGCCAAAATGCAGGGCCATGGCGCTGAAACTTCAGAGGGCCCAAAATCTGTGCAATTTCAAGAATTTTTTGTCCCGGACCTCCGTTATGATCGTTGTGTTGTGTCAGTAAGTTGTCCCTTTATTTTTAGTTTTCACACATTGGGACAATGTGTCGATTAAGTTTGGGGGGGTGTCTTATTTTGTTTTATTGTTCTGTTTTTGAGTCTTTTTTATTGTCTTTGTGTTGTTTTGTGTGTTTTTGCGTCATAATTTTTTATTAAATGGATCATGCATGTTGTAGTTGCTAAAGATATTGAGTGGATAAAGTGGGATAATGTACTGAAATTAAAAGCGACAATCTGTGTGATTAAGTTAGAGTTGCCAAAAATTCATGACATCTAATTATTTCGATATTGGTGTTTAGCCTATGTGTGTCAGTTATGGAAAGAAAGATTGAAAAATATCTAGAAAATTTGTTTGCTTGTTATTTGAGGCGAAATAGTTAAGATATAGATATTTAGGGAGATGATTCAGGCATTTCTTTGATAGCCCTTCTGATCATTCATTACCTATCCCGACATAAATTGTATCACTAGTCAGCCCCTTTGAGCCTAAAATAAGATCATTCTTCGACACCCTATGATTCCTGATTTGTGCCATAAGTAATAATTAAAATTATTGGGATGAAAAATATTGAAAAAGAATAAAAAAGAGAGTATAAATTTGATGCACCCCAATGAAAAATATGCAAAAATCTAAGTTTGGGTGCTTGTTATTTATAATGTATCTCATTATCTCAAAAGAAAAAGGGGAGAAAATAGGTATGAAATTGGAAAGAAAGTCAAAAAGAAGAAAAAAGAGTTTAATGAAAATGCTTATGGTACATAATTGAGCCTAAATGTCTACTTTTACCTACCCCTGTTTAAGCCTGCATTACAACCAGTGAAAGTCCTGATGATCTTAAATAAGTATGTCTATGATTAGAGGAGAATAGCAAGTAAACAAATCTATAGCGTTTGGGAAAGATGGAATGAGATTGACATGCATAGGTTACGTGTTTGAATTTCCAATTGATCATGATCTAAGTGAACTTGCGAAATATCTAACTTGAAATTCTAGATTGCTAAATATTCATGTTATGTATGTTCTAACATATTATCCCAACTTTTCATCCATGATTTTGAGAAAGCATTGTTATAACTATTTGATCTATTTCATAGAGTCTTTATTTTTATTTTGTTTTTGTTTAGTGCTTTACTCGAGGGCGAGTAAAGAATAAGTTTGGGGTGTTTGTTAAGTGTATTTTGTATACACTTTGAGTCATTTTTAGTTAGTATTTTACTCTTTTATTTTGCGTTTAGTATAGTGTTAGGTGTGTTTTTCTTTTTATTTTGTGTCACGGCGATCATAAAGGAGGAAATACATAATCAAGGATGAAATGAGCTTAATTGATATGGAGTTGCATACTAAAAAGGTCAAGAAATAAAGTCTAAAAAGTCCCGAGAAGTATAGAAGAAATCAGACGAAGTCCAGACGAGAAAATGACAAAATATCAAAAAATCCGGTACTGGGACTCCGCGACGCTAAAACACCTGAGAGATCTAATTTTGCTGCAGTATTTTCGACGCCATGGCGCCAGCCTACAGGGCCACGGCTCCGACGCGGGATTTCTGATTTTTGGGCCAAATTTGACCTGTTTTCAGGGTCCGAAAGGGCAATTTTTCCCAGCTATAAATCCCTAAAACCCTGCTCATTAAACCATACCTTATACTTTATGCATTCTACTTTGGAGAGGAGAATGACGGCTAGAAGCAAGATTAGAGGCATCTTCTTGTTCAAGTTATTTTCTTTCTTTTACTTTATTTCAGTTTATGTTGAATTTTGTATTAGTTCTTGACATGACAATGTTTAGGAGCTAAATACTTTAGTAGGGTTCTCAATCGAATCTTCTTGAAACTCTTTCATATAGTTAATGCATAATTTTTGAGTTCTTCTTCACTATATTAAGATCTATTCAATAATGTTATGATTGCTTGATGATTAACTAGCTATTAATTGTCATAACTTATATGATTTCGAATCAAAAGTCTGAAAGGTGAGTTTTGAATATGTTGTAATTGTCTAGACATAGGTTAGAATCGTGGACGAAAGTACCCCGACACTTGTGTAGTAATTAATTTTATTGTTCTTAATCCTCTTGTGTGGTAAAACTTATCATAGAAATATAGAAAGTATATGCACAAGGTTGAGCTCTTGTATGTCCTAATCGGAATATAATGACATATTAGTTAACCTGCTATCTTAATAAGAAGAAGAATCATTAGCATTGCAATAACACGTGAAAAAATGGATAATTGAGAAGATTGGAAGCCCTATTTCCTTCATAATTGTTATAAATCCAAAGTATCATAATCTTTAGTTTATTTTATGCACTTAGTCATAAATCTAAAACTAAAGAACATCAACCAAATAGATATCATATAATAGATAATCGGTACTTAATAAACCAGTCTCCGTGGACGATAAACTTGGTCTTACAGATCCTTATTACTTGAACGATACGTACACTTGCGTAAGCATCTAGAAATATCGCAACAAGTTTTTGGCGTCGTTGCTGGAGACTGGCTGTTACACCCCGTAAGTCCAGGACATGTAAAAGAGAATGTACGTAAGGAATCAAGACTTGGAAATTGGTACGAAAGGAAGAATTGTTTTTCCGACGGAAAATCTTCCGAGCGTCGGAAAGGAAAAATGTTCGTTGTTGAGAATTGGATTCTCAAAATGCATTATTTGAAGAGTATGAAACTTATTAACATTATGGAAATTTGTTTTTACGGATTTGGTCATGTGGGGCCCACCCGAGGAATTTTATATTTTTGTGGGGCCCACGAGGGTTATGAAATTTTATGGACGAATGAGAGAGCGACACGTGGCACCTCCACCACATGGTCTTGGTCGAAAATTTGCAAGGCTAAAATGGTCATTGACCATCAAGAAAGATCAAGTCTTCAAAGCTTGATAATATTGACCAAGTCAACTTGTCCACTTGGCTATTTAATTAATGATCCTCATCCAATACACACAAGTGTGTTAATATAAGCCCTCCAATGTGTTTTATATACACACTAGTGCAAGACTAGCTCTTCTAACACTTAGAAAAAAATCACAACATTTTCTTGTCCACAAGGTAGCTCTCGGGTTTGCACATATTCCCACTAGAAAAAATTGTAATTTTGATCCATTATTCACAAGACTTTAACCCAATGTCCCTAAGGGTATTGTAAGGATATCTCAATAGAAAGATTTCGGAAAAATGGCGTTTTCGTATTAGTCGCAAGGCGGAAACTTAAGGAGTTATTCAACTTTGAAGTTGGAACTTGAAGATGGGTTCTTCATAGGATTCTAAGGAGTGCTTGGAGCGGATTGGAACCTAAGGAAAGGAGCTAATAATTTCTAAGGCGCGACTTTGAATCTTGGAATTTTTAAGGGCTTATAAAGGTATATTTTTTGCCGTTTTAGTAGTTAAGACTTACTTATTGTTGTAGCTATGGATATTAGCAAGCATGAGATGTTTAGTATGAATTTTGATAAGTGTATTGACTATTGGAACCCTAATCCGAAAACTAGCATGTTTAGCTTTAATATTACAATTCAAGTCGATTATTAGTTTAAGTCGTCGCATGTTGTATAAAGAAGGAAATTGTAGTTGTTGAAGTTATTTATGACTATATAACATGTTAGACCTTAGAACTTGGAATTGGAAAAGGATTGGAAAAGACTTTGAATTGTTGGTTGTTGTTGGCCGAGAATGGCTTGAATATGGAACTACTTCGTATTTATTGTGGGGCGGAATTTTACACGTATTGTAAGGCGTGTAATCCCCTTTGTTTGGTTGTTGTTTTGAGCCTTAAATGTGGCGTGTTGGTTATTGTATTCGGCCTTGAAAAGGTGGCAAAGTGAGTAGAAACAAAGGAAGTCTTTGCCCGATTTTCCGTAGAATTAGACCGTATACTTGGTATTATTCACGTTAGAGACTAGAAGTTGATAGTCTTGTTGTGACCATTATAGGTTGACACTTCTACGCAGCGTATTCGGCTTAGCTTGTGGATTTAGCGAAAAGGTATGTGAACTATCTCTCTTACAGCATGATTCCTTAAGATAAAGAAAGTATTTCCTACTCCTTAAATGATCCATTCCTTGGTTGTATTTGGATTGCCTAAAATAGAATTTGTTCTATGTACTTCCTTGATTGTACTTTGATGTTTAAATTGTAAGTTGTATAATCCATTGCCTTAGTGAAGTTGGATTCTTAAAAGTGAAAGTATTTTACTTAAAGTGCATGGAGTCTTGAAAAGGAAGTGGTTTCCAAACCTTTTGGCTAGTGCCTTAGTTCCGAAACCTAAAGGGCATTATAATGACTTTAGGGGAGTTAAATGAGTGATTTACTTAATTGTTTTAAGAGAGGAGAAATGACATGATTTAGTAGAAGAAACTTGTTTTCTATATATTAAGAGACTCGAAGTATTTTTGAAAGTTAAGAAACTTGATTTGAAAGTTTGTGATACTTGGTTTTAAGTATAAGTCTCTTGGTTATAAAAAGAATGAAATTGTCTAAAAACTATAAAGGGTTATAACGGCTTTGTGGGAAGTTGGTTATAACGGTTTTATGGAAGGTTTAGAAAGTTGTCTATTTTGATTAATGGGCATAAGTTGCCTTGATTGTGAAAATTTGAAGTTACTTGATTTCAAGCTTTGAAATGAGTTTTCTAAGAGTGTAGTAACTTACTTTGAAAAATAGACACATATTGATACTACGGGTGTTAGTATCTTGGGGTATTACATAAAAAGGAGTCTTTTGAAAAGAATGTATGTACGTAGTACTTTGTCTTGATTAATTGAGAATTAGTCTAAGTGTGCCTTGATAAGTACTTTGGCTTGATTAATTGAGAATTATTCTAAGTGTGCCTTGATAAGTACTTTGGCTTGATTAATTGAGAATTATTCTAAGTGTGCCTTGATAAGTACTTTGGCTTGATTAATTGAGAATTATTCTAAGTGTGCCTTGATAAGTATTTTGGCTTGATTAATTGAGAATTATTCTAAGTGTGCCTTGATAAGTACTTTGGCTTGATTAATTGAGAATTAGTCTAAATGTGCCTTGATAAGTACTTTGGCTTGATTAATTGAGAATTATTCTATGTGTGCCTTGATAAGTACTTTGGCTTGTTTAATTGAGAATTGCCTATGTGTGCTGGTAATAGCCGGTTGTGTGCTAGTGATATATCATTCATTTCGGGGTCATTCCCCGGGTTTGTGGCATTTGCATATTAGTGGATTTGCTACCCACGCGCGAGGAATACCTCATGCGAGTCCGCGAGGCTTATGCGGGTGAAATAGTCCCGTGCGGCGGTCCACCTATGCGAGGAATACCTCGTGCGAGTCGTAAGGGCTTATGCGGTGAAATAGTCCCACGCGAGAATACCTCATGCGGGTCCACGCGACCTACGCGGGTGAAATAGTCCCGCGAGTAGGATTTCTTAATGATCATCTGCAAGCGGTGGTCTGCTTTGATCGTGAGCTTCCTAGTTTATATTGTAAGTATACTACTATTTACTCTCATTGTTAGTAAGGCACGGTGTCTTGTAATTTGATTATCATGGATCGTGGTGAGGAAGGATTCCACGCATGATTGATATTATGGGCGTGATACCCGTGGTTATATTTTAGTAATGACTTTGAGGCACGCGTCCACGACTTGATATGATCGTTATGTATTGTGTCTCGTAGGTTGGCTATCATACATGTCTCGCTTTTGTTTAGGCTGTTATGATTTCATTCTGATTTCATCATTTCACATACTTGGTACATTCTTCGTCTTGACCTCTTTCGAGTGCGTTCATGCCGTGAGTTTAGGTCTGTTGTTTGGTGATCGGCAGTGTAGGACCGCTTAGAGTTTTGGATAGCTCCTACGTTCGGAGTTTATCTTTTGGTATAAGTTCTTTCAGTACATGCTTTTGTACAATTATGGGTACGGCGGGGCATTGTCCCGTCATAGTTCAGTAAAAAAACTCTTAGAGGTCTGTATTCATATGTGGGATTGGACTCATGTGCAGTGTAGTGTCTTTTTCATGTATATTATATGGAAGCCTTGTCGGCTTTGCCCTTGTACGTATGTTGGTTTTAAAAAAAAAAGGGTGTTATTTAAATTCGATTTTGCTTAGTTGTTAAGGTAGAAGGTGCCGGTAGGGCACCGATCACGCCCGAGGTTCGGACGTGGCAGTGGTATCGAGCGATCCCTCGGAATGTCTACAGACCATGTCTAGTAGAGTCTTGATTATCGGTGTGTTGTGCGCCACACCCATAAACAGGAGGCTACAGGACATTTAGGAGTTGGTTTCTATTCTTCTCACTCTGAGATCGTGCCTAGAGCGTGTTAGTAAGATAATTCCTCTCGACATAATTTTGTGTTCTGATTATGCCTCGGAGGGCAACAGCCGCCCAGAAGGGCAAAGGAGTGGCAGGAGCTACTAGTCAGACTCAGAGAGTTGATAGGGCTCGTGCCCAGGGTATACCGGATGTTGTTCGCGATGGCGAGTTCTTCTGCGCGAGTTTTGAGGCCCGGCACGAGCCTCGGTTTCGATTAGGAGAAGACTATAGGAGTCGAGGAAGCAGTTATGTTATTGACCAAGATAGCGGTGCTACAGTTTCATCAGCAGGAGGTTATCCGGCCAGTACAGACAGGTGTACAGAGGATAGAGGGCCAACGTGGAGATCTGCGTAAGAGGGCTAGACCGGTTGATTATTCCGGTGAGTTTATGGAAGAGCAGCCTCAGCAGCGAGTGAGATATTTCGTTCCAGCCTACCCAGTACATACCCCCGCAGCTCACAGGTGGGAGATTTGATCCCACAAGGTATTTAGGAGCCGGTCCAAGCTCCAGGGGTCGAGGTTCTCAAAGGAGCAGGGGATTTTCTCAGTCGAGGCCACCTATTCCTCAGTGTTTCAGATGTGGTAACCGTCATTCGGGTAAATGCCGTTATGGCACAGGTGTTTGTTATTATTGTGGCCGTCCGGACCATATACTGAGGGTATGTCCTTTTAGAAAGAGCACCGGTGAGGTGGCTCAGCCTTTGAGGCCGGTAGATGGTTCCCCTTCCTCCGCAACTGTGGGTCCCCCGGGGCAGGGTGTTCAGAGGTCAGCCAGTCGTGGTAGAGGTCAGGGTGGAGTTTATAGTTCTGGCGGTCCTTCGAACCGCATAGATGACGTGACTACTGGACATGATCAGGAGGCGACATCTCATGGGGTTACAGGTATATCTCAATTCTTTTGAATCATACGTGCATTGATAGATTCAGATTTCGCCCTAGAATATATGTTTTCCCTTTGTTGCTAGCAGTTGTAAGTGATAGTACCCCAGAGGTAGGAATACTTTTATTAGTAAAGTGAAAAATTAAGAATGTTGACAAGAATGATAAGTGAACTGAGACTATAGTTGTGTAGAGTTCACAAGTTGTAATTACCCCGTAACAGTGTAAGACCGATAGGGAAGGATGTACAGTAGAAATACTTTGGCTTATATGATGAACCTCTAGTGAATGGGAGGATAGGGTGAGAAGTACCTTGAGCTAAGAGAGAGTTTTATTTCAAACTAAGGATGAGAAGTTAAGTGTGACGATGAGTCGGGTTATGGACTCATTTCGGGTCAGCCGATAGTATGGAATGGGGTGATGTTAGTTGGTAATAGTCCCATTATGTGATAGGGTCCCGGGGATGTAAGGCCCAAGACTAGTTGATCGTTGTACGAGTTCGTGGATGCGTTCCACCGGAATCAGGTCGTAAGGACCGAGAAGAGCCTTAACGGGAATGTATGTTGCATAATAGCCAAGTTTGGATAGTAAATCCAAGGATTGGGGAACAGAAACAATATTTGAGATGTTGTACATTTACTAAATAAGTTTAGAAGTATGAGACAGAATGACAAGTAAGAGAATAAAAGAACCTCTAGGGATCCCATGTTTGAGAAGACTGTAACCTTCGAGTTTTGGGAGAAGGTGTTATACCCCGTAGTTCCAGGGTATGTATGTGAGGACGTACGTACGAAAATACGACACGAAAATTGGAAAGGAAGAAAGATGTGATTTTTTTTTTTAACGAAAAAGTTTCCGGCTTTTGTGAAAAAAAAAAAAAAGTTCGTTAATGGGAATTGGATTCCCATATTTTGGTATTCGGACTTTTTGGAATATTTGAGAATTATGGAATTTTATTTTCCGGAGTTGGTCACGTGGGGCCCACGGGAGAATTCTGATTTTGGGGCCTACTTTATTTTGGATTTTTGGCATTACGGATATTTTGGAAGATGAAATATTTTGGACGATAGGAGGCGACATGTGTCACCCTAGGTGGAAATGTTAATCAGCGGGCAAGAATGGCTCAGACGCTTTTTCATGTTTTAAAGGCTTAAAACATTTGGTCAAAGTCTTGAAGATATTTTGTGTAGTAGATGGATAAGTGGGACCCACACACACATGGCCCAATCTTGACCACACACTTGCTTTAATCTTGGCCCTTGATTCCTCTATAAATACCCTATGAATGCAAGACTTATTTTTCATCCACACTTGAGATTTCCAAGCTTGAAATACTCTCTCCCCTTGTTATTGTTCTCGTCCATTGAGCCTCCCCCTTAACCAAACTTTGTCCAAAAATTCTTAAAGTCTTAAGTGTTCTTCCTTAGTGTATTAGGAAGATTAGTAACCAAAGGTTAGAAAAGATTTCACACCCTTAGCCTAAATACACCCCCTTGGCCGAGAGTTGCCACAAGTTTAGCCTAAGTGTACTTCACTTTTTGGAGTTGAAGTGTTTAAGAGAAGTTATTAGAAACTTCTAAGGGTTGCTTGGAGCGGTTTGGAGCGTACAGAGTAGGAGCTAAACGTTGCTCAGGATCGACATATAATCTTGGATAATTTTGGGCTTATCGAGGTAATGATCTTTATCCCCCTATTGTAATTGGAAATTACATGTTGTAGTAATGTATAGCTGAGTATACTATATATAGAATGGATATTAGAGAAGAGAATTGAAATGTAATTACATAGGACTGTATTTACAGTAGACTTGTAGTATTCCTGTGAAGTAGAATTGAACACGTCCGGTTAGACGTGTAATCCCCTGGTAGTTGTTGGCCTGGTAGCGGGCCTGAGTAGAGGAGGAGATTTATGTGGTTGCGGGGTGGGGGGGGGGAGGTGCTGCCAAATTTTCTGTAGAATAAGGAATCTTGTATTTAGAATATTCTACGAAGAGATCTAGAAGTTGATAGACGTTTTGTGGCCATTATAGGTTGAAGTACTACGAGTAGCGTATTCTACTTGAAGGGTGGAAAAAACTAGCAAGGTTATAGTACTTGGAGCGTTTTGCTAATTGTCGATAACCGTCGCGAGGTATGTGAACCTCTTCCTATCTCTTCTAGCATGATTGTTGTGAACTATGTAGTACGGTAGACGTACATGTGCTAAATGAATTTGGTTGGTTTAAAACATAAAGTGTTATAACGGCTTTATGGGAAGTTTGCTATAACAACTTTATGTAGGTAAAGAAATGGTTTGTGGTTTTTAAAAGATAAGAGACTTGACATATAAATGACTTGATGTGAAATATTAAGGACTTGGTTTGTGTTGAACAGCTGTGAAACCGCTTTTATGAGAAATGAGTAATTGGGTTTTAGAAGGAATAATATTATATTGATTTCGGAAATGAGAATAAGTATCGAACAAACCACTGCAGCGTTAATAAAGGAAAATGTATTGACTAATTAATTACTATTAAAACCAGTAGAAACCTCCATCTGCATAGAAGCTAAGATAAGACAAAATTATATTACATTTCCTAGATCATGGCTGCTTTAATAAGAATCATTATAAACAAGAATTAATTTTCTTAAAATTCCAAATAAGGAACTTGATTTCTAAAAGAAAAGAGACTTGAGGAACTGAAGAGTTTTTGGTTTAAAACATAAAGTGTTATAACAGCTTTATGGGAAGTTAGTTATAACGACTTTATGAAAACAAAGGAATGGTTTTATCATTTGTTTTAAAATGGTAACTTGACTTTAAAAGGAGAAGTGTTTTTGTTTAAAAAGAAGGCATGTTATTGTCTTAATTTGGTTTAAAAAGGAAAGTATGGAAGTTGTTTTGGTTTACTTAAAATGTTAATCACTCTATTTTGATACTACGGGTATCGGGTGACCTTTGTAAAAGAAATGGATCTTTTAAAAGAATTTAACGTATGTAGTACCTTGGGGTTAAAACCTGGACTTTGGCATAAAATGAGAGTACCTTGAGTTGTGTGTAACTTGCCTATGTTTGCGTGTGATAGACTTGTCGTGCTAGTATTGTATTTCTATACCACCGCGTCTCTCGATGGAGGGCCGGCTGATTTATTATGATCTTACTTGGACGTACCAGCAGTGACAGAGCATTCCACTGATACGCTTCTGTGATTATTATTCCATGGACTAGCTCTCCATGAGGTTTTACTGATTCGGCTTGGTATCTGGTAGTTGGCTCTCGTACTTGCCCCGAAGTCGTGGCTGATTTGGCTTGGTATCTGGTAGTTAGCCTTCGTACTTGCCCCGTTCAGTTTTGTGACGAAGTCTCGTGATTCCGACGGTATCCGGTAGTTAGTCTTTCGTGATTTGCCCGCCGCCACGTGGCGCAGTGGTATCTGGTAGTTGGATTTCGTATTGCCACAGGTCGCCTTCGTGGTATGGTTATATAGATTTGTTAGTGCGGCTCACAGTATCGGTAGTTGGCTTTCGTACTTGCCGGTCGATTGATGACGCGCTTTTGTACAGTAGTTAGCCTTCGTACTTGCCCCGTACGGTTTTTATGACACAGGTGGGACCTGGTGTTCATGTGTACCCTTTGGTGTTGTTATCGTAGAGTGCCGGCAGTGAGGAAGGTATTCCACGGGCACGAATGATGTGGTGGGCGTGAGACCCATAGTTATATTTGAGTGATGACTTTGAGGGCGTGAGTCCCTGACTTGACGTGACTGCTTACATATTACGTACTGTAGTTTGGTTATCATATATGTCTCTGCTTTTATATAGACTACTATGATTTCATTCTGATATTTTCGCCACATACTTGGTACTGTTATCGACCTCCTTGGGCCGCGTCATGCCGCAGTAGAGGTATATCGGTTGTTGATCCTCGCTCATAGGATCACGATCAGTATTAGGAAGCTCTGTTTCTCGGAGGCTTATCTTTTGGTATGTTTCCCGAGTTGTAGGTTCTTGTACATTGGGTATGGCGGCCCCGTCTCCGTCATAGTTGTTGTTACATTCTTAAGTGCATGTAATCTTGTGTGGCGGGGTTGTAAATGATGTAGCTGCTCAATTCTGTATATATGCAAGAAGGCAACCGTTTTGGTTGCTTTGTTTTATTATCATATCTCTTGTTTCATGTTTAAGTTTTTATTTCCGCTGATTTTTCTCTGATGTAGTATCACTAGAGTGCCCGGAGTAAGGCACCAGTCACGGGCCCGGGATCGGGTCGTGACAAAAGTGCTATCAGAGCAGTTAATCCTCGGAAAGTGTCTACAGACCGTATCTAGTAGAGTCTTGATTATCGGCGTGTTGTGCACCACGCCTATAATCAGGAGGCTGCAGGATATTTAGGATTTGGTTTCCATTCTTGTCACGACCCGACCCCGGGCCCGCGACTGGTGCCCTACCTGGGCACCCCTTTCAGGTATACATCAGAGAATAGCAGCGGAACATACACAACATACAAAAAAACTTAGACAAGAACCAACAGCAAGCTGGCGGATATAAGGCCACCTTCCGTAAAATATACCGATCCGAAATAGAAAAGTACATTTTTCTTTTCTTTACTGACCAATCCACAATGTGACTCTGCACCTCTAAGAATAACAACTCTGGCGGAGGGCCCCGCCATACCACGAATGTACAACAACCGACAATACGAGGATAAGCCTCCGAAATGAAGGAGCTTCTCAGCGGTGAGCAGTGATCCTAAGGCGAGGATCATCAACTGTACTTTACTGCGACATGAACGCACTTCAAGGAGGTCGAGACAACATTTACCAAATATGTGAAACTCAAAGTACTGTAATGAAATCAGAAGGCTAAAATAAAGCTGGAGACATGTATGATTACTCGATTAATGACACTGTGCCTTACTAACAATGAGAGTAAATAGGAGTATACTTACAATATAAAGTAGGAGGCTCGCGATCAAAGCGGACCACCCACGCGATGATCATTAAGCAATCCTATTCGGGACTATTTCACCGCGTAGATCGCGTGGACCCGCATGAGGTATTCCTCGTGATAGTCAGACTACCGCACGGGACTATTTCACCGCGTAAGCCCATAAGGACTCGCGTGAGGTATTCCTCGTGATATGTATCCGCCGCGTGGGACTATTTCACCCGCATAAGCCCATAAGGACTCGCGTGAGGTATTCCTCGCATCATGGGTAGCAAATCCACGTAAGCAGTGGTATAACGTCTTGGGGTTTACCCTCATTTATACTCTTACCAGGCGGTGGTATAACGTCTTGGGGTTTACCCTCATTTATACTCTTACCCTAGCTCAACGGCCATCATACATAACATAAGCCCTACCGCTTATCATACAATAAATAAGCAAGTTAAGAAATCCCTAACTTCTTATTAGCCTTATTCATATACATTCTCATTTTAGTTTACTTAAGGCACTAACATGTCATTATAAAATCAGAATTTAACCCAAAGTACTACGTATTTCTATTCTTTTAAAAATGACTCTTTTCATATATAAACTTCCAAGATACTAATAACAGTAGTATCAAGTCATAACTACTTTTCAAGACAAGTCACGATACCTTTTAGAAATACATTTAGGCTTCTAAATCAAGTGACTTCTTTCCTTTAAAACCTTAGGCAATTGATGCCTTAAATCAAATTGCCTTTCAATAAATCAAGCCATTTATCTTTCCATAAAGCCAATATAACCAACTCCCCATAAAGTCGTTATATTCACTTTATGCATTAGTCAAGTACAATTTCCTATCCAAGGGACTTATACGTTTAAAATGAAACAAGTATCGCATACTTTAAAACTCTTCAAGTCCCTTAACATACTTAAATTACTTAGAGTAAACCACTCTTTAAACTTTCCATAAAAACAAGTATCAAAATACTTTCAACATACTTAAAGTCTCTTAACTTTGAAAACCAAGATATCCTTAACATTTAAACAAGTGAGTTAATTCCCTAACTCAATCAACTTGGACATTCCTAAAATAAGCTAAGGATGTCAAATGGACTAGATTGTCAAAATCTTGTACGTCTACCGTACTATATACGTGAAACTAGTCATGCTCAAAAGATAGGAAAAGTTCCACATACCTCTTCGGGTCAAACCACTTGTCAAGTACAAATTCCGCCCGTAGTATGTCAACCTATAATATTCACAATCGTCCATTAAGGCCTTACTTCAAGCGTAGAATATTATAAGTGTTAAGTCTCTAAATTCTACGGAAAATCGGACATCACCTCCTTTGTTTTTACTAACTTTGCCACCTTTTCCAAGGTCGAAATACAATAATCAAACGATTTCAATTGGCTCACAACAATATAGAAGGTAATCCAATGCCAATGAATAACCAAACAGCCCCAATTGGCTCACAATAATATAGAAGGTAATCGAATGCAAATGAATAACCAAAACCTGCCCAATTGGCTCACAATAATAGAAGGTAATCGATGCAAATGAATAACCAAATGACCAATTGGCTCAATCAATACAACAATACCAATTCTTATTCAATTTCCATTTCAATCCAAATGGTTTAGTATAACATGATATCAAGCCGCAATCGATTACAACTACTACAATTCTCAAGTAGGTAAACATGCGGCGATTCTAAATTAACGACCAAAATTGCATTTCAATTTGAAGGCTAATCATGTCATTTTCGTTCTAGGCTTCTACAATCCATGTCACTTATCAAACTTCATAACACAAATCACATGATCACTTCTAACTTATAATAACGTGGAATCTTGAATTACAAAAGTAAAGCGAAGATTATACCTCAATTAGCCCAATTATGATCCAAGATCACAAGTCGCTTCCTTAGCAACTTTAGCTCCTCCTTTCGACGTTCCAATCCACTCCAAGCAACCCTTAGAAGCTTAAGAATAACTCATCTTCAAGTTCCAACTTCAAAGTTGAATAACCCTTTAGGTTTTCGCCACACTAATAATAAAAACGCCTCTTTTCCGAAATCTTTCTTTTGAGAAAACCTGACAATACTCTTAGGAACCTTGGTTTAAAGTGGGAATTATTGGACAAGAATTGGAAATTTTCCTCTTGGGAACTTGTCAAACCGTGAGCTTCCATAGTGAGCAAGACAAGATTTCAATTTTTTCTAAGTGAGAATGAAAAAGTCTTGCTACTAGTAAGCTTATATAACAAAATGGAAGGTCTAGATTAGTACATATGGATGGCTCGGATGTGTTTCACATGGATCTTGCCCAGTGGCCCTTGGACTTTTAGTCAACAATGTCAAGCTAAGTCATTTGCAAGACTTGTCTTCCTAACAATGGTCAAATGACCCATTTGTCCTTGATAAATTTCGTCCAAGACAACATAAAGGTGACACGTGTCGCCCTCCCATTCGTCACAATATTTCGTTTTCCGACAAATCCAAAATTCCGATAAATTTTACTCGTCTCAAACCTTATCATTTGAGTTCTTAAGTACGTTCTTAAAAACATATCACGGAATTTCCGGTGTAACATTCTTCCCCTTAGAAACATTCGTCCCGAATGTTCTTTCTGAGTCCAACTTAAAGATAGCGACATAGTCTCCTTACAACCCCTACATACCAATAATGCCACGGTGGCCACATACTAAAATGCCAACTGAACCCCATGTGTCAACGCGTCGGTTATCTGCATAAAGCCTCACGACTCTAAGCTTACAAATAATCTTTCGGATAAGCTTCGCCTTATCCACACTGAATCAAGTCCGACCAAATAAGCGAACTCGCCTACGCCGAACCCACCAACCGGCGATCTACACTTTCTTACATACAAGGCCTCATACAGGGTCATCCGAATACTGGAAGGGTATCTGTTATTGTACTCAACACAACAAGAGACAATTAACCCTCCCGGCTATTTCTGAAATCAAGAACACAGGCCCGCATCCTATCCTCAGGTGCCTGGATAGTACACCTTGCACGTCCGCTTGCGAGGTGTAATGCAACACCGAGACTCACTTGTGTCCCTAATCCCTCCTGAAAAACCTCCAGAAGTTATCCGTAACCGAGCTCATCTGTCGGTCATCATAAACGTAGGAACCCCGTGCAGTCTCACAATCTCTCTGCTATACAAGCAAGCATAATCCTCAGCCGAGTAAGGGGTCCCAAATCCGAAAGAACACGGCTGGTTTCGCCAGCCTAATTACCATGACCCTGTGGAGTCGCACTTCCTCCGAGTACGATGCCACCTCAGAACAAGATCTATATTAATTACCTCTCATATCTAGGTTGGGATTTCAATCGCTGCAATAGCCCATCGGGATTCGGTGCTCAACCATGACTGCTACTATCTCGGACACTAAGCAAGAATTCGCTATGTCCCTTTTCCTGGTCATCTTACCCATACATACTACGAGGTCACGACACGATTTAGTCGGCCCCAAACAATTAGGGCAATAAGCATCGCGTGCCTCCCTAAAACTCCGTGACTAGTCTGCAAAGACCGGTACACGCAATCTATCCTCATCTCACAAAGACCCCATCCGTGCTACTCAACGAGCTCTTCTCTCCTGAGAGTCGTATCTCGATATCAGATCATAATCGATCCTCATACTGTCGCCTCTTTAATTCCTCAACGATGGAAGACTCGGCAACCTCTCGGATCTGAACTTCATTAACCTTGGAAACCAATAATCGAACCCCTAGGCTTGGTAACTGAAGAATCTTACGGACTACATCCTGTCTATTTGGCTGACCATCCGCGGACTACCCCAGTCCATCACAAAGAGTATATGTAATCGTCTTGGCTTTCCGGATGGTATAGGATATCAATATCACAATCCTCGAGTAACTCTAACCACCATCGGTGTCGCAAATTCTACCGCCTCGATGCAGATATACGGAGGCTTTGTGGTCCGCAAGTATCCACATGAAGTGCAGAATACGTCATGCCCCCACCTCTTCAAGGCATGATTTAACTGCCGCCAACTCTAAATCGAGAGTTGCGCAATTTCCTATCCCGCTTCCCTAACTACCGGGAAAACATAGGTTCTAACCTTATCGGGTTGCGTCAGCACACAACCTAGCCCCACACAATACGTGTTATCATCAATAACTAACCTCTAGTCTTTCGGAGGAGTTAGAGCGTAGTCGTGGTCAACTTGTCTTCCAATAATCGAAAGTCTTTCTCATTCTGCGAAATATTGGGTATCCTTAATCTCACTTATGGTTCTGTTTCCTTTTGTTGCAACCAAACTTGGTCACTAAACTTAGACTTAATTCCTTTGCTTGCCTCATGGCTAAGACTTCATCACAATCACAATTTAGGGGCGAGTTTCTTGATCTCGTCAAGTAGTAACCCGGTTTTCCTTTCCCGGTTGTAGAGCCTATAACTAGGTGTTACCACATTTTCTCGAAATGTTCTTACTTCCCATTATTTACTAATGGTCTTTACACTAGTGCAGGGTAAACATATCTCGTGCAACCTATTTTTAACCATACTCGTATTCTCCTGTCTTATTCGGGTCATATCCTGCGTCTAACACCATGGGTACATGCAACCCCATAATACGCAAACTGTCCTTTTTCGTGGGGAAGAGAACTTATCTCCCTATCTTGAACTTTCCTCGAGTCACAACCTACTCATTGGGTCCTCTTGTCGATGAATTAGCTAATCATCACGCCCGCCTTTAAGTTCGTGTAGATTTTTTCCAACCTACCAAAGATGCCTCGACTTTCCACAAAGACTCATACTTATTTTTATTCTTGCCTTGTACATTTTCTGAAATTATCCGGAAGGTCGTGGCCCGACCGCCACACCAAACCAACTCCAAGTACCTCGAAGGGCACTTAAATTAACTTCCTCCAAATTCAATTATTACATACTTCTGCGTTAATTTACTCCTAAGTAAACAAGTCACACAGACTTAAAAGAAAACAATGTCAAAGAAGGAAGGATAATTCATCGTTACCACCACTTCTCTTCCTTTCCACTCGATAACCGCCAGGAAGCGTACCGAATCAATCTCTTATGTAGTCCACGTTGGCATAACAAGAGGCCAACTAGCCCGAACTCATAATGACCTCGATATGCGTCATAATACATTGGGTCCAACGACTTTATCGTTATCGCCAATTATTATCTAACCGCTCGGCTACCACCCAACACTCACGGGTGTAGTCACTCGAAAGGTCCTCATGGATTCGGGTTCCATTTCCTTATTCTTGGTTGCTCTCTTTCTTCTTGGTCGCATACTCTTCCCGTACTCCCAAACTTATTCTAGCGCATTTACATAGCCTTCATATTGTTTCGCCTCAAATCTGGAGTTACTAAATTAAACAATACAAGGCCCATTCCGGCTCACAACACTGTTTCCGGTGGAACACGTCCACGAACCCGTAAAATGACTAACTAAACTTGGGCCTTGCACCTCGTGACCTGTCGCTACATGGGACTACTACTAACTGATCCCATTTCCTTTCAAGTTATGGGGCGACCCTAAATAGATCCCCAACCCGACTCGGCGTCGTACTTTGTCTTAACTTTTTACTACCCGAGAAGGCCTTATATACCTAAGGTCTCGGTGGTTATCAACATTTTTAGGCTCGCAATTTCCATGCTCCAAGCCTATCTTATCACCTCCGTGAATCGGTACAAGAACTTCTCGTAATATCATAATCGTGTTGTCTTGACCACAACAACCATGCTTTCTTCGTCCGGATCTCGTCCGTACAATTCCCTTAAGCATACCACGTAGCTTAAGTTGCTAACATAGTCTTCCACTTAGTCTCTTAATTAACTTCTTAAGGGTCCATTACCTTTTCCGATAACTCATCATTTCCTAATTATCTCAAATTAGCACGTAAAACCTTGATGAGAATTCATTAAACTGTTTCATACCTTCCCGATATTTATTTAGTCCCTTCCAAATCCTGGTAATCTAAATCATTCTAGGAAACACGCGACCCAATTCATACATAAATTCGCATAGTTGTATGTCACAATACCAACTACAACCATTACCAACCCGATACGCAATCCACGTAATCCTTCCCGGTCATCGCCGCTTTCTCGTAACGCAAACAATCATAACTTGTTAGGGAGAGACGACCTAACCATACACTTTCATCGCACGATCATAGAGTGAGAAGAATGAAAACCAATCCTAAATGTCCTGCGACCTCCCGATTATAGATGTGGTGCACAACACACCGATAATCAAGACTCTACTAGACACGGTGCGTAGACACTTTCCGAGGACTAATCGCTCGATACCACTTTGTCACGACCCGACCGGGCTCGCGATCGTGCCCTACCCGGGCACCCGCTGTATACATCGAGAATAGCGGTGAACATACACAAAGATACAAAAACTTAGACAAGAACCAACAACAAGGCTAGCCGATAAGGCCACCTTCCGTAAAATATACTCAATCGAAATAGAACAAGACATTTTTCTTTTCTTTACACCCAATCCACAATGTGACTACACTTAAGAATAACAACTCAAGGGACGGGGCCCCGCCATACCCCGAATGTACAACAACCGACAATACCGGATAAGCCTCCAAAATGAAGGAGCTTCAACGGTGAACAGTGATCCTAAGAGCAAGGATCAAGAACACAGACTTTACTGCAGATGAACGCACCCCGAAGGAGGTCGATAACATGTACCAAATATGTGAAATCGCATCAGTAATGAAATCATAAGTCTAAAATAAGCGGAGACATGTATGATTACTCGATTAACGACTGCGTGCCTTACTAACAATGAGAGTAAATAGGAGTATACTTACAATATAAAGTAGGAGGCTCACGATCAAAGCAGGACCACCCGCCCGCAGTATCATTAAGCAATCCTATTCCTGGGACTATTTCACCCGCATAGATCGCGTGGACCCGCATGAGGTATTCTCGCATAGGTCAGACTACCGCGTGGGACTATTTCACCGCGTAAGCCCATGGGACTCGCATGAGGCATTCCTCGCATAGGCTGTATCCGCCCGCATGGGACTATTTCACCCGCATAAGCCCATAAGGACTCGCATGAGGTATTCCTCGCATCATGGGTAGCAAATCCACGGAAACATGTGGTATAACGTCTTGGGGGTTTACCCCTCATTTATACTCTTACCCTGAAGCAGGTGGTATAACGTCTTGGGGGTTTACCCCTCATTTATACTCTTACCCTAGATCAACCGGCCATCATACATAACATAAGCCCTACCGGCTTATCATACAATAAATAAGCAAGTTAAGAAATCCCCCTAACTTCTTATTAGCCTTATTCATATACATTGTCATTTTAGTTTACTTAAGGCACTAACATGTCATTATAAAATCCGGGAATTTAACCCAAAGTACTACGTATTTCTATTCTTTTAAAAATGACTCTTTTTCATATATAAACTTCCAAGATACTAATAACCGTAGTATCAAGTCATAACTACTTTTCAAGACAAGTCACGATACCTTTTAGAAATACATTTAGGCTTCTAAATCAAGTGACTTCTTTCCTTTAAAACCTTAGGCAATTGATGCCTTAAATCAAATTGACTTTCAATAAATCAAGCCATTTATCTTTCCATAAAGCCAATATAACCAACTTCCCATAAAGTCGTTATATTCACTTTATGCATTAGTCAAGTACAATTTCCTATCCAAGGGACTTATACGTTTAAAACGAAACAAGTATCGCATACTTTAAAACTCTTCAAGTCCCTTAACATACTTAAATTACTTAGAGTAAACCACTCTTTAAACTTTCCATAAAAACAAGTATCAAAATACTTTCAACATACTTAAAGTCTCTTAACTTTGAAAACCAAGATATCCTTAACATTTAAACAAGTGAGTTAATTCCCTAACTCAATCAACTTGGACATTCCTAAAATAAGCCAAGGATGTCAAATGGACTAGATTGTCAAAATCTTGTACGTCTACCATACTATATACGTGAAACTAGTCATGCTCAAAAGATAGGAAAAGTTCCACATACCTCTTCGGGTCAAACCACTTGTCAAGTACAAATTCCCGCCCGTAGTATGTCAACCTATAATATTCACAATACGTCCATTAAGGCCTTACTTCAAACGTAGAATATTATAAGTGTTAAGTCTCTAAATTCTACGGAAAATCGGACAACACCTCCTTTGTTTTTACTAACTTTGCCACCTTTTCCAAGGTCGAAATACAATAATCAAACAGCCCCAATTGGCTCACAACAATATAGAAGGTAATCCAATGCCAATGAATAACCAAACAGCCCCAATTGGCTCACAATAATATAGAAGGTAATCCAATGCAAATGAATAACCAAACAGCCCCAATTGGCTCACAATAATATAGAAGGTAATCGATGCAAATGAATAACCAAGCGACCCAATCGCTCACAACAATACAACACTACCAATTCTTATTCAATTTCCATTTCAATCCAAATGGTTTAGTATAACATGATATCAAGCTGCAATCGATTACAACTACTACAATTCTCAAGTAGGTAAACATGCGACGATTCTAAATTAACGACCAAAATTGCATTTCAATTTCGAAAGGCTAATCATGTCATTTTCGGTTCTAGGCTTCTACAATCCATGTCACTTATCAAACTTCATAACACAAATCACATGATCACTTCTAACTTATAATAACGTGGAATCTTCAATTACAAAAGTAAATCGAAGATTATACCTCAATTAGCCCAATTATGATCCAAGATCACAAGTCGCTTCCTTAGCAACTTTAGCTCCTCCTTCGACGTTCCAATCCACTCCAAGCAACCCTTAGAAGCTTAAGAATAACTCATCTTCAAGTTCCAACTTCAAAGTTGAATAACCCTTTAGGTTTTCGCCTTGCGACTAATACGAAAACGCCTCTTTTCCGAAATCTTTCTTTTGAGAAAACCTTACAATACTCTTAGGAACCTTGGTTTAAAGTGGGGGAATTATTGGACAAGAATTGGAAATTTTCCTCTTGGGAACTTGTCAAAACCGTGAGCTTCCATAGTGAGCAAGACAAGATTTCAATTTTTTTTCTAAGTGTAGAGAATGACAAAGTCTTGCTACTAGTAAGCTTATATAACAAAATGGAAGGTCTAGATTAGTACATATGGATGGCTCGGATGTGTTTCACATGGATCTTGCCCAAGTGGCCCTTGGACTTTTAGTCAACAATGTCAAGCTAAGTCATTTGCAAGACTTGTCTTCCTAACAATGGTCAAATGACCCATTTGTCCTTGATAAATTTCGTCCAAGACAACATAAGGGGGTGACACGTGTCGCCCTCCCATTCGTCACAATATTTCGTTTTCCGACAAATCCAAAATTCCGATAAATTTTACTCGTCTCAAACCTTAACATTTGAGTTCTTACGTACGTTCTTAAAAACATATCCTGGAATTTCCGGGGTGTAACAATTCTTCTCACTCTGAGATCGTGCCTTAGAGCTGTGTTATAAGTTGGACCCCTCTGATGTATTTCGTTTTTACCAGTTATGTCTCCGCGTAAGGCAACCCAGGCCCAGAAGGGCAAGGCAGCCGGGGGAGCTGCTAGTAGGATACAAAGGAGTACGAGGGCGCAGGCCAGGACATTACCTGAGATAGTGCTTCAGACGGCGAGTTTTGCGACGCCGCCGGCCCCAGCAGAGTTTAGAGCCGCAACAGTGGCTGCTGAGACCACAGTATCTGCGCCTCCTGTCCCACAACCTGGAGAAGAGGAGATGGGGTACAGGGAGATGGCCCAGTTACTAGCGAGATTGTGGCGGGCGAGGATTGGTGGGACGCGGCAGTTCGAGTACCGTGGTTCACCCGAGGTCGAGATAGCGAGACTACGGTATTTTACGAGTTATAGCCCGCGAGTTCTATGGGTCGAGGCACGAGGATGATCGCGAGAGTTCATCAAGCGATTCTGACGGATCATGAGAGTGATCAAGACTTGGAGACCGAGTCGGTGACCTTCGGTTCGCGTCGGTGCGTGATCTGCGATCGTGGTTTGATTCGTGAGCTGTCGGGAGCATGCACTTCCAGCGGTATGGGGCGAGTTCTCGAGGCATTCCTCACTTCTTGCCTCCGCAGATGAGGAGCACGCCGACGATTTATGATCTTTGAGGCAGAGAGAGGCGACGGTTCGGAGTACAATGTGAGTTTGACTCATTAGCTCGATGCGTCCGCGTTAGTAGCCGACATGGAAGGCGAGTGCACCGCCACGCCACCGGCTCGATGACTACTTGGCGAGGCTTGTTCGGTGTAGCTCTTCCGGGCATGGACATTGCCGCATGCAGCTTATGCACTTGGGTGTGAGGCGGAGAGGTCGGCGGAATGGCCGAGATCGCGAAGAGGCGAGCAAAGCAGGTCTTTTGGCGACTTTTGAGGCGGACCGCCTCAGAGACTAGTTATGCACCTTCGCCAAGACTGAGTGGTCCTCCACGCCTTGTGGCATCCAGAGTATTCCGAGGAGCGGTCGTGGCTCCAAGGGTTCGAGTTTTCGGAGTTGTGGTGTTGGCGGATGAGGCCACCCTTACCTCGCATGGCGTTGCGGTAGAATCCATAAGGGGGAGTGTCGTGCTGGTTCGGGAGGTTGTTTTACATGCGGCCAGCAGGGCCATTTTGCGAGAAATTGTCCGACCAGAGGTAGCGCTGATGGAGAGACTCGGCCTTCAGGATCTATGGCTAGTTCATTGCCTTCTACAGCTATGCGCCCTGCAGGGCAGGCCTATGATTAGAGTGAAGCGGTAGATACAGGTATATCCTTAACCCTCTAGAGATTAGTATGCTTGATATGATGATCTTATTATTGTGTGCTATGTACGGATAGCGTTGTGTTATTTGTGAGTTAGAAAACATGGTTAGTTGAAAGGATAAGTATGGGGGCATGGAAAGTGTGAACCTTAGAATATTTCACGTTGAGACCTTAGATGTAAGGCCGTCTTGAGTAAAGAATTTTGCAAATGATCCTTGTCGGAGTGCATTATATGCATAGGGTGTATTAGTGTGATAAGTCCATGGGTAGTGTGAGATGGAAGTGGTAGCTTTCATGACGTGAATTAGTAAGGTTGTTCCGGATTGAGGAACAAGAGTTTGGCGCGATTATGGGTCGGGTTGAGGACCATTCGCGGGTCAACCCGTAGCCCGGCATGAGGTGGGGTCAGTTCGAGGTGGTCCCGCCAGGTGGTAGTGTCACGAGGGTGCTAAGCCCAGGTTTAGGTAACCATCGTAAGAGTTCGTGGATATGTTCGACCAGAATCGGACCATGAAGACCGGGAATGGCCTTAAAGGAATTTGAGGCTAGTAAGATGACCAAGTTTGGAGGTAGCGACTCCAAGGATTTTGGAAACTGAAGCGATGGCTGGAGTATGGTACGTATACTAGAGAGAGTTCGGGTGTACGAGAAGGGTACGACGAGTAAGGAAAGAAGTAAACGTGTGTTAACAGAATAAAGGAGATCATTTTGTAGTGAAGTGAAGATGCGAAAGGAGTATCCTTTAGACCATGGGTGGAAGCTTTTTGTGCTGTTATACACGTTAGGGGTGACTCCTCGTTAGCTCGGATGGGAGTTGTTGCGCGTTTGTTATACTATGGCCAGGTGTGGCATAAGTGGTTTTGTAAGTATAGTAGGGAAGACTATACCGGCACAGGTATGTTTGGAGACTTAGAAGGAACATTCGGGACGAATGTTTCTAAGGGGGGAAGAATGTTATACCCCGTAGTTCAAGGGTATGTATGTGAGGACGTACGTACGAAAATACGACACGAAAATTGGAAAGGAAGAAAGATGTGATTATTTTTTTTAACGAAAAAGTTTCCGGTTTTTGTGAAAAAAAAAAGTTCGTTAATGGGAATTGGATTCTCATATTTTGGTATTCGGACTTTTTGGAATATTTGAGAATTATGGAATTTTATTTTCCGGAGTTGGTCACGTGGGGCCCACGGGAGAATTTACGGTTTTGTGGGGCCCACTTTATTTTCGGATTTTTGGCATTACGGATATTTTCGGAAGATGAAATATTTTGGACCAATAGGAGGGAGACATGTGTCACCCCTAGGTGGCAATGTTGGGCGAATTGGTGGGCAAGAATGGCCTTGCACGTTTTTCATGTTTTAAAGGCTTAGAACATTTGGTCAAAGTCTTGAAGATATTTTGTGTAGTAGATGGATAAGTGGGACCCACACACACATGGCCCAATCTTGACCACACACTTGCCTTAATCTTGGCCCTTGATTCCTCTATAAATACCCTATGAATGCAAGACTTATTTTTCATCCACACTTGAGATTTCCATGCTTGAAATACTCCCTCCCCTTGTTATTGTTCTCGTCCATTGAGCCTCCCCCTTAACCAAACTTTGTCCAAAAATTCTTAAAGTCTTAAGTGTTCTTCCTTAGTGTATTAGGAAGATTAGTAACCAAAGGTTAGAAAAGATTTCACACCCTTAGCCTAAATACACCCCCTTGGCCGAGAGTTTCCACAAGTTTAGCCTAAGTGTACTTCACTTTTTGGAGTTGAAGTGTTTAAGAGAAGTTATTAGAAACTTTTAAGGGTTGCTTGGAGCGGTTTGGAGCGTACAGAGTAGGAGCTAAACGTTGCTCAGGATCGACATATAATCTTGGATAATTTTGGGCTTATCGAGGTAATGATCTTTATCCCCCTATTGTAATTGGAAATTACATGTTGTAGTAATGTATAGCTGAGTATAATATATATAGAATGGATATTAAAGAAGAGAATTGAAATGTAATTACATAGGACTGTATTTACAGTAGACTTGTAGTATTCCTGTGAAGTAGAATTGAACACGTCCGGTTAGACGTGTAATCCCCTGGGAGTTGTTGGCCTAGTAGCGAGCCTGAGTAGATGAGGAGATTTATGTGGTTGCGGGGGGGGGGGGGGGAGGTGCTGTCGAATTTTCTGTAGAATAAGGAATCTTGTATTTAGAATATTCTACGAAGAGATCTAGAAGTTGATAGACGTTTTGTGGTCATTATTGTTACACCCCGTAAGTCCAGAGCATATATAAGAGAATGTACGAAAGGAAACAAGACTTGGAAATTAGTACGAAAGGAAGAATTGTTTTTCCGACGGAAAATCTTCCGAACGTCGGAAAGGAAAAATGTTCGTTGTTGAGAATTGGATTCTCAAAAGGCATTATTTGAAGATTATGGAACTTATTAAAATTATGGAAATTTATTTTTACGGATTTGGTCACGTGGGGCCCACCCGAGGAATTTTACATTTTTTGTGGGGCCCACGAGGGTTACGGAATTTTATGGACGAATGAGAGGGCGACACGTGGCACTCCCACATGACTTGGTCGAAATTTATGTAAGGGTGTTATGGTCATTTGACCTATGTAGATGATAAGTCTTCTAAGCTTGATATTGTTGACAAGTCAACTTGTCCACCTAGGCTTGATCCAAGTGAAACTCATCCTAACCTCACATTTGTTTAAGTCTTAGCCATCCATTGTGTTATAAGTATACTACTAGTAGCAAGACAAGGTCTTGGAGACTTAGAAAAATTTCACAACACTTTGTGCACACACATAAGCTCTCGGGTTTGGCTAAGCTCTCACATGAAAAATTTGTAGTTTTGATCCATTAGCCACAAGACTTTAACCCAATGTCCCCAAGGGTTTTATAAGGATATCTCAATAGAAAGATTTCGGAAAAAAACGCATTTTCACGTTAGTCGCAAGGCGGAAACTAAGAGAGTTCTTCAACTTTGAAGTTAGAACTTGAAGATGGGTTCTTCATAGGCCTCTAAGGAGTGCTTGGAGCGGATTGGAACCTAAGGAAAGGAGCTAAGAATTGCTAAGGCGCGACTTTGGAATCTTGGAAATTTTAAGGGCTTATAAAGGTATAATCTTGTCGTTTTAGTAGTTAAGATTGCTTATTGATTGTAGCTATGGATATTAGCAAGCATGAGTAATATATTATGTTGTTGGATTAGTGTATTGGCTATTGGAACCCTAATCTGAAATCTAGCATGTTAGCCCTAAGACTTGATTCAAGTCGATTATTAGTTAAGTCGTCACGTATTTGTGTAAAGAAGGAAATTGTAGTTGTTGAAGTTGTTTATAACTATATAACATGTTCACCTAAGAACTTGGAATTGGAAAAGGATTGGAAAGACGTCGTGTTGTTGGTTATATGTTGGCCGAGAATGGCTATTGAAGTATTAAACTATTTGGTATGAATTGTGGGGCGGAATTTTACACGTATTGTAAGGCGTGTAATCCCCTGTTTGGTTATTGTTTGGAGCCTTAAATGTGGCTTGTTGGTTATTGTATTCGGCCTTGAAAAAGGTGGCAAAGTGAGTAGAAACAAAGGAAGTCTTCCCAGATTTTCCGTAGAATTAGAGACTAAATACTTAGTATTATTCTACATAGAGACTAGAAGTTGATAGCCTTGTTGTGACCTTTATAGGTTGACACTTCTCGCACGCGTATTCGGCTTAGCTTGTGGATTTAGCGAAAGGTATGTGAACTATCTCCTCTTCTAGCATGATTCCTTAAGATTAAGAAAGTATGTTCTACTCTTATATGATCCATTCCTGAGTTGTATTTGGATTGCCTAGAATAGAATTTGTTCTATGTACTTCCTTGATTGTACTTTGATGTTTAGATTGTAAGTTGTATAATCCATTTTCTTGATGAAGTTTGGATTCTTAAAAGTGAAGGTATTTTACTTAAAGTACATGGAGTCTTAAAAAGGAAGTGGTTTCCAAATCTTTTGGCTAGTGCCTTAATTCTAAAACCTAAAGGTCATTATAATGACTTTAGGGGAGTCAAGGAGTGATTTACTTATTTGATTTAAAAGAGGAGAAATGACATGTTTTAAGAGAAGTAACTTGTTTCAAAGGAGTGAGTTACTTGAGGTTTAAAAGTAGAAGAAACTTGTTTACTATATATTAAGAGACTTGAAGTGTTTTGAAAGTTAAGAACTTGATTTGTAAGTATGTGATACTTGGTTTTAATAGCATAAGTCTCTTGGTTATTAAAGGAATGGATACGTATAAAACCATAAAAGGGTTATAACGGCTTTATGGGAAGTTGGTTATAACGCCTTTATGGAAGATTTAGAAAGTTGTCTATTTTGATAAAAGGGCATAAGTTGCCAAGATTGTGAAAATTTGAAGTTACTTGATTTCAAGCCTTGAAATGAGTTTTCTAAACGTGTAGTAACTTACTTTGAAAAATAGACACGCCTTGATACTACGGGTGTTAGTATCTTGGGGCTTTACATAGAAAGGAGTCTTTTATAAAAGAATGTACGTACGTAGTACTTTGGCTTGATAAATTGAGAATTTGTCTAAGTGTGCCTTGATAAGTACTTTGACTTGTTAAAAGAGAATTATTCTATGTATGCCTTGATTAGTACTTTGGCTTGATAAATTGAGAATTTGTCTAAGTGTGCCTTGATAAGTACTTTGACTTGTTAAAAGAGAATTATTCTATGTATGCCTTGATTAGTACTTTGGCTTGATAAATTGAGAATTTGTCTAAGTGTGCCTTGATAAGTACTTTGACTTGTTAAAAGAGAATTATTCTATGTATGCCTTGATTAGTACTTTGGCTTGATAAATTGAGAATTTGTCTAAGTGTGCCTTGATAAGTACTTTGGCTTGTTAAAAGAGAATTATTCTATGTATGCCTTGATAAGTACTTTGGCTTGATTAATTGAGAATTAGTCTAAGTGTGCTCGATAAGTACTTTGGCTTGATTGATTGTGAATCATTCTAAGTGTGCCTCGTAAGGACTTTGGCTTGTTAATCGAGGATTTGCCTATGTGGCCGGAAATAGCGGTTGGGCTATTGGTATATCGCTTGTTTCGGTCAGTCCAGGTTTGTGGCATTTGCATAATTCCGTGGATTTGCTACCCACGATGCGAGGAATACCTCATGCGAGTCCGTAGGGCTTATGCGGTGAAATAGTCCCACGCGGGCGTCCGACCTTACGCGAGGAATACCTCGCGAGTCCAAAGGGCTTATGCGGGTGAAATAGTCCTATGCGAGAATACCTCACGCGAGTCCGAAAGGGCTTATGCGGTGAAATAGTCCCACGCGCGGTCCAACCTATGCGAGAAATACCTCACGCGGTCCACGCGACCTACGCGTGAAATAGTCCCGTGAATAGGATTGTTGAATAATACCGCGCGGATGGTCCCGCTTTGATCATGAGCTTCCTATTTTATATTGTAAGGATACCATCGCTTACTCTCATTGTAGTAAGGCACAAGGTGTTGTATTTTGAGTATCATATATGTCCCCGGAATTGTTTGTGTTACCCTATGTTCATGTTTTTACGAGGTAGGATTCCGGGGCATGAGATCACGAGGTATTTCGGACACAGGTGGGACTTGGTGTTCATGTATCCTTATGGGTGTTGTTACATCATGGACTGCCGGCAGTGAGGAAGGATTCCACGGGCATGATTGATATTATGGGCGTGAGACCCATGGTTATATTTGAGTAATGACTTTGAGGGCCTGCGTCCCTGACTTGATATGACTGCTTATGTATTGTGTACTGTAGGTAGGCTATCATACATGTCTCCTGCTTGTTTAGACTGTTATGATTTCATTACAGTACTTACTGTTCACATACTTGGTACATTCTTCGTACTGACCTCCTTCGGGGGGCTGCGTTCATGCCGCAGGTTTAGGTACGCAGTTTGGTGATCGGCAGGTGTAGGACCCTGCTCAGAGTTTTTGGATAGCTCCCTTTGTTCAGGAGTTTATCATTTTGGTATAGTTCCTTCAGTACAGGCTTTTGTACATTTATGGGTACGGCGGGGCCTTGTCCCGTCATAGTTCAGTTTAACTCCTAGAGGTCTGTATTCATATGTGGGATTGGACTCGTGTGCAGTGTAGTGTCTTTTGTTTATGTATATTATATGGCAGCCTAGTCGGCTTTGCCTTGTACGTACGGTTGCTTTTAAAAAAAGAAAAAAAAATGAGCTGTTATTAATTTCCGCAATGTACTTAGTTGTTAAGGTAGAAGGGTGCCTGTAGGGCACGATCCACGCCCGGTTCGGGCGTGACAGAGTGGTATCGAGCAAATACCCGGAATGTTTACTGACCGTGTCTAGTAGAGTCTTGATTATCCGGTGTTGCGCGCCACACCCATAAACAGGAGGCTACGGACATTTAGAGTTGGTTTCTATTCTTCTCACTCTAAGATCGTGCCATAGAGGCGTGTTAGTAAGAAAAATTCCTCTCCGACGTATTGTTGTGTTCTGAGATATGCCTCGAGGAGGCAACACCGCGTAGGGGCAAAGGAGTAAGGAGCTACTAGTCGACTCAGAGAGTTGATAGGGCTTATGCCCGTGGTATATCGGATGTTGTTCATGATCGAGTTCTTGCGCCAGTTTTGAGGCCTCAGACTGCAGAGCCTCCAGTTTCAGTTAGGAGAAGACTTTAGAGTCATGAGGAAGTTATATGTTATTGACCAAGATAGCGGTAGCGATTGTAAGTGATAGTACCCCAGAGGTAGGGATACTTTGATTAGTAAAGTGAAAAGTTAAGAATGTTGACAAGAATGATAAGTGAACTGAGACTATAGTTGTGTAGAGTTCACACGTAGTAATTACCCAGAATAAAGGTAAGACCGATAGGGAAGGATGTCTGATAGAAATACCTTGACTTATGTGACGGACCTCTAGTGAATAGGGGGATAAGGTAAGAAGTACCTTGAGATAAGAGAGAGATTTATTTCGGACAAGGAACGAGAAGTTAAGTGTGACGATGAGTCGGGTTGTAGACTCATTTCGGGTCAACCGATTGTATGGAATCGGGTGATGTCAGTTAGAAATGGTCCCGTTATGTGGTAGGGTCCCGAGGATGCCAGGCCCAAGTTTAGTTAAATCGTTGTACGAGTTGGTGGATGCGTTCCACCGGAACTAGGTCGTAAGGACCGAGATGAGCCTTAGCAGAAAAATTCAAGTAGCATAATGGCCAAGTTTGGTTAGTAACTCCAAGGATTGGAGAACAGAAACAGAATTTGAGATTTTGTACGTGTACTAGATGAGTTTGAAAGTACGAGAAAGTATGACAAGTAAGGAAAGAAAGGAACCTCTAAGGATCCCGTGTTTTAGAAGACTGTAGCCTTCGAGTTTTGTGAGAAGGGGTCGCGGACGGAAGGTCCATTGATATGTTTACGTATGTTAGGCGATGGCCGGGTGTGGCATCGTTGGTCTTGTGCATTTGATTGATAGGCATAGTATAGAGATTGTGCCGGAGTTTGTATAGCGTGACAACCGACTAAGAACATTCGGGGACGAATGTTTCTAAGGGGGGAAGAATGTTACACCCCGTAAGTCCAGAACATATATAAGAGAATGTACGAAAGGAAACAAGACTTGGAAATTAGTACGAAAGGAAGAATTGTTTTTCCGACGGAAAATCTTCCGAACGTCGGAAAGGAAAAATGTTCGTTGTTGAGAATTGGATTCTCAAAAGGCATTATTTGAAGATTATGGAACTTATTAAAATTATGGAAATTTATTTTTACGGATTTGGTCACGTGGGGCCCACCCGAGGAATTTTACATTTTTTGTGTGGCCCACGAGGGTTACGGAATTTTATGGACGAATGAGAGGGCGACACGTGGCACTCCCACATGGCTTGGTCGAAATTTATGCAAGGGTGTTATGGTCATTTGACCTATGTAGATGATAAGTCTTCTAAGCTTGATATTGTTGACAAGTCAACTTGTCCACCTATGCTTGATCCAAGTGAAACTCATCCTAACCTCACATTTGTTTAAGTCTTAGTCATCCATTGTGTTATAAGTATACTACTAGTAGCAAGACAAGATCTTGGAGACTTAGAAAAATTTCACAACACTTTGTGCACACACATAAGCTCTCGGGTTTGGCTAAGCTCTCACATGAAAAATTTGTAGTTTTGATCCATTAGCCACAAGACTTTAACCCAATGTCCCCAAGGGTTTTATAAGGATATCTCAATAGAAAGATTTCGGAAAAAACGCATTTTCACGTTAGTCGCAAGGCGGAAACTAAGGGAGTTCTTCAACTTTGAAGTTAGAACTTGAAGATGGGTTCTTCATAGGCCTCTAAGGAGTGCTTGGAGCGGATTGGAACCTAAGGAAAGGAGCTAAGAATTGCTAAGGCGCGACTTTGGAATCTTGGAAATTTTAAGGGCTTATAAAGGTATAATCTTGTCGTTTTAGTAGTTAAGATTGCTTATTGATTGTAGCTATGGATATTAGCAAGCATGAGTAATATATTATGTTGTTGGATTAGTGTATTGGCTATTGGAACCCTAATCCGAAATCTAGCATGTTAGCCCTAAGACTTCAATTCAAGTCGATTATTAGTTAAGTCGTCACATGTTGTGTAAAGAAGGAAATTGTAGTTGTTGAAGTTGTTTATAACTATATAACATGTTCACCTAAGAACTTGGAATTGGAAAAGGATTGGAAAGACGTCGTGTTGTTGGTTATATGTTGGCCGAGAATGGCTAGTGAAGTATTAAACTATTTGGTATGAATTGTGGGGCGGAATTTTACACGTATTGTAAGGCGTGTAATCCCCTTTGTTTGGTTATTGTTTGGAGCCTTAAATGTGGCTTGTTGGTTATTGTATTCGGCCTTGAAAAAGGTGGCAAAGTGAGTAGAAACAAAGGAAGTGCTGCCCGATTTTCCGTAGAATTAGAGACTAAATACTTAGTATTATTCTACATAGAGACTAGAAGTTGATAGCCTTGTTGTGACCTTTATAGGTTGACACTTCTACGTACGGCGTATTCGGCTTAGCTTGTGGATTTAGCCGAAAAGGTATGTGAACTATCTCCTCTTCTAGCATGATTCCTTAGGATTAAGAAAGTATGTTCTACTCCTTAAATGATCCATTCCTTGTTTGTATTTGGATTGCCTAGAATAGAATTTGTTCTATGTACTTCCTTGATTGTACTTTGATGTTTAGATTGTAAGTTGTATAATCCATTTTCTTGATGAAGTTTGGATTCTTAAAAGTGAAGGTATTTTACTTAAAGTACATGGAGTCTTAAAAAGGAAGTGGTTTCCAAATCTTTTGGCTAGTGCCTTAATTCTAAAACCTAAAGGTCATTATAATGACTTTAGGGGAGTCAAGGAGTGATTTACTTATTTGATTTAAAAGAGGAGAAATGACATGTTTTAAGAGAAGTAACTTGTTTCAAAGGAGTGAGTTACTTGAGGTTTAAAAGTAGAAGAAACTTGTTTACTATATATTAAGAGACTTGAAGTGTTTTGAAAGTTAAGAACTTGATTTGTAAGTATGTGATACTTGGTTTTAATAGCATAAGTCTCTTGGTTATTAAAGGAATGGATACGTATAAAACCATAAAGGGTTATAACGGCTTTATGGGAAGTTGGTTATAACGGCTTTATGGAAGATTTAGAAAGTTGTCTATTTTGATAAAAGGGCATAAGTTGCCAAGATTGTGAAAATTTGAAGTTACTTGATTTCAAGCCTTGAAATGAGTTTTCTAAACGTGTAGTAACTTACTTTGAAAAATAGACACGCCTTGATACTACGGGTGTTAGTATCTTGGGGCTTTACATAGAAAGGAGTCTTTTATAAAAGAATGTACGTACGTAGTACTTTGGCTTGATAAATTGAGAATTTGTCTAAGTGTGCCTTGATAAGTACTTTGACTTGTTAAAAGAGAATTATTCTATGTATGCCTTGATTAGTACTTTGGCTTAATAAATTGAGAATTTGTCTAAGTGTGCCTTGATAAGTACTCTGACTTGTTAAAAGAGAATTATTCTATGTATGCCTTGATTAGTACTTTGGCTTGATAAATTGAGAATTTGTCTAAGTGTGCCTTGATAAGTACTTTGACTTGTTAAAAGAGAATTATTCTATGTATGCCTTGATTAGTACTTTGACTTGATAAATTGAGAATTTGTCTAAGTGTGCCTTGATAAGTACTTTGACTTGTTAAAAGAGAATTATTCTATGTATGTCTTGATTAGTACTTTGGCTTGATAAATTGAGAATTTGTCTAAGTGTGCCTTGATAAGTACTTTGACTTGTTAAAAGAGAATTATTCTATGTATGCCTTGATTAGTACTTTGGCTTGATAAATTGAGAATTTGTCTAAGTGCCTTGATAAGTACTTTGGCTTGTTAAAAGAGAATTATTCTATGTATGCCTTGATAAGTACTTTGGCTTGATTAATTGAGAATTAGTCTAAGTGTGCTGGATAAGTACTTTGGCTTGATTGATTGTGAATCATTCTAAGTGTGCCTTAGTAAGGACTTTGGCTTGTTAATTGAGGATTTGCCTATGTGTCTGGAAATAGCGGCCAGGTGCTATTGGTATATCGGTTGTTTCGGGTCACCCCGGGTTTGTGGCATTTGCATAGTGCGTGGATTTGCTACCCACGATGCGAGGAATACCTCACGCGAGTCCGTAGGGCTTACGCGGTGAAATAGTCCCACGCGGGCGGGTCCACCTATGCGAGAATACCTCACGCGAGTCCGTAAGGGCTTATGCGGGTGAAATAGTCCTATGCGAGAATACCTCATGCGAGTCCGAAAGGGCTTATGCGGGTGAAATAGTCCCATGCGGGCGGGTCCAGCCTATGCGAGGAATACCTCATGCGGGTCCACGCGACCTATGCGGGTGAAATAGTCCCAGGAATAGGATTGCTGAATAATACTGCGGGCGGATGGTCCTGCTTTGATCATGAGCTTCCTATTTTATATTGTAAGGATACTACTGTTTACTCTCATTGTAGTAAGGCACAAGGTGTTGTATTTTGAGTATCATATATGTCCCCGGAATTGTTTGTGTTACCCTATGTTCATGTTTTTACGAGGTAGGATTCCGGGGCATGAGATCACGAGGTATTTCGGACACAGGTGGGACTTGGTGTTCATGTATCCTTATGGGTGTTGTTACATCATGGACTGCCGGCAGTGAGGAAGGATTCCACGGGCATGATTGATATTATGGGCGTGAGATCCATGGTTATATTTGAGTAATGACTTTGAGGGACTGCGTCCCTGACTTGATATGATCGCTATGTATTGTGATCGTAGGTAGGCTATCATACATGTCTCCCGCTTGTTTAGATCGTTATGATTTCATTACGATTTACATCGCTCACATACTTGGTACATTCTTCGTCTTCGACCTCGGGCCGTGCGTTCATGTCGCAGGTTTAGGTACGCAGTTTGGTGATCGGCAGGTGTAGGACCCTGCTCAGAGTTTTTGGATAGTTCCCTTTGTTCAGACGTTTATCATTTTGGTATAGTTCCTTCAGTACAGGCTTTTGTACATTTATGGGTACGGCGGGGCCTTCTCCCGTCATAGTTCAGTTTAACTCCTAGAGGTCTGTATTCATATGTGGGATTGGACTCGTGTGCAGTGTAGTGTCTTTTGTTTATGTATATTATATGGCAGCCTAGTCGGCTTTGCCTCAGACGCATTTGCTTTTAAAAAAAAGAAAAAAAATGAGCTGTTATTAATTTCCGCAATGTACTTAGTTGTTAAGGTAGAAGGGTGCCCAGGTAGGGCACCAGTCACGGGCCCGGGGTTCGGGGCGTGACAATTATAGGTTGAAGTACTACGAGTAGCATATTCTACTTGAAGGGTGGAAAAGGCTAGCAAGGTTATAGTACTTGGAGAGTTTTGCTAATTGTCGATAACCGTCGCGAGGTATGTGAACCTCTTCCTATCTCTTCTAGCATGATTGTTGTGAACTATGTAGTACGGTAGACGTACATGTCCTAAATGAATTTGGTTGGTTTAAAACATAAAGTGTTATAACGGCTTTATGGGAAGTTTGCTATAACAATTTATGTAGGTAAAGAAATGGTTTGTGGTTTTTAAAAGATAAGAGACTTGACTTATAAATGACTTGATGTGAAATATTAAGGACTTGGTTTGTGTTGAACAGCTGTGAAACCGCTTTTATGAGAAATGAGTAATTGGGTTTTAGAAGGAATAATATTATATTGATTTCGGAAATGAGAATAAGTATCGAACAAACCACTGCAGCGTTAATAAAGGAAAATGTATTGACTAATTAATTACTATTAAAACCAGTAGAAACCTCCATCTGCATAGAAGCTAAGATAAGACAAAATTGTATTACATTTCCTAGATCATGACTGCTTTAATAAGAATCATTATAAACAAGCATTAATTTTCTTAAAATTCCAAAGTAAGGAACTTGATTTCTAAAAGAAAAGAGACTTGAGGAACTGAAGAGTTTTTGGTTTAAAACATAAAGTGTTATAACAGCTTTATGGGAAGTTAGTTATAACGACTTTATGAAAACAAAGGAATGGTTTTATCATTGGTTTTAAAATGGTAACTTGACTTTAAAAGGAGAAGTGTTTTGGTTTAAAAAGAAGGCATGGTATTGTCTTAATTTGGTTTAAAAAGAAAGTATGGAAGTTGTTTTGGTTTACTTAAAATGTTAATCACTCTATTTTGATACTACGGTATCGGGTGACCTTTGTAAAAGAAATTGATCTTTTAAAAGAATTTAACGCACGTAGTAATTGAAGTTAAAACCGGACTTTGGCATAAAATGAGAGTACTTGAGTTGTGTGTAACTTTCCTATGTTTGCGTGTGATAGCCTTGTCGCGTGCTAGTATTGTATTTCTATACCACCGCGTCTCTCGATAGAGGGCCGACTGATTTGTTATGATCTTACTTGGACGTACCGGCAGTGACGGAGCATTCCACAGGTACGCTTCTGCGATTATTATTCCATGGACTAGCTCTCGCGAGGTTTTACCGATTTGGCTTGGTATCCGTAGTTGGCTCGTACTTGCCCGAAGTCGTGGCTGATTTGGCTTGGTATCCGGTAGTTAGCCTTCGTACTTGCCTGCTCAGTTTTGTGACGGTCTCGTGATTCCGCTTGGTATCCGGTAGTTAGTTCGTGATTGCCGCCACCACGTGGCGCGGTGGTATCCGGTAGTTGGATTTCGTACTTGCCACGGGTCGCCGTGGTATGGTTATATAGATTTGTTAGTACGGCTCGTATCCGTAGTTGGCTTTACTTGCCGGTCGATTGATGACGCGCTTTTGTACCGGTAGTTAGCCTTCAGACTTGCCCCAGACGGTTTTTATGACACAGTGGGACTCGTGTTCATGTACCCTTTGGTGTTGTTATCGTAGACTGCCGGCAGTGAGGAAGGTATTCCACGAGCACGAATGATGTGGTGGGCGTGAGACCCATAGTTATATATGAGTGATGACTTTGAGGGCGTGAGTCCCTGACTTGACGTGACTGCTTACATATTACGTACTGTAGTTTGGTTATCATATGTCTCTGCTTTATATAGACTACTATGATTTCATTTACGATATTTTCGCCACATACTTGGTACTGTCAGATCGACCTCTGGGGGTTGCGTTCATGCCGCATGTAGAGTTACATCGGTTGTTGATCCTCGCTCATAGGATCACGATCAACAGATTGGAAGCTCCGTTTCTCGAGGCTTATCTTTTGTATGTTTCCTCGAGTTGTAGGTTCTTGTACATCTGGGGTATGGCGGGGCCCTGTCCCGTCATAGTTGTTGTTACATTCTTAGAGGTCTGTAGTACTGTTGTGGGCAGGGTTGTAAAGGATGTAACTGTTCAATTTCTGTATATATGCAAGAAGGCAACCGTTTTGGTTGACCTGTTTTATTATCATATCTCTTGTTTCATGTTTAAGTTTTTATTTCCGCTGATTTTTCTCTGATGTAGTATCACTAGGGTGCCCGGAGTAAGGCACCAGTCACGGGCCCGGGATCGGGTCGTGACAGAAGGGACCGCGGACGGAAGGTCCATTGTTATGTCTACGTTTGTTATGTGGTGGCCATGTGTGGCATCGTTGGTCTTGTGGAGTATTGATTGATAGGCATAATATAGAGATTGTACCGGAGTGTGTATAGCTTAAAAATCGACTAAGAACATTCGGGGATGAATATTTCTAAGGGGGGAAGAATGTTACACCCCGTAAGTCCAGGACATGTAAAAGAGAATGTACGTAAGGAATCAAGACTTGGAAATTGGTACGAAAGGAAGAATTGTTTTTCCGACGGAAAATCTTCCGAGCGTCGGAAAGGAAAAATGTTCGTTGTGTAGAATTAGATTCTCAAAATGCATTATTTGAAGAGTATGGAACTTATTAACATTATGAAAATTTGTTTTTACGGATTTGGTCATGTGGGGCCCACCCGAGGAATTTTATATTTTTGTGGGGCCCACGAGGGTTACGGAATTTTATGGACGAATGAGAGGGCGACACGTGGCACCTCCACCATATGGTCTTGGTCGAAAATTTGCAAGGCTAAAATGGTCATTGACCATCAAGAAAGATCAAGTCTTCAAAGCTTGATAATATTGACCAAGTCAACTTGTCCACTTGGCTATTTAATTAATGATCCTCATCCAATCCACACAAGTGTGTTAATCTAAGCCCTCCAATGTGTTTTATATACACACTAGTGCAAGACTAGCTCTTCTAACACTTAGAAAAAAATCACAACATTTTCTTGTCCACAAGGTAGCTCTCGGGTTTGCACATATTCCCACTAGATAAATTTGTAATTTTGATCCATTATTCACAAGACTTTAACCCAATGTCCCTAAGGGTATTGTAAGGATATCTCAATAGAAAGATTTCGGAAAAACGGCGTTTTCGTATTAGTCGCAAGGCGGAAACTTAAGGAGTTATTCAACTTTGAAGTTGGAACTTGAAGATGGGTTCTTCATAGGCTTCTAAGGAGTGCTTGGAGCGGATTGGAACCTAAGGAAAGGAGCTAAGAATTTCTAAGGCGCTACTTTGAATCTTGGAATTTTTAAGGGCTTATAATGGTATATTTTTTGTCGTTTTAGTAGTTAAGACTTACTTATTGTTGTAGCTATGGATATTAGCAAGCATGAGATGTTTAGTATGAAGTTTGATAAGTGTATTGACTATTGGAACCCTAATCCGAAAACTAGCATGTTTAGCTTTAAGATTACAATTCAAGTCGATTATTAGTTTAAGTCGTCGCATGTTGTATAAAGAAGGAAATTGTAGTTGTTGAAGTTATTTATGACTATATAACATGTTAGACCTTAGAACTTGGAATTGGAAAAGGATTGGAAAAGACTTTGAATTGTTGGTTGTTGTTGGCCGAAAATGGCTTGAATATGGAACTACTTCGTATTTATTGTGGGGCGGAATTTTACACGTATTGTAAGGCGTGTAATCCCCTTTGTTTGGTTGTTGTTTTGAGCCTTAAATGTGGCGTGTTGGTTATTGTATTCGGCCTTGAAAAAGGTGGCAAAGTGAGTAGAAACAAAGGAAGTGTTGCCCGATTTTCCGTAGAATTAGAGACCGTATACTTGGTATTATTCTACGGTAGAGACTAGAAGTTGATAGTCTTGTTGTGACCATTATAGGTTGACACTTCTACGTACGGCGTATTCGTCTTAGCTTGTGGATTTAGCCGAAAAGGTATGTGAACTATCTCCTCTTCTAGCATGATTCCTTAAGATAAAGAAAGTATTTCCTACTCTTTAAATGATCCATTCCTTGGTTGTATTTGGATTGCCTAAAATAGAATTTGTTCTATGTACTTCCTTGATTGTACTTTGTTGTTTAAATTGTAAGTTGTATAATCCATTGCCTTAGTGAAGTTGGATTCTTAAAAGTGAAAGTATTTTACTTAAAGTGCATGGAGTCTTGAAAAGGAAGTGGTTTCCAAACCTTTTGGCTAGTGCCTTAGTTCCGAAACCTAAAGGTCATTATAATGACTTTAGGGGAGTTAAAGGAGTGATTTACTTAATTGTTTTAAGAGAGGAGAAATGACATGATTTAGTAGAAGAAACTTGTTTTCTATATATTAAGAGACTCGAAGTATTTTTGAAAGTTAAGAAACTTGATTTGAAAGTTTGTGATACTTGATTTTAAGTATAAGTCTCTTGGTTATAAAAAGAATGAAATTGTCTAAAAACCATAAAGGGTTATAACGGCTTTATGGGAAGTTGGTTATAACGGCTTTATGGAAGGTTTAGAAAGTTATCTATTTTGATTAATGGGCATAAGTTGCCTTGATTGTGAAAATTTGAAGTTACTTGATTTCAAGCTTTGAAATGAGTTTCTAAGAGTGTAGTAACTTACTTTGAAAAATAGACACACCTTGATACTACGGGTGTTAGTATCTTGGGGTATTACATAAAAATGAGTCTTTTGAAAAGAATGTATGTACGTAGTACTTTGTCTTGATTAATTGAGAATTAGTCTAAGTGTGCCTTGATAAGTACTTTGGCTTGATTAATTGAGAATTATTCTAAGTGTGCCTTGATAAGTACTTTGGCTTGATTAATTGAGAATTATTCTAAGTGTGCCTTGATAAGTACTTTGGCTTGATTAATTGAGAATTATTCTAAGTGTGCCTTGATAAGTATTTTGGCTTGATTAATTGAGAATTATTCTAAGTGTGCCTTGATAAGTACTTTGGCTTGATTAATTGAGAATTAGTCTAAATGTGCCTTGATAAGTACTTTGGCTTGATTAATTGAGAATTATTCTATGTGTGCCTTGATAAGTACTTTGGCTTGTTTAATTGAGAATTGCCTATGTGTGCTGGTAATAGCCGGTTGTGTGCTAGTGGTATATCATTCATTTCGGGTCATTCCGGGTTTGTGGCATTTGCATATTAGTAGATTTGCTACCCACGACGCGAGGAATACCTCATGCGAGTCCGCGAGGCTTACGCGGTGAAATAGTCCCCACGCGCGGGTCCATCCTATGCGAGTAATACCTCATGCGAGTCCGTAAGGGCTTATGCGGGTGAAATAGTGTCACGACCCGAACCCGGGCCCGTGACTGGTGCCTTACCCCGGGCACCCTAGTGATACAACATCAGAGAAAATCAGCGGAAATAAAAACATGAATCATGAATTAAGAGACAAGATAAATAAACAGGCCAACCAAAACAGCTTTCATCATATATACATAAATACGAACGATTATCCTTTTTACAAACCCCGCCACAACAAAGCTGCACTCTAAGATTTATACAACAACTATGGCGACGGGGCCGCCATACCCTCGATCGTACAAGAACCTACAGACATCGTGGGTAACATACCAAAGATAAGCCTCGAAGGAACGGAGCTTCCCAATCTGAAAGGTGATCCTAAAAGCGGGATCGACACCGATGTACTTCTACTGCGATTTAACGCGGCCCAAAGGAGGTCATGCAACAGTACCAAGTATGTGAAACTATAAAATATCGTAAATGAAATCATACTAGCCTATAAAAGCGGGAGACAGTATGATAACCAAACTACGACACACACATATGATTATATCAATTCGGTCTCACGCCCACAACATCATTCTGCTCATGAGTACCTTTCCTCACTGGCGATGCATGATATGATAACAACAGACGGCAATCCAAATGGGAGCATACGTGCGCTACGATCGTGTCAGTATGTCCAAAGGGAACAAATAAGACAACATTCCAAATGGAAGCATACCCGTGCGCTACGCATCGTGTCAGTATGTCCAAAGGGAAACAATAAGACAACATTCCAAATGGAAGCATACCCGTGCGCTACGCATCGTGTCAGTATGTCCAAAGGGAAACAATAAGACAGCATTCCAAATGGAAGCATACCCGTGCGCTATGCATCGTGTCAGTATGTCCAAAGGGAAACAATAAGACAACAAGGTGGTAATCAAAGTGGAAGCATACCCATGCGCTACGCATCGTGTCAGTATGTCCCAAGCGATTAACAAAAGTAACACTATCAACAGGAACGTACCCGTGGAATTTATCCGTCACTGCCGGTCACGTTCAAGTAAGTTCTCAACAAGTCAACCGACCCTCCATCGAGAGACACGGTAGTATAGAAACACAATTCTTGCACAACAAAGGTTATCACAACAAGCATAGGCAAGTTTCACAACAACAAGCATAGGCAAGTTTCACAACAACAAGCATAGGCAAGTTTATACACAACTCGAAGTACTTTCATTTTTATGCCCAAGTTCGGTTTTACTCTAAAGTACTAATGACGTTAAATTCCTTTTAAAGAGATTTATTCCTTTTATAAAAGTCACCCGATACCCGTAGTATAAAAAAAATGAGTGACTTATATCTTTTAAGTAAACTAAAACAACTTCCGTACTATCCTTTTTAAAACAAAATTAAGGCAACACCATGCCTTCTTTTTAGACCAAAACACTTCTCTTTTTTAAAGTCAAGTTACCACCTTAAAACCAGTGATAAAACCTTCTTTTGTTTTCATAACGTCGTTATAACCAACTTCCCATAAGGCTGTTATAACACGTTATGTTTTAAACCATTTTAAGACAACACAATGCCTTTCTTTACCCTAAAGTTCTAGTTTGCCTAATTTCAATTACGCAAGTCTCTTTTTAGAAAAGTTTCATAGTTCAATGTCTTAATCTCTTTTAAAACAATTGAGTAACATATGCCCTAGGCGAGTAGGTTATTCTTGATCATAATCAATCTTATTAAGCAGCCATGATCTAGAAAATGTAATATCATTTTGTCTCATCTTAGCTTCTATGCAGATGGAGGTTTCTCCTGGTTTTAATAATACCGTTAGTCATTACATTTTCCTTTATTAGCGCTGATGGTTTGTTCGATACTTATTCGATTTTTGAATCAAGAAACATTATTCCTTTTAAAATCAAGTACTCATTACTCACGAATGAGGTTTCACACTAACATCCATATCAAGTCAAGTCTCTTAAGACGTTATACCTAACTTCCCATAAAGCTAGTATAACTCTTATGTTTTCAAAACCAAGTATTACTCTTCTTTCAAAACGGTTTCTTAATGAAATACTTCAAATGCTTTATTATCACACATCAAGTCAGTTATAAGTCAAATCAGTTACCTTTTAACAATCACAAAGCATTTTCTTATCTACATAAAGCTGTTATAACCAACCTCCCATAAAGTCGTTATAACACTTTATGTCTCAAACCAATCAAATACATTTAGCACATGTACGTCTACCGTACTACATAGTTACACACATATCATGCTAGAAAAGATAGGAAGAGGTTCACATACCTCGCGACGATTATCGACTAATAGCAAAACGCTCCAAGTACCTCAAACCGTCGGCTACTCCTTAAGCCAAGTAGACCACGCCACACGTAGTATTTCAACCTATAGAGGCCACAAGGCGCCTATTAACATCTTAGATCTCAATGTAGAATATTCTACAGAAAATTCGCAAAGACTCTCCCCGCAACACCGGAAATCTCCTCCTCTAACGAGGCCGGCTACCCAGCCACCCAGGGGGGGGTTAACACGTCTAACCGGACGTGTACAATTCTACTACACAGTAATGCTACACAAGTCTACGGTAATACAGTCCTATGTAATTCGGTTGATTCTCTTCTTTAAATTCAGCTTAAGTCGCAAGACATCGTAAGTATTATTCAGGCTTAAGTCAAAAGACATTGCCGCACAACTATGTTCAGTTCTATATATAGTATACTTAACTATATACTCCTACAACATGTAATTTCCAATTACAACAGAAGGTTAGGAATGTTTACCTCGATAAGCCCAAAATTATCCGAGTTTATACGTCGATCCTGAGCAAGGTTTAGCTCTACTCGCGCCCGACCCGCTCCAACCAACCCTTAGAAGTTCTAACCAACTTCTACTTATAACTTCAACTACGGGTGAAGATTTTTCCAAAGGGTTTCGTTTAGTGGCTAAAGGAAAGTATACTAGTATTTATGGGCTTTTCGTATAGAGGTAACTTTGGGAATACTACACGGTATTTTGGCCAAGGTATTTGGTCATTATAACAATACTAGGAGAGTATTTCTATACCACACAACGGGTTATTATACGAAAACAACTAGGCTAGGGGGGGGGTAGGCTCTCGGCCAAGGCCCAACAAGGGGAGGACTTGGCCGAATGCTACACTTAAGGGGGAGGGATTTTTGAGACTTGGAGAATGATTTTTGGATGAAGAAGTTCATCAACTAAGGGGGGTATTTATAGGTCAAGCAATGGCCAACCAATGGCCAAGATGAAGACAAGTGTTAGGCAAGTGTAGGGCTAGGATTTGGACAAGTTTTTGTTATACCCCGTATTTCCAGAGTATGTACGTAAAGGAATACGTACAAAAAGTTTGGTCTTAAAGTTAGGCCTTGGACGATTCTTTTAGGCACAACTCTCAAAGCGAACAGTTTTCCGACGAAACGTTTCCACAGCTTTCGTAGGATAAATTCCGGCTATGTCATTTCTAATTTTTGCGGATTTTTCCGAGAGACGTAACACTTTGGACCAACGAGAGGGCGACACTTGCCACCCTCTCATTGGTGGACTTGTCACGGCAATAGGGCCGAATGGATGACCATCCTTGTCATAAAGTTGGTTAGATATTTTGTGTGCAAGTTGGCTAGGTACACTTGCCCTAATCTTGACCTTACACTTGCCTAGCACTTGGCTAAATCTTGGCCATTGGTTGGCCATGTCTTGACCTATAAATACCCCTCTTGAGATGAAGAGTTCTTCATCCACAAAAGCTTTCCAAGTCTAAAAATCCTTCCCTCTCCCTTTGTAAGCAATTCGTCCAACACACCCCCTCCCCTTGAGAAGCTTGGCCGAGGCTACCCCACCCCCTAGCCTAGCCGAAACCTACCCCCCCTCCCTTGGTAGAAAAGTTGCCTTCTTGTATGGTTATAATGCCCAAAATACCCTAGCCCAAATACCTTAGTACTTAGTAGAAGTTGTGAAGAACTTCTAAGGTTTCCTTGGAGCATACAACTTAGGAGCAAAACCTTGCTCAGGCGCGACTTTTTCTAGGATATTATTGGGCTTACCGAGGTAACTAATCCTAACCCTCTTTTGAATTAGAGAATACTTACTGTTGTAGAATAAGAATAGTATAAATACTTAGAAGAATATCACGTAATAGAATTGAATCGCTATCACAAAGAGAAGGGTTTAAAAGAAGAATAATTGAATCAGACAGATAGACTGTTTTCTGATGAACTCATATAGCTCACGGCAGGGTTGTGCTGCCCAACTTTCCATAGAATTGTGAACCCTCTGTTTAGAATGACCTCGAGTAGTCTTTGATAGATATCTGTGACTATTATAGGCTGACTCTCTGCGCGCGACATATTCAACTTGGCAGGTGGTTTTCGCTGAGAAGGTATGTGATTCTTCCTAAAGCATGATATTTTACAATATATATAGTACGGTAGACGTACATGTGTTAACTGGATAATAACTATGGCAATGTCTTTGACTTAAGCTTGAATAATACTTACGGCAATGCCTCACGGCTTAAGCCTGAATAATACTTACTAAGAATGCCTCACTACTAAGCTCAATAATAAAGAATCAAAACATTTCAAAAACTCTGAATCATATTAACAGAAGAGAACTAATTGGTTTTTAAAACAGAAGCTTAAGAGTTATACTAGCTTTATGGGAAGTAAGTATAACCACTTAAGATTGATAAAAGAAACAAGTTTGCCTATGTGTTTATAACAGACTTATATTGTGAAAAAAATAATAAGATGGTTTGATAAGTAGACATGATATGATGCTATGTGTGTTAGTATCTTGTAACGTTTGTATATGTGAGTATCCTTGTTGTGCTTATGTTACTTAAAAGATAAGTTGTTATGTTAGTATACTATCACTCACCTCTTGAGATGATACCGGGGGTTAAGCCGCCTCCGTCGCGGGTAGACTCAGCGTGATGCAGGACCATGATTCGAGAATACCTCACGGGTCCAGGGGGCCTATGCGGAGCTACGAGTTCGAGTTAGTATGCGGGTTATGCCTCACGCGTCTATGTGGCCATGCGGACAATGAGTCGGGGCGATGCCGAGGAGCTACCCTCGATGCGGGGTTATACCTCATGCGGGCCCACGTGAGTGGCCTACGCGACTCGAGTTCAGATTAGGCTTGCGACGATGATATGGGCGAGTGGCCCTGTTTCGATCATTCGCAGCCTAGACAAGACCTATTACAGTTACCTATTGTTGCTCTTGTTTGTGATGTGGCACTACGTGCGGTTTCCTTGGTTGTTTCACACATATTTGTAAACTGGTTTTAAAAATGATATGTTTTCATTTAAGTACTTTACAGTTTCGCATACTTAGTACCTGTTGTACTGACCTCCTTCGGGGGGCTGCGTTCATGCCGCAGGTAAGGGCAAGCAGGTGCTAGATCCGCATCCTTAGGATCTCTACGTTGGTGTCAGGAGCTCCATCTCTTCCGGAGGCTCTACTTTTGGTATGATCTCCCTGTTGTAGATAGTTTTTGTACAGTCAGGGTATGGCGGGGCCCTGTCCCGCCATAGTTGTATATTTCCTTAGAGGTCTGTAGTCATGTTGTACAGTGTCGGATGTAACTGCTAAAACATGATTATATATATATGCCGAAAGGCGATGTTTTCTCACATAATCTGTGTCTTATTTTATAAACTGTTTCATGTCTTGCTTTATGTTTCCGCTGATTACTCTGATGTATGACTACTTGGGTGCCCCGGTAAGGCACCAGTCACGGGCCCCGGAATGGGTCGTGACAGTTTTTGTGGGCCCCACTTTCTCATCTACTACACAAAATATCTAGCCAAACATTGACCAAATGTTTAAGGCAAGAAACATGAAAAAAACGTGCCAAAGGGAGCTCAACCAAACCGTCCACTTGGGTGACAAGTGTCACCCTCCCGTTGGTCCAAAATATTTCGTCTCTCGGAAAAATCCGCAAAAATTATAAATGACATAGCCGGAATTTTCCCTACGAAGTCGTGGAAACGTCATTTAAAAACGACTCTTTTTGGCACTTGTATACAAATTCCGAAACTTGTCAATTCTTAAGGCAAAAATTTAATACGTACGCCCTCACGTACATACTCTGGAAATATGGGGTATAACATTCTCCCCTCCTTAGAAACATTCGTCCCGAATGTTCCTTCTCAAGGTGGATTACGAAGAAGATCTTCTAACAAGTTGCCAACGCCATGCCTGGCCACGAACTAACACACGTTCTCTTCCTTTCTTACTCGTCGTGCCCTCCTCGAACACTTGAACTCTTCTAGTATACGCACCATACTTCAGTCATTGCTTCAGTTTCCAATACTTTGGAGTCACAACCTCCAAACTTGGTCATCTTACTAGCTTCAATCTTCCTTAAGGCCATTCCCGGCCTTCACGATCCGCTTATGGTCGAACATATCCACGAACTCATACGATGGTCATCTAAACCTGGGCCTAACACCCTCGTGACCCTACCACCTGGCGGGACCACCCGAGTGACCCTACCTCGAAACAGGCCGCGGGTTGGCCCTCATCATGGCCCCAACCCGACCCACTTAACGCATCACGCTCTTGTTCCCCGATCCGGAATAATCTTACCTCTACAGGTCATGAAAGCTACCACTTCCATTGCACACTACCCAGGGACTTTATCACACAAAACGTTCTAGGCATAAAATGCGCTCACAAGGATCACTTGCAAAATGGTACTCAAGACGACCTTACATCTAAGGTCTCAACTGTAATATTCTAAGGTTCATCATTTTCTCACCCCCAAGCTTACCCTTCTCACTAACCAGGTTCTACATCACGTTTTAGCACAAAGCTATCTGAACATAACACTTAACACATTATCATAACATCAATACCTACAAGTCTCTAGAGGGTTAAGGATATACCTGAAAATAGGCGGTTCACCCAGAAGGGCAAGGCAGCCGAGGGAGCTGCTAGCAGGACACCCAGAGTCACGAGGGCTCAGGCCCAGTCTATACCAGAGACGGCGAGTTCTATGACGCCGCCAGCCCCAGCAGAGACCACAGTACCCACACCTCCTGTCCCACAGCCTGGGGCGGAGGAGTTAGGGTACAAGGAGATGGCCCAGCTTTTGGCTAAAGTTGTGGCCCGATACGAGGAGAGGCTGGATGCGGCAGTTCCAGTTCCAGCTCCAGTGCCGGTCGCACCCGTTGTTCACCCGAGGGCAGAGAGTTTGAGGCTACGAGACTTCTTGAGCTGTAGCCCGCCGGAGTTTTATGGATCGAGGCCGGAGGATGATCCGCAGGAGTTCATCCGTCAGCTTCAGAGGATTTTGAGAGTGATCAGGGCGTCGGAGACCGAGTCCGTGATCTTTGGTTCACATAGGCTGCGTGATACCGCAGTCGATTGGTTTGATTCATGGGAGTTATCCCGGGGAGAGCACGCGTCCCCAGCTACTTGGGATGAGTTCTCAGAGGCTTTCCTCACTCACTTCTTGCCTCCACAGATGAGGAGGGCGCGGGCTGATAGATTTTTACTACTGAGGCAGAGAGGACCGCCTTGGGAGTACAATGTCGAGTTTGTTTCATTGGCTCGATATGTCCCAAAGATTGCAGCAGATATGGAGGATAGGGTGCACCGCTATGTCACCGTAGACGACTATATGGCCGAAGTCATGTGCGGGTTTTCCACCCGGTATGGACATTACCGCACGCAGCTCACGCCTTGGATGCGGCGAGCGCAGAGGTCGACGAGTGGAAAGACGGCAGAAGAAGGCCGGGGCGGAGGGTCTTCGTGGTTATCGTGGGCGGCCTCGGCAGATCTAGATTCGCACCACGGCCAAAGACAGAGCACTCTGCGCACCGCCCTCAAGACACGCCTACGCTGAGGGCGGACTGGGCCCTGGGGCTTGACGTCGAGGTAGCGAGGTATCGGCGATCGGACCACCTCAGTGTGGCCGATGCGGTAGATCCCATTACGGGAAGTGTGGTACTACTTTTGGATCTTGTTACAGTTGTGGCCAGCAGGTCACTGCGAGAATGTCCGACCGGGGCGTGCGGTGGTAGGCTCACCTTCGAGTTCATTGCCGCTTCATCATCTCCTACAGTTACTCGCCCCGGAGGGCAGGGTGCTCATGGGTCAGCAGGTCGCGGCAGAGGCCGTGGCTCGTCGATTCTAGCGGTCCTCGAACCGCATTTATGCTTTGTCCACCGACAGATCGTGAGGCCTCACTTTGATGTCGCCACGGTACCTTATCGGTTCGGGTTTGATGTGTATGCTTTGATAGATCCGGTTCTACTGGCCCTATATATCCCCTTGTTGCTAGTAGGATAGGGATAGAGCACGAGTCCATAGACCCTTTCGAGGTAGCTACGCGATGGGTGATTCGGTAGCTCGGCGTATATAGGGCTTGTCTGTGACCATTTACTGATCGTCGGACCGCCGACTTGATAGAGTTGGAGATGATTGACTTCGACGTGATTATGGGGATGGATTGGCTAGCTTCGCTATGCCAATGTAGACCGCAGAGAGTAGTACGGTTCGATTTCTGGCGAGCCATTGTTGAGTGGGAGGAGCACGCAGACGCCGAGGTAGGTTTATTTCCTACCTCAAGGCTAGGAAGATGGTGCAGGGGTATATCTACCATCTCGTTGGGTGTTTGATCTTGAAGGCGCGGTACCAGATTTTCCGTCGGTTCAGAGTCACGAGTTCCCGCACGTGTTTCGGATGACCTCCGGTATCCTCCCGAGAGGAGATCGAGTTTTGTATAGATGTGTTGCGGATACTCGGCTATTTCCATTCCGCCATACGAATGGCACCGCCGAGTTGAGAGAGTCAAGGATCGGCAGGGATTTGCTAGAGAAGGGCTTCATTAGGCCTAGTGTTTCTCCTCGGGAGCGCCGGTATTGTTCGTGAAGAAGAAGGGCGGGGCCGCGCATGTGTGTTGATTACGGTGAACAAGGTGACCATTAAGAACAGATACCCCTTCCTAGGATTGATGATTTGTTCGACCAGCAGTGGTGCGAGATGTTTCTCAAGATTGATCTGCGATCGGCTATCATCAGTGCGAGTCGAGAGTGGATGTCCCTAGATCGCATTCGGACGATGCAGACGCATTATGAGTTCAGTGGTCATGTCTTTGGTTGACCAATGCTCCGGCGGTATTCATGGATTTGATGAACCGAGTGTTCAAACCATTTTGGACACGTTTGTGATAGTGTTCATTGATGATATCTTGGTTTATTCTCGCTCGAGGCGGGAGCACGCGAGCATTTGGCGATCAGGCCGATTCTCGAGACCAGCATTTACGCCAAGTTTTCCAAATGTGAGTTTTGGTTGACTTGATGGCGTTTCTTGGGCATATTGCCGGCTGATGGCATTCGAGTTGATACGCCAAGATCGGCGCGTGACTTGGCCTAGACCTACTACTCCGGCAGAGGTTCGCGATTTTACGGGCCTTGCAGGTATTATCGGCGGTTCGTGGAGAAGTTTTCTATCTACGCACCATTGACTAGGTGACTCGGAAAGCGCCAAGTTTGATGGTGATGCTTGTGGCGGGGTTTCGATTCTTTGAAAGAGAGACCGACGACCGCCCCGTTCTTACTCTTCCGAGAGGTCGAGATGGTTATGTTGTGTATTGTGATGCGTCGAGCATCGGGTTGGGATGTGTGTTGATGCAGCATGGCGGGTTATAGCATATCATCCCGCGATTGAAGAAACACGAGAACTACCCCACCCATGATTTGAGTCGGCCGTGATTCACGCCAAGATCCGGAGGCACTATTTGTATGGGGTTCACGTGGATATTTTTACGGACCACAAGAGCCTCCGTATATCTTGACGGAGGAGCCGAACTTACGGCGAGGCGGTGGTTAGAGTTGCTTAAGGATTACGATGTTGATATCCTGTACCACCTGGGGAAGGCCAATGTTGTGGCAGATGCTCTTAGTCGTAGGTCGATGGGGAGCCAATCAGATGTGCAGCTAGAGAGGAGGGACATGGTTCGTGATTTGCATCAGTTAGCGAGCCTTGGTGTCCGTTTGATTGATTCTGATAGCAGAGGGGTGAGAGTTCGTGAGGTTGCCGAGTCTTCCATCGTCGAGGAGGTGAAGAGGCAACAGCTCGAGGACCAGCTTTGATTCGATATCGTGATCTGACTCTTCGTGAGGGCAAGGGTCCTTGAGGTAGCACGATGGGTGCTAAGATTCGAGGGCGCATCGTGTGTTCGGATGTTTCGTGACTTGGCGAGTTCTTGGGAAGCACATACAAGCGTTACTCTATCCATCCGGGTCGACCAAGATGTACCACGACCTTAGATCCGTATTGGTGGGATGGTTTGAAGAGGGCGTTGCGAGTTCGTAGCTCGCCCGTGTTGTCGCAGTGAAGGTAGAGCACCGAGACACGTGGTTTGTTGCGGCGATAGAGATCCCGACGGAAGTGGGAGGTAATCAACATGGACTTCATCACGGGATTACCTCGCACTCGGAGGAGACATGATTCTATATGGGTTATCGTCGACGGTGTCGAAATCAGCCCACTTTCTTCCGTCAGACGACTTTTTCTGAGGATTATGCGGACTTTACATCCGAGAGATCGTCGATCGCATGGAGTCCCTACTTCGATCATATCGCATGCAGGAGCCCGATTTACGCCAACTGGAGGTCCTTCCGAGGGGTTTAGGGGACGCAGTGAGCCCGAATCGCATTTCATCCACGCATGACGACAGGCAGAGCGCACTATCCGACTCTCGAGGATATCTGCGAGCTTTGTGTTATTGACTTCGATGGTAGTTGGGAGGATCATTTGCCTCTAGTTGAGTTCGCGATAATAATAGCTACCACTCAAAGATTCGATGGCGCCTTATGAGGCCTTGTATGAGAGGAAGTGCAGATCGCCTATAGGTTGGTTCGAGGTGGGCGAGGTGCGGCTAGTGGGACCAGATTTGGTACAGAGCGATGGATAAGGTGAAGCTTATCCGAGGCGGCTATCGATACCGAGTCGGCGAAGTCGTATGCGAGATCATCGTCGTCGACATCCGAGTTTGCGATTGATGATTGGGTTTTCTGAAGGTGTCACCCATGGCGGTGTGATGAGATTCGGGAAGAAGAAACTTCACCAAGGTACATTGGGCCGTTTGATTGTCCGCAGGTAGGCAAGGTTGCCTATGAGTTGGATCTGCCATCCGATCGGAGGCGGCATCGATGTTTCACGTTTCTACGCCGAGAGATGTATCGGGATCCATCTAGGGTACATCGATTGGCGATGTCGGTGTGAGGGGTTATCATATGAGAGATTCCATAGCGATAATCGATCGTCGTTAGGCGTCTGCGGACGAAGGGCGTGGCTTCCATCAAAGTCTTGTGGCGAACGAGCTCGAGGAGGAGATGACGTGGGAAGCCGAGGAGGACATGAGGCAGAAGTATCCTCACCTGTTCCCCACCCCTCCAGGTAATTCACTTTCCTACTTGTAAATCTTCATTATCGTTTATGCCTAAGTGTTGTTTATGGCCGTGTGTGGCTTTTGCAAACTGTTTAAGTTTTGAAGAACCTTATCGTTATCTGTCTTGGGAATGAACATTCGGACGAATGTTTCTAAGGAGGGGAGAATGTTATACCCCGTATTTCCAGAGTATGTACGTAAAGGAATACGTACAAAAAGTTTGGTCTTAAAGTTAGGCCTTGGACGATTTTTTTAGGCACAACTCTCAAAGCGAACAGTTTTCCGACGAAACGTTTCCACAGCTTTCGTAGGATAAATTCCGGCTATGTCATTTCTAATTTTTGCGGATTTTTCCGAGAGACGTAACACTTTGGACCAACGAGAGGGCGACACTTGCCACCCTCTCATTGGTGGACTTGTCACGGCAATAGGTACGAATGGATGACCATCCTTGTCATAAAGTTGGTTAGATATTTTGTGTGCAAGTTGGCTAGGTACACTTGCCCTAATCTTGACCTTACACTTGCCTAGCACTTGGCTAAATCTTGGCCATTGGTTGGCCATGTCTTGACCTATAAATACCCCTCTTGAGATGAAGAGTTCTTCATCCACAAAAGCTTTCCAAGTCTAAAAATCCTTCCCTCTCCCTTTGTAAGCAATTCCCAACACACCCCCTCCTCGAGAAGCTTGGCGAGGCTACCCCACCCCTAGCTCAGCCAAACCTACCCCCTCCCTTGGTAGAAAAGTTGCCTTCTTGTATGGTTATAATGCCCAAAATACCCTAGCCCAAATACCTTAGTACTTAGTAGAAGTTGTGAAGAACTTCTAAGGTTTCCTTGGAGCATACAACTTAGGAGCAAAACCTTGCTCAGGCGCGACTTTTTCTAGGATATTATTGGGCTTACCGAGGTAACTAATCCTAACCTCTTTTGAATTAGAGAATACTTCTTGTTGTAGAATAAGAATAGTATAAATACTTAGAAGAATATCACATAATAGAATTGAACGCTATCACGAGTAGAAGGGTTTAAAAGAAGAATAATTGAATCGCGATAGATTGTTTTCACAATGAGACTCATATAGCTCACGGTAGGGTCAGGCGCCCAACTTTCCATAGAATTGTGAACCCTCTGTTTAGAATGACCTCGAGTAGTCTTTGATAGATATACGTGACTATTATGGTGACTCTCCGCGACATATTGACTTGGCGGTGGTTTTCATGAGAAGGTATGTGATTCTTCCTAAAGCATGATATTTTACAATATATATAGTACGGTAGACGCATACGTGTTAAGCGGATAATAACTATGGCAATGTCTTTGACTTAAGCACGAATAATACTTACGAATGCCTCGGCTTAAGCTGAATAATACTTACAGAATGCCTCACGCTTAAGCTGAATAATAAAGAATGAAAACATTTCAAAAACTATTGAATCATATTAATGTAAGAGAACTAATTGGTTTTTAAAAACAGAAGCTTAAGAGTTATACTAGCTTTATGGGAAGTAAGTATAACCACTTAAGATTGATAAAAGAAACAAGTTTGCCTATGTGTTTATAACAGACTTATATTGTGAAAAATATAATAAGATGGTTTGATAAGTAGACATGATATGATGCTATGTGTGTTAGTATCTTGTAACGTTTGTATAGGTGAGTATCCTTGTTGTGCTTATGTTACTTAAAAGATAAGTTGTTATGTTAGTATACTATCACTCACCTCTTGAGATGATACCGGGGGTTAAGTCGCCTCCGACGCGGTAGACTCGGTGATGCAGGACCATGATTCGAGAATACCTCATGCGGGTCCAGGGGGCCTATGCGGAGCTACGAGAGTTCCAGGTTAGTATGCGGGGTTATGCCTCATGCGGTCTATGTGGCCATGCGGACAATGAGTCGGGGCGATGCCGAGGAGTAGCTACCGATGCGGGTTATACCTCATGCGGGCCCGTGAGTGGCCTACGCGACTCGAGTCGAGGATTAGGCTTGCAGAATGATGATATGGGCGAGTGGCCTGCTTTCGATCATTCGCGGCCTAGACAAGACCTATTACGCTACCTATCATTGTTGCTCTTGTTTGTGATGTGGCACTACGTGCGGTTTCGGTTGTTTCCACATATTTGTAAACCGGTTTTAAAAATGATATGTTTTCATTTAAGTACTTTACAGTTTCGCATACTTAGTACCTGTTGTACTGACCTCCTTCGGGGGGCTGCGTTCATGCCGCAGGTAAGGGCAAGCAGGTGCTAGATCCGCATCCTTAGGATCTCTACGTTGGTGTCGGGAGCTCCATCTCTTCCGAGGCTCTACTTTTGGTATGATCTCCTGTTGTAGATAGTTTTGTATCGATCGGTATGGCGGCCCTGTCCCGCCATAGTTGTATATTTCCTTAGAGGTCTGTAGTCATGTTATGCGATTGTCGGATGTAATCGCTAAAACATGATTATATATATATCTTAAAGGCGATGTTTTCTCACATAACTGTGTCTTGTTTTATAAACTGTTTCATGTCTTGCTTTATGTTTCCTGACACTGATGTATGACTACTTGGGTGCCCCGGTAAGGCACCAGTCACGGGCCCCGGAATGGGTCGTGACAGTTTTTGTGGGCCCCACTTTCTCATCTACTACACAAAATATCTAGCCAAACATTGACCAAATGTTTAAGGCAAGAAACATGAAAAAACGTGCCAAAGGGAGCTCAACCAAACCGTCCACTTGGGTGACAAGTGTCACCCTCCCGTTGGTCCAAAATATTTCGTCTCTCGGAAAAATCCGCAAAAATTATAAATGACATAGCCGGAATTTTCCCTACGAAAGTTGTGGAAACGTTTAGTCAAAAACGACTCTTTTGGCACTTGTGTACAAATTCAAACTTGTCAATTTAAGGCAAAATTTAATACGACGCCTCACGCATATACTCGAAATATGGGGTATAACATTCTCCCCTCCTTAGAAACATTCGTCCCGAATGTTCCTTCTCAAGGTGGATTACGAAGAAGATCTTCTAACAAGTTGCCAACGCCATGCCTGGCCACGAACTAACACACGTTCTCTTCCTTCTTACCGTCGTGCCCTCCGAACACTTGAACTCTTCTAGTATACGCACCATACTTGATCATTGCTTGATTTCAATACTTTGGAGTCACAACCTCCAAACTTGGTCATCTTACTAGCTTCAATCTTCCTTAAGGCCATTCCGGCCTTCACGATCCGCTTATGGTCGAACATATTCACGAACTCATCGATGGTCATCTAAACACGGGCCTAACACCCTCGTGACCCTACCACCGGCGACCACCCAGAGCTGACCCTACCGAAGCAGCCGCGGGTTGGCCCTCATCATGGCCCCAACCCGACCCACTTAACGATCACGCTCTTGTTCCCGATCCGAATAATCTTACCTCTACAGTCATGAAAGCTACCACTTCCATTGCACACTACCGGGGACTTTATCACACAAACGTTCTAGGCATAAAATGCGCTCGACAAGGATCACTTGCAAAATCAGGTACTCAAGACGACCTTACATCTAAGGTCTCAATGTAATATTCTAAGGTTCATCATTTTCTCACCCCAAGCTTACCCTTCTCACTAACCAGTTCTACATCACGTTTTAGCACAAAGCTATCTGAACATAACACTTAACACATTATCATAACATCAATACCTACAAGTCTCTAGAGGGTTAAGGATATACCTGAAAATAGGCGGTTCAAAGGACCGTTAAAACTGGGAAATTCCACCGCGACCTCTACAGGGCTGTAGGTATGAACATCTGCCTAGTCAGAAGGTGAAGAACCCGCAATCGATCTCAGTACGTGCTATCCTACCAGCTACCCTGGTCGGACAGTTTCTCCCAAAATGGCCTCCTGGCCGCATGTAAAACAAACTCCCGACTAGCACGACACTCCCATCGCGAGTCTACCACAGCCGTCACAACGAGGTAGGGGTGGCTTCACCGTTAACACCCTCGCTCTCCCGAAAATCTGAACCTTGAGCCACGACCGCCTCAAAACTCGACGCTCAAGATTGTAGAGGACCACTCAGATCGGGCGAGGCGCATAACTAGTCTCTGCTGAGGCGGTGCGCTCGAAAATCACCAAAGGACCTGCGATTCGCCCTCTTCGCTGAGTTTGGTCATTCGCCGATTTCTCCGCCTCACCTCCAAGTGCATAAGCTGCATGCGGCAATGTCCATGCCCGATCAAGAGCTACACCGAACAACTCTCGCTAGGTAATCATCGAGCCACGTAACATATCGGTGGACTCGATCCTCCATACTAGCTACTAATGCGGGACGCGTCTGGGCCAATGAGTCGAACTCACATTGTACTCCCGCATCAGACGCTCGCTCGCCGCAACACCAAAAATCTTACCGAGCCCTCCTCATCCGTGGCGGCAAGAAGTGTGCAAGAAATGCCTTTGAGAACTCGTCCCCACAAAGCGGAAGTGCATTCTCTCCCGACAGCTCGCACGAATCAAACCAATCGATTGCGGTATCACGCGGCCGATGCGAACCTAGACCACCGACTCGGTCTCCAAGCTTGATCACTCATGATCCATGCAGAATCGGATGAATTCCTCGCGATCATCCTCGTGCCTCGACCGTAGAACTCGCGGCTACATCTCGGAAGTCCTGTAGCCTCAAACTATCCGATCTAGGGTGAACCATCGGTGCTCTCGAGGCTGCTGGCCTATCTCATATCGGCCACGACTCGCCAAGAATCGCCATCTCCTTGTACCCCATCTCATCTCGCCGGTGCCGTGGACCGAGGCTCGTGCATGTGGTCTCGTGGAGACCGCCACGCTCTACTCAGATCTCCTTCGCCGCTTGCCCTTCAGGCCCGGTTGCTGCGCGAGGCATAGCGGTAAAGGAAAGGAATACGTCGGAGGGTCCAACTTATCACACCTCTGGGCACGATCTCGGAATGAGAAGAATGGAAACCAATCCTAAATGTCCTATAGCCTCACGATTATAGATGTGGTGCACAACACATCGATAATCAAGACTCTACTAGACACGTCGTAGACACTTTCCGAGGACTAATCGCTCGATACCACTTTTGTCACGACCGAACCGGGCCGTGGATCGTGCCTTACCGGGCACCCTAGTGATACAACATCGAGAAAATCAGCGGAAATAAAAACATGAATCATGAATTAAGAGACAAGATAAATAAAAAGCAACCAAAAGCAATTGCCTTTCATCATATATACATAAATACCGAACGATTATCCTTTTTACAAACCCCGCCTACAACAAAGCATGCACTCTAAGATTTATACAACAACTATGGCGACAGGGCCGCCATACCACGATCGCATAAGAACCTACGCATCGGGTAACATACCAAAGATAAGCCTCCAAGGAACGGAGCTTCCAATACGTTGAAAGGTGATCCTAAAATGGATCGACACCGATGTATTTACACTGCAGATGAACGCAGCCTCAAGGAGGTCAGTACAACAGGTACCAAGTATGTGAAACTATAAAATACTGTAAATGAAATCATACTAGCCTATAAAAGCAGGAGACATGTATGATAACCAAACTACAGTACACACACATAACAGTTATATCAATTCAGGGTCTCACGCCCACAACATCATTCCTGCCCGTGGAGTACCTTCCTCACCGCCAGCCTATGATATGATAACAACAGGACAGAATCCAAATGGGAGCATACGTGCGCGCTACGCATCGTGTCGGTATGTCCAAAGGGAACAAATAAGACAACATTCCAAATGGAAGCATACCCGCGCTACGATCGTGTCGGTATGTCCAAAGGGAAACAATAAGACAAAGATTCCAAATGGAAGCATACCCGCGCTACGATCGTGTCGAAGATGTCCAAAGGGAAACAATAAGACAAAGATTCCAAATGGAAGCATACCCGCGCTACGATCGTGTCGAGATGTCCAAAGGGAAACAATAAGACAACAAGGCGGTAATCAAAGTGGAAGCATACCCGTGCGCTACGCATCGTGTCAGTATGTCCCAAGCGATTAACAAAAGTAACACTATCAACAGGAACGTACCCGTGGAATTTATCCGTCACGGCCACGCTCAAGTAAGTTCTCAACAAGTCAACCGACCTCCATCGAGACACGGTAGTATAGAAACACAATTCTTGCACAACAAAGGTTATCACAACAAGCATAGGCAAGTTTCACAACAACAAGCATAGGCAAGTTTCACAACAACAAGCATAGGCAAGTTTATACACAACTCGAAGTACTTTCATTTTTATGCCCAAGTTCGGTTTTACTCTAAAGTACTAATGACGTTAAATTCCTTTTAAAGAGATTTATTCCTTTTATAAAAGTCACCCGATACCCGTAGTATAAAAAAATGAGTGACTTATATCTTTTAAGTAAACTAAAACAACTTCCGTACTATCCTTTTTAAAACCAAATTAAGGCAACACCATGCCTTCTTTTTAGACCAAAACACTTCTCTTTTTTAAAGTCAAGTTACCACCTTAAAACCAGTGATAAAACCTTCTTTTGTTTTCATAACGTCGTTATAACCAACTTCCCATAAGGCTGTTATAACACGTTATGTTTTAAACCATTTTAAGACAACACAATGCCTTTCTTTACCCTAAAGTTCTAGTTTGCCTAATTTCAATTACGCAAGTCTCTTTTTAGAAAAGTTTCATAGTTCAATGTCTTAATCTCTTTTAAAACAATTGAGTAACATATGCCTAAAGTAGTAGGTTATTCTTGATCATAATCAATCTTATTAAGCCATGATCTAGAAAATGTAATATCATTTTGTCTCATCTTAGCTTCATGCGGATGGAGGTTTCATCTGGTTTTAATAATACTTCGTTAGTCATTACATTTTCCTTTATTAGCGCCGCGATGGTTTGTTCGATACTTATTCGATTTTGAATCAAGAAACATTATTCCTTTTAAAATCAAGTACTCATTACTCACGAATGAGGTTTCACACTAACATCCATATCAAGTCAAGTCTCTTAAGACGTTATACCTAACTTCCCATAAAGCTAGTATAACTCTTATGTTTTCAAAACCAAGTATTACTCTTCTTTCAAAACGGTTTCTTAATGAAATACTTCAAATGCTTTATTATCACACATCAAGTCGCTTATAAGTCAAATCGGTTACCTTTTAACAATCACAAAGCATTTTCTTATCTACATAAAGTCGTTATAACCAACCTCCCATAAAGCCGTTATAACACTTTATGTCTCAAACCAATCAAATACATTTAGCACATGACGCTCACCGTACTACATAGTTACACACATATCATGCTAGAAAAGATAGGAAGAGGTTCACATACCTCGCGACGATTATCGACTAATAGCAAAACGCTCAAGTACCTCAAACCGTCGGCTACTCCTAAGCCAAGTATCACGCCACACGTAGTATTTCAACCTATAGAGGCCACAAGGCGCCTATTAACATCTTAGATCTCAATGTAGAATATTCTACGTAAAATTCGGCACCTCCCCGCAACAGCAGCGTAAATCTCCTCCTCTATCGAGGCCGCTACCAAGCCAACCAGGGGTTAACACGCCTAACCGACGTGTACAATTCTACTACACAAGAATGCTACACAAGTCTACTATAATACACCCTATGTAATTACTGATTCGCTTCTTCTTTAAATTCAGCTTAAGTCGCAAGACATTGCTGTAAGTATTATTCAGGCTTAAGTCAAAAGACATTGCCGCACAACTATGTTCAGTTCTATATATAGTATACTTAACTATATACTCCTACAACATGTAATTTCCAATTACAACAGAAGGTTAGGAATGTTTACCTCGATAAGCCCAAAATTATCCGAGTTTATACGTCGATCCTGAGTAAGGTTTAGCTCCTACTCCGCGCGCTCCGACCCGCTCCAACCAACCCTTAGAAGTTCTAACCAACTTCTACTTATAACTTCAACTACGGGTGAAGATTTTTCCAAAGGGTTTCGTTTAGTGGCTAAAGAAAAGTATACTAGTATTTATGGGCTTTTCGTATAGAGGTAACCTTGGGAATACTACAAGGTATTTAGGCCAAGGTATTTGGGCATTATAACAATACTAGGAGAGTATTTCTATACCACAACAAGGGGTATTATAGGAAAACAACTAGGCTAGGGGGGGTAGGCTCTCGGCCACAAGGCCCAACAAAGGGGAAGGGGACTTGGCCGAATGCTACACTTAAGGGGGAGGGATTTTTGAGACTTGGAGAATGATTTTTGGATGAAGAAGTTCATCAACTAAGGGGGGTATTTATAGGTCAAGCAATGGCCAACCAATGGCCAAGATGAAGACAAGTGTTAGGCAAGTGTAGGGCTAGGATTTGGACAAGTTTTTGTGGGCCCCACTTTCTCATCTACTACACAAAATATCTAGCCAAACATTGACCAAATGTTTAAGGCAAGAAACATGAAAAAAACGTGCCAAAGGGAGCTCAACCAAACCGTCCACTTGGGTGACAAGTGTCACCCTCCCGTTGGTCCAAAATATTTCGTCTCTCGGAAAAATCCGCAAAAATTATAAATGACATAGCCGGAATTTTCCCTACGAAAGCTGTGGAAACGTTTCGTCGAAAAACGACTCTTTTTGGCACTTGTGTACAAATTCCGAAACTTGTCAATTCTTAAGGCAAAAATTTAATACGTACGCCCTCACGTACATACTCTGGAAATACGGGGTATAACAAATAGTCCCATGCGAGGAATACCTCATGCGGGTCCACGCGACCTATGCGGGTGAAATAGTCCCAGCAGTAGGATTGCTTAATGATACTGCGGGCGGGTGGTCCTGCTTTGATCGTGAGCTTCCTAGTTTATATTGTAAGTATACTACTATTTACTTTCATTGTTAGTAAGGCACAGTGTACTGTAATTTGATTATCATGGACTGCCGGCAGTGAGGAAGGATTCCACGGGAATGATTGATATTATGGGCGTGATACCCATGGTTATATTTTAGTAATGACTTTGAGGTACATCCACGACTTGATATGATCGTTATGTATTGTGTCTCGTAGGTTGGCTATCATACATGTCTCTGCTTTGTTTAGATTGTTATGATTTCATTCTGATTTCATCGCTTCACATACTTGGTACATTCTTCGATCGACCTCTTTTCGGGCCGCTGCTCATGCCGCAGTTTAGGTACGCTGTTTGGTGATCGGCAGTGTAGGACCGCCTCGGAGTTTTGGATAGCTTCTTCTGTTCGGGAGTTTATCTTTTTGGTATAAGTTCTTTCAGTACAGGCTTTTGTACAATTATGGGTACGGCGGGGCCTTGTCCCGTCATAGTTCAGTAAAAAAACTCTTAGAGGTCTGTATTCATATGTGGGATTGGACTCATGTACAATGTAGTTTCTTTTTCATGTATATTATATGGCAGCCTTGTCGGCTTTGCCCTTGTACGTATGTTGGTTTTAAAAAAAAAAGGTGTTATTTAAATTCCGCAGTTTGCTTAGTTGTTAAGGTAGAAGGGTGCCCAGGTAGGGCACCAGTCACGGGCCCGGGGTTCGGGGCGTGACACTGGCGTACTGTTAATATCGATTTATCTATCCTTATTTCTAATTTAGTTTTTATTTTCAGTTTTTTTTATTTTTTTCTTTAAAACATTCTACCGTGATCTGTTTGTTGTTTTTTATTAGTCTCAGGAACTTAGTTTATGCGAAATAGGAGATGAGCTGACATTCATATCCCTCTGAACCCTGAGATTGTGAGATTGTGCAGACAGAATAGGAAAGAGAAAATAACAACTGATTCCTTAGTAATGGGAGATCAACGAAACAATAATTTGGGGAATGATGAGTTACCGTCTGTTTTAAGACAAGTCCCTGCAGAAATGAGCTTGGGGGACTATGTGATGTCAACCATTACAGGAGTACATACTTGCATCCGGCTTCCAGCGGTTGAAGCCAATAATTTCGAGATCAAACCAGCCATATTTTACATGGTTCAGAGCTCAGTTCAGTTTGGGGGATTGCCTTCTGACGATCCTCACTTGCATCTAGCAAACTTCCTAGAGCTGTGTGCAACGTTTAAATACAATGGTGTTACTGATGACGCCATTCGGTTGAGACTCTTCACATTCTCATTCAGGGATAGGGCAAAGTGTTGGCTGAACTCATTACGAATGAACTCCATCACTACATGGCAAGACTTATCCCAGAAGTTTCTTGCCAAGTTCTTCCCCCCAGCTAAGGCAGCGAAACTCATAGGTGAGTTGAATAACTTTTATCAGCTGGAGGGAGAACCATTATATGATGTATGAGAGCGGTTTAATGACTCACAGAGAAAGTGCCCACATCATGGATTGAGAAGTGGATGCTAGTTCACATATTCTACAATGGGTTCTGTGGTACAACTCGTACCATTATTGATGTTGCAGTAAGAGGGACGTTCATGAGAAAGAGTGCCAATGAGGCACATGATTTTCTAGAGAATATGGCCACAAACAACCATCAGGGGGTCGATGAGAGAGCAATGAACAATATGAAGATGGCTGGGATTCATGAGTTGGATGCTATCACAGCATTGACTGCACAGGTAGCCACTTTGACAAAGTAGATACAACAGAATAACATGTCAGTTAAAGCGATTCAGACACCTGTGAGTTGCTAAATTTGTGGGGGTCCCCATACTTTTGATAGGTGTACAGCAGTGGACCCGAATAATGTGCCCATGGAGCAGGTTCAAGCAGTGGGAAATTTTCAGAGGCCCTACAACAACCCCTACTCTAACACATACAATCCAGGGTGGAGAAGTCACATAAATTTTTAATGGAATAATGAACAAGGGTAGCAAACATAATTTTAGACATCATCCTCACAGCAGTTCAGTCCACCAGACCCACAAGAGAAACCAAATGACATAAAAGCAACACTGTTGACCTTGGCCAACTCTCAGACTCAATTCATGAAAGAAACCAGATCCTTAATTTCATCCTTGACCAATACTCAGACAAAATTTATGACAGAGACCCAGCAGTTCATGACAAAGACTAGGTCTTCTATCAGAAATTTGGAAATACATGTGGGACAGCTGGCACACACACTGAACAGTATACCGCAAGGAAACCTCCCTAGCAACACAATGATGAACCCAAGGGAGTAGTTTCAGGCAATTAGCTTGAGGAGTGGGAAGCAGTTAGAGCAGAGGGCACCCCGACCAGTGGTTGAAAAAGAAAGGGATGTGGGGAAAACAGTTGAGGTAGAAAATGAGGGGGTTCCTGATGACCACCCTACTTTAGAGAAGGCCCCACCCGCAGTGATGAGGGAGTACACAGAAAAAATTCCTTACCCTCAAAGACTGCAGAAGAAGGCTGTGGATAAGCAGTTTTCGAAATTTTTGGAGGTATTTAAAAAACTTCACATTAACATTCCTTTCATTGAAGCCTTGGAGCAAAGGCCAGCGTATGTGAAGTTCATGAAAGATATCCTTTTTAAGAAGAGGAAACTGACAGATTATGAGACGGTGGTGCTGACATAGGAGTGCAGTGCTATATTGCAAAAGAAACTTCCCCCTAAGTTGAGAGACCCAGAGAGTTTCACCCTACCTTGCACCATAGGTGTTATACCCCGTATTCTCAGGGTATGTATGCGAGGACGTACGTACGAGAGCACGACAGAAAAATTGGAAAGGAAGAAAGAGGTGATTCTTCCACGGAAAAAGTTTCCGGTTTTTGTAAGGAAAAATGTTCGTTGAAGGGAATTGGGTTCCCAGATTTGGAATTTGGGCTTCTTAGATTATATTAGAATTTTGAGATTTTATTTTCAGAAATGGTCACGTGGGGCCCACGGGAGAAATTTACGGTTTTGTGGGGGCCCGCTTTGATTTTGAGATTTTGGCCATTTTGGATATTTTCGGAAGATGGATTATTTTGGACAAGTAGGAGGGCGACACGTGTCACCCCCCCTAGGTGGCTTGGCCGAAGTTACCTTTGTGCACAACACCCGGTTAGAGTCGTTTTTCGACGAAACGTTTTGCGTAACTTGCGAAGGGAAAATTCCGGCTATGTCGTTTTGTTTTTTTGCGGATTTTTCCGAGCGGCGGAACATTTTGGGCCAACAAGAGGGTGACACTTGTCACCTCGCCGACGCCAGGGCGGTTTGCTCGCCGATTGGTGCCTTTGTGGCATTGTTTTGTGCAATGTTTTGTGCAATGTTTGTGGCTTGTTTTGTGGAGTAGGGTTAGGGTGCACTTGGCTTGATCTTGGCCTTACACTTGCCTTGCACATGGCTTGATCTTGGCCATTGGTTGGCCTTTGGTTTTCCTATAAATACCCCTAAGCTCAAGACTTCTTCATCCAAAAATCTTCCAAGTCTTGAGTCCCTCTCCCTCCCTTTGAGTGTGTTCTCGTCCTAAGCCTTCCCCCTCCCCCCCTTGAGTGGCCTTGTGGCCGAGAGCTTCCCCCTCCCCCCTTTGTGGTGCTAGCCGTGGGGTAGAAATACTCTCCGAGTATTGTTATAATGCCCAAAATACCTTAGCCTTTACCTTGTTGTATTCCAAAAGTTACCTCTATACGTAGAGCCCGGAAATACTACCTTTTGTCCTTTTAGTCTCAAACCGAAACCCTAAGGAAATCTTCATAGTTGGTTGAAGTATTTGAGTAGAAGTTAGTTAGAACTTAAGGGTTGTTTGAGCGGATTGAGCGCACGGAGTAGAGCTAAACCTTGCTCGGATCGACATTATAACTTGGATAATTTTGGGCTTGTCGAGGTAAATGTTCTTGACCCTTATTGTAATTGGAGATTACATGTTGTAGGAATATATAGTTGAGGTATACTATATATAATCAACATTATTGTGCGGCAATGTCTTTTGACTTAAGCACGAATATAAAGAAAAGAAGCGAATCGTATTTACATAGGGTGTATTTCATGAGACTTGTGTAGTATTCTTGAGTAGAATTGTACACGTCCGGTTAGGCGTAAACCCCCGGTTGGCTTGGTAGCCGACCTCGATAGAGGAGGAGATTTACGCTGTTGCGGGGGGGGAGATGCTGCCGATTTTTCTGTAGAATATGGAACCGTGCGGTTAGAAGTTAATAGACGTTTGTGGCCTTATAGGTGGAAGTACTGCGAGTAGCGTATTCTACTTGAAGAGTGGAAACGGCTAGCGATTCTGATCTTGTGGAGCGTTTTGCTTATTGTCGATACTCGCCGCGAGGTATGTGAACCTCTTCCTATCTTTCTAGCATGATATGTGTGTAACTATGTAAGACGGTGGGCGTCAGTACTAAGTGCATTTGTTTGGTTTAAACATAAAGTGTTATAACGGCTTTATGGGAAGTTGGTTATAACAACTTTATGTAGGTAAGAAAATGGTTTACTGATGTTAGAAGTTAAAAGACTTGATCTGATAAGATAAGAGACTTAACTTATTTGTTTTAATGTGGATGTTGTGTGAAACCTCATTCGTGAGTAATGAGTACTTGGTTTTTAAAGGGATAATGTTTTACTGATTTCGGGAATCAGAATGTGTATCGACAGACCACTGCAGCGTTAATAAAGGAAAATGTATTGAATAATGATGTGTTGTATTAAAACCAGTAGAAACCTCCATCTGCATAGAAACTAAGATGAGACAAAATGATATTACATTTTCTAGATCATGGCTGCTGTAATAAGATCGTTATAAACAAGAATAAACTACTCACATATATGACATATGTTACTCAATTGTTTTAAAAGAGATTAAGACTATGAGTTATGAAACCTTTCTAAAATAAGTGACTTGAGCATTTGAAATTAGGCAAACTTGAGCGTTTGGAAAATAATGTTGTTACTTGATTTTACAAAGGGAAGTGTCTTGTTTACTTAAAAAGATAGTCACGATTTTTATACTACGGGTGGTGTGACTTATGTGAAAGTACTTTGAGTTGTGTGAAACTTGCCTATGCTTGTGATGATAGCCTTTGTTGTACAAGTGTTGTATTTACGTTACCGCGTCTCGATAGAGGCGGTTGACTTATTGAGAACTTACTTGGACGTCTTTGGCGATGTGGAGAATTCCACGGTATGTTTCCATTTTAATTCTTGTCTTGTTGTCGATGTTACATAGACATGTCTACACCGAGGTAGAATTAGGGGCATGTGGCCACGCGGCGGGTTGATCACCCAAGATATTGTTGTTGATGTCACGTGGGCGTGTCTACACCGAGGTAGAATTCCGGCATGTGGCCATGGGCATTGGTATTATTGTTGCATCATGGACATGTCTACACCGGCGCGTAATTCGGCACGCGCCGTGATGCGAACATGATTGATGTTGTGGGCGTGAGACCCATAGTTATATTTGAGTGATGACTTGAGGACGTGAGTCCCTGACTGGACATGACTGCTTTTATGTTGTGAACTGTAGTTTGGTTATCATACATGTCTCCTGCTTTATATAGACTAGTATGATTTCATTTACAGTATTTTACAGTTTCACATACTTGGTACCTGTTGTACTGACCTCCTTCGGGGGGCTGCGTTCATGCCGCAGGTAGAGGTACATCGGTCGTGGATCCTCGCTCATAGGATCACAGTTCAGCGTATTGGGAAGCTCCGTTTCTCCGGAGGCTTATCTTTTGGTATGTGTTCCCTGAGTTGTAGGTTCTTGAACATTCAGGGGTATGGCGGGGCCCTGTCCCGTCATAGTGTTGTAAATCTTAAGTGCAGAAGCGCTGGGCGGGGTTGTAAAAGGATTAAAGCGTTGGTGTTATGTATATACTGAAGGCAACCGTTTTGGTTGGCCTGTTTATTATTATATCTCTTGTTTCATGACTCATGTGTTATGTTCCGCTGATTTTCTCTGATGTATGTATCACTAGGGTGCCCGGGGTAAGGCACCAGTCACGGGCCCGAATTCGGGGTGTGACAAAGTGGTATCAGAGCAGTTAGTCCTCGGAAAGTGTCTACAGACCGTGTCTAGTAGAGTCTTGATTATCGGTGTGTTGTGCACCACATCTATAATCAGGAGGCTATAGGACATTTAGGATTGGTTTCCATTCTTCTCATTCTGAGATCGTGCCTTAGAGCTGTGTTGTAAGTTGGACCCCTCTGACGTATCTCGTTTTTACCAGTTATGCCTCCGCGCAAGGCAACCAGAGCCCAGAAGGGCAAGGCAGCCGAGGGTGCTGCTAGTGAGATACAGAGGAGTACGAGGCACGAGCCCGCATGCACAGGTTGTGCTTCAGACGGCGGGTTTTGTGACGCCGCCAGCCCCAGCAGAGGTTAGAGCCGCAGCAATGGCTGCTGAGACCGCAGTACCTGAGCCTCCAGTCCCACAGTCTGGGGCAGAGGAGATGGGTTACAAGGAGATGGCCCAGTTGCTGGCCAGGGTCGTGGCCAGATATGAGGATAGGCCGATGCGGCGGTTCAGCCCAATAGCACCAGTGGTTCGCCCCCGAGCAGATAGTTTGAGGCTACGGGACTTTCTGAGTTGTAGCCCGCCAGAGTTTTATGGGTCGAGGCCTGAGGATGATCCGCAGGAGTTCATCCGGCAGTTACAGCGGGTCATGAGAGTGATCAAGGCTTCGGAGACCGAGTCGGTGGTCTTAGGTTCGCATCGGCTGCGTGATACCGCGATGATCGGGTTTGATCGTGGGAGCTGTCCCGGGAGAGAATGCACTTCCACCGTTTGGGACGAGTTTTCGGGGCCTTCCGCGGCACATTTCTTGCCTCGCGGATGAGGAGGGCTCGGTAAACAGATTTTTGATGTTGAGGCGAGGGCGTCTGATTCGGGAGTACAACGTGGAGTTTGACTCGTTGGCTCGGTATGTCCCCGCTTTAGTGGCAACCATGGAGGATAGAGTGCACCGCTACGTCACCGGATTAGATGATTGCTTGACAGAGGCTTGTTCGAGTGTAGCTCTTCAGCCGGGCATGGACATTGCCCGCATGCAGGCTCATGCACTGGGATGTGAGGCACGGAGAGGTCGACGGAATGACCAAGATCAGCAGAAGAGGGCCAGAACAACAGGGTCCTTTGGTGACTTTCGAGGCGGACCGCCTCAGCAGCATACTAGTTTTGTACCTCCGCCAGTGCAGAGTGGTCCTCCACAACCTTCAGCATCGAGTATTCGGAGCGGTCGAGGCTCGAGGTTGAGTTTCCAGGGAAGTAAGGGTGTTGGCCAGATGCGGTCACCCCTACCTCGGTGTGGTCGATGTGGTAGACCGCATTTCGGGGAGTGTCGTGGTGCCAAGGGAGCTTGCTATTTTTGCGGCCAGCGGGGCCATTTTGCGAGGAACTGTCCGACCAAGGGTGGCACGGATGTTACGACTCAGCCTTCAGGATCAGTGGCAGGTTCATCACCTTCACTAGCTATGCGCCCTGCAGGGCAGGACTGTGATTAGAAAAGCGGTAGAGACAGGTATATCCTTAACCCTCTAGAGTTTTGTATGCTTGTTATGTTAATGTGTTTAGTGTTATGTTCGGATAGCTTTGTGCTAAAATGTGATTTAGGAACATGGTTAGTTGGAAGGATAAGTATGGAGGCATGGTAAGTGTGAACCTTAGAATATTTCACGATTGAGACCTTAGAGGTAAGGTCGTCTTGTGTAAAAGATTTATTTTATGTTTGACCTTTATCAGAGTGCGTAGTATACGTGGGTTTTATTTGTGTGATAAGTCCATGGGTAGTGTGAGATGGAAGTGGTAGCTTTCATGATGTGATTTAGCAGGATTGTTCCGTGTCGGGGAACAAGGGCTTGACGCGATTGTGGGTCGGGTTGAGGACGTGATACGGGTCAACCCGTAGCCCGGATTAAGGTGGGGTCAGTTCTGGGTGGTCCCGCCAGGTGGTAGGGTCACGAGGATGCTAGGCCCAAGTTTGTATGACCATCGTATGAGTTCGTGGACGCGTTCGACCAGAAGCGGTTCGTAAAGGCCGGGAATGGCCTTAAGGAAGTTTGAGGTTAGTAAGATGACCAAGTTTGGAGGTAGTGACTCCAAAGATTTGTGGGAGCAAGTAATGACTGAAGTATGATACGTCTTTGGGAGAGTTCAAGTGTTCGAGAAGGGCACGACAGTAAGGAAGGAAGAGAACGTGTTATTTAGTGGCGGTGTGGCGTTGACAACTTGTTAGAGGAACTTCATCGATATCCGTCTTGAGAAGGAACATTCGGACGAATGTTTCTAAGGAGGAGAATGTTATACCCGTATTCTCGGGGTATGTATGCGAGGACGTGCGTGCGAGAGCACGGCGTAAAAATTGGAAAGAAAGAAAGAGGTGATTCTTCCACGGAAAAAGTTTCCGGTTTTGTAAGGAAAATGTTCGTTGAAGGGAATTGGGTTCCAGTTTGGAATTTGGGCTTCTTAGATTATATTAGAATTTTGAGATTTTATTTTGAGAAATGGTCACGTGGGGCCCACGGGGAGAAATTTACTGTTTTGTGGGGCCGCTTTGATTTTGAGATTTTGGCCATTTTGGATATTTTGGAAGATGGATTATTTTGGACAAGTAGGAGGGCGACACGTGTCACCCCCCTAGGTGGCTTGGCCGAAGTTACCTTTGTGCACAACACCCGGTTAGAGTCGTTTTTCGAAGCGCTTTTTGCGTAACTTGCGAAGGAAAATTCGGCTATGTCGTTTTGTTTTTGCGGATTTTTCCGAGCGGCGAACATTTTGGGCCAACAAGAGGTGACACTTGTCACCCTGCCGACGCTTAGGGGCGGTTTGGCGCTTGGCCGATTGGTGCCTTGTTGTGGCATTGTTTTGTGCAATGTTTTGTGCAATGTTTGAGGCTTGTTTTGTGGAGTAGGGGTTAGGGTGCACTTGGCTTGATCTTGGCCTTACACTTGCCTTGCACATGGCTTGATCTTGGCCATTGGTTGGCCTTTGGTTTTCCTATAAATACCCCCCTAAGCTTGAAGACTTCTTCATCCAAAAATCTTCCAAGTCTTGAGTCCCTCTCCCTCCCTTTGAGTGTGTTCTCGTCCTAAGCCTTCCCCTCCTCCTCGAGTGGCCTTGTGGCCGAGAGCTTCCTCCCGCTGTGGTGCTAGCAGTGGGTACCCCAGCCTAGTTGTTTCGTATAATACACCCCCTTGGTAGAAATACTCTCGAGTATTGTTATAATGCCCAAAATACCTTAGCCTTTACCTTGTTGTATTCCAAAAGTTACCTCTATACGTAGAGCAGGAAATACTACCTTTTGTCCTTTTAGTCTCAAACCGAAACCCTAAGGAAATCTTCATAGTTGGTTGAAGTATTTGAGTAGAAGTTAGTTAGAACTTCAGGGTTGTTTGGAGCGGATTGGAGCGCACGAGTAGGAGCTAAACCTTGCTCGGATCGACATTATAACTTGGATAATTTTGGGCTTGTCGAGGTAAATGTTCTTGACCCTTATTGTAATTGGAGATTACATGTTGTAGGAATATATAGTTGAGGTATACTATATATAATCGAACATTATTGTGCGGCAATGTCTTTTGACTTAAGCTGAATATAAAGAAAAGAATCGAATCGTATTTACATAGGATGTATTTGTAGACTTGTGTAGTATTCTTGAGTAGAATTGTACACGCCAGGTTAGGCGTAAACCCCCTGGTTGGCTTGTAGCCGACCTCGATAGAGAGGAGATTTCTGCATTGCGGGGAGATCTTTGCGATTTTTCAGTAGAATATGGAACCGCGGTTAGAAGTTAATGACGTTTGTGGCCTTATAGGTGGAAGTACTGCGAGTAGCGTATTCTACTTGAAGAGTGGAAACGGCTAGCCAGGTTACAGTACTGTGGAGCGTTTTGCTTATTGTCGATACTCGTCGCGAGGTATGTGAACCTCTTCCTATCTTTCTAGCATGATATGTGTGTAACGGTGGGCGTGGACGGTGCTAAGTGTATTTGTTTGGTTTAAACATAAAGTGTTATAACGGCTTTATGGGAAGTTGGTTATAACAGCTTTATGTAGGTAAGAAAATGGTTTACTGATGTTAGAAGTTAAAAGACTTGATCTGATAAGATAAGAGACTTAACTTATTTGTTTTAATGTGGATGTTGTGTGAAACCTCATTCGTGAGTAATGAGTACTTGGTTTTTAAAGGGATAATGTTTTACTGATTTCGGGAATCAGAATGTGTATCGACAGACCACTGCAGCGTTAATAAAGGAAAATGTATTGAATAATGATGTGTTGTATTAAAACCAGTAGAAACCTCCATCTGCATAGAAACTAAGATGAGACAAAATGATATTACATTTTCTAGATCATGGCTGCTGTAATAAGATCGTTATAAACAAGAATAAACTACTCACATATATGACATATGTTACTCAATTGTTTTAAAAGAGATTAAGACTATGAGTTATGAAACCTTTCTAAAATAAGTGACTTGAGCATTTGAAATTAGGCAAACTTGAACGTTTGGAAAATAATGTTGTTACTTGATTTTACAAAAGGGGAAGTGTCTTGTTTACTTAAAAAGATAGTCACGATTTTTATACTACGGGTGGTGTGACTTATGTGAAAGTACTTTGAGTTGTGTGAAACTTGCCTATGCTTGTGATGATAGCCTTTGTTGTACAAGTGTTGTATTTACGTTACCGCGTCTCGATAGAGGCGGTTGACTTGTTGAGAACTTACTTGACGTCTTTGGCGGTGACGAGAATTCCACGGGTATGTTTCCATTTTAATTCTTGTCTTGTTGTCGATGTTACATAGACATGTCTACACCGAGTAGAATTCGGGGCATGTGGCCATGCGGCGGGTTGATCACCCGATATATTGTTGTTGATGTCACGTGGGCGTGTACACCGAGGTAGAATTCAGGGGCATGTGGCCGGGGCATTGGTATTATTGTTGCATCATGGACATGTCTACACCGGCGAATCCGGGGCATGCGGCCGTGACGCGAACATGATTGATGTTGTGGGCGTGAGACCCATAGTTATATTTGAGTGATGACTTGAGGACGTGAGTCCTCGATCGACATGATCGCTTTTATGTTGTGAATCGTAGTTTGGTTATCATACATGTCTCCCGCTTTATATAGACTAGTATGATTTCATTTCTGATTTTTCGATTTCACATACTTGGTACTGTTATCGACCTCGCCCGGGCCGCGTTCATGCCGCAGTAGAGGTACATCGATCGTGGATCCTCGCCATAGGATCACGATTCAGCGTAGGAAGCTCCGTTTCTCCGGAGGCTTATCTTTTGGTATGTGTTCCCTGAGTTGTAGGTTCTTGAACATTCAGGGGTATGGCGGGGCCCTGTCCCGTCATAGTGTTGTAAATCTTAGAGGTCTGTAGAACTGTTGTGGGCAGGGTTGTAAAAGGATTAAACTGTTCAGGTGTTATGTATATACTGAAGGCAACCGTTTTGGTTGGCCTGTTTATTATTATATCTCTTGTTTCATGACTTATGTGTTATGTTCCGCTGATTTTCTCTGATGTATGTATCACTAGGGTGCCCGGGGTAAGGCACCAGTCACGGGCCCGAATTCGGGGTGTGATAATAGGGAATGTGACATGCAAGCAAGCCCTGTGTGACTTGGGGGAAAGTGTCAACCTAATACCCCTCTCTGTGTTCAGAAGACTTGGTTTGGGGGAGGCAAGGCCAACCGCATTCACCTTGCAGCTAGCTGATCATTCAGTTGTGCATCCTCAGGGAATTATTGAAGATGTGTTGGTACAAGTGGGTAAATTCATCCTTCCTGTTGATTTCCTCATTTTATACAGGGATGAAGATGAGAATATGCCTGATACTTGGGAAACCATTCCTAGCCACAGGGAGAGCCCTCATTGATGTTGAAAATGGGAAGTTAAAGCTCAGAGTTCAAGGTGAGGAAATGGTGTTCAAAGTTTTCAAGCAGCTCACTAAACCTCAAGTCGATGCTAGATGTTTTGTTATTGGGGCAGTGGATAAGGTTGTGCCTAATAAAAGCCTCACAAGTATTGATGCTCGTGGGGTACCACCAAAGCAACATAAAGAACCTGATGGTAAGACTTCTGAACTAACTATTAATGAAAAAGAATTGAACACCTCTGAAATCAGACTGTGAAAAAGAAGAGAATGAGGAGAAAGAGAATGGTGCTAAAATGGATATGCGGAGGGGACACTCAACCCCCTTGATTTAGTAAGTAACTTGCGTCCGACTAAAAGACATTAAAGGCAGCGCTACTTGGGAGGCAATCCAATGGTTTTAATTATGTTATTTAAATTTTGTTTTAGTTTATTTAATTTTGTCTTGAACAGTTTCACTGTCTTGGTTTTTGTCTTATGTTGTGATGGCAGGTGGACTAAGGATTGACCTAGAGTGGAGAAGGATAAAAAACACTGGAAAAGGACAAGTGTCACGACCCGACCACTGGGCCGCGACTGGTGCCCTACCGGGGCACCCCGTCAGGTATACATCAGAGAATAGCAGCGGAACATACATAACACATAACCTTGTAGATAGTAAACATCACTGGCTAGCCGACAAGGCCGCCTTCCATAGAATATACTTAATCAAAAGTAAAACAGTACAACTTTGTTCTTACAGCCCAAACCACAAACGTGACTACAGACTCTAGAATAATAACAATGTGGACGGGCCCCGCCATACCCCTGAATGTACATAATACCTATAGCATCAGGGAAAAATCATACCAACAAAACAAGCCTCCGGAGGAATGGAGCTTCTGACACCAGACAGTGATCCTAAGAATGAGGATCCACCACCGCTACCCCTACTGCGCATGAACGCGGCCGAGGAAGGGGGTCAGTACACAATATGTACTAAGTATGCGAAAATGGAAAATACTGAAAATACCTCATAAGTCTAAAATAACTGGAGACATGTAAGATAATCAGTTTACAGAACACTGTGTCTTACTAATAATGAGAATATCAAGCATATACCATACTGCATGAAAATAGGAAGCTCATGATCAAAACAAGGTCACCCGCCCGCAGTATCATTAAGCAATCCTACTCCTGAGACTATTTCACCCGCATGGGTCATGTGGACCCGCATGAGGTATTCCTCGCATAGGCTGTACTCACCCGCATGGGACTATTTCACCCGCATAAGCCCTACGGACTCGCATGAGGTATTCCTCGCATCGTGGGTAGCAAATCCACGGAATATGCAAATGCCACAACCCGGGGAATGACCCCGTAATAAATAATAATATATCACTAGCACAAACCGGCTATCATACATAATATAAGCAAGTTAAGAAATCCCCTAACTTCTTATTAGTCTTGTTCACATACATTCTCATTTTAGTTTACTTAAGGCACTAACATGTCTTTATGAAATCCGGGAATTTAACTCAAAGTACTATGTACTTCTACTCTTTTAAAACCTTAGGCAATTAATGCCTTAAAAATCAATTTGCTTCTCACAACTTCAAATCATTTATCCGTACTCATTTTACTTAGAGTAAATCTTCCTTTGTTAACCTTCCATAAAGCTAATATAACCAACTTCCCATAAAGTCATTATATTAACGTTATACATTAGTCAAATACATTTCCCTAAACCCAAGGGACTTACACTTTTTAAAAAGAAACAAGAATCATATACTTAAACACATCAAGTCCCTTAACTTTGAAAACTCAAGACATCCTTAGTACTTTTAAATAAATGAGTTAATCCCCCTTACTCACCAAACTTGGCCATCCTTAAAACAAGTAAGGGATATCAAAACCTTGTACGTCTACCGTACTACATAAGTGCAACTAGTCATGCTCAAGAGATAGGAAAGTTCCACATACCTCTTCGGGTCAATCCACTTGCTAAGTCCAATATATATACCGCACGTAGTACGTCAACCTATAATGACCACAATACGTTTATTAACCTCTAGCTTCAACGTAGAATATCCCAAGTGTAAAGTCACTAAATTCTACGGAAAATCGGACAGCATTCCCTTTGTTTCTACATACTTCGCCACCTTTTTCAAGGTCCGAATTCAACATCCAACGCCACTTTTAAGGCCCAACAATCCAATCAATACAAAGGGGATTACACACCTAATGTTGGATGTGTAAAATTCTGCCCCACAATGCATATTAACTAAATCAACAAGTTAAAGGTAGTATTTTGGCTACAACATGCTTACATAACATTCTTATCCAATCCTTTCATATCCAAACCATATTTCCTACATGCAATGTATCTAAGAGCAATATTTACCACTACAAGTTCTTTCTTCTTCACATGCAACACCAAAAACTAGCAAAAAGAGAAAGAATTGTTACCTTAGAGCTTACCCAAAAATAATCCAACAAATTCACTAGCCTCCTTTCCACAATCACCACCACAAAAAGCTCCTACAAGCTTGCCAACAAGTTTCCTTCTTGTCACCTTTTTCATATTTTTCTCAAGCCTTGATTTCCTCTTGATTTTCTAGAGAGAAGGGAGAGCTTTTAATGTTTAGAGAGAGAGAAGAGTTTGAAGAATGACCAAGTCTTCAAGACTTGGTCAATAAATAGGACATGCAAAATCAGATGGGGAGGGACACTTGTCACCCTCCCATGGCCTTTTTTAAAACAAAACAGTTCAGATTTTTCCTCCCACCGCACCGCCGGCGCGCGGCTCGCGATCGGCGCGCGGCGCTAAACCTCCGCAACCTCTGCGAACTTCGCGCGCGCTCGCTTCCGGCGCCGCGGCGCTGCAACTTCAGCGAACATTCAGAACATCTGGCGCCGCGGCCCTGTGGCTCCTGACCGAAATACTTTTCTGTCCGACTGCGCACTGAACTTGTAACTTCTTTAACTTTCTACTCCGATGTCCTATAGACGAACGGTTGGTTGCGTTGGGAACTAGACTCAACGAACTACGTACTAGGACTTTGAAACACCTAGGAACTCATAATACAACTGGACATAAACCGCCCCAAAGTTGACTAAAAACCCGTCCGAAACAATCCGTCAACGTATCTTTCTAAAATTTAAGTCTTAATCCCTTTCGTACGTCCTTATACGCATGGCCAGAACTACGGGGTATAACATTCTCCCCCCCTTAGAAACATTCGTCCCGAATGTTCCTTCTAGGCTTACTCAAATTACAATCTCGACATAGACCCTCTTAACTATTTCTCTTGCAAATAAAGACGCTCCACAGGCCACAACAATACTTAAGCATAATTTCCAAATTAAAACTAACAAGCAGGATAGTGGGTTACCTGGAGGTGTAGGGAATAAGTGAGGATACTTCTTCATCATGTCATCCTCTGCTTCCCACGTCATTTCTTCCTTGTTCTCGTTCCGCCATAGGACCTTGACGGAAGCCACATCCTTTGTTCATAGTCGCCTAACCTGACGATCGAGTATCACTATGGGACTCTCCTCATATGATAGTCCCTCTGTCACCTGGACATCACAAATCGGGTGCACTCTAGATGGATCTCCAATACATTTCCGCAACATAGACACATGAAAAACTGGATGTACTACCTCCAGATCGGACGGTAGATCCAACTCATAGGCAACCTTGCCTACCCTACGGACAATCTGATAAGGCCCAATGTACCTTGGGCTAAGTTTCCCCTTTTTCCCAAATCTCATCACGCCCTTCATGGGTGACACCTTCAGGAAGACCCAATCATCCACCTCAAACTCCAAGTGTCGACGCCGATGATCTGCATACGACTTCTGTCGACTCTGAGCTGCCAACAACCGCTCCTGGATAAGTTTCACCTTATATACTGCCTGCTGAATCAAATCTGGCCCGACTAACTGAACTTCTCCTACCTCAAACCAACCTATCGGTGACCTGCACTTCCTCCCGTATAAGGCCTCATAAGGCTCTATCTGGATACTAGAATGGTAGATGTTGTTATATGCAAACTCCACAAGAGGTAAGTGATCCTCCCAGCTACCCCTGAAATCAATAACACAAGCCCGCAGTATATCCTCAAGTGTCTGGATAGTGCGCTCGGCCTTTCCGTCGGTCTAAGGGTGAAACGCAGTACTGAGACTCACCTGTGTCCCTAATCCCTTCTGGAAAGACCTCCAGAAGTTAGCCGTGAACTGGGCTCCTCTGTCTGAAATGATCGATATAGGCACTCCGTGCAGTCTCACAATCTCTCTGATATACAATCTAGCATAATCCTCGGCCGAAAAAGTCGTCCTGACTGGCAGAAAGTGGGCTGATTTCGTCAGCCTGTCGACGATAACCCAGATGGAATCATGTTTCCTCTGAGTGTGAGGTAACCCTGTAATAAAGTCCATATTGATCACCTTCCACTTCCACATCGGAATATCAATAGCCTGTAATAGCCCACCGGGCTTCTGGTGTTCAATCTTGACCTGCTGACAATTCTGACACTGCGCCACAAACTCTGCAACGTCCCACTTCAGGCCATCCCACCAATAGACACATCTGAGGTCATGGTACGTCTTAGTAGACCCCAGATGAATAGAATAACAAGCAATGTGTGCCTCCCCTAGAATCTGCTGACGAAGTCCTGTCACATCGGGAACACACAACCGGCCCTCAAATCTTAGCACCCCATCAGGCGCTACCTCAAAAAGACTGTTCTCTTCCTGAAGAGCTGCATCTCGATACCGTACCATAATCGGATCCTCATACTGTCATCTCTTCACCTCCTCGACGATGGAAGACTCTGCGACCTCCCGCACCCGAACTTCATTACTATCAGAACCAACCAAACGAACCCCAAGGCTCGCTAGCTAGTGTAACTCGCGGACCATGCCCCTCTTCTCTGGCTGCACATCTGACACGCTACCCATCGATCTGCGGCTAAGGGCATCTGCAACTACATTGGCCTTCCTGGGTGGTATAGAATATCGACATCATAATTCTTAAGTAGCTCCAACCACCGTCTCTACCTTAAGTTCAGCTCCCTTTAGCTGAAGATATACTGGAGACTCTTGTGGTCTGTGTAAATATCCACATGAACTCCATACAAATAATGTCTCCAGATCTTCAAGGCATGAATCACTGCTGCCAACTCTAAGTCATGTGTGGGATAGTTCTTCTCATGCTTCCTGAGCTGTCGAGATGCGTAAGCTATAACTTTGTCGTGCTGCATCAGCACGCACCCAAGCCCGACACCCGACGCATCACAATAAACCACATATCCGTCTAAACCCTCTGGAAGAGTAAGAACTGGGGCGGTCGTCAATTTCTCCTTCAGTAACTGGAAACTCTCCTCACAAGCATCCGTCCACCGGAACATAGCTGCTTTCTGAGTCAGCCTAGTCAAAGGTGCTGAAATGGAAGCAAACTTCTCCACAAATCTCCGATAATAACCCGCAAGGCCCAAAAAGCTGCGCACCTCCGTTGGTGTAGTGGGTCTAGGCCAAGTCTTGACTGCCTCAATCTTTGTTAGATCAACCCGAATACCATCGGCCCGATAACATGCCCTAAGAAAGCCATGAAGCAACAAAAACTCACATTTGAGAACTTGGCATACAATCGGTCGGAGGACTCGAATACCGCCTCAAATGATCTGCATGTTCGCCTGCGGCGCGAATAAACCAGGATATCATCAATGAATACTATAACGAACATATCCAAGAATGGTTTGAACACCCGGTTCATCAAATCCATGAATACTGCTGGGGCGTTGGTCAACCCGAGAGACATCACCCTGAACTCATAGTGCCCATACCGGGTCCTTCTGCCTCTCTAACTCGCACCTGATGATAACCAGACCGCAGGTCTATCTTGGAAAAACACCTCGCCCCCTGCAACTGGACAAACAAATAATCAATCACGGGAGGGATATCATTCTTGATAGTTACCTTATTCACCGCTGTAATTAACACACATACGCAGCGTCCCATCCTTCTTCTTTACAAATAACACTGGCGCTCCCCAGGGAGAAACACTGGGCCTGATAAAGCCTTTTTCCAGCAAATCTTTCAGCTGGTCTTTCAATTCCCTCAACTCGGCAGGTGCCATCCTGTATGGAGGAATAGATATCGGTCGAGTGTCTGGCGCCATATCAATGCAAAACTCAATCTCCCTCTCAGGAGGGATACCCGGAAGCTCATCTGGGAATACGTCCGGAAACTCTCTAACAACCGAATCGATGAAGGTGCGGTATCTCTGCCTCGATTCGAATACGAACCATATTGTCACGACCGAACGGCCCGTGATCGGTGCCTACCGGCACCCTAGTGATACAACATCGAGAAAATCGGAAATAAAAACATGAACATGAATTTAGAGACAAAATAAATTAACAGCCAACCAAAACAGCTTGCCTTCATCATATATATACATAAATACCGAACAGTTATCCTTTTTACAAACCCCGCCACACAAAGGCTACTGCACTTAAGAATTTATACAACAACTATGACGGACAGGGCCCCGCCATACCCCGAATGTACAAGAACCTGCTGACTGTGGTAACATACCAAGATAAGCCTCCAAGGAACGGAGCTTCCCAAGACGCGAAATGAGATCCTAAACGCGGATCGACAACCGATGTACTCTACTGCGGCATGAACGCGGCCAGGCGAGGTCGATAACAGTACTAAGTATGTGAAATCAGAAAATATCAGAATCGAAATCATAATAGTCTATAAAGCAGGAGACGGTATGATAACCAAACTACGATACATACACATATGATTATATCAATTCGTGGTCTCACGCCACAACATCAATCCCGCCCGTGAGTACCTTCCTCATCACGGCGATCATGATATGATAACAACAAGATAGCAATCCAAATGGGAGCATACGTGCGCTACGCATCGTGTCGATGTCCAAAGGGAACAAATAAGACAACATTCCAAATGGAAGCATACCCGCGCCTTACGATCGTGTCGATGAGTCGAGAGGGAAACAATAAGACAAAGATTCCAAATGGAAGCATACCCGCGCGCTACGATCGTGTCGTGATGTCCAAAGGGAAACAATAAGACAGATTCCAAATGGAAGCATACCCGTGCGCTCGCGTCGTGTCGGTATGTCCAAAGGGAAACAATAAGCAACAAGGCGGTAATCAAAGTGACGATACCCGCGCGCCACGCATCGTGGTCGAGATGTCCCAAGTGATTTAACAAAAGTAACACTATCAGCAGAACGCGTGCGGAATTTATCCGTCACCGGCCACGTCCAAGTAAGTACTCAACAAGTCAACCGATCCTCCATCGAGACGCCAGTATAGAAACACAATTCTTGCACAATAAAGGCTATCACAACAAGCATAGGCAAGTTTCACAACAACAAGCATAGGCAAGTTTCACAACAACAAGCATAGGCAGGTTTCACCACAACTCAAAATACTTTCATTTTTATGCCAAGGTCCGGGTTTTAACTGTTATACCCCGTATTTCCAGGGTATGTACGTAAAGGAATACGTACAAAAAGTTTTGGTCTTAAAGATTAGGCCTTGGACGATTTTTAGGCACAACTCACAAAGCGAACGGTTTTCCGACGAAACGTTTCCACAACTTTCATAGGATAAATTCCGGCTATGTCATTTCTTATTTTTGCGGATTTTTCCGAGAGACGTAACACTTTGGACCAATGAGAGGGCGACACTTTCCACCCTCTCATTGGTGGACTTGTCACGGCAATAGGGCCGAATGGATGCCAAGCCTTGTCATAAAGTTGGCTAGATATTTTGTGTGCAAGTTGGCCAAGGACACTTGCCTAAATCCTCACCCTACACTTGCCTTGCACTTGGCACAATCTTGGCCATTGGTTGGCCATGTCTTGACCTATAAATACCCCCCTTGTTGTAGAGTTATTGCATCCTACATTGAGCTAGCGACCTAAGTCTCAAATCCTCCCTCTCCTCTTGTTGTTTCGTCCAAACACACCCCTCCCCTTGAGAAGCTTGGCCGAGGCTACCCACCCCTAGCCTAGCGAAACCTACCCCCTCCTTGGTAGTAAAGTTGCCTTAGTGTCTTGGTATAATTCCCACAATACCCTAGCCCAAATACCTTAGCACTTAGTAGAAGTTGTGAAGAACTTCTAAGGTTTCCTTGGAGCATACAACTTAGGAGCAAAACCTTGCTCAGGCGCGACTTTTCTAGGATATTATTGGGCTTACCGAGGTAACTAATCCTAACCCTCTTTTGTATTAAAGAATACTTACTGTTGTAGAATAAGAATAATATAAATACTTAGAAGTATATCACAGAATAGAATTGAAGTGTTAATCACTTAGAAGGGTTTAAAAGAAGAATAATCAAACTGTACTTACATAGGACTGTTTTCACAGTAGACTTATATAACTCACCCGGTAGGGTCTGCCCGACTTTCCGTAGAATTGAGGACCCTCTGTTTAGAATGACCTACAGAATAGTCTAGACCTTGATAGATATCTGTGACTATTATAGTGATTCTTCTCATACGACATACTCGACTTGGCGTGGATTTCGCGAGAAGGTATGTGATTCTTCCTAAAGCATGATATTTTACAATATGTATATAGTACGGTAGACGCATACGTGTTAATCGAATGATACTTACGGCAATGCCTCACGCTTAAGCTCGAATAATACTTACGGAATGCCTCACGCTTAAGCCTAAATAATAAAGAATCAAAACATTTCAAAGGACTATCAACCATTTATTAATGTAAGAGAACTAATTGGTTTTTAAGCGAAGCTTAAGAGTTATACTAGCTTTATGGGAAGTAAGTATAACCACTTAAGATTGATAAAAGAAACAAGTTTGCCTATGTGTTTATAACGGACTTATATTGTGAAAAGAATAATAAGATGGTTTGATAAGTAGACATGATATGATGCTATGTGTGTTAGTATCTTGTAACGTTTGTATAGGTGAGTATCCTTGTTGTGCTTATGTTACTTAAAGATAAGTTGTTATGTTAGTATACTATCACTCACCTCTTGAGATGATCACGGGGTTAAGCGCCTCCGACGCGGTAGACTCAGCGATGCAGGACCATGATTCGAGAATACCTCATGCGGGTCCAGGGGCCTATGCGCGAGCTACGAGTTCCGTGTTAGTATGCGGGTTATGCCTCATGCGGTCTATGTGGCCATGCGACAATGAGTCGGGGCGATGCCGAGGAGTACCTCGATGCGGGTTATACCTCATGCGCCCACGCGAGTGGCCTATGCGGACTCGAGTCGGATTAGGCTTGCAGAATGAGGATGTGGGCGAGTGGCCTGTTTCGATCATTCGCGGCCTAGACAAGACGTATTACGATTACCTATTGTTGCTCTTGTTTGTGATGTGGGCACTATGCGCGTTTCTCGGTTGTTTCCACATATTTGTAAACCGGTTTTAAAATGATATGTTTTCATTTAAGTACTTTACGCCGCATACTTAGTACTGTTATCGACCTCCTTGGGGGCTGCGTTCATGCCGCAGTAAGGGCAAGCAGTGCTAGATCCGCATCCTTAGGATCTCTACGTTGGTGTCGTGAGCTCCATCTCTTCCGAGGCTCTACTTTTGGTATGATCTCACGTCGTAGATAGTTTTGTCTGACAGAGGTATGGCGGGCCCTGTCGCCATAGTTGTATATTTCCTTAGAGGTGCGTAGTCATGTTGTGCGATTGTCGGATGTAATCGCTAAAACATGATTATATATTTACGCCGAAAGGCGATGTTTTCTCACATAATCGTGTCTTGTTTTATAAATCGTTTCATGTCTTGCTTTATGTTTCCTGATTACTGATGTATGACTACTGGGTGCCGTGAAGGCACGATCACGGCCCCGAATGGGTCGTGACAAAAGTGGTATCGAGCGATTAATCCTCGGAAAGTGTCTGCATCCGTATCTAGTAGTCTTGATTATCGGTGTGCGCACCACCCCAATAATCGTGAGGCTATAGGATATTTAGGATTGGTTTCATTCTTCTCATTACGAGATCGTGCTTTAGAGGCGTGTTATAGGTTGGACCTCTAACGTATTCCTTTCTGTAATGATTATGCCTCCACGTAAGGCAACCCGGCCCGTGGCGGCAAGGCGTGAGGAGTCGCTAGCAGACACCCAGAGTCACGAGGGCTCGTGCCCGTCTATACCAGAGACGGCGAGTTCTATGACGCCGCCAAAGACACCACAAGTACCCACACCTCCCGCCCCACACCGGGCGAGGAGTTAGGGTACAAGGAGATGGCCCAGCCTTTGGCTAAAGTGTGGCCCGACACGGAGAGAGGCTGGATGCGCAGCCAGCTCACCCGATCGTGCCGTTGTTCACCCGAGGGCTGAGAGTTTGAGGCTACGAGTCTTCTTGAGTCAGAGCACGGAGTTCTATGGGTCGAGGCCGAGGATGATCCGCAGGAGTTCATCCGCCGATTCAGAGGATTTTGAGTGATCGGGCGTCGGAGACCGAGTCCGTGATCTTTGGTTCACATAGGTCGCGTGACACCGCGATCGATTGGTTTGATTCACGGAGTTATCCCGGGAGAGCACGCGCCCGCCTACTGGGATGAGTTCTCGGAGGCTTTCCTCACTCACTTCTTGCCTCCACAGATGGCGAGGGCGCGGTGATAGATTTTTACCATCGAGGCAGAGGACGACCGTCGTGAGTACAATGTCGAGTTTGATTCATTGGCTCGATATGTCCCAAAGCATTGCAGCAGATATGGAGGATAGGGTGCACCGCTATGTCACCGGGCTAGACGACTATATGGCCGAGTCATGTGCGGGGGTTTCTCCACCGTATGGACATTACCGCACGCAGCTCACGCCCTGATGCGGCGAGCGCAGAGGTCGGCGAGTGGGCGATGCAGCAGAAGAAGGCCGGGACGGGAGGGTCTTACGTGGTTATCGTGGTGGCGGCCTCGCAGCAGCCTAGATTCGCATCACGCCAAAGACAGAGCACTCTCGCACCGCCCTCAAGACACCACGCTGGCGAGGGCACTGGGCCCTGTGGCTTCACGCCCAGGTGGTAGCAGAGGTATCGCCGCCGACCACCTCAGCCGGTGGCCGATGCGGTAGATCCCATTACGGAAGTGTGGTACTACTTTTGATCTTGTTACGCCAGGCCAGCAGGTCACTGCGGGGATCGTCCGACCGGCGGTGGAAGGGCTCACCTTCGAGTTCATTGCCGCTTCATCATCTCCTACGATTACCCGCCCGAGGCGTGGTGCTCATGGGTCGCAGGTCGCGGCGCAGGTCGTGGCTCGAGTCCCATTCTAGCGGTCCTCGAACCGCATTTATGCTTTGTCCACCGACAGATCGTGAGGCCTCACCGATGTCGCCACGTACCTTATCGGTTCGGGTTTGATATTTATGCCTTGATAGATCCGGTTCTACTGGCCCTATATATCTCCCTTGTTGCTAGTAGTCTAGGGATAGAGCCTGAGTCCAAAGACCCATTCGAGGTAGCTACGCCAGTGGGGGAATCGTGGGTAGCTCGGCTGGTATATAGGGCTTGCCCTGTGACCATTTGATCGTCGGACCTAGCAGACTTGATAGAGTTGGAGATGATTGACTTTGACGTGATTATGGGGATGGATTGGCTAGCCTCTTGCTATGCCAATGTAGACTGCAGAGAGAGAGTAGTACGGTTCCAGTTTCCTGAGGAGCCTGTGGTTGAGTGGGAGGGGAGCACGGTATCGCCGAGGGGTAGGTTTATTTCCTACCTCAAGGCTAGGAAGATGGTGCAGAAGGGGTATATCTACCATCTAGTTCGGGTGTTTGATACTGAGGCTGCGGTACCAGATTTTCAGACAGTTCCCGTAGTCAGCGAGTTCCCAGACGTGTTTCCAGATGACCTCCCGGGTATCCCTCCTGAGAGGGAGATCGAGTTTTGTATTGATGTATTGCCAGATACTCGGCCTATTTCCATTCCGCCATACAGAATGGCACCTGCCGAGTTGAGAGAGTTGAAGGATCAGCTTAGGGATTTGCTAGAGAAGGGCTTTATTAGGCCTAGTGTTTCTCCCTGGGGAGCGCGCAGATTGTTCGCGTGAAGAAGGACGGACGCCGCGCGTGTGTCGATTACAGCGGTGAACAAGGTGACCATTAAGAATGATACCCTTCCTAGGATTGATGATTTGTTCGACGATTGCGGTGGTGCGAGATGTTTCTCCAAGATTGATCTGCGATCGGGCTATCATCAGTGCGAGTCGAGAGGTGGATGTCCCAGATCGCATTCGACCAGACGGGCATTATGAGTTCGTGGTCATGTCTTTGGTTGACCAATGCTCCGGCAGATTCATGGATTTGATGAACCGAGTGTTCAAACCATTTTTGGACACGCTTGTGATAGTGTTCATTGATGATATCTTGTTTATTCTCGCCAGAGCGAGCACGCGAGCATTTGGCGATCAGGCCGATAGCTTCTCCAGACCAGCGATTATACGCCAAGTTTTCCAAATGTGAGTTTTGTTGACTTGATGGCGTTTCTTGGGCATATTGTCGGTGATGGCATTCGAGTTGATACGCCAAGATCGAAGCGCAGACTTGGCCTAGACCTACTACTCCGGCAGAGGTTCGCAGCTCGGGCCTTGCAGGTATTATCGGTTCGTGGAGAAGTTTGCTTATCTTCGCACCATTGACTAGCCGACTCGGAAGGCGCCAAGTTTGATGGTGATGCTTGTGAGCGGGGTTTCGATTCTTTGAAAGAGAGGCCGACGACCGCCCGTTCTTACTCTTCCGCAGGTCGGATGGTTATGTCGTGTATTGTGATCGTCGGGCATCGGGTTGGGATGTGTTGATGCGGCATGGCGAGTTATAGCATATGCATCCCGACACCAAGAAACACGAGAGGAACTACCCCACCCATGATTTGAGTTGCACCGTGATTCACGCCAAGATCCGAGGCACTATTTGTATGGGGTTCACGTGGATATTTTTACAGACCACAAGAGCCTCCGTACATCTTCACGGCAGGAGCCGAACTTACGGCGAGACGGTGGTTAGAGTTGCTTAAGGATTACGATGTGGACATCTGTACCACCCGCAAGGCCAATGTCAGGCGAATGCCCTTAGTCGTAGTCGATGGGAGCCTATCAGATGTGCGGCTAGAGAAGGGACATGGTTCGTGATTTGCATCGCCAGCGAGCCTTGTGTCCGCTTGATTGATTACGATAGCAATGGGTTAGAGTTCGTGAGGTTGCCGAGTCTTCCATCGTCGGCGAGGTGAAGAGGCAACAGCTCGAGGATCCGGTTTGGCACGTTATCGTGATCTGACTCTTCGTGAGGCGCGGTCCTTGAGGTAGCACTGATGGGGTGCTAAGATTTGAGGGAGTTGTGTGTTCGGATGTTTGGGACTTGTGAGTTCTGGGGAAGCACACTACGGCGTTACTCTATCCATCCGGGTCGACCAAGATGTACCACGACCTTAGATCTGTATTGGTGGGATGGCTTGAAGAGGACGTTGCGAGTTCGTAGCTCGCCCGTGTTGTCGCAGTGAAGGTAGAGCACGAGAGACACGTGGTTTGTTACTGCGATAGAGATCCCGACACGGAAGTGAGGTAATCAACATGGACTTCATCACGGGATTACCTCGCACTCGGAGGAGACATGATTCTATATGGGTTATCGTCGACGGTGACAAAATCAGCCCACTTTCTTCCCGTCGGACGACTTTTTCTGAGGATTATGCCGACTTTACATCCGAGAGATCGTCGATCGCATGAGTCCCTACTCGATCATTTCGCATGCAGGAGCCCGGTTACGCCAACTCGGAGGTCCTTCGAGGGGTTTAGGGACGCAGTGAGCACGAGTAATCGCATTTCATCCACGCATGCACGGACAGCAGAGCGCACTATCCGCACTGCGAGGATATGCTGCGAGCTGTGTTATTGACTTGGTAGTTGGGAGGATCATTTGCCTCCGTTGAGTTCGCGTATAATAATAGCTACCACTCCGATTCGATGGCGCCTTATGAGGCCTTGTATGGGAGGAAGTGCAGATCGCCTATAGGTTGGTTCGATGTGGGCGAGTGCGGCTAGTGGGACCAGATTTGGTGCAGCAGTGGATAAGGTGAAGCTTATCCGAGGCGGCTATCGACGTTTCGAGTCGCGTAAGTCGTATGCAGATCATCGTCGTCGCATCTTGAGTTCGAGGTTCATGATTGGGTTTTCCTAAAGGTGTCACCCATGGCGGTGTGATGAGATTCGGAAGAAGGGAAACTCACCAAGGTACATTGGGCCGTTTCGATTGTCCGCAGGTAGGCAAGGTTGCTATGAGTTGATCTGCCGTCCGATCTGAGGCGATGCATCCGGTTTTTCACGTATCTATGCCGAGAGATGTATCGGGATCCATCTAGGTACACCCGATTGGCGATGTCCAGTGACCGAGGTTATCGTATGAGAGATTCCCATAGCGATAATCGATCGTCAGTTAGGCGTCTGACGGGCGAGGCGTGGCTTCCACAAAGTCTTGCGGAACGAGCTCGGGAGGAGATGACGGAAGCCGGCGAGGACATGAGGCGAAGTATCCTCACCGTTCCCCACCCTCCGTAATTCGCTTCCTACTTGTAAATCTTCATTATCGTTTATGCCTAAGTGTTGTTTATGGCCGTGTGTGGCTTTTGCAACCGCTTAAGTTTTGAAGAACCTTATCGTTATCTGCTTGGGAAAGGAACATTCGGACGAATGTTTCTAAGGAGGGGAGAATGTTATACCGTATTTGTGGTATGTACGTAAAGGAATACGCATAAAAAGTTTTGGTCTTAAAGATTAGGCCTTGACGATTTTTAGGCACAACTCACAAAGCGAACGGTTTTCCGACGAAACGTTTCCACAGCTTTCATAGGATAAATTCCGGCTATGTCATTTCTTATTTTTGCGGATTTTTCCGAGAGACGTAACACTTTGGACCAATGAGAGGGCGACACTTTCCACCCTCTCATTGGTGGACTTGTCACGCAATAGGGCGAATGGATGCCAAGCCTTGTCATAAAGTTGGCTAGATATTTTGTGTGCAAGTTGGCCAAGGACACTTGCCTAAATCCTCACCCTACACTTGCCTTGCACTTGACACAATCTTGGCCATTGGTTGGCCATGTCTTGACCTATAAATACCCCCCTTGTTGAAGAGTTATTTCATCCTAAATTGAGCAATCTACCTAAGTCTCAAATCCTCCCTCTCTCTTGTTGTTTCGTCCCAAACACACCCCTCCTTGAGAAGCTTGGCCGAGGCTACCCCACCCCTAGCCTAGCCGAAACCTACCCCCTCCCTTGGTAGAAAAGTTGCCTTCTTGTATTGTTATAATGCCCAAAATACCCTAGCCCAAATACCTTAGCACTTAGTAGAAGTTGTGAAGAACTTCTAAGGTTTCCTTGGAGCATACAACTTAGGAGCAAAACCTTGCTCAGGCGCGACTTTTTCTAGGATATTATTGGGCTTACCGAGGTAAATAATCCTAACCCTCTTTTGTATTAAAGAATACTTACTTTGTTGTAGAATAAGAATAATATAAATACTTAGAAGTATATCACGAATAGAATTGAAGTGTTAATCACTTAGAAGGGTTTAAAGAAGAATAATCAAATCAGACTTACATAGATTTGTTTTCATGAGACTTATATAACTCACGGGTAGGGTTGTTGCCCGACTTTCCGTAGAATTGAGGACCCTCTGTTTAGAATGACCTACAGAATAGTCTAGACCTTGATAGATATCTCGTGACTATTATAGGTCGATTCTTCATACATACATACTCGACTTGGCGGTGGATTTCGCCGGAAGGTATGTGATTCTTCCTAAAGCATGATATTTTACAATATGTATATAGTACGGTGACGCATACGTGTTAATCGAATGATACTTACGGCAATGCCTCACGCTTAAGCTCGAATAATACTTACGGAATGCCTCACGCTTAAGCCTAAATAATAAAGAATGAAAACATTTCAAAAGGACTCATGAACCATTTATTATGTAAGAGAACTAATTGGTTTTTAAACAGAAGCTTAAGAGTTATACTAGCTTTATGGGAAGTAAGTATAACCACTTAAGATTGATAAAAGAAACAAGTTTGCCTATGTGTTTATAACGGACTTATATTGTGAAAAGAATAATAAGATGGTTTGATAAGTAGACATGATATGATGCTATGTGTGTTAGTATCTTGTAACGTTTGTATAGGTGAGTATCCTTGTTGTGCTTATGTTACTTAAAGATAAGTTGTTATGTTAGTATACTATCACTCACCTCTTGAGATGATACCGGGGGTTAAGCCGCCTCCGACGCGGGTAGACTCGAGCGATGCAGGACCATGATTCGAGAATACCTCATGCGGGTCCAGGGGGCCTATGCGAGCTACGAGAGTTCGAGTTAGTATGCGGGTTATGCCTCATGCGGTCTATGTGGCCATGCGGACAGCGAGTCGGGGCGATGCCGAGGAGTAGCTACCTCGATGCGGGTTATACCTCATGCGCCCACGCGAGTGGCCATGCGGACTCGGAGTCGGATTAGGCTTGCAGAATGAGGATGTGGCGAGTGGCCCTGCTTTCGATCATTCGCGGCTAGACAAGACGACATGCTTACCTATTGTTGCTCTTGTTTGTGATGTGGCACTATGCGGTTTCTCGTTGTTTCACACATATTTGTAAACCGGTTTTAAAAATGATATGTTTTCATTTAAGTACTTTACGATTTCGCATACTTAGTACATTGTCTCGACCTCCTTCGGGCTGCGTTCATGCCGCAGTAAGGGCAAGCGGTGCTAGATCCGCATCCTTAGGATCTCTACGTTGGTGTCGTGAGCTCCATCTCTTCCGAGGCTCTACTTTTGGTATGATCTCCCGTCAGAGATAGTTTTATGTATCAGGTATGGCGGGGCCTGTCCCGCCATAGTTGTATATTTCAGAGGTCTGTAGTCATGTTGTACAAAGGTCGGATGTAATCGCTAAAACATGATTATATATTTACGCCGAAAGGCGATGTTTTCACATAACTGTGTCTTGTTTTATAAATCGTTTCATGTCTTGCTTTATGTTTCCGCTGACACTCGATGTATGACTACTGGGTGCCCTGAAGGCACGATCCACGGCCCCGAATGGGTCGTGACATTAACCCTAAAGTACTACGCGCGTTAAATTCCTTTTAAGAGATTCATTCTTTGTATAAAAGTCACCCGATACCCGTAGTATAAAATAGAGTGACTTACATCTTTTAAGTAAACCAAAACAACTTCCATACTTTCTCTTAAGTCAAGTTACCACGTTAAAACCAATGATAAAACCTTTCTTTTGTTTTCATAAGGTCGTTATAACCAACTTCCCATAAAGTCGTTATAACACCTTATGCTTTAAACCATTTTAAGACAACACAATGCCTTTCTTTTCCCTAAGGTTCCAGTTTGCCTAATTTTAATTACGCAAGTCTCTTTTTGAAAAGTTTCATAGTTCAATGTCTTAATCTCTTTTAAAACAATTGAGTAACATATGCCCTAGGCGAGTAGGTTATTCTTGTTCATAATCAATCTTATTAAGCAGCCATGATCTAGAAAATGTAATATCATTTTGTCTCATCTTAGCTTCTATGCAGATGGAGGTTTCTACTGGTTTTAATAATACTTAATTATTCAATACATTTTCCTTTATTAACGCTGCAGTGGTTTGTCGATACACATTCTGATTTCCGAAATCAGTAAAACATTATTCCTTCCACAAAGCCAAGTACTCATTACTCACGAATGAGGTTTCACACAAACATCCATATTAAGTCAAGTCTCTTAACTTCTAAACCATTAAACCATTCTTTTTATCTCTCTTAAGGCGTTACACCTAACTTCTCATAAAGCTGGTATAACTTTTATGTTTTCAAACCAAGTATACACTTCTTTCAAAAAGGTTTCTTAATCTCTTAGAATACTTCAAGGTTCTTTTACAACAAGTCGGTTATAAGTCAAATCAGTTATCTTTTAAAAACCACAAAGCATTTCTCATTTACATAAAGTTGTTATAACACTTTATGTTTAAAGGCAATCAAATACATTTAACACATGTACGTCTACCGTACTACATAGTTATACACATATCATGCTAGAACAGATAGGAAGAGGTTCACATACCTCGCGACGAGTATCGACTAATAGCAAAACGCTCCAAGTACCCCAAACCGTCTGCTACACTCTCAGTCAAGCAGATCACTCCACACGTAGTACTACAACCTATAGAGGCCACAAAGCGCCTATTAATATCTTTTAGATCCCGACGTAGAATATTCTACAGAAAATTCGGCAGCACCTCCCCCCCCGCAACAGCGTAAATCTCCTCCTCTAACGAGGCCGGCTACCAAGCCAACCAGGGGGGGTTAACATGTCTAACCGGACGTGTACAATTCTACTACACAGTAATGCTACACAAGTCTACTGTAATACAGTCCTATGTAATTACAGTTCAGTTCTCTTCTTTAAATTCAGGCTTAAGTCGCAAGACATTGCCGTAAGTATTATTCAGGCTTAAGTCAAAAGACATTGCCGCACAATTATAATGTTCAGTTCTATATATAGTATACTTCAACTATATATTTCTACAATATGTAATTTCCAATTACAATAGAAGGTCAAGAGTGTTTACCTCGATAAGCCCAAAATTATCCGAGTTTAAATGTCGATCCTGAGCAAGGTTTAGCTCCTACTCCGTGCGCTTCGACCCGCTCCAACCAACCCTTAGAAGTTCTAACCAACTTCTACTTATAACTTCAACTACGTTTGAAGATTTACTTAGGGTTTCATTTTTGTGGTGAGGAAGTATAATAGTATTTTACGGGCTTTTGTACAAGTGTAACTTTGGGAATACTACAAGGTATTTGGGCCAAGGTATTTGGACATAACAACAATACTAGGAGAGTATTTCTATACCACAACAAGGGTATTTATACGAGACAACTAGGCTAGTGGGGGTATGTACCCCACGCCAAGCCTCTACAAGGGGAGAGGGTGGGTTTCGCCAAGGGGGCCTTCAAGAGGAGGGTGTGTGGTGGACGAGATCACAAGAGGGAGAGGAAGGGTTTGAGACTTAGAAAGATTGCTCAATTTTGGATGAAGAAAGTTCATCACTTAGAGGGTATTTATAGGTCAAGTGAAGGCCAACCAATGGCCAAGATGAAGACAAGTGCATAGCAAGTGTAAGGCCAAGATTAAGCCATGTGCTACCTTATCCATCTACCCAAAATATCCTACCTAACCCTTGACCACATTTTTTAGCACAAAAACGCAAGACTTAGCCAAATGCCGTCCAACCTCTTCCAATGTGAGGTGACACATGTCACCCTCCGTTGGTCCAAAATGTTTCGTCTCTCGGAAAAATCCGCAAAAATTATTAATGACATAGCCGAATTTTCCTTCGAAATGTGGAAACGTTTCGTCGAAAAACGACTCTCTCGGGTGTTGTGTACAAATTTCAAACTAGCCAACTTTAAGGCTCAAATTGTATACGTACGCCCTCACGTACATACTCTTGGATATACGCGGTATAACATTCTCCCCTCCTTAGAAACATTCGTCCCGAATGTTCCTTCTCGGAACAGATAACGAAGTTCTTCTAACAAGTTGCCAACGCCACACCTGGCCACGAAATATCACACGCTCTTCTTCCTTCCTTACTCGTCGTGCCCTTCTCGGACACTTGAACTCTTCTAGTATACGTACCACACTTCAGTCATCGCTTCAGTTCCCAATACTTTGGAGTCACAACCTCCAAACTTGGTCATCTTACTAGCTTAAATCTCCCTTAAGGCCATTCCCGGCCTTCACGATCCGCATATCGACGAACATATCCACGAACTCATACGATGGTTATCTAATCATGGGCCTAGCACCCTCGTGACCCTACCACCTGGCGGGACCACCCAGTGCTGACCCCACTTTGAAACCGGCCGCGGGTTGGCCCTCAACATGGCCCCAACCCGACCCACTTACGCATCAAGCTCTTGTTCCCCGATCCGGAACAATCTTACCTATACAGGTCATGAAAGCTACCACTTCCATTACACACTACCCAGGGATTTTATCACACAAAACGTTCTAGGCATAAAAATGCACTCCGACAAGGATCACTTGCAAAATCTGGTACTCAAGACGGCCTTACATCTAAGGTCTCAACTGTAATATTCTAAGGTTCATCATTTTCTCACCCTCAAGATTACCATTCTCTCTACGAGGTTCTACATCACGTTTTAGCACAACGCTATCCGAACATAACACTAAACACATCATCACATCATTAATACATACAAAACTCTAGAGGGTTAAGGATATACCTGAAAATAGGCGATTCAGAGGACCGCTAAAACTGGGAACTTCCACCGCGACCTACCGTGGCCCGGTGTATGAACATCTGCTCGACTAGGGGAGGTGAAGAACCCGCAACCGATCCCGTAGTCAGTGCTATCCTACCGCTACCCACAGTCCGACAATTTCTCCCAAAATGGCCTGGCCGCATGTAAAACAAACTCCCGGACTAGCACGACACTCCCACCGTGGAGTCTACCACGGCGGTCACAACGAGGTAGGGTGGCTTCACCGCTAACACCTCTGCTCTCGAAAATCTGAACCCTGGAGCCACGACCGCTCCCGAATACTGGTGCTCTGAAGATTGTGGAGGACCACTCAGCATCGGGCGAGGCGCATAACTAGTCTGTTGTTGGCGGTCCGCCTCGAAAGTCACCAAAGGACCTGCTGCTCGCCCTCTTCGCGACCTTGGTTATTCCGTCGATTTCTCCGCCTCACCTCCAAGTGCATAAGCTGCATGCGGCAATGTCCATGCCCTGAAGAGCTACACCCGAACAACTCTCGCTAGGTAATCATCGAGCCTCAGTAACATATCGGTGCACTCGATCCTCCATACTAGCTACTAATGCGGACGCATCGCCAATGAGTCGAACTCCACATTGTACTCCCGAACCACGCCTGCCCCGCCGCAACCCCAAAAATCTGTCGGCCCGAGCCCTCCTCATCTGTGGAGGCAAGAAATGTGCAAGAAAGGCCTCTGAGAACTCGCCCCATAAAGCTGGAAGTGCATGCTCTCCCCGGGACAACTCCTACGAATCAAACCAGTCGACTGCGGTATCACGCAGCCGATGCGAACCTAGGACCACCGACTCGGTCTCCGATGCCTTGATCACTCTCATGATCCACAGAATCGCCGGATGAACTCCTCGGATCATCCTCGTGCCTCGACCCATAAAACTACGGCGGGTTACACTCGGAAAATCCGTAATCTCAAATGCGTCGCCGGGGTGAACTACGGGTGCTCTGGACTGAATCGCTGCTGGCCCAAATTTTATCCTCAAGTTCGCCACAACCACGCCATTAATCGGGCCATCTCGCTTGTAACCCATCTCATTCGCCTCACTGTAGGATGGAGGCTCGTGTCTTGTGGTCTCAGAGACCGCCGCTTCTACTCAGATCTTCCTTCGCCGCTTTGCCGCTTCGCCCGGTTGCCTTGCGCGAGGCATAATCGGTAAAGGAAAGGAATACGTCGAGGGTTCAACTCATCACACAACTCTAAGGCACGATCTCGTAATGAGAAGAATGGAAACCAATCCTAAATGTCCTATAGCCTCACGATTATAGATGTGGTGCACAACACACCGATAATCAAGACTCTACTAGACACGGCTCAGACACTTTTCGAGACTAATCGCTCCGATACCACTTTTGTCACTTTGTCGCGAGCCTTGCTCCGACGACCCAACAAATGGTACCGATCGCTGCGATCCTCGAGGCATGCCTACGGCCCTTCTCGGGATGTGCCATACGGAGAGCCACGGTTCGGTTCTGTTTCGTGGTAGGCTCGCCTCTTTATACGCCACTCGGGCGAGGTCAAGACAACAGTACCAAGTATGTGAAATCAGAAATATCAGAATCGAAATCATAATAGTCTATAAAAGCAGGAGATGTATGATAACCAAACTACGGACATACACATAACGCTTATATCAATTCGTGGTCTCACGCCCACAACATCAATCCCGCGTGAGTACCTTCTCACCGCCAGCCTCATGATATGATAACAACAAGATAGCAATCCAAATGGGAGCATACCCGTGCGCTACGCATCGTGTCAGTATGTCCAAAGGGAACAAATAAGACAACATTCCAAATGGAAGCATACCCGTGCGCTACGCATCGTGTCAGTAGGTCCAGAGGGAAACAATAAGACAACATTCCAAATGGAAGCATACCCGTGCGCTACGCATCGTGTCAGTATGTCCAAAGGGAAACAATAAGACAGCATTCCAAATGGAAGCATACCCGTGCGCTACGCATCGTGTCAGTATGTCCAAAGGGAAACAATAAGCAACAAGGCGGTAATCAAAGTGGATGCATACCCGTGCGCTACGCATCGTGTCAGTATGTCCCAAGTGATTTAACAAAAGTAACACTATCAACAGGAACGTACCCGTGGAATTTATCCGTCACTGCCGGTCACGTCCAAGTAAGTACTCAACAAGTCAACCGATCCTCCATCGAGAGACGCGGTAGTATAGAAACACAATTCTTGCACAATAAAGGCTATCACAACAAGCATAGGCAAGTTTCACAACAACAAGCATAGGCAAGTTTCACAACAACAAGCATAGGCAGGTTTCACCACAACTCAAAATACTTTCATTTTTATGCCAAGGTCCGGGTTTAACCTAAAAGTACTCTGGCGTTAAATTCCTTTTAAGAGATTCATTCTTTGTATAAAAGTCACCCGATACCCGTAGTATAAAATAGAGTGACTTACATCTTTTAAGTAAACCAAAACAACTTCCATACTTTCTCTTAAGTCAAGTTACCACGTTAAAACCAATGATAAAACCTTTCTTTTGTTTTCATAAGGTCATTATAACCAACTTCCCATAAAGTCGTTATAACACCTTATGCTTTAAACCATTTTAAGACAACACAATGCCTTTCTTTTCCCTAAGGTTCCAGTTTGCCTAATTTTAATTACGCAAGTCTCTTTTTGAAAAGTTTCATAGTTCAATGTCTTAATCTCTTTTAAAACAATTGAGTAACATATGCCCTAGGCGAGTAGGTTATTCTTGTTCATAATCAATCTTATTAAGCAGCCATGATCTAGAAAATGTAATATCATTTTGTCTCATCTTAGCTTCTATGCAGATGGAGGTTTCTACTGGTTTTAATAATACTTAATTATTCAATACATTTTCCTTTATTAACGCTGCAGTGGTTTGTCGATACACATTCTGATTTCCGAAATCAGTAAAACATTATTCCTTCCACAAAACCAAGTACTCATTACTCACGAATGAGGTTTCACACAAACATCCATATTAAGTCAAGTCTCTTAACTTCTAAACCATTAAACCATTCTTTTATCTCTCTTGGGCGTTACACCTAACTTCTCATAAAGTGGTATAACTTTTATGTTTTCAAACCAAGTATACACTTCTTTCAAAAAGGTTTCTTAATCTCTTAGAATACTTGAGTTCTTTTACAACAAGTCGGTTATAAGTCAAATCGATTATCTTTTAAAAACCACAAAGCATTTCTCATTTACATAAAGTTGTTATAACACTTTATGTTTAAAGGCAATCAAATACATTTAACACGTATCGTCTAGTACTACATAGTTATACACATATCATGCTAGAACAGATAGGAAGAGGTTCACATACCTCGCGGCAGTATCGACTAATAGCAAACGCGGCAGTACCCCAAACCGTGCTACACTCTCGATCAAGCGGATCACTCCACACGTAGTACTACAACCTATAGAGGCCACAAAGCGCCTATTAATATCTTTTAGATCCCGGCGTAGAATATTCTACGAAAATTGGAAGACCTCCCCACATGGCGTAAAACTCCTCCTCTAACGAGGCCGGCTACCAAGCCAACCAGGGGGGGGTTAACATGTCTAACCGGACGTGTACAATTCTACTACACAGTAATGCTACACAAGTCTCATGTCTGATACACCCTATGTAATTACAGTTGATTCTCTTCTTTAAATTCAGCTTAAGTCGCAAGACATTGCCGTAAGTATTATTCAGGCTTAAGTCAAAAGACATTGCCGCACAATTATAATGTTCAGTTCTATATATAGTATACTTCAACTATATATTTCTACAATATGTAATTTCTAATTACAATAGAAGGTCAAGAGTGTTTACCTCGATAAGCCCAAAATTATCCGAGTTTAAATGTCGATCCTGAGCAAGGTTTAGCTCCTACTCAAGGCTTGACCCGCTCAACCAACCCTTAGAAGTTCTAACCAACTTCTACTTATAACTTCAACTACGGGTGAAGATTTACTTAGGGTTTCATTTTTGTGGTGAGGGAAGTATAATAGTATTTTCTGGGCTTTTGTACAAGTGTAACTTTGGGAATACTACAAGGTATTTGGGCCAAGGTATTTGGACATAACAACAATACTAGGAGAGTATTTCTATACCACAACAAGGGGTATTTATACGAGACAACTAGGCTAGGGGGGGGTATGTACCCCACGGCCAAGCCTCTACAAGGGGGAGGGGGTGGGTTTCGGCCAAGGGGCCTTCAAGAGGGGGAGGGGTGTGTGGTGGACGAGATCACAAGAGGGAGAGGAAGGGTTTGAGACTTAGAAAGATTGCTCAATTTTTGGATGAAGAAAGTTCATCACTTAGAGGGGTATTTATAGGTCAAGTGAAGGCCAACCAATGGCCAAGATGAAGACAAGTGCATAGCAAGTGTAAGGCCAAGATTAAGCCATGTGCTACCTTATCCATCTACCCAAAATATCCTACCTAACCCTTGACCACATTTTTAGCACAAAAAACGTGCAAGACTTAGCCAAATGCCGTCCAACCTCTTCCAATGTGAGGGTGACACATGTCACCCTCCCGTTGGTCCAAAATGTTTCGTCTCTCGGAAAAATCCGCAAAAATTATTAATGACATAGCCGGAATTTTCCCTTCGAATTGTGGAAACGCGTTTCGTCGAAAAACGACTCCTCTCGGGTGTTGTGTACAAATTTCGAAACTAGCCAACTTTAAGGCTCAAATTGTATACGTACGCCCTCACGTACATACTCTGGAAATACGGGGTATAACACATATGGTAGATATACCCCTTCCGCACCATCTTCCTAGCCTTGAGGTAAGAAATAAACCTACCCCTTGGCGACGATATTCCTTCCACTCGAGCAAGGCTCACCAGAAGCGGAACCGTACCAATCTCTCTCTACAATCCACATTGGCATAGCAAGATGCTAGCCAATCCATACCCATAATCACATCAAAGTCTGTCATATCCAACTCTATCAAGTCGGCTAGAGTCTGACGACCGTATATAGTCACTGGACAAGCCTTATATACTCGCTCGACTACCACCGAATTACCTACTGGCGTAGCCACCTCAAAAGGTTTTATGGACTCGAGCTCTATCCCTATTCTACCGGCAATATGAGGAGATATATAGGACAAGGTAGAACCTGGATCTATCAAAGCATATACATCACAACATGAAACCAATAATGTACCTGTGACGACATCTGGTGACGCCTCGCAGTACGAGCGACATAGCATAAATGCGGTTCGAGGACCGCTGAATCGACCTCCACCACGACCCTGCCGGCTCGCTGGCGTGAACACCACGCCTCGGGGCGCATGCCGTCGAGCGAAGATCCAAAGAATCGACCGCCGGTGAACCATAACACTCCCGCCACCTCTGGTCGGACAATCTCTCTTCAAATGGCCCTGCTGGCCACAAGAGTAACAAGACCCTGGAGGAACACGACACTCACCTGGGTGAGACCTACCGCATCGAGCACACCGAGATGGGGGTGGTCTCGATCGGTAGCGGTCTCTGCTTCCCTGAAACCCGAAGTCTGGAGCACGACTGCTCCTGAATGACCCGGCTGATCAGACCTCCTGCCAGAAAACCGAGAAGGAGCACTCTGTGCTGGCTGAAATGTGGACCTAGTCTGCTGCTGAGGTTGTCCGCCTCGAAAACTGCCTTGAGACTCTGCTATCCTCGCCCTCTTGGGCTGGCCTAAGTCTAGCTGATCCTCTCTCTCTATGTCCTCTATCCCATGCGCATACGCCTGCATCCTGGAAATATCCATACCTGGCTGAAGAGTGTTATACCCTGTATTTCCTGAGTATGCACGTGAGGGCGTACGTACAAAAGTTTAAGCCTTAAGTAGGCAAGGGACGAAAATTGTGCAAACCTAACGAAAAGAATTGTTTTCTGACGAAACGTTTTCCAAACTTTGCGAAGGAAAAATTACGGTTGCGACATTTATTATTTTTGCGGATTTTTCCAAGAGATGAAATATTTTGGACCAACGAGAGGGCGACATGTGTCACCCTCAAGTTGGCGGAAATGGTGGACGATCTTGGCACGTTTTTGTCAAGAAAAAGGCCATAAACTTTGGTCAAGGTTAGGTAAGATATTTTTGTGATATTTGTGTAGTAGATGGATAAGGTTACACTTGCCCAAATCTCCACCATCCACTTGCTTTGATCTTGGCCATTGGTTGGCCTATAAATACCCCTTAAGTTCAAGACTTATTCTTCATCCACAAAACAATTTCCAAGTCTCAAAACTTCCCTCCCCCTTTGAGAGCTCTCGTCCAAAGCTGTCACGACCCGTTCCGGGGCCGTGACTGGTGCCTTACCCGGGCACCCAAGTAGACAACATCAGAGAAAAACCAGCGAAAATAAAACATAAACATGAAACAAGAGATATGATAAATAAAGCGCGGCCAAAAGCGGTTGCCTTACGTATATATACATAAAAACCCGAACAGTTATCCTTTTTACAAATTATACCCCTGCCAGTACTACAGAACTCTAAGAAAGTGACAACAACTATGACGGGACAGGGCCCCGCCATACCCCTGAATGTACAAGAACCTACAGACTCAGGGTAACATACCAAAAGATAAGCCTCCGAAGAAACGGGGCTTCCCCAACACGCTGAACTGTGATCCTAAGAGCGAGGATCCACAACCGATGTACCTCTACCTGCGGCATGAACGCAGCCCCCCGAAGGAGGTCAGTACATAGGTACCAAGTATGTGAAACTGAAAAATACTGTAAATGAAATCATAACAGTCTATATAAAACAGGAGGCATGTATGATAACAAAGCTACATTTCACAATATAAAAGTAGTCATGTCAAGTCAGGGACTCACGCCCTCAAAGTCATCCCTCATGCCCGTGGAACTCCTTCCTCACTGCCGGCAGTCTAGGTATAAGTCATGTGATACGTGTAACATGTCTCGGCCCATCTCATGGACTCGAGGTGAAATCGTATGGAATACATTCCCGGTCCATCTCATGGACTCGGTATCAAATCAGGTGGTATACATTCCCGGTTCATCCCATGAACGCGATGTCGAGTGAAATACATTCCCGGTTCATCCCATGAAAGCGGTAGTCGAGTGAAATACATTCTCGGTTCATCTCATGAACGCGGTAGTAGAGTGAAATACATTCCCGGTCTATCTCATGAACTCGGTATCAAATCAGGTGGTATACATTCCCGGTTCATCCCATGAACGCGGTGTCGAGTGAAATACATTCCCGGTCCATCTCATGAACGCGGTAGTCGAAACGTCCATAACAAATCAGCCGGCCCTTCATCGAGAGACGCAGTGGTATAGAAATACAGTACTTGCACAACAAGGCTATCACACGCAAACAAAGGCAAGTTACACACAACTCAAAGTACTTTCATTTTATGCCAAAATCCCGGTTCTAACCCCAAAGTATTACGTACGTTAAATTCTTTTAAAAGATCCAATTCTTTTATAAGGGTCACCCGAGACCCGTAGTATTAAAAAAATAGAGTGACTCACATTTTTAAGTAAACCAGAACACTTTCTTTTTAAAATCAAGCAACAACATCCTTTTCAAAAAGTTCAAGTTTGCCAAATTTTCAAATACTCAAGTCTCTTACTTTAGAAAGGTTTCATAGTTCATAGTCTTAATTTCTTTTAAAACAATTGAGTAACATATGCCTTATGTGTGAGCAGTTTACTCTTGTTTATAACAATCTTATCACAGCAGTCATGATCTAGGAAATGTAAGACAATTTTGTCTTATCTTAGCTTCTATGCAGATGGAGGTTTCTACTGGTTTTAATATAATTACGTATTTGTCAATACATTTTCCTTTGTTAACGCTGCAGTGGTTCGTTCGATACTTATTCTCATTTCCGAAATCAGTAAAACATGATTCCTTTTTAAAACCAAGCACTCATTACTCACGAATGAGGTTTCACACTTTTTAACAAAATTCATGTTAATTCAAAATAAGTCAAGTCTCTTATCTTTTAAGATCAAGTCTCTTAACTTCTAAAATCAATAAACCATTCTTTTTATCTCTCTTAAGTCGTTATACCTAACTTCCCATAAAGCTAGTATAACTCTTAAGCTTTTAAAACCAAGTGTTACTCTTCTTTCAAAAAGGTTTCTTAACTCTTTTGAAATACTTTAAGATTCTTATTATTCAGGCTTAAGTCAAAAGACATTGCCGTAAAACTACATTCAGTTAACACACGTACGTCTACCATACTATATATATATTCTTTTAAAATATCATGCTCAAGAGGATAGGAAGAATCACATACCTCGCGACGATTATCGACTATCAGCAAATAGCTCCCAAGTACTGTAATCCTGCTAGCCTTTTTCACTTCTTCGAGTATAATACGCTACTCGCAGTACTTCAACCTATAATGGTCATACAAGTCTATCAACGTCTAGACTACTCTGTAAAATAATTCTAGATACAGATTCCTTTATTCTACGGAAAATTGGGCAGCACTTCCCTACCCGCCGAACTACACAAGTCTACTGTAAATATAGTCCTATGTAAGTACAGTTCAGTCTTCTTCTTTAATATTCTTCTGATGTGATATCAATTCAATTCTCTTCTTTTATACCATCCTTCTATTACAGTTCAATTCTCTTCTGTAATATCCTTCTATGCATCTTATATTCATTTCTATACTACTACAGTATGTAATTTCCATTTACAATAGAAGGACATTAGTATTTACCTCGATAAGCCCAAAATTATCCAAGTTTAATGTCGATCCTGAGCAACGTTTAGCTCCTATTCTGAACGCTCCAATCCACTCCAAGAAACCCTTAGAAGTTTCTACACAACTTCTACTTTCTACTTCAACCAACAATGAAGTTTCTCTTAGGGTTTCGTTTAGTGACAAATGGAGATAAGGTAGAATTTCTAGGCTTTTAGTATAGAGGTGACTTTGGAAATACAACAAGGTATAGGCTAAAGTATTTGGGAATAGTAACAATACTTTGGAGAGTATTTTCTACCCACGGGGGTGCCTTTGCGAGACTACAAGGAAGGGGAGGGTGTTTCGGCTTAGCTCTCTTTAGAGGGCGGGGATGGTGTTTGGACGAGAAGCTCTCTCTCAAGGGGGGGAGTTTTGAGACTTGGAAGAATGATTTGTGGATGAAGAAGTTCTTCAACTTAGGGGGGGTATTTATAGGACATTGAGGGCAAGATGAAGCCAAGTGGTAGGCAAGTGTATGGTGGAGATTTGCACAAGTGCACCCTATCCTACTCCACAAATCCCTCACAAAACATTGACCCAAGTTTTAGGCCACAAAACAAGCCACAAAATCATGCCCATCGTCCAAGGGGGACGCCCACTTTACCGTCCACTTGAGGGTGACAAGTGTCACCCTCTCGTTGGACCAAAATATTTCATCTCTCGGAAAAATCCGCAAAAATTATTAATGACATAGCCGGAATTTTCCCTACGCAAAGTTTGGAAAACGTTTCGTCGGAAAACCATTCGTTTCGCTAGTTGTGCACAAAATTTCGTCCCTTAGTCTACTTTAAGGCTTAAACTTTTGTACGTACGCCCTCACGTACATACTCTGGAAAATACGGGGTATAACGTTCTCCCCTCCTTAGAAACATTTGTCCCGAATGTTCCTTCTCACGACGGATAATGATAAAGTTTCTCTTACCAAGTTGCCAATGCCACACCTGGCCACAAAATAACACACGCGCAATTACTTAACCCAAGTCAAGGAGGACTCACCTCTAGCATTACAAAAGCTTCCACCCACGGTCTAAAAGATATTCCCATCGCACCTTTACTTCACAAAGTACTGATCGTTTCTATTCTCTCAGCACATATTCACTTTTTTCCTTACTCGTCGTACTCTTCTCGAACACTTGAACTCTTTCTAGTATACGGACCATACTTCAGTCATCGCTTCAGTTCCCAAAATTTCTGGAGCCACTACCTCCAAACTTGGTCATCTAAACTTGGTCCTGGCGCCCTCGTGACCCTACCACCAGGCGGGACCACCCAGAACTGACCCCACCTTAATCCGGGCTACGGGTTGACCCACAATACGCCCTCAACCCGACCCTCCGTCGTTCCAAACTCTCTTGTTCCCCCGATCCGGAACAATCTCACAAATCAAGTCACGAAGACCTATTGGTCTTCTTAGCTCCACTACCCTCTCTCGTCTCATACCACTCAGAGACTTATCACACAAATATATCCCAAGCATACAATGCACTCCGACAAAGGTCAACATAAACATAAATCTCTTACTCAAGACGGCCTTACATCTAAGGTCTCAACGTGTAAAATTCTAAGGTTCATACCTTTCTTGTCCCCATACTTATCCTTCCAACTAACCAGGTTTTCTAACTCACAAACAACACAACGCCATCCGTACATAGCACACAATAATAAGATCATCATATCAAGCATACAAGCTCTAGAGGGTTAAGGATATACCTGTATCTACCGCTTCACTCTAATCATAGGCTTGCCCTGCCGGGCGCATAGCTGTAGAAGGCGAGGAACCTGCCACTGACCCGGTAGGCTGCGTCATTCTGCTTGTACCCCTCCTATAAGCACAGTCTCTCGTCACATGGCCCTGACGGCCGCAGGTGAAACAAGCACCAGTAAGAAGACGACATTCCCCGGGATGACGCTTGCCACATCGTGCACACTGAGGGGGACATGAATCCTGCTGGTTAGAACCCGTGTATATCTCAGAAAGCGAAGCCACGGAGCTCGACCAGCTCCCGAATACCGAACGCATACGAAGGCGGAGGACCACTGCATCGGGCGGAGGTACATAACTAGCCTGCTGCTGAGGCGGTCCGCCTCGAAAGTTACCAAAGGACCCTGCTGTCCTGGCCCTCTTCTGCTGATCTCGGTCATTCCGTCGACCTCTCCGCTCCTCACATCCAAGTGCATAAGCCTGTATGCGGAAAATGTCTATGCCCGGCTGAAGAGCTACACCCGAACAAGCCTCTGCCAAGTAGTCATCGAGCCCGGTGACATAGCGGTGCACTCTGTCCTCCATGTCGGCTACCAATGCGGGGACGTACCGAGCTAATGAGTCAAACTCCACATTGTACTCCCGAACCGTACGCCCGGTCTGCCTCAACGTCAAAAATCTGTCGGCCCGAGCCCTTCTCATCTGTGGAGGCAAGAAATGTGCGAGAAATTCCCCTGAGAACTCGTCCCAAACGGCTGGAAGTGCATACTCTTCCCGGGACAACTCCCACGAATCAAACCAGTCGACTTCAGTATCACGCAGCCGATGCGAACCTAAGACCACCGACTCGGTCTCCGAAGCCTTGATCACTCTCATGATCCATTATGGCGTCGGATGAACTCTGCGGATCATCCTCGGGCCTCGACGTAGAACTCGCGGGCTACAACTCGAAAGTCCGTAGCCTTAAACTATCTCGATCTCGGGTGAACCATGGGTACTACCGAATCGGCTGATCCACTTATCCTCGTATGCAGCCACGATCACGGCGATGGCGGGCCATCTCTTTGTACCCTAACTCCTCGCTTGGTGTGGGGTGGAGGCTCAGTGCGTGGTCTCGGCGAGCCACCGCTGCGCCCTAAACTCTCTTTGAAATGGCGGCGTCGCAAAACTTCGTCAAGCACTATCTCAGGTAATGTCCGGGCCTTCGCCCTCGTACTCCTCTGTATCCCACTAGCAGCTCCCTCGGCTGCCTTTCCCATCTGGGCCTGGGTTGCCTTGCGCGGAGGCATAACTGGTAAAAACGAAATACGTCAGAGGGGTCCAACTTATAACACAGCTCTAAGGCACGATATCAGAATGAGAAGAATAGAAACCAATCCTAAATGTCCTGCAACCTCCTGATTATAGATGTGGTGCACAACACACCGATAATCAAGACTCTACTAGACACGGTCTGTAGACACTTTCCAAGGATTAACTGCTCTGATACCACTTTTGTCACGACCCGTTCCGAGGCCGTGACTGGTGTCTTACCCGGACACCCAAGTAGACAACATCAGAGAAAAACCAGCGGAAATAAAACATAAACATGAAACAAGAGATATGATAAATAAACAGGCCAACCAAAACAGTTGCCTTCTGTATATATATACATAAAAACGACAGCTTATCCTTTTACAAATTCTGCCCAGCGATACTACGGACCTTAAGAAAGTGACAACAACTATGACGGACGGGGCCCCACCATACCCACGAATGTACAAGAACCTCTGGACTCGGGGTAACATACCAAAAGATAAGCCTCAGAAAGCGGGGCTTCAACACGGCTTGTGATCCCATGGCGAGGATCCTGGCCGATGTACCTCTACCTGCGGCATAAGCGGCCCCGAAGGAGTCGATGCAACGGTACCAAGTATGTGGCGAAAAATCACGTAAATGAAATCATAACAGTCTATATAAAACAGGAGGCATGTATGATAACAAAGCTACATTTCACAATATAAAAGTAGTCATGTCAAGTCAGGGACTCACGCCCTCAAAGTCATCCTCATGCCCGTGGAACTCCTTCCTCACTGCCGGCAGTCTAGGTATAAGTCATGTGATACGTGTAACATGTCTCGGCCCATCTCATGGACTCGAGGTGAAATCGTATGGAATACATTCCCGGTCCATCTCATGGACTCGGTATCAAATCAGGTGGTATACATTCCCGGTTCATCCCATGAACGCGGTGTCGAGTGAAATACATTCCCGGTTCATCCCATGAACGCGGTAGTCGAGTGAAATACATTCCCGGTTCATCTCATGAATGCGGTAGTCGAGTGAAATACATTCCTGGTCCATCTCATGAACTCGGTATCAAATCAGGTGGTATACATTCCCGGTTCATCCCATGAACGCGGTGTCGAGTGAAATACATTCCCGGTCCATCTCATGAACGCGATAGTCGAAACGTCCATAACAAATCAGCCAGCCCTTCATCGAGAGACGCGGTGGTATAGAAATACAGTACTTGCACAACAAGGCTATCACACGCAAACATAGGCAAGTTACACACAACTCAAAGTACTTTCATTTTATGCCAAAATCCCGGTTCTGACCCCAAAGTATTACGTACGTTAAATTCTTTTAAAAGATCCAATTCTTTTATAAGGGTCACCCGATACCCGTAGTATTAAAAAAATAGAGTGACTCACATTTTTAAGTAAACCAGAACACTTTCTTTTTAAAATCAAGCAACAACATCCTTTTCAAAAAGTTCAAGTTTGCCAAATTTTCAAATACTCAAGTCTCTTACTTTAGAAAGGTTTCATAGTTCATAGTCTTAATTTCTTTTAAAACAATTGAGTAACATATGCCTTATGTGTGAGCAGTTTACTCTTGTTTATAACAATCTTATCACAGCAGTCATGATCTAGGAAATGTAATACAATTTTGTCTTATCTTAGCTTCTATGCAGATGGAGGTTTCTACTGGTTTTAATATAATTACGTATTTGTCAATACATTTTCCTTTGTTAACGCTGCAGTGGTTCGTTCGATACTTATTCTCATTTCCGAAATCAGTAAAACATGATTCCTTTTAAAAACCAAGCACTCATTACTCACGAATGAGGTTTCACACTTTTTAACAAAATTCATGTTAATTCAAAATAAGTCAAGTCTCTTATCTTTTAAGATCAAGTCTCTTAACTTCTAAAATCAATAAACCATTCTTTTTATCTCTCTTAAGTCGTTATACCTAACTTCCCATAAAGCTAGTATAACTCTTAAGCTTTTAAAACCAAGTGTTACTCTTCTTTCAAAAAGGTTTCTTAACTCTTTTGAAATACTTTAAGATTCTAATTATTCAGGCTTAAGTCAAAAGACATTGCCGTAAAACTACATTCAGTTAACACACGTACGTCTACCGTACTATATATATTTTCTTTTAAAATATCATGCTCAAGAGGATAGGAAGAATCACATACCTCGCGACGATTATCGACTATCAGCAAATAGCTCCCAAGTACTGTAATCCTGCTAGCCTTTTTCACTTCTTCGAGTATAATACGCTACTCGCGATGCTTGACCTATAATGGTCATACAAGTCTATCAACGTCTAGACTACTCAGTAAAATAATTCTAGATCTGATTCCTTTATTCTACGGAAAATTGGGCGCACTTCCCTACCCGAACTACAAGTCTCAGTAAATACTGATCTATGTAAAAATCTGATTGATCTTCTTTAATATTCTTCTGATGTGATATCAATTCAATTCTCTTCTTTTATACCATCCTTCTATTACAGTTCAATTCTCTTCTGTAATATCCTTCTATGCATCTTATATTCATTTCTATACTACTACAGTATGTAATTTCCATTTACAATAGAAGGACAGTAGTATTTACCTCGATAAGCTCAAAATTATCCAAGTTTAATGTCGATCCTGAGCAACGTTTAGCTCATATTCTGAATGCTCCAATCCGCTCCAAGAAACCCTTAGAAGTTTCTACACAACTTCTACTTTCTACTTCAACCAACAATGAAGTTTCTCTTAGGGTTTCGTTTAGTGACAAATGGAGATAAGGTAGTATTTCTAGGCTTTTAGTATAGAGGTGACTTTGGAAATACAACAAGGTATAGGCTAAAGTATTTGGGAATAGTAACAATACTTTGGAGAGTATTTTCTACCCAAGGGGGTGTGCCTTCTTGAGACTTGAGGAAGGGGAGGGGTGTTTGGCCAGCTCTCTTTAGAGGTGGGGGGATGGTGTTTGGACGAGAAGCTCTCTCTCAAGGGGGGGAAGTTTGAGACTTGGAAGAATGATTTTGTTATACCCCGTAGTTCCAGGGTATGTATGCGAGGACGTACGTACGAGAATACGACAGAAAGATTGGAAAGGAAGAAAGAGGCGATTTTTCCACGGAAAAGTTTCGGTTTTGTGAAGGAAAAAGGTTCGTTAATGGGAATTGGATTCCCAGTTTGGTATTCGGACTTCTGGAATATTAGAGAATTATGGAATTTTATTTTGGAAATGGTCACGTGGGGCCCAGGAGAAATTTACTGTTTTGTAGGGCCCACTTTGTTTTGAGATTTTGTCCATTGTGGATATTTTGGAAGATGTTTTATTTTGGGCCATAGGAGGTGACACGTGTCACCCCCTTGTGGCTTAGCCGAATGGCATTTGTGCACAACACGGTTAGAGTCGTGTTTCGGCGAAACGTTTTTCATAACTTGCGAAGGAAAATTCCGGCTATGTCTTTTCTTATTTTTGCGGATTTTTCCGAGAGGCGGAACATTTTGGACCAACGAGAGCGGCACTTGGCACCCTCGTTCAGTGGGCAAGGTGGGCGTACGTGGGACGAATTGGGGAGGTCAGTGGTAGATATTTTGGTAGATATTTGTGAGGTTTTAAGGAGTAGGGACTAGGGGCACTTGGGCATATCTTGGCCCTACACTTGTGTAGCACTTGGCTCAATCTTGGCCATTGGTTGGCCTTGGCTTGTCTATAAATACCCTCTCTCCCTTTGATGAATTCTTCATCCTTTCCTAAATGTTTCTAAGTGTTAAATCTTCTCCCTCCTTAGTGTTGAGTTCGGCCAAGAGGCCTCCCCTCTCCTAGAGGCCTTGGCCGAGGTACACCCACTCTAGTAGTGTGGCGTGGGGTACCACTCAGTTGCTTTAAGTATAATACCCTTTGTGGTGTAGAAATACTCTCAAAGTATTGTTATAATGCCCAAATTACCTTAGCCGTATACCTTGTAGTATTCTAAGGTTATACCTATATCTGGCTTGGAAATACTATTATACTTCCGTCAGTCCACAAAACCAACCCTAGGAAAATCTCCATAGTCAGTTGGAGTATTGTGTAGAAGTTGGTTAGAACTTCTAAGGGTGGTTTAGAGCGGGTTGGGCGCTCGGAGTTGAGCTAAGCGATTGCGCAGGATCGACTTTATACTTGGATAATTATGGGCTTATCGAGGTAAATATCTTGTCCTCTATTGTAATTGGAAATTACATGTTGTTAGAATATATAGTTAAAGTATACTATATATAGAATGAACGTGGTTAGTTGGCAATGTCTTTTGACTTAAGCTCAAGAACTGAAGCGTATTCAGATGAGACTTGTGTAGTAATCTTGTGGAGTAGAATTGTACCCGTTCGGGTTAGATGTATAACCCCTGGTTGGCTTGGTAGCGGGCCAGTTAGAGGAGGAGATTCTGTTGTTGCGGGAGAGTCTTTGCCAATTTTACGTAGAATGTTCTACGATAAGATCTTAATGTTAATAAGCGCCTTGTGGCCTTATAGGTTGAAGTACTACGTGTGGCGCGTTACTTGGCTTTAGGAGTAGAAGCGGTTGGGAGTACTTGAGCGTTTTGCTATTAGTCGATACTCGTCGCGAGGTATGTGAACCTCTTCTATCTCTTCTAGCATGATATGTGTGAACTATGTAGACGGTGAGCGTACATGTACTAAATGTATTTGATTGGTGTAAAACATAAAGTGTTATAACGGCTTTATGGGAAGTTGGTTATAACGGCTTTATGTTGGTAAGAAAATACATGTGGTTTTTAAAAGGTAAGCGATTTGAACTATAAGCGGCTTGTTATGTGTTAATAAAGAACTTGAAGTATTTCAAAAGAGTTTTGAATCATTTTGAGAGAAGAAGTAATACTTGATTTGTTTTGAAAACTTAAGAGTTATACTAGCTTTATGGAAAGTTAGGTATAACGTCTTAAGAATGTTTCTTGATTTTGGAAATCAGAATGTGTATCGACAAACCAACTGCGGCGTTAATAAAAGGAAATGTTTTGACATTAAGTATTATTAAAACGGAGAAACTTCCATCTGCATAGAAGCTAAGATGAGACAAAATGATATTTCCTAGACCACGGTCATTGTTATAAGATCGTTATAAACAAGAATAAACTACTCACGTATATGACATATGTTACTCAATTGTTCTAAAAAGGAATCAAGTGATTAAGTTTGGGAACTATGAAACCATTTGAAAATGAGAAGCTTGAGTAATTGAAACTAGGCAACCGGAACTTAGGAAAAGAATGTTGTTACTTGATTTTGAAAAGGAAGGTGGGTTGGTCATTCTAATACTACGGTATCGGGTGACTTTTATAAAAGTAATGGATCTCTTTTAAAGAACTTAACGTATGTAGTACTTTGGGGTTAAAAAGGACTTTGGCATAAAATGAAAGTACTTTGAGTTGTGTGCAACTTGTCATGCTTGTTGTTGTGAAACTTGCCTATGCTTGTTGTTGTGAAACTTGCCTATGCTTGTTGTTGTGAAACTTGCCTATGCTTGTGATGATAGCCTTTATTATACAAGCGTTGTGTTTCGTGTTCGCGTCTCGATAGAGGTCGGTTGGTAGTTGAGAACTTACTTGGGCGTCGGCGGTGGCGGAGAAATTCCGCAGATGCGTTCTGTTGATAGTATTATTGTTGTTAATCGCTTTGGACATCGACACGATCGTGGCGCGCGGGTATGCTTCCATTTTGGTTAAGGTCTTGTGGTTAATCGCTTTGGATATCTCGACACGATCGTAGCGCGCGGGTATGTTTCCATTTGATTATCGCCTTGTGATTTCCTTTTGGACATACCGACACGATCGTAGCGCTGCGGGTATCGTCCATTTGGAATCTTGTCTATTGTTTCCCTTTGGACATATCGACACGATCGTAGCGCGCGGGTATCGTCCATTTGGAATGCTGTCCTATTGTTTCCCTTTGGACATCGACACGACGATCGTAGCGCTGCGGGTATCGTCCATTTGGAAAGTTGTCTTATTGTTTCCCTTTGGACATACCGACACGATCGTAAGCGCGCGGGTATGCTTCCATTTGGATTCTTTGTCTTGTTGTTATCATATCATCGATTGCGGTGAGGAAGGTATTCCACGGGCATGATTGATGTTGTGGGCGTGAGACCCATTGTTATATTTGAGTGATGACTTGAGGGCGTGAGTCCCTGACTTGACATGTCTGCTTATTATTGTGAACTGTAGTTTGGTTATCATACATGTCTCCTGCTTTATAGACTATTATGATTTCATTTACAGTATTTTTAGTTTCACATACTCGGTACCTGTTGTACTGACCTCGCCCGAGTGGCGTATAAGAGGCGAGCCTGCTCAGGAAACGAGCGAACCGTGGCTCCGTATGGCACATCACGAGAAGCGTTGGGCATGCCTCGGGGATCGCAAGCGACCGGTACACTTTGTAGGTCGCTGAGAAGGTTAATGCCTCGAGCGGCTTAGCCTGATGACAAAAGTGGTATCGAGCGATTAATCCTCGGAAAGTGTCTACAGGCCGTATCCGATGAAGTCTTGATTATCGGTGTGTTGTGCGCGCCGCCAATAATCGGAGGCTATAGGATATTTAGGATTGGTTTCTATTCTTCTCACTCGAGGTCGTGCCTTAGATTTGTGTTTTAAGTTGGACCTCTAGCGTATTTCTTTCCTTACCGTTATGCCTCGCGTGGCAACCGGGCCCGGGAGGCAAGCGGCGAGGCTGCGAGTAGAATACGAGAGGGTTGCGAGGCACAGGCCCAATCATTACCTAGGGTAGTGCTTCATTCGGGATTTGCGGCGTTACTAGCCCTGTGAGTTTAGCAGCGGCGGCGATTCCTCTGCGGCCATGATATTTGAACTTTCGGTTCCACGGCCAGAACAGAGAATTTAGATTGCAAAGCGACCTGTTACTAGCCATGGTTTTGGCTACGGAGATTATACCGATGTACCACGAGTCTTGATGACTACCTAAGAAAGGGTTGTGCAAGAGTAATTCTTGATTGGGCTTGAGCATGGCACGTATGCGGGCTTATGCGCGGTAGAAAGCGTAGAGATCGGCGGGTTAACCAAGGGCGAGAAGGGCGGAGCGGCCGGTCCTTGGTAACTTTCAAGGTGAGTATACCTTAAGTGCTATGTTCGATGGCGGTGTGTTAGTTGTGATTAGAAATCATGGTGGGTTAGCCGAGTAAGATTTTGGAGGATAGAGAAAGTGTGAGCCTTAGAGCTTTATACGCAAAGACCTTAGAGGTAAGGCCATCTCGGGTAGAGGCGTATGTTTATGTTTGACCCTTATAGGAGTGCTTAGTGCACGTGAGTGTGTTTGGGATAGGTCCTAAGTAGTGTGAAATGAAGAGGGTAGTTGAGCTAAGAAGACCGCTAGGTTTTCGTAACGTGATTAGTGAGATTGTTCGATCGGGAGCTAGTATTGTGCGGCGTTGGGTCGGGTTGAGGCCACGTTGCGGGTCAACCCGCGGCATGTATGGCGGTGGTGCGGTTGTGGTGGTCCGCCTTGTGGTAGGGTCACGAGGGTGCTAGGCCCAGTTTAGTTAACCAACGTCGAGTTCGTGGATGCGTTCGGCGGTGGTCGGGCGATGGGGCAGCCATCGTGTTCTTGATCGGGACCGTTCACTTGGCGATGTTGATTTATCGAGAAGGTTGTAAGGCTGCACGGGGTGCCTACCTTCACCTTATGACGAGTGGAGCCAGTTCGGCTGTTTTTGTTTACGGAAGTTTTACCAAGCATGTGTTAAGAACTCGGGTAAGTCTCGAGAATCGCATTCGCCGCCGGGCGGTCGTGGATTTGAGGGTAGTTGTGAGGATTGTTGTCTCTGTGGAGGAGGCGTTTGAGCTACCATTTGATGTTCGGATGTCGCCTTATGAAGCCTTGCGGGCGGAAGTGTAAGTTCCGGTCGATTGGTTCGATGTTGGCGGGGTTGAGATAGTTGGTTGATCTTGTTCCGGATTTGTGGATAGTGAAGCTTGTCTAGAAGAAGTTCGGCGGCTCGGAGGAATCGTGCGGATAATCGGCGGCGCTTAGAGTTGAGTTGACGGTCGGTCTTCTTGAAAGTACCACCGGGACAGTGTGACGAGTTTTGGAAAGCGAAGGAACTTAGCCCGAGTTACTTTGGGCCTTTGTGAGTTCATGTGAAGAATAGGCGAGTTGCCTATATGTTAGCATTTGCGTCCGACTTAGGAGGAAGGGCGTCCGGTCTTCGTATTGTTATGTTCGGAAAGTATCGAAGATCCATCGAGAATGTTCGATTAATGATGACCACGTTAGAGATAGTAACCCGAGTTTTGGATACTAAAGCGATGTCGAAATATGGTAAGAATTAGTGTCACGGCGACCGGTGATCGCATGCGGCCGGTACCATTTGTTGGGTCGTTGGAGCAAGGCTCGCGACAAAGTGACAAAAGTAGTATTATTTGTGGTGATGTTAGAGGTGTTTCCTCGTGGACTTGGATGTAGGTATTTTGCGTGGGTATTTACGTGGCGGTGTGGCGGGATTGTTTCGTAAGTATAGTAGTGAAGACTATCTTGGCGCGTTCGTTTTGAGACTTAGAAGGAACATTGGGACGAATGTTTCTAAGGAAGAATGTTATACCCGTAGTTCCGGTATGTATGCGAGGGCGTGCGTGCGAGAATCTGACGAAAGATTGGAAAGGAAGAAAGAAGCGATTTTTCCACGGAAAAGTTTCCGGTTTTGTGAAGGAAAAAGGTTCGTTAATGGGAATTGGATTCCCAGTTTGGTATTCGGACTTCTGGAATATTAGAGAATTATGGAATTTTATTTTCGGAAATGGTCACGTGGGGCCCACGGGAGAAATTTACGGTTTTGTGGGGCCACTTTGTTTTCGAGATTTTGGCCATTGTGGATATTTTCGGAAGATGTTTTATTTTGGGCCATTATGAGGGTGTCAAGTGTCACCCCGCTAGTGGCTTAGTAGAATGGCATTTGTGCCTGACACGGTTAGAGTCGTTTTTGGCGAAGCGTTTTCATAACTGCGAAGGAAAATTCCGGCTATGTCTTTTCTTATTTTTGCGGATTTTTCCGAGAGGCTAACATTTTGGACCAACGAGAGGCGGCACTTGGCACCTCGTTGGTGGGCAAGGTGGCGCGCGTGGGACCAATTGGGGAGGTCAGTGGTAGATATTTTGGTAGATATTTGTGAGGTTTTAAGGAGTAGGGACTAGGGGCACTTGGGCATATCTTGGCCCTACACTTGTAGCACTTGGCTCGATCTTGGCCATTGGTTGGCCTTGGCTTGTCTTATAAATACCCTCTCCCTTTGATGAATTCTTCATCCTTTCCTAAATGTTTCTAAGTGTTAAATCTTCTCCCTCCCTTAGTGTTGAGTTCGGCCAAGAGGCCTCCTCTCTAGAGGCCTTGGCAGAAGTACACCCCCTCTAGTAGTGTGGCGTAGGGTACCCACTGTGAGTTGCTTTAGTATAATACCACTTTGTGGTGTAGAAATACTCTCAAAGTATTGTTATAATGCCCAATTACCTTAGCCGTATACCTTGTAGTATTCTAAGGTTATACCTATCTGAAAGCAGGAAATACTATTATACTTCCGTCGATCACAAAACCAAACCCTAGGAAAATCTCCATAGTCAGTTGGAGTATTGTGTAGAAGTTAGTTAGAACTTCTAAGGGTGGTTTAAATGGGTTGGAGCGCTCGGAGTTGGAGCTAAACGATTGCCCAGGATCGACTTTATACTTGGATAATTATGGGCTTATCGAGGTAAATATCTTGTCCCTCTATTGTAATTGGAAATTACATGTAGTTAGAATATATAGCTAAAGTATACTATATATAGAAATTAACGAGGTTAGTTGGCAATGTCTTTTGACTTAAGCTTTGAATCGAAGCGTATTCAGATGAGACTTGTGTAGTAGTCTTGTGGAGTAGAATTGTACAGTTCGGGTTAGATGTATAACCACTCGGTTGGCTTGGTAGCGGCCGTTAGAGGAGGAGATTTGTTTGTTGCGGGGAGGTCTTCCGAATTTTACGTAGAATGTTCTACGATAAGATCTTAATGTTAATAGCGCCTTGTGGCCTTATAGGTTGAAGTACTACGTGTGGCGCGTTCTACTTGGCTTTAGGAGTAGCCGAAGCGGTTGGGAGTACTTGGGCGTTTTGCTATTAGTCGATACTCGTCGCGAGGTATGTGAACCTCTTCTATCTCTTCTAGCATGATATGTGTGAACTATGTAGTGCGGTGAGCGTCATGTACTAAATGTATTTGATTGGTGTAAAACATAAAGTGTTATAACGGCTTTATGGGAAGTTGGTTATAACGGCTTTATGTTGGTAAGAAAATACATGTGGTTTTAAAAGGTAACGATTTGAACTATAAGCGGCTTGTTATGTGTTAATAAAGAACTTGAAGTATTTCAAAAGAGTTTTGAATCATTTTGAGAGAAGAAGTAATACTTGATTTGTTTTGAAAACTTAAGAGTTATACTAGCTTTATGGAAAGTTAGGTATAACGTCTTAAGAATGTTTCTTGATTTTGGAAATCGAATGTGTATCGACAAACCACTGCAGCGTTAATAAAAGGAAATGTTTTGACAGATTAAGTATTATTAAAACCAGTAGAAACTTCCATCTGCATAGAAGCTAAGATGAGACAAAATGATATTTCCTAGACCATGGCTGCTGTAATAAGATCGTTATAAACAAGAATAAACTACTCACGTATATGACATATGTTACTCAATTGTTCTAAAAAGGAATCAAGTGATTAAGTTTGGGAACTATGAAACCATTTGAAAATGAGAAGCTTGAGTAATTGAAACTAGGCAAACTGGAACTTAGGAAAAGAATGTTGTTACTTGATTTTGAAAAGGAAGGTGGGTTGGTCATTCTAATACTACGGGTATCGGGTGACTTTTATAAAAGTAATGGATCTCTTTTAAAAGAACTTAACGTATGTAGTACTTTGGGGTTAAAAACCCGGACTTTGGCATAAAATGAAAGTACTTTGAGTTGTGTGCAACTTGTCTATGCTTGTTGTTGTGAAACTTGCCTATGCTTGTTGTTGTGAAACTTGCCTATGCTTGTTGTTGTGAAACTTGCCTATGCTTGTGATGATAGCCTTTATTATACAAGCGTTGTGTTTCTGTGTTACGCGTCTCTCGATAGAGTCGGTTGGTAGTTGAGAACTTACTTGGGCGTCTTGGCGGTGGCGGAGAAATTCCGCAGTGCGTTCACGTTGATAGTATTATTGTTGTTGTCGCTTTGGACATCGACCGCGATCGTAGCGCGCGGGTATGCTTCCATTTTGGTTAAGGTCTTGTGGTTAATCGCTTTGGATATCTTGTGCGATGCGTAGCGCGCGGGTATGTTTCCATTTGATTATCGCGCTTGTGATTTCCTTTTGGACATCGACACGATCGTAGCGCTGCGGGTATCGTCCATTTGGAATGCTGTCTATTGTTTCCCTTTGGACATCACGACACGATGCGTAAGCGCTGCGGGTATCGTCCATTTGGAATCTTGTCCTATTGTTTCCCTTTGGACATACCGACACGATGCGTAGCGCGCGGGTATCGTCCATTTGGAAAGTTGTCTTATTGTTTCCCTTTGGACATACCGACACGATCGTAGCGCGCGGGTATGCTTCCATTTGGATTCTTTGTCTTGTTGTTATCATATCATCATTGCCGGCGGTGAGAAGGTATTCCAGGCGCATGATTGATGTTGTGGGCGTGAGACCCATTGTTATATTTGAGTGATGACTTGAGGCGTGAGTCACGACTTGACATGTTGCTTATTATTGTGAGCGTAGTTTGGTTATCATACATGTCTCACGCTTTATAGACTATTATGATTTCATTTACTGATATTTTTAGTTTCATACTCGGTACTGTTATCGACCTCGCTTGGGCTGCGTTAAATCCGCGGTAAAGGTACACGATCATTGATCCTCGCTCTTAGGGTCACGATTCGGCGTGTGGAAAGCTCCGTTTCTCGGAGGCTTATCGATGGTATAGTCCCTGTTGTTGTAGGTGTTTACATTCAGGGGTATGCCGGGCCTGTCCGCCATTGTTGTCGTATCATTTCTTAGAAGTGCGTAGTCTTTGTTGTGGGTAGGGTTTGTAAAAGGATTAAAGCTGTTCATGTTGGAAAAAGTTGTTATTTATATATATCGAAAGCAAGTTTTCTCAGATTATTGTTTCATATTTCATAATATGTCTTGTATTGTTTTATGTTCCGCTGATTACTCTGATGTTGTATCACTAGGGTGCCCGGGGTAAGGCACCAGTCACGGGCCCGGAATCGGGTCGTGACAGATTTGTGGATGAAGAAGTTCTTCAACTTAGGGGGGGTATTTATAGGACATTCAAGGGCCAAGATGAATCCAAGTGGTAGGAAAGTGTATGGTGGAGATTTGCACAAGTGCACCCTATCCTACTCCACAAATCCCTCACAAAACATTGACCCAAGTTTTAGGCCACAAAATCATGCCCATCGTCCAAGGGGGACGCCCACTTTACCGTCCACTTGAGGGTGACAAATGTCACCCTCTCGTTGGTCCAAAATATTTCATCTCTCGGAAAAATCCGCAAAAATTATTAATGACATAGCCGGAATTTTCCATACGCAAAGTTTGGAAAACGTTTCGTCGGAAAACCATTCGTTTCGCTAGTTGTGCACAAAATTTCGTCCCTTAGTCTACTTTAAGGCTTAAACTTTTGTACATACGCCCTCACGTACATACTCTGGAAAATACGGGGTATAACAAAAGCACTCCCCCCCCTCTTAAGTGTTCTAGCCGAAACCCCCCCCCCCCCCCCTTGGTAGAAAAATATTCTCCAAGAGTTGTTACTATTCCAAAATACCTTGTAGTATTCCAAAGTTACCTCTATCGTAGAGCAGGAAATACTACCTTATATCCTTTTAGTCACAAAACGAAACCCTAAGGAAAATCTTCATAGTTGGTTGAAGTGCTAAGTAGAAGTTGTTTGGAAACATCTAAGGGTTTCTTGGAGCTTTCGGAGCGTGCAAATTAGGAGTTAAACGTTGCTCAGGATCGACATTTAATCTTGGATAATTTTGGGCTTGTCGAGGTAAATATCTTGTCCTCCTATTGTAATTAGAGTTTACATACTGTTGAAGTATAGAATTAAGTATAAGTTATATACAAGGAAGGTATATAAGAAGAGAATTGAACTGTACCTACATGGGATGTATTCTGATGACTTGTGTAGTTTGTGGTAGGGAAGTCTTTGTGATTTTTCCGTAGAATAAGGAATCTTGTATCTAGATTTATTCTACAGAGTACTCTAGACATTGATAGACTTGTATGACCGTTATAGGTTGAAGTACTGCGAGTAGCGTATTCTACTCGAAGGGTGGAAAAGGCTAGCAGGATTACAGTACTTTGGAGAGTTTTGCTAATTGTCGGTAATCGTCGCGAGGTATGTGATTCTTCCTATCCTCTTGAGCATGATATTTTTAAAAAGAATATATATATAGTACGGTAGATGTACGTGTGTTAACTGAACGTGGTTTTACTTCGATGTCTTTTGATTTGAGTTTTAAATAATAAGAATCTTGAAGTATTCCAAAAGAATTAAGAATCGTTTTTGAAAGAAGAGTAATTCTTGGTTTTGAAAGCTTAAGAGTTATACTAGCTTTATGGAAAGTTAGGTATAACGACTTAAGAGAGATAAAAGGAACAGTTTACTTAATTGAATTGATATAAATCTTGTTAAGAAGTGTGAAACCTCATTCGTAAGTAATGAGTACTTGGTTTTTAATGAATAATGTTTTACTGATTTCGGAAATGAGAATAAGTATCGAACGAACCACTGTAGCGTTAATAAAGGAAAATGTATTGACAAATAATTAATTGTATTAAAACCAGTAGAAACCTCCATCTGCATAGAAGCTAAGATAAGACAAAATTGTATTACATTTCCTAGATCATGGCTGCTTTAATAAGATTGTTATAAACAAGAATAACCTACTCACACATAAGGCATATGTTACTCAATTGTTTTAAAAGAGATTACGTTATTTGATTAAGACTATGAACTATGAAATCTTTCGAAACTAAAAGACTTAAGTATTTGAAATTAGGCAACTTGAACTTTTGAAAAAGAATGTTGTTACTTGACTTTTAAAAGGATAGCATGGTATTATCTTAATCTGTCTTAAAAGAGCGTTTAAATGTTATGGTCGATTCTATACCACGTCCATGGGATGGATCGGGAATGTATTCCACTCGACACCGCGTTCATGGGATGAACCGGGAATGTATTTCACTCGACACTGCATTCATGGGATGAACCGGGAATGTATTTCACTCGACACCGCGTTCATGGGATGAACCGGGAATGTATTCCATTCGACACCGCGTTCATGGGATGAACCGGGAATGTATTTCACTCGACACCGCGTTCATGGGATGAACCGGGAATGTATTTCACTCGACACCGCGTTCATGGGATGAACCGGGAATGTATTCCACTCGACACCGCGTTCATGGGATGAACCGGGAATGTATTTCACTCGACACTGTGTTCATGGGATGAACCGGGAATGTATTTCACTCGACATCGCATTCATGGGATGAACCGGGAATGTATTTCACTCGACACCGCGTTCATGGGATGAACCGGGAATGTATTTCACACGATACCGAGTTCATGGGATGAACCGGGAATGTATTCCACACGATTCTATACCGAGTCCATGAGATGGGCCGGGAATGTATTCCATACGATCCGACACCGAGTCCATGAGATGGGCCGAGACACGTTATACGTATCATACGATTTATACCTAGACTGCCGGCAGTGAGGAAGGAGTTTCACGGGCATGAGGGATGACTTTGAGGGCGTGAGTCCCTGACTTGACATGACTGCTTTTATGTTGTGAACTGTAGTTTTGTTATCATACATGTCTCCTGTTTTATTTTAGATTTATTATGATTTCGTTCTGATATTTTCAGTTTCACATACTTGGTACCTGTTGTACTAACCTCCTTCGGGGGGCTACGTTCATGCCACAGGTAGAGGTACATCGGTTGTTGATCCTTGCTCATAGGATCACAGTTCAACGTATTAGGAAGCTCCGTTTCTCCGGAGGCTTATCTTTTGGTATGTTTCCCTGAGTTGTAGGTTCTTGTACATTCAGGGGTATGGCGGGGCCCTGTCCCGTCATAGTTGTTATAACATTCTTAGAGGTCTGTAGTACTGTTGTGGGCAGGTTTGTAAAAGGGATGTAACTGTTCAAACATTTATGTATATATGCCGAAAGGCAACTTTTCTTAGATAAATTGTTTCTCACTTCATATTGTTTCATGTTTTGTTTTATATTCCGCTGGTTACTCTGATGTTGTATCACTAGGGTGCCCGGGGTAAGGCAGATCACGGGCAGGATCGGTCGTGACAAAAGTGGTATCGAAGCGATTAATCCTCGGAAAGTGTCTGAGCCGTGTCTAGTAGAGTCTTGATTATCGATGTGTTGTGCACCACATCTATAATCGAGGAGGGCTGAGACATTTAGGATTAGTTTCCATTCTTCTCATTACGAGATCGTGCCTTAGAAAGTGTTATAAGTTGGAACCCTTTGGCGTATTTCATTTTACGATTATGCCTCCGCGCAAGGCAACCGGGGCAGATGGGCAAGACAATGAGGAGCCGCTAGTAGGATCTGAGGAGTACGAGGCGCGAGCGGTCATTACACGAGATAGTGCTTGACGGCGAGTTTTGCGACGCCGCCTTTCCATCGAGTTTAGGCCGCAGCGGCGATGGCTGCTGAGACCACGATACTGAGCCTCAGTCCCGGCTGGAAGCGAGGCGTTGGGGTACAAAGATATGGCGCCATCGCGGGATCGTGGCAGAACATGAGATAAATGGATCTGGCCGATTCGATTCGATTCGATGGTACCCATGGTTCACCCGAGATCGGATAGTTTGAGGCTACGGGACTTTACGAGTTGTAGCCCGCGAGTTCTACGGGTCGAGGCACGAGGATGATCCGCAGGAGTTCATCCGAGCGATTCTGACGGATCATGAGAGTGATCAAGGCTTGGAGACCGAGTCGGTGGTCTTAGGTTCGCATCGGCTGCGTGATCTTTGCGATCATTGTTTTGATTCGTGAGAGATGTCGGGAGAGTATGCGTTCGGTAGTATGGGGCGAGTTCTCGGGGCATTTCTTGCACATTTCTTGCCTCCATAGATGAGAAGGGCTCGGGCGGCCAGATTTTTGACGTTGAGGCGGCCGGCGTGCGGTTCGAGTACAACGTGGAGTTCGACTCATTGGCTCGGTATGTCCCGCGTTAGTAGCGATATGGAGGGCGAGTACACCTCACGCCACCGGACTCGATGACTACCTAGCGAGGCTTATTCGGTGTAGCCCTTCACGGCATGGACATTGCCGCATGCGAGCTTATGCACTTGGATGTGAGGCGGAGGATCGATGGAATGGCCGAGGTCGCGAAGAGGGCGAGCAGCAGGGTCCTTTGGTAACTTTCTGGCGGACCGCCAAAGGTGAGCTAGTTATGTACCTCCGCCAGACGAGTGGTCCTCCGCGATCTTGGGGCGTTCGGTATTCGGAGCTGGTCGAGCTCGGGGCTTAGTTTCTGAGATATACATGGGTTCTAGCCGCAGGATTCATGTCCTCGGTGTGCGCGATGTGGCGGGCGTCATCCCGGAATGTCGTCTTTTTCGGTGCTTGTTTCACTGCGGGCGTCGAGGGCCATGTAACGAGATCGTGCTTATAGGAGAATGCAGGTGGAATGACGCGACTACCGGGTCGATGGCGAGTTCATTGCCTTTTATAGCTATGCGCCCGGCAGGGCAGGATTATGATTAGAGCGACGAAGGGAAAATGAAGCAGTTGATACATGTATATTCTTACCCCTCTAGAGACTAGTATGCGTTGATGTTATAATGAAGTGCTAAGTATTATGTTCAGATAGCATTATGTTAACTTGTGATTAGAAATCATGGTTAGTAAAAAGGGTAAGATTGGGGATAGGAAAAGTGTGAGCCTTAGAGTTTTATACGTAGAGACCTTAGACGCGAGGCCATCTTGGGTAAAAGATTTATGTTTATATTGACCTTTATCGGAGTGCATAGTATGCGTGAAATATTTTTTGTGTGATAAATCCCTGAGTGGTATGAAATGAAAAAGGGTAGTTGAGCTAAGAAGACCATTAGGTTTTCGTGACTTAATTAGTAAGATTGTTTCGGATCGGGGGAACAAGAGTTTGGCGCGATTATGGGTCGGGTTGAGGACCATTCGCGGGTCAACCCGCAGCCCGGAATGAGATGGGGTCAGTTCGAGGTGGTCCCGCCAGGTGGTAGGATCACGAGGGTGCAAGGCCCAGGTTTAGGTAGCCATCGTACGAGTTCGCGGATGTGTTCGACTAGAATTAGATCGTGAAGGCCGGGAATGGCCTTGAGGGAGTTGGAGGATAGGTTACGGGCCGGTGTTTTTGATTTCAGGGGTAGCAGCGAGGATTATGTGCCTCTTATTGAGTGAGTATCATTATAGCTACCATTTCAGTATTTGGATGTCGCCTTATGAAGCCTTGTAGGGGCGGTAGTGTAGGTTGCCGGTCGATTGGTTCGATGTTGGCAAGGTTCAGATAGTTGGTTCATACTTGTTTCAGCAGGATGTGGATAGGGTGACGCTGATCCTGGAGAGGTTATTGGCAGCTCGAGTCAGCGAAGTCGTGCGGATGATCGGCGTCGACACTTGGAGTTCGAGTTGTGGTGGGTTTTCTTGAAGGTACCACCCCGGAAGGGTGTGACGAGATTTGGAAAATAGGGGAAACTTAGCCCGAGTTACTTTGGGCCTTTTTCAGATCATGTGAAGAATAGGCCAGGTTGCCTATAAGTTAGCATTGCCATCCGACTTAGGAATTAGTACGTCCGGTCTTTCATGTTGCTATGTTTGGAAAAGTATCGGAGATCCATCCAGAGTGTTCCCAGTTAATGATAACCCAGAGATTTTGGAAACTGAAGCAATAACAGAAATGTGGTAAGTTATGAGAAAGAGTTCGAGTGTACGAGGAGGGTACGACGAGTAAGGGAAGAAGCGAGCATGTGTTAAGAAAATAGGAGTGATCGTTACTTTTGTGAAGTAAGGGTGCGAAGGGAATGTCTTTTAGACCTTGGGTGGGAGCTTTTGTGGTGATAGAGGTGATTCCTTGTGGACTTGGATTAAGTATTTGCGCGTGTGTTATTTGGTGGCCAGGTATGGCATTGGCAACTTGTTTAAGTTAAGAGGAACTTTATCGTTATCCGTCTTGAGAAGGAACATTCGGGACGAATGTTTCTAAGGAGGGGAGAATGTTATACCCCATATTTCCTGAGTATGTACGTGAGGGCGTACGTACAAAAGTTTAAGCCTTAAGTAGGCAAGGGACGAAAATTGTGCACACCTAACGAAAAGAATTGTTTTCCGACGAAACGTTTTCCAAACTTTGCGAAGGGAAAATTACGGTTGCGACATTTATTATTTTTGCGGATTTTTCTGAGAGATGAAATATTTTGGACCAACGAGAGGGCGACATGTGTCACCCTCAAGTTGGCGGAAATGGTGGACGAGCTTGGCACGTTTTTGTCAAGAAAAAGGCCATAAACTTTGGTCAAGGTTAGGTAGGATATTTTTATGATATTTGTGTAGTAGATGGATAAGGTTACACTTGCCCAAATCTCCACCATCCACTTGCTTTGATCTTGGCCATTGGTTGGCCTATAAATACCCCTTAAGTTCAAGACTTATTCTTCATCCACAAAACAATTTCCAAGTCTCAAAACTTCCCTCCCCCTTTGAGAGCTCTCGTCCAAAGCACTCCCCCCCTCCTCTTAAGTGTTCTAGCAGAACCCCTCTTGGTAGAAAAATATTCTCCAAGTGTTGTTACTATTCCAAAATACCTTGTAGTATTCCAAAGTTACCTCTATACGTAGAGCCCAGAAATACTACCTTATATCCTTTTAGTCACAAAACGAAACCCTAAGGAAAATCTTCATAGTTGGTTGAAGTGCTAAGTAGAAGTTGTTTGGAAACTTCTAAGGGTTTCTGGGAGCTTCGACGTGCAAATTAGGAGCTAAACGTTGCTCGGGATCGACATTTAATCTTGGATAATTTTGGGCTTGAGGTAAATATCTTGTCCTCCTATTGTAATTAGAGTTTACATCTTTGTTGAAGTATAGAATTAAGTATAAGTTATATACAAGGAAGGTATATAAGAAGAGAATTGAACTGTACCTACATAGGACTGTATTTACAGTAGACTTGTGTAGTTTGACGGGTAGGGAAGTGCTGCCCAATTTTCCGTAGGATAAGGAATCTTGTATCGAGATTTATTCTCTGAGTAGTCTAGACATTGATAGACTTGTATGGCCAGTTATAGGTTGAAATCTGCGAGTAGCGTATTCTACTCGAGAAGGGTGGAAAAGGCTAGCGAGGATTACGATGCTTTGGGCGTTTTGCTAATTGTCGATGTCGTCGCGGTATGTGATTCTTCCTATCCTCTTGAGCATGATATATTTAAAAGAATATATATATAGTACGGTGAGCGTCGTGTGTTAACTGAACGTGGTTTTACTTCGATGTCTTTTGACTTGAGTTTTAAATAATAAGAATCTTGAAGTATTCCAAAAGAATTAAGAATCGTTTTTGAAAGAAGAGTAATACTTGGTTTTGAAAGCTTAAGAGTTATACTAGCTTTATGGGAAGTTAGGTATAACGACTTAAGAGAGATAAAAGGAACGGTTTACTTAATTGAATTGATATGAATCTTGTTAAGAAGTGTGAAACCTCATTCGTAAGTAATGAGTACTTGGTTTTTAATGAATAATGTTTCTTGATTTGGAAATGAGAATAAGTATCGAACGAACCACTGCAGCGTTAATAAAGGAAAATGTATTGACAAATAATTAATTGTATTAAAACCAGTAGAAACCTCCATCTGCATAGAAGCTAAGATAAGACAAAATTATATTACATTTCCTAGATCATGACTGCTTTAATAAGATTGTTATAAACAAGAATAACCTACTCACACATAAGGCATACGTTACTCAATTGTTTTAAAAGAGATTACGTTATTTGATTAAGACTATGAACTATGAAATCTTTCGAAACTAAAAGACTTAAGTATTTGAAATTAGGCAACTTGAACTTTTGAAAAAGAATGTTGTTACTTGACTTTTAAAAGGATAGCATGGTATTATCTTAATCTGTCTTAAAAGAGCGTTTAAATGTTATGGTCGATTCTATACCGCGTCCATGGATGGACCAGAATGTATTCCACTCGACACGCGTTCATGGGATGAACGGGAATGTATTTCACTCGACACGCGTTCATGGGATGAACCGGAATGTATTTCACTCGACACCGCGTTCATGGGATGAGCGGGAATGTATTCCACTCGACACCGCGTTCGTGGGATGAGCGGGAATGTATTTCACTCGACACGCGTTCATGGGATGAGCGGGAATTTATTCCACTCGACACGCGTTCATGGGATGAGCGGGAATGTATTTCACTCGACACCGCGTTCATGGGATGAACGGGAATGTATTCACTCGACACGCGTTCGTAGGATGAACCGGGAATGTATTCCACTCGACACCGCGTTCATGGGATGAACCGGGAATGTATTTCACTCGACACCGCGTTCATGGGATGAACCGGTAATGTATTTCACTCGACACCGCGTTCATGGGATGAACCGGGAATGTATTTCACTCGACACCGCGTTTATGGGATGAACCGGGATTGTATTTCACACGATACCGAGTTCATGGGATGAACCGGGAATGTATTCCACGATTCTATACCGGAGTCCATGAGATGGGCGGAATGTATTCCATACGATCCGACACCGAGTCCATGAGATAGGCGAGACACGTTATCGTATCATACGATTTATACCTAGGCACTGCGGTGAGGAAGGATTTCCACGGGCGTGAGGATGACTTTGAGGCGTGAGTCACGACTTGACATGACTGCTTTTATGTTGTGAACTGTAGTTTTGTTATCATATATGTCTCCTGTTTTATTTTAGACTGTTATGATTTCGTTTACAGTATTTTCAGTTTCACATACTTGGTACCTGTTGTACTGACCTCCTTCGGGGGGCTGCGTTCATGCCACAGGTAGAGGTACACCGGTTGTTGATCCTCGCTCATAGGATCACAGTTCAGCGTATTGGGAAGCTCCGTTTCTCCGGAGGCTTATCTTTTGGTATGTTTCCCTGAGTTGTAGGTTCTTGTACATTCAGGGGTATGGCGGGGCCCTGTCCCGTCATAGTTGTTATAACATTCTTAGAAGTGCAGTAATCTTGTTGTGGGCAGGTTTGTAAAAGGGATGTAACTGTTCAAACATTTATGTATATATGCCGAAAGGCAACTTTTCTCAGATAAACTGTTTCTCACTTCATATTGTTTCATGTTTTGTTTTATATTCCGCTGGTTACTCTGATGTTGTATCACTAGGGTGCCCGGGGTAAGGCACCAGTCACGGGCCCGGGATCGGGTCATGACAAAGAGCCACCCCCAAGCATGCAGTAATCATATGACGGTCTAGCCTCATCACATATCGATGAACTCTGTCTGCCGTGTCAGCTACAATGGTGTGCGCATTCCTAGACAATGAGTCAAACTCCAGGCCGTACTCTCTGATAGTCCTCTTGTTCTGCCTCAAGGTCAAGAATCTATCCACGCGGGCTATCCTCATCTCAGGAGGCAAGAAGTGATCCAGGAAGGCCTCTGTGAACTCCTCCCAAACAGCTGGAAGAGCATCCTCACCTCTAGACAATTCCCATGACTCAAACCAGTTCAACGCAATATCGCGTAACCGGTAAGAGGCTAGCATGACGGACTCAGTCTCCGAGGCCCTAAGCACCTGCATAGTCCGCTGTAACTGCCGAACAAACTCCTGAGGATCCTCCTCGGATCTCGAACCATAGAACTCGGGTGGATGACAACCCAGGAAATCCCGAATCCGTAAACTGTTGGCTCTAGGGTTGGATGCCTGCTCCTGTCGGCGCTGCCCTGCTACTATGCTGGTCAATAACCGGATCTGCTCCCCGTAATCCCTATACTCAGCCATTGTGGGGTGAAGGCTCAGTATCGCGGTCTCGATGGCATTCTGCTGCCCGAACTCCGTTGAGGCTGGTGTCACGACCGACCGGGCCGTGGATGGTGCCTACTACAGGCACCTTCTGTAAACATCAGAGATAATCAGCGGAACATACATGAAACTTATAACATAAAACAACAGAAATAAACAACAGGTCAGCCGATAGGGCTACCTTCCTGGACGTACATACATGAACGAAGCAGTTGCCTCCTTTCTTTACAAACAGACCCACAATATGTGACTACTGGACCTCAAGAGTTTTAACATAAGCTGCTGTGGCGGACAGGCCCCGCCATACCCTGAATATACATAGCCGACAACTCCGGAACCTCGGAGCCATCTAAATCTTTGAACCAGGATCCTAAGCTCGCGGATCCACACTGTAATACCTAAACTGCGGACATGAACGGCCCGAAGAAGTCGATAACAGTGCGAATATGGAACAGAAATAACGTGCAAGAATCAAATCATAACTGTACAAAGAACGTCCCTTTTAACTCCTGAAATCAATCATATATTAACCGTTCCTTTCCTTCTTTCGATAAGATTAACAACATATTCTTACATACTTACTTAAGAGCTTAATCCAGCTTTTTCACATAACTTACATATCTTACATAACATAATCCGGCCCATTTGCGGGACACGGTGTACTGATGAATCATATAACATAATCCGGCCCGCCTGTGGGGCTCGGTGTACTGTAGAATCATGTAGCATAATCCGGCCCGCCTGTGGGGCTCGGTGTACTGTGGAATCATGTGGCATAATCCGGCTCGCCTGTGGGGCTCGGTGTACTGTGGAATCATGTAGCATAATCCGGCCCGCCTGTGGGGCTCGATTGTCTTGTGGAATCATCTAGCATAATCCGGCCCGCTGTGGGGCTCGGTGTCTTGTGGAATCATGTAGCATAATCCGCCCACCGTGGGGCTCGGTGTAAGATAGCGTAACGGCTATGTGTAGGCTCGGGGTAATATGGCATAATCCGCCTATGTGTAGGCTCGGTGTATCTCATAACGTGTCCGACCTATTTGTAGGCTCGGTGTATTTCATAACGTGTCCGCCCATTTGTAGGCTCGGTGTATTTCATAACGTGTCCGCCCATTTGTAGGCTCGGTGTATTTCATAACGTGTCCGGCCCATTTGTAGGCTCGGTGTATTTCCTTACGTAACATTTTAAAGCGTATTGTTACCCGCTTAAGTCGTTATAACAACTTCCCATAAAGCTATTATAACAATCTTTCATTTTAGAGAACTCAAGGCACTTTTATTCTTACAACATTAGGAAACTAGACCCGAAAATACCACGTACATACGCATTTATGTAATCATAAACTTCTTTCTTTTAAAACTCAAGTCACATACTCTTAAAATCATGTCATCAATACTTTTTGAAATCAAGTCCACAACTTGAAAAATAAAGTTTCATAATCCTTAGAAGACAACCAAAGTTCATAGTCTTAAAACCTTATATCATACATTCTTTAAAATCCACTTACTTATACTTATACAAAACAAATATAAAGTTCCATACACTTCCAAAACCAAGTAACTTATTCTCTTAAAACCATATAACTTTCACTTTTAAAATCAATCCCTTTTCACATATAAATTCAAGTCATTTTTGAACGTAAAATCCACTTACTTACTTTAATTAAATCAAGACACATAGTTTTAAATCAAATCTCATATTTTCCTAACCATTCTTACCAACATCTCCCATAAGACTTGTAAGGACTTAGACAATTTAACATACTTATAACTTAGGATAACTTAGACATAACCCTTACGTAGAGTAAATCAACATACATACTTCTTAACTTCTAAGAATGAAGGAATCATGAAATAATACCACATGTATATTCCATACATAGAACCATGTCTAAAGAAGGAAGAGGTTCACATACCTCGACGATTATCGACAAGTAGCAAAAGCTCCAAAGTACTTCCACCTGAGCTATTCCATTCTTCAAGTAGGATACGCTATACCTAGTTCACAACCTATAATGGTCACCATCGTCCATTAACTTCTTACTTCACGTAGAATATTTTAGGTGCTAAGTCGCTAAATTCTACGGAAAATCTGACAAGACCTCCTTTGTTTCTACTTACTTTGCCACCTTTTTCAAGGCCGAATACAATACCCAAACAGCCCCAATTGGCTCACAATTTCTATAAGGTACTCCAATACAAATGACTAACTAAAGCCCCAATTGGCTCACAATTTAGAAAGTAGTCCAATACAAATGAAAACAAACTAAAAGTCCAAAATTCGGCCACCTTGAGTTCAACCTTACCAATTCTTATCAAATTTCCATTTCAAACCAAATTGGTAGCATAACATGATATCAAGTCGTATTTGATTATAACAATCCATAATCTCGAAGTAGGTAACATGCGACGATTTCTAATAACGACTAAATTGAAATCCAACTTAACAAGGCTTATATAACATTTCGAATTTAGCTACAAGCACTCCATAATACTTATAAACTTCAACTTAACCACTTCATGCTATCAACATGTAAAGATAACAACAACAATAATAATACATAATCTTGTAACATCTTAAAGGACAAGATTATACCTTAACGATTCTCAAACCAATCTTCAAATCCGAAGTCGTTCCTTAGCAACTTAGAGACTCTCCAAGATACTTCAATCCGCTACTTGAGACCCTTAGAACCACACCAACAACTTCCCTTCAAGCTTCCAATCCAAAACCTAGAAAGCAACTAGGTTTTCGCTTTGCGACTAATACGAAAACTCTCTTTTTCTGGGATTTTTCTATTGAGATATACTTACATAACACTTAGGAACCTTGGTTTAGAGTGGGGAGATTATTGGACAAGAAACAAAAATTTTTTGTTGTGGAAGGGAGCAAACCCGAGAGCAATGCTCTTGAGTTCATCAATTTCTCTTGAAAATTTCTAAGTGTTGGCATTAGTCTTGCTACTAGTAGTATAATATAGGGACATGGAGGGTCAAGATGCAACCATTTGGGTGGCTAGGATGAGCTCTAGCTAAATATCAAGACTAATTGACTCCCTTGACTTGGTCAATTTTGTCAAGCTAATTAATTGGAAGACTTAGTCATCTTAAGGCTATGGTCAATGACCATTTTGGCCATGACATTTTCGTCCAAGGCATAAATAAGGGGGGTGACAAGTGTCGCCCTCCCATTCGTCACAATAATACGCTTTCGACAATTTCAAATTTCAGAAATTTTACAAGTCTCAAATCTTAACACTTGTGAGTTCTTACGCACATTCTTACACCATGTCCTGTAAATACGGTGTAACGGCGACGTCGTGGAACTTCGCCGCCAAACATCATCTCCAGAAAGATTGGGCTGTGCGCGTGACCCTCGCGGCCCTACTAGCGACTCCTCACGGTGTCTTGCCCTTCGGGCGCGCGGTTGCACTGCGAGGCATAAGCGATACATAAAGGAAAATATCGAGGGAGTTCAACCTATAACACGACTCATTGCACGATCTTAGAGTGAAAGAATGGAAACCAATCCTAAATATCCTGCGACCTCGATTATAGATGTGGTGCACAACACACCGATAATCAAGACTTACTAGACGCCCGTAGACACTTTCGAGGACTAATCGCTCGATACCACTTTTGTCACAACCCGACCGGTAGATCGGTGCCTACCGGCACCATCGTATACATCGAGAATAGCAATGAACATACATAACACATAACCCTGTAGATAGTAAACATCACTGGCTAGCCGACAACGCCGCCTTCCATAGAATATACTTAATCAAAAGTAAAACAGTACAACTTTGTTCTTACAGCCCAAACCACAAACGTGACTACGCACTTAGGAAAAACAAGCGTATGGATAGGGCCATACCCTGAATGTACATAATACCTATAACATCAGGGGAAAACCGTACCAACAAAACAAGCCTCCGGAGGAATGGAGCTCGACACGGACGGTGATCCTAAGAATGAGGATCCACCGCCTGCTTACCCCAACCTGCGGCATGAACGCAACCCCCGAGAAAGGGGGTCAGTACACAATATGTACTAAGTATGCGAAACTGGAAAATACTGAAAATACCTCATAAGTCTAAAATAACTGGAGACATGTAAGATAATCAGTTTACAGAACACTGTGCCTTACTAATAATGAGAATATCAAGCATATACCATACAGCATGAAAATAGGAAGCTCATGATCAAAGCAAGGTCACCCGCCCGCAGTATCATTAAGCAATCCTACTCCTGGGACTATTTCACCCGCATGGGTCATGTGGACCCGCATGAGGTATTCTCGCGTAATTTGTACTCACCCGCATGGGACTATTTCACCCGCATAAGCCCTACGGACTCGCATGAGGTATTCCTCGCATCGTGGGTAGCAAATCCACGGAATATGCAAATGCCACAACCCGGGGAATGACCCCGTAATAAATAATAATATATCACTAGCACAAATCGGCTATCATACATAATATAAGCAAGTTAAGAAATCCCCTAACTTCTTATTAGTCTTGTTCACATACATTCTCATTTTAGTTTACTTAAGGCACTAACATGTCTTTATGAAATTCGGGAATTTAACCCAAAGTACTATGTACTTCTACTCTTTTAAAACCTTAGACAATTAATGCCTTAAAAATCAATTTGCTTCTCACAACTTCAAATCATTTATCCGTACTCATTTTACTTAGAGTAAATCTTCCTTTGTTAACCTTCCATAAAGCTAATATAACCAACTTCCCATAAAGTCATTATATTAACGTTATACATTAGTCAAATACATTTCCCTAAACCCAAGGGACTTACACTTTTTAAAAAGAAACAAGAATCATATACTTAAACGCATCAAGTCCCTTAACTTTGAAAACTCAAGACATCCTTAATACTTTTAAAGAAATGAGTTAATCCCCCTTACTCACCAAATTTGTCCATCCTTAAAACAAGTAAGGGATATCAAAACCTTGTACGTCTACCGTACTACATAAGTGCAACTAGTCATGCTCAAGAGATAGGAAAGTTCCACATACCTCTTCGGGTCAATCCACTTGCTAAGTCCAATATATATACCGCACGTAGTACGTCAACCTATAATGACCACAATACGTTTATTAACCTCTAGCTTCAACGTAGAATATCCCAAGTGTAAAGTCACTAAATTCTACGAAAAATCGGACAACATTCCCTTTGTTTCTACATACTTCGCCACCTTTTTCAAGGTCCGAATTCAACATCTAATGCCACTTTTAAGGCCCAACAATCCAATCAATACAAAGGGGATTACACACCTAATCTTGAATGTGTAAAATTCTGCCCCACAATGCATATTAACTAAATCAACAAGTTAAAGGTAGTATTTTGTCTACAACATGCTTACATAACATTCTTATCCAATCCTTTCATATCCAAACCATATTTCCTACATGCAATGTATCTAAGAGCAATATTTACCACTACAAGTTCTTTCTTCTTCACATGCAACACCAAAAACTAGCAAAAAGAGAAAGAATTGTTACCTTAGAGCTTACCCAAAAATAATCCAACAAATTCACTAGCCTCATTTCCACAATCACCACCATAAAAAGCTCCTACAAGCTTGCCAACAAGTTTCCTTCTTGTCACCTTTTTCAGATTTTTCTCAAGCCTTGATTTCCTCTTGATTTTCTAGAGAGAAGGGAGAGCTTTTAATGTTTAGAGAGAGAGAAGAGTTTGAAGAATGACCAAGTCTTCAAGACTTGGTCAATAAATATGACATGCAAAATCAGATGGGGAGGGACACTTGTCACCCTCCCATGGCCTTTTTTAAAACAAAACAGTTCATATTTTTCCACCCAGCCTCGCAGACCCGCCGCGGCCCTGCAGTCGGCGCCGCGGCGCTGAAACCTCCGCAACCTCTCTGAACTTCCGGCGCCGCGACCCTGCTTTCCGGTGCCGCGGCGCTGCAACTTCAAATGAACATTCGAACATCTGCGCCGCGACTCGTGGCTCGACCGAAATACTTTTCTGTCCGACTGCGCACTGAACTTGTAACTTCCGTAACTTTCTACTCCTATGTCCTATATATGAACGGTTGGTTGCATTGGAAACTAGACTCAACGAACTACGTACTAGGCCTTTGAAACACCTAGGAACTCATAATGCAACTGGACATAAACCGCCTCAAAGTTGACTAAAAACCCGTCCGAAACAATCCGTCAACCTATCTTTCTAAAATTTAAGTCTTAATCCCTTTCGTACGTCCTTATACGCATGGCCAGAACTACGGGGTATAACAACAAGTGTCGTGCAAAACGTCGTGGCGCCAAAATGCAGGCCACGACGCTGAAACTTCAGAGGGCCCAAAATCTGTGCAATTTTCAGAATTTTTCTCCCAGACCTCATTTATGACCGCTGTGTTGTGTCAGTAAGTTGTCCCATTATTTTTAGTTTTCACACATTGGGGACAATGTGTCGATTAAGTTTGGGGGTGTCTTATTTTGTTTTATTATTCTGTTTTTAGTCTTTTTTATTGTCTTTGTATTGTTTTGTGTGTTTTTGAGTCATAATTTTTTTATATGGATCATGCATGTTGTAGTTGATAAAGATATTGAGTGGATAAAGTGAGATAATGTACTAGAATTAAAAGCGACAATCTGTGTGCTTAAGTTAGATATGCCAAAAATTCATGACAACTAATTATTTGGATATTGGTGTTTAGCCTATGTGTGTCAGTTATGGAAAGAAAGGTTGAAAAATGTCTAGAAAATATGTTTGCTTGTTATTTGAGACGAAATTTAAGATATACATGTTTAAGGAGAAGATTCAGGAATTTCTTTAATAGCCCTTCTGACCATTCATTACCTATCCCGACATAAATTGTATCACTAGTCAGCCCCTTTGAGCCTAAAATAAGATCATTCTTCGACACCCTATGATTCCTGATTTGTGCCATAAGTAATAATTAAAATTATTAGGATGAAAAATATTGAAAAAGAATCAAAAAGAGAGTATAAATTTGATGCACCCCAATGAAAAATATGCAAAAATCTATGTTTGGGGTGCTTGTTATTTATAATGTATTTCATTATCTCAAAAGAAAAGAGGGTAGAAAATAGGTATGAAATTGAAAAGAAAATCAAAAAGAAGAAAAATGAGTTGAATGAAAATGCTTATGGTACATAATTGAGCCTAAATGCCTACTTTTACCTACCTCTGTCTAAGCCTACATTACAACCAGTGAAAGTCCTGATGATCTTAAATAAGTATGTATATGATTAGTGGAGAATAGCAAGTAAACAGATCTATAGCGTTTGGGAAAGATGGAATGACATTGACATGCATAGATTAGGTGTTTGTATTTCCAATTGATCATGATCTAAGTGAATTTGCGAAATATCTAACTTGAAATTCTAGATTGCTAAATATTCATGCTATGTATGTTCTAACATATTATCCCAACTTTCATCCATGATTTTGAGAAAGCATTGCTATAACTATTTGATCTATTTCATAGAGTCTTTATTTTTATTTTGTTTTTGTTTAGTGCTTTACTCGAGGGCGAGTAAAGTGTAAGTTTGGGGTGTTTGTTAAGTGTATTTTGTATACACTTTTGAGTCTTTTTTAGTTAGTATTTTACTCTTTTATTTTGCGCTTAGAATAGTGTTAGGTGTGTTTTTCTTTTATTTTGTGTCACAGCGATCATAAAGGAGGAAATACATAATCAATGATGAAATGAACTTAATTGAGATGCAGTTGCACACTAAAAAGGCAAAGAAATGAAGTCTAAGAAGTCCCGGGAAGTATAGAAGAAATCATACGAAGTCCGGACGAGAAAATGATAAAATATCAGAAAATCTGGTACTGGGACGCCGCCGGTGCCGCGGCGCTAAAACACCTGAGAGCTCTGATTTTGCTGCAGTATTTTCGGCGCCGTGGCTCCAGCCTGCAGGGCCACAGCTCCGACGCGAGATTTCTGATTTTTGGGCCAAATTTGACACGTTTTCAGAGTCCGAAAGGGCAAGTTTTCCCTGCTATAAATCCTTAAAACCATGCTCATTAAACCATACCTTATACTTTATGTATTCTACTTTGTAGAGGAGAACGGCGGCTAGAAGTAAGATTAGAGGTATCTTCTTGTTCAAGTTATTTTCTTTCCTTTACTTTATTTCAGTTTATGTTGGATTTTGTATTAGTTCTTGACATGACAATGTTTAGGAGCTAAATACTTTAGTAGGGTTTTCAATCGAATCTTCTTGAAACTCTTTCATATAGTTAATGCATAGTTTTTGAGTTTTTCTTCAGCATATTAAGATCTATTCAATAATGTTATGATTGTTTGATGATTAACTAGCTATTAATTGTCATAACTTATATGATTTCGAATCAAAAGTCTGAAAGGTGATATTTGAATATGCTGTAATTGTCTAGACATAGGTGAAAATCGTGGACGAAAGTACCCCGACACTTGTGTAGTAATTAAGTTTATTGTTCTTAATCTTCTTGTGTGGTAAAACTTATCATAGAAATATAGAAAGTTCATGCACAAGGTTGAGCTCTTGTATGTCCTAATCGGAGTATAATGACAGATTAGTTAATCTGCTATCTTAATAAGCAGAATAATCATTAGCATTGCATTAACACGTGAAAGAGTGGATAGTTGAGGAGATTGAAAGCCCTATTTCCTTCATAATTGTTATAAACCCAAAGTATCATAATCTTTAGTTTATTTTCTGCACTTAGTCATAAATCTAAAACTAAAGAACGTCAACTAAATAGATACCATAGAATATATAATCGGTACTTAATAAACCAGTCTCCGTGGACGATAAACTCGGTCTTACAGATCCTTATTACTTGAACGATACGTACATTTGCGTAAGCATCTAGAAATATCGCAACAGACACATCTGAACTTCAAAGAGAGAACATAGAGGAAGATGTAGAGGATGAGTCTGCTACTGAGCTGAATGATCATGTGAGAAGAGACCCTTCATCGAGGATTAGGAGGAGCCATCCACCCGACCAAGTGATAGGGAGAATTTTTTAGCAGAGACGAACAAGAGAGAAAGAGTCAGTCAATTACCGAGAGATGGTAAGGTATGTGTGCATGTCCACCATATACCAATAGGTTAGTCTTTCTTGTTTTACATCTGCATTGGAACCTAAGAATATTGGGGAAGCATTGAAAGATAATTTTTGGATACAAGCTATGCAAGATGAGCTTGAGCAGTTTACCCGAAATGAGGTTTGGGATCTGGTACCACGACCCAACAACACTAATTTTATTGGGACTAAGTGGATATTCAAAAACAAATCAGATGAGTTAGGGTAGATTGTGAGGAACAAAGCTCGACTTGTTACTGAAGGATATATACAAGTTGAAGGTATAGACTATGACGATACCTTTACGCCTGTGGCTAGACTTGAGTCAATAAGGTTACTTCTTGCTATTGCTTGCTACTTGAAAATTACCTTGCACCAAATGGACGTTAAATGTGTCTTTCTCAATGGATACTTGGATAAGGAAGTATACGTTGAACAACCAAAAGGATTAGAAGATCCTCACCATCCATATCATGTATATAAGCTCAAGAAAGCTTTGTATGGTCTAAAGCAGGCACCACATGCATGGTATGGTCGTTTAACTAACTTTCTTATTGATTTTGATTTTATCCGTGGAGAAGCTGACAGAACTTTATTCATAAAGAGACACGGAGTAGATGTAATCATAGCTCAAATCTATGTTGATGACAATGTTGTTGGCTCGACTAAAGAATTCCTCTTGAAGTCATTTTCCAAGCGATGTCGACAACATTTGAAATGAGCATGATTGGAGAACAAACATTTTTCTTAGGCTTGCAGATTAAACAGGTTGAAGAAGGGATGTTTGTATCCCAGAGCAAGTATGCCAAGAATCTTGTTAGAAAGTTTAGTCTGGAAAACGCTAAACACATAAAGACTCCAATGGGCTCTACGCAGCAGGTATGTAAAGACGATGTTGGACAAAATGTTGACCCAACATTGTACCGATCTATGATAGGTAGCCTCTTATATCTTACTGCCAGTCACCCAGATATCATGTTTAGTGTATGTGTTTGTGCCAGGTTCCAAGCCAGTCCCAAGATATCTTATCTTAATGCCGTGAAACGTATCATACGATATATTGTCGGTACAAGTGACTTGGGAATTTGGTACTCTAGAGACACTAATACTAATCTAATAGGGTATAGTGAATCAGATTGGGCCGGTGATGTCAACGATAGGAAAAGTACTAATGATGGTTGTTTTTATCTTGGCAACAATCTAGTCTCATGGTACAGTCGTAAACAAAATTGCGTGTCACTTTCGACTGCCGAATCTGAATATGTGGCAGCCAAAAGTTGTTGTGCTCAACTTATTTAGTTACGACATATTCTTGATGACTATGACATTTCTAATAACTCTATGATTTTGTACTGTGATAATCTGAGTGCTATTAATATTTCCAAAAATCTTGTTCAGCATTCACGTACAAAACACATTGACATAAGACATTATTTTTTAAGAGACTTAGTGGAAAAACAACTAGTTCAAATCGAACAGGTTGATACTCTTTCTCAACTAGCTGATATTTTTATCAAACCCTTAGATCATGAGAGATTTTCTAGCTTGAAAAAATCTCTTGGTCTATGTTTTCTCTGAAAATAAGACAGCAAGGTAGATGTTGTCCTAAATGTTGACCTAACATTCTGGGTAACATTTACCATTTGGGTCAATGTACAGGATATGTGTTGTAGGTAATGTTGCACTGTTTCTCAAAAGAAATCAAGCATGACTTCACAAGGACAAGGTTTGAATGCGATACCATTCCCTACGATGCTATATATATGTATATCATAAAAAAGGAGTATAATAAGAAGGCAAAGCCTCTACAAAGATTTGATTTTATACAAAAAGAGTAAAGCTCTAAGTTTGGTACCGTTCATATTCTATAGGAGTACCATGTGCTGCAAGAAGGTTGAAAATTCCTTAATATTGTTTTATCCATATATATTCAACTAAGTTGATTAAGGACAATGGTAAAATGTCACATTTGTCCAGCGATCAGTCTCATAGGGAACATATACGGAAAACCATTTGTCAAATCAGAAAATCCTTGAAGTCTCAAAATTCTTGTTGAACTTTGAAATGTTTCCAACATCACTCACAACATCGTATTCCAGTACGTTGGTCGATCTTGTTTTTTTTTTCTGGGTTGTGGTATGTAACACGTCTCTTTGAATAACGAAAATCCAATAATCTAGAGGACCGTTTCTGTTATACCCCGTATTTCCAGAGTATGTACGTGTGGACGTACGTACGAAATTTGGGCCTTAAGTTAGGCATAGGACCGAAATTTGGGCACAAGTGCCGAATAGAGTCGTTTTTCGACGAAACGTTTCCACAGCTTTCGTAGGGAAAATTCCGGCTATGTCATTTATAATTTTTGCGGATTTTTCCGAGAGACGAAACATTTTGGACCAACGGGAGGGTGACATGTGTCACCCTCACATTGGAAGCAAGTGGGGTGGCTTGGACGATTGGGCGTCCAAGAGGGACGGTTGGCCTTGGCCGATTGGTCCCTTGATTTGTGCCTTGTTTTGTGGCTTGTTTTATGGAGTGTTTTGTGGAGTAGGGTTAGGGTGCACTTGGCTTGATCTTGGCCTTACACTTGCCTTGCACATGGCTTGATCTTGGCCATTGGTTGGCTTTTGGTTTTGCTATAAATAACCCCTGGCTCAAGACTTCATTCGTCCAAATATGTTCCAAGTCTTGCTATCCTTCCCCTCTCCTCTTGTTTGACTCTCGTCCAAGAGCCCCCCCCTCCCTAGTAAAGGCCCTTGTGGCCGAGAGCCTCCCCCTCCCCCCTTTGAGGTGCTAGCCGTGGGGTACCCCCCCTAGCCTAGTTGTTTTCGTATAATACACCCCCCCTCTTGGTAGAAATACTTCTCCAAGTATTGTTATAATGCCCAAAATACCTTAGCCTTTACCTTGTTGTATTCCAAAAGTTACCTCCATACGTAGAGCCCTAAATACTACCTTTGTCCTTTTAGTCGCAAACCAAAACCCTAAGGAAATCTTCATTATTGGTTGAAGTATTTAAGTAGAAGTTGGTTAGAACTTCTAAGGGTTGTTTGGAGCGGATCGAGCACACGAGTAGAGCTAAACCTTGCTCGGATCGACATTATAACTTGGATAATTTTGGGCTTATCGAGGTAAATATCTTGACCTTCTATTGTAATTGGAAATTACATGTTGTAGGAATATATAGTTAAAGTATACTATATATAGAATTGAACATAGTTGTGCGGCAATGTCTTTTGACTTAAGCTGAATTTAAAGAAGAGAATCGAATCGTAATTACATAGGTATCAGACATGAGACTTGTGTAGCATTCTTGTATAGTAGAATTGTACACGTCAGGTTAGGCGTGTTAACCCGCGGTTGGCTTGATAGCCTCGATAAAGGAGAAGATTTACGCCGTTGGGGGAGGTGCTGTAGCCAATTTTACGTAGAAATTGGAACGATGAGATCTAGATGTTAATAGCGCCTTGTGGCCTTATAGGTTGAAGTACTACGTGTGGTGCAATCACGTGGCTTAAGGAGTAGCGGTTTGAAGTACTTGGAGCGTTTTGCTATTAGTCGATACTCGTCGCGAGGTATGTGAACCTCTTCCTATCTGTTTCTAGCATGATATGTGTAGAACTATGTAGTCTAGACGCATACGTGTTTAATGTATTTGATTGGTTTGAAACATAAAGTGTTATAACGGCTTTATGGGTAGTTGGTTATATGACTTTATGTAGGTAAGAAAATGCTTTGTGGTTTCAAAGTAGTGATTTGACTTATAACGGATTTGATGTGTAGTAATAAAGAACTTGAAGTGTTTCAAAAGACCTTTTGAAAGGAGAGTAATACTTGGCTTTGAAAACATAAGAGTTGTACTAGCTTTATGGGAAGTTAGGTATAACGTCTTAAGAGTGATAAAAATAATGTTTCTTGATTTGGAAATCGAATGAGTATCGACAAACCAACTGCGGCGTTAATAAAGGAAAATGTATTGAATAATGAAGTATGGTATTAAAACCAATAGAAACCTCCATCTGCATAGAAGCTAAGATAAGACAAAATGATATTACATTTCCTAGATCATGGCTGCTTAATAAGTTTAATTATAAACAAGAATAACCTACTCACATATAAGACATATGTTTCTCAAAACGTTTAAAGGAGAATTATGTTTTAAAGGATTTAAAACTATGAACTACGAAACCTTTTCTAAAATGAGAAACTTGAGCTTTTGAAATTAGGCAAACTTGAACGTTTGGAAAATAAGGTTGTTACTTGATTTTACAAAGGAAAGCATTTTGGTTTACTTAACAATGTTAGTCACTCTATTTTTATACTACGGGTATCGGGTGACCTTCGTAAAAGAAATGGATCTTTAAAAGGAATTTAACGTACGTAATACTTTGGGGTTAAAATCCGGACTTTGACATAAAATGAAAGTACCTTGAGTTGTGTGTAACTTGCTTATGCTTGTTGTTATGAAGCTTGACCATGTTACGTGTGATAGCCTTGTTGTGCAAGTACTGTGTTCTACTCGACTACCGGTTCATCCGGGAATGTATTTCACTTGATTACCGGTTCATCCGGGAATGTATTTCACTTGATTACGGTTCATCCGGAATGTATTTCACTTGATTACGGTTCATCCTGGAATGTATTTCACTTGACTACCGGTTCATCCGGGAATGTATTTCACTTGACTACCGGTTCATCCGGGAATGTATTTCACTTGACTACCGGTTCATCCGGGAATGTATTTCACTCGACTACCGGTTCATCCGGGAATGTATTCCACTCGACTACCGGTTCATGGGATGGACCGGAAATGTATTCCACACGTTTCTATATTAGGTCCATAAGATGGGCCGAGACCTGTTTTACGTATCACATGATTTGTACCTAGACTGCCGGCAGTGAGGAAGGAGTTCCACGGGCATGAGGGATGACTTTGAGGGCGTGAGTCCCTGACTTGACATGACTGCTTTTATGTTGTGAACTGTAGTTTGGTTATCATACATGTCTCCTGCTTTATATAGACTATTATGATTTCATTTCTGATTTTGCGATTTCACATACTTGGTACCTGTTGTACTGACCTCCTTCGGGGGGCTGCGTTCATGCCGCAGGTAAAGGTACATCGACTGTCGATCCCCGCTTATAGGATCACATTTCAGCGTGTTGGGAAGCTCCGTTCCTTCGGAGGCTTATCTTTTGGTATGTTACCCTGAGTCTGTAGATTCTTATACATTCAGGTATGGCGGCCTGTCCGTCATAAATTGTAAATCTTAGAGGTCTGAGTAATGCAAGTTGTGGCGGGGTTTGTAAAAAGGATAAGCGTTGGTATTTATGTATATATGATGAAGGCAATCGCTTTTGGTTGGCTGTTTATTTATCTTTTCTCACGAATTCATGTTCATGTTTTATTTCCGCTGATTTTCTACGATGTTGTATCACTAGGGTGCGGGGTAAGGCACGATCCGCCCGAGGTTCGGTCGTGACAAAAGTGGTATCGAGCGATTAGTCCTCGGAAAGTGTCTACGCACGTGTCTAGTAGTCTTGATTATCGGTGTGTTGTGCACCACATCTATAATCGTGAGGCTGCAGGACATTTAGGATTAGTTTCCATTCTTCTCATTACGAGATCGTGCCTTAGAGCCGTGTGATAAATCGACCCTCCGACGTATTCCTTTCCTTTACAGTTATGCCTCCGCGTAGGCAACCCAGCCCGATGGGCAAAGCGTCGAGGAGCTGTTAGCGAATGCAGAGGAGTACGAGGGCGCAGCCCGGCCAAGACGAGCAGTGCTTCCGACGGCGGGTTTCGCGACGCCGCCAAAGACCAAAGAGTTTAGAGCCGCAGCAGCGGGCTGCCGAGACTACTGATACATGAGCCTCGATCCCACACCGGAGCCGATGAGACGGGTACAAGGAGATGGCGCCATCGCGGCGGTCGTGGCGATATGAGGATAGGCTGGACGCGGCAGCCCACCCAGAGCACCCGTATTTCACCCCCGAGCAGACAGTTTGAGGCTACGTGACTTTCTGAGTTGTAGCCTCCAGTGTTCTATGGATCGAGAGCCGAGGCGACCTCGGGAGTTTATCCGACAGCCTACGGATCATGAGAGTGATCATAGCCTAAGAGGCAGAGTCGTTGGTATTGGGTTCGCATCACCGCGTGATCGCAGATTGATCGTTTGATTCGCGTGGGAGTTGTCCCGGGGAGAGCATGCACTTCCAGCAGTGTGGGACGAGTTCTCGAGGGCAGTTCTTGCACCTGTCGGGCCTCCACCGATGAGGAGGGCTCGGGCCGACAGAATTTTGACGTTGCGGCAGGACGGGCGGACGGTTAGAGAGTACAATGGGGAGTTCGACTCATTAGCTCGGTATGTTCCTTTGTGGTAGGCGATATGGAGGATGAGTACACCGCCACGCCACCGGGCCGGACGATTACTTGGCGAGGCTTATGCGGTGTAGCTCTTCACCGGCATGGACATTGCCCGCATGCAAGCTCATGTACTAGGATGTGAGGCACGGAGAGGTCGGCGGAATGGCCGAGATCGGCGAAGAGGCGAGCAGCAGGTCCTTTGGTAACTTTCGAGGCGGACCGCCTCGCCAGCCTAGTTATGTACCTCCGCCAAGATGCAGTGGTCCTCCCGCCTTGGGGCGTTCGGTATTCGAGCTGGTGAGCTCGGGCTTTTGGTTCACAGTATACGTGGCGCTAGCCACCGGATTCATGTCCCCGGTGTGCGATGTGGCAAACATCATCCCGGGAATGTCGTCTTTTTATCGCGGTGCTTGTTTCACTGCGGTCGTCGAGGCCATGTGACGAGATCGTGCTTATAGGAGAGGTACCGGCGGCAGCGCGACCTGCGGATCGATGGCGGAGTTCATCGCTTTACGATTATGCGCCTGCAGGCGGACTTACGATTAGAGTGAGCGGTGGCTTGTGTATATCCTTAACCCTCAGAGGCTTGTATGTTTTGATGTTATGTTAATGTGTTAAGTGTTATGTTCGGATAGCTTTGTCTTTGAAATGTGATTTAGGAACCCGTTGGGGAAAAGGGTAAGCACAGGGGTGAGGAAATGACGAACCTTAGAATATTACAGTTGAGACCTTAGATGTAAGGCCGTCTTGAGTACAAGATTTTGCGAGTGATCCTTGTCAGAGTGCATTTTATGCCTAGAAAGTATTGTGTGATAAGTCCCTGGGTTGGGTAAATGAAAGTGGTATCTTCCATGATGTGATTTAGCAAGATTGTTCCGGTCGGCGAGCAAGAGTTGCGCGACAGTGGGTCGGGTTGGGGCCATGTTGCGGGCCAACCCGCAGTCTGTTTCGAGGTGGGGTCAGCTCTGGGTGGTCCCGCCAGGTGGTAGGGTCACGAGGGTGCTAGGCCCAAGTTTAGTTGACCATCGTATAAGTTCGTGGGTGTGTTCGACCAGAAGAAGATCGTGAAGGCCGGGAATGGCCTTAAGGAAGATTGAGGCTAGTAAGATAACCAAGTTGGAGGTGGTGACTCCCAGGGCTGGAAAACAGAAACGTTGACTGAAGTATGGTACGTACTGGGAGAGTTCAAGTGTTCAAGAAGGGCACGACGAGTAAGGAAGGAAGAGAACGTGTGTTATTTCGTGGCCAGGCTGTGGCGTTGGCAACTTGTTAAAGGAACTTCATCGATATCCGTCTTGAGAAGGAACATTCGGGACGAATGTTTCTAAGGAGGGGAGAATGTTATACCCCGTATTTCCAGAGTATGTACGTGTGGACGTACGTACGAAATTTGAGCCTTAAGTTAGGCATAGGACCGAAATTTGGGCACAAGTGCCGAATAGAGTCGTTTTTCGACGCAACGCTTTCCTGACTTTCGTAGGGAAAATTCCGGCTATGTCATTTATAATTTTTGCGGATTTTTCCGAGAGACGAAACATTTTGGACCAACGGGAGGGTGACATGTGTCACCCTCACATTGGAAGCAAGTGGGGTGGCTTGGACGATTGGGCGTCCAAGAGGGACGGTTGGCCTTGGCCGATTGGTCCCTTGATTTGTGCCTTGTTTTGTGGCTTGTTTTGTGGAGTGTTTTGTGGAGTAGGGTTAGGGTGCACTTGGCTTGATCTTGGCCTTACACTTGCCTTGCACATGGCTTGATCTTGGCCATTGGTTGGCTTTTGGTTTTGCTATAAATACCCCCCCTTGGCTTGAAGACTTCATTCATCCAAATATGTTCCAAGTCTTGCTATCCTTCCCCTCTCCTCTTGTTTGACTCTCGTCCAAGAGCCCCCCCCCCTCCCTAGTAAAGGCCCTTGTGGCCGAGAGCCTCCCCCTCCCCCCTTTGAGGTGCTAGCCGTGGGGTACCCCCCCTAGCCTAGTTGTTTTCGTATAATACACCCCCCCCTCTTGGTAGAAATACTTCTCCAAGTATTGTTATAATGCCCAAAATACCTTAGCCTTTACCTTGTTGTATTCCAAAAGTTACCTCCATACGTAGAGCCCGGAAATACTACCTTTTGTCCTTTTAGTCGCAAACCGAAACCCTAAGGAAATCTTCATTATTGGTTGAAGTATTTAAGTAGAAGTTGGTTAGAACTTCTAAGGGTTGTTTGGAGCGGATTGGAGCACACTGAGGAGCTAAACCTTGCTCGGATCGACATTATAACTTGGATAATTTTGGGCTTATCGAGGTAAATATCTTGACCTTCTATTGTAATTGGAAATTACATGTTGTAGGAATATATAGTTAAAGTATACTATATATAGAATTGAACATAGTTGCGGCAATGTCTTTTGACTTAAGCACGAATTTAAAGAAGAGAATCAATCGTAATTACATAGGATCAGACATGAGACTTGTGTAGCATTACTGTATAGTAGAATTGTACACGTCCGGTTAGATGTGTTAACCCCCCCCCTGGTTGGCTTGATAGCCGGCCTCGATAAAGGAGGAGATTTACGCTGTTGCGGGGGGGAGGTGCTGCCGAATTTTCTGTAGAAATTGGAACGATGAGATCTAGATGTTAATAAACGCCTTGTGGCCTTATAGGTTGAAGTACTACGTGTGGTGCAATCTACGTGGCTTAAGGAGTAGCCGACGGTTTGAAGTACTTGGAGCGTTTTGCTATTAGTCGATACTCGTCGCGAGGTATGTGAACCTCTTCCTATCTGTTCTAGCATGATATGTGTAGAACTATGTAGTCTGATGACGCATACGTGTTTAATGTATTTGATTGGTTTGAAACATAAAGTGTTATAACGGCTTTATGGGTAGTTGGTTATAACAGCTTTATGTAGGTAAGAAAATGCTTTGTGGTTTCAAAGGGTAGCTGATTTGACTTATAACGGATTTGATGTGTAGTAATAAAGAACTTGAAGTGTTTCAAAAAGACCTTTTTGAAAGGAGAGTAATACTTGGCTTTGAAAACATAAGAGTTGTACTAGCTTTATGGGAAGTTAGGTATAACGTCTTAAGAGTGATAAAATAATGTTTCTTGATTTGAAATCGAGAATGAGTATCGACAAACCACCGCAGCGTTAATAAAGGAAAATGTATTGAATAATGAAGTATGGTATTAAAACCAATAGAAACCTCCATCCGCATAAGCTAAGATAAGACAAAATGATATTACATTTCCTAGATCATGGCTGCTTAATAAGTTTAATTATAAACAAGAATAACCTACTCACATATAAGACATATGTTTCTCAAAACGTTTAAAGGAGAATTATGTTTTAAAGGATTTAAAACTATGAACTACGAAACCTTTTCTAAAATGAGAAACTTGAGCTTTTGAAATTAGGCAAACTTGAACGTTTGGAAAATAAGGTTGTTACTTGATTTTACAAAGGAAAGCATTTTGGTTTACTTAACAATGTTAGTCACTCTATTTTTATACTACGGGTATCGGGTGACCTTCGTAAAAGAAATGGATCTTTAAAAGGAATTTAACGTACGTAATACTTTGGGGTTAAAATCCGGACTTTGACATAAAATGAAAGTACCTTGAGTTGTGTGTAACTTGATTATGCTTGTTGTTATGAAGCTTGACCATGTTACGTGTGATAGCCTTGTTGTGCAAGTACTGTGTTCTACTCGACTACCGGTTCATCCGGGAATGTATTTCACTTGATTACCGGTTCATCCGGGAATGTATTTCACTTGATTACCGGTTCATCCGGGAATGTATTTCACTTGATTACCGGTTCATCCGGGAATGTATTTCACTTGACTACCGGTTCATCCGGGAATGTATTTCACTTGACTACCGGTTCATCCGGGAATGTATTTCACTTGACTACCGGTTCATCCGGGAATGTATTTCACTCGACTACTGCTCATCCGGAATGTATTCCACTCGACTACCGGTTCATGGGATGGACCGGAAATATATTCCACACGTTTCTATATTAGGTCCATAAGATGGGCCGAGACCTGTTTTACGTATCACATGATTTGTACCTAGACTGCCGGCAGTGAGGAAGGAGTTCCACGGGCATGAGGGATGACTTTGAGGGCGTGAGTTCCTGACTTGACATGATCGCTTTTATGTGTGAATCGTAGTTTGGTTATCATACATGTCTCCTGCTTTATATAGACTATTATGATTGCATTTACAGTATTTTACAATTTCACATACTTGGTACTTGTATCGACGCCTTTCGGGCCGCGTTCATGCCGCAGTAAAGGTACATCGATCGCCGATCCCCGCTTATAGGATCACATTTCGGTGTTGAAGCTCCGTTCCTTGGAGGCTTATCTTTTGGTATGTTACCACAGTCAGAGATTCTTATACATTCGGGGTATGGCGGGCCCCGTCCCGTCATACCGTTGTAAATCTTAGAGGTCCAGAGCATTGTGGGCAGGGTTTGTAAAAAGGATAACTGTTCGGGTATTTATGTATATATGATGAAGGCAACCGTTTTGGTTGGCCTGTTTATTTATCTTTTCTCTGAATTCATGTTCATGTTTTATTTCCGCTGATTTTCTCTGATGTTGTATCACTAGGGTGCCCGGGGTAAGGCACCAGTCACGGGCCCGGGTTCGGGTCGTGACAGTTTCTTTTTAAATTTTTAAAGATGTCTTGTGTCATATAAAATCATTTATTTTGGGTATGTGAAGAGTTCAAATATTTCCCACTACCTAAATTTAAGGAAAAGAGTTTGAGTGTAAAGTAATGTTTGTCATGATGAAAATCCCCATTTTTGTTTCAGCATTGTCACATCAGCCGCCAATCGAACCAACAAATGAAAGTCCAAAAATCACCATCAATTTTTCAAACCCAAAACGTCTCCAACACACCACCTTCCTCAAAACCCTCTCCCATGTCCATATCCCCAAATCGTTCAAATCTTCAAAATCAATTGATTACTCTCCAATGTCAACAAGCCCACCAAATAGCAACAAAATGTATAAATATTATAAAACCATCAATGAACTAAAGTATGTTGAGGAAGATTCAAGTTTAGCAATGATTTTTCTAGGTTCCGACGAACCCTTAAATGTGTGTTACCCTGGAAATTCGGAGAACCCAATAGATGTTGATACAACATCGGACTTTACAAACCTTGCGTCAAGTGTATCACAGTCAGCAATGCCGACGAGAAGGTCGAAAAGGGTTTTTGAAAGAAGATTCGGTGAAGAGCAAATTACTAAAAGGACCAGGGCGGAGTCGACTTTCCCTTTTGAGTCCACCACTTCCACTAGTACATTGCTGAGCTTGAGAAGGAGGAAAAAGAGGAATTTTCTGACAACATTCCTCGAAGTAACTACATGCCAAAGAGGGTGCGAATAACATACTGGAACTTCGGTTCAAATGTTGCCTCAACATCGAAGGCAACATAGAGGAAAGAAGACATTGATCCTGACTATGTTGCCCCAACATCTGAGGCAACACCGGAAGCCACACCACCAGAATCCGAATCAGATTCTGAGGTAATGCCTTACTCTCATTTGTTTCACAGTCAAACATGCTCAAATAGATGGAACTGGTTTAAGAATAGAGGCATTAGAGGAGAAAAAGTAATTGATTTGTCGTCATTTTCAGAATATGGCTGTCACACCCCGAAAATCGGGCCCGTGACTGGTGCCTTATCCCGGGCACCCTAGTGATATAACATCAGAGAAAACCAGCGGAAAATAAAACATGAGTCATGAAACAAGAGATATAATAATAAACAGGCCAACCAAAACGGTTGCCTTCAGTATATACATAAAACCTGAACAGTTTAATCCTTTTACAACCCTGCCCACAACGGATTACTGCACTCTAAGATATACAATGACTATGACGGGACAGGGCCCCGCCATACCCCTGAATGTACAAGAACCTACAACTCAGGGAACACCTACCAAAAGATAAGCCTCCGGAGAAACGGAGCTTCAAATGCGCTTGTGATCCTATGGCGAGGATCCACGATCGATGTACCTCTACTGCAGATTGAACGCAGCCCCCCGAAGGAGGTCAGTACAACAGGTACCAAGTATGTGAAACTGTACAATACTGTAAATGAAATTATACTAGTCTATATAAAGCAGGAAACATGTATGATAACCAAACTACAGTTCACAACATAAAACAGTCATCACTCCAATATAACTATGGGTCTCACGCCCACCACATCAATCAGGTTCTCATTATGGCCGCATGCCCCCGGAATACTGCATCGGTGTAGACATGTCCATGATGCAACAATAATACCAATGTCCCATGGCCACATGCCCCCGGAATTCTGCATCGGTGTAGACATGTCCATGTGACCTCAACAACAAGACAAAGAATCCAAATGGAAGCATACCCGCAGCGCTACGATCGTGTCGGTATGTCCAAGTGGAAACAATAAGACAACTTTCCAAATGGACGATACCCGCGCGCTACGCATCGTGTCGATGTCCAAAGGGAAACAATAAGACAACTTTCCAAATGGACGATACCCGCGCGCTACGCATCGTGTCGGTATGTCCAAAGGGAAACAATAGACAAAGATTCCAAATGGACGCATACCCGTGCGCTACGCATCGTGTCAGTATGTCCAAAGGGAAACAATAGGACAGCATTCCAAATGGACGCATACCCGTGCGCTACGCATCGTGTCAGTATGTCCAAAGGAAATCACAAGGCGATAATCAAAATGGAAACATACCCGTGCGCTACGCATCGTGTCAGTATATCCAAAGCGATTAACCACAAGACCTTAACCAAAATGGAAGCATACCCGTGCGCTACGCATCGTGGTCGGTATGTCCAAAGCGATTAACAACAATAATACTATCAGCGAGAACGCACTGTGGAATTTCTCCGTCACTGCCGGCACGTCCAAGTAAGTTCTCAACCAGTCAACCGACCCTCTATCGAGAGACGCGGTAACACAGAAACACAACGCTTGTACAATAAAGGCTATCATCACAAGCATAGGCAAGTTTCACAACAACAAGCATAGGCAAGTTTCACAACAACAAGCATAGGCAAGTTTCACACAACTCAAAGTACTTTCATTTTATGCCAAAGTCCGGGTTTTTAACCCCAAAGTACTACATACGTTAAGTTCTTTTAAAAGAGATCCATTACTTTTATAAAAGTCACCCGATACCCGTAGTATTAGAATGACCAACCCACCTTCCTTTTCAAAATCAAGTAACAACATTCTTTTCCTAAGTTCGGTTTGCCTAGTTTCAATTACTCAAGCTTCTCATTTTCAAATGGTTTCATAGTTCCCAACTTAATCACTTGATTCCTTTTAGAACAATTGAGTAACATATGTCATATCGTGAGTAGTTTATTCTTGTTTATAACGATCTTATTACAATGACCATGATCTAGAAAATGTAATATCATTTTGTCTCATCTTAGCTTCTATGCAGATGGAGGTTTCTACCGGTTTTAATACAACACATCATTATTCAATACATTTTCCTTTATTAACTGCGATTGGATCGTTGATACACATTCGATTCTCAAATCAAGAAACATTATCCCTTTAAAACCAAGTACTCATTACTCACGAATGAGGTTTCACACAAACATCCACATTAAAACAAATAAGTTAAGTCTCTTATCTTATAAGATCAAGTCTCTTAACTTCTAACATCAGTAAACCATTTTCACTTACATAAGGTCGTTATAACTAACTTCCCATAAAGCTATTATAACACCCTATGTTTTAAACCAACCAAATCACTTAGCACATGTACGTCTACCGTACTACATAGTTCACAACAATCATGCTAGAAAAGATAGGAAGAGGTTCACATACCTCGCGACGATTTATCGACAATAAGCAAAATGCTCCAAGTACTACAACCTTGCTAGCCCTTTCCACTCCTCGAGTAGAATACGCTACTCTTAGTACTTTCACCTAAAAAGGCCACAACTTCTATTAACCTCAAAACACAAGGTTCCATTTCTCTACAGAAAATTGAAGACTCTCCCGCAACAACAGAAATCTCCTCTCTATCGAGGCCTGGCTACCAAGCCAACCGGGGGTTACACGTCTAACCTGACGTGTACAATTCTACTCGATGTCAACACAAGTCTCATCGCAATACACCTATGTAAATACATTCGATTGTTCTTTATTCTTGGTGCTTAAGTCAAAAGACATTGCCGAATACTAAGTAGTTCCATATACAGTATACTTCAACTATATATTCTAACAAACATGTAATTTCCAATTACAATAGAGGACAAGATAATTACCTCGACAAGCCCAAAATTATCCAAGTTATAATGTCGATCCCGAGCAAGGTTTAGCTCCACTTCAGTGCGCTCCAAACCACTCCAAACAACCCTTAGAAGTTCTAACCAACTTCTACTCACATACTTGAACCAACTATGAAGATTTCCTAGTGGTTTGGTTTGAGACTAAAAGGACAAAAGGTAGTATTTCGGACTCTACGTAAAGAGGTATCTTTGGAATACTACAAGGTACAAGGCTAAGGTATTTTGGTCATTATAACAATACTAGAGAGTATTTCTATACCACAACAAGGGGTATTATACGAAACAACTAGCAGGGGTACCCGACCACTAGCACCTGGGAACCGCTACCAAAGGCCACGAGGAGGAGGGAGAGAGGCTTAGGACGAGAGCTACTAGAGGAGGGAGGGATTTCAAGACTTAGACAAAGTGAGGAGTGAATGAATAAGTCTTCACAAGGAGGGTATTTATAGCAAAACCAAAGGCCAACCAATGGCCAAGATTAAGCCATGTGCAAGGCAAGTGTAAGGCCAAGATCAAGCCAAGTGCACCCTAGCCCCTACTCCTTAAAACCTCACAAATATCTACACAAATATCTAGCACCACATGCCCTCATTCGGCCAAGTCGCCCCACTTGTCTCCATTGTGAGGTGACACATGTCACCCTCCCGTTGGTCCAAAATGTTTCGTCTCTCGGAAAAATCCGCAAAATACAAAACGACATAGCCGGAATTTTCCTTCGCAGTTACGCAAACGTTTTAAAAACGACTCTAACGGTGTTGTGCACAATCAGACAATCGCCAAGGGTGCCACATGGGGTGACACGTGTCGCCCGATTCGCCTGAATATTTCGTCTTCCAAAATATCCAAAATACGGAAATCTCAAAACAAAGCGGGCTACAAAATCAGAATTTCTCCGTGGCCCCACGTGACCATTTCCAAAATAAAATCTCAAAATTCTAATATAATCTAAGAAGTCCAAATACCAAACTGGGAATCCAATTCCCATTAACGAACCTTTTTCTTCACAAATAACCTAAACTTTTAATCCGAAAACTCACATCTTTCTTTCTTTCAAAATTTCTGCCGTACTCTCGTACGTACGTCCTCACATACATACCCTGCAACTACGGGGTATAACATTCTCCCCTCCTTAGAAACATTCGTCCCGAATGTTCCTTCTCAAGACGGATATCGATGAAGTTCCTCTAACAAGTTGCCAACGCCACAGCTTGGCCACGAGATAACACACGTTATCTTCCTCCCTTACTCGTTGTACCCTTCTCGAACACTCGAACTCTCCCAGTACGTACCATACTTCAGTCATTACTTCCGTTCCCGAAAATCTCTGGAGTCACTACCTCCAAACTTGGTCATCTTACTAACCTCAAACTTCATTAAGGCCATTCCCGGCCTTTACGAACCGCTTCTGGTCGAACGCGTCCACGAACTCATACGTTGGTCGCACAAACTTGGGCCTAGCATCCTCGTGACCCTACCACCTGGCGGGACCACCCAGAACTGACCCCACCCCAAACCGGGTTACGGGTTGACCCGCAAATGGTCCTCAACCCGACCCCCAACCGCGCCAAACTCTTGTTCCCCGATCCGGAACAATCTTACTAATTCACATCATGAAAGCTACCACTTCCATCTCACACTACCCACGGACTCATCACACAGATAAATCCCACGTATACTACTCACCCTTATAAAGGTCAAACATAAAACGAATCTTATACTCAAGACGACCTTACCTCTAAGGTCTCAGTCGTGAAATAGTCTAAGGTTCACACTTACCATGCCCCCATACGTAACCTTCCAACTAACCATGTATTCTAACTCACACATATCACAATGCTATCCGTACATAGCACACAATAATGAGATCATCATAACAAGCATACCAAAACTCTAGAGGGTTAAGGATATACCTGAAGCTACCGCTCCACTCTAATCATAGGCACATACTGCGGTATGCTGTATGAAGGTGATGAACCGACCACAAATCACGAAGGCGAGGCGTAACATCCGCTTCCCTTGGTGGACGGTTCCTCAGAAAATGGCCTGCTGGCCGCATGCAAAACAAACTCCCAATCTAGCACGACACCTCCAAAATGGAGTCTACCACAACGTCACGAGGTAGGGGTGGCTTGGTGGTTAACACCCCGCTCTCCGAAAATCTGAACCCTTGGAGCCACGACTGCATCTAAAGGCGGTGGAGGACCACTCATCTTGGTGGGGGTATATAACTAACTTCTTCTTTGGCGGTCCGCCTCGAAAGTCACCAAGGACCTATTTGTCCCGGCCTCTTCTGGCGATCCAGTCATTCCTTCGACCCTCCGTGCCTCACATCTGGTGCATGAGCTGCATGCGGGCAATGTCCATGCGGTGAAGAGAAACACCGCACAAGACTCGGCCATATAATCATCTAGCGGTGGCGTGGCGATGCACCCTATCCTCCATATCTGCAACTAAGCGCAGTGCATATCGAGCCAAAGAATCGAACTCGACATTGTACTCACGACGGTGCGCCTCTGTCTCGAGAACAAAAATCGCCGGCCCGTGCCCTCCTCATCCGTGGAGGCAAGAAGTGCGTGAGAAAGCCCACGAAAACTCATCCCATCTGCTGGAGGTGCATGCTCTCCGGAAAGCTCCATGAATCAAACGATCATTGCGGTATCACGCGGCCGATGCGAACAAAGGTCACGACTCGGTCTCTGAAGCCTTGATCACCGCGTGATCCGCAGAATCGCCGGATGAACTCCTGCGGATCATCCTCGAGCCTCGACCAGTAAAACTCTGGCGGGCTCTGACTCGAGAAAGTCCGTAGCCTCAAACTATTCGCTCGGGGTGAACGGCTGGTGCTCTTTGGGCTGGGCTGCTGCGTCGGCCTATTCTCATATCGGCCACGACCACGGCCAATAATCGCCATCTCTTGTGACCCATCTCCCTGCTCGGCGTGGGGATGGAGGCTCAGTCTTGTAGTCTCGGCGACCATGCCGCGGCTTTAAACTCTTTGGTCGGGCGGCGTCATAAAACTTCGCCGTCGGAAGCCTGTCTCAGTCTTGGCCGGGCTGCGCCACTCGAACTCCTATGTATCTCACTAGCAGCTCCTCGGCTGCCTTGCCCGGGCTCTGGTTGCCTAGCGGCGGGCATAAGCGGTAAAGCGAGATACGTCGGAGAGGGTCCAACTCACAACACAGCTCTAAGGCACGATCTCAGAATGAGAAGAAATGGAAACCAATCCTAAATGTCTTATAGCCTCCTGATTATAGATGTGGTGCACAACACATCGATAATCAAGACTCTACTAGACACGGTCTGTAGACACTTTCCGAGGATTAACTGCTCTGATACCACTTTGTCACACCCCGAAAATCGGGCCCGTGACTGGTGCCTTATCCCGGGCACCCTAGTGATATAACATCAGAGAAAACCAGCGGAAAATAAAACATGAGTCATGAAACAAGAGATATAATAATAAACAGGCCAACCAAAACGGTTGCCTTCAGTATATACATAAAACACGAGCAGTTTAATCCTTTTACAACCCCGCTCACAACAAGATTACTGGACCTCTAAGATATCTGATGACTATGACGGGACGGGGCCCCGCCATACCACGAATGTACAAGAACCTACAACTCGGGGAACACTACTAAAAGATAAGCCTCGAGAAAGCGGAGCTTGAATCTGTTGGCGTGATCATGGCGAGGATCCACGGCGATGTACCTCTACTGCGGCATGACGCGGCCCGAAGGAGGTCGAGACAACGGTACCAAGTATGTGAAAGCTGCAATCGTAAATGAAATTATACTAGTCTATATAAAGCGAGAAACATGTATGATAACCAAACTACGATTCACGACATAAAGCGATCATCACTCGATATAACTATGGGTCTCACGCCCACACATCAATCGAGTTCTCATTATGGCGCATGCCGGGAATCTTGCATCGGTGTAGACATGTCCATGATGCAACAATAATACCAATGTCCCAGCGCATGCCGGAATTCTGCATCGGTGTAGACATGTCCATGTGACCTCAACAACAAGACAAAGAATCCAAATGGAAGCATACGTGCGCTACGATCGTGTCGGTATGTCCAAGGAAACAATAAGACAACTTTCCAAATGGATGCATACGTGCGCTACGCATCGTGTCGATATGTCCAAGGAAACAATAAGACAACTTTCCAAATGGGCGATACGTGCGCTACGCATCGTGTCGGTATGTCCAAGGAAACAATAGGACAGCATTCCAAATGGACGCATACGATGCGCTACGCATCGTGTCGATGAGTCCAAGGGAAACAATAGACGGCATTCCAAATGGACGCATACGTGCGCTACGCATCGTGTCGGTATGTCCAAAGGAAATCACTGGCGATAATCAAAATGGAAACATACCCGTGCGCTACGCATCGTGTCGATATATCCAAAGCGATTAACCACAAGACCTTAACCAAAATGGAAGCATACGTGCGCCACGATCGTGTCGGTATGTCCAAAGCGATTAACAACAATAATACTATCGCGAACGTGCTGTGGAATTTCTCGTCAGCTGAGACGCGTCCAAGTAAGTTCTCAACGATCAACCGACCTCTATCGAGAGCGGTAACACGAAAACACAACGCTTGTACAATAAAGGCTATCATCACAAGCATAGGCAAGTTTCACAACAACAAGCATAGGCAAGTTTCACACAACTCAAAGTACTTTCATTTTATGCCAAAGTCGGGTTTTAACCCCAAAGTACTACATACGTTAAGTTCTTTTAAAGAGATCCATTACTTTTATAAAAGTCACCCGATACGTAGTATTAGAATGACCAACCCACCTTCCTTTTCAAAATCAAGTAACAACATTCTTTTCCTAAGTTCGGTTTGCCTAGTTTCATTACTCAAGCTTCTCATTTTCAAATGGTTTCATAGTTCCCAACTTAATCACTGATTCCTTTTTAGAACAATTGAGTAACATATGTCATATCGTGAGTAGTTTATTCTTGTTTATAACGATCTTATTACTGACCATGATCTAGAAAATGTAATATCATTTTGTCTCATCTTAGCACATGCGGATGGAGGTTTCTCGGTTTTAATACAACACATCATTATTCAATACATTTTCCTTTATTAACGCTGCGGTGGTGCGTTGATACACATTCGATTCGAAATCGGTAAAACATTATCCCTTTAAAACCAAGTACTCATTACTCACGAATGAGGTTTCACACAAACATCCACATTAAAACAAATAAGTTAAGTCTCTTATCTTATAAGATCAAGTCTCTTAACTTCTAACATCGAGAAACCATTTTCACTTACATAAGGTCGTTATAACTAACTTCCCATAAAGCTATTATAACACCCTATGTTTTAAACCAACCAAATCACTTAGCACGTATGCGTCTACCGTACTACATAGTTCACAACAATCATGCTAGAAAAGATAGGAAGAGGTTCACATACCTCGCGACGATTTATCGACAATAAGCAAAATGCTCCAAGTACTACAACGCACTAGCCACTTTCCACTCCTCGAGTAGAATACGCTACTCTTAGTACTTTCACCTAAAAGGCCACAACTTCTATTAACCTCAAACACAAGGTTCCATTTCTCTGAGAAAATTGGCACCTCACACGCACATGACAGCGTAAATCTCTCTCTATCGAGGCTACCAAGCCAACCGGGGGTTTACACGCCTAACCGGGCGTGTACAATTCTACTCGATGAATACAACACAAGTCTACTGCAATCTGATCCCATGTAAATCATCTGATTCGATTGATTCTTTATTCTTGAGCTTAAGTCAAAAGACATTGCGAATACTAAGTAGTTCCATATACGGTATACTTCAACTATATATTCTAACAAACATGTAATTTCCAATTACAATGATAGAGGACAAGATAATTACCTCGACAAGCCCAAAATTATCCAAGTTATAATGTCGATCCTGAGCAAGGTTTAGCTCCACTCCGTGCGCTCCAAACCACTCCAAACAACCCTTAGAAGTTCTAACCAACTTCTACTCACATACTTTAACCAACTATGAAGATTTCCTAGGGTTTCGGTTTGAGACTAAAAAGGACAAAAGGTAGTATTTCCGGACTCTACGTAAAGAGGTATCTTTGGAATACTACAAGGTACAAGGCTAAGGTATTTTGGTCATTATAACAATACTAGGAGAGTATTTCTATACCACAACAAGGGGTATTATACGAAAACAACTAGGCTAGGGGGGGGTACCCACGGGCTAGCACCATGAGGGGAACCGCTCGGCCAAAGGCCACGAGGAGGAGGAGGAGAGGCTTAGGGCGAGAGCTACTAGAGGAGGAGGGATTTCAAGACTTAGACAAAGTGAGGAGTGAATGAATAAGTCTTCACGAGGAGGGTATTTATAGCAAAACCAAAGGCCAACCAATGGCCAAGATTAAGCCATGTGCAAGGCAAGTGTAAGGCGAGATCAAGCCAAGTGCACCCTAGCCCTACTCCTTAAAACCCTGCAAATATCTACACAAATATCTAGCACCATGCCACGCCGATTCGGCAAGTCGCCCACTTGTCTCCGTTGTGAGGTGACACATGTCACCCTCCCGTTTGTCCAAAATGTTTCGTCTCTCGGAAAAATCCGCAAAAATACAAAGCGACATAGCGGAATTTTCCTTCGCAAGTTACTGAAAGCGTTTAGTCGAAAAACGACTCTAGGGTGTTGTGCACAATTGTAAAATCGGCCAGGGTGCCACATGGGGTGACACGTGTCGCCGGTCGCCAGAATATTTCGTCTTAGAAAATATCCAAAATCTGAAATCTCAAAAACAAAGCGGGCCCCACAAAACAGTAAATTTCTCAGTGGGCCCACGTGACCATTCAGAAAATAAAATCTCAAAATTCTAATATAATCTAAGAAGTCCAAATACCAAATCTGGGAATCCAATTCCCATTAACGAACCTTTTTCTTCACAAATAACCGGAAACTTTTCCGTCGAAAACTCACATCTTTCTTTCTTTCAAAATTTCTGCCGTACTCTCGTACGTACGTCCTCACATACATACCCTGCAACTACGGGGTATAACAATGGCTTAACTGACTTTCTAAGTAGTCGTAGGGTTCTGAGCTCTGTAACTGGAAAGAATCCTTACTATGAAAAGGTTGTTAGGGTATTCTATGATAATCTGACACACCTTGTAAGGGACACGACCTCAAAGAAATTTAGGAGAGTGTACCTTTACAACAAGGTGTATGAATTTAACCCTGACATCATAAATACCACACTAGGGATCCCTCATGTTGTTAGAACTCCAGAAGCTACTCCTACTGCTGAAGAACTGAATGAGATGATCAAATATTTCACTAAAAATTTTATCACCACTTGGGCTCCTCACAGTCCAGTGTCGAGGCTCACAGCATTGTTCGCAACCCTGCATAGAATTGCCATATATAACTGGTTGCTCTCCTTAAATGAAACGGTTGTTACCTTTGACCAAGCAACCCTACTGTATAAGCTAGGAAGAAATCACAGAGTTGATCTTGGAACGCTGATTTTCAACCATGTCACAAACCTGGCTGAAAGACAATCTAACTCTGCTCTTCCATACCCCTCTCTCATTTTTCAAATACTGCTGAACCAAAGCTTCAAGACTCCGAAAGGAGAAAAACTGAGTAAACCCCTAGATGTTTATCCAGTACAAAGATCAGTAGTAAATAGCAGGGACAGAGTTATAGACTTGCCCTGGAAGAAAGAAAACTAGGACACCGAAACATCGCAGCATGTTGCCACTGAACCAACACAGGATGTTACCAATATTTCTGGCAACATCGAGTGTACTGTCCATGTGTCCAAGGATTGGTTAAGGAAGCACATTGCTGAGCTTGATCGATAAATTCTGGAGCTTGTATGTGCAAAGAACTACTGTGAGGACATGATTTCTTCACAAAAAGGGGGAGAGAGTGCTGCAGATCACGATTCTTCTTTGAAGAAGGAGCAAGCGAAGGCGGAGGTGGTGCAGAGTCAAGCAAGAAGAGGGAGAAAAGATTAAGATGAAGATGGTGATGGTGGTGATACAGTGTGATGTACATTTATGTTGCCTGCTCGTTACTATGTAAACAATCATTTTGTTAATGGTTTGGTTTCACAGACATTTGGTTACTATTTTTTTGGTTTGTAATAATTTTATTTGGGATATTTTTTTGTTAATGCTAATGCTATATCTGGATACATGTTATGGTATGTTATGAGTATTACTGCACATTTGCTATAAGTAAGGAGTAACAGAACGTAACACTTGTCTAATCAAAAACATCAATACCACATTGCTTGAAATTTGTAACTGCAGGTTAAGGGGGAACACAACTCTGATCTTACTGTTTTTTAGATTATCGAGGACTACATCAAGACTCAATATCCTAGTCTTTTTTTTATTGCATGGAATTTTGTGAAGAAAGGCAAAAGGGGGAGATCGTTTCTGTTGGATGGATGTTGTCGCAACATCTGAAAACTCTCGGGACAACATCTCTTGTGTAGACAAGAATGTTGCCTGCGATGTTGCGATAATATTTCTGCCAACATCTATGTAATTGTTTTGCCTATTCTTCCGGCCTAAGCAGTTGATGTTACTGCGAGTAAAAATGACCTAGGAAAGCTTACTAGATTTCTGTGTTTAAAATGTGGTGAAAGACGAAGTCAAAGCTTGAAGAGAAAGCAGTGAATGACTAAGTCCAGATCGTTGAGGATTTCTAGGAGGAAGACTCGGTCCAAGATACTACCATCTTTTGCTCAACCTCCGCAACCATCCGTGAGGATTTCAAGGGAAGTTCCACCCTATAAATAGAGGGGAACTTCAGAGTATCGATGATCCAGTGACTTCAGATAATTCAGAAGAAGAATTTCCAAGAGAGTAGATCCATATTTTAGCCTAAAGTTGTTTTAATAACATCTTGTCCCACATTACAAGTGATATCTTTATTCTAGATTAAGCTTATTGTTCAAGCAATTGTAATGGAGATGTTGTCTTTTATCTTTTAGATTTTGTAACTTTAGGTGAAGTCATATGTGACTTCATTTTGTGTATAATTTATTTTTCCATTTGTAACGCTCAATTTGTAAAAAGAAATTATTTGTAATTGTATATAATATATACAATTCTTTTGGTCATCGACCATCAAGAGATATATTTATATATACCCTTGAAAATATAAACCTTGTGTCTCTTTACTTTTTCCGCTGCACATACTCTACAAGGTTTATTCTGTTTTATTGCAATGTTGCCTAAGATGTTGACTCAACATTGAAGGCAACATCCAGTGACTATTTTTTTTGTTGTTCTAGTTTGCGATTTTAATCTTACATTTTACTAATCCCTAGCCCACGGGACCCAACATATAGTACTAACTAGAGTTTGAGCTGAATTGTGCATTTCAAGATTCCATTTTTTGTGCTTTCTAATTCAACTATTGAGTTAATTGAACTGTTATGATCATGCTCAGATGATGCAATAGCAATATTTGTAGCACTTCAATCTCCTGAAATTGAGGTGATTGAGCTCACTACAATAGTTGGTAATGTCAACACAACTCTGGCCACCAGAAATGCTTTACATCTGGTAAAGTTCCTAGCTTTATTTCAACTAAGTCCTAGCACAATTTAGCATTCAATATGTTGTTGGATAATCTATAAAAATTTCAAGTTCTTAGAGTAAGTTTTGCTTGCAGTTAGACTTTAGCAGTATTGTATACTACTCATCAAATTTCATTTTATAAAGCGATGATTAATAACTGAGCAAAAAGCCACAAAGTTTAAGAAAGAACGGAAGAAAGACTTCACGTACATATTATAAGTATCCCCAGAAATTGTGGTCTTAAAACATTTTTGTGGCTTTAAGAGCATGTCACTCATGGTAAATTGGGAAGTTCACTTTCCAAATATAAAAATGTGTCATTCTTTTTAGAACAGACTAAAGAAAAAAAGCGAAGTATAAAATGGAATATATCATTTAGTTCTTTTGCATTAAGCATGGATGTTGAATTTCTGTTCTTAGTGATTCAGTTAGAGGTAGCCGGGAGGACATACATTCCAGTGGTTGAAGGCTTGCACGTTACAATCACCGTATGTATTGCTTAACTCCTTGTTCAGTTCTATGTCTTACTTCTCATCTAGACTTATTTAGATGTCAAATGATGCATGACTTCCCATTTTTTGTGAGGCATTCCCGGATTAAATTAGAACTTTTTTCTCTCACAAAACTTCTTCTGCGGACTTTGTTTTATTTCATATAAAGGAAGGCACAAAACTTCAAAGTAGCAGTTATGTTCATGGCACGGATGGACTCAGGAACCAAAATACCAAAGGAAAGCCTATTGAACAGACTGCTGTTGAATTTCTCATTCAACAAGCTTGTATTTACCCTGAAATGGTCACTGTCGTGGCCTTGAGCCCCCTGAAAAATATAGCACTTGTAAGGATCACATTTTCCTACCGAATTTTACATATCAAACTAATGAAAATAATGTTCGCCATATTTGTATATGAACAGGCCGTTCAGTTGGATCCTGATTTTTTTAAAACATCAGCCAAATTGTTTTTCTTAGTGGTGTTTTTGCTGTACATGGAAATATGAATCCAGCAGCTGAGGCCAATGTAAGTTTCTAATAGATGCATAAATATATGTGCTTCAACTTCTCAGAGTTGATTTTTGAATTTCTTTTTCTCATATCTTTTTATTCTTTGTATGTACAGGATCTTCAACGATCCAACTGCTGCTGATATTGTATTTACCAGTGGTACTGATGTTCTTGCTATTGGATTAAATATTACACATCAAGTTGTCCTTACTGGTAATCTTTTCTTTGTTGCTTAAGTTTTATTTATCTGTTGTCCGGCCCTTCCCCGGACCCCGCACACAGCGGGAGTTTAGTAAACCGGATTGCCTTTTTTTTTAAAAAAAATTAAATAAAATATGATTAATAAGAACAAAGACTAATAGTCTGTTTGGCCAAGCTTCTAGGATGTCAGAGTAGCTTTTTCGAGAAAACACTTTTGGAACCTTGACCAAACACAAATTACTGCTCTAATATTGGTAAAAGTATTTTTTGAGTTTGATTAGCGAAACACAAACTGCCAATCTCCAAAAGCACTTTTTTTAACAACACTTTCAAAATAAGCAGATTTTGGAAGCTTGACAAAACACGCTATAAGAGAGTAGAGAGGCAGCTGAAAACTAACTTGATATTGGCATAGAGAACAATAGAGTGTACATGCCTATTTAAGCTTACATTCGAACAAAAATCCAGAAAAATCCTCAACTATTAATCAGCACATAAGCACCTACTCTATCCTTTTTTTACTATATGGATCATAGAACTACTCAAACAAACAAAAAGATTATCCGTCTTCTTATACTGTGGAATTCTCATATATTTCATCAGGTTGGGTCTAAACCTTACTATGCTTTTGATTTTTCTCTTCTTCCTTTCTGTATTAAAGGGTACAAGTTGAGCTCCGTCAGTTAACTTCTCTAAATAACATCTATCTTATTTACATCTATCTATTCTTGGTAGATTCTGATCGTGGCGAATTGGCAAAGTATAATGGTAAATTTGCCAAGTACCTGTCACGACCCGTTCCGGGGCCCGTGACTGGTGCCTTACCGGGGCACCCAAGTAGTCATACATCAGAGTAATCAGCGGAAATATAAAGCAAGACATGAAACAGTTTATAAAATAAGACACAGTTTATGTGAGAAAACATCGCCTTTCGGCATATATATAAACATGGTTTAGCAGTTACATCCGAAATTGCAACATGACTCTGAGACCTCTAAGGAAATATACAACTATGGCGGGACAGGGCCCCGCCATACCCTGACTGTACAAAACTATCTACAACAGGGAGATCATACCCAAAAGTAGAGCCTCCGGAAAAGATGGAGCTCCCGACACCAACGTAGAGATCCTAAGAATGTGGATCTAGCACCTGCTTGTCCTTACCTGCGGCATGAACGCAGCCCCCCGAAGGAGGTCAGATAACAGTACTAAGTATGTGAAATCGTAAAGTACTTAAATGAAATCATAACACTTTTTAAAACCGGTTTACAAATATGTATGAAGCAATCGAGGAACCGCACATAGTGCCATCATAAACAAAAGCAACAATAGGTAAATCGTAATAGGTCTTTTCTAGGCTGCGAATGATTCGAGCGGGGCCACTCGCCCGTATTATCACTCGCAAGCCTAATCTCGGACTCGAGTCCGCATAGGCCACTCGCGTGGGCGCGTGAGGTATAACCCTCATCGAGGGTAGCTACTCTCGGCATCCTGGACTCGTTGTCGCGTAGCCACATAGACCGCATGAGGCATAACCCCGCATACTAACACGGAACTCGTAGCTCGCATAGGCCCCTGGACCCGCGTAGAGGTATTCTCGAATCATGGTCCTGCATCACCGAAGTCTACCCCGCATCGGAGGGCAGCTTAACCCCCGGTATCATCTCAAGAGGTGAGTGATAGTACACTAACATAACAACTTATCTTTAAACAACATGTTATACCCCGTAGTTCCAGGGTATATAGGTGAGGATGTACGTGCGAGATTACGACAGAAATTTTGGAAAGAAAGAAAGATGTGATTTTTCGACGGAAAAGTTTAGGTTTTGTGAAGAAAAGGTTCGTTAATGGGAATTGGATTCCCAGTTTGGTATTCGGACTTCTTAGAATATTTGAGAATTATGGAATTTTATTTCGGAAATGGTCACGTGGGGCCACGGGTGAAATTCTGGTTTTGTGGGGCCCGCTTAGTTTTTGAGATTTTGGCCATTATGGATATTTTCGGGAGATGAAATATTTTGGACGAGTAGGAGGGCGACACGTGTCACCCCCCTAGGTGGCCCTTGGACAAGTGGCCAAGTCTTGCTAGATATTTTGTGTGGACAAGTGGCTTGTGGGTCCCACCCACACTTGTCCCCAATATCAACCACACACTTGCCTTCATCCTACCCCTTGGTTGTCCTATATATGCACCCTTAGTTGATGAAATCTTCCACACTTAGACATTTGAAGACTTGAAAAACCCTCCCTTCTCCCTTGACCTAGAGCTCTCGGTTTTGCCCCCATTTCTTGAGCAAAATTAGTCCAACAATTCTTAAACTCTCAAGTGTTCCTCCCTAAGGTGTTAGGAAGATTGTGTACCAAGAGTTGGAAAAGATTTCACACCCCTAGCCTTGAAGGGATGCCTTGGCCGAAAGTTGTCATCTTGAAACCCTAAGTGTTCTTCACTTTTTGGAGTTGAATCTTGAAGAGAAGTTGGTTAGGAGCTTCTATGGGTTGCTTGTAGCGGATTGGAACGTAAAGATTTGGAGCTAAGACTTGCTTGGAGCGACTTTAAGAACTTGGATATTTTTGGGCTATTTGAGGTAGTGGAACTTAAACCTCTTTGTGAATTGGTTGTTATACATATATTATAAGTATATTATGGATTATATAATATATGGAGTAAGTTTGGAAGAGTTGGATCTTGTTAACTTGTTAAAAGAAAGGATTGGCCGTTTGCCATTAAAATGGTAAAACGTATCTTACTTGCTAAGCTAATAACAAAGTAACTATAACTTATATTAAGAATGGAAATATAAGTTGGATGACTAATGAGTAAATTGGATAAGTAAAATGGACAAAGTTGGCCAAGGACCCCAACTTAAGGACTGTATTTACTTTGGACCGTATTTACTTTGGACTGTATTTACATTGTTTGTATTTACATTTTACATTAAGGGAAGATTTTTCAATCGCGTTAGTTTGGGCGTGTGATCCCCTTTTTAATTATTATATTGTTATGAAGGCGTGATAGTAAACCGCGTTCGGTTGGCGCGTAATCCCCTTCTTTTACTTATTGTTGTTATGGGCGTGATAGTAAACGCGTTACCGTTTGGGCGTGTAATCCCTTCTTTATGTTGTTTAATTATTACGCCTTATATATATATATGGTATATATATTACGGTTATACCCGCCTTGGTAAAAGATGGAAAAGTGAGTATAAACGGGGGAAGTGCTACCGAAATTTCCGTAGATTTTGAGGGCTTTTTATTGGTATAAGTCTTCAATGATAAGAAAGGTTTGATAGGAGTACTATGACCATTTTAGGAGTGGAGTACTACGTGTGGCGTGATCTACTTGGCTTAAGGAGTAGCCGACGGGTTGAAGTACTTGGAGCGTTTTGCTTATTGTCGATAAATCGTCGCGAGGTATGTGAACCTCTTCCTATCTTTTCTAGCATGATTGTTGTGAACTATATAGTACGGTAGACGTACATGTGCTAAGTGATTTGGTTGGTTTAAAACATAGGGTGTTATAATAGCTTTATGGGAAGTTAGTTATAACGACCTTATGTAGTGAAAATGGTTTCTTGATGTTAGAAGTTAAGAGACTTGATCTTATAAGATAAGAGACTTAACTTATTTGTTTTAATGTGGATGTTTGTGTGAAACCTCATTCGTGAGTAATGAGTACTTGGTTTTTAAAGGGATAATGTTTTACTGATTTCGGGAATCAGAATGTGTATCGACAGATCATTGCAGCGTTAATAAAGGAAAATGTATTGAATAATGATGTGTTGTATTAAAACCAGTAGAAACCTCCATCTGCATAGAAGCTAAGATGAGACAAAATGATATTACATTTTCTAGATCATGGCTGCTGTAATAAGATCGTTATAAACAAAGAATAAACTACTCACATATATGACATATGTTACTCAATTGTTTTAAAAGAGATTAAGACTATGAGTTATGAAACCTTTCTAAAATAAGTGACTTGAGCATTTGAAAATGAGAAGTTTGAGTAATTGAAACTAGGCAAACTGGAACTTAGGAAAAGAATGTTGTTACTTGATTTTGAAAAGGAATGTGGGTTGGTCATTCTAATACTATGGGTATAGGGTGACTTTTATAAAAGTAATGGATCTCTTTTAAAAGAACTTAACGTATGTAGTACTTTGGGGTTAAAAACCCGGACTTTGGCATAAAATGAAAGTACTTTGAGTTGTGTGAAACTTGCCTATGCTTGTTGTTGTGAAACTTGCCTATGCTTGTTGTTGTGAAACTTGCCTATGCTTGTGATGATAGCCTTTGTTGTGCAAGTGTGGTATTTACGTATTCTGGCGTCTCGATGAAGTAGGTCGACTTGTTGAGAACTTACTTGGACGTGCTGGCAGTGATGGAGAATTCCACGGGTATGTTTCCATTTTGATTACTGTCTTGTTGTTGATGTCACATGGACATGTCTACACCGAGGTAGAATTCCGGGGGCATGTGGCCATGCGGCAGGGTTGATCACCCAGTATATTATTGTTGATGTCACATGGACGTGTCTACTCCGAGGTAGAATTCCGGGGGCATGTGGCCATGGGGCATTGGTATTATTGTTGCATCATGGACATGTCTACACCGATGCAGAATTCCGGGGGCATGCGGCCATGATGCGAACATGATTGATGTTGTGGGCGTAAGACCCATAGTTATATTTGAGTGATGACTTGAGGGCGTGAGTCCCTGACTGGACATGACTGCTTTTATGTGGTGAACTGTAGTTTGGTTATCATACATGTCTCCTGCTTTATATAGACTAGTATGATTTCATTCTGATATTTTTGATTTCACATACTTGGTACCTGTTGTACTGACCTCCTTCGGGGGGCTGCGTTCATGCCGCAGGTAGAGGTACATCGGTCGTGGATCCTCGCTCTTAGGATCTCAGTTCAGCGTTTTGGGAAGCTCCGTTTCTCAGGAGGCTTATCTTTTGGTATGTGTTCCCTGAGTTGTAGGTTCTTGTACATTCAGGGGTATGGCGGGGCCCTGTCCCGTCATAGTTGTTGTAAATCTTAGAAGTGCATGAAATCTTGTTGTGGCGGGGTTTGTAAAAGGGATTAAAGCGCTCGTTTTGAAAGAGTTGTATTTATTATGTTATTGGAAGGTAACCGTTGGGTTGGCCTGTTTTATGTTCATATATCTGTTTCTTGTTTAAGTTTTATTTTCCGCTGGTTTTCTCTGATGATTGTATCACTAGGGTGCCCGGGATAAGGCACGATGCGGGCCGGGCAGTCGTTACAAAAGTGGTATCGAGCGATTAATCCTCGGAAAGTGTCTGCACCGTGTCTAGTAGAGTCTTGATTATCGATGTGTTGTGCACCACATCTATAATCGAGGAGGCTGAGACATTTAGGATTGGTTTCCATTCTTCTCATTCCGAGATCGTGCCTTAGAGGCGTGTTGTAAGTTGGACCCTCGGCGTATCTCGTTTTTACGATTATGCCTCCGCGCAAGGCAACGAGCCACGAAGGGCAAGACAGCCGAGGAACCGCTAGTGAGATCTGAGAGAGTGCGAGCGCGCAGCCCGATACACGAGGTTGTGCTTGACGGCGGGTTTTGTACCGCCCGGCCCAATGAAGGTTAGAGCGCGGCAATAGGCTGCCGAGACCGATACACGAGCCTCGGTCCGCGATGCAGGGGCGAGAGGAGATGGGTTATAAGAGATGGCCCGATTCTTTGGCGAGTCGTGGCAGATATGAGGATAATTTGGATCTGGCGATTCGATTCGATAGCACCATGGTTCACCCCGAGCGAGATAGTTTGAGGCTACGGTACTTTACGAGTTGTAGCCCGCGAGTTTTATGGGTCGAGGCACGAGGATGATCCGAGGAGTTCATCGGCGATTCTGACGGATCACGCGGGTGATCAAGGCTTGAGACCGAGTCTGTGACCTTTGGTTCGCATCGGCTGCGTGATACCGCGATCGATTGGTTTGATTCATAGGAGCTTTCGGGAGAGCATGCACCTCAGCGGTATGGGATGAGTTTTGGGCGTTCCTCACGCACTTCTTGCCTCCGCAGATGAGGAGGCGCGGTAAGCAGATTTTTGATGCTTAGACAGAGCGGGCGTACGGTTCGGGAGTACAATGTGGAGTTCGACTCATTGGCCCGGTACGTCCCAGCGTTGGTCGCTCGTCGGGAGGATCGAGTGCACCGATAGGTTCCAGGGCTCGAGGATTACATGTCAGAGGCATGTGCAGGAGTAGCTCTTCAGGGCATGGACATTGCCCGTGCGCAGCTCGACCGGGATGTGAGGCACGGAGAGGTCGGCGGAATGACCAAGATCAGCGAAGAGGCGAGAACAACAGGTCCTGGTGACTTTCGAGGCGGACCGCCTCGGCAAGATACTAGTTTTGTACCTCCGCCCGATGCAGTGGTCCTCCACAACCTTGAGTATTCGGAGCGGTCGTGGGCTCGAGGTTGAGTTTCGAGGAAGTAAGGGTGTTGGCCAGATGCGGTCACCCCTACCTCGGTGTGGTCGATGTAGTAGACGCATTTGGGAGTGTCGTGGTGCGAGGAGCTTGTTATTTTTGCGGCGGCGGGCCATTTTGCGAGGAACTGTCCGACCAAGGGTAGCACGGATGTTACGACTCGGCCCTACCGGATCGATGGTGGTTCATCGCCTTCTACGATTATGCGCCTGCAGGCGTGCCTATGATTAGTGGGGCGGTAGCCGGGTATATCCTTAACCCTCTAGAGTTTGGTTTGCGCGATATGATGATCTTATTATTGTGTGCTATATGCGGATAGCGTTGTGTTGTTTGTAAGTTAGAAAACATGGTTAGTTGGAAGGATAAGTGTGGGGGCATGGAAAGTGTGAACCTTAGAGTTTTATACGTGGAGACCTTAGAGGCGAGGCCGTCTTGAGTGGGTGATTTTAAGGTTTGTCTTTGAAGATGTATTTGGTATGCGGGGAAATATTGTGGGATAATTACATGGGTAGTGTGAGATGGAAGTGGTAGCTTTCATGACGTGAATTAGTAAGATTGTTCCGGATCGGGAACAAGAGTTGGCGCGTTTAGGGGTCGGGTTGAGGGCCATATGCGGGTCAAACCGCAGCCCATTTTGAGGTGGGGTCGGTTCGAGGTGGTCGCCGGTGGTAGGGTCACGAGGGTGCTAGGCCCAAGTTTAGGTAACCATCGTGCGAGTTCGTGGATCGTTCAACGAGAATCGGATCGTGAAGGCGGGAATGGCCTTAGAGTAAATTGAAGCTAGTGGGAGTGTTGTAAGATTAGAAATGATTCCTCGTTGGCTTGGATTTGAGTTTTGCGCATGTTATATTCTCGCCATTGGTGGCGTGATCGGTTTGTAAGTATAGTAGTGAAGACTATCTGACACAAATACGTTTGGAGACTTAGAATGAACATTCGGACGAATGTTTCTAAGAGGAAGAATGTTATACCCGTAGTTCCGGGTATATAGGTGAGGATGTGCGTGCGAGATTACGTGTAAATTTTGGAAAGAAAGAAAGATGTGATTTTTCGCGGAAAAGTTTAGGTTTTGTGAAGAAAAAGGTTCGTTAATGGGAATTGGATTCCCATTTGGTATTCGGACTTCTTAGAATATTTGAGAATTATGGAATTTTATTTAGGAAATGGTCACGTGGGGCCCACGGGTGAAATTTACGGTTTTGTGGCCCGCTTAGTTTTGAGATTTTGGCCATTATGGATATTTTCGGAGATGAAATATTTTGGGCCAGTAGGAGGCGACACGTGTCACCCCACAGGTGGCCCTTGGCGAAATTAGCTAGACAGTGGCAAGACAGTGGCAAGTCTTGCTAGATATTTTGTGTGGACAAGTGGCTTGTGGGTCCCACCCACACTTGTCCCCAATCTCAACCACACACTTGCCTTCATCCTACCCCTTGGTTGTCCTATATATGCACCCTTAGTTGATGAAATCTTCCACACTTAGACATTTGAAGACTTGAAAAACCCTCCCTTCTCCCTTGACCTAGAGCTCTCGGTTTTGCCCATTTCTTGAGCAAAATTTGTCCAACAATTCTTAAACTCTCAAGTGTTCTTCCTAAGGTGTTAGGAAGATTGTGTACCAAGAGTTGGAAAAGATTTCACACCACAGCCTTGAAGGGATGCCTTGGCGAAAGTTGTCATCTTGAAACCCTAAGTGTTCTTCACTTTTTGGAGTTGAATCTTGAAGAGAAGTTGGTTAGGAGCTTCTATGGGTTGCTTGTAGAGGATTGGAACGTAAAGATTTGGAGCTAAGACTTGCTTGGAGCGACTTTAAGAACTTGGATATTTTTGGGCTATTTGAGGTAGTGGAACTTAAACCTCTTTGTGAATTGGTTGTTATACATATATTATAAGTATATTATGGATTATATAATATATGGAGTAAGTTTGAAAGAGTTGGATCTTGTTAACTTGTTAAAAGAAAGGATTGGCCGTTTGCCATTAAAATGGTAAAAACGTATCTTACTTGCTAAGAAGCTAATAACAAAGTAACTATAACTTATATTAAGAATGGAAATATAAGTTGGATGACTAATGAGTAAATTGGATAAGTAAAATGGACAAAGTTGGCCAAGGACCCCAACTTAAGGACTGTATTTACTTTGGACTGTATTTACTTTGGACCGTATTTACTTTGGACTGTATTTACATTGGACTGTATTTACATTTCTGTTAAGGGGAAGATTTTTCAATCGCGTTCCGTTTGGGCGTGTGATCCCTTTTTTAATTGTTATATTGTTATGAAGGCGTGATAGTAAACCGCGTTATCGGTTGGCCGCGTAATCCCCTTCTTTTACTTATTGTTGTTATGGAGGCGTGATAGTAAACCGCGTTACCGTTTGGGCGTGTAATCCCCTTCTTTATGTTGTTTAATTATTACGCCTTATATATATATATGGTATATATATTACGGTTATTCGGGCCTTGGTAAAAGATGGAAAAGTGAGTATAAACGGGGGAAGTGCTGCCGAAATTTCCGTAGATTTTGAGGGCTTTTTATTGGTATAAGTCTTCAATGATAAGAAAGGTTTGATAGGAGTACTATGACCATTTTAGGAGTGGAGTACTACGTGTGGCGTGATCTACTTGGCTTAAGGAGTAGTAGGCGGGTTGAAGTACTTGAGCGTTTTGCTTATTGTCGATAAATCGTCGCGAGGTATGTGAACCTCTTCCTATCTTTTCTAGCATGATTGTTGTGAACTATGTAGTACGGTAGGCGTACATGTGCTAAGTGATTTGGTTGGTTTAAAACATAGGGTGTTATAATAGCTTTATGGGAAGTTAGTTATAACGACCTTATGTAGTGAAAATGGTTTCTTGATGTTAGAAGTTAAGAGACTTGATCTTATAAGATAAGAGACTTAACTTATTTGTTTTAATGTGGATGTTTGTGTGAAACCTCATTCGTGAGTAATGAGTACTTGGTTTTTAAAGGGATAATGTTTCTTGATTTGGGAATCGAATGTGTATCGACAGACCATTGCGGCGTTAATAAAGGAAAATGTATTGAATAATGATGTGTTGTATTAAAACCGGTAGAAACCTCCATGCATAGAAGCTAAGATGAGACAAAATGATATTACATTTTCTAGATCATGGGCTTTGTAATAAGATCGTTATAAACAAAGAATAAACTACTCACATATATGACATATGTTACTCAATTGTTTTAAAAGAGATTAAGACTATGAGTTATGAAACCTTTCTAAAATAAGTGACTTGAGCATTTGAAAATGAGAAGTTTGAGTAATTGAAACTAGGCAACCGGAACTTAGGAAAAGAATGTTGTTACTTGATTTTGAAAAGGAATGTGGGTTGGTCATTCTAATACTATGGGTATAGGGTGACTTTTATAAAAGTAATGGATCTCTTTTAAAAGAACTTAACGTATGTAGTACTTTGGGGTTAAAAACCGGACTTTGGCATAAAATGAAAGTACTTTGAGTTGTGTGAAACTTGCCTATGCTTGTTGTTGTGAAACTTGCCTATGCTTGTTGTTGTGAAACTTGCCTATGCTTGTGATGATAGCCTTTGTTGTGCAAGTGTGGTATTTACGTGTTCTGGCGTCTCGATGAAGCGGTCGACTTATTGAGAACTTACTTGGGCGTCTTTGGCGGTGATGGAGAATTCCACGGGTATGTTTCCATTTTGATTCTTGTCTTGTTGTTGATGTCACATGGACATGTCTACAGAGGTAGAATTCGGGGCATGTGGCGTGCGGCGAGGTTGATCACCCATATATTATTGTTGATGTCACGTGGGCGTGTCTACAAGGTAGAATTCGGGGCATGTGGCCTTGGGGCAGTGGTTTTATTGTTGCATCATGGACATGTCTACACCGATGCAGTATTCCGGGGGCATGCGGCCATGATGCGAACATGATTGATGTTGTGGGCATAAGACCCATAGTTATATTTGAGTGATGACTTGAGGCGTGAGTCCTCGATCGACATGGCTTTTATGTGGTGAATCGTAGTTTGGTTATCATACATGTCTCTGCTTTATATAGACTAGTATGATTTCATTCTGATATTTTCTGATTTCACATACTTGGTACTGTTGTCTTGACCTCGCCCGGGGTGCGTTCATCTGCGGTAGAGGTACATCGGTCGTGGATCCTCGCTCTTAGGATCTCGATTCGGCGTTTTGGGAAGCTCCGTTTCTCGGAGGCTTATCTTTTGGTATGTGTTCCACTGAGTTGTAGGTTCTTGTACATTCGAGGGTATGGCGGCCCTGTCCCGTCATAGTTGTTGTAAATCTTAAGTGCAGAAATCTTGTTGTGGGCAGGGTTTGTAAAAAGGGATTAAACTGTTCATTTTGAAAGAGTTGTATTTATTATGTTATTGGAAGGTAACCGTTGGGTTGGCCTGTTTTATGTTCATATATCTGTTTCTTGTTTAAGTTTTATTTTCCGCTGGTTTTCTCTGATGATTGTATCACTAGGGTGCCCGGGATAAGGCACCAGTAACGGGCCCCGGAACGGGTCGTTACACAACATAAGCACAACAAGAATACTCTTTTTCACAAACGTTACAAGACACTAACACACATAGCATCATATCATGTCTACTTATCAAACCATCTTATTATTCTTTTCACAATTCAATATAAGTCTGTTATAAACACATAGGCAAACTGTTTCTTTTATCAATCTTAAGTGGTTATACTTAACTTCCCATAAGGCTAGTATAACTCTTAAGCTTCTGTTTAAAAACCAATTAGTTCTCTTCTGTTAAAAATGATTCAGTATTCTTTTGAAATGCTTTCAGATCTTTATTATTCAGGCTTAAGCCGTGAGGCATTGCCATAAGTATTATTCAGGCTTAAGTCAAAGACATTGCCGTAGTTATATTTTAGTTAACACATGTACGTCTACCGTACTATATATATTGTAAAATATCATGCTTTAGGAAGAATCACATACCTTCTCGTGAAAACCACCGCCAAGTTGAATATGTCGCGCAGAGAGTCACTATAATAGTCACGATATCTATCAAAGACTACTCGAAGGTCATTCTAAACAGAGGGTTCACAATTCTATGGAAAGTTGGGCGCACTTCCCTACCGGTGAGCTATATAAGTTCATTGTGAAAAGCAGTCCTATGTAAATCTGATTTGATTATTCTTCTTTAAACCCTTCTTGTGGTAACAGTTCAATTCTATTACGTGATATTCTTCTAAGTATTTATACTTATTCTTATACTACAACAGTAAGTATTCTCTAATTCAAAAGAGGTTAGGATTAGTTACCTCGGTAAGCCCAATAATATCCTAGAAAAGTCGCGCTGAGCAAGGTTTTGCTCTAAGTTGTATGCTCCAAGGAAACCTTAGAAGTTCTTCACAACTTCTACTAAGTACTAAGGTATTTGGGCTAGGGTATTTTGGGCATTATAACAATACAAGAAGGCAACTTTTCTACCAAGGGAGGGGGGGTAGGTTTTGGCTAGGCTAGGGGGGGCCTCGGCCAAACTTCTTAGGCAAGAGGGGGGGGTATTCGGCCAAGGGCCTTCACAAGGGGAGGGGGGAGGTGTTGGACGAAAAGGCTACAAAGGGAGAGGAGAGGATTTTCAAGACTTGGAAAGATTTGTGGATGAAGAACTCTTCATCTCTAAGGGGGTATTTATAGGTCAAGAAGTGGCCAACCAATGGCCAAGATTAAGACAAGTGCAAGGCAAGTGTAGGGTGAGGATTAACTATACACAAATATCCTACCAACTCCTTGACTTGTGCACAAGGCACAAAAAACGTGCCATTGCTAGTCCAATTCGTCCAAATGGACGATTTGAAGTCCACCAATTGGAGGGTGCCAAGTGTCGCCCTCCCGTTGGTCCAAAATGTTTCGTCTCTCGGAAAAATCCGCAAAAAATTGAAATGGCATAGCCGGAATTTACCCTACGAAAGTTGTGGAAACGTTTCGTCGGAAAACTAATCGTTTTGTGAGTTGTGCCCAAAAAAAAACGTTTTGCCTAAACTTTAAGGCTAGACTTTTTGTACGTATTCCCTTACGTCGTACTGGAAATACGGGTATAACATTCTCCTCCTTAGAAACATTCGTCGAATGTTCCTTTCCAAGACGATTAACGATAAGATTCTTCATAACTTAAGCGATTGTAAATGCCACACGGCCACGAGAGCAACACTTAGGCGAAGCGATAACGAAAATTTACAAGTAGGAAAGTGAATTTACGGAGGTGTGGGGAATAGGTGAGGATACTTCGCCTCATGTCCTCTCGGCTTCCGTCATCTCTCCTCACGAGCTCGTTCGCCACAGACTTTGTGGAAGCCACGTCCTTGGTCCGCAGACGCCTAACTCCGACGATCGACTATCGCTATGGGAATCTCCTCATATGATAACCCCTCGGTCACTGGACATCGTCAATCGGGTGTACCACTAGATGGATCCCCGATCATCTCCTCAAAGATAGATACGTGAAAAACCGGATGCACCGCCTCGGATCGGACGGCAGATCCAACTCATAGGCAACCTTGCCTACCTGCGGACAATGCGAAGCGGCCCAATGTACCTGAAGTGAGTTTCCCCTTCTTCCGAATCTCATCACACCGCCATGGGTGACACCTTTAAAACCCAATCATGAACCTCGAACTCAAGATGCCGACGACGATGATCTGCATCGACTTACATGCGACTACGAGTATCGATAGCCGCTCTCGGATAAGCTTCACCTTATCCACTGCCTGCTGTACCAAATCCGGTCCCACTAGCTGTACCTCGCCCACATCGAACCAACCTATAGGCGATCTGCACTTCCTCCCATACAAGGCCTCATAAGGCGCCATCTGAATACTGGAGTGGTAGCTATTATTATACGCGAACTCAACTAGAGGCAAATGATCCTCCCAACTACCAGTGAAGTCAATAACACAGGCTCGCAGCATATCCTCAAGAGTCTGGATAGTGCGCTCTGCTGTCGTCTGTGCGTGGATGAAATGCGATTACTCGGGCTCACTGCGTCCTAAACCCCTCTGGAAGGACCTCCAGAAGTTAGCCGTAAACTGGGCTCCTGTCTGATATGATCGAAGTAGGGACTCCATGCAGTCTGACGATCTCTCGGATGTAAAGTCTGGCATAATCCTCAGCCGAAAAAGTCGTCCTGACGGGAAGAAAGTGGGCTGATTTCGTCAGCCTGTCGACGATAACCCATATAGAATCATGTCTCCTCTGAGTGCGAGGTAATCCTGTGATGAAGTCCATGTTGATTACCTCCCACTTCCAGGTCGGGATCTCAATCGTCTGTAATAAACCACCAGGCCTCTGGTGCTCTACCTTCACCTGCTGACAACACGGGCACTGAGCTACGAACTCTGCAACGTCCCTCTTCAAGCCATCCCACCAATACACAGATCTAAGGTCGTGGTACATCTTTGTCGACCCTGGATGGATAGAGTAACGCTTGGCGTGTGCTTCCCCAACAACTGCTGCGAAGTCTGAAACATCCGGAACACGATGCGCCCTCAAACCTTAGCACCCCATCAGGTGCTACCTCAAAAGGACCCTTGCCCTCACGAAGAGCTGTATCACGATATCGAATCAAAGCTGGATCCTCGAACTGTTGCCTCTTCACCTCCTCGACGATGGAAGACTCGGCAACCTCACGAACTCTAACCCCACTGCTATCAGAATCAATCAAACGGACACCAAGGCTCGCTAACTGATGCAAATCACGAACCATGTCCCTCCTCTCTAGCTGCACATCTGATAGGCTCCCCATCGACCTACGACTAAGAGCATCTGCCACAACATTGGCCTTCCCGGGTGGTACAGGATATCAACATCGTAATCCTTAAGCAACTCTAACCACCGTCTCTGTCGTAAGTTCAGCTCCCTCTGGCTGAAGATATACTGGAGGCTCTTGTGGTCTGTATAAATATCCACGTGAACCCCATACAAATAGTGCCTCCAGATCTTCAAAGCGTGAATCACAGCTGCCAACTCTAAATCATGGGTGGGGTAGTTCCTCTCGTGTTTCTTCAGCTGTCGGGATGCATATGCTATAACCCTGCCATGCTGCATCAACACACATCCCAACCCGATGCCTGACGCATCACAATACACGACATAACCATCTGGACCCTCTGGAAGAGTAAGAACGGGGGCGGTCGTCAGTCTCTCTTTCAAGAATGGAAGCCCCGCTCACATCGATCGGCTGAAACTTGGCTGCCTTACGAGTCACCTAGTCAATGGTGCGAGATAAAGCAAACTTCTCCACGAACCGCCGATAATATCCTGCAAGGCCCGAGCTGCGAACCTCAGCCGGAGTAGTAGGTCTAGGCCAAGTCTGTGCCTCGATCTTGGCCGTATCCACTCGAATGCCATCGGCCCCGACAATATGCCCAAGAAACGCCACTGAAGTCAACCAAAACTCACATTTGGAAAACTTGGCGTACTGGCTGGTCTGGAGAAGCGCCGGCCGATCGCCGAAGTGCTCGCATGCTCTGCTCGGCGAGAATAAACCAAGATATCATCAATGAACACTATCACAAACGTGTCCAAAAATGGTTTGAACACTCGATTCATCAAATCCATGAATACCGCCGGAGCATTGGTCAACCCAAAAGACATGACCCTGAACTCATAATGCGTGCACGTCGGAATGCAGTCCTAGGGACATCCACCTCTCTGACTCGCACCTGATGATAGCCCGATCGCAGATCAATCTTGGAGAAACATCTCGCACCCTGCAACTGGTCGAACAAATCATCAATCCTGGAAAGGGGGTATCTGTTCTTGATGGTCACCTTGTTCAGCTGCCTGTAATCAACACACATGCGCAGCGTCCCGTCCTTCTTCTTTACGAACAATACCGGCGCTCCCCAGGGAGAAACACTAGGCCTGATGAAGCCCTTCTCCAGCAAATCTCTAAGATGATCCTTCAACTCTCTCAACTCGGCATGTGCCATTCTGTATGGCGGAATGGAAATAGGCCGAGTGTCTGGCAATATGTCAATACAAAACTCAATCTCCCTCTCGGAGAGGATACGGGAGGTCATCCGGAAACACGTGCGGGAACTCGTGACTCTGGGCGACTAAAAATCTGGTACGCGACTTGATTATCAAACACCCGAACGAGATGGTAGATATACCCTTCGCACCATCTTCCTAGCCTTGAGGTAGGAAATAAACCTACCCTCCGGCGATACCGTGCTCCTCCCACTCAACAACCGGCTCGCCGAAAGCGGAACGTACTACTCTCTCTCTGCGGTCTATATTGGCGTAGCAGACTAGCCAATCCATCCCCATACTCACGTCGAAGTCAATCATCTCCAACTCTATCAAGTCGGCGAGGGTCCGACGACTGTAAATGGTCACAGGACAACCTCTATATACCCGCCGAGCTACCACTGAATCCCCCACTGGCGTAGCTACCTCGAAAGGATCTATGGACTCAGGCTCTATCCCTATCCTAATAGCAACAAGGGAGATATATAAGGCAGTAGAACCGGATCTATCAAGGCATAAACATCAAACCCAGAACCGATAAGGTACATGGCGACATCGGTGAGGCCTCACGATCTGTCGGTGGACAAAGCATAAATGCGGTTCGAGGACCGCTAATCGGGACGAGCCACGACCTGCCGCGACCTGCTGACCCACGAGCACCCGCCTCGGGCGAGTAGCGTAGGAGATGATGAAGCGGCAACAGAACTCGAAGGTGAGCCCTACCACCGCCCCGGTCGGACGATCCCCGCAAAGTGACCTGGCCACAATCGTAACAAGCTCCAAAAGTAGTACCACACTTCCGTAATGGGATCTACCGCATCGGCCACCTGTGGGGTGGTCGATCGGCGATCTCTGCTACTCGACGCCCGAAGCCACGGGGCCAGTGCGCCCTCGAAAACTCTGGTGTCGAGGCGGTGCGGGAGTGCTCACGGTGGCGTGGTGCGAATCTAGGCTCTGGCGAGCCGCCACCACGATAACCACGAAGACCCTCCCGTCCCGGCCTTCTGCTCTTTGTCTGTCCACTCGTCGACCTCTGCGCTCGCCGCATCCAGGCGTGAGCCTGCATGCGGGTAATGTCCATACCCGGCTGGAGAGAAACCCCCGCACATGACTCGGCCATGTAGTCGTCTAGCCCGGTGATATAGCGGTGCACCCTATCCTCCATATCTGCTACAATCTTTGGGACATATCGAGCCAATGAATCAAACTCGACATTGTACTCACGGCGGTCGTCTCTGCCTCGATGGTAAAAATCTATCGGCCGCGCCCTCCTCATCTGTGGAGGCAAGAAGTGAGTGAGGAAAGCCTCTGAGAACTCATCCCAAGTAGCTGGGGACGCGTGCTCTCCCCGGGATAACTCCCATGAATCAAACCAATCGACTGCGGTATCACGCAGCCGATGCGAACCGAAGGTCACAGACTCTGTCTCTGAGGCCTTGATCACCCTCATGATCCTCTGAAGCTGACGGATGAACTCCTGCGGATCATCCTCCGGCCTCGACCCGTAAAACTCTGGCGGGCTACAACTCAAGAAATCTCGTAGCCTCAAACTATCTGCCCTCGGGTGTACCACGGGTGCGACCGGCGCTGGAGCTGGAACTGAATGCCGCGTCAGCCTCTCTCCGTATCGGGCCACAACTTTAGCCAATAGCTGGGCCATCTCCTTGTACCCTAACTCCTCCGCCCCAGGCTGTGGGACAGGAGGTGTGGGTACTGTGGTCTGTGCTGGGGCTGGCGGCGTCATAGAACTCGCCGTCTCTGGTATAGACTGGGCCTGAGCCCTCGTGACTCTGGGTGTCCTGCTAGCAGCTCCCTCGGCTGCCTTGCCCTTCTGGGCCCGGGTTGCCTTACGTGGAGGCATAACTGTTACAGGAAAGGAATACGTTAGAGGAGTCCAACCTATAACACAGCTCTAAAGCACGATCTCAGAATGAGAAAAATGGAAACCAATCCTAAATATCCTATAGCCTCCTGATTATTGGTGTGGTGCACAACACACCGATAATCAAGACTCTACTAGATACGATGCGTCAGACACTTTCAGGATTAATCGCTCGATACCACTTTTGTCACGACCCGTTCGGGGCGTGGATCGTGCCTAAGGGCACCCAGTAGTCATACATCGAGTAATCGGCGGAAATATAAAGCAAGACATGAAACGCTTTATAAAATAAGACACGGTTTATGTGAGAAAACATCGCTTTCGGCATATATATATAACCATGGTTTAGCGATTACATCCGACCTTTGCATAACATGACTACTGCACCTCTGAAATATACAACTATGGCGGGACGGGGCCGCCATACCTCGATCGTACAAAACTATCTACAACGGGAGATCATACCCAAAAGTAGAGCCTGCGGAAAGATGGAGCTCAGACACCAACGTAGAGATCCTAAGAATGTGGATCTAGCACACTTTGCCACCTGCGGCATGAACGCAGCCAGAAGGAGTCGATAACAGTACTAAGTATGTGAAACTGTAAAGTACTTAAATGAAATCATAACACTTTTTAAAACCAGTTTACAAATATGTATGAAGCAATCAAGGGAACCGCACATAGTGCCACATCACAAACAAAAGCAACAATAGGTAAACTGTAATAGGTCTTTTCTAGGCTGCGAATGATTCGAAGCAGGGCCACTCGCCCGTATTATCACTCTGCAAGCCTAATCCTGGACTCCCGGAGTCCGCATAGGCCACTCACATGGGCGCGTGAGGTATAACCCTCATCGAGGGTAGCTACTCCTCGGCATCTGCCCCGACTCGTTGTCCGCATGGCCACATAGACCGCATGAGGCATAACCCGCATACTAACACGGAACTCGTAGCTCGCATAGGCCCCCTGGACCCGCATGAGGTATTCTCGAATCATGGTCCTGCATCACTTTGAGTCTACCGCGTCGGAGGCGACTTTAACCCGGTATCATCTCAAGAGGTGAGTGATAGTACACTAACATAACAGCTTATCTTTAAACAACATAAGCACAACAAGAATACTCTTTTTCACAAACGTTACAAGACACTAACACACATAGCATCATATCATGTCTACTTATCAAACCATCTTATTATTCTTTTCACAATTCAATATAAGTCTGTTATAAACACATAGGCAAACTGTTTCTTTTATCAATCTTAAGTGGTTATACTTAACTTCCCATAAGGCTAGTATAACTCTTAAGCTTCGCTTAAAACCAATTAGTTCTCTTCTGTTAAAAATGATTCAGTATTCTTTTGAAATGCTTTCAGATCTTTATTATTCAGGCTTAAGCCGTGAGGCATTGCCGTAAGTATTATTCAGGCTTAAGTCAAAGACATTGCCGTAGTTATATTTTAGTTAACACATGTACGTCTACCGTACTATATATATTGTAAAATATCATGCTTTAGGAAGAATCACATACCTTCTCAGCGAAAACCACCTGCCAAGTTGAATATGTCGCGCGCAGAGAGTCAGCCTATAATAGTCACAGATATCTATCAAAGACTACTCTGAAGGTCATTCTAAACAGAGGGTTCACAATTCTATGGAAAGTTGGGCAGTACTTCCCTACCCGGTGAGCTATATAAGTCTACTGTGAAAACAGTCCTATGTAAGTACAGTTGATTATTCTTCTTTTAAACCCTTCTACTGTGGTAACAGTTCAATTCTATTCTGTGATATTCTTCTAAGTATTTATACTTATTCTTATACTACAACAGTAAGTATTCTCTAATTCAAAAGAGGGTTAGGATTAGTTACCTCGGTAAGCCCAATAATATCCTAGAAAAAGTCGCTCCTGAGCAAGGTTTTGCTCCTAAGTTGTATGCTCCAAGGAAACCTTAGAAGTTCTTCACAACTTCTACTAAGTACTAAGGTATTTGGGCTAGGGTATTTTGGGCATTATAACAATACAAGAAGGCAACTTTTCTACCAAGGGAGGGGGGGTAGGTTTTGGCTAGGCTAGGGGGGGCCTCGGCCAAACTTCTTAGGCAAGAGGGGGTATTCGGCCAAGGGCCTTCACAAGGAGGGGAGGTGTTGGACGAAAAGGCTACAAAGGGAGAGGAGAGGATTTTCAAGACTTGGAAAGCTTTGTGGATGAAGAACTCTTCATCTCTAAGGGGTATTTATAGGTCAAGTGGCCAACCAATGGCCAAGATTAAGACAAGTGCAAGGCAAGTGTAGGGTGAGGATTAACTATACACAAATATCCTACCAACTCCTTGACTTGTGCACAAGGCACAAAAGCGTGCCATTCTAGTCCATTCGTCCAAATGGACGATTTGAAGTCCACCAATTGGAGGGTGCCAAGTGTCGCCCTCCCGTTGGTCCAAAATGTTTCGTCTCTCGGAAAAATCCGCAAAAATTAGAAATGGCATAGCCGGAATTTACCCTACGAAAGCTGTGGAAACGTTTCGTCGGAAAACTATTCGTTTTGTGAGTTGTGCCAAAAAAAAACGTTTTGCCTAAACTTTAAGGCTAGACTTTTTGTACGTATTCCCTTACGTACGTACTCTGGAAATACGGGGTATAACAGTACCTCAGCAAGCTTTTGGATGTCTATTTTGATTATCACTATAGTGCATACAACGCAAGAGGTCTGTCGCTTGCAAAAGAAATTCTGTTTTGATATTTCTCATTGGTGTATACTCGTTATCTTAATGTTACCGGAATTGGGGATCTATGTAGGTGTTTTCCTTCACGATCCAACTGCCTTACTTGCTGTTGTTGATCCATCAATCGTCACTTATTCAGAAGGTGTCATTTGCGTTCAGACTGTTGGCATCACGTAGGGTCTCACAATCTTTTATAATAAGAAGAAAAGGTACTAGGTTCATAATTCTTTAGTTTTTTCCTTTCTATTTTTTCTGTTTTTACAAGTTATTTAGTATAAGTTTTCAAAGCCAGTCTCTTCTTACTGCACTCTGATTAAGCTAAGTTGACATTGTATTCAATTTGTACTTGAAAGTACTTGCTCTCCCTCTAATGCATGGTTTAGTAAATTTACTTGAACTTTACTTATTTCATCTGCTATTCGATTTTATAGGTTTGCTGAAGTCACTGAATGGTCTGAAAGAACCTCAATCAAAGTGGAAGTAATTGTTGATGCTCCTAAAGTTATCCAATTGGTGATGGAACGGCTCATCAATTCTTAAGAAGTATTTAAATGCTATAAGAGCACTTATTTCAACAATGTTTGTTTTTTTTCTGCACTCAACACTTGAAATCTCATTCAGAATTTAACTGACCCCCTAAAGAGGTAGCTGATGGCAAAGTTGTATGTATGATTTCGGGTTATAGATTTATCACCATAGTAATAACTTTTCTTGTTTGTTGTTAATGTGTCATCTCTATACATGTATGTGAGCTGCTGTATAATAACTCTTTACATCAAGTGATCTGTTGAGGCTCAACATTGTCAACATAGTTGATTCTCTTTAGAACTTAATAGGTTCTGCATAATTGAGGTTCTGCATACTTGTCTACTTTAACACTGATAGAGGGATAGTTTAGATATTCTTTTTCTGTTGTTGTCGAAATATAGAGATCGAATCGAGATAGAGCTATCTTCTTTTCTCTCTCGTGGCATTCATCATCTTGAGTGTAGAATGTGTTTGTCTCTCATGCGAATGTGAAAAGCAAGATGAGAGAGTAGCTTCTTCCCACAGAGGATGATTTTTGACACAAACTTTTTACTTTGAAAATGAAAAAGTTCCAAATTTACCCTTGTACTATGTGAAATTGCTTAATTTTACCATCCGTTATGTTTTTGATCCATTTATTCTCTCACCATTAGCAAATCATCTTGTATTTGCCCTTGTCATTAACAAAGATCAAATGTGAAATGGGTGGATTCTCTTCAGTTTGGAGCTCCGCCGAGGGTCAAGGACAAAAATGAGATTTTTCCTAAAGGAGGGGTGATACTAGATCAAAAGTTCAATGACTAGCAAAATTACTAGATTTTGGATAGTACAAGGGCAAAGTTAACATTTTTTTGCTTTGAATTGTAAAGATATGGCACTTGAGACTAACTTAACCCCAAAAGCTAGCTCAAAAATGGAGGTTTCCCAAGTCCATATAAGCAAACCACCAGTCAATTCACTAACTAATGTGGGACTCTAACCCACTCTAATAATTCATTCAAGGTCAGGGCCCAACTGGAGCGTGAACCGGGAGTCCAAACGGGAATAAATCTGAATCTGATAACATGTAAAGATATGACACCTGACATAACTCAACCCCAAAAGTTATATCAAGAGGGGAGTATTGTCCAAGTCCATATAGCAAATCACTAGTCCATTCCCCAATCAATGTGAGACTACTGGAGCGTGAACCGGGATCCCAAACGGGAATGGACCCGACTCTGATAACATGTAAAGAGCTCCCGGTCCACTCTCGGTGTCATATCTTTACATAGTATCAGAGTTAGGTATGTTTTTGTTTGGGCTCTCGGTCCACACACTAGTTGGGCCATGGGCGTGAAGGGGGTGTTAGAGTGGGTTAAATTCCCACATTGGTTTGGGAATTGATTGGTGGTTTGCTTATATGGACTTGTGAAATCCTCCCCTCTTGAGCTAGCTTTTGGTGTTGAGTTAGGCCAGGTGCCATATTGTAACACCCCGTACTTTCGGGCGATGATTTGGAAAGCTAGACGTATGAAAGTAGACCCGAGTCCCGAAGAATTTTGGTTACATTCAAGCATGTTAATAAAGGGCTCATCGTATAAGAAGATGAAGTCCCGAAATAATTTAGGACTTAACAAGTGTGACGATGAGGAATGAAAATAATATTTTGTGTGTGTCCAAAAGACAACGGACTAGTGTTATATCACATGAGCATGATAATGAGTATATGAGATGTGTCAAAAATAATTGTATTAACCAAAATAAGGGGATAAGTATTGTGATTAATATGGACACGTAGGTCCAAGTCAACGAAGCATAGGATGACTAATATCATATATATGATCTGTTGATTAATATCTTTTGGCATAAGATTAGATTGTAATAGATTATATCAATAAGTGGCCAGCAATTAGACATATATGAATGCATAAAAAGTTGACGTGTCATGTTTTAATGATAAACAATATAAAGCATGCATCTAAGGGCTACACGTGTAAAAAAGGAAGAATTATGTTGCTCTTGCATTTGCTTCAAATACATTACGTCCATTTGAAAATTAAATTAGAAATAAGGTTAGAGATCATATCATTTGAGCTTTGAAGTGTTGAAATATATTTTATGGCTATGCTCTGTGATAACTTCAGTTATTTAGGAGCAAGCAACATATTCACTTCTTAATATCAACGTGAGTTCAAATCTTAATGGAGCAAAGTATTCAAGGACAACATATGGGTTTTACTCATCACTTTGATTTTGTTGTTCCATTTTTGTCGTGTTGTTGAATTCGAATTTTGTTCGAAGTGAAGTAAGGTGAAAGAAGAGTAGTTCTTGGGATACAAGATTGAGGTTCTATACAGCTGATATACTTTGTGTCGACAACTAGATCAACTAATGATATGTTAAGGTAAATCTTTCTTTCTTTTGGCATGTTCTAAGTACGAAACGTAAACGTAATATTGACCCATAAATGATTCTACTCTTAGAAGTTAAGAATGTTCATGTTATTCTTTCCTATTGTCAAAACATGTCTAAATATGTTCCTAAATCCTTATTGAGGTATATGGAAAAGATGTTAGTTTTCATAATATTAATCGGAGGTGGATCGATATTACATCACTCCGACAAACTTATAGTGCATTATATTCATGTATATACCTTGACCACAAATGTATGGGGATGGGAAACGAAATACGACACCACCTACAGCTGGTACAGATACACATGATAATGATTATGCCCATAGAGGTCGATATGATATGATGCCCAAAGAGGCTGTTATGGTAAGAAAAATGCCCAATGAGTATATATATATATATATATATGTATAACCGCATTGTGCATGACACTTAGGCATATTATGGCCCTCAGAGGCATTCTACACAAACATGATACTTATGCATGTTATGGGCCTCAGAGGCATTCTCTACTGGTTGGTTGTTTCTTGTCTCATGTTACTTCCAGGTTTCTATTATGTTATTTTTCATGCCTGACATACTCGGTACATCTGTCGTACTGACGTTCCTTTTGTCGGGAGACGCTGCGTTTCATGCCTGCATGCTCAGGTAGACATGATGACGGTCCACACTGGTAGGTTGTTGGTTCAACTGATATTGGAGCACTTGTCGCGCCCGTTTTGACCTCGGGGTCTGAACGGTATCCGCGACGTTGCTCTTTTGCGCGGTTCCATGGATGAAGCAATAATGCTGATTTTGAGGAGTCGCCACCTAATTAGTTAAGTGAATTAGGACACTTGATTTATAGCAATAAAAATATTGCAATTAATCTCCATTTAATGGTCTGCGAAATTAGTGAGATTCTGGATCAGGGTTCTTTATTATCCTAAAGGGAAGGGGTTAGGCATCCTTGAAGATCCGCTAACTTACGGTTATCCGTTCAAACCTAGGTTAATTATATATTGGCTTTTATTCTACCTATTCTAAGCATTTTTACATAATTTACAATTAAATAAAATGCAATACAGAATAATAAAACTAAAATTAAATGCGACATAAGATAAAACTCCGGGACATCTTTTAGCCCTTTTTAGGCCTTCTGCACAAGACGATCTCCTGGTACCTGCATAAACACTTAGTAAAAGTGTTAGTAATAGAATAAATAATTTTAATGCAATGACAAAAATTAATAAATAAAGCCAAAATAAATAAATCCGTCTTTCGTACAAAGGAGGCCTTGAAAATCAGACGGAGATTCCTTCATCGGCCAATTTTGTTAGAAACAATAAAATAAATAAAAACTTTCAGATCCGCGTCAAAACAGTAATAGTTTTAAACGCGGAGGGCTCAGATATATAAAAGAAAGTGGGACAACCTAAACAAGTGCGGCTGCGAGAATTCGCCCTGCCAGCGCATGTTGGTTATCCGGTGTAAGTGGAAGAAATCATCATTGCCCAGAAAGCTTTATTTATTTTATTTTCTGTCTTTGCAACTGTGGAGGCCTCAAAAATCGACGGATAACTTTTTAATTGGCCAAGTGCGCAGTATCTGTTCAAATCAGTAAATACCGGAATTTGTAGCAATATGTTCCAATAAATTTAATAAAAATAAAGGGGACAAAATATAAAAAAAATCAGTCCAGGATCCGATGAACAACCAAAAATGATAGAAGCAGTATTCAACAATCGATCATCAGAAAATCAGAGACCCGCCGGAGTCGGAACTCCGGCCAAAAATCAAAATCGAAAGAAAACAGTCCAACAACCGACAATAGCCAAAGAAAATAAAGCAGCAGCCAAGGTCGCCGGAGTTTTGAAAACTCCGGCCAGATACCAAAAATTATGCCAAATCATCCCAATAAACAAAGCGACCAGGAAATCCCAACGGAAAGCCACAACAAGGGTCGCCGGAATTTTAAAACTCCGGTCAAATACCATAACAAAAATCAGAAAATCAACTCCGTCTCATAACCAAAAATAGACAACAGATATCAAAGACAAAGCCGAATAAAGTTCGTCGGAGTTTAGAATTTCGGTCAGTTACCAAAAAAGGAAATTAGTCCGCCAACAACCAACAACAATAATAGCAACAAAGCGTCGCCGGAGTTCAAACTCCGACAGGTTTCAACAGCACAAACGAAAACAGGCAGCGGCGGCATCACTTCAACGGCTATCGCCGGAGCGACGCCTCCAGTGGTTTGAGCGCAGAACAGGGGCGGACAGTGGGGCATGATGGTAGGGGCTCGCCAGAGATGGTGGTGTCGTGGTTGTTACGGGTAATGGGACGAGGGTAACAGTGGCGTGAAGGGGGACTGGGGAATAGGAGTTCGCCGTTGAGAGGGTGGTTTTCAGAAAAATGAGAGGGGTTGGGGGTGAGCAGTGATGTGCGGCTGCTGTTAGTGTTGTTTGTGCGGCTGAGGTGTGCGGCTGAGAGGAGGGAGAGTGATGGTGAGAGAGCAGGGGTAGACGGCTGGGGGGTAGGGGCGGCTGAGGGTTAATTAGAATAGGGTAGTGTTTTATTTATAGGGTAGATATTTAGGTTTAGGGTTTGGTATTTTGGGGGGAGAAATAGATGAAAGTGTATTGGGCCTTATTTTTTGGGCCTCGGTTTGGGCTTCGGTTTTCGGCGGATTGGACTGATTCAGATTGTGCCTCGGACTGGACTGGTTTGACAAAAATGCAAAACGGGTTTATTATTTAAAAGAAAATATTTTTAAAAAGATGCAAAATTATTAAAATGCAAATGCCGATGCAATAATAATAATGTCACGACCCGACCCCGGGCCCGCGACTGGTGCCCTACCTGGGCACCCCTTTCAGGTATACATCAGAGAATAGCAGCGGAACATAAACAACTCCTAAATAAAAATCATACTTAGACAGTAGACATCAACCGGCAAGCCGATAAGGCCGTCTTTCACAACATATACATAATACAAAATTAAAACAGTACATCTCTGTTCTTACAAACCCAATCCACAAATGTGACTACAGACCTCTAAGAATAACAACTTTGGCGGGACAGGGCCCCGCCATACCCCTGAATGTACAACAACCGACAATACCAGGGATAAGCCTCCGAAATAAAGGAGTTTCTCATCAGCTGAACAGTGATCCTAAGAGTGAGTATCAGCAACCTGTACTCTACCTGCGGCATGAACGCAGCCCCCCAAAGGAGGTCAGTACAACATGTACCAAATATGTGGCCCAGAAATCATGTAGTGAAATCATAAGTCTAAAATAAAGCGGAGACATGTATGATAACTCATATAACGACATCATGCCTTACTAACAATGAGAGTAAACAAGAGTATATTTTATCGCATAAAAATAGGAGGCTCATGATCAGCAGGGCCACCCGCATGAGATCATTAGGCAATCCTACTCCTGGGACTATTTCACCCGCAAGGGTCGTATGGACCCGCATGAGGTATTCCTCGCATAGACTGTATCCGTCCGCATAGGTCATGTAGACCCGCATGAGGTATTCCTCGCATAGGACTGGTCCGCCCCGCATGGGACTATTTCACCCGCATAAGCCCTTTCGGACCCGCATGAGGTATTCATCGCATCATGGGTAGCAAATCCACGGAGTATGCAAATGCCACAAACCCGGGGAATGACCCCGTAATGCACAATATATCACTAGCACAAACGGCTATCATACATAACATAAGCACTACCGGCTTATCATACATAACATAAGCACCACCGTCTTATCATACATTACATAAGCAAGTTAAGAAATCCCCCTAACTTCTTATTAGTCTTTCCCATATACACTCTCATTTTAGTTTACTTAAGGCACTAACATGTCATTATAAAATCCGAGAATTTAACCCAAAGTACTACGTACTTCTATTCTTTTAAAAAGACTTTTTTTTCATATAAAACTTCCAAGATACTAATAACCGTAGTATCAAGTCATAACTACTTTCAAGACAAGTCACAATACCTTTTAGAAATACATTTATAGGCTTCTAAATCAAGTGACTTCTTTCTTTTAAAACTTTAAGCAATTGATGCCTTTAAATCGATTTGCCTTTCATTATTTCAAGTCATTTATCATACTTAAGTACTTAGAGTAAACCACTCTTTTTAACTTTCCATAAAGCTATTATAACCAACTTCCCATAAAGCCGTTATACTAGCTTTATACCTTAGAAACTTACATTCTTCATTGTAACCGAGTGACTTAAACTTTCCAAACAAAACAAGTGTCATGCACTTTTTTTAAAAAATACTTTAAGTCTCTTAACATTTAGAAAGTAAGATATCCTTAATATTTTAAACAAGTGAGTTAATTTCCTAACTCAACCGACTCGGACATTCTTATAATAAGCCAAGGATATCAAAGGAACTAAATCCGTTAAAACCTCGTACGTCCACCGTACTATATACTTACAACTATTCATGCTCAAGAGATAGGAAAGTTCCACATACCTCTTCCGTTCAATCCACTTGCCAAGTCCAATATGCCGTACGTAGTATGTCAACCTATAATGACCATAGTATGTCTATTAACTTCTTACTTCATACGTAGAACATTCCAAGTGCAAAGCTACTAAATTCTACGGAAAATCGGACAACACTTCCTTTGTTTCTACATACTTTGCCACCTTTTTCAAGGCCGAATTCAATAACCAAACACGCCACATTTAAGGCTCAACAATGTAGTTAACGATAGGGGATTACACGCCTACAAGACGTGTAAAATTCCGCCCCACAATTGATATCAAACAAGTCCAAAATACAATGTCCATTCGGCAAATTAGGGACAACAATACAAATTTGTTTCCAATCCCTTTTCAATCCAAGTGGTTTAATATAACATGTTATCTAGCCGCAATTGATTATAACTACTACAATCCTCAAGTAGGTAAACATGCGACGATTCTAATTATCGACCAAATTGTATTTCAATTTCAAATGGCTTAACATGTCATTTTCGGATTTGAGCTTCTAAATTTCCATAACACCTATCAATCTTCATAACACATATCACATGATCATTTCTAACTTATCATAACATGGAATCTTCAATTACAAAAGTAAGACGAAGATTATTACCTCATTTAGCCCAAATATGATCCAAGATTACAAGTCGGTCCTTAGCAACTTTAGCTCCTCTTTTCGACGTTCCAATCCACTCCAAGCAACCCTTAGAAGCTTATGAATAACTCCTCTTCAAGTTCCAACTTCAAAGCTGAATAACTCCTTAGGTTTTCGCCTTGCGACTAATACGAAAACACCACTTTTCCAGGATCTTTCTATTGAGATACACTTACAATACCCTTAGGTACCTTGGTTTAAAGTATGGAGCTTATTGGACAACAAACAAAAAAAATTATCTCCTAATGGATGCTAAAGCCGAGAGCCTCTCAAAGGTTTCTCTAAATTCTTGAAAAAATTTCTAAGTATGGAGACTAGTCTTGCACTAGTAGTAGTATATATAAATAAAACAAGGGCTAGGATTCATCCAAATGGAAGGTCAAGATGTGGTCAATAATCTCAAGTTATTGACCTTTTGACTTAGTCAACATTATCAAGACAAAGTCTTTGCAGGACTTGATCATCTTAAATATAGTCAAATGACCATTTTAGCCATGTCCAATTCGTCCAAGACCACTAAGGGGGGGTGACACGTGTCTCCCTCCCGTTCGTCGCAATATTTCGTTTTCCGACAATTCCATAATTCCGATAAATTTTTACTCGTCTCAAATCTTAGAAATTTCGAGTTCTTACGTACGTTCTAATAACCATATCCTGGAATTCTGGGATGTAACATTCTTCCCCCCTTAGAAACATTCGTCCCCGAATGTTCTTTTGGGAGTCAAACTTAAAAATAGCGACATTGTCTTCTTTTACAACCCCTACATACCAATAATACCACACGAGGCCACATAATCAATACTCATACTAAAATGTCAACCTGAACCCCATGTGTCAACGTCGGTTATCTGCATAAAGCTTCTACTGACTCTGAGCTTACTAATAATCTTTCCCGGATAAGCTTCGCCTTATCCATAGTCCGCTGAATCAAGTCTGGACTAAATAGCTGAACCTCGCCTACGTCAAACCACCCAACCGGCGATCTACCCTTTCTTACATACAAGGCCTCATACATGGCCATATGAATACTGGAAGGGTATCTGTTATAGTACGTAACTCAACAAGAGGCAAATAACCCTCCCGACTATCTCTGAAATCAAGAACACAGGCCCGCCACCTATCCTCAAGTGCCTCAATAGTACGCTCTGCCTGTCCGTCGGTCTGAGGGTGAAATGTCAAATGTCACACTGAGACTCACCTGTGTTCCTAATACCTTCTGGAAAACCTCCAGAAGCGGTAAACCGAACTCATCCGTCATGCGACATCATAAATGTAGGCACCCCGTGAAGTCTCACAATCCCCTGCTATATAAGCTAGCATAATCCTCAGCCGAGTAAGTGGTCCTAACCGGAAGAACACGGTTGGTTTCGCCAGCCTATTCACCATGACCCTCAGGGAGTCGCACTTCCTCTGAGTACGATGCCACCCTGTAACAAGATCCATATTAAATTACCTCTCAAATCTAAGTTGGGATTTCAATCGCCTGTAATAGCCCACTGGGCTCCTGGTGCCCAACCTTGACCTGCTACCAATTCGGACATTTAAGAAACAACTCTGCTACGTCCCTCTTCAGACCATCTTACCAATACATACATCTAAGGTCACGACACAACTTAGTCGACCCCGAACAATTAGAGCAAAAACACTGCGTGCCTCCCCTAAAACCTGTTGACTAGTCCTGCAGCACCGGGTACACACAATCTATCCTTATATCACAGCACCCATCCGGTGCTACTCAAACAGGCTCTTCCCTTCTCGGAGAGCCGTATCTCGATACCGTATCATAACTGGATCCTCATATTGTCGCCTCTTTACCTCCTCAACGATAGAAGACTCGGCAACCTCTCGGATCTAAACTTCATTAACCTTGGAAACAAATAATCGAACCCCCCGGCTCGGTAGCTGATGAATCTCACGGACCACGTCCTGTCTATCTGGTTTTCCATCTGGCAGACTACCCATAGATCCACGACTAAGAGTATCTGTAATCGTCTCAGCTTTCCCCGGGTGGTATAGGATATCAATATCACAATCTTTGAGTAACTCTAACCACCGTCTCTGTCGCAAATTCAACTGCCTCAGTCTGAAGATATACCGGAGGCTCTTGTGGTCTGCACAAATATCCACATGAAGTCTATATATATGTCATGCCTCCAAATCTTCAAGGCATGATTAACTGCCGCCAACTCTAAGTCGTGAGTGGCGTACTTTCTTTCATGCTCCCGTAACCGCTGGGAATCATAGGCTCAAACCTTATCGTGTTGCGTCAGCACACAACCTAGCCCAACACCCTAAGTGTCGCAATAGTAACCTAACCCTCTAGTCTCTCAGGAGGGGTTAGAACTATAGTCGTGGTCAACTTATCTTCCAATAACTGGAGGCCTTTCTCATACTTGCGAAATATTCGGCATCCTTAATCTCAATTATGGTTCATGTTTCCCTTTCTCTGTTGCAACCAAACTTGGTCACTAAACTTAGACTTGATTCCCTTGCTTGCCTCATGGCTAAGACTCACTTTCAATCACAATTAAGTGGGGGGATATTTCCTTGTTCTCGTCAAGTAGTAACCCGATCATTCTCTCCTAGCTCGTAGAGCTTATAGTCAGGTGTTAAACCTCAATTCACGGTATTACCTACTCCAATGACTTGTCAAGATTTCTTATCGTTCGAGTGTCTACTCGTCTTTCCTTTATAATTCATTTCAAGTTGTCCTGGGGTCCCTTACCCCCCGTATCTCCTTACTATTTTTCTCGTCAGTACAGATGGTACCACCTTTCCTCGAGGTGTTCTTACTGCCCATTATTTACTAATGGTTTTTACACTAGTCTGGGGTAATCATATCTCGTGCAACCTACATAACCATAGTCGTATTCCCTTTTATCATTCTGGTCATAACCCTACCTTATGTTTATTATTAGCAAAAGTATTTCTATCTTGATCCATAATTGTACAGTTTCATACATGCGTACTACCTGTATTTTTATCCTTACGACACTTCCTCGACCATTTCGTAACGTCGTTCTTAATTACCCCAACACAATACTTTTCCCACGGTTATCTAAAACTGTAACCTATGGCATGACGATACCGAAGACCTTACCAGTCTCATATCCTTCGTCTAACAACATGGGTACACGCAACCCCATAATACGTAAAACTATCCTTTTACGCGGGGGGGAGAACTTATCTCCATAAAAAAAACTTTCCTTGGAGTCACAACCCTAATCACAGGGTCCTCTTGCGGTCCAGTAAATATCTAATCATCACGCACCGCCTTAAAGTCGTGTAGATTTTCAAAACCTACCAAAGATGTCTTCTGTTTTCCGTAGGCAGCACTCGTACTTATCTTATTCTTGCTTGCACGCTATCCTGAACTTGTCCGGAAGGTCGTGGCCCTGACCGCCACACCAAACCAACTCCAAGTACATCCAAGGGCACTTAGCATAAACTCCTTCAAATTCGAGTATTTCTTACTTTCTGCATTAATTTATCTCCACTAAATAAGTCACACAGATTTATTTAAAATCAACAATGTCAAAGAAGGAAGGATAATTCACTAGTTACCACCACTTCTCTTCCTTTTCACTCGATAACCGGCTTACCAAGAAACTGGTACCGAATCAATCTCTTTCTGTAGTCCACGTTGGCATAACAAGAGGTCAACTAGCCCGTACTCATAATGACCTCAATGTCTGTCATAACGCTCTGCTAGGTCTGTTAGGGTCCAAACGACTGTATCGTTACCGGTAATTATTATCTACCCGCTCAGCTACCACCCAACACTCACGGGTGTAGTCACCTCGAAAGGTCCTCATGGATTCAGGCTCTATTTCCTTACACTTGGTTGCTCTCTTTCTTACTGGTCGTACTATTCCCGTACTTCCAAACTTATTCTAGCGTACGTACATAGCCTTCATACTGATTCGGTCCTCCAATCTTTGGAGTTACTATTCTAAACAACCTAAGGCCATTTCTGGCTCTCACAACCTGGTTCCGGTGGAATGCGTCCACGAACCCGTAAAATGATTAACTAAACTTGGGCCTTACACCCTCGTGACCCTGTCACATAGCGGGACTACTATCAACTGATCCCATTCCATTTCAGGCTATGAGGCGACCCTTAATAGGTCCTCAACCCGACTCGGCGTGACTTAATCGATACCGCGTCCGACTTAACTTTTTACTACCCGAGAAGGCCTTATATACCTAAGGTCTCGGTGGTTATCTGATTCTTAGGCTCACCATTTCCATGCTCCACGCCTACCTTATCAGTCCCCCCGTAGCGGTACAATAACTTTTCATAATACCATAATTGTGTTGTCTTGACCACAACAACCATACTTACTCCATACGGATCTTACCCGTACCATTCTCTTAATCATACCACGTAGCTTAATCTATTAACATAGTCTTCCATTAATTCCCTTAATTAAACTTCTTAAGGGTCCATTTCCTTCTCAGACAGCTCATCATCTCCTAATTATCTCAAATTAGCACGTAAAACCTTGATGAGAGTTCATTAACTGTTCATACCTTTCCGGTATTTATTTAGTCCTTACCAAATCCTGGTAATCTTAAAATCTTTCTAGGCAACACGCGTCTGACCCTCATACATAAATCTGTATAGTTGTGTTTCCCAATACCAACTATACTACAATTACTACCAACCTGGATACGCAATCCATAAAGTCTTTCCTGGGTCACTGCTGCCTTTCTCGTAGCTGCAATAAACATAACTCGTTAGGGAGAGACGACCCTAACAACACAGCTCTATCGCACGATCTCAGAGTGAGAGAATGGAAACCAATCCTAAATGTCTTGCAGCCTCCTGATTATAGATGTGGTGCACAACACACCGATAATCAAAACTCTACTAGACACGGTCTGTAGACACTTTCCGAGGACTAACTGCTCTGATACCATTTTTGTCACGACCCGACCCCGGGCCCGCGACTGGTGCCCTACCTGGGCACCCCTTTCAGGTATACATCAGAGAATAGCAGCGGAACATACACAACTCCTAAATAAAAATCATACTTAGACAGTAGACATCAACCGGCAAGCCGATAAGGCCGCCTTTCGCAACATATACATAGTACAAAATTAAAACAGTACATCTCTGTTCATACAAATCCAATCCACAAATGTGAATACAGACCTCTAAGAATAACAACTTTGGCGGGACAGGGCCCCGCCATACCCCTAAATGTACAACAACCGACAATACCAGGGATAAGCCTCCGAAATAAAGGAGCTTCTTATCAGCTGAACAGTGATCCTAAGAGTGAGGATCAGCAACCTGTATTCTACCTGCGGCATGAACACAGCCCCCCGAAGGAGGTCTAAACAACATGTACCAAATATGTGAAACTGAAAGTACTGTAGTGAAATCATAAGTCTAAAATAAAACTGGAGACATGTATGATAACTCATATAACAGTACATTGTGCCTTACTAACAATGAGAGTAAACAAGAGTATATTTTACTGCATAAAAATAGGAGGCTCATGATCAAAGCAGGGCCACCCGCCCGCAGTATCATTAAGCAATCCTACTCCTGAGACTATTTCACCCGCAAGGGTCGTATGGACCCGCATGAGGTATTCCTCGCATAGACTGTATCCGCCCGCATAGGTCATGTAGACCCGCATGAGGTATTCCTCGCATAGGACTGGTCCGCCCCGCATGGGACTATTTCACCCGCATAAGCCCTTTCGGACCCGCATGAGGTATTCCTCGCATCATGGGTAGCAAATCCACGGAATATGCAAATGCCACAAACCCGGGGAATGACCCCGTAATGCATAATATATCACTAGCACAAACGGCTATCATACATAACATAAGCAGTACCGGCTTATCATACATAACATAAGCACCACCGGCTTATCATACATTACATAAGCAAGTTAAGAAATCCCCCTAACTTCTTATTAGTCTTTCCCATATACACTCTCATTTTAGTTTACTTAAGGCACTAACATGTCATTATAAAATCCGGGAATTTAACCCAAAGTACTACGTACTTCTATTCTTTTAAAAAGACTTTTTTTCATATAAAACATCCAAGATACTAATAACCGTAGTATCAAGTCATAACTACTTTCAAGACAAGTCACAATACCTTTTAGAAATACATTTATAGGCTTCTAAATCAAGTGACTTCTTTCTTTTAAAACTTTAAGCAATTGATGCCTTTAAATCGATTTGCCTTTCATTATTTCAAGTCATTTATCATACTTAAGTACTTAGAGTAAACCACTCTTTTTAACTTTCCATAAAGCTATTATAACCAACTTCCCATAAAGCCGTTATACTAGCTTTATACCTTAGAAACTTACATTCTTCATTGTAACCGAGAGACTTAAACTTTCCAAACAAAACAAGTGTCATGCACTTTTTTTAAAAAATACTTTAAGTCTCTTAACATTTAGAAAGTAAGATATCCTTAATATTTTAAACAAGTGAGTTAATTCCCTAAATCAACCGACTCGGACATTCTTATAATAAGCCAAGGATATCAATGGAACTAAATCCGTCAAAACCTCGTACGTCCACCGTACTATATACTTACAACTATTCATGCTCAAGAGATAGGAAAGTTCCACATAACTCTTCGGTTCAATCCACTTGCCAAGTCCAATATGTCGTACGTAGTATGTCAACCTATAATGACCATAGTATGTCTATTAACATCTTACTTCATACGTAGAACATTCCAAGTGCAAAGCTGCTAAATTCTACGGAAAATCGGACAACTCTTCATTTGTTTCTACATACTTTTCCACCTTTTTCAAGGCCGAATTCAATAACCAAACACGCCACATTTAAGGCTCAACAATGTAGTTAACGATTGTTATACCCCGTATTTCCAGAGTATGTACGTAAGGGAATACGTACAAAAAGTTTGGCCTTAAAGTTAGCCTTGGACGTTTTTATTTGTACACAACTCACTAAAAGAATCGTTTTCCGACGAAACGTTTCCACAGCTTTCGTAGGGAAAATTCCGGCTATGCCATTACTAATTTTTGCGGATTTTTCCGAGAGACGAAACATTTTGGACCAACGGGAGGGCGACACTTGGCACCCTCCAATTTGTGGACTTGAAATCGTCCATTTGGACGAATTGAACTAGAAGTGCACGTTTTTTGTGCCTTGTGCACAAGTCAAGGAGTTGGTAGGATATTTGTGTGGAGTAAATCTTCACCCTACACTTGCCTTGCACTTGTCTTAATCTTGGTCATTGGTTGGCCACTTCTTGACCTATAAATACCCCTTAGAGATGAAGAGTTCTTCATCCACAAAGTTATCTTCCAAGTCTTGAAAAATCCTCTCCTCTCCTTAGCCTTTCGTCCAACACCTCCCCTTTGAGTGAGTTTGGTAGGGCCTACCCCCTAGCCTAGCCGAAATCTACCCCTCCCTTGGTAGAAAAGTTGTCTTCTAGTATTGTTATAATGCCCAAAATACCCTAGCCCAAATCCCTTAGTCCTTTGTAGAAGTTGTGAAGAACTTCTAAGGTTTCGAGCTCTGGGAGCGCACAACTTAGGAGCTAAACCTTGCTCAGCGACTTTATCTAGGATATTATTGGGCTTACCGAGGTAACTAATCCTAACCTCTTTTGAATTAGAGAATACTTCGTAGTAGTATAAGAATAAGTATAAATACTTAGAAGAATATCACGAATAGAATTGAACTGTTATCACGATGAAGGGTTTAAAGAAGAATAATCAAACATTTTACATAGAATTTGTTTCATGATGAACTTATATAGCTCGCGGGTAGGGAAGTGCTGCCCGACTTTCCGTAGAATTGTGAACCCTCTGTTTAGAATGACCTTGAGTAGTCTTTGATAGATGTCTGATCGTATATAGGTGACTCTGCGCGACATATTCACTTGGCGGTGGTTTTATTTGAGAAGGTATGTGATTCTTCCTAAAGCATGATATTTTACAATATATATATAGTACGGTAGACGTACATGTGTTAACTGAATAATAACTACGGCAATCTCTTTGACTTAAGCCTGAATAATACTTACGGCAATGCCTCACGGCTTAAGCCTGAATAGTAAAGAACTGAAAGCATTTCAAAAGAATACTGAATCATTTTTAACAAAAGATAAATATTTGGTTTTTAAAACAAAAGCTTAAGAGTTATACTAGCTTTATGGGAAGTTAGGTATAACAACTTAAGAAAGATAAGAAGGCTTTACTTGTTTGTTTATAAAAGCCTTGTATTGATTTCGTTAAGTGTAGTAAGATTTGTGTGATAAGTAGACCTATTATGATGCTACAGGTTATTGTCTTGAAATCGTGTAAGGGGTCATTCTTCAGGCTTACGTTGCTAACCGTAAGTCCGTTGTCTTGTTATTGTATCACCTACCCTCGATCGTTATCTGGGGCTTGCCCCTTGACGCGGTCTATACGGCTATGCGGTCTGTGAGACTATGCGAGCAGCGGTATGCTCAGGATTGATCATTCCGGTGTTTTAGCTCGATGCGGGGATTCCTATGCGGTCCGTTGAGACTACGCGGTCTTTTGAGGCTATGCGGGCTGCGGGAGCCTAGGCGGATCCGGGGTTAGCTGCCCCGACGCGAGAATACCTCGTGCGGGTGCGTGTGTGACTATGCGATGCGGAAGTCGAGGACTAGGCACGCAGAATGATACTATGGGCGATTGGCCTTGCTTGATCATTCGCGCCTAGAATAGACTTTCTGATCTTCCTATTATCATTTGTTGTTTGTGATGTGGCACTATGTGCAATTGAACTGATTGTATTTGTGAAAAGGTTTTAAATACTTTGATTTCATTTCGATTCTTTATAGTTTCACATACTTGGTACTGTTATCGACCTCCTTGGGCTGCGTTCATGCCGGTAAAGGCAAGCGGTGCTAGATCCACATCCTTAGGATCTTTGCGTTGGTGTCGTGAGCTCCATCTTCTGGAGGCTCTACTTTTGGGTATGATCTCCTGTATTGTAGATAGTTTTGTACGATCGGGGTATGGCGGGCCCCGTCCCCGCCATAGTTGTTTACTTCCTTAGAGTGCAGTAGTACTATTGCAGGTTGGGATGTAAATCGCAAAACTTGAGTTATTTATATTATGCCGTAAGTGCAAGCTTTTCTTCGTATAAACTGCTTACATTTTTACTATGTTTCTGTCTTGTTTTATATTTCCGGTTACTCGATGTATGACTACTTGGGTGCCGGTAAGGCACGATCACGGCCCCGAACAGTCGTGACAAAAGTGGTATCGAGCGATTAATCCTCGGAAAGTGTCTACAGACCGTATCTAGTAGTCTTGATTATCGGTGTGTTGCGCACCACACCAATAATCGTGAGGCTATAGGATATTTAGGATTGGTTTCCATTCTTCATTCCGAGATCGTGCTTTAGAGCATGTTATAGGTTGGACCTCTAACGTATTCCTTTCTCGAATGCTTATGCCTCCACGTAAGGCAACCCGCCCGTAAGGGCAAGGCGGAGAGGCGCTAGCAGACACCCAGTCACGAGGCTCGTGCCCGTCTATACGAGACGGCGAGTTCTATGACGCCGCCGCCCCAGCGAGACCACGCCACACCTCCTGTCCCACAGCCTGGGGCGGAGGAGTTAGGGTACAAGGAGATGGCCCAGCTATTGGCTAGAGTTGTGGCCCGATACGAGGAGAGGCTGGATGCGGCAGTTCCAGCTCCAGCTCCAGTCGCACCCGTGGTGCACCCGAGGGCAGATAGTTTGAGGCTACGAGATTTCTTGAGTTGTAGCCCGCCAGAGTTTTACGGGTCGAGGCCGGAGGATGATCCGCAGGAGTTCATCCGCCGCCTCTGAAGGATCACGCGGTGATCAAGGCCTCAGAGACAGAGTCTGTGACCTTCGGTTCGCATCGGCTGCGTGATACCGCGGTCGATTGGTTTGATTCATGGGAGCTTTCCCGGGGAGAGCATGCACCTCCAGCAGTATGGGATGAGTTTTCCGAGGCTTTTCTCACACACTTCTTGCCTCCGCAGATGAGGAGGGCACGAGCTGATAGATTCTTGTTCTTTGAGACAGGAGGGCGCAGTGAGGAGTACAATGTCGAGTTTGATTCTTTGGCTCGATATGTCCTCGTGACCGTAGCGAGATGGAGGACCGGGTGCATCGCTATGTCACTGGGCTAGATGATTACATGGCCGAGTCTTGTGCGGGTGTGTCCATCAGCCAGGCATGGACATAACCCGTATGCAGGCTCATGCACTAGGATGCGAGAGCGTAGAGACCGCGTAAAGCGATATCAGCAGAAGAAGGCGAGACGGCGGTTCTTTGGTGGTCCTCGTGGTGGCGGCATCGCCAAGTCGGATTTGCACCACGGCAGCGCGAGCGCTCCTACCTCATTTTCGGTGCAGCTAGAGCGATCGGGCGGTCGGGGCCCGGGACTTGATTTGCGGTAGCGAGGTGCTAACCGCTCGAGGTCCGCTCGGTGTGCGTTGTGGTAGATACCATTCGGGAGTGTACTCGAGCTCGCTATACTTGTGGCGCAGGTCATTTCGCGAGTTTGTCCGACCGGGCGGCGGTAGTAGGGCCCGATCTACGGTGCATTGCCCTTCATCCCCAGCGATTACTCGCCCGGGCAAGGTACTCATGGACCGGTCGCGGCAGGTAGTGGCGCGGGTCCCAGCTTCTAGCGGTCCTCGTAACCGCATTTATGCTTTGTCCACCGACAGATCGTGAGGCCTCACCGATGTCGCAGTACCTTATCGCTTCGGTTTGATGTGTATGCTTTGATAGATCCGGGTTCTACTGTCCTATATATCTCCCTTGTTGCTAGTAGGATAGGGATAGAGCACGAGTCCATAGACCACTTTCGAGGTAGCTACGCCAGTGGGTGATTCGGTGGTAGCTCGGCGGGTATATAGAGCTTGTCTGTGACTATTCTGATCGTCGGACCTAGCCGACTTGAGAGAGTTGGAGATGTTTGACTTCTACGTGCTCATGGGGATGGATTGGCGAGCTTCTTGCTACGCGAATGTGGTCTGCAGAGCGAGAGTAGTACGTTTCCAGTTTCTGAGGCCGGTTGTTGAGTGGGAGGGGAACACTGTATCGCCGAGGGGTAGGTTTATTTCTTACCTCAAGGCTAGGAAGATGGTGCGGAAGGGGTATATCTACCATCTCGTTGGGTGTTTGATACTGAGGCTGCGGTACCAGATTTTGATCAGTTCGATGAGTCGTGAGTTCCCGGGCGTGTTTCGGATGACCTCGGGTATCCTCCCGAGAGGAGATTGAGTTTTGTATTGACATATTACGTGCACTCACTTATTTCCATTCCGCCATACAAAATGGCACCGCCGAGTTGAGAGAGTTGAAGGATCAGCTTAGGGATTTGCTGGAGAAGGGCTTCATCAGGCCTAGTGTTTCTCCCTGGGGAGCGCCGGTATTGTTCGTGAAGAAGAAGGACGGGACGCTGCGCATGTGTGTTGATTACAGGCAGTTGAACAAGGTGACCATTAAGAACAGATACCCCCTTCCTGTGATTGATGATTTGTTCGACCGGTTGCAGTGCGAGATGTTTCTCCAAGATTGATCTACGGTCGGGCTATCATCAGTAGTCGAGAGAGGTGGATGTCCCTAGATCGCATTCGGACCAGACGGGCATTATGAGTTCGTGGTCATGTCTTTTGGGTTGACCAATGCTCGGCGGTATTCATGGATTTGATGAACCGAGTGTTCAAACCATTTTGGACACGTTTGTGATAGTGTTCATTGATGATATCTTGGTTTATTCTCGCTCGAGCGGGAGCACGCGAGCACTTCGAGGCTGTCTTGTGATTCTCCAGACCAGCGATTGTACGCGCCAAGTTTTCCAAATGTGAGTTTTGGTTGACTTGATGGCGTTTCTTGGGCATATTGTCGGGCCGATGGCATTCGAGTGGATACGCCAAGATCGGCGATCAGACTTGGCCTAGACCTACTACTCCGGCAGAGGTTCGCATTTCGGGCCTTGCAGGATATTATCGCGTTCGTGGAGAAGTTTGCTTATCTTCGCGCATTGACTAGGTGACTCGAGAAGGCGACAAGTTTGATGGATGATGCTTGTGGCGTGGTTTCGATTCTTGAAAGAGAGGCCCGACGACCGCCCGTTCTTACTCTTCCAGAGGGTCCAGATGGTTATGTCGTGTATTGTGATGCGTCGGCATCGGGTTGGGATGTGTGTTGATGCAGCATGGCAGGGTTATAGCATATGCATCCCGACAGCTGAAGAAACACGAGAGGAACTACCCCACCCATGATTTGGAGTTGGCGGCTGTGATTCACGCTTTGAAGATCTGGAGGCACTATTTGTATGGGGTTCACGTGGATATTTTTACAGACCACAAGAGCCTCCAAAGATATCTTCGGCAGAGGAGTGAACTTACGGCGAGAGGCGGTGGTTAGAGTTGCTTAAGGATTACGATGTTGATATCCTGTACCACCCGGGGAAGGCCAATGTTGTGGCAGATGCTCTTAGTCGTAGGTCGATGGGGAGCCTATCAGATGTGCAGCTAGAGAGGAGGGACATGGTTCGTGATTTGCACCAGTTAGCGAGCCTTGGTGTCCGTTTGATTGATTCTGATAGCAGTGGGGTTAGAGTTCGTGAGGTTGCCGAGTCTTCCATCGTTGAGGAGGTGAAGAGGCAACAGTTCGAGGATCCCGCTTTGATTCGATATCGTGATACCGCTCTTCGTGAGGCAAGGGTCCTTTTGAGGTAGCACGATGGGGTGCTAAGGTTTGAGGCGGTGTGTGTTCCGGATGTTTGAGGACTTGGCAGAGTTCTTGGGGAAGCACACGCGCGTTACTCTATCCATCCGGTCGACCAAGATGTACCACGACCTTAGATCGTGTATTGGTGGGATGGCTTGAAGAGGACGTTGCGAGTTCGTAGCTCGGTGCCCATGTTGTCGCAGTGAAGGTAGAGCACGAGAGGCGGTGGTTTGTTCTGACGCATTGAGATCCCGACCGGAAGTGGGAGGTAATCAACATGGACTTCATCGGGATTACCTCGCACTCGGAGGAGACATGATTCTATATGGGTTATCGTCGACAGTCGCGAAATCAGCCCACTTTCTTCCGTCGGGACGACTTTTTCGGCTGATGATTATGCGAGACTTTACATCAGAGATCGTCGATCGCATGGAGTCCCTACTGATCATATCGCATGCAGGAGCCTGGTTACGGCTAACTTGAGGTCCTTCCAGAGGGTTTAGGGGCGGTGAGCCCGAGTCGCATTTCATCCACGCAGACGGACAGCAGAGCGCACTATCCGCACTCTCGAGGATATCTTTGCGAGCTGTGTTATTGACCGATGGTAGTTGGGAGGATCATTTGCCTCTAGTTGAGTTCGCGTATAATAATAGCTACCACTCAGATTCGGATGGCGCCTTATGAGGCCTTGTATGGGAGGAAGTGCAGATCGCCTATAGGTTGGTTCGATGTGGGCGAGGTGCGGCTAGTGGGACCAGATTTGGTGCAGCAGCGATGGATAAGGTGAAGCTTATCCGAGAGCGGCTATCGACGACTCGAGTCGGCGTAAGTCGTACGCAGATCATCGCCGTCGGCATCTTGAGTTCGAGGTTCATGATTGGGTTTTCCTAAAGGTGTCACCCTGAAGGGTGTGATGAGATTTGGGAAGAAGGAAACTTCGGCCCAAGTACATTGGGCGTTTCGATTGTCCGCAGGTAGGCAAGGTTGCCTATGAGTTGGATCTGCCGTCCGTCCGGAGGCGGTGCATCCGTTTTTTCACGATCTATCCGAGGAGATGTATCGGGGATCCATCTAGGTACACCGATTGACGATGTCCAGTGACCGAGGGTTATCGTATGAGAGATTCCCATAGCGATAATCGATCGCTGAGTTAAGCGTCTGCAAGGACGGGGCGTGGCAAGTCAAAGTCTTGTGGCGGAACGAGCTTAGGGAGGAGATGACGTGGGAAGCTGAGGAGGACATGAGGCAGAGGTACCCTCACCTATTCCCCACACCGCCAGGTAATTCACTTTCCTACTTGTAAATTTTCGTTATCGTTTTTGCCTAAGTGTTGTTTTGTGGCCGCGTGTGGCTTTTGCAAACTGTTTAAGTTATGAAGAACCTTATCGTTATCTGTCTTGGGAAGGAACATTCGGGACGAATGTTTCTAAGGAGGGGAGAATGTTATACCCCGTATTTCCAGAGTATGTACGTAAGGGAATACGTACAAAAAGTTTGGCCTTAAAGTTAGCCTTGGACGTTTTTATTTGTACACAACTCACTAAAAGAATCGTTTTCCGACGAAACGTTTCCACAGCTTTCGTAGGGAAAATTCCGGCTATGCCATTACTAATTTTTGCGGATTTTTCCGAGAGACGAAACATTTTGGACCAACGGGAGGGCGACACTTGGCACCCTCCAATTTGTGGACTTGAAATCGTCCATTTGGACGAATTGAACTAGAAGTGCACGTTTTTTGTGCCTTGTGCACAAGTCAAGGAGTTGGTAGGATATTTGTGTGGAGTAAATCTTCACCCTACACTTGCCTTGCACTTGTCTTAATCTTGGCCATTGGTTGGCCACTTCTTGACCTATAAATACCCCCTTAGAGATGAAGAGTTCTTCATCCACAAAGTTATCTTCCAAGTCTTGAAAAAATCCTCTCCTCTCCCTTAGCCTTTCGTCCAACACCTCCCCCCCCTTTGAGTGAGTTTGGCCGAGGGCCTACCCACTAGCCTAGAAATCTACCCCTCCCTTGGTAGAAAAGTTGTCTTCTAGTATTGTTATAATGCCCAAAATACCTAGCCCAAATCCCTTAGTCCTTTGTAGAAGTTGTGAAGAACTTCTAAGGTTTCGAGCTCTGGAGCGCATAACTTAGGAGCTAAACCTTGCTCAGCGCGACTTTATCTAGGATATTATTGGGCTTACCGAGGTAACTAATCCTAACCTCTTTTGAATTAGAGAATACTTACTTGTAGTAGTATAAGAATAAGTATAAATACTTAGAAGAATATCACGAATAGAATTGAATTGTTATCACAAGAAGGGTTTAAAGAAGAATAATCAAACACTTACATAGATTTGTTTCATGATGAACTTATATAGCTCAGGGTAGGAAGTGCTGCCCGACTTTCCGTAGAATTGTGAACCCTCTGTTTAGAATGACCTTGAGTAGTCTTTGATAGATGTGCGTGGATTATAGGTGACTCTGCGCGACATATTCACTTGGCGGTGGTTTTTGAGAAGGTATGTGATTCTTCCTAAAGCATGATATTTTACAATATATATATAGTACGGTAGACGTACATGTGTTAACTGAATAATAACTACGGCAATGTCTTTGACTTAAGCCTGAATAATACTTACGGCAATGCCTCACGGCTTAAGCCTGAATAGTAAAGAACTGAAAGCATTTCAAAAGAATACTGAATCATTTTTAACAGAAGATAAATATTTGGTTTTTAAAAACAAAAGCTTAAGAGTTATACTAGCTTTATGGGAAGTTAGGTATAACAACTTAAGAAAGATAAGAAGGAACTGTTTACTTGTTTGTTTATAAAAGCCTTGTATTGATTTCTGTTAAGTGTAGTAAGATTTGTGTGATAAGTAGACCTATTATGATGCTACCTGGGTTATTGTCTTGAAATGCTGTGTAAGGGGGTCATTCTTGCTGTGCTTACGTTGCTAACCGGTAAGTCCGTTGTACTGTTATTGTATCACCTACCCTCGATCGTTATCGGTGGGCTTGCCCGCGATCGGTCTATACGGCCTATGCGGTCTGTGAGACTATGCGGAGCAGCGGTATGCTCCAGGATTGATCATTCCGGGTGTTTTAGCCTGATGCGGGGGATTCCCTATGCGGTCTGTTGAGACTATGCGGTCTTTTGAGGCTATGCGGGCTGCGGGAGCCTAGGCGGATGCCGGGGGTTGGCTGCCCCCGATGCGAGGAATACCTCATGCGGGTCTGTGTGTGACCTATGCGGACTGCGGAAGTCCAGGACTAGGCACGCAGAATGATACTATGGGCGATTGGCCTTGCTTCGATCATTCGCGGCCTAGAATAGACCTGTTACAGTCTTCCTATTACTGTTGTTGTTTGTGATGTGGCACTATGTGCAATTGAACTGATTGTATTTGTGAAAAGGTTTTAAATACTTTGATTTCATTTCAGTTCTTTATAGTTTCACATACTTGGTACCTGTTATCGACCTCGGCCGAGTGCGTTCATGCCGCAGGTAAAGGCAAGCAGGTGCTAGATCCACATCCTTAGGATCTTTGCGTTGGTGTCGTGAGCTCCATCTTCTCGGAGGCTCTACTTTTAGGTATGATCTCCTGTATTGTAGATAGTTTTGTCTGATCAGGGTATGGCGGGCCCTGTCCGCCATAGTTGTTTACTTCCTTAAGTGCAGAGTACTATTGTACAGTTGGGATGTAACTGCAAAACTTGAGTTATTTATATTATGCCGTAAGGCAAGCTTTTCTTCAGATAAATTGTTTCTGTTTTTACTATGTTTCCTGTCTTGTTTTATATTTCCGCTGGTTACTCTGATGTATGACTACTTGGGTGCCCCGGTAAGGCACCAGTCACGGGCCCCGGAACGGGTCGTGACAACGATAGGGGATTACACGCCTACAAGACGTGTAAAATTCCGCCCCACAATTGATATCAAACAAGTCCAAAATACAATGTCCATTCTGCAAATTAGGGACAACAATACAAATTCGTTTCCAATCCCTTTTCAATCCAAGTGGTTTAATATAACATGTTATCTAGCCGCAATTGATTATAACTACTACAATCCTCAAGTAGGTAAACATGCGATGATTCTAATTATCGACCAAATTGTATTTCAATTTCAAATGGCTTAACATGTCATTTTCGGATTTGAGCTTCTAAATTTCCATAACACCTATCAATCTTCATAACACATATCACATGATCATTTCTAACTTATCATAACATGGAATCTTCAATTAAAAAAGTAAGACGAAGATTATTACCTCATTTAGCCCAAATATGATCCAAGATTACAAGTCGATCCTTAGAAACTTTAGCTCCTATTTTCGACGTTCCAATCCACTCCAAGCAACCCTTAGAAGCTTATGAAGAACTCCTCTTCAAGTTCCAACTTCAAAGTTGAATAACTCCTTAGGTTTTCGTCTTGCGACTAATACGAAAACACCACTTTTCCGGGATCTTTCTATTGAGATACACTTACAATACCCTTAGGTACCTTGGTTTAAAGTATGTAGCTTATTGGACAACAAACAAAAAAAATTCTCTCCTAATGGATGCTAAAGCCGAGAGCCTCACAAAGGTTTCTCTAAATTCTTGAAAACATTTCTAAGTATGGAGACTAGTCTTGCACTAGTAGTAGTATATATAAATAAAACAAGGGCTAGGATTCATCCAAATGGAAGGTCAAGATGTGGTCAATAATCTCAAGCTATTGACCTTTTGACTTAGTCAACATTATCAAGCCAAAGTCTTTGCAAGACTTGATCATCTTAAATATGGTCAAATGACTATTTTAGCCATGTCCAATTCGTCCAAGACCACTAAGGGGGGGTGACACGTGTCGCCCCCCCGTTCGTCGCAATATTTCATTTTCCGACAATTCCATAATTCCGATAAATTTTTACTCGTCTCAAATCTTAAAAATTTCGAGTTCTTACGTATGTTCTTATAACCATATCCTGGAATTCCGAGGTGTAACAAATAAAAATAAAATATTTAACAAATATTTAATGCCTAATTAAAAGTAAAGACGAGATGTCAATTAATTATTTAAAAAGATGCAAAATTAGTAAAATAAAATGACCGCGCAACAATAATAACATAATATTTGAAAAATGTTTAATACCTAATTAAAGTAAAAACATGATGCCAATTTACAAAAAATAAAACAACATAGAATGTTAGGTAAAAAATATACAAAAATGCCAAAAAATGGTGATTAAAATGCGGTGTCCTAAAAGGCTTAAAATTGCAAGAAATGACTAAAAGATGGGTCAAAATTGGGTGTCAACATCTTGTCCCTCTTTGACCGAAGACGATGAAAGATTTTTCGGACAAAGACGTTGACTTGTAGCCAATTTTGTTCTCATCGTCAGAATTAAAACAAAGATCAAGAAAAAGAATGGACAGAAGCTGATGCAAATTCAAAATTTTGTCCCAGTGCCGAATTATGTTGACACTGGGTTGCTGCGATGCTAAAAAATTAAAGCAGGCAGACGCCGATTCAAAATTGTCCCAGTGTCGAATCATGATGACGCTGGGCTGCTGTGATGCTGCAAAATTAAAGACAATGCCGACGCAAATTCAAAATTTGCCCCCAGTGTCGAAGTATGATTGACACTGGGTTGCAGGTGATGTGGTGCTGGAAAAGACATGGTGTCTGTAGCTGTTGATGGCGTCATTGCATGGACGCGATGCAGATGATCGTCGTTGTATAGACAAAACATAGATGAAGCTATTGCATGGGCTTACATGAAATGGTATGACGGGGCCTTCCTGCAAGAAATGACTAAAAAATGAGTCAAAATTGGGTGTCAACAACACTCTATTTGTTTCAGAGTTGCATTCTAGTTGTGGTATGATATTTTTGTTATGCATAGTGGTATGACGGGGCCTTGTCCCGACCTTATGATGTGACATACTATTTAGAGGCTTGTAGACAATTGTCCTGTGTATAGTAGTCGTGTATGGCCTTATCAGCCTTAGTATGTATATATGCATAGGTTGGGTTCTTCGGTTTGTAAGACTTTATGTAGTACTTTCCCAGCTTATGATTTCCATGTGTCAGCATGTTGCCTCGTGACAACCCTCGTGGCCATGATTAGTTACAGTAAGATGTTAAATATGTGATTAGTGGTGCCCGACAGGTAGGGTCCGGGTGCTCATCATGGCCTTCCGATTTGAATCGTGACAAACTTGATATCAAAGAAGATTTGTCTTAGGAAGTCTACAAGTCGTGTCTAGTAGAGTCTTATTTATGGGTGTGTTGTGCGTCACACTTATAAATATGAGGCTAAAGGGCATTTAGGATAATGGTTACCTTTATTCTTGATCTAGAATCGTGCTATAGAGCTGAGTTGTAAGAATTCTATCTCTAAACCTTATCGTGTTTGTAATTACATCAATGCCTTTTTCCAACAGGGCTACGATTAGCAGGGAGATTGAGTGTAAATGTGAGTAGTATGCTCTCTATTGATACAGATCTGTAAGAGGATATTAGTAAGTTATTTTCCAAAGTATCGACGAATCTAGTAGTACAAGAAGAGTTGAGAGAAGCTCTCATATCAGTAGTCCTACCACCTGTTTCGTCTGATAAAGATGTAAGGAGAGCGGTGCAGGTATTGAATCAATTGGTTGCCTCCTAGGCACGACTTCATCTTAGTGCATATAATAGAGATAGACCATTTGAAGGGTCAGGGAGCTCATAACCCAAGGAGTTTATTATTCAGGAATCGGCGATATTTAAAGGGTTCAAAGATGCAAATATCTCAGGGTCAAAGTTGTAAAGGTCGAGTGAGACCTCCCCAACCATCTTGTAGTCAGTATGGTCGAGCGCATGTCGGATTACGTTGCAAAGGTAAGGATAAGATGAGTATGAGTTGTACAGATAGAAAGCAGAACGCATAATTGGAAGGTTTATAGGTTAGGAAAAGCTACACGTTTTACAGTGACTCTTGCTGATTAGAATAAGGGAATATGTTATGTACGTGTGACCTAAATTGTAATGTCTTACCTAGCATAGATTGGGAGTTGTCCCAGGGTATCATTAATGAGAATGGATTGCTACAACAAATCAGGGGAAGAGTGACCATCAGTAAATTTAAGAAGATCACGTAAAGTGACGTACCCAGAATAGTGAGCCCAAGCCATATATAAGGATCGAGTTATCCACGGTAGTGGAAGGGGACATAAGCCTCCCGTCCGTGCGTAAAGGACCAGACCGCGTATTATTGAGAAATACAGGTATCAATATTAGTAGGATAAAGTATGCTATAGGTATTCGACCGGTAAGGTCTTCTGCTTCATTGTGCAGCATGTTACAATTTTAAATAACATTTGGATAACCATAGCACGTTAGGAGAAATTGAGGACGAGAATTATGAAACAATCAAAGAATGGTTGTAAGAAATATGAAAACATTTAAAAAGTATGAATGGAATGGTATGATCAAATATCAAGGCAGAAATGTTTTTTGTTTAATGACGAGTGAAAGGAAGGATTATGATAAGAAAGATAAAGGTGAATGAGATTATAGTAATGGAGGTTTCACAAAGGTATGATTACTCCAGAACAACGTAAGGGCCAATGGTAGATGAGGGACAGTAAGAACTATTCGGCCAAAGGTGACGAACATCTAATGTTCAGGCAGATAGTATGAGAATACTTTGAGATAAGAGACCCCCAAGGCAACTTGAAATGAAAATGAAAAGGTAAGACGAACGAGCACTCGGTCGATAGGAAATCTAATAATATAAGACAAGAAAGATTGACAAGTCAATGGATCATATAACACCGTGAATTGGATCTAAACATACGAAACATCGGTTCTATAACATATGCAGTCATACCTTTCAGAAAGTATGTAAATAATAATAGTGAGTAAAGTTCGAGATTAACACCTAAATAGGTGAAACGGGGTCAATGACACCTATGGACACAAGGTAGACATTAAAGATATATGTCAAGAGATAATGACATTATATTGAAATACAATGATAGACAAATACAGAGGTCTTGGAGCATTTTTTTGAACTGACCAAAGGTTCTACGAGATGGATAAAGTAATGGATTCACAGTTTAATGAGATCAAAGAAATATTTTCCCAAAACGCTATTGACATAAAGTCTTAGCTATGAGTCAAGTGAAGGAATTTGAATCTAAATATAATGACCATGTTTGGATATAGTAGGCCAACGTCATGTAATGTAAATTCTTCATAATTTTTCACGTACTGGAATGAGGAAATAAGTTAACAACTCATCTTTTAAGGGGTAGTAACACCAAGAATTGGAATCAACGTATGTATACCAGAATATTTTAGAATTAAGAAGAGTACGACGAGTAAGAAAATGAGTGAACAAGTATCAAAAGAAGTAAGGAAAGGAAGTTGTGTATAATTACAGTAGTAAGAAAGTAAGGAAAAAAAGATTCATTTAAGATCATGAATGAGAGTTAACGACGATGATACATGCACTTAATATTCGAATGACATTATCCATAAAGTGTTCACGATTAAGATACTACAAATATTCGAGTTTTCAGCACACCAGTCAGTAAATAAAGTTAAGTTGACAATATGATCATTCACCACAAATAGGCTTGACTAATGTGAGGACTAATGAGAGTGGTTGACCTGAGGGAACACATCAGTTAGATAAGTGAGAGTATGATTGGATGATTAATATATGGATAGCCCTAGGACTCATAATACAGCAGTGTTTTCCCTCATACTAGAAGAAAATGACCGCCATGATGAAGATCTCATGTTTAGGGAAGGTCAAGAAGGATATCTAACAAAAGAGAACCACAACCTTCGAATATAATGAGAGAGGGACCCCTAAGTGGAAAGTCCATTCATGTATTCCAAGGTAGCAGGAGTACGAGACAAGATTATGACGGAGGTCCATTCCTCACGATATTCCATTCACCCTAGAGCTACTAAGATACATCATGATCTCAAAGGTATGTATTGGTTGAATGACATGAAGAGGAACATTGCGGAGTTTATAACTCAGAGTCTTAATTAGCAGCAAGTAAAATTAGAGCACCAAAAGCCCGACGGCTTGACTCGGAATATTGAAATTCCGATGTGGAAATGGGAAAAGATTAATATGGATTTTATTACAGGTTTACCACGCCCTTATCACAAGTTTGATTCTACCTTGGTGATTCTTGATAGACTGACGCATCAGTTCATGTCCTAGTGGTCAAAACTATATACACAGCCGAAGACTATGCAAAGTTGTATGTTAAGGAGATTGTTCGCCTTCATGGTATGTCTAGTTCTATTATATTTGACCGAGAGGCGCAGTTCGCAGTTAAATTCTAGAAATCATTTTTTAAAAAAAGGTTTAGAGCACTCAAGTTAATCTAGGACAACTTTCCACCCTCAGATAGACAGACAAGCCGAGCGTACGGTTCAAAGACTCGAGGACATTCTACGAGCTTGCGTATTGGATTCAAGAGAAGTTGGGATGATTATTTATCCCTTATTAAATTTGTGTACAATAGCAGTTATCATGATAATATCAAGATGGCTCCAAATGATGTTTATCCAAGAACGGTTGTTAACCGCTCAAAGTCGTTAGAAGCCTATTAAGATGTGCGGCAACGGGACTTAGAGTTCCAAGTGAATGATTGGATCTTCTTGAAGATTTCTCCTATGACGGGTGTAATGAGATTTAGGAAAAAAATGAACAAAACACTCAATCCAAGATACATTAGGCCATATCGCATAATTCGACGAATCGGCCAAGTAGCTTACGAATTGGACTTGCCTTCGGAGTTAGAGTGTTCATCTGGTCTTCTGTAATTCTATGTTAAGAGTGTGTTTTGGGTATCCTTCCCGGATTATACCGATTGGTGATGTGAAGGTTACATAGGATCTATCATATGAAGAGGTTCCTATTGCGATCTTAGATCGATAAGTCCGCAAGTTGAGGACTAAAGAAGTAGCCTCCGTTAAAGTTCTATGACGAAATAAGAATGTAGAGAAAATGACATGGGAGAAGGAAGAGGAGATGAACCACAAATATCCCTACCTATTTCAGACCAACGCCGAGATTCCAAGAGAAGCATAAGGTGAGTTCTATTTCAGATTATTATATTAATGCTTGAGGATCATGTGATGTCTGATGTAATGATGTATGTTATATTATATGGCCCCGTGAAGAAGTAGTTGTATTTTCTGGTTATGTGACGGTGATTAGATATGTCACCCCAACATTCGAGGATGAATGTTTCTAAGGGGAAAAGAATGTAACACCCCGTATTTTCGGGCGATGTCTTGGAAAGCTAGACGTATGAAAGTAGACACGAGCCCCGAAGAATTTTAATTACATTCAAGCATGTTAATAAAGGGCTTAAGATGAAGTCCCAGAATAATTTAGGACTTAACAAGTGTGACGATGGGGAATGAAAATAATATTGTGTGTGTGTGTGCCAAAAGACAACAAACTAGTGTTATATCACATGAGCATGATAATGAGTATATGAGATGTGTCAAATTTTATTAACTAAAATAAGAGGATAAGTATTATGATTAATATGGACATGTGTGTCCATGTCAAAGAAGCATTGGATGACTAATACCATACATAGGGTCTGTTGATTAATATCTTTTGGCATAATATTATATTGTAGTAGATTATATCAATAAATAGTCATACATTAGACATATATACATGCACAAAAAATTTATGTGTCATGTTTTAATGATAAACAATATAAAGCATGCATCTAAGGGCTACACGTGTAAAAAAAGGAAGAATTATGTTGCTCTTGCATTTGCTTCAAATACATTACGTCCATTTGAAAATTGAATTAGAAATAAGGTTAGAGATCATATCATTTGAGCTTTGAAGTGTTGAGATATATTCTATGGCTATGCTATGTGATAACTTCAGTTATTTAGGAGCAAGCAACGTATTCACTTCTTAATATCAACGTGAGTTCAAATCTTAATGGAGCAAAGTATTCAAGGACAACATATGGGTTTTACTCATCACTTTGATTTTGTTGTTCCATTTTTGTCGTGTTGTTGAATTCGAATTCTGTTCGAAGTGAAGTAAGGCGAAAGAAGAGTAGTTCTTGGGATACAAGATTGAGGTGCTATACAGCTGATATACTTTGTGTCGACAACTAGATCAACTAATGATATGTTAAGGTAAATCTTTCTTTCTTTTGGAATGTTCTAAGTACGAAACGTAAATGTAATATTGACCCATAAATGATTCTACTCTTAGTAGTTAAGAATGTTCATGTTATTCATTCCTATTGTCAAAGCATGTCTAAATATGTTCTTAAATCCTCATTGAGGTATATGGAAAAGATGTTAGTTTTCATAATGTTAATCGGAGGTGGATCGATATTACATCACTCCGACAAACTTATAGTATCTTATTATCATATCATTGATGCATTATATTCATGTATATACCTTGACCTCAAATACATGTGGATGGGAAACGGGATACGACACCACCTGCAGCTGGTACATATAAATACACAAGATAATAATTATGCCCATAGAGGCCGATATGATATGATGCCTACAGAGGCTGTTATGATAAGAAAGATGACCAATGAGGCCAATATGTATATGTATGTCCCTCAGAGGCATTCTATACAAACATGATACTTATGCATGTTATGGCCCTCTGAGGCATTCTCTACTGGTTGGTTGTTTCTTGTCTCATGTTACTTCCAAGTTTATATTATGTTATTTTTCATGCCTGACATACTCGGTACATCTGTCGTACTGACGTTCCTTTTGTCGGGAGACGCTGCGTTTCATGCCTGCATGCTCAGGTAGACAGGATGACGGTCTGCACGAGTAGGTTGCTGGTTCAACTGATATTAGAGCACTCTATTTGTTCCAGAGTTGCAGTCTAGTCGTGGTACAATATTTTTGATATGCATAGAGGTATGGTCGGGCGATGTCCCGACCTTATGATGTCACGTACTCTTTAGAGGCTTGTAGATAGTTGTCCTATGTATAGTAGTCATGTATGACCTTGTTGGCCTTAGTACCTATATATGCATAGGTTGGGTTCTTCGATTTGTAAGACTTTATGTTGTACCTTCCCAGCTTATGATTCCCACATGTCAGCAGGTTTCCTCGTGACGGCCCTCGTGGCCATGATTAGTTACGGTTATATGTTAAACATGTGATTATTGGTGCCCGGCAGGTAGGGTTCGGGTGCCAGTCTTGACCCTATCTAACAGCACTGATCGGGGTCGATCTCACTGACCCGATTTGGACTGTGACACATATCTTTACATGGTATCAGAGTCGGGTTCATTCTCGTTTAGGCTCCTAGAGTCGTTTGGACTCCCGGTCATGCTTCAGTTGGGCCCTGTGCGTGAAGTAGGGTGTTAGAGTGGGTTAAAGTCCCACATTGGTTGGGGCATGAACTGCTGATTTTGCTTATATGGATTTAGGCAACTCTCACCTCATGAGCTAGATTTTGGGTTGAGTTATGCCCAGGTGTCATATCTTTACAAAAATGAATAAGCCTTGAGAAACATAGCTCATGTACAGAATATGAACTTGCAAAAATAAGTTACTGCTAGACAACCGTATTTCGATAGACTTAATCTTTGTTTTGTCCAAGTTTACTTCCTAATAATCCACAGTAGGCCTCGGCCTTAGTCTTGGACTAATCAGACTTCAATCAACCTGTTATACCCCGTAGTTCTGACCCTACGTATGAGAGCGTACGAAAGCATGTAAGACTTAAAATTTTCTAAGGATAGGTTGACGGATTATTCCGGACGGGTTTTAGTCAACTTTGAGGCGGGTTATGACCCAGTACATTGAGAGTTCCTAAGTGTTTCAAAGGCCTAGGGCGTAGTTCGTGGAGTCTAGATTCCAACGCAACCAACCGTTCGTCGATAGGACGTCGGAGTAGAAAGTTATGAGAGTTACAAGTTCGGTCTTGATCGGACGAAAGGTGTTTGACAAAGCGGCAGGCGCGCGGATGCGAGGGCGCGGCGAGAAATCTTGAGGTCGCTGAAGTTGCAGCGCCACGGCCCTGCGCCGAAAGTTCAGAGAGGCTGCGGAGGTTTCAGCGCCGCGGCGCCGGAGGCGGGGCCGCGGCGCCGAGGCGGGATTTTTGGGCGGAAAGACTTAGGAAAAGTCAGATTTTTCTTTTAAAAGACCTTGGGAGGGTGACAAGTGTGCCCATCTCCGGCCGGCCGAGGCGGATTTTAGGCGGAAAGACTTAGGAAAAGTCAGATTTGTCTTTTAAAAGACCTTGGGAGGGTGACAGTGTCCCCATCTGATTTCTTGCATGCAATATATTGACCAAGTCTTGAAGACTTGGTCATCTTCCAATTTCTCTCTCTCTCTAAAGCTTAAGCTCCCACTTCTCTCTAAAATTCCAAGAGATATTTTAGCCTTAGGAAAAATCTGAAAAGAAAAAGGCAAGAAGGAAACTTGTGGCTAGCTTGTGAAGGTTGTTGTGGTGGTAATCTTGGAAAGGAGGCTAGCAAAATTGTTGGAATAAATTTGGCTAAAGCTCTAAGGTAATGGTTCCTCCTTTTTAATTAGTTTTTAGTGTTGCATGTTAAGAAGGAAGAACTTGTGGTAGTAAATTATGCTCTTAGACTCATTGCATGTAAGAACTATGGTTTGAATGTGAAGGAATTGGTTAAGAAGATATTATGAGCATGTTGTAGCCTAAAAACTACCTTAGAATTAATTAGTGGATTGTTGTACCTAATGGGGCAGAATTTTACACACCCAAGTTTAGGTGTGTAATCCCCTTTGAAATGTTGGATTGTTGAGCCTTAAATGTGGCGTTTGGATGATAAATTCAGCCTTGAGAAAGGTGGCAAAGTATGTAGAAACAAAGGAAATCTTGCGATTTTCATAGAATTTAGTGGCTTTGAGTTTAGATTATTCTACATTGAAAGTAGAGGTTAATAAACGTATCATGGTTATTTTAGGTTGACATATTACTTGCGGTAGTTTGGACTTAGCAAGTGGATTGATCAAAAAGGTATGTGAAGCTTTCCTATCTCTTGAGCATGAATAGATGAAACTATGTAGTACGGTAGACGTACAAGATTTGGTATTCTTACTTGTTTTAAGTATATAATGACTTGTTTCGTTTTAAGAATGTATAAGTCCCTTAGTTAGGGGAAAAGTATGATTTTACTAAAGTGTAGAGTTAATATAACAACTTTATGGGAAGTTGGTTTATTAGCTTCATAAAAGTTAAAGAGAAGAGATTTACTCTAAGTAAGATAAGTATATGAAGAGGCAAATTGGTTTTAAGGCATCAATTGCCCAAGAGTTTTATGTATAAAGAAGAGTCATTTTTAAAAGAGTTGAAGCATGTAGTACTTGGGTTAAACTCCCGGTGTTCCTTATTAAAGATATGATTAAGTGCCTTAAGTAAACTAAAATGAGAGGGTATATGAACAAGACTAATAAGAAGTTATAAATTTTCTTAACTTATTTATGATTATGATATGATGACAGTTTGAGCTAGGGTAAGAGTATATCTGAGGGGCAAGCCCCAAGATCGTTATACCACCTACTCCAGGGTAAGAGTATGTCTGAGGGGCAAGCCCCAAGATCGTCATACCACCTTCTTGGTGTAAGAGTATATCGAGGGCAAGCCCAAGATCGTTATACCGGTGCCGGTGTAGAGTATATCCGAGGGCAAGCCCAGATCGTTATATCATCCGCCGGGGTAAGAGTATATCCGAGGAAAGTCCCCAAGATCGTTATACCACATTCCCGTGGATTTGCTACCCACGATGTGAGGAATACCTCATGCGAGTCCTTATGGGCTTACGCGGGTGAAATAGTCCCACGCGGGGTACACCTATGCGAGGAATACCTCATGCGGGTCCACGGGACCGTCGCGGTGAAATAGTCCCAGGAGTAGGGGTGCTTATTGATACTACGGGAGAGGTACCCTGTTTTGATCCTAAGGCCCCTATTTTATGCAGTATTATATTTATATACTTGTCACTCTCATTGTTAGTAAGGCACAGTAAAAGGTATTTTATTGTCTTCCATGACTCCAGCTTACTTTTAGACTTATGATATCATTATTACAGTATTTTCCAGCTTTACATACTTGGTACATATTGTGTACTGACCCCTTCCTCGGGGGCTGCGTTCATGCCGCAGGTAAGGGTAAGCAGATTGAGGATCCTCGTTCTTAGGATCACTATTCCGGTGTCAGAAGCTCCATTCTTCCGGAAGCTTGATCATTGGTATGGATATTCCCTGATGCTATAGGTATTTTGTACATTCAGGGGTATGGCGGGGCCCTGTCCCGCCACAGTTGTTATCTTTAGAGGTCTGTGGTCACCTATGTGTTTTGGGCTATAAGAACCCGTTGTACTACTATACTTTTGTTTAAGAATGTTTTATGGGCGGCCTTGCTCGGTGGCGGTGATGTTTACCTTTTATAAGTTATGTGTTATGTATGTTCATTGCTATTCTCGACATATACGGCGTGGTACCGGTAGGTACGATCGCGACCGGTCGGTCGTGACAAAAGTGGTATCGAAGCGATTAGTCCTCGGAAGTGTCCATGGCGTGTCTAGTAGAGTCTTGATTATCGGTGTGTCGTGCACCACATCTATAATCGTGGAGGCTGCAGGATATTTAGGATTGGTTTCCATTCTTTCACTCTAAGATCGTGCAATAGAGTGAGTTATAGGTTGAACCTCCTCGATGTTTTCCTTTATGTATCGATTATGCCTCGCGCAGGCAACCGCAGCCCGAGAAGGCAAAGCGGTGAGTCTTGCTAGTGGGACGCGGAGAGTCGCGAGAGCACGTGACCGATCCTTACCAGAGATGATGTTTAGAGCGGCGAGTTCCACGACGTCGCGCCTCAGCGAGTTCGAGGCGTGGACGCGGCTCGAGACCTTGCACCGAGCCTCCATCCCACGATCGGTGGTGCAGTACGAGATTACGCAGGTCAGATTCTTGACGACATAGTGGCAGGGCGGCGCCGACAGGAGCAGGCGGCCAACCCTAGAGCCGACATTTTACGGATTCGGGATTTCTTGGGTTGTCACCCACCCGAGTTCTATGGTTCGAGGTTTGAGGAGGATCCGCAGGAGTTTGTCCGGCAGTTACAGCGGACCATGCAGGTCCTTAGGGCATCGGAGACTGAGTCTGTTATATTAGTTTCTTACCGGTTACGCGATATTGCGTTGAACTGGTTTGAGTCATGGGTATTGTCGAGGGGTGAGGATGCTCTTCCAGCTGATTGGGAGGAGTTCACAAAGGCATTCCTAGACCACTTCTTGCCTCCTGAGGTGAGGAGAGCCCGCATAGATAGGTTCTTGACCTTGAGACAGGACGGGAGGACTATCAGGGAGTACAGCCTAGAGTTCGACTCTTTGGCCAGATATGCGCACACCATAGTAGCTGACAGGGTCCATCGATATGTGATGGGGTTAGACCGTCATATGATTACTGCATGCTTGGGGGTGGATCTTCACGAGGATGGATATTGCGGGATGCGGCGTCTGCGAGGATTGAGGCGAGAGAGCGAGATCAGCTAGATTTGGGCTAGCCAGAGGCGAGGCAGCGAGTTCGTGGCGATTTCGGCGGCGGCCTCGGCGAACTAGGTCCACATTCCAGCCAGCACAGAGTGCTCCTTCTCAGTTTTCCGGCAGGAGGTCTGATCAGCGAGGTTATTCGGAGGCGGTCGGGGCTCAGGACTTGAGTTTCGAGGCGAGGCCGGCGCTGATCGAGACCACCTACCTCTCGGTGCGTTCGATGCGGTAGGTCTCATCCGGCGAGTGCGTATGGGTTGAGCATGCTACTCTTGTGGCGGCGGGGCCATCCGAAGAAGGATTGTCCATCCTTAGCGGCGGGAGCATTTCGGTTCGTCGGCGGGATGCATTGCGGATCTTCATCTTCGATGGTTAGACGCCGGAGCGTGGTACTTATGGGCGGCGCAGCGCGCAGTCGTGGTAGGGGTTCGATTCTAGCGGTCCTCGAGCGCATATATGCTATGTCGGTCAGCGGGACTATGGCGTCACGGATGTCGTCCAGTACATTATTGGTTTCTTCTTTGTGATGTATATGCTTTGATAGACCAGGTTCTACCTTGTCCTACATATCTCCTCATATTGCGGTAGAATAGGGATAGATCCGAGTCCATAAGACCTTTTGAGGTGGCTACGCGATAGGTGATTCGATGGTAGGCGGCGGGTGTATAAGGCTTGCCTGTGACTATAGATAGCCGTCGGACTCTGGCCGACTTGATAGAGTTGGATATGACGGACTTTGATGTGATTATGGGTATGGATTGGCTAGCATCTTGCTATGCCAACGTGGGTATGAGAGAGATTAGTTCGGTTCGGTTTCCGTGGCCGGTTATCGAAGGAAGGGAATCCTGCGTCGCCAGGGTAAGTTTATTTCTTACCTCAAGGCTAGGAAGATGGTGCGGAAAGGGTATATCTACCATATGGTTCGGTATTAAATCGAGGTGAGATCTGGACCTTGATCGATTCGGTCGTTAGGAGTTTCGGGCGTATTCCCGGATGAGCTTAGGGTATCCTCCCGAGAGGAGATTGAGTTTGCATTGATTTGGCACGGATACTCGACCGATATCTATTCCGCCATACAGGATGGCACTGCCGAAGTGAAGGAGTTGAAGGACCGGTGAAAGATTTCTTTGGAGAAAGGCTTTATTAGGCCAAGTGTTTCTCCGCAGGGAGCACGGTGTTATTTGTAAAGAAGAAGGATGGGACATCTGCGTATGTGTATTGATTCTGACGGTGAACAAGGTAACTATCAAAGCGGGTATCCTCCCGGGATTGACGATTTGTTTGACCGGTTGCGGGGTGCAAAGTGTTTTTCCAAGATAGACATGCGGTGCAGTTATCATCAGTGCGAGTTATAGAGATAGATATCCCAAAGCTGCATTCGGGACCGGTATGGGCCTTATGAGTTGGTGATGTCTTTCGGGTTGACAACGCCACGGTATTCATGGATTTGATGAATAGGGTGTTGAGCCATTCTTGGATATGTTCGTTATAGTGTTTATTGATGATATCTTGGTGTATTCGCGCACGCAGCGAGCATCTGCATCATTTGAGGACGGTATTGAGAGTCCTCCGAGACCGACAGTTGTATGCCAAGTTCTCGAAGTGCGAGTTCTGGTTGGCATTAGTGGCTTTCTTAGGACATGTTATCGGGGCCGACGGTATTTGGGTTGATACAGCTAAGATTGAAGCAGTCAAGACTTGGCCCAGACCCACTACACCGACGGAGGTGCGCAACTTTTTGGGCCTTGCAGGTTATTATCGGAGGTTTGTAGAGAAGTTTGCTTCTATTTCAGCACCTTTGACTAAGCTGACTCAGAAGGCAGCTATGTTCCGGTGGACGGATACTTGTGAGGAAAGTTTCCAGTTGCTAAAGGAAAAGTTAACGACCACCCCAGTTCTTACTCTTCCGGAGGGCTTAGATGGATATGTGGTTTATTGTGACGCGTCAGGTGTCAGGCTTGGGTGCGTCGATGCAAAGACGCAGAGTTATAGCTTATGCATCTCGGCGGCTTAGGAAGCATGAGAAGAACTATCCCACATGACTTGGAGTTGGCGTGATGATTCATACCTTGAAGATCCGGAGACATTATTTATATGGAGTTCATGTGGACATTTACACGCACCACAAGAGTCTCGGTACATCTTCACGGAGGAGTGAACTTGCGGCGAAGGCGGTGGTTGGAACTACTTAAGGATTACGATGTTGATATTCTATACCACCCGGGAAGGCGATGTAGTTGCAGATGCCGCCAGTCGCGGTCGATGGGTAGTCCGTCGATGTTCACGGAGAAGAGGATATGGTCCGAGAGTTACATCAGCTAGCGAGCCTTGGGGTTCGTTTGGTTGATTCTGATAGTGACGGAATTCGGGTTCGAGAGGTTACCGAGTCTTCCATCATCGAGGAGGTTAAGAGGCGACAGTATGAGGATCCGATTTTAGTACGGTACCGAGATGCAGCTCTCCAGAAGGAGAAGAGTCTATTTGAGGTAGCTCCTGATGGGGTGCTAAGATTCTAGGGCCGGTTGTGTGTTCCGATGTAGCGAGGACTTGTCGCCAGATGCAGGAGGCACCGGTGCTCGTTATTCTATTCATCCGGTCGACTAAGATGTATCATGACCTCGAATCGTGTATTGGTGGGATGGCCTTGCGGGGCGTTGCGGAGTTCGTGGCACGATGCTCGGTGTCGGCGAGTTAAGATTGAGCACGAAGCCGGTGGTACATTGCGAGCTATTGATATACGGACTTGGAAGGGGGATGTGATAAATATGGATGTTATTACAGGGCTACATACCACTCATGGAAGCATGATTCCATTTGGGTGATTGTCGACGGTGTGAAATCAGCCCATTTTCTTCGGTCAAAGCAGCGTTCTCGGTGAGGACTATGCCGATTATATATTAGAGAGATTGTGAGGCGCACGGAGTCGGTGTCGATTATATCGGATAGAGAGCCGGTTCGGCTAACTCGGAGGTCTTTTAGAAGGATTAGGGACACGGTGAGTCTCGATGCGGCGTTTCATCCTCGAGGCCGACGGACGGTAGCGCACTATCCGGACCGCGAGGATATGTTGCGGGCTTGTGTTATTGATTTCGAGGTAGCCGGGAGGATCATTTGCCTCTTGTGGAGTTTGCTTACAACAACGGCTACCATTCCGGATTCGAGATGGCGCCTTGAGGCCTTATACGGGAGAAGTGCAGTCACCGATAGGCTGGTTCGAGTGGGAGAAGTTCGATTAGTCGGGCGGACTTAGTTCGTGACGATGGATAAGGTGAAGCTTATCCAGGAGCGGTTGTTGGCAGCTCAGAGTCGGCAGAAGTCGTATGCAGATCATCGGCGTCGACACTTGGAATTTGAGGTAGATGATTGGGTTTTTCTAAAGGTATAGCCCATGAAGGGCGTGATGAGATTTGGAAAGAACGGGAAGCTTAGCCTAAGGTACATTGGGCCATATCAGATTGTCCGTAGAGTAGGCAGGGTTGCCTATGAGTTAGATCTGTCGTCCGATTTGGAGGCGGTACATCCAGTTTTCCATGTGTCCATGTTGCGGAAATGTATTGAAGATCCATCTAGAGTGCATCCGGTTCATGATGTCCAAGTGACAGAGGAGTTATCGTATGAGGAGAGTCCCATAGCGATACTCGATCGTCAGGTTAGGCGACTTCGGACGAAAGACGTGGCTTCCGTCAAGGTCCTATGGCGGAATGAGAACAAGGAGGAAATGACGTGGGAAGCAGAGGATGACATGATGAAGAAGTACCCTCACCTATTTCCTATACCTCCACGTAACCCACTTTCCTGCTTGTTAGTTTTGATTTAGCATTTACTCTTAAGTATGTTGTGGCTCGTGGAGCTTCTTTATTTGCAAAAGAACAGTTAAGAGGGTCTATGTCGATGTTGTGATTTGAGTAAGCCTAGAAGGAACATTCGGGATGAATGTTTCTAAGGGGGGAGAATGTTATACCCCGTAGTTCGACCTACGTATGAGGCGTCTTAAAGCATGTAAGACTTAAAATTTTCTAAGGATAGGTTGACGGATTATTCCGGACGGGTTTTAGTCAACTTTGAGGCGGGTTATGACCCGGTACATTGAGAGTTCCTAAGTGTATCAAAGGCCTAGGCCGTAGTTCGTGGAGTCTAGATTCCAACGCAACCAACCGTTAAATCGATAGGGCGTCGGGGTAGAAAGTTATGAGTTACAAGTTCGGCGCGATCGGACGAGAAAGGTGTTTGGACAAAGCGGCAGCGCGGCGCGGATCACGAGGCAGCGGCGCCGAAATGCGAGGTCGCTGAAGTTGCAGCGCCGCGCAGCCAGGACATGGCGCGCCAAAGTTCGAAGAGGCGGAGGTTTCAGTATGGCCGGAGGCGGATGGCGCGATTTGGGCGGAAAGACTTAGGAAAAGTCAGATTTTTCTTTTAAAGACCTTGGGAGGGTGACAAGTGTCCCCATCTGATTTCTTGCATGCAATATATTGACCAAGTCTTGAAGACTTGGTCATCTAATTTCTCTCTCTAAAGCTTAAGCTCCCACTTCTCTCTAAAATTCCAAGAGATATTTTAGCCTTAGGAAAAATCTGAAAAGAAAAAGGCAAGAAGGAAACTTGTGGCTAGCTTGTGAAGGTTGTTGTAGTGTTAATCTTGGAAAGGAGGCTAGCAAAATTGTTGGAATAAATTTGGCTAAAGCTCTAAGGTAATGGTTCCTCCTTTTTAATTAGTTTTTAGTGTTGCATGTTAAGAAAGAAGAACTTGTGGTAGTAAATTATGCTCTTAGACTCATTGCATGTAAGAACTATGGTTTGAATGTGAAGGAATTGGTTAAGAAGATATTATGAGCATGTTGTAGCCTAAAAACTACCTTAGAATTAATTAGTGGATTGTTGTACCTAATGGGGCAGAATTTTACACACTCAAGTTTAGGTGTGTAATCCCCTTTGAAATGTTGGATTGTTGAGCCTTAAATGTGGCGTTTGGATGATAAATTCGGCCTTGAGAAAGGTGGCAAAGTATGTAGAAACAAAGGAAATGCTGCCTAATTTTTCATAGAATTTAGTGGCTTTGAGTTTAGATTATTCTACATTGAAAGTAGAGGTTAATAAACGTATCATGGTTATTTTAGGTTGACATATTACTTGCGGTAGTTTGGACTTAGCAAGTGGATTGATCAAAAAGGTATGTGAAGCTTTCCTATCTCTTGAGCATGAATAGATGAAACTATGTAGTGCGGTGAGCGTCAAGATTTGGTATTCTTACTTGTTTTAAGTATATAATGACTTGTTTCGTTTTAAGAATGTATAAGTCCCTTAGTTAGGGGAAAAGTATGATTTTACTAAAGTGTAGAGTTAATATAACAACTTTATGGGAAGTTGGTTTATTAGCTTCATAAAAGTTAAAGAGAAGAGATTTACTCTAAGTAAGATAAGTATATGAAGAGGCAAATTGGTTTTAAGGCATCAATTTCCCAAGAGTTTTATGTATAAAGAAGAGTCATTTTTAAAAAGAGTTGAAGCATGTAGTACTTGGGTTAAACTCCCGGTGTTCTTTTATTAAAGATATGATTAAGTGCCTTAAGTAAACTAAAATGAGAGGGTATATGAACAAGACTAATAAGAAGTTATAAGTTTTCTTAACTTATTTATGATTATGATATGATGTGATTTGAGCTAGGGTAAGAGTATATCGAGGCAAGCCCCAAGATCGTTATACCACCTACTCGGGGTAGAGTATGTGCGAGGGCAAGCCCCAAGATCGTCATACCACCTTCTTGTAAGAGTATATCGAGGGCAAGCCCCAAGATCGTTATACCAGTGCTTGGTGTAAGAGTATATCGAGGGCAAGCCCCAGATCGTTATACCATCCGCCGAGGTAAGAGTATATCGAGGAAAGTCCCAGATCGTTATACCACTGTTCGTGGATTTGCTACCCACGATGTGAGGAATACCTCATGCGAGTCCTTATGGGCTTATGCGGGTGAAATAGTCCCGTGCGGTAGTCTGACTATCGAGGAATACCTCATGCGGGTCCACGGGACTATGCGGGTGAAATAGTCCCGGAGTAGGGTGCTTATTGATACTACGGGTGAGGTACCTGTTTTAATCCTAAGGCCCTATTTTATGCGAGATTATATTTATATACTTGTCACTCTCTCATTGTTAGTAAGGCATGATAAAAGGTATTTTATTGTCTTCCATGACTCCGCTTACTTTTAGACTTATGATATCATTATTACGGTATTTTCCACTTTACATACTTGGTACATATTGTGTCGACCCCTTCCTCGGGTGTGTTAAATCGCAGTGAGGTAAGCAGATTGAGGATCCTCGTTCTTAGGATCCCTATTCCGGTGTCAGAAGCTCCATTCTTCCGGAAGCTTGATCATTGGTATGGATATTCCCTGATGCTATAGGTATTTTGTACATTCAGGGGTATGGTGGGGCCCTGTCAGCCACGATTATTATCTTTAAGTGCATGGTCACCTATGTGTTTTGGGCTATAAGAACCCGTTGTACTACTATACTTTTGTTTAAGAATGTTTTATGGAAGGCAGCCTTATCGGCTGGCCAGTGATGTTTACCTTTTTATAAGTTATGTGTTATGTATGTTCCGCTGCTATTCTCTGTCATATACCTGACAGGGTACCCCGGTAGTGTACCAGTCGCGGCCCCGGGGTCGGGTCGTGACACAACCCCTTTATACTTCGATCCAACCAAATCGATGGATCAAGAAGCTAATGAAGTGAAAATAACTTATTGGATTGTGGAGTGATAATGCTATTGTACTTACTACTTGAGGTATTATCTACAGACTATGTATAGTAGAGTCGTGTTTATCGGTGTGTTGTGCACCACTTCCATAAATAGGAGGCTATAGTACATTTAGGATTGGTGTCCCTTCTTCTCACTCTGAGATCGTGCGATAGAGTTGTGTTGTTAGGGTAGTCTCTCCCTAATGTATTATTGTGGTTGCAGCTATGAGAAAGGCAACAGTGGCCCATAAAAGATTATATGGACTTCGTATCCAGGTTGGTAAAACTATTATATAGTTGGTATAATGTTGATATGAATCTCTACGAGCGTATTTATTTAGGGTCATATGTGTGTTGCCTAGAATGATTATGAGTTACCATGAGTTGGTTAAACTTTAATAATTACTTAGAAGGTGTGAAACAGTTTATTGAATCCACACCTAGGCTTTATATATGTACTGATTTGGAATAGTCAGGAGGTAATGAACTGACTAAGATTGTGATAGCTCGCTCGTACCTAATCAATGCCGAAAAGCCTACCTAGATAGGGATAGACCACCCAACCTGTGAACCAGACTCTTGAAAGATCAGGTTCAATTGACTTAAGAACATACTATGTTGTTAGATTAAGTTGTGTTGTACGCTTAATTGATTGTGTGAATAATATTGGTATGGAGTGAATAGAGTTGTTGTGATTAAGACAACAGGATTTTGAGATTTTGAGAAGCTACCTTACCCGTATGTGGAGACTGATAATGTAATCTTGGGACATAGAATAATTGTGAACCTTAGAATATTGATAACCGTTGAGACCTTAGATGTACAAGGCCTTCTCGGGTAGTAAGATTTATTTCAGACCAATAATGAGAGTTAAGTGCGACGATGGGTCGGGTTGTGGGCCAATTTCGGGTCAACCCATAGAATGAAATGCAGTGGGGTCAGTTGGAGGTGGTCCCGCTATGTGATAGGGTCACGAGGGTGCAAGGCCCAAGTCTAGTTAATCGTCGTACGAGTTCGTGGACGCGTTCCACCAGAACCGGGTCGTGGGAGCCGAGAATAGCCTTAAATTGTTGGATATTTTATGGAACAGTGTGATCGAGTATCAAGGCAAGAATTGAAGTGTTTATAGTTATGACTAATGAAAGTACGAAAAGAGAATCCTTTTAATCCATGAATGGGAGTTAATAGTGGTGATACACACTCTAGATTTGATCCCTCGGTTGTCTTTGGTTGATGTATATGCATGTGTGATATATTGTGGCCATATGTGGCATAATTGGTTTCGTTGAGTGTAGTTTAAGGAGACTATACCAAGATTTGTTTAGCATGAACTTAGTATGAACATTCGGGACGAATGTTTCTAAGGGGGGAATGATGTTACACCCCGTAATTCCAAGGCAATGAGATGAGAACGTATGTGAGGAAATTGAGATTTGAATTTTGGAAAGAAAGAAAGATTACTTTTTTCTTAAGGAAAAATATCGAAAAATTGTGAAGGAAAAGGTTTATTAATTGGAATTTGGTTCTCAAATTTGGTATTTGAGACTTATAGATTATATTGGAATTTTGGATTTTAAGTTTCGGATTTGGTCATGTGGGGCCCACGTGAAAATTTTACGGTTTTGTGGGGATCACAATATTTTGAGATATTTTGGCCAAATATAGATATTTTGGGGAAGAAATAATTTTGGACCAATCGGAGGGCGACACGTGTCACCCCACATGTCTTGAAAGTTGACTACACTTTATAGATATTTTGAAAGGAGGACAAGTGGACAAGTGGGTCCCACTCCACTTGTCCATACACTTGGCTATATTATCTGTCACGACACGACCCCGGGCCCGCGACTGGTGCCTACCTGGACACCCCTCTCAGGTATACATCAGAGAATAGCAGCGGAACATACACAACACATAAAAATACTTAGACAATAAACAACAACAGGCTAGCCGATAAGGCCACCTTCCGTAAAACATACCTAATCCAAAAATAAGCCAGTACATCTCTGTTCTTAAAACCCAATCCACCAATATGACTCTGCACTTAAGAATAACAACTATGTGGAGCGAGTCCCGTCATTGTCACGACCGAACGGGCGTGATCGTGCCTTACCCGCACCCAGTAGACATACATCGAGTAACGTGAAAAATAAAACAAGACATGAAACAATATGAAGTGAAAGCAGTTTTTACGAGAAAAGTTGCCTTTCGGCATATATATACATAAACTTGAGCGATTCATCCCTTTTACAAACCATGCCCACAAGATTACTACGGACCTACAGAATGTTATAACAATGATGGCGGGCGGGGCCGCCATACCTGAATGTAAGTACCTCTGATGACAGGGACTATACCAAAGATAAGCCTCGGAGACGCGAGCTTCCCAAAATGAGCGTGACCCTATGGCGAGGATCAACAAGCGGTGTACCTCTACTGCGGCGTGAACGGCCCGAAGGAGGTCGATAACAGTACCAAGTATGTGGCCCGAAAATCGTAAATGAAATCATAATAGTCTATATAAAGCGAAGACATATATGATAACCAATTTACGATACACAATATGTGATCGTATGTCAAGTCGTGGACTCACGCCTTAAAGTCATCACTCAAATATAGCGTGGGTCTCATGCCCACAATATCAATCATGCTCGTGGAATTCCTTCCTCACTGCCGTGATCCATGATATAACACGCAAGGAATACACATGAACACGGTCCCACGTGTCATGTCATAATAAGCATGCGGGGTAATGCGAAGGCATAGCCGCTACTAAAACCCGCAGTACCAACAATGCTATAAAGCGTATCACGAGGTCTTTCTGACCGCGCCACATCGAAGTTGGCCACTCGCCCTCGGTATCAATGCGCGTCAAATCCTCGAACTCACCGCGACTCGCATAGGCCACCTAGGCGCGTGAGGTATTCCCGCATCGAGGGTAGCTACTCGGCATCGCCCCGGACTCGTAGTCGCGTAGCCACATAGGCCGCGTGAGGTATTCCGCGACACTAACACGGAACTCTCGTAGCTCGCATAGGTCCCTGGACCCGTGAGCATCCTCGCATCGGGCGCAACCCCGGTATATCATGTCGAGGTGAGTGGTACAATACTAACATAACGGCTTATCGTTAAACAACATAAGCACAATCAAGGGAAACCCCTTTACACAAACATCACAAGACACTAACACACGTAGCATCCTAACATGTTTAATTATCAAACCAACATGAAAGTATTACAAGGCTATCACAAACCAACATAGTCAAGTTATTCACACAAGGTACTTTCTATTTTATGTCAACAAGTTCGGGTTTTTATCCCCAAAGTACTTCATACATTAACTCTTTAAACAAGATCCGTTTCTTTCACAAGAGTCACACGATGCACCGTAGTATCAAAATAGAGTGACTATCTTTTTAAGTAAACCAAAACAATTTCCTACCTTCTTTTGAACCAACTTAAGACAAAAGCATGCCTTCCTTTTAGCGAAAACACTTCAAATTTTCAAGTCTTTGTCTTTTATAAATCAAGTCCTTACTTTGAAATTTTAAGAAAATCAAAACTTGTTTATTAATGATCTTATTAAAGCAGCCATGATCTAGGAAATGTAATACAATTTTGTCTTATCTTAGCTTCTATGCAGATGGAGGTTTCTACTGGTTTTAATAATACTTAATTAGTCAATACATTTTCCTTTATTAGCTGCGATGGTTTGTTCGATACTTATTCTCATTTCCGAAATCAATACAAGGCTTTCATAAACAATTAAGTAAACCGTTCCTTTTATTTCTCTTAAGTCATTATACCTAACTTCCCATAAAGCTAGTATAACTCTTAAGCTTTTAAAACCAAGTATTACTCTTCTTTCAAAAACGATTCATACTTCATTTGAAATACTTCAAGATTCTTATTATTTAACACTCAAGTCAAAAGACATCGAAGTAAAACCACGTTCAGTTAACACACGTACGTCTACCGTACTATATATATTTTAAAATATCATGCTCAAGAGGATAGGAAGAATCACATACCTCCTCGGCGAAATCCACCTGCCAAGTCGAATATGTCGCGCGCAGAGTATCAACCTATAATAGTCAAATACGTCTATCAACGTCTAGACTACTCTGTAGAATATTCTAAGCAGAAGGTTCTTATTTCTACGGAAATTTGGGCAGCACTTCCCTACCCGTAAAGCTACACAAGTCTACTGTAAATACAGCCCAATGTAAGTACAGTTCAATTTTCTTCTTATATACCATCTTTCTATATCTTATACTCAATTCTAAACTACTATATGTAATTTCCAATTACAATAGAAGGACAAAGATATTTACCTCGATAAGCCCAAAATTATCCAAGATTAAAGTCGATCCTGAGCAAGGTTTAGCTCCTATGCATGCGCTCCAATTCGCTCCAAGAAACCCTTAGAAGTTCTAAACAACTTTTTCTTAATACTTCAACCAACTATGAAGATTTTCCTAGGGCTTCGTTTTGTGACTAAGGGATATAAAGTAGCATTTCCAGGCTTTTTGTATAGAGGTAACTTTGGAATACTACAAGGTATTTGGGCCAAGGTATTTTGGAATAGTAACAATACATGAAGACATTTTCCTACCAAAGGGGGGGGGGGGTGTTTCGGCCGAAGCAACTAGGAAGGGGGGGAAGGTGTTAGGACGAGAGCTTCACTAAGGGGGAGAGGGATTTTGAGACTTGGAAATTGTTCAAGTGATGAAGAAGTCTTTCTAGCAAGGGGGGTATTTATAGAACACTCAAGGGTCAAGATTCAAGCACATGGATGGTGTAGATTAGGACGAGTGCTACCTTATCTATCTACTACACAAATATCTTCAAGACTTTGACCAAACATTTTTGGCCTTTAAAACACAAAAAACGTGCCCAACAATTCCTCACCTAAACCGTCCACTTGAGGGTGACACATGTCGCCCTCTCGTTGGTCAAAAATATTCATTTTCCGAAAATATCCGTAATGCCAAAATTCCGAAAATAAAGTGGGCCTCACAAAACCGTAAATTCTCTCGTGGGCCCCACGTGGCCAATTCCGGAAATTAAAATTCCAATACTTCTAAAATATTCCAAAAAGTCCGAATACCAAATCTGGGAATCCAATGCGTATAAGCTTGGGCTTTCTTAACGTGGCTCATTTGACGACTCAGTACATGGATGTCACGAGTCTATTGCATCCCGAGTTCTATTATAGGGGAGGGTACGACAAGGAATGTAATTCCCATTAACGAACCTTTTTACTTCACAAAAACCGGAAACTTTTCCGTCGAAAAATCACATTTTTCTTCCTTTCCAAAATTATTGTCGTATTCTCGTACGTACGTCCTCACATACATACCCTGGAACTACGGGGTGTAACATTCTCCCCTCCTTAGAAACATTCGTCCCGAATGTTCCTTCTCAAGGCAGATAACGATAAAGTTCCTCATAACTTAAACAGTTTGCAAATGCCACACATGGCCACAATACAACACGCGCAAATACTTAAATCCAAGTCCACAAGGAATCACCTCTATCATCACAAAAGCTCCCACCCAAGGTCTAAAAGATATTCCCTTCGCACCTTTACTTTACAAAAGAAATGATCACTTCTATTCTCTTACTCGTCGTACCCTCCTCGTACACTCGAACACTTCCTAAATAAACTTACCACCTTTCTGTTATTGCTTCAGTTTCCAAAATCTCGGGGTTACTATCTCCAACCTGGTCATCATTAACTAGGAACACTCTGGATGGATCTCTGATACTTTTCCGAACATAGCAACATGAAAGTCCGGACGCATCGCCTCCTACGCCGGACGGCAAAGCTAACTTATAGTAACCCGACCTATTCTCCAAATGATCCAAAACGCCAAAGTACCGGCCGAAGTTTCCCCTGCTTCCCAAATCTCGTCACGCCCTTCCGGGGTGGTACCTTCAAGAAAACCCACCGTCAACCTGAACTTCAAGTATCGACGCAGATTATCCGCACGACTTCTGTTGACTCTGAGCTGCCAATAACCTCTCCTGGATAAGCTTCACCCTATCCACATCCTGCTGAATCAAGTCTGGACCAACTATCTGAATCTTGCCAACATCGAACCAATCGACCGGCAACCTACACTACCGCCCATACAAGGCTTCATAAGGCACCCTCTGAATACTGAAATGGTAGCTAGTATAATACTCCCTCAACAAGAGGCACATAATCCTTACAGCTACCCCTGAAATCAAAACCACCGGCCCGAGGGTGAATGCAATACTGAGACTCACCTGAGTTCCTAACCTTGCCTGGTAAAACCTCCATAAAAAGAAATAGTCGTAAACTGGGCTCCACTGCCTATCATAAGTAAAAGTAGGAACCCCGTGCAGTCTTACAACCTTCCTGATAAATAACATCTCGCATAACCTTCTGCCGAGTAAACAATGACTGAAAGACAAGATGGGCTGACCTCATCGGCCCGACTACTAGTCGAACGCATCCACGAACTCGTACGATGGTCAACTAAACTTGGGCCTAACACCCTCGTGACCCTAACACATAGCGGGACCACCACAAATTTTCCTTACTTCAAATCGGGCTGCGGGTTGACCAGCAATCTGGCCTCAACCCGACCCATTTCTCGCGCCAAGCTCTTGTTTCCCGATCCGGAACAATCTCACCATCGAGTCACGAAAACCTAGTGGTCTTCTTAGCTCAACTACCCTCTTTCATCTCACACTACTCAGGGATTTATCACACAAACTAATCTCTAGAGGGTTAAGGATATACCTGTATCTACTGCTTCATCCCCCTTTGTCGTTCTAATCAATCCTGCCCTGTTGGGCGCATAGCTAGGGAAGGTGATGAACTAGCCACCGATCCCGGCGTCGAGTCTCTACAGCCGCACCACCTTTGGTCGGACAATTTCTCGCAAAATGGCCCTGCTGGCTGCAAGCATAACAAGCTGTCGAAGAAGTACGACACTCCCCACAATGACACCTACCACAACGGCCACACCGAGGTGGGGGTGGCCTCCTCTGGCTAACATCCCTTCCTCTCCGAACCACTGAATCCAGCTGGCTGGAACCTACGTGTATCTGTGAACCAGAAGCCCTAGAGCTCTGACCAACTCCCGCAAACCCCGAACGCCCCAAGTGCGCGTGGAGGACCACTCAGATCGGGCGGAGGCGCATAACCGCCGCCGAGAAGGTCCGCCTCGAAAGTTACCAAAGGACCTGCTTCGCCCTCTTCACGATCTTGTTAACCCGTCGATCCCCACGTTTCTCGCACGCATAAGCCCGCACGCAGCCATGCTCATGCTCGATTGAAGAGCTACTTGCACAACCTCTCTTAGATAATCATCAAGACCCGTGATAAATCGGTACATAATATACTCTGCAGTCGCTAAATCCCAGCTAGTAATGTGGTCGTCTCTTTGCGATCCATACTTTCGCCATCGGTCGGAACCGAAGGTTCAAATATCATGGCCGCAGAGGAATCGCCGCCGTGCTAGACTTCGCTGGCGCGCCGCAGTAACTCCCGAATGAAGCACCACCTCGGTGATGATTGGGCTGTGCCTCGTAACCCTCTCGTGTTTATTCGCAGCCTCCTACCGCTTTGCCTTCGGGCCCGGTTGCTTGCGCGTGGAGGCATAACTGGTAAGGGAAAGAAATATGTTAGAGGGGACCAACTTATAACACAGCTCTAAGGCACGATCTCAGAGTGAGAAGAATGAAAACCAATCCTAAATATCCTATAGCCTCCTGATTATTGGTGTGGTGCACAACACACCGATAATCAAGACTCTACTAGATACGGTCTGTAGACACTTTCCGAGGATTAACTGCTTTGATACCACTTTTGTCACGACCCGAACCCGGGCCCGTGACTGGTGCCTTACCCGGGCACCCAAGTAGACATACATCAGAGTAACCAGCGGAAAATAAAACAAGACATGAAACAATATGAAGTGAGAAACAATTTTTCTGAGAAAAGTTGCCTTTCGGCATATATATATATAAACTCAACAAGAACATCCTTTTACAAACCCCGCCACAACATTACATGCACTTCTAAGAATGTTATAATAACAACGGCGACGGGGCCCGCCATACCACGAATGTAAGTACTACAACGATGTGGACTATACGAAAGATAAGCCTCGAGACACGGAGCTTCCCAAAACGCTGAATGTGACCCTATGGCGAGGATCAACAATGGTGTACCTACTGCGGCATGAACGCAGCCCAAGGCGAGGTCGATAACAGTACCAAGTATGTAAAATGAAAATATCAGAATGAAATCATAATAGTCTATATAAAATAGAAGACATATATGATAACCAATTTACGATACACGATATGTAAGCAATATGTCAAGTCGTGGACTCACGCCTTAAAGTCATCACTAAATATAACCGTGGGTCTCATGCCCACAATATCAATCATGCGTGGAATTCCTTCCTCACCGCCGATCCATGATATAACAAAGACCAAGGAATACACATGAACACCGTGTCCCACTGTGTCATAATAAAATCTGACGGTAAGTGCGAAGGCATAGCCGACTACTAAAACCCACAGTACCAACAATGCTATAAAGCGTATCACGAGGTCTTTCTAGACCGCGCCATACGATCGGCCGCCACTCGCCTCGGTATCAATGCGCGTCAAATCGAACTCACCGCAGCCCGATAGCCACCTAGGCCCGCATGAGGTATTCCCGCGTCGAGGTAGCTACTCTTGGCATCGCCCCGACTCGTAGTCCGCATGGCCACATAGACCGCGTGAGGTATTCCCGCGACACTAACACGAACTCGTAGCTCCGCATAGGTCCCCTGGACCCGCATGAGGCATCCCTCGCATCGGGGGGCAGCTTAACCCCCGGTATATCATGTCAAGAGGTGAGTGGTACAATACTAACATAACGGCTTATCGTTAAACAACATAAGCACAATCAAGGGAAACCCCTTTACACAAACATCACAAGACACTAACACACGTAGCATCCTAACATGTTTACTTATCAAACCAACAAGAAAGTATTACAAGGCTATCACAAACCAACATAGTCAAGTTATTCACACAAGGTACTTTCTATTTTATGTCAACAAGTTCGGGTTTTTATCCCCAAAGTACTTCATACATTAACTCTTTAAACAAGATCCGTTTCTTTCACAAGAGTCACACGATACCCGTAGTATCAAAATAGAGTGACTATCTTTTTAAGTAAACCAAAACAATTTCCCTACCTTCTTTTTGAACCAACTTAAGACAAAAGCATGCCTTCCTTTTTAAACGAAAACACTTCAAATGTTCAAGTCTTTGTCTTTTATAAATCAATTCCTTACTTTGAAATTTTAAGAAAATCAAAACTTGTTTATTAATGATCTTATTAAAGCAGTCATGATCTAGGAAATGTAATACAATTTTGTCTTATCTTAGCTTCTATGCAGATGGAGGTTTCTACTGGTTTTAATAATACTTAATTAGTCAATACATTTTCATTTATTAGCGCTGCAGTGGTTTGTTCGATACATATTCTCATTTCCGAAATCAATACAAGGCTTTCATAAACAATTAAGTAAACCGTTCCTTTTATTTCTCTTAAGTCGTTATACCTAACTTCCCATAAAGCTAGTATAACTCTTAAGCTTTTAAAACCAAGTATTACTCTTCTTTCAAAAACGATTCATACTTCTTTTGAAATACTTCAAGATTCTTATTATTTAACACTCAAGTCAAAAGACATCGAAGTAAAACCACGTTCAGTTAACACACGTACGTCTACCGTACTATATATATTTTAAAATATCATGCTCAAGAGGATAGGAAGAATCACATACCTCCTCGGCGAAATCCACCTGCCAAGTCGAATATGTCGCGCGCAGAGTATCAACCTATAATAGTCAAATACGTCTATCAACGTCTAGACTACTCTGTAGAATATTCTAAGCAGAAGGTTCTTATTTCTACGGAAATTTGAGCAGCACTTCCCTACCCGTAAAGCTACACAGGTCTATTGTAAATACAGCCCAATGTAAGTACATTTCAATTCTCTTCTTATATACCATCCTTCTATATCTTATACTCAATTCTAAACTACTATATGTAATTTCCAATTACAATAGAAGGACAAAGATATTTACCTCGATAAGCCCAAAATTATCCAAGATTAAAGTCGATCCTGAGCAAGGTTTAGCTCCTATTCTGTACGCTCCAATTCGCTCCAAGAAACCCTTAGAAGTTCTAAACAACTTTTTCTTAATACTTCAACCAACTATGAAGATTTTCCTAGGGCTTCGTTTTGTGACTAAGGGATATAAAGTAGCATTTCCGGGCTTTTTGTATAGAGGTAACTTTGGAATACTACAAGGTATTTTGGAATAGTAACAATACATGAATACATTTCCTACCAAAGGGGGGGGGGGTGTGTTTCGGCCGAAGCAACTAGGAAGGGGGGGGGGAGGTGTTAGGACGAGAGCTTCACTAAGGGGGAGAGGGATTTTGAGACTTGGAAATTGTTCAAGTGATGAAGAAGTCTTGCTAGCAAGGGGGGTATTTATAGAACACTCAAGGGTCAAGATTCAAGCACATGGATGGTGTAGATTAGGACAAGTGCTACCTTATCTATCTACTACACAAATATCTTCAAGACTTTGACCAAACATTTTTGGCCTTTAAAACACAAAAAACGTGCCCAACAATTCCTCACCTAAACTGGCCCACTGAGGGTGACACATGTCGCCCTCTCGTTGGTCAAAAATATTCATTTTCCAAAAATATCCGTAATGCCAAAAATCCGAAAATAAAGTGGACCTCACAAAACCGTAAATTCTCTCGTGGGCCCCACGTGGCCAATTCCGGAAATTAAAATTCCAATACTTCTAAAATATTCCAAAAAGTCCGAATACCAAATCTGGGAATCCAATTCTCATTAACGAACCTTTTTACTTCACAAAAACCAGAAACTTTTCCGTCGAAAAATCACATCTTTCTTCCTTTCCAAAATTACTGTCGTATTCTCGTACGTACGTCCTCACATACATACCCTGGAACTACGGGGTGTAACAGTCATACCCCTGAATGTACATAGATTTACAACATCAGGGAAACCGTACCAAAAGACAAGCCTCCGGAGAAAATGGAGCTTCGGACACCTGATCAATGATCCTAAGAATGAGGATCCACCACCTGCTTACCCTTACCTGCGGCATGAACGCAACCCCCGAGGAAAGGGGGTCAGTACACAATATGTACCAAGTATGTAAAACTGGAAAATACTGCAATTTACATCATAAGTCTAAAATAAAGCTAGAGACATGTATGATAATCAAATTACAGTACACTGTGTCTTACTAACAATGAGAGTAAACAAGTGTATACTTTACTGCATAAAAATATGAGGCTCATGATCAAAGCTATTATAACCGACTCCCCATAAAGCCGTTATACTAGCTTTATACCTTAGATACTTACATTCTTCTTTATAACCAAGAGACTTAAACCTTCCAAACAAAACAAGTATCACATACTTTCAAAATACTTTAAGTCTCTTAACCTCTAGAACTAAGATATCCTTAGTGTTATACCCCGTATTTCCAGAGTATGTACGTGAGGGCGTACGTATTAAATTTTTTTGCCTTAAGAATTGGCTTTGGTTCGAAATTTGGGCACAAGTGCCGAATAGAGTCGTTTTCTGACGAAACGTTTCCACAGCTTACGTTGGGAAAATTCCGGCTATGTCATTTAGTATTTTTGCGGATTTTTCCGAGCGACGGAACATTTTTGGACCAACGGGAGGGTGACACTTGTCACCTCATCGACGCAAAGAGGAGGCTTGGCTCGCCGATTGGTCCCTCCTTTTGTGCCTGGTATTGTGGCCTGTTTTGTGGAGAGTTTTGTGGAGTGTTTTGTGGGTGCACTTGGCTTGATCTTGGCCTTACCCTTGCCTAACACATGGATGGATCTTGGCCATTGGTTGGCCTTGCTTGGCCTATAAATAGCTCCCTTTGTGAAGACTTTCTTCATCCACAAATTGCCTAAGTCTTGAAGTTCTCTTCCTCCTCCCTTGTGAAATTGGCCCACCACACCCCTTTCCCCACAAAGCTTTCCCCTTTGTGGTGCCTTGGCCGTGGGGTACCCCCCCCGAGCCTAGGTGTATTCGGATAATACCCTTTGTTGTGGTATAGAAATACTCTCCTAAGTATTGTTATAATGTCCAAAATACTTTAGCCCAAATACCTTGTAGTACTTTCCAAAGTACCTTTTGTCGAAAAACCGGAAAATACGATTATACTTTCCTTAGCCTCTACACGAAACCCTAAGGAAAATCTTCACCCGTTGTTGAAGTATGGAGTAGAAGTTGCGTAGAACTTCTAAGGGTTGTTTGGAGCGGATCGAGCACTCGGGAGGAGAGCTAAACCTTGCTCAGAGCGACTTTAAACTCGGATAATTTTGGGCTTATCGAGGTAAATATCTTGTCCTCTAGTGTAATTGGAAATTACATAAGTGTTGAATATATAGTGTTATATACTATATATAGAATGAACTTAGTATTATGGCAATGTCTTTTGACTTAAGCTCAAGAATGAAGAATTGAGCAAGAATCACATAGAAGGATAATAAAGAGAAGAATCGAATCAGAATTACCTAGGGTTGTATTACTGAGACTTATGTAGCATTCGTGTAGTAGAATTGTACGCGTCCGTTAGGCGTGTTAACCCCACTGGTTGGCTTGGTAGCCACCGATAGAGGAGAGATTTACGCTGTTGCGGGAGGTCACAATTTTCGTAGAAAGATGGGAACGTGTGTTTAAGATTTAATAGACGTTTGTGGCCTTTATAGGTGAAAGTACTAAGAGTAGCGTATTCTACTCGAGGAGTGGAAAGGGCTAGCAAGGTTGTAGTACTTGGAGCATTTTGCTTATTGTCGTTAAATCGTCGCGAGGTATGTGAACCTCTTCCTATCTCTTCTAGCATGATATGTGTGAACTATGTAGTACGGTAGACGCATACGTGTTAATTGTGTTTGATTGTTCTTAAAACATAAAGTGTTATAACGGCTTTATGGGAAGTTGTTATAATGACTTTATGTAGGTAAGAAAATACTTTGTGGTTTTAAAAGGTAATCGATGTGAATTATAAGCGCTAGTTATAATAAAGAACTTGATGTATTTCAAAAGATTTCTAAATCGTTTTGAAGGGAGAGTAACACTTGGTTTTAAAGGTTTTAAAAAGAGTTATACTAGCTTGATGGGAGTTAGGTATAATGTCTTAAGAAAGGTAAAGAAAATGGTTTCTTGATGTTAGAAGTTAAGAGACTTGATCTTATAAGATAAGAGACTTAACTTATTTGTTTTAATGTGGATGTTTGTGTGAAACCTCATTCGTGAGTAATGAGTACTTGGTTTTATTTAAAGGATAATGTTTCCGATTTGGAAATCGAATGTGTATCGACTGCACCACCGCAGCGTTAATAAAGGAAAATGTATTGAATAATGATGAATTGTATTAAAACCGTAGAAACCTCCATCCGCATAGAAACTAAGATGAGACAAAATGATATTACATTTTCTAGATCATGGTCATTGTAATAAGAATGTTGTAAACAAGAATAACCTACTCACGTGAGACTTATATTACTCAATTGTTCTAAAACTAACCAAGTGATTAAGTTTATGAACTATGAAACCATTTGAAAATGAGAAGCTTGAGTAATTGAAACTAGGCAACCGGAACTTAGGAAAAGAATGTTGTTACTTGATTTTGAAAAGGAATGTGGGTTGGTCATTCTAATACTACGTATCGGGTGACTTTGATAAGTAATGGATCTCTTTAAAGAATTTAACGACGTAGTACTTTAGGTTGAAACCGGACTTTGGCATAAAATGAAGGTACTTTGAGTGATGTGAAACTTGCCTATGCTTGTTGTGGTGAAACATTCCTATGCTTGTTGTTGTGAAACTTGCCTATGCTTGTGATGATAGCCTTTGTTGTGCAAGTGTGGTGTTTCGTGTTACCGCTGGCTCGATAGAGGCCGATTGACTAGTTGAGGTTTCTTACTGTTCGCCCGGTATCCGGTGGTCGGCTCGCACCGCCCCGCCTCGTGACCGATTCGGCCTTGTATCCGGTAGTCACCGCACTTGCCCCGCTCAGTATAGTGACGAAGTTTCGTGATACGCCTTGGTCCCAGTGGTCACCTCGTACTTGCCCCGGTCACCGCGTGGACCGCCTTGGTATCCGTGAGTCGGCTCTCGACTTGCCCCGTGACGGCCGTGTTTTGGTTGCATTGTATTATTAGTACGGTCGGATCGGTAGTTATACTTGTCTGCACGGTTTTTATAACACAGTGGGACATGGTGTTCATGTATAATCCTTGGTATTGTTATATCATAAAGCGCAGCGATGAGGAAGAAATTCCACGCACGAGTGATAATTTGGAGGCGTGAGTCCCCGTCTTGATGTAATCGTTATATGTTATATATCGTAGTTTGGTCATCATACATGTCTCCCGCTTTATATAGACTATTATGATTTCATTTCTGATGTTGTGATTTGCCATACTTGGTACTGTTATCGACCTCCTTCGGGGCCGCGTTCATGCCGCAGTAAAAGGTACATCGTTGCCGATCCCCGCTTTTAGGATCACCTTTCAACAGATTGAAAGCTCCGTTCCTTCGAGGCTTATCTTTGGTATGTTACCACGAGTCCGTAGATGCTTATACATTCGTGGTATGGCGTGGCCCTGTCCGTCATAGTTGTTGTAAATCTTAAGGTCTGTAGACTTGTTGTGCGGTGGTTGTAAAAGGATTAAACTGTTCGGGTTTTATGTATATACCAAGGCAACTGCTTTTGGTTGCTTATTTATTATATATCTCTTGTTTCATGATTCATGTTTTATTTTCCGCTGGTTTTCTCTGATGTTGTATCACTAGGGTGCCCGGGGTAAGGCACCAGTAACGGGCCCGGGTTCGGGGCGTTACACTTAGTATCTTTAAACTAGTGAGTTAATTCCTTAACTCAACCAACTTGGACATTCTTAAGATAAGCCAAGGATATCAAATGGACTAGATTCGTCAAAATCTCGTACGTCTACCGTACTATATATTTACAACTATTCATGCTCAAGAGATAGGAAAGTTCCACATACCTCTTCGGCTCAATCCACTTGCCAAGCTCAATACGCCGCACGTAGTATGTCAACCTTTAGGATTTGTGCCCACTATAGCCCTTTTTCCGCAACTCCTTTTCTCATCAAACTCATCCACGCGAGTTTTCTACAAGTGTACCAACACTTTATCTTCTTGTCGCCCTTCCAACAATTTTACTAGGCCTTGGTTTTCCTTGAATTTTAGAGAGAAGGGAGAGGAATTTTTAAGAGTGATTCTTTGTAAAATGACCAAGTCTTCAAGACTTGGTCAATAAATAAGGCCTCCTCTTGGTCAAAAAGATGGGAGGGACACTTGTCACCCTCCCATAGGCCTTTACAAAAATATTTTCTGATTTTCCCCCTTTTTCGCGAAAAATCCCGCCTCGGCGCCGCTGCAGCGTCATGGCCAGTCGCTGAAACTTGAAAAAATTGAGCTTTCGCGCCATGCGCCTGCTGCTGCCGTGGCGCTGTGGCGCCTGACTGGATCTTTCTTTCCTCTTCGTCAACCGAACTTCTAACGTCCATAACTTTCTACCTCGATGTCCTAGAAATGAGCGGTTTGTTGCGTTGGAAACTAAACTCAACGAACTTCATACTAGGCTTTGAAACACCTATAAAATCCTAAAGAAATAGGAGATATAGTGCTCCAAAGTTGACTGAAAATATGCCTACAACATTAGCCAACTTATCTTTCCAAATTTCAAACCTTATTTCCTTTTGGACGTTCTTATCTCATTCTCTTGAATTTACGGGGTGTAACATTCTTCCCCCCTTAGAAACATTCGTCCCCGAATGTTCTTTCGGAGTCAATCTTAAAGATAGTGACACAGTCTCCCTTTTACACCCCTACATACCAATAATGCCACACGTAGCCACAAAATAGCATTTAAGCAAAATACTTCAATTAAAGTTTGACAAGTAAGGTAAATGAATTACCTGAAGGTGTAGAGAATAAGTGAGGATACTTCCTCAACATGTCCTCCTCCGCTTCCTAAGTCATCTCCTCCCTATTATCATTCCGCCACAAGACTTTCACGGAAGCTACATCTTTGGTCCGCAGTCGCCTGACCTGGCGATCGAGTATCGCTATGGGACTCTCCTCATACGATAACCCCTCTGTCACCTAGACCTCGCTAGCTGGGAAAACTCTCGATGGATCTCCGATACACTTCCGTAACATAGAAACATGGAAGACTGGATGTACCACCTCTAAATCCGATGGTAGATCCAATTCATAGGCAACCTTGCCTACTCTACGGATGATGTGGTAAGGCTCAATGTACCTTGGGCTAAGTTTCCCTTTCTTCCAGAACCTCAACACACCCTTCATGAGTGATACCTTCAAGAAGACCCAATAGTCTACCTGAAACTCCAAATGTCGACGCCGATTATGCGTATAAGACTTCGCGACTACGAGCCGCTATGATCTCTCCTGGATAAGCTTCACCTTATCCACAGCCTGCTGAATCAATTCTGGCCCAACTAACTGAACCTCGCTCACGTCGAACCAACCAATCGGCGACCTACACTTTCGCCCATACAAAGCCTCAGATGGTGCCATCTGGATGCTAGAATGGTAGCTGTTGTTATAAGCAAACTCCACAAGAGGCAAATGATCCTCGGCCTACCCTCGAAATCAATCACACAGCTCGCAGATATCCTCGTTGTCCGGATAGTACGTTCGCACGCCGGCTTGGTCGAGGATGAAACGCGATCGAGACTCACTGTGTCCCTAACCCTTCTCGAAAGACCTCCGAAGTTAGCGAAGCCCGGGCTCCTCATGCGATATAATCGATATAGGGACTCCGTGCGCCTCACAATCTCACGATATACAATCCGCATAATCCTCACCGAATACGTAGTCTCGATGGAAAAGGTGGGCTGATTTCGTCAGTCTGTCTACAATAACCCAGATGGAATCATACTTTCTCTGAGTACGAGGTAACCCTGTAACAAAATCCATGTTGATCACCTCCCACTTCTATGTCAGAATATCAATATCCTGCAATAGCCCACCGGGTTTCTGGTGCTCAATCTTGACCTGCTGACAGTTAGGACACTGAGCAACAAAACCTGCCACGTCCCTTTTCAGGCCATCCCACCAATACATACATCTTAGGTCAGGGTACATCTTAGTCGACCCCGGATGAATAGAGTAACGAGCACTGTGTGCCTCCCCAGAATCTGCTGACGAAGTCCTGCAACATCGGGAACACACAGTCTGCCCTCAAATCTTAGCACCCCATCAGGCGCTACCTCAAACAAACTCTTCTCCTATCGAAGAGTCGTATCTCGATACCGTATCATAACTGAGTCCTCATACTGTCGCCTCTTCACCTCATCAACGATGGAAGACTCGGTAATCTAACGAACTCGTACCTCACTATCATCGGTATCGACCAATCGAACCCCAAGTCTCGCTAGTTGATGGATCTGACGGACCATGTCCTGTCTCTCTGGCTGTACCTCTGACAGACTCCCCATCGATCTGCGACTCAAGGCATCTGCAACCACGTTGGCTTTTCCCGGATGGTATAGGATGTCAACATCATAATCCTTCAACAACTCTAACCATCGTCTCTGCCACAAGTTCAACTCCCTCTGCCTGAAGATGTACTGGAGGCTCTTGTGGTCTGTATAAATATCCACATGAACCCCATATAAATAATGTCTCTAAATCTTCAAGGCATGAATAAATGCGGCCAACTCTAAGTCGTGGGTAGGGTAATTCCTCTCATGCTTCCGTAACTGCCGGGAAGCATAGGCTATAACCTTGCCGTGATGCACCAACACGCACCCTAGCCCGATACCCGAGGCATCACAATAAATCACGTAGCCCTCTAACCCCTCGGGAAGAGTAAGAACTGGAGTCGTCGTCAACTTTTCCTTCAGTAATTGGAAGCTTTTCTCACAAGCTTATGTCCACTGGAACCTAGCTGCTTTCTGAGTCAGCCTGGTCAGCGGTGCTGATATTGAAGCAAACTACTCCACAAACCTACGATAATAACCTGCCAGCCCTAAGAAATTGCGCACCTCCGTCGGAGTAGTAGGTCTCGGCCAAGACTTGACCGCCTCAATCTTTGCTGTATCAACCCGAACACCGTCAGCCCCATTAATGTGCCCCAAGAATGCCACTGAGGCCAACCAAAACTCACAATTGGAGAACTTGGCGAATAACTGTCGGCTCCGGAGGACCCCAAGTACCGTCCTCAAGTGATCCGCATGCTTCTGCTCTGTGCGCGAATAAACCAGGATATCATCAATGAATACTATAACGAATGTATCCAAAAATGGCTTGAACACCCGGTTCATCAAATCCATAAATACCGCTGGAGCGTTGGTCAAACCGAAAGACATCACCCTGAACTCATAGTGCCTATACCGGGTCCTGAATGCAGTCTTTGGGATATCTGCCTCTCTAACTCGCACCTGATGATAACCAGACCACAGGTCTATCTTGGAGAAATACCTCGCACCCTGCAACTGGTCAAACAAATCATCAATCCTGGGGAGGGGGTATATGTTTTTGATGGTTACCTTATTCAGCTGTCTGTAGTCAACACACATACGCAGCGTCCCATCCTTCTTCTTTACAAACAAAACTGGCGCTCCCCAGGGAGAAATTCTAGGCCTAATAAAGCCTTTTTCCAGCAAATCCTTCAGTTGGTCTTTCAACTCCCTCAACTCAGCAGGTGCTATCCTGTACGGAGGAATAGATATAGGCCGAGTGTCTGGCAACATATCAATACAAAACTCGATCTCCCTTTCAGGAGGGATACCCGGGAGATCGTCTGGGAATACATCTAGAAACTCTCTAACCACTTTGGGATGAACGGTGGCACCTCGGCCTCTGATCGAATACGTGCGGATGATAGAGGTACCCTTTCTGCACCATCTTTCTAGCCTTGAGGTAAGAAATAAACCTACCCCTCGGCGACGCTGTGTTGCCCTTCCACTCGATAACTGGCTCACCAGGAAATTGGAATCGAACCAACCTGTTTCTACAGTCAACATTGGCATAACAAGAAGTCAACCAGTCCATACCCATAATGACGTCAAAATTTGTCATCCCCAACTCTATCAAGTCTGCTAGGGTCTGACGACTGTAAATACACACCGGGCAACCTTTTTATACCCGCTCAGCTAACACTGAATCACCCACTGGCGTAGATACCTCAAAAGGCTCTATCGACACCGGCTCTATTCCGATTCTACCAGCAATAAGAGGGGACACATAAGACAAGGTAGAACATGGATCTATCAAAGCATAAACGTCACAGCATGAAATCAATAATGTACCTGTGACGACGTCCGGGGAAGCCTCCTGATCTTACCGGCTGGCTAAGGAATATATGCGATTCTGTGGACCTCTAGAACTAGGACCTCCACCACGACCTCTGTCGCGGCCTACCGGTCCGTGAACATTCTGCCCTCCGGGGCGCATAATCACAGAAGAAGAAAACCCAGCAACTGACCCTGTCGGCTGGACCATACCACCCATGCTGTCTCTGGTCGGACAATCTCTCTTCAAATGGCCCTGCTGGCCACAAGAGTAACAAGCTCCTGGAGGAACACGACACCCCCCACGATGGGAACTACCACACCGACCACACCGAGGTATAGGTGGCCTCATCTGACTGGGACCCCGGTTCCTCTGGGAACCCGAAGCCCTGGAGCCCTGACCTGCTCCTGAATAACCCGACCGATCAAACCTCCTGCCAGAAAACCGAGAAGGAGCACTCTGTGCCGGCTGAAATGTGGACCTGGCCTGTTGCTGAGGCTATCCGCCTCGAAAATCACTCTAAGACCCTGTTGTCCTGGCCCTCTTGGACTGGCCTGAGTCTGGCTGATCCTCCCTCTTTTTGTCCTCTATCCCCTGCGCATAAGCCTGCATCCTGGCAATATCCATACCTGACTGAAGGGCCACTCCCAGGCATGCAGTAATCATATGACGGTCTAGCCCCATCACATAGTGATGAACTCTGTCTGCCATGTCAGCCACAATGGTGAGCGCATACCTGGCCAATGAGTCAAACTCCAGGTTGTACTCTCTGATAGTCCTCCCATTCTGTCTCAATGTCAAGAATCTATCCACGTGGGCTCGCCTCATCTCAGGAGGCAAAAAATGATCCAGGAAGGCCTCTGTGAACTCCTCCCAAACAGCTGGAAGAGCACCCTCACCTCTGAGCGACTCATGACTCAAACCAGTTCAACGCAATATCATGTAACCGGTAAGAGGCTAACACAACTGACTTTGTTTCCGAGGCCCTAAGCACCTGCATAGTCCGCTGTAACTGCCGAATAAACTCCTGAGGATCCTCCTCAGATCTCGAACCATAGAACTCGGGTAGATGACAACCCAGAAAATCCCGAATCCGCAAACTGTCGGCTCTAGGGTTAGCTGACTGCTCCTGTCGGCGCTGCCCTGCCACTATGCTAGTCAATAGTCTGATCTGCTCTCCATAATCTCTATACTCAGCCCCTGGCTGCGGGACTGGGGGCTCAGGTATCGGAACCTCTGGAGCTACGGCCGCTCTCGGTTCCTCCAATACTGTCGGCGTGGCTGAACTCGCCGACTTCACAACCTCGGGCATAGTGCGGGCACGAGTCCTAGTAACCCTCTGCGTGCCAGCGCCTCCTCACGCTTTGCCTTGCCGCCACGGGCCTGGTCGCCTTCCGTGGAGGCATAACTGATACATAAGAATAGGTCAGAGAGGATTCAACCTAACAAGACAGCTCTACTGCACGATCTCAGAGAGAGAAGAATGGAAACCAAATCCTAAATGTCCTGCAGCCTCCTGATTATAGATGTGGTGCACAACACACCGATAATCAAGACTCTACTAGACACGGTCTATAGACACTCTCCGAGGACTAACTGCTCTGATACCACTTTTGTCACGACCCGACCACGGGCCCGCGATTGGTGCCCTACCTGGGCACCACTCTCAGGTATACATCAGAGAATAGCAGCGGAACACACACAACACATAAAAATACTTAGACAATAAACAACAACAGGCTAGCCGATAAGGCCACCTTCCGTAAAACATACATAATCCAAAAAATAAGCTAGTACATCTCTGTTCTTAAAACCCAATCCACCAATATGACTACTGCACTTAAGAATAACAAGCGTGATGGGGCGGGCCCATACGTACCACGAATGTACATAGATTTACAACATCAGGGATACTGTACCAAAAGACAAGCCTCCGGAGAAAATGGAGCTTCGGACACCTGATCAGTGATCCTAAGAATGAGGATCCACCACCTGCTTACCCTTACCTGCGGCATGAACGCAGCCAGAAGAGCGAGTCGATCTGATATGTACCAAGTATGTAAAGCGGAAAATACCGCAATTTACATCATAAGTCTAAAATAAAAATTTGGATACATGTATGATAATCAAATTACGATGATCGTGTCTTACTAACAATGAGAGTAAACAAGTGTATACTTTACTGCATAAAAATAGGAGGCTCATGATCAAAGTAGGGTCACCCGCCCGTAGTATCATTAAGCAATCCTACTCCTGGGACTATTTCACTCGCATAGATCATGTGGACCCGCAATGAGGTCATCCGCCTCGCATGGGACTATTTCACCCGCATAGGACTATTTCACCCGCATGGGCCCGGTGGGCCCGCAATGAGTACAAACGCCACACTCGCATCATGGGTAGCAATTCCATGGAATAAGTAGTAACCCGGGGTCTACCCCGTAAGAATACAAAACCTAGCACCACCGGCTATCATACGTAACATAAGCACTACCGGCATATCATACATAACATAAGCACCACCGGCTTATCATACATACATAAGCAAGTTAAGAAATCCCCTAACTTCTTATTAGCCTTGTTCATATACACTCTCATTTTAGTTTCCTTAAGGCACTAGGAATTTAACTCAAAGTACTACGTACTTCAACTCTTTTAAAATGACTATTTTTCGTATAAAACTTCCAAGATACTAATAATCGTAGTATCAAGTCATATCTACTTTTTAAGACAAGTCACACTACGTTTTTTTAAATACATTTAGAGACCTCTAAATCAAGTGACTTCCTTCTTTTAAAACCTAAAGCAATTGATGCCTTCAAATCAATTTGTCTTTCATTATTACATTACTTATAGTAAACCACTCTTTTAACTTTCCATAAAGCTATTATAACCGACTCCCCATAAAGTCGTTATACTAGTTTTATACCTTAGATACTTACATTCTTATTTATAACCAAGAGACTTAAACCTTCCAAACAAAACAAGTATCACATACTTTCAAAATACTTTAAGTCTCTTAACCTCTAGAACTAAGATATCCTTAGTATCTTTAAACTAGTGAGTTAATTCTCTAACTCAACCAACTTGGGCATTCTTAAGATAAGCCAATGATATCAAATGGACTAGATTCGTCAAAATCTCGTACGTCTACCGTACTATATATTTACAACTATTCATGCTCAAGAGATAGGAAAGTTCCACATACCTCTTCGGCTCAATCCACTTGCCAAGCTCAATACGCCGCCCGTAGTATGTCAACCTTTAGGATTTGTGCCCACTATAGCCCTTTTTCCGCAACTCCTTTTCTCATCAAACTCATCCACGCGAGCTTTCTACAAGTGTACCAACACTTTATCTTCTTGCCGCCCTTCCAACAATTTTACTAGGCCTTGGTTTTCCTTGAATTTTAGAGAAAAAGGAGAGGAATTTTTAAGAGTGATTCTTTGTAAAATGACCAAGTCTTCAAGACTTGGTCAATAAATAAGGCCTCCTCTTGGTCAAAAAGATGGGAGGGACACTTGTCACCCTCCCATAGGCCTTTACAAAAATATTTTCTGATTTTTCCCTCTTTTTCGCGAAAAATCCTGCCTCGGCGCCGTGGCGCTGAAACTTCAGAAAACTTCATGGCTTTCGGCGCCGCGGCCCTGCTGTCGGCGTCGTGGCGTTGTGGCGCCTGACTGAATCTTTCTTTCCTCTTCGTCAATCGAACTTCTAACGTCCATAACTTTCTACCCCGATATCCTAGCGACGAGCGGTTTGTTGTGTTGAAAACTAAACTCAACGAACTTTATACTAGGCTTTGAAACACCTATAAACTCCTAAAGAACTAGGAGATATACCGCTCCAAAGTTGACTGAAAATCTGCCTACAACATTAGCCAACTTATCTTTCCAAATTTCAAACCTTATTTCCTTTTGGACATTCTTATCTCATTCTCTTGAATTTACGGGGTGTAATATTATCCAAGTCTTGGAAGACTTGGATTCATTATACACTTAGACTACATGAGCTCTCATCTCTTCTCGCTTAGCTCCATATTTTCGAAAATACTTAGGACAAGAACAACAAGATTAGTTAGTTTCTTTCATCCAAGATTAAGCTCCTAAACCAAGTGCTAAGCCAAGATCATTATTCCACAAGTTTTGTTGGTTTTTGTTATACCCCGTATTTCCAGAGTATGTACGTGAGGGCGTACGTATAAAAATTTAAGCCTTAAGGTTGGCAAGGTTCGAAATTTGTACACAAGTGCCGAAAAGAATCGTTTTTCGACGAAACGTTTTACAAGACTTGCGAAGGGAAAAATACGGCTATGTCATTTTTATTTTTTTGCGGATTTTTCTGAGAGACGAAACATTTTGGACCAACGGGAGGGTGACATGTGTCACCCTCACATTGGAAGTGATTGGGGCGGCAAGTTGGACGACATGGAGCTTGTGGTTGGTAGGATATTTTTGTGCAAGTTGGTGTGGTAGATGGATAAGGTACACGTGGTTAAATCCTAGCCCTACACTTGCCTAGCACTTGGCTTCATCTTGGCCATTGGTTGTCCTTTGCTTGACCTATAAATACCCCCCTTAGTTGATGAACTTCTTCATCCAAAAATCATTCTCCAAGTCTAAAAACCCTCTCCCCCTTAAGTGTTGTGTTCGTCCAAGGTCCCCTTGGAAGCCTTGGCGAGAATCTACCCCCTTGCCTAGTGGTTTCATATAATACCCCTTTATGGTATAGAAAAACTCTCCAAGTATTGTTATAATGCCAAAATAATTTAGCCCAAAAACCTTGTATTACATTACAAAGTTACCTCTATCGTAGAGCAGGAAATACTACTATATTTCCTTCAGTCACTAAACGAAACCCTAAGGAAAACCTCCATAGTCGGTTGAAGTGTTAAGTAGAAGTTGCGTAGAACTTCTAAGGGTTGTTTGGAGCGGGTTGGAGCGCACGGAGTAGGAGCTTAACGTTGCTCAGGAGCGACATTAAACTTGGATAATTTTGGGCTCATCGAGGTAAATACTCTTGTCCTTATTGTAATTGGGAATTACATCGTAGTTGTATAGAAATGAATATAAGATTCATAGAAGAGATTTGAACTGTAATAGAAGGATATTACAGAAAAGAATTGAACTGTAATAGGAGGATATTACAGAATAGACTTGAATAGATCGCATCAGAAGAATAATAAAGTAGAAGATTCAATTGTACTTACATAGGACTGTACTTATAGTAGACTGATAGCCTTTATTGGTTGAATGTTCTGCGAGTAGCATGTGCTACTTGGAAGGTGGACAAGGCTAGCCGGGTTATAGCCATGGAGCGTTTTGCTTATAGTCGATAATCGTCGCGAGGTATGTGATTCTTCCTATACTCTTGAGCATGATATTTTAAAGGAATATATATAGTACGGTGAGCGTCGTGTGGCAATGTCGTTTGACTTAAGCACGAATAATAAGAATCGGAAGTATTTTACAAGAATATATATATAGTACGGTGAGCGTCGTGTGCTAACTGAACGTAGTTGTACGGCAATGTCGTTTGACTTAAGCCTGAATAATAAGAATCTTTAAGTATTTCAAAAGAATTAAGAAACCTTTTTGAAAGAAGAGTAATACTTGGTTTTGAAAACATAAGAGTTATACTAGCTTTATGGGAAGATAGGTATAACGTCTTAAGAGAGATAAAGAGAATGGTTTACTGATTTTTAGAAGTTAAGAGACTTGATCTTAAAAGATAAGAGACTTGACTTAAATGAATTAATATGAATTTTGTGTGAAACCTCATTCGTGAGTAATGAGTACTTGGTTTTTAAAAAGAATAATGTTTTACTGATTTCGGAAATCAGAATGAGTATCGACAAACCACTGCAGCGTTAATAAAGGAAAATATATTGAATAATGAAGTATTATTAAAACCAGTAGAAACATCCATCTGCATAGAAACTAAGATGAGACAAAATGATATTACATTTCCTAGATCATGGCTGCTTAATAAGATTGATTATAAACAAGAATAACCTACTCACCTATAAGGCATATGTTTCTCAAATTGTTTAAAAGAGAATTATGTTTTAAAGGATTAAAACTATGAACTACGAAACCTTTTCGAAAATGAGAAACTTGAGCATTTGAAATTAGGCAAACTTGAACGTTTGGAAAATAATGTTGTTACTTGATTTTACAAAGGAAAGCGTTTCGGTTTACTTAACAATGTAAGTCACTCTATTGTTATACTACGGGTATCGGGTGACCTTTGTAAAAGAAATGGATCTTTAAAAGGAATTTAACGTACGTAGTACTTTAGGGTTAAAACCCGGACTTTGACATAAACTGAAAGTACCTTGAGTTGTGTATAACTTGTCTATGCTTGTTGTTGTGAAACTTGCCTATGCTTGTTGTGATAGCCTTTGTTGTGCAAGAATTGTGTTTCTATACTACCGTCTCTGCAGAGGCGGTTGACTTGTTGAGAACTTGCTTGGGCGTGCAGCGACGGAGAATTCCACCGCACGCCTCCGTTGATAGTGTTATTTTTGTTGTATCCTCTTGGACTCATCGACACGATGGGTGGCCCACGTATGGTTCCATTAGGATTGTTATTCCATGGACTAGCTCTCCGCGAGGTTTTACCGTTCGCCCGGTATCCGTGGTCGCCAGACTTGCCCCGCCTCGTGGTGATTCGGCCTTGGTACTGTAGTTAGCCCTCGCACTTGCCTCGTTCGGTGTAGTGACGAAGTCTCGTGACACGCTTGGTACTGTAGTTAGCCCTCGTACTTGCCGGCCACTCACGTGACACGGCTTGGTATCCGTAGTCGGCTTTGTACTTGCCGTGTCGCCCGTGGTTTGGTTGTATAGTATTGTTAGTACGGCTTTGGCATCGGTAGGACTTGGTGTTGGTGTACTTCTTGGTGTTATCATATCATATCTGCCAGTGATGAAAGGTATTCCACGCATGATTGATGTTGTGGCGTGAGACCCAATATTTATATTTGAGTAATGACTTGGAGGCGTGAGTCACGACTTGATATAATCGTATATGTGTATCGTAGTTTGGTTATCATACATGTCTCCCGCTTTATATAGACTATTATGATTTCATTTACGATTTTCGGGCCACATACTTGGTACTGTCAGATCGACCTCCTTCGGGCCGCGTTCATGCCGCAGTAGAGGTACATCGGTTGTCGATCCGCGTTTAGGATCACATTTCAGCGTATTGGAAGCTCCGTTCCTGAGGCTTATCTTTTGTATGTTACCCGAGTGCAGAGGTTCTTGTACATTCAGGGGAATGGCGGGCCCTGTCCGTCATAGTTGTTGTATAAATCTTAGAAGTGCAGTAATCACAGCAAGTGTGGTTGTAAGGATTAAACTGTTCAACTTTGTAATTATATATATATGCCGTAAGGCGATTTTTCTCTCAGGTAAAATGTGTCTCATTTCACATTTTGTTTCATGTATTGTTTTTATGTTCCGATGATTACTCTGATGTATGACTACTTGGGTGCCCGGGTAAGGCATACCACGCCCCGAACGGGTCGTGACAAAAGTGGTATCGAGCGATTAATCCTCGGAAAGTGTCTACGCACCGTGTTCAGTAGAGTCTTGATTATCGTGTTGTGCACCACATCTATAATCAGGAGGCTGCAGGACATTTAGGATTGGTTTCCATTTTTCTCATTCTGAGATCGTGCCTTAGAGCTGTGTGATAAGTTGGACCCCTCTGACGTACTTCGTTTTTACCAGTTATGCCTCCGCGCAAGGCAACCCGCCCGGGCGGCAAGGCAGCAGAGGAGTCGCGAGCAGTAGCAATGCAGCCTCTACAGAGACCACGATGCACGAGCCTCGATCCCACACCGAGCAGAGGAGATGGGTTACTGAGTGGGTCGATTAATGGCCGTTGTGGCCGAACTTGAGGATAGGCGGACGCAGCAGCCCGATAGCACCGATGGTCCACCCTAGATCGAGATAGTTTGAGGCTACAGGATTTTACGAGTCAGAGCCCGCCGAGTTTTATGGGTCGAGGCACGAGGATGATCCGCAGGAGTTCATCCGACAGTTACAGCGGATCATAAGAGTGATCAAGGCATCGGAGACCGAGTCAGTGGTCCTAGGTTCGCATCGGTTGCGTGATACCGCAGTCGACTGGTTTGATTCGTGGGAGCTATCCCGGGGAGAGAATGCACTTCCAGCTATATGGGACGAGTTCTCAGGAGCATTTCTTGCACATTTCTTGCCTCGCGGATGAGGGCTCGGGCCGACAGATTTTTGTGGTGCAGCAGAATCCGCGACGGTTCGGGAGTACAATGTGGAGTTTGACTCATTGGCGACGTCCTCGCGTTAGTAGCTAGTATGGAGGATCGAGTGCACCGATATGTTCTGGTGGCTCGATGATTACCCAGAAAGTGGTTCGGTGTAGCTCTTCACCGCATGAGATTGCCCGCATGCAGGCTTATGCACTTGGATGTGAGGAGCGGAGAAATCGACGGAATGACCAAGATCAGCAGAAGAGGGCCAGAACAGCAGGGTCCTTTGGTGACTTTCGAGGCGGACCGCCTCAGCAGCAGACTAGTTATGTACCTCCGCCAGTACAGAGTGGTCCTCCACGCCTTGGGACCTTCGGTATTGAGAGCAGTCGGGCTCCTGTGTTTCAGATTTCGGGAGTAAGAGTGCTCGGATGAGGTCGCCCTTTGTCTCAGTGTGGCGTTGTGGAAAACTTCATAAGGGAGAGTGTCGTACTAACTTGGGAGATTGTTTTCTTGCGCCAACAGGCCATCTGGCGAGATCGTCCGACTGTGGGTAGCGCTGGTAGGATAGCACTGACTACTGGATCGGGCGGGTTCTTCACCTTCCATAGCTAGGCAGATATTCATACACCCAGCCACGGCAGAGGTCGCGGTGGAAGTTCCCAGTTTTAGCGGTCCTTTGAACCGCCTATTTTCAGGTATATCCTTAACCCTCTAGAGACTTGTATGTATTGATGTTATGATGATGTGTTTAGTGTTATGTTTGGGTAGCTTTGTGCTAAAATGTGATTTCAAAACCTGGTTAGTGAAAAAGGGTAAGCCTGGGGGTGAGAAAATGATGAACCTTAGAATATTACAGTTGAGACCTTAGATGTAAGGCCGTCTTGAGTACAAGACTTTGCGGGTGATCTTTGTCAGAATGTATAAGTATACGTGGAGTAATTGTGGGAAAATTCCTTGGGTAGTGTAAAATGGAAGTGGTAGCTTTCATGACCTGTATAGGTAAGATTGTTTCGGATCGGGAAACAAGAGCGTGATGCGTTAAGTGGGTCGGGTTGGGGCCATGTTGCGGGTCAACCCGTAGCCCGGTTTGGGGTTAGGTCTGAGGTGGTCCCGCCATGTGGTAGGGTCACGAGGGTGCTAGGCCCAAGTTTAGATGACCATCGTATGAGTTCGTGGATGTGTTCGACCAGAAGCGGATCGTGAAGGCCGGGAATGGCCTTAAGGGAGATTGAGGCTAGTAAGATGACCAAGTTTGGAGGTAGTGACTCCAAAGTTTGGAAACTAAGCGATGGTGAAGTGTGGTACGTATACTAGAAGAGTTCAAGTGTTCGAGAAGGGCACGATGAGTAAGGAAGGAAGAGAACGTGTGTTATTTCATGGCCAGGTGTGGCGTTGGCAACTTGTTAGAGGAACTTTATCGTTATCCGTCTTGAGAAGGAACATTCGGACGAATGTTTCTAAGGAGGGAGAATGTTATACCGTATTTCCAGTATATACGTAGGCGTACATATAAAAATTTAAGCCTTAAGGTTGGCGAGGTTGAAATTTGTACACAAGTGCGAAAAGAATCGTTTTTCGGCTAAACGTTTTACAAGACTTGCGAAGGAAAAATACGGCTATGTCATTTTTATTTTTTGCGGATTTTTCCGAGAGGCGAAACATTTTGGACCAGCGGGAGGGTGACATGTGTCACCTCACATTGGAAGTGATTGGGCGGCAAGTTGGACGACTTGGAGCTTGTGGTTGGTAGGATATTTTTGTGCAAGTTGGTGTGGTAGATGGATAAGGTACACATGGTTAAATCCTAGCCCTACACTTGCCTAGCACTTGGCTTCATCTTGGCCATTGGTTGGCCTTTGCTTGACCTATAAATACCCTTAGTTGATGAACTTCTTCATCCAAAAATCATTCTCCAAGTCTAAAACCCTCTCCCCTTAAGTGTTGTGTTCGTCGAGTCCCCTCGGGAAGCCTTGGCCGAGAATCTACCCCCTTGCCTAGTGGTTTCGTATAATACCCCACTTTGTGGTATAGAAATACTCTCAAGTATTGTTATAATGCCAAAATACTTTAGCCCAAATACCTTGTAGTACTTTCCAAAGTTACATCTATCGTAGAGCAGGAAATACTACTATATTTCCTTCGATCACTAAACGAAACCCTAAGGAAAACCTTCATAGTCGGTTGAAGTGTTAAGTAGAAGTTGCGTAGAACTTCTAAGGGTTGTTTGGAGCGGGTTGGAGCGAACGGAGTAGGAGCTTAACGTTGCTCAGGAGCGACATTAAACTTGGATAATTTTGGGCTCATCGAGGTAAATACTATTGTCCTTCTATTGTAATTGGGAATTACATACTGTAGTTGTATAGAAATGAATATAAGATTCATAGAAGAGATTTGAGCGTAATAGAAGGATATTCTGAAAAGAATTGAAGCGTAATAGGAGGATATTCTGAGAATAGACTTGAATAGATCGCATCAGAAGAATAATAAAGTAGAAGATTCAATTGTACTTACATAGGACTGTACTTACAGTAGACTGATAGCCTTTATTGGTTGAATGTTCTGCGAGTAGCATGTGCTACTTGGAAGGTGGACAAGGCTAGCCGGGTTATAGCCATGGAGCGTTTTGCTTATAGTCGATAATCGTCGCGAGGTATGTGATTCTTTCTATACTCTTGAGCATGATATTTTAAAGGAATATATATAGTACGGTAGACGTACGTGTGGCAATGTCGTTTGACTTAAGCCTGAATAATAAGAATCTGGAAGTATTTTACAAGAATATATATATAGTACGGTAGACGTACGTGTGCTAACTGAACGTAGTTGTACGGCAATGTCGTTTGACTTAAGCCTGAATAATAAGAATCTTGAAGTATTTCAAAAGAATTAAGAAACCTTTTTGAAAGAAGAGTAATACTTGGTTTTGAAAACATAAGAGTTATACTAGCTTTATGGGAAGATAGGTATAACGTCTTAAGAGAGATAAAGAGAATGGTTTACTGATTTTTAGAAGTTAAGAGACTTGATCTTAAAAAATAAGAGACTTGACTTAAATGAATTAATATGAATTTTGTGTGAAACCTCATTCGTGAGTAATGAGTACTTGGTTTTTAAAAGGAATAATGTTTACTGATTTCGGAAATCAGAATGAGTATCGACAAACCACTGCAGCGTTAATAAAGGAAAATATATTGAATAATGAAGTATTATTAAAACCAGTAGAAACCTCCATCTGCATAGAAACTAAGATGAGACAAAATGATATTACATTTCCTAGATCATGGCTGCTTAATAAGATTGATTATAAACAAGAATAACCTACTCACCTATAAGGCATATGTTTCTCAAATTGTTTAAAAGAGAATTATGTTTTAAAGGATTAAAACTATGAACTACGAAACCTTTTCGAAAATGAGAAACTTGAGCATTTGAAATTAGGCAAACTTGAACGTTTGGAAAATAATGTTGTTACTTGATTTTACAAAGGAAAGCGTTCAGTTTACTTAACAATGTAAGTCACTCTATTGTTATACTACGGTATCGGGTGACCTTTGTAAAAGAAATGGATCTTTAAAAGGAATTTAACGTCGTAGTACTTTAGGTTAAAACCGGACTTTGACATAAACCGAAAGTACCTTGAGTTGTGTATAACTTGCTATGCTTGTTGTTGTGAAACTTGCCTATGCTTGTTGTGATAGCCTTTGTTGTGCAAGAATTGTGTTTCTATACTACCGCGTCTCTGTAGAGGCGGTTGACTTGTTGAGAACTTGCTTGACGTGCGGCGACGGAGAATTCCGCAGCACGCTCGCATTGATAGTGTTATTTTTGTTGTATCCTCTTGGACTCACGACACGATGGGTGGCCCACGGGTATGGTTCCATTAGGATTGTTATTCCATGGACTAGCTCTCCACGAGGTTTTACCGTCGCCTTGGTATCGGTGGTGGCTTTACGTGCCGGCCGCCTCGTGGTGATTCGGCCTCGTACTGGTAGTTAGCCCTCGACTTGCCCGTTCGTGTAGTGACGAAGTCTCGTGACACGCGCTTGGTACAGTAGTTAGCCCTCGTGCCTGGTCAGCACGTGACACGCCGGTATCGGTAGTCGGCTTTACGCCCGTGGTCGCCTTCGTGGTTTGGTTGCATAGTATTGTTAGTGCGGCTTTGGCATCGGTAGGACTTGGTGTTCAGTGTACTTCGGTGTTATCATATCATATACCGGCGGTGAGGAAGGTATTCCACGGGCATGATTGATGTTGTGGCGTGAGACCCAATATTTATATTTGAGTAATGACTTGGAGGCGTGAGTCACGACTTGATATAAGCGTATATGTGTGTCTTGTAGTTTGGTTATCATACATGTCTCCCGCTTTATATAGACTATTATGATTTCATTTCTGATTTTCTGATTCACATACTTAGTACTGTTATGCGACCTCCTTGGCTGCGTTAAATGTCGCGGTAGAGGTACATGGTACCGTCGATCCGCGTTTAGGATCACATTTCAGCGTATTAGGAAGCTCCGTTCCTTCGGAGGCTTATCTTTTGTATGTTACCCGAGTGCAGTAGGTTCTTGTACATTCGGGGTATGGTGGCCCCTGTCCGTCATAGTTGTTGTATAAATCTTAGAGTGCAGCTGTTGTGGCGTGGTTGTAAGGATTAAACTGTTCAACTTTGTAATTATATATATGTGCCGTAAGGCGATTTTTCTCTCAGGTAAAATGTGTCTCATTTCACATTTTGTTTCATGTATTATTTTTATGTTCCGCTGATTACTCTGATGTATGACTACTTGGGTGCCCGGGTAAGGCACCAGTCACGGGCCCCGGAACGGGTCGTGACAGTTTTGGTCGAGAATGAGGTGGAGAAAACCCTATGTTTTATCGACTTTTTGGAAGCGAAACGTGAAGTGAAGTTGGTTATAAGCTTGTGGTAGATTCATATATGTGATTGAAACTTGAGGAAGTGGAGCGAAACGAAATTGCGGACCAATAAAGACCGGACTATTTTAGGGCATTTTTGGGCACAAAATGAGGTAAAAGTCCTTATTTTAAAGTAATTAGATACTACTTATTGTTATAATGTATGGATGAACTTGTACTAAAAATAATGAGGATTAAAAAGTGTTTGGACAATTTTTTAAGACTTGGCCGAGAGCTAGACTAATTTTGAGGTTTTCGGATTTCGTTGGTTATTGTCGTTATTTACATTTGGTACATGTTATATAATGAAGGAAATATTGTAGTTGATAGATTATATAACTTGTATAACATGTTGGAACTTGAATTGGAATAAAAGGAATTAAGGAAAAGGACTTTGGATTGTTGTAGTTATTGTTGGACGAAAACTGCCCAAAACTGTTAGACGTTGGGATGTCATTTTATGGACTCTTTTGGGGTGCATATATGCTGGAAAATCAGCCCCTAACATGCATGTTTAATGTGGTAAAATGACTAGTGAAAGCCCTAAGTAATAAGGGTGTTAAAGGCTTCACATTGTACCCTTAATGTTGGTTTATTATGGATTGTTTAGTGGACTGTTTTATAGACTATTTTGCGGACTGTGTTGTATAGATTGTGGGACAGAATTTTACACGTCAAGTTAGGCGTGTAATCCCTTTTGGTTAACTGTTGGTTGTGCCTTAAATGTGGCTTGTTGGTTGATGAATTCGGGCCTTGGAAAAGGTGGAAAAGTACGTAGAAACAAAGGAAGTGCTACCCAAATTTCCGTAGAATTATAGAGCCATTATTTGGTATAAGTCTTACACTAGTAAGCTTGAAGTTGATAGAAGTGTTATTGTCATTTTAGGTTGAAGTACTTCGTATAGCATATTCTACTTGGGTTGAGGAATAGCCGATAAAGTTGAAGTACATTGGAGCGTATTGCTACTTGTCGTGTTGATTAGTCGTCAACGAGGTATGTGAACTTCTTCCTTCTATCGACATGATTATTTGGAGTATACTTGACTTGTTTCTTGAAGTATACTTGCCTTGTTATTGAAGTATACATGACTTGTTTCTTGAAGTATACTTGTCTTGTTATTGAAGTATACATGACTTGTTTCTTGAAGTGTACTTGACTTTATTTTTATAAAGAGAAGTGATTCTACTCCTAGAAGTTAGGGGTATTCGTGTTGTTGATTTTATACTAAATGCATGTCTAAATTCTTCCTAAAATCCTTACCAATTCTTATGGGAGGTGTTGGTAAGAGTTTTAGGAAGCATTGGAGTCGAGTTAATTGATTTAAAGAGAAGAAGTTACTTGATCTTGAAAGAAGAAGTAACTTGATACTACAAGTGGTAGTATATTGGGGTTTATTACATGAAATGATTCTTTTATAAAAAATAGATGTGCGTAGTACTTTTGGGGTTCAAGTCCTTAGTATTTCATGAAATGAAAATGTCTTGAGTTTATAAAATGGAGATTGTTATAACTATACCCGTCGATAGTACTTTGAGGTTTTAAAATGAAAGATTGTTATATCTATTTCATTGGTAGTACCTTGGGTTCTTAAAGGGAAAGTTGTTCTACCTATAGTACTTTGGGTTTCAAAAGGGGTGAAATGGATTGATTTGATAAGTGTGAGTAACTTGGGTTTAGATTGAAAGTTACTTAGTGATAGAAAGTGGAAGTGTTGGAGACTACAGGTGTTAGTGTCTCGGGTGTTATAAGAGAGGGAACGTACGGCGGACGTACGTTGTATAGTTGAGCTTTATAGAGTAGAAGATGTGTATTTCCTTCTACCATTACTCTTTCATGTCATGATAACGCCTTAGGCTTTCTAAAGTAGAAGACGTGGCATACCTTCTAGTAAAGTAAAAAGATGATTTCTACTTGTACATGGTTTCTCATGATGGTTATTCGTGCAAGTGTTGTATTTCACCTCACCGAGTCCCTCGCTTGGGGGGTCGGCCTTTGTTATATGTATACATGTGATATTGATTATATGTTATACTACGGACGTGCTGACAGTGATGTTGGAATTCCACAGGCATGCTTCTGTAGGGTTGATTTTATATTATATCATGGACTGTCGAAAGTGATGTTGGAATTCCACGCACGCTCGGTGATCTTTGGTTTTATATTATATCATGGACTGCTGACAGTGACGTTGGAATTCCACGGGCATATTCCAGTGATGCTGATTTGATAGTATACCACAGACACGCTGACAGTGATGTTGGAATTCCACGGGCACGCTTCCTTGATACTGGCTATATATTGTTCTACAGACACACTGACAGTGATGTTGGAATTCCACGGGCATGCTTCTGTGAGGTTGACATGCTGACAGTGATGTTGGAATTCCACGGACACGCTTCCTTGATACTTGTTACACCCCGTAAGTCCAGGACATGTAGAAGAGAATGTACGAAAGGAAACAAGACTTGGAAATTGGTACGGCAGGAAGAATTGTTTTTCCGACGGAAAATGTTCCGAACGTCGGAAAGGAAAAATGTTCGTTGTTGAGAATTGGATTCTCAAAATACATTATTTGAAGAGTTTGAGACTTAGTAATATTATGGAAATTTATTGTTACGGATTTGGTCACGTGGGGCCCACCCGAGGAATTTTATATTTTGTGGCCCATGAGGTTCTGAATTTTATGGACGAATGAGAGGCGACACGTGGCACCCCAACAAGTGGTCTTGGACGAAAATGTTAAGGGTAAAATGGTCATTTACCATGGTGGAAGATAAGTCTTGCTAATTAAGAGCTTGAGATTGTTGACGAAGTCGAGGCCGTTTGGCTTGATCCCTATCATCCAATTAATACAAGTGTTTTTATCTAAGCCCTCCATTGTGTGTTATAAACACTACTAGTGCAAGACTTGCCATTTAAACACTTAGAAAAAATCACACTAGTTGTTCTTCATGGAGTAGCTCGGCTAAGTGCGTTTTCCCACATGAAAAATTTGTAGTTTTGATCCATTAGCGCAAGACTTTAACCCAATGTCCCTTAGGGTATTGTAAGGATATCTCAATAGAAAGATTTGGAAAACGGAGTTTTCACGTTAGTCGCAAGGCGGAAACCGAAGGAGTTCTTGACTTTGAAGTTGGAACTTGAAGATGGGTTCTTCATAGGCCTCAGGAGTGCTTGGGCGGATTGGAACCTAAGGAAAGGAGCTAAGAATTGCTAAGGCGCGACTTTGGAATCTTGGAAATTTTAAGGGCTTTAAAGGTATATTCTTGTCGTTGTAGCAATTAAGGTTTACTTATCATTGTAGCTATGGTTTTAGCAAGCATGAGTTATATAGTATGAAGTTTGATATGTTTATTGGCTATTGGAACCCTAATCCAAATCTAGCATGTTTAGCTTTAAGATTGGAATTCAAGTTGTTTTTAGTTTAAGTCGTCGCATGTTGAATAAAGAAGGAAATTTTAGTTGTTGAAGTTGTTTATGACTAAGTAACATGTTGACCTAAGAACTTGAATTTGGAAAAGGATTGGAAAAGACTTTGAATTGTTAGTATGTAGTTGGCCGAGAATGGCTTGGAGTTTTAAGCTATTTCATTATGAATTGTGGCGGAATATTACACGTATTGTAAGGCGTGTAATCCCCTTTGTTTGGTTGTTGTTTGGAGCCTTAAATGTGGCTTGTTGGTTATTGTATTCGGCCTTGAAAAGGTGGCAAAGTGAGTAGAAACAAAGGAAGTCTTTGCCCGATTTTCCGTAGAATTAGAGACTAAATACTTAGTATTATTCTACATAGAGACTAGAAGTTGATAGCCTTGTTGTGACCATTATAGGTTGACACTTACTGCACGGTGTATTCGGCAGCTTGTGGATTTAGAAAAGGTATGTGAACTACCTCCTCTTCTAGCATGATTCCTTAGAATAAAGAAAGTAAGTTCTACTCCTGAATGATCCATTCCTTGCTTGTATTTGGATTGCCTAAAATAGAATTTGTTCTATGTACTTCCTTGAGTGTACTTTGATGTTTAAATTGTAAGTAGTATAATCCATTTCCTTAGGGAAGTTTGGATTCTTAAAAGTGAAGGTATTTGTCTTAAAGTACATAGAAACTTGAAAAGGAAGTGATTTCCAAATCTTTTGGCTAGTGCCTTAGTTCTAAAACCTAAAGGTCATTATAATGACTTTAGAAGTCAAAGGAGTGATTTACTTATTTGATTTAAAAGAGGAGAAATGACATGATTTAAGAGAAGTAACTTGCGTTAAGGGTGAAGTTACTTGAGGTTTAAAAAGTAGAAGAAAACTTGTTTTGTAACTATTAAGAGACTTGAAGTATTTTTGAAAGTTAAGAACTTGATTTGTAAGTATGTGATACTTGGTTTTAATAGTATAAGTCTCTTGGTTATTGAAGGAATGGATCGTCTAAAACCGTAAAGGGTTATAACGGCTTTATGGGAAGTTGGTTATAACGGCTTTATGGAAGGTTTAGAAAGTTGTCTATTTTGATTAAATCGGCATAAGTTGCCTAGATTGTGAAAATTTGGAGTTACTTGATTTCAAGCTTTGAAATGAGTTTTCTGAAGTGTAGTAACTTACCTTGAAAAATAGACACGCCTTGATACTACGGTGTTAGTATCTTGGGGCTTTACATAGAAATGAGTCTTTTATAAAAGAATGTATGTATGCCTTGCTAAGTACTTTGGCTTGATAAATTGAGGATTTGTCTAAGTGTGCCTTGATAAGTACTTTGACTTGCTAAAAGAGAATTATTCTATGTATGTCTTGATTAGGACTTTGGCTTGATAAATTGAGAATTTGTCTAAGTGTGCCTTGATAAGTACTTTGACTTGTTAAAAGAGAATTATTCTATGTATGCCTTGATTAGTACTTTGGCTTGGTTAATTGAGAACTTGCCTATATGTGCTGGTAATAGCCTTTGAGTGCAAGTATTATGTTTTATTAAGTTGCCGCGACTCTCGGTTGAAGGGGTAATTTGTCTTGTTGTAAGTTCTTGGGACGTCTGAAGCGGTGATGTGGGATTCCACGGGTATGCTTCCGTTACTTGTAGTACTTGGGTTAAATTCCCGGATTTTTATAGAAGACATGGTAGTGCTTATGTCTTGTTTGATGGTCGGTCGAGATGGGGTAGAGTATATGTGAGGGGTACACCCCCAAGATGCTATACCACCTGTTTTACCACCTTCTCCAGGGTAGAGTATATGTGAGGGGTAAACCCCCAAGATGCTATACCACCTGTTTTACCACCTTCTCCAGGGTAGAGTATATGTGAGGGGTAAACCCCCAAGATACTATACCACCTGTTTTACCACCTTCTCCAGGGTAGAGTATATGTGAGGGGTAAACCCCCAAGATGCTATACCACTTGTTTTACCACCTTCTCCAGGGTAGAGTATATGTGAGGGGTAAACCCCCAAGATGCTATACCACCTGTTTTACCACCTTCTCCAGGGTAGAGTATATGTGAGGGGTAAACCCCCAAGATGCTATACCACCTGCTTCACCACCTTCTCCAGGGTAAGAGTATAAGTGAGGGGTAATGCTATACCACCGGTGGGACTTGGTGTTCATGTATGCCTATTGGTGTTGTACTATATCATGGACTGCCGGCAGTGAGGAAAGATTCCACGGGCATGATTGATGTTATGGGCGTGAGACCCATGGTTATATTTGAGTAATGACTCCGAGGGCCTGCGTCCCTGACTTGATGTGACTGCTTATGTATTATGTACTGTAGGTTGGCTATCATACATGTCTCCTGCTTTGTTTAGACTGTTATGATTTTATTACGATTTTCTCGTTCACATACTTGGTACATTCTTCCCATCGACTCCTTCGGCCGCGTTCACGCCGCGAGTTTAGGTATCTTTGTTCGGTGATCGGCAGCGTAGAGATCTGCTCGGGGTTTTTGGATAGCTCCTCTGTGAGTTTATCTTTTGGTATATATCCTTGATGCGAGCTTTATGCGTATTTGGGTGCAGCGGGGCCTTGTCCGTCATATTTTCGATTTAACTCCAAGTGCATGTATTCATATGTGGATTGGACTCACGTATGCGGTGTAGTGTCTTTTGTTGATGTATTATGGCAGCCTAGTCGGCTTAGCCTTGCACGTACGTTGGTTTTAAAAGAAAAAAAAATGAGTTGTTATTAATTTCCGCAATGTACTTAGTTGTTAAGGTAGAAGGGTGCCCAGGTAGGGCACGATCACGCCCGGGTTCGGTGTGACAGAGTGGTATCGAGCGATCATTCCTCGAATGTCTACAGACCGTGTCTAGTAGAGTCTTGATTATCGGTGTGCGCGCCACACCCATAAGCGAGGCTACGGGACATTTAGGAGTTGGTTTCTATTCTTCTCACTCTAAGATCGTGCCATAGAGCCGTGTTAGTAAGATAATTCCTCTCGACGTATTGTTGTTTCTGATTATGCCTCGAGGAGGGCGGCCGCCTGAAGGGCAAAAGGAGTAGCAAGAGCTACTAGTCAGACTCAGAGAGTTGATAGGGCTTATGCCCACGGGTACACCGGATGTTGTTCCGCAGTCGGCGAGTCCTTCTCGCGCTGTTTGAGACCCCAAGCACGAGCCTCGTTTCGGTTAGGAGAAGACTATAGGGTCATGAGGAAGCGATTATGTTATTGACCAAGATAAGCGGTGCTAGCGATTGTAAGTAATAGTACCCAGGTAGGATACTTTGATTAGTAAAGTGAGAAGTAAGAATGTTGACAAAAATGGTAAGTGAATCGAGACTATAGTTGTGTAGAGGTCACACGTAGTAATTGCCCCCGATGTAAGACCAATAGGGAAGATTATGCAGTAGAAATACTTCGACCTATGTGACGAACCTCTAGTAATTAGGGGATAGGGTAAGAAGTACCTTGAGATAAGAGAGAGATTTATTTCAGGCTAAGAACAAAAAGTTAAGTGTGACGATGAGTCGGGTTATAGACTCATTTCGGGTCAACCGATAGTATGGAATCGGGTGAATGTCAGATAGAAATGGTCCCGTTATGTGATAGGGTCCCGAGGATGCCAGGCCCAAGTTGAGTTAATCGTTATACGAGTTCGTGGATGCGTTCCACCGGAACTAGGTCGTAAGGACCGAGAAGAGCCTTAGCGGAAATTCAAGTAGCAAAATGGCCAAGTTGGTTAGTAACTCCAAGGATTGGGGAACAGAAACAGAATTTGAGATTTTGTACGTGTACTAGATGAGTTTGAAAGTACGAGAAAGTATGACAAGTAAGGAAAGAAAGGAACCTCTAAGGATCCCGCGTTTGGGAAGACTGTAACCTTCAAGTTTTGTGAGAAGGGACCACGGACGGAAGGTCCATTATTATGTTTACGTATGTTGAGGTGGCCATGTGGCGTCGTTGGTCTTGTGCGATTTTGATTGTTAGGCATAGTATAGAGATTATGCCGAGTTTGTATAGAGTGACAACCGACTAAGAACATTCGGGACGAATGTTTCTAAGGGGAAGAATGTTACACCGTAAGTCGGGACATGTAGAAGAGAATGTACGAAAGGAAACAAGACTTGGAAATGTAGTGCAGGGAAGAATTGTTTTTCCGACGGAAAATGTTCGAACGTCGGAAAGGAAAAATGTTCGTTGTTGAGAATTGGATTCTCAAAATACATTATTTGAAGAGTTTGAGACTTAGTAATATTATGGAAATTTATTGTTACGATTTGGTCACGTGGCCCACCCGAGGAATTTTATATTTTTGTGGGCCCACGAGGTTCTGAATTTTATGGACGAATGAGAGGCGACACGTGGCACCCCAACAAGTGGTCTTGGACGAAAATGTTAAGGGTAAAATGGTCATTTACCATGGTGGAAGATAAGTCTTGCTAATTAAGAGCTTGAGATTGTTGACCAAGTCGAGGCCATTTGGCTTGATCCCTATCATCCAATTAATACAAGTGTTTTTATCTAAGCCTCCATTGTGTGTTATAAACACTACTAGTGCAAGACTTGCCATTTAAACACTTAGAAAAAATCACACTAGTTGTTCTTCATGGAGTAGCTCTCGGCAAGTCATTTTCCCACATGAAAAATTTGTAGTTTTGATCCATTAGCCGCAAGACTTTAACCCAATGTCCCTTAGGGTATTGTAAGGATATCTCAATAGAAAGATTTGGAAAACGGAGTTTTCACGTTAGTCGCATGGCGAAACCGAAGGAGTTCTTCAACTTTGAAGTTGGAACTTGAAGATGGGTTCTTCATGGCCTCTAGGAGTGCTTGAGCGGATTGGAACCTAAGGAAAGGAGCTAAGAATTGCTAAGGCGCGACTTTGGAATCTTGGAAATTTTAAGGGCTTTAAAGGTATATTCTTGTCGTTGTAGCAATTAAGGTTTACTTATCATTGTAGCTATGGTTTTAGCAAGCATGAGTTATATAGTATGAAGTTTGATATGTTTATTGGCTATTGGAACCCTAATCCGAAATCTAGCATGTTTAGCTTTAAGATTGGAATTCAAGTTGTTTTTAGTTTAAGTCGTCGCATGTTGAATAAAGAAGGAAATTTTAGTTGTTGAAGTTGTTTATGACTAAGTAACATGTTGACCTAAGAACTTGAATTTGGAAAAGGATTGGAAAAGACTTTGAATTGTTAGTATGTAGTTGGCCGAGAATGGCTTGAGTTTTAAGCTATTTCATTATGAATTGTGGGCGGAATATTACACGTATTGTAAGGCGTGTAATCCCCTTTGTTTGGTTGTTGTTTGGAGCCTTAAATGTGGCTTGTTGGTTATTGTATTCGGCCTTGAAAAAGGTGGCAAAGTGAGTAGAAACAAAGGAAGTCGCCTGATTTTCCGTAGAGAATTAGAGACTAAATACTTAGTATTATTCTACATAGAGACTAGAAGTTGATAGCCTTGTTGTGACCATTATAGGTTGACACTTCTACGCAGTGTATTCGGCTTAGCTTGTGGATTTAGCGAAAAGGTATGTGAACTACCTCCTCTTACAGCATGAGTCCTTAGAATAAAGAAAGTAAGTTCTACTCCTTGAATGATCCATTCCTTGCTTGTATTTGGATTGCCTAAAATAGAATTTGTTCTATGTACTTCCTTGAGTGTACTTTGATGTTTAAATTGTAAGTAGTATAATCCATTTCCTTAGGAAGTTTGGATTCTTAAAAGTGAAGGTATTTGTCTTAAAGTACATAGAAACTTGAAAAGGAAGTGATTTCCAAATCTTTTGGCTAGTGCCTTAGTTCTAAAACCTAAAGGTCATTATAATGACTTTAGGGGAGTCAAAGGAGTGATTTACTTATTTGATTTAAAAGAGGAGAAATGACATGATTTAAGAGAAGTAACTTGCGTTAAGGGTGAAGTTACTTGAGGTTTAAAAAGTAGAAGAAAACTTGTTTTGTAACTATTAAGAGACTTGAAGTATTTTTGAAAGTTAAGAACTTGATTTGTAAGTATGTGATACTTGGTTTTAATAGTATAAGTCTCTTGGTTATTGAAGGAATGGATCGTCTAAAACCATAAAAGGGTTATAACGGCTTTATGGGAAGTTGGTTATAACGGCTTTATGGAAGGTTTAGAAAGTTGTCTATTTTGATTAAATCGGCATAAGTTGCCTAGATTGTGAAAATTTGGAGTTACTTGATTTCAAGCTTTGAAATGAGTTTTCTGAAGTGTAGTAACTTACCTTGAAAAATAGACACGCCTTGATACTACGGTGTTAGTATCTTGGGGCTTTACATAGAAATGAGTCTTTTATAAAAGAATGTATGTATGCCTTGCTAAGTACTTTGGCTTGATAAATTGAGGATTTTTCTAAGTGTGCCTTGATAAGTACTTTGACTTGTTAAAAGAGAATTATTCTATGTATGCCTTGATTAGGACTTTGGCTTGATAAATTGAGAATTTGTCTAAGTGTGCCTTGATAAGTACTTTGACTTGTTAAAAGAGAATTATTCTATGTATGCCTTGATTAGTACTTTGGCTTGGTTAATTGAGAACTTGCCTATATGTGCTGGTAATAGCCTTTGAGTGCAAGTATTATGTTTTATTAAGTTGCCGCGACTCTCGGTTGCAGCCTACCGTCTTGTCAGAAGTTACTTGGGACGCACCGAAGCTGATGTGGGATTCCACGGGTATGCTTCCGTTACTTGTAGTACTTGGGTTAAATTCCCGGATTTTTATAGAAGACATGGTAGTGCTTATGTCTTGTTTGATGGTCGGTCGAGATGGGGTAGAGTATATGTGAGGGGTACACCCCCAAGATGCTATACCACCTGTTTTACCACCTTCTCCAGGGTAGAGTATATGTGAGGGGTAAACCCCAAGACGCTATACCACTGCTTTACCACCTTCTCCAGTAGAGTATATGTGAGGGTAAACCCCAAGACGCTATACCACCTGCTTTACCACCTTCTCGAGGTAGAGTATATGTGAGGGTAAACCCCAAGACGCTATACCACTGTTTACCACCTTCTCCAGTAGAGTATATGTGAGGGTAAACCCCAAGATGCTATACCACTGTTTACCACCTTCTCCAGGTAGAGTATATGTGAGGGTAAACCCCAAGATGCTATACCACCCGCCACCACCTTCTCCGTGGTAAGAGTATAAGTGAGGGTAAACCCCAAGATGCTATACCACCGGTGGGACTTGGTGTTCATGTATGCCTATTGGTGTTGTACTATATCATGGATCACGGTGAGGAAAGATTCCACGGGCATGATTGATGTTATGGGCGTGAGACCCGTGGTTATATTTGAGTAATGACTCAGGGCTGCGTCCACGACTTGATGTGATCGCTATGTATTATGTATCGTAGGTTGGCTATCATACATGTCTCTGCTTTGTTTAGACTGTTATGATTTTATTACGATTTCTCGCTCACATACTGTACATTCTTCGCATCGACCTCCTTCGGGGCTGCTCATGCCGCAGTTTAGGTACGCTGTTCGGTGATCGGCAGCGTAGGATCCTCGCTCGTGGTTTTTGGATAGCTCCTCTGTCCAGAGTTTATCTTTTGGTATATATCCTTGATGTGCTTTGTACAGTTTGGAGTACGCGGGCCTTGTCCGTCATATTTTCGATTTAACTCCTGTGAGGTCTGTATTCATATGTGGGATTGGACTCATGTACGGTGTAATGTCTATTGTTTATGTATATATGGCAGCCTAGTCGGCTTTGCCTTGCACGTAAGATGGTTTTAAAAGAAAAAAAATGAGTCATTATTAATTTCCGCAATGTACTTAGTTGTTAAGGTGAAGGGGTGCCTGGGTAGGGCACCACCACGCCCGGTTCGGGGTGTGACAGAGTGGTATCAGAGCAGTCATTCCTCGGAATGTCTACAGACCGTGTCTAGTAGAGTCTTGATTATCGGTGTGTTGCGCGCCACACCCATAAACAGGAGGCTACAGGACATTTAGGAGTTGGTTTCTATTCTTCTCACTCTAAGATCGTGTCATGTAGTCGTGTTAGTAAGATAATTCCTCTCGACGTATTGTTGTGTTACGATTATGCCTCCGAGGGGCGGCCGCCGTAAGAGCAAAAGGAGTAGCAAGAGCTACTAGTCGACTCGAGAGTTGATAGGGCTTATGCCCACGGTACACCGGATGTTATTCCGCGATGGCGAGTCCTGCGCGAGTTTGAGACCAAAGGCACGAGCCTCCGGTTTCGGTTAGGAGAAGACTATGTGGTCGTGAGGAAGCGATTATGTTATTGACCAAGATAGCGGTGCTAGCAGTTGTAAGTACTAGTACCCCAGAGGTAGGGATACTTTGATTAGTAAAGTGAGAAGTAAGAATGTTGACAAAAATGGTAAGTGAACTGAGACTATAGTGGTGTAGAGGTCACACGTAGTAATGGCCCCGACAGTTGTAAGACCAATAGGAAGATTATGCGGTAGAAATACTTGACCTATGTGACGAACCTCTAGTAATTAGGGGATAGGGTAAGAAGTACCTTGAGATAAGAGAGAGATTTATTTCGTGCTAAGAACAAAAGTTAAGTGTGACGATGAGTCGGGTTATAGACTCATTTCGGGTCAACCGATAGTATGGAATCGGGTGAATGTCAGATAGAAATGGTCCCGTTATGTGATAGGGTCCCGAGGATGCCAGGCCCAAGTTGAGTTAATCGTTATACGAGTTCGTGGACGTTGCTCCACCGAACTAGGTCGTAAGGACCGGAAAGAGCCTTAGCGGAAATTCAAGTAGCAAAATGGCCAAGTTGGTTAGTAACTCCAAGGATTGGGAGCAAACAGAATTTGAGATTTTGTGCGTGTACTAGATGAGTTTGAAAGCACGAGAAAGTATGACAAGTAAGGAAAGAAAGGAACCTCTAAGGATCCGCGTTTGGGAAGATCAGAACCTTCAAGTTTTGTGAGAAGGGACCACGGACGGAAGGTCCATTATTATGTTTACGTATGTTGAGGTGGCCATGTATGGCGTCGTTGGTCTTGTGCAGTTTTGATTGTTAGGCATAGTATAGAGATTATGCCGGAGTTTGTATAGAGTGACAACCGACTAAGAACATTCGGGGACGAATGTTTCTAAGGGAAGAATGTTACACCCCGTAAGTCCGTGACATGTAGAAGAGAATGTACGAAAGGAAACAAGACTTGGAAATCGTAGTGCAGCGGGAAGAATTGTTTTTCCGACGGAAAATGTTCGAACGTCGGAAAGGAAAAATGTTCGTTGTTGAGAATTGATTCTCAAAATACATTATTTGAAGAGTTTGAGACTTAGTAATATTATGGAAATTTATTGTTACGATTTGGTCACGTGGCCCACCCGAGGAATTTTATATTTTTGTGGGCCCACGAGGTTACGGAATTTTATGGACGAATGAGAGGGCGACACGTGGCACCCCAACAATTGGTCTTGGACGAAAATGTTAAGGGTAAAATGGTCATTTACCATGGTGGAAGATAAGTCTTGCTAATTAAGAGCTTGAGATTGTTGACCAAGTCGGGCCGTTTGGCTCGATCCCTATCATCCAATTAATACAAGTGTTTTTATCTAAGCCTCCATTGTGTGTTATAAACACTACTAGTGCAAGACTTGCCATTTAAACACTTAGAAAAAAATCACACTAGTTGTTCTTCATGGAGTAGCTCTCGGCTAAGTGCATTTTCCCACATGAAAAATTTGTAGTTTTGATCCATTAGCCGCAAGACTTTAACCCAATGTCCCTTAGGGTATTGTAAGGATATCTCAATAGAAAGATTTCGGAAAAACGGAGTTTTCACGTTAGTCGCAAGGCGGAAACCGAAGGAGTTCTTCAACTTTGAAGTTGGAACTTGAAGATGGGTTCTTCATAGGCCTACAAGGAGTGCTTGAGCGATTGGAACCTAAGGAAAGGAGCTAAGAATTGCTAAGGCGCGACTTTGGAATCTTGGAAATTTTAAGGGCTTTAAAGGTATATTCTTGTCGTTGTAGCAATTAAGGTTTACTTATCATTGTAGCTATGGTTTTAGCAAGCATGAGTTATATAGTATGAAGTTTGATATGTTTATTGCTATTGGAACCCTAATCCAAATCTAGCATGTTTAGCTTTAAGATTGGAATTCAAGTTGTTTTTTAGTTTAAGTCGTCGCATGTTGAATAAAGAAGGAAATTTTAGTTGTTGAAGTTGTTTATGACTAAGTAACATGTTGACCTAAGAACTTAAATTTGGAAAAGGATTGGAAAAGACTTTGAATTGTTAGTATGTAGTTAGTCGAGAATGGCTTGGAGTTTTAAGCTATTTCAGATGAATTGTGGGCGGAATATTACACGTATTGTAAGGCGTGTAATCCCTTTGTTTGGTTGTTGTTTGGAGCCTTAAATGTGGCTTGTTGGTTATTGTATTCGGCCTTGAAAAGGTGGCAAAGTGAGTAGAAACAAAGGAAGTGCTGCCCGATTTTCCGTAGAATTAGAGACTAAATACTTAGTATTATTCTACATAGAGACTAGAAGTTGATAGCCTTGTTGTGACCATTATAGGTTGACACTTCTACGTACGGTGTATTCGGCTTAGCTTGTGGATTTAGTAAAAGGTATGTGAACTACCTCCTCTTCTAGCATGATTCCTTAGAATAAAGAAAGTAAGTTCTACTCCTTGAATGATCCATTCCTTGCTTGTATTTGGATTGCCTAAAATAGAATTTGTTCTATGTACTTCCTTGAGTGTACTTTGATGTTTAAATTGTAAGTAGTATAATCCATTTCCTTAGGGAAGTTTGGATTCTTAAAAGTGAAGGTATTTGTCTTAAAGTACATAGAAACTTGAAAAGGAAGTGATTTCCAAATCTTTTGGCTAGTGCCTTAGTTCTAAAACCTAAAGGTCATTATAATGACTTTAGGGGAGTCAAAGGAGTGATTTACTTATTTGATTTAAAAGAGGAGAAATGACATGATTTAAGAGAAGTAACTTGCGTTAAGGGTGAAGTTACTTGAGGTTTAAAAAGTAGAAGAAAACTTGTTTTGTAACTATTAAGAGACTTGAAGTATTTTTGAAAGTTAAGAACTTGATTTGTAAGTATGTGATACTTGGTTTTAATAGTATAAGTCTCTTGGTTATTGAAGGAATGGATACGTCTAAAACCATAAAGGGTTATAACGGCTTTATGGGAAGTTGGTTATAACGGCTTTATGGAAGGTTTAGAAAGTTGTCTATTTTGATTAAATCGGCATAAGTTGCCTAGATTGTGAAAATTTGGAGTTACTTGATTTCAAGCTTTGAAATGAGTTTTCTGAAGTGTAGTAACTTACCTTGAAAAATAGACACGCCTTGATACTACGGTGTTAGTATCTTGGGGCTTTACATAGAAATGAGTCTTTTATAAAAGAATGTATGTATGCCTTGCTAAGTACTTTGGCTTGATAAATTGAGGATTTTTCTAAGTGTGCCTTGATAAGTACTTTGACTTGTTAAAAGAGAATTATTCTATGTATGCCTTGATTAGGACTTTGGCTTGATAAATTGAGAATTTGTCTAAGTGTGCCTTGATAAGTACTTTGACTTGTTAAAAGAGAATTATTCTATGTATGCCTTGATTAGTACTTTGGCTTGGTTAATTGAGAACTTGCCTATATGTCGGGTAATAGCCTTTGAGTGCAAGTATTATGTTTTATTAAGTTCCGCGACTCTCGGTTGAAGCGGTCATTGTCTTGTTGTAAGTTCCGACGCACAAGCGGTGATGTGGGATTCCACGGGTATGCTTAGATTGTAGTACTTGGGTTAAATTCGGATTTTTATAGAAGACATGGTAGTGCTTATGTCTTGTTTGATGGTCACGAGATGGGGTAGAGTATATGTGGCGGTACACCCCAAGACGCTATACCACTGCTTTACCACCTTCTCCGGGTAGAGTATATGTGAGTGGTAAACCCCAAGACGCTATACCACATGTTTACCACCTTCTCAGGTAGAGTATATGTGAGGGTAAACCCCAAGACGCTTATACCACTGTTTACCACCTTCTCCAGTAGTATATGTGAGGGTAAACCCCAAGACGCTATACCACTTGTTTACCACCTTCTCCGTGGTAGAGTATATGTGAGGGTAAACCCCAAGACGCTATACCACTGCTTTACCACCTTCTCCGGTAGTATATGTGAGGGTAAACCCCAAGATGCTATACCACCGCTTCACCACCTTCTCCGGGTAAGAGTATAAGTGAGGGTAATGCTATACCACCGGGACTTGTGTTCATGTATGCCTATTGGTGTTGTACTATATCATGGATGGCGGTGAGGAAAGATTCCACGGGCATGATTGATGTTATGGGCGTGAGACCCATGGTTATATTTGAGTAATGACTCAGGGCTGCGTCACGACTTGATGTGGCCTTATGTATTATGTATCGTAGGTTGGCTATCATACATGTCTCTGCTTTGTTTAGGCTTATGATTTTATTACGATGCTACATTCGCTCACATACTTGGTACATTCTTTCTTGACCTCGCTTGAAGCTGCGTTCATCGCTGAGTTTAGTCTGCTGTTCGGTGATCAGCGGCGTAGGATCTGCTCGGGGTTTTGGATAGCTCCTCTGTCCGGGAGTTTATCTTTTGGTATATATCCTTGATGCGAGCTTTATGCAGTTTTGGATGCAGCGGGGCCTTGTCGTCATATTTTGATTTAACTCCACAAGTGCGTATTCATATGTAGGATTGGACTACGTATGCGGTGTAGTGTCTTTTGTTTATGTATATATGGCAGCCTAGTCGGCTTTGCCTTGCGTCGTTGGTTTTAAAAGAAAAAAAATGAGTGTTATTAATTTCATGATGTACTTAGTTGTTAAGGTAGAAGGGTGCCCGGGTAGGGCACGATCCACGAGCCGAGGTTCGGGGTGTGACAGTGGTATCGAGCGATCATTCCTCGGAATGTCTGACCGTGTCTAGTAGAGTCTTGATTATCGGTGTGTTGCGCGCCACACCCATAAGCGAGGCTACAGGACATTTAGGAGTTGGTTTCTATTCTTCTCACTCTAAGATCGTGCCATAGAGCCATGTTAGTAAGATAATTCCTCTCGGCGTATTGTTGTGTTCTGATTATGCCTCCAGGAGAGGCGGCCGCCGAAGAGCAAAAGGAGTAGCAGAGCTACTAGTCGGACTCAGAGAGTTGATAGGGCTTATGCCCATGGTACCGGATGTTATTCGCGATCGAGTCATCGCCTGCGCGAGTTTGAGACCCGGCACGAGCCTCCGGTTTCGGTTAGGAGAAGACTATAGGGTCATGAGGAAGCGATTATGTTATTGACCAAGATAAGCGGTGCTAGCGGTTGTAAGTAATAGTACCCAGGTAGGGATACTTTGATTAGTAAAGTGAAGTAAGAATGTTGACAAAAATGGTAAGTGTTGAGACTATAGTTGTGTAGAGGTCACACGTAGTAATCGCCCCGATGTGTAAGACCAATAGGGAAGATTATGCAGTAGAAATACTTCGACCTATGTGACGAACCTCTAGTAATTAGGGGATAGGGTAAGAAGTACCTTGAGATAAGAGAGAGATTTATTTGGCTAAGAACAAAAGTTAAGTGTGACGATGAGTCGGGTTATAGACTCATTTCGGTCAACCGATAGTATGGAATCGGGTGAATGTCGGATAGAAATGGTCAGATTATGTGATAGGGTCCCGGGATGCAGGCCCAAGTTGAGTTAATCGTTATACGAGTTCGTGGACGCGTTCCACCGAACTAGGTCGTAAGGACCGAGAAAGAGCCTTAGCGGAAATTCAAGTAGCAAAATGGCCAAGTTGGTTAGTAACTCGAGTTGGGAGCAAGCAAATTTGAGATTTTATGCGTGTACTAGATGAGTTTGAAAATGCGAGAAAGTATGACAAGTAAGGAAAGAAAGGAACCTCTAAGGATCCCGCGTTTGGGAAGACTGTAACCTTCAAGTTTTGTGAGAAGGGACCACGGACGGAAGGTCCATTATTATGTTTACGTATGTTGAGGTGGCCATGTATGGCGTCGTTGGTCTTGTGCAGTTTTGATTGTTAGGCATAGTATAGAGATTATGCCGGAGTTTGTATAGAGTGACAACCGACTAAGAACATTCGGGGACGAATGTTTCTAAGGTGGGAAGAATGTTACAAACAGTAATTCCAGGACATGTAGAAGAGAATGTACGAAAGGAAACAAGACTTGGAAATTGGTACGGCAGGAAGAATTGTTTTTCCGACGGAAAATGTTCCGAACGTCGGAAAGGAAAAATGTTCGTTGTTGAGAATTGGATTCTCAAAATACATTATTTGAAGAGTTTGAGACTTAGTAATATTATGGAAATTTATTGTTCTGGATTTGGTCACGTGGGGCCCACCCGAGAATTTTATATTTTGTGGGGCCACGAGGTTCTGAATTTTATGGACGAATGAGAGGGCGACACGTGGCACCCCAACAATTGGTCTTGGACGAAAATGTTAAGGATAAAATGGTCATTTACCATGGTGGAAGATAAGTCTTGCTAATTAAGAGCTTGAGATTGTTGACCAAGTCAAGGGCCATTTGGCTTGATCCCTATCATCCAATTAATACAAGTGTTTTTATCTAAGCCCTCCATTGTGTGTTATAAGCTTACTACTAGTGCAAGACTTGCCATTTAAACACTTAGAAAAAAATCACACTAGTTGTTCTTCATGGAGTAGCTCTCGGCTAAGTGCATTTTCCCACATGAAAAATTTGTAGTTTTGATCCATTAGCCGCAAGACTTTAACCCAATGTCCCTTAGGGTATTGTAAGGATATCTCAATAGAAAGATTTCGGGAAAAACGGAGTTTTCACGTTAGTCATGGCGGAAACCGAAGGAGTTCTTCAACTTTGAAGTTGGAACTTGAAGATGGGTTCTTCATAGGCCTCTAAGGAGTGCTTGGAGCGGATTGGAACCTAAGGAAAGGAGCTAAGAATTGCTAAGGCGCGACTTTGGAATCTTGGAAATTTTAAGGGCTTTAAAGGTATATTCTTGTCGTTGTAGCAATTAAGGTTTACTTATCATTGTAGCTATGGTTTTATGGCATGAGTTATATAGTATGAAGTTTGATATGTTTATTGGCTATTGGAACCCTAATCCGAAATCTAGCATGTTTAGCTTTAAGATTGGAATTCAAGTTGTTTTTAGTTTAAGTAAATCGCGTGTTGAATAAAGAAGGAAATTTTAGTTGTTGAAGTTGTTTATGACTAAGTAACATGTTGACCTAAGAACTTGAATTTGGAAAAGGATTGGAAAAGACTTTGAATTGTTAGTATGTAGTTGTCGAGAATGGCTTGGAGTTTTAAGCTATTTCATTATGAATTGTGGGGCGGAATATTACACGTATTGTAAGGCGTGTAATCCCCTTTGTTTGGTTGTTGTTTGGAGCCTTAAATGTGGCTTGTTGGTTATTGTATTCGGCCTTGAAAAGGTGGCAAAGTGAGTAGAAACAAAGGAAGTCTTGCCGATTTTCCGTAGAATTAGAGACTAAATACTTAGTATTATTCTACATAGAGACTAGAAGTTGATAGCCTTGTTGTGACCATTATAGGTTGACACTTCTACGTACGGTGTATTCGGCTTAGCTTGTGGATTTAGCGAAAGGTATGTGAACTACCTCTTCTAGCATGATTCCTTAGAATAAAGAAAGTAAGTTCTACTCCTTGAATGATCCATTCCTTGCTTGTATTTGGATTGCCTAAAATAGAATTTGTTCTATGTACTTCCTTGAGTGTACTTTGATGTTTAAATTGTAAGTAGTATAATCCATTTCCTTAGGGAAGTTTGGATTCTTAAAAGTGAAGGTATTTGTCTTAAAGTACATAGAAACTTGAAAAGGAAGTGATTTCCAAATCTTTTGGCTAGTGCCTTAGTTCTAAAACCTAAAGGTCATTATAATGACTTTAGAAGTCAAAGAGTGATTTACTTATTTGATTTAAAGAGGAGAAATGACATGATTTAAGAGAAGTAACTTGCGTTAAGGGTGAAGTTACTTGAGGTTTAAAAAGTAGAAGAAAACTTGTTTTGTAACTATTAAGAGACTTGAAGTATTTTTTGAAAGTTAAGAACTTGATTTGTAAGTATGTGATACTTGGTTTTAATAGTATAAGTCTCTTGGTTATTGAAGGAATGGATACGTCTAAAACCATAAAGGGTTATAACTGTTATACCCCGTATTTCCAGAGTATGTACGTGAGGGCGTACGTATAAAAGTTTAAAGCCTTGAGTAGGCAAAGTAGGCTTGGCCGATTTAATTTTGTGCACAACACCCGGTTAGAGTCGTTTTTAGTGAAAGCGTTTTCCACGACTTTAGGGAATTTCCCGCTATGCCAAATTTTATTTTTTCGGATTTTTACGAGAGAAGAAACAATTTTGACCAAAAAAATGGCGACACATTTCACCCACACAATGGAACGTGGACCTTGGCATTATGGACGATTTGGGCTTAAGGGAGTAGGTAGGATATTTTGTGTTGGTTGGTGTGGTAGATGGATAAGGTGTACTTGGGTGAATCTTGGCCTTACACTTGTGTAGCACTTGGCTCAATCTTGGCCATTGGTTGGCTTTCACTTGGCCTATAAATACCCATCCCTTTGAAGACTTATTCATCCATTCCTAAATGTTCCTAAGTGTTAAATCTTCTCCTCCCCTTTGTGTTGAGTTCGGCAAGAGGCCTCCTCTCTAGAGGCCTTGGCAGAAGTACACCCTCCTAGTAGTGTGGCCGTGGGGTACCCCTGCCTAGTTGCTTTCGTATATACCCCCTCTCTTGGTAGAAATACTCTCAAAGTATTGTTATAATGCCCAAATTACCTTAGCCAGTATATCTTGTAGTATTCTAAGGTTATACCTATCTGAAAAGCCCGGAAATACTATTATACTTCCGTCTGTCACAAAACCGAAACCACAGGAAAATCTCCATAGTCCGTTGAAGTATTGTGTAGAAGTTGGTTAGAACTTCTAAGGGTGGTTTAGAGCGGGTTGGGCGCTCGGAGTCGAGCTAAACGATTGCCGGGATCGACTTTATACTTGGATAATTATGGGCTTATCGAGGTAAATATCTTGTCCTCTATTGTAATTGGAAATTACATGTTGTTAGATTATATAGTTGAAGTATGCTATATATAGTCGAACATAGTTATCGGCAATGTCTTGCGACTTAAGCTGAATAAAGAAGAATCTTGAATTGTAATTACATAGGGTGTATTACAAGAGACTTGTGTAGTAGTCGTGAAGTAGAATTGTAGTTAGGGTTAGATGTATAACCCCCGGTTGGCTTGGTAGCGGTCTCGATAGAGGAGGAGATTTCTGTTGTTGTTGCGGGAGGTCTTTGCCGAATTTTACGTAGAATATTCTACGATTAGACCTAAATGTTAATAAGCGCCTTGTGGCCTTATAGGTTGAAGTACTACGTGTGGACGCGATCTACTTGGCTTAGGAGTAAGCGTTTGGAAGTACTTGGGCGTTTTGCTATTAGTCGATACTCGTCGCGAGGTATGTGAACCTCTTCCTATCTCTTCTAGCGTGATATGTGTGAACTATGTAATGCGGTAGGCGATACGTGTGCTAAATGTATTTGATTGGTTTAAAACATAAAGTGTTATAACGGCTTTATGGGAAGTCGGTTATAAACGACTTTATGTTGTTAAGAATATACTTGTGTTTTTTAAAAAGTTAACTTATTTGAACTATTACTGGCTTTTTATGTGTTAATACAGTACTTGAAGTATTTCAAAAGATTTTTGAATCATTTCGAAAGATGAAGTAATACTTGATTTGTGAAAAACTTAAGAGTTATACTAGCTTTATGGGACGTTGGGTATAACGGCTAAAGAATGTTTCTTGATTTGGAAATCGAATGTGTATCGACAAACCAACTGCGGCGTTAATAAAAGGAAATGTTTTGACTAATTAAGTATTATTAAAACCAGAGAAACTTCCATCCGCATAGAAGCTAAGATGAGACAAAATGATATTTCCTAGATCACTACTTTGTAATAAGATTGTTATAAACAAGAATATCCTACTCACATATAAGACTTATGTTTCTCAGTTGTTTAAAAGAGAATTATATTCTTAAATGAATAAGACTATGAACTACGAACCCTTTCTAAAATAAGAAACGTGAACATTTGAAATTAGGCAAACTGGGACGTTTGGAAAATAATGTTGTTACTTGATTTTACAAAGGTAAGTGTTTTGGTATTTAAAAAGATCACTCTATTTTATACTACGGGTATTGTGTGACTTATGTGAAAGCAACGGATCTTTTAAAAGATTTAATGTATGAAGTCCTTTAGGGGTAGATACGAACTTGTTAGCTTAAGGTACCTTGTGTGAATAACTTGATTGTGCTGGTTTGAGATAGCCTTGTAAATACTTTCTTGTTGATGTGATAAGTGAAAATGTTAGGATGCTACGTGTGTTAGTATCTTGTGTGATCGTGATGTAAGGGGTCATTCTTGTTGTGCTTACGTTGTTAAACGTTAAGCCCGTTGTACTATTATTGTATCACATACCCTTTGACTTATTATACCGAGGGCTTGCCACCCTTGATGCGGTCTTTACGGCCTATGCGGTCCTCGTGACTACGCGAGCGCGGTAGCTCGAGGATTGATCATTCCGGTGTTTAGCCCGACGCGGGGATTCCATGCGGTCTGTTGAGACTATGCGGTCTTTTGAGACTATGCGGGTTGCGGGAGCCTAGGCGGATACCGAGGGTTACCGCCCGACGCGGGTATACCTCAGCGATGCGGGACCATGATTCGAGGAATACCTCATGCGGGTCCGTGTGTGACCTATGCGAGTCGCGAGAGTTTCGTGGATAGACGCGCACATTGATATTGCGGGCGAAGGCCGCCTTCGACATGGTGCGGTCTAGAAAGACCTCGGAATCTGATTTGTGGTATTTTTGGTACTGTGGGTCTTAGTAGTCGGCTATGCCTTCGTACTTGCCCCGTACGGTTTTATTGTGATAACTTTGAGGGCGTGAGTTCCTGACTTGACATGACTGCTTATTTGTTGTGAACTGTAGTTTGCTTATCATACATGTCTCCTGCTTTATAGACTATTATGATTTCATTTACAGTATTTTTTAGTTTCACATCTGCACTGCTGCATCGACCTTCGGGGCCGCTCATGCCGCAGGTTGAGGTACACTAGTCGTAGATCCTAGCTCGTGGTCACGCCAGTGGTTGGGAAGCTCCGCTTTCTCGAGGCTTATCAGTGGTATAGTCCCCTGTCGTAGTAAGTGTTTACATTCAGGGGTTTGGCGGGGCCCTGTCCCGCCATTGTTGTCATATCATTCTTAGAGGTCTGTAGTACTGTTGTGGGCAGGGTTTGTAAAAAGGATTAAACTGTTCATGTTGAAAAAGTTGTTATTTACATATATGCCGAAAGGCAAGTTTTTCTCAGATTATTGTTTCATATTTCATAATATGTCTTGTATCGTTTTATGTTCCGCTGATTACTCTGATGTTGTATCACTAGGGTGCCCGGGGTAAGACACGACCACGGGCGAATCGGTCGTGACAAAGTGGTATCGTGAGCGATTAATCCTGAAAGTGTCTACGCATCAGATCCAGTAGAGTCTTGATTATCGGTGTGTTGTGCACCACATCAATAATCAGGAGGCTATAGGGTATTTAGGATTGGTTTCTATTCTTCTCACTCTGAGATCGTGCCTTAGAGCTGTGTTGTAAGTTGGACCCTCTGACGAAATTATTTCCCTTATCGTTATGCCTCCGCGTAGGGCAAACCCGGGCCCAGGAGGGCAAGGCAGCCGAGGGAGCTGCGAGTAGAGTTCAGAGGGTTACGAGGGCACAGGCCCAATCATCACCTGAGTTAGGTGCTTCATTCGGGGATTTCTGCGACATCACTAGCCCAGTAAAGTTTAGCACGGCGGCGGCAGCTCCATCGCGACCATGATATTTGAACCTTCAGTTCCACGACCAGGAACAGAGAATATGGATTGCAAAGAGGCGACCCTGTTACTAGCTATGGATTTAACTACCAGAGAGTATACCGATGTACCGCGAGTCTTGATGAATATCAACGAGAGGTTTGTGCAAGAGTAGTTCTTGATTAGTTGAGCATGGCACGTGGTGCGAGCTTATACACGCAGCCGAGAAACGTAGAGATCGACGGGTTAACGAGGACACAGAAGAGGCCAGAGCAAAGAAGGTCCTTTGGTTACTTTGGAGGCGAGTCAACTCACCAGCAGATTCAAGTATGCACATCCACAATGCAGAGTGGTCTTCCTCGGATTTCGTAACGTTCGGTACGCAGGAGTTGTCGTAACTCCGTGGCTTCCGGCTCATGTACATGACGCCATCCCGGGAATGTCGTCTTTAGTTCGTACTTGTTGTACCTATGACCGCCGTGGTCCGTTGTCGAAAGAGTGTCTGGTAGGAGGACTTAGCCTTCGTGGATCGGTGGGTAGTTCGTCACCTTCCTTAGCTATGCGCCCTACGGGGCAGGTTTGATTAGAACGACTAGGGGAGTGAAGCAGTAGATTCAGGCATATCCTTAACCCTCTAGAGTTCAGTATGTGTGATAAGATGGGTATAGCATAAGTGCTATGTTTTGATAGCAAGTGTGTTAATATTTGTGATTAGAAATCATGGTTAGTAAGGGAAGATTGGGGATAGAGAAAGTGTGGGCCTTAGAGTTTTACGCGTAGGAACCTTAGAGGTGCGCCGTCTCGAGTAAAGGTGTAGTGTTATGTTTGATCCTTATCGGAGCGCATAGTGCACGTGAGCTATGTTTATGGGATAAGTCCCTGAGTAGCGTGATTTGAAAGAGGGTAGTCGAGCTAGAAGACCGCTAGGTTTTTGAAACGTGATTAGTGAGATTGTTCGGATCGGGAGCTAGTATTGTGCGCGTCGGGTCGGGTTGAGGCCACGTTGCGTCAACCCGCGGTAGGTTTGGTGGTGGGTCAGGTGGTGGTCCCGCCTTGTGTTAGGGTTGTGAGGGTGTTAGGCCCAAGTTTAGTTAACCAAAGATACGAGTTCGTGGACGCGTCGACCGATGGTCGGGCCGAGCGAGGTCACCGCCTTGTCTTCAGCAAAGTTTTACTCGGCAGTTGTTGATTTTACCGTAAAGGTTGTAAGGCTGCACGGGTGCCTACCTTCACCTTATGACGCATGTGGAGCCCGTGGTACGGCTGTTTTGTTTCGGAAAGTTTTACTGTGCAAGGTTAAGAACTCGCCGTAGTCTCAGACCGCATTCGCCTCGCCGGTGTTTGGATTTCAGAGGTAGTTGTGGGGATTGTTGTCTCCCGGAGAGGGAAATGTTTTTAACTACCATTTCGGTTCGGATGTCGCCTATGAAGCCTTGTAAGGGCGGAAGTGTAAGTCTGGCCGATTGGTTCGATGTTGGCAAGGTTCGCATACTGTTCAGCTTGTTCCACAGATCGTGGTCGGAGAAGCTTGTCTAGAAGAAGTTCTAGCACTGCAGGAAATCGTGACGGATAATCGGCGACGACGCTTAGAGTTCAGCCGACGGTCGGTCTTCGAATGTACCACCCGCCTCGGGTGTGACGAGTTCGAAACAGAGGAACTTAGCCCGAGTTGTTTTGGGCCCTTTGAGTTCATGTGAAGAATAGGCCAGTTGCCTATATGTTAGCTTTGCCGTCCGACTTAGGAGGCGGATGTCCTGCCTTTCGTATTGTTATGTTCGGGAAAGTATCGAGATCCATCCAGAGTGTTCCCGCTAATGATGACCCCGTTAGAGATAGTAACCCGAGTTTCTAAATCAAGGCGAAGATCAAGAGTTTGGGAGCACGACACCGCAGATGATCACACGCATCCGGCATCATTTGTTGGGTCGCTCGAGAAGGTTTATGCCTCGGGCAAAGTGACAAAAGTGGTATCATGTGGTAAGAATTCGAGTGTACGAGAAGCGGTACGACACGTAAGGGAAGAAGCGTGTATGGCGGCGTAGATGTGATCATTTCTTTTGTGGAGAAAGTGCGAAGAAATTATATTTTAGACCCTTGGATGGGAGCGTTTGTGATGTTAGAGGTGTGTCCTCGTGGACTTGAAGGTAAGTACTTTGGCGCAAGTTGGTTCCGTGGCCACGCGTGGCGATTGTTTTCGTAAGTATAGCAAATGGTGACTATACCGTGGCGCTTGTTTTGAGACTTAGAAGGAACATTCGACGAATGTTTCGGCGAGGGAGAATGTTATACCGTATTTCCGCAGTATGCACGTAGGGCGCACGATAAAAGTTTAAAGCCTTGAGTAGGCAAAGTAGGCTTCGCCGATTTAATTTTGTGCACAACACCTTGCTAGAGTCGTTTTCGCCAAACGTTTTCACTTCGTAGGGGAATTTCCGCTATGCCATATTTTATTTTTGGGATTTTTCCGAGAGACGAAACATTTTGATCAACAAGAGGGCGACATTTGTCACCCTCTCATTGGAACACCTTGGACGGCATTATGGACGATTTGGGCTTAAGGGAGTAGGTAGGATATTTTGTGTTGGTTGCGTGGTAGATGGATAAGGTGTACTGGGTGAATCTTGCCTTACACTTGTAGCACTTGGCTCAATCTCGCCATTGGTTGGCTTTCACTTGGCCTATAAATACCCATCCCTTTGAAGACTTATTCATCCATTCCTAAATGTTTCTAAGTGTTAAATCTTCTCCTCCCTTTGTGTTGAGTTCGCCAAGAGGCCTCCCTCTCCAGAGGCCTTGGCGAGGGTACACCCTCCTAGTAGTGCCGTGGGTACCCCAGCCTAGTTGCTTTCAGATATACCCCTCTCTTGGTAGAAATACTCTCAAAAGTATTGTTATAATGCCCAAATTACCTTAGCCAGATATCTTGTAGTATTCTAAGGTTATACCTATACGAAAAGCCCAGAAATACTATTATACTTCCCGTCTGTCACAAAACCGAAACCCTAGGAAAATCTCCATAGTCCGTTGAAGTATTGTGTAGAAGTTGGTTAGAACTTCTAAGGGTGGTTTAGAGCGGTTGAGCGCCGGAGTCGAGCTAAACGATTGCCCAGGATCGACTTTATACTTGGATAATTATGGGCTTATCGATGTAAATATCTTGTCCCTCTATTGTAATTGGAAATTACATGTTGTTAGATTATATAGTTGAAGTATGCTATATATAGTATCAACATAGTTATCGGCAAATGTCTTGCGACTTAAGCCCTGAATAAAAGAAGAATCTTGAATCAGAATTACATAGGTCACATGCAGACTTGTGTAGTAGTACCGTGAAGTAGAATTGTACCTAGGTTAGATGTATAACCCTCGGTTGGCTTGGTAGCGGCCTCCGATAGAGAGGAGATTTACGCTCATGCGGGGAGAGTCACGAATTTTCGTAGAATATTCTACGATTAGACCTAAATGTTAATGTCACTGTGGCCTTATAGGTCAAGTACTACGTGTGACGCGATCTACTTGGCTTAAGGAGTAGCCGACGTTTGGAAGTACTTGAGCGTTTTGCTATTAGTCGATACTGTCGCGAGGTATGTGAACCTCTTCCTATCTCTTCTAGCATGATATGTGTGAACTATGTAGTACCAGAGACACGTGCTAAATGTATTTGATTGGTTTAAACATAAAGTGTTATAACGGCTTTATGGGAAGTCGGTTATAAACAGCTTTATGTTGGTAAGAAAATACTTGTGTTTTTTTAAAAGGTAACTAATTTGAACTATAACTGCTTGTTATGTGTTAATAAAGAACTTGAAGTATTTCAAAAGATTTTTGAATCATTTTGAAAGAAGAAGTAATACTTGGTTTGTGAAAAACTTAAGAGTTATACTAGCTTTATGGGAAGTTGGGTATAACGGCTAAAGAATGTTTTACTGATTTCGGAAATCAGAATGTGTATCGACAAACCACTGCAGCGTTAATAAAAGGAAATGTTTTGACTAATTAAGTATTATTAAAACCAGTAGAAACTTCCATCTGCATAGAAGCTAAGATGAGACAAAATGATATTTCCTAGATCACTATTCTTGTAATAAGATTGTTATAAACAAGAATATCCTACTCACATATAAGACTTATGTTTCTCAGATTGTTTAAAAGAGAATTATATTCTTAAATGAATAAGACTATGAACTACGAAACCTTTCTAAAATAAGAAACGTGAACATTTGAAATTAGGCAAACTTGGACGTTTGGAAAATAATGTTGTTACTTGATTTTACAAAGGTAAGTGTTTTGGTATTTAAAAAGACAATACTCTATTTTATACTACGGGTATTGTGTGACTTATGTGAAAGCAACGGATCTTTTAAAAGATTTAATGTATGAAGTCCTTTGGGGTAGATACGAACTTGTTAGCTTAAGGTACCTTGTGTGAATAACTTGATTGTCTGGTTTGAGATAGCCTTGTAAATACTTTCTTGTTGATGTGATAAGTGAAAATGTTAGGATGCTACGTGTGTTAGTATCTTGTGTGATCGTGATGTAAGGGGTCATTCTTATTGTGCTTACGTTGTTAAACGTTAAGCCCGTTGTACTGTTATTGTATCACATACCCCTTCGACTTATTATACCGAGGGCTTGCCACCCTTGACGCGGGTCTTTACGGCTATGCGGTCCTCGTGACTACGCGGAGCGCGGTAGCTCGGGATTGATCATTCCGGTGTTTAGCCCGACGCGGGATTCTATGCGGTCTGGCTGAGACTATGCGGTCTTTTGAGACTATGCGGCCGCGGAGCCTGCGGATACCGAGGGTTAGCCGCCGACGCGGTATACCTCAGCGATGCAGGACCACGATTCGAGGAATACCTCACGCGGGTCCGTGTGACCTATGCGAGTCGCGAGAGTTTCGAGGATAGACGCGACATTGATATTGCGGGCGAGTGGCGGCCGATCGTGGTGCGGTCTAGAAAGACCTCGAATACGCCAGTGGTATTTTTGGTACCGCTGGTCTTAGTAGTCGGCTATGCCTTCGTACTTGCCCCGTACGGTTTTATTGTGATAACTTTGAGGGCGTGAGTTCCTGACTTGACATGACTGCTTATTTGTTGTGAACTGTAGTTTGCTTATCATACATGTCTCCTGCTTTATAGACTATTATGATTTCATTTACAGTATTTTTTAGTTTCACATACTCTGCACTGCCAGATCGACTCTGGGCCGCGTTCATGCCGCAGTTGAGGTACACTAGTCGTTGATCCTAGCTCTCGTGGTCACTGGGCCATTGGGAAGCTCCGCTTTCTCGAGGCTTATCACCGTATAGTCCCCGTCAGAGTAAGTGTTTACATTCGTGGTTTGGGCCCGTCCCGCCATTGTTGTCATATCATTCTTAGAGGTCCGTAGTAATCGCAAGGTGGTGGTTTGTAAAAAGGATTAAACTGTTCATGTTGAAAAAGTTGTTATTTACATATATGCCGAAAGGCAAGTTTTTCTCAGATTATTGTTTCATATTTCATAATATGTCTTGTATCGTTTTATGTTCCGCTGATTACTCTGATGTTGTATCACTAGGGTGCCCGGGGTAAGACACCAGTCACGGGCCCGGAATCGGGTCGTGACAATAACGGCTTTATGGGAAGTTGGTTATAACGGCTTTATGGAAGGTTTAGAAAGTTGTCTATTTTGATTAAATCGGCATAAGTTGCCTAGATTGTGAAAATTTGGAGTTACTTGATTTCAAGCTTTGAAATGAGTTTTCTGAAGTGTAGTAACTTACCTTGAAAAATAGACACGCCTTGATACTACGGTGTTAGTATCTTGGGGCTTTACATAGAAATGAGTCTTTTATAAAAGAATGTATGTATGCCTTGCTAAGTACTTTGGCTTGATAAATTGAGGATTTTTCTAAGTGTGCCTTGATAAGTACTTTGACTTGTTAAAAGAGAATTATTCTATGTATGCCTTGATTAGGACTTTGGCTTGATAAATTGAGAATTTGTCTAAGTGTGCCTTGATAAGTACTTTGACTTGTTAAAAGAGAATTATTCTATGTATGCCTTGATTAGTACTTTGGCTTGGTTAATTGAGAACTTGCCTATATGTACGGTAATAGCCTTCGAGTGCAAGTATTATGTTTTATTAAGTTGCCGCGACTCTCGGTTGAAGCGGTCTACCGTCTTGTTGTAAGTTACTTGGGACGCACCGGTGATGTGGATTCCACGTATGCTCGTTACTTGTAGTACTGGGTTAAATTCCGATTTTTATAGAAGACATGGTAGTGCTTATGTCTTGTTTGATGGTCACGAGATGGGGTAGAGTATATGTGAAGGTACACCCCAAGACGCTATACCACCGCTTTACCACCTTCTCGCAGAGTATATGTGAGGGTAAACCCCAAGACGCTATACCACCTGCTTTACCACCTTCTCCAGTAGAGTATATGTGAGGGTAAACCCCAAGACGCTATACCACCTGTTTTACCACCTTCTCCGGCAGAGTATATGTGAGGGTAAACCCCAAGACGCTATACCACTGCTTTACCACCTTCTCCGGGTAGAGTATATGTGAGGGGTAAACCCCAAGACGCTGCTATACCACCGCTTTACCACCTTCTCCGTAGAGTATATGTGAGGGGTAAACCCCAAGACGCTATACCACCGCCCACCACCTTCTCCAGGTAAGAGTATAAGTGAGGTAAACCCCAAGATGCTATACCACCGGTGGGACTTGGTGTTCATGTATGCCTATTGGTGTTGTACTATATCATGGATCGCGGTGAGGAAAGATTCCACGCATGATTGATGTTATGGGCGTGAGACCCATGGTTATATTTGAGTAATGACTCGGCTGCGTCCCCGACTTGATGTGGATCGCTATGTATTATGTATCGTAGGTTGGCTATCATACATGTCTCCCGCTTTGTTTAGATCGTTATGATTTTATTACGCATTTCTCGCTCACATACTTGGTACATTCTTCGCATCGACTCCTTCGGGGCCGCGTCATGCCGCAGTTTAGGTACGTTGTTCGGTGATCGGCAGCGTAGGATCCTCGCTCGTGGTTTTGGATAGCTCCTCTGTCGAGTTTATCTTTTGGTATATATCCTTCAAAGCAGTGCTTTGTACGCTTTTGGGTACGCGGGGCCTTGTCCCGTCATATTTTCGCTTTAACTCCTAGGTCCGTATTCATATGTGGATTGGACTCGTATACGGTGTAGTGTCTTTTGTTTATGTATATACGGCAGCCTAGTCGGCTTTGCCTGCACGCACGCTGGTTTTAAAAGAAAAAAAATGAGTTGTTATTAATTTCCGCAATGTACTTAGTTGTTATGTAGAAGGTGCCTGTGTAGGCACCACCACGCCCGGGTTCGGGTGTGACAGAGTGGTATCGTGAGCGTCATTCCTGAATGTCTACGCACCGTGTCTAGTAGAGTCTTGATTATCGGTGTGCGCGCCACACCCATAAACAGGAGGCTACGTGACATTTAGGAGTTGGTTTCTATTCTTCTCACTCTAAGATCGTACCATGAGCCGTGTTAGTAAGATAATTCCTCTCTGACGTATTGTTGTGTTACAGTTATGCCTCCAAGGAGGGCAGCAGCCTCCCAGAAGGGCAAAAGGAGTAGCAAGAGCTACTAGTCAGACTCAGAGAGTTGATAGGGCTTATGCCCATGGTACACGGATGTTATTCCGCGATGGCGAGTCCTTCTGCGCTGTTTGAGACCCCAAAGACCAGAGCCTCCGCTTTCTGTTAGGAGAAGACTATAGTGGTCAGGAAGCGATTATGTTATTGACCAAGATAGCGGTGCTAGCATTGTAAGTAATAGTACCCTGCAGGTAGGGATACTTTGATTAGTAAAGTGAGAAGTAAGAATGTTGACAAAAATGGTAAGTGAACCGAGACTATAGTTGTGTAGGTCACACGTAGTAATCGCCCCGACAGTGTAAGACCAATAGGAAGATCAGACGGTAGAAATACTTCACCTATGTGACGAACCTCTAGTAATTAGGGATAGGGTAAGAAGTACCTTGAGATAAGAGAGAGATTTATTTCGTGCTAAGAACAAAAGTTAAGTGACGATGAGTCGGGTTATAGACTCATTTCGGTCAACCGATAGTATGGAATCGGGTGAATGTCGATAGAAATGGTCCCGTTATGTGATAGGGTCCCGAGGATGCCAGCCCAAGTTGAGTTAATCGTTATACGAGTTCGTGGACGTTCCACCGGAACTAGGTCGTAAGGACCGAGAAGAGCCTTAGCGGAAATTCAAGTAGCAAAATGGCCAAGTTGGTTAGTAACTCCAAGGATTGGGGAACAGAAACAGAATTTGAGATTTTGTACGTGTACTAGATGAGTTTGAAAGTACGAGAAAGTATGACAAGTAAGGAAAGAAAGGAACCTCAAGGATCCCGCGTTTGGGAAGATCAGAACCTTCAAGTTTTGTGAGAAGGGACCACGGACGGAAGGTCCATTATTATGTTTACGTATGTTGAGGTGGCCATGTATGGCATCGTTGGTCTTGTGCAGTTTTGATTGTTAGGCATAGTATAGAGATTATGCCGGAGTTTGTATAGAGTGACAACCGACTAAGAACATTCGGGGACGAATGTTTCTAAGGGAAGAATGTTACACCCGTAAGTCCGTGACATGTAAGAGAATGTACGAAAAGGAAACAAGACTTGGAAATTGGTACGGCAGGAAGAATTGTTTTTCCGACGGAAAATGTTCCGAACGTCGGAAAGGAAAAATGTTCGTTGTTGAGAATTGGATTCTCAAAATACATTATTTGAAGAGTTTGAGACTTAGTAATATTATGGAAATTTATTGTTACGGATTTGGTCACGTGGGGCCCACCCGAGGAATTTTATATTTTTGTGGGGCCCACGAGGGTTACGGAATTTTATGGACGAATGAGAGGCGACACGTGGCACCCCAACAAGTGGTCTTGGGCGAAAATGTTAAGGGTAAAATGGTCATTTACCATGGTGGAAGATAAGTCTTGCTAATTAAGAGCTTGAGATTGTTGACCAAGTCGAGGCCATTTGGCTTGATCCCTATCATCCAATTAATACAAGTGTTTTTATCTAAGCCTCCATCAGGTGTTATGTTTACTACTAGTGCAAGACTTGCCATTTAAACACTTAGAAAAAATCACACTAGTTGTTCTTCATGGAGTAGCTCTTCCAAGTGCATTTTCCCACATGAAAAATTTGTAGTTTTGATCCATTAGCCGCAAGACTTTAACCCAATGTCCCTTAGGGTATTGTAAGGATATCTCAATAGAAAGATTTCGGAAAAACGGAGTTTTCACGTTAGTCGCAGCGCGAAACCGGCGAGTTCTTCAACTTTGAAGTTGGAACTTGAAGATGGGTTCTTCATAGGCCTCTAAGGAGTGCTTGGAGCGGATTGGAACCTAAGGAAAGGAGCTAAGAATTGCTAAGGCGCGACTTTGGAATCTTGGAAATTTTAAGGGCTTTAAAGGTATATTCTTGTCGTTGTAGCAATTAAGGTTTACTTATCATCAGAGCTATGGTTTTAGCAAGCACGAGTTATATAGTATGAAGTTTGATATGTTTATCGCTATTGGAACCCTAATCCGAAATCTAGCATGTTTAGCTTTAAGATTGGAATTCAAGTTGTTTTTTTTAGTTTAAGTCGTCGCATGTTGAATAAAGAAGGAAATTTTAGTTGTTGAAGTTGTTTATGACTAAGTAACATGTTGACCTAAGAACTTGAATTTGGAAAAGGATTGGAAAAGACTTTGAATTGTTAGTATGTAGTTGGCCGAGAATGGCTTGGAGTTTTAAGCTATTTCGTATGAATTGTGGGGCGGAATATTACACGTATTGTAAGGCGTGTAATCCCCTTTGTTTGGTTGTTGTTTGGAGCCTTAAATGTGGCTTGTTGGTTATTGTATTCGGCCTTGAAAAAGGTGGCAAAGTGAGTAGAAACAAAGGAAGTGCTGCCCGATTTTCCGTAGAATTAGAGACTAAATACTTAGTATTATTCTACATAGAGACTAGAAGTTGATAGCCTTGTTGTGACCATTATAGGTTGACACTTCTACGTACGGTGTATTCGGCTTAGCTTGTGGATTTAGCCGAAAAGGTATGTGAACTACCTCCTCTTCTAGCATGATTCCTTAGAATAAAGAAAGTAAGTTCTACTCCTTGAATGATCCATTCCTTGCTTGTATTTGGATTGCCTAAAATAGAATTTGTTCTATGTACTTCCTTGAGTGTACTTTGATGTTTAAATTGTAAGTAGTATAATCCATTTCCTTAGGGAAGTTTGGATTCTTAAAAGTGAAGGTATTTGTCTTAAAGTACATAGAAACTTGAAAAGGAAGTGATTTCCAAATCTTTTGGCTAGTGCCTTAGTTCTAAAACCTAAAGGTCATTATAATGACTTTAGGGGAGTCAAAGGAGTGATTTACTTATTTGATTTAAAAGAGGAGAAATGACATGATTTAAGAGAAGTAACTTGCGTTAAGGGTGAAGTTACTTGAGGTTTAAAAAGTAGAAGAAAACTTGTTTTGTAACTATTAAGAGACTTGAAGTATTTTTTGAAAGTTAAGAACTTGATTTGTAAGTATGTGATACTTGGTTTTAATAGTATAAGTCTCTTGGTTATCAAGGAATGGATCGTCTAAAACCATAAAGGGTTATAACGGCTTTATGGGAAGTTGGTTATAACGCTTTATGGAAGGTTTAGAAAGTTGTCTATTTTGATTAAATCGCATAAGTTGCCTAGATTGTGAAAATTTGGAGTTACTTGATTTCAAGCTTTGAAATGAGTTTTCAAGTGTAGTAACTTACCTTGAAAAATAGACACGCTGATACTACTGTTAGTATCTTGGGGCTTTACATAGAAATGAGTCTTTTATAAAAGAATGTATGTATGCCTTGCTAAGTACTTTGGCTTGATAAATTGAGGATTTTTCTAAGTGTGCCTTGATAAGTATTTTGACTTGTTAAAAGAGAATTATTCTATGTATGCCTTGATTAGGACTTTGGCTTGATAAATTGAGAATTTGTCTAAGTGTGCCTTGATAAGTACTTTGACTTGTTAAAAGAGAATTATTCTATGTATGCCTTGATTAGTACTTTGGCTTGGTTAATTGAGAACTTGCCTATATGTGCTGGTAATAGCCTTTGAGTGCAAGTATTATGTTTTATTAAGTTGCCGCGACTCGGTTGAAGGTGGTCACCGTCTTGTTGTAAGTTCTTCGACGCATCGAGCGGTGATGTAGGATTCCACGGCATGCTTACTTGTAGTACTTAGGTTAAATTCGGATTTTTATAGAAGACATGGTAGTGCTTATGTCTTGTTTGATGGTCGGTCGAGATGGGGTAGAGTATATGTGAGGGGTACACCCCCAAGATGCTATACCACCTGCTTTACCACCTTCTCCAGGGTAGAGTATATGTGAGGTAAACCCCAAGACGCTATACCACCGCTTTACCACCTTCTCCAGGTAGAGTATATGTGAGGGTAAACACCCAAGACGCTATACCACTGCTTTACCACCTTCTCCGGGTAGAGTATATGTGAGGGTAAACCCCAAGACGCTATACCACCTGCTTTACCACCTTCTCGAGTAGAGTATATGTGAGGTAAACCCCAAGACGCTATACCACCCGCTTTACCACCTTCTCCGGGTAGAGAGTATATGGAGTGGGTAAACCCCAAGACGCTATACCACCGCTTCACCACCTTCTCCGTGGTAAGAGTATAAGTGAGGGTAAACCCCAAGATGCTATACCACCGGTGGACTTGTGTTCATGTATGCCTATTGGTGTTGTACTATATCATGGATCGCGGTGAGGAAAGATTCCACGCATGATTGATGTTATGGGCGAGACCCATGGTTATATTTGAGTAATGACTCGGCGGCTCGCGCCCCGACTTGACGGATCGCTATGTATTATGTCTTGTAGGTTGGCTATCATACATGTCTCCCGCTTTGTTTAGACTGTTATGATTTTATTACGATTTCTCGCTCACATACTTGGTACATTCTTCGTATTGACCTCCTTCGGGCCGCTCATGCCGCAGTTTAGGTACGCTGTTCGGTGATCGGCAGCGTAGGATCTGCTCGTGGTTTTGGATAGCTCCTCCGTCCGTGAGTTTATCTTTTGGTATATATCCTTGATGTGCTTTGTACGCTGGGTACGGCGGGGCCTTGTCCCGCCATATTTTCGATTTAACTCCAGAGGTCTGTATTCATACGTGGATTGGACTCATGACGGTGTAGTGTCTTTTGTTTATGTATATATGGCAGCCTAGTCGGCTTTGCCTTGCACGCACGCTGGTTTTAAAAGAAAAAAATGAGTATTATTAATTTCCGCAATGTACTTAGTTGTTAAGGTAGAAGGGTGCCTGTAGGGCACCACCACGCCCGGGTTCGGGTGTGACAGAGTGGTATCGTGAGCATTCCTCGGAATGTCTACAGACCGTGTCTAGTAGTCTTGATTATCGGTGTGTTGCGCCACACCCATAAACAGAGGCTACATGACATTTAGGAGTTGGTTTCTATTCTTCTCACTCAAGATCGTGCCATAGAGCCGTGTTAGTAAGATAATTCCTCTCGACGTATTGTTGTGTTCTGATTATGCCTCCGGAGGGCGCGGCCTGTGAAGGGCAAAAGGAGTAGCAAGAGCTACTAGTCGACTCAGAGAGTTGATAGGGCTTATGCCCGTGGTACACGGATGTTATTCCGCGGCGAGTCCTTCGCCTGCGCCAGTTTGAGACCCAAGACACGAGCCTCCAGCTTTCTGGTTAGGAGAAGACTATAGTGGTCATGAGGAAGCGATTATGTTATTGACCAAGATAAGCGGTGCTAGCAGTAAGTAATAGTACCCCAGAGGTAGGGATACTTTGATTAGTAAAGTGAGAAGTAAGAATGTTGACAAAAATGGTAAGTGAACTGAGACTATAGTTGTGTAGAGGTCACACGTAGTAATTGGCCCCTGACAGTGTAAGACCAATAGGGAAGATTGTACGGTAGAAATACTTCGACCTATGTGACGAACCTCTAGTAATTAGGGGATAGGGTAAGAAGTACCTTGAGATAAGAGAGAGATTTATTTCAGGCTAAGAACAAAAAGTTAAGTGTGACGATGAGTCGGGTTATAGACTCATTTCGGGTCAACCGATAGTATGGAATCGGGTGAATGTCAGATAGAAATGGTCCCGTTATGTGATAGGGTCCCGAGGATGCCAGGCCCAAGTTGAGTTAATCGTTATACGAGTTCGTGGATGCGTTCCACCGGAACTAGGTCGTAAGGACCGAGAAGAGCCTTAGCGGAAATTCAAGTAGCAAAATGGCCAAGTTGGTTAGTAACTCCAAGGATTGGGGAACAAAGTAATTTGAGATTTTGTACGTGTACTAGATGAGTTTGAAAGTACGAGAAAGTATGACAAGTAAGGAAAGAAAGGAACCTCTAAGGATCCCGCGTTTGGGAAGACTGTAACCTTCAAGTTTTGTGAGAAGGGACCACGGACGGAAGGTCCATTATTATGTTTACGTATGTTGAGGTGGCCATGTATGGCGTCGTTGGTCTTGTGCAGTTTTGATTGTTAGGCATAGTATAGAGATTATGCCGGAGTTTGTATAGAGTGACAACCGACTAAGAACATTCGGGGACGAATGTTTCTAAGGGGGGAAGAATGTTACACCCCGTAAGTCCAGGACATGTAGAAGAGAATGTACGAAAGGAAACAAGACTTGGAAATTGGTACGGCAGGAAGAATTGTTTTTCCGACGGAAAATGTTCCGAACGTCGGAAAGGAAAAATGTTCGTTGTTGAGAATTGGATTCTCAAAATACATTATTTGAAGAGTTTGAGACTTAGTAATATTATGGAAATTTATTGTTACGGATTTGGTCACGTGGGGCCCACCCGAGGAATTTTATATTTTTGTGGGGCCCACGAGGGTTACGGAATTTTATGGACGAATGAGAGGGCGACACGTGGCACCCCAACAAGTGGTCTTGGACGAAAATGTTAAGGGTAAAATGGTCATTTACCATGGTGGAAGATAAGTCTTGCTAATTAAGAGCTTGAGATTGTTGACCAAGTCAAGGGCCATTTGGCTTGATCCCTATCATCCAATTAATACAAGTGTTTTTATCTAAGCCCTCCATTGTGTGTTATAAGCTTACTACTAGTGCAAGACTTGCCATTTAAACACTTAGAAAAAAATCACACTAGTTGTTCTTCATGGAGTAGCTCTCGGCTAAGTGCATTTTCCCACATGAAAAATTTGTAGTTTTGATCCATTAGCCGCAAGACTTTAACCCAATGTCCCTTAGGGTATTGTAAGGATATCTCAATAGAAAGATTTCGGAAAAACGGAGTTTTCACGTTAGTCGCAAGGCGGAAACCGAAGGAGTTCTTCAACTTTGAAGTTGGAACTTGAAGATGGGTTCTTCATAGGCCTCTAAGGAGTGCTTGGAGCGGATTGGAACCTAAGGAAAGGAGCTAAGAATTGCTAAGGCGCGACTTTGGAATCTTGGAAATTTTAAGGGCTTTAAAGGTATATTCTTGTCGTTGTAGCAATTAAGGTTTACTTATCATTGTAGCTATGGTTTTAGCAAGCATGAGTTATATAGTATGAAGTTTGATATGTTTATTGGCTATTGGAACCCTAATCCGAAATCTAGCATGTTTAGCTTTAAGATTGGAATTCAAGTTGTTTTTTTAGTTTAAGTCGTCGTGTTGAATAAAGAAGGAAATTTTAGTTGTTGAAGTTGTTTATGACTAAGTAACATGTTGACCTAAGAACTTGAATTTGGAAAAGGATTGGAAAAGACTTTGAATTGTTAGTATGTAGTCGTCGAGAATGGCTTGAGTTTTAAGCTATTTCGTATGAATCATGGGGCGGAATATTACACGTATTGTAAGGCGTGTAATCCCCTTTGTTTGGTTGTTGTTTGTAGCCTTAAATGTGGCTTTTTGGTTATTGTATTCGGCCTTGAAAAAGGTTGCAAAGTGAGTAGAAACAAAGGAAGTCTTTGCTCGATTTTCCGTAGAATTAGAGACTAAATACTTAGTATTATTCTACATAGAGACTAGAAGTTGATAGCCTTGTTGTGACCATTATAGGTTGACACTTAATGCGGTGTATTCGGCTTAGCTTGTGGATTTAGCCGAAAAGGTATGTGAACTACCTCCTCTTCTAGCATGATTCCTTAGAATAAAGAAAGTAAGTTCTACTCCTTGAATGATCCATTCCTTGCTTGTATTTGGATTGCCTAAAATAGAATTTGTTCTATGTACTTCCTCGAGTGTACTTTGATGTTTAAATTGTAAGTAGTATAATCCATTTCCTTAGGAAGTTTGGATTCTTAAAAGTGAAGGTATTTGTCTTAAAGTACATAGAAACTTGAAAAGGAAGTGATTTCCAAATCTTTTGGCTAGTGCCTTAGTTCTAAAACCTAAAGGTCATTATAATGACTTTAGGGGAGTCAAAGGAGTGATTTACTTATTTGATTTAAAAGAGGAGAAATGACATGATTTAAGAGAAGTAACTTGCGTTAAGGGTGAAGTTACTGAGGTTTAAAAAGTAGAAGAAAACTTGTTTTGTAACTATTAAGACTTGAAGTATTTTTGAAAGTTAAGAACTTGATTTGTAAGTATGTGATACTTGGTTTTAATAGTATAAGTCTCTTGGTTATCAAGGAATGGATACGTCTAAAACCATAAAGGGTTATAACGGCTTTATGGGAAGTTGGTTATAACGGCTTTATGGAAGGTTTAGAAAGTTGTCTATTTTGATTAAATCGCATAAGTTGCCTAGATTGTGAAAATTTGGAGTTACTTGATTTCAAGCTTTGAAATGAGTTTTCAAGTGTAGTAACTTACCTTGAAAAATAGACACGCCTTGATACTACTGTTAGTATCTTGGGGCTTTACATAGAAATGAGTCTTTTATAAAAGAATGTATGTATGCCTTGCTAAGTACTTTGGCTTGATAAATTGAGGATTTTTCTAAGTGTGCCTTGATAAGTACTTTGACTTGTTAAAAGAGAATTATTCTATGTATGCCTTGATTAGGACTTTGGCTTAATAAATTGAGAATTTGTCTAAGTGTGCCTTGATAAGTACTTTGACTTGTTAAAAGAGAATTATTCTATGTATGCCTTGATTAGTACTTTGGCTTGGTTAATTGAGAACTTGCCTATATGTGCTGGTAATAGCCTTTGAGTGCAAGTATTATGTTTTATTAAGTTGCCGCGACTCTCGGTTGAAGTGGCTACCGTCTTGTTGTAAGTTCTCGACGTCGACAGCGGTGATGGGATTCCACCGTATGCTTCCGCTTACTTGTAGTACTTGGGTTAAATTCGGATTTTTATAGAAGACATGGTAGTGCTTATGTCTTGTTTGATGGTCGGTCGAGATGGGTAGAGTATATATGTGGTACACCCCAAGACGCTATACCACCGCTTTACCACCTTCTCCGGTAGAGTATATGTGAGGGTAAACCCCAAGACGCTATACCACCGCTTTACCACCTTCTCCAGTAGAGTATATGTGAGGGTAAACCCCAAGACGCTATACCACTGCTGTACCACCTTCTCCAGGGTAGAGTATATGTGAGGGTAAACCCCAAGACGCTATACCACTGCTTTACCACCTTCTCCGGTAGAGTATATGTGAGGGTAAACCCCAAGACGCTATACCACTGCTTTACCACCTTCTCCAGGTAGAGTATATGTGAGGGTAAACCCCAAGACGCTATACCACCCGCTTCACCACCTTCTCCGTGGTAAGAGTATAAGTGAGGTAAACCCCAAGATGCTATACCACCGGTGGACTTGGTGTTCATGTATGCTATTGGTGTTGTACTATATCATGATGGCGGTGAGGAAAGATTCCAAGGGCATGATTGATGTTATGGGCGTGAGACCCATGGTTATATTTGAGTAATGACTCCGAGGGCCTGCGTCCCTGACTTGATGTGACTGTCTATGTATTATGTACTGTAGGTTGGCTATCATACATGTCTCCCCGCTTTGTTTAGATTATGATTTTATTACGATTTTTCGCTCACATACGTACATTCTTCGCATCGACCTCGCCGGGTGCGTTCATGCCGCAGGTTTAGGTACGCTGTTCGGTGATCGGCAGGCGTAGGATCCTGCTCAGGGTTTTTGGATAGCTCCCTCTGTCCAGGAGTTTATCTTTTTGGTATATATCCTTCAGTGCAGGCTTTGTACAGTTTTGGGTACGGCGGGGCCTTGTCCCGTCATATTTTCAGTTTAACTCCTAGAGGTCTGTATTCATATGTGGGATTGGACTCATGTACGGTGTAGTGTCTTTTGTTTATGTATATATGGCAGCCTAGTCGGCTTTGCCTTGCACGTACGTTGGTTTTAAAAGAAAAAAAAAATGAGCTGTTATTAATTTCCGCAATGTACTTAGTTGTTAAGGTACAAGGGTGCCCAGGTAGGGCACCAGTCACGGGCCCGGGGTTCGGGGTGTGACAATACTGACTATATATTGTTCTACAGAAACGCTGACATTGATGTTGGAATTCCACGGGCATGCTTCTGTGAGGTTGACACGCCGATAGTGATGTTGGAATTCCACGGACATGCTTCCTGGATAATTGTTATATATTATACATTGTACATGCCGACAGTGATGTTGGAATTCCACGGGAATGCTTCTCTGATGATTGTATATTATACTTGTTATATGCTGACAGTGATGGTGTATTCCACGAGCATGCTTCTGTGATATTATATTATGAGGGCAGGTGTCCCTGATTTTGACATGGCTTTCATATTTGAAAGTAGTACAGTGGTACAAGGTACAGTTGGCTCTTATTTTATATGACACGGTAGGATCTGGTATTTGATTTTCATACTTGACGATGTCATTCTTTTGTACAGTTATGATTTGTTTACTGTACTTTATTTCCATTCCATACTTAGTACCTCAGATCGACTTTCTGCGGCCGCTGCTCACGCTCGCAGTTTGGGTACTCCCAGGATCCGCGAGCTTAGGATCCTTGTTCAGCATTTTGGGATAGCTCCAATGTTTCGGAGTTTGTCATTATGGTTAGGTATATTCAGGGGTACGGCGGGGCCTTGTCCCGTCATAGTTACTGTCCAAAATCTTAGAGGTATGTATTCATATGTGGGCTGAACTGGCGCGAGTTGTATTTACATTGTTGTACATTGTAGTCTCATTCGGCTGTTATATATATATGGCAGCCTTATCGGCTTAGACTTTATTTAAAGAAAAAAAATGAATGAATGAGTGTTATTTATCTTCCGCAATTTACTTGTGTTGTATGAATAGAAGGGTGCCCAGGTAGGGCACTACCATGAGCTTGGGTTCGGGGGCATGTGTTGTTGGTACAAGTGGGTAAATTCATCTTTCCTGCTGATTTCCTCATTTTAGACATGGATGAAGATGAGAATATGCCCATGATACTTGGGAGACCATTCCTAGCCACAGGGAGAGCCCTCATTGATGTTGAAAATTGGGAGTTAAAGCTCAGAGTTCAAGGTGAGGAAATGGTGTTCAAAGTTTTCAAGCAGCCCACTGAACCTCAAGTCGATGCTAGATGTTATGCTATTAGGACAGTGGATAAGGTTGTGCCTAACAAATGCCTCACAAGTATTGATGCTCGTGGGGTACCACCAAAGCAGCATGAAGAACCTGATGGTAAGACTTCAGAACTAGTTATTGATGAAAAAGAATTGAACACCCTCTGAAATCAGAACTGTGAAAAAAAAAAGGAGGAGAAAGAGAATGGTGCTAAAATGGATATGCGGAGGGGACACTCTACCACCTTGTTTTAGTAAGTAACCTGCATCCGGCTAAAAGACGTTAAAGACAGCGCTACTTGGGAGGCAACCCAATGGTTTTAATTATGTTATTTAAATTTTGTTTTAGTTTATTTTATTTTGTCTTAAACAGTTTCACGGTCTTGTTTGTTGTCTTATGTTGTAATGGCAGGTGGACTAAGGACTGACCCTGAGCGGAGAAGGATAAAAAAATGGAAAAGGACAAGTGTCGTGGCGCCAAAATGCATAATATAGCTGAATTTGTGAGGGACCAAAATCTGTGCAATTTCCAGAATTTTTGTCCCAGACCTCCGTTATGACCGTTGTGTTGTGTAAGTAAGTTGTCCCTTTATTTTTAGTTTTCACACATTGGGGACAATGTGTCGATTAAGTTTGGGGGGTGTCTTATTTTATTTTATTGTTCTGTTTTTTAGTCTTCTTTATTGTCTTTGTGTTGTTTTGTGTGTTTTTTCGTCATAATTTTTTATTATATGGATCATGCATGTTTAAGTTGCTAAAGATATTGAGTGGATAAAGTGGTATAATGTATTGGAATTAAAAGCGACAATGTGTGATTAAGCTAGAGTTGCCAAAAATTCATGACATCTAATTATTTGGATATTGGTGTTTAGCCTATGTGTGTCAGTTATGTAAAGAAAGGTTGAAAATGTCTAAAAATTTGTTTGCTTGTAATTTGAGGCGAAATAGTTAAGATATACATGTTTAGGAAGATGATTCAGGCATTTCTTTGATAGCTCTTCTGACCATTCATTACCTATCCTGACATAAATTGTATCACTAGTCAGCCCCTTTGAGCCTAAAATAAGATCTTTCTTCGACACCCTATGATTCCTGATTTGTGCCATAAGTAATAATTGAAATTATTGGGATGAAAAATATTGAAAAAGAATCAAAAAGAGAGTATAAATTTGATGCACCCCAATGAAAAATATACAAAAATCTAAGTTTAGGGTGCTTGTTATTTATAATGTATCTCATTCTCTCAAAAGAAAAGAGGGGAGAAAATAGGTATGAAATTGAAAAGAAAGTCAAAAAGAAGAAAAATGAGTTGAATGAAAATGCTTATGGTACATAATTGAGCCTAAATGTCTACTTTTACCTACCTCTGTCTAAGCCTACATTACAACCAGTGAAAGTCCTGATGATCTTAAATAAGTATGTCTATGATTAGTGGAGAATAGCAAGTAAACAAATCTATAGCGTTTGGGAAAGATGGAATGAGATTGACATGCATAGGTTACGTGTTTGAATTTCCAATTGATCATGATCTAAGTGAATTTGCGAAATATCTAACTTGAAATTCTAGATTGCTAAATATTCATGCTATGTATGTTCTAACATATTATCCCAACTTTCATCCATGATTTTGAGAAAGCATTGCTATATCTATTTGATCCATTTCATAGAGTCTTTATTTTTATTTTGTTTTTGTTGAGTGTTTTTGTTATACCCCGTATTTCCAGAGTATGTACGTAAGGACGTACGTAGAAAAATTTGAACTTGAGAATAGGCTTGGCCGAATTATTCTTTGTGCACAACACCCGGTTAGAGTCGTTTTTCGACGAAACGTTTCCACAGCTTTCGTAGGGAAAATTCCGGCTATGTCATTTTTAATTTTTGCGGATTTTTCCGAGAGACGAAACATTTTGGACCAACAAGAGGGCGACACTTGTCACCCTCTCATTGGAAGGACTTTGGCGGTAATAGGGGTTGGACGAATTGGCCATTGTTTGGTCAAGGAGTTGGTAGGATATTTTGGTGGTAGATGGATAAGGTGCACTTGGCATAATCTTGACCCTACACTTGCATGGCACTTGGCTTAATCTTGGCCATTGGTTGGCCTTGGCTTGTACTATAAATACCCCCCCTCTTGGTAGAAATACTCTCAAAAGTATTGTTACTATACCCAAAATACCTTGGCCCTTATACCTTGTAGTATTCCAAGGTTATACTTATACGAAAAGCCCAGAAATACTATTATACTTCCCTTCAGTCACAAAACCGAAACCCTAAGGAAAATCTCCATAGTTAGTTGGAGTATTAAGTAGAAGTTGGTTAGAACTTCTAAGGGTGGTTCGGAGCGGGTTGGAGCGCACGGAGTTGGAGCTAAACGTTGCCCAGGATCGACTTTATACTTGGATAATTTTGGGCTTATCGAGGTAAACACTTTTGACCTTCTGTTGTAATTGGAAATTACATGTTGTTCAATAAATAGTTAAAGTATACTATATATAGAATGGAACATAGTTGTGCGGCAATGTCTTTTGACTTAAGCCTGAATAATACTTACGGCAATGTCTTGCGACTTAAGCCTGAATGTAAAGAAAATCGAATCGTAATTACATAGGGTGTATTACAGAGACTTGTGTAGATTTTCGTAGGGTAGAATTGTGCACGACCGGGTTAGACGATAACCCCGGTTGGCTTGGTAGCGGCCCGATAGAGAGGAGATTTACGCTGTCATGCGGGGGAGTCTTCGAATTTTCTGTGGAATGTTCTACGATATGATCTAGATGTTAATAAGCGCCTTGTGGCCTTATAGGTTGAAGTACCATGCGTGGCGCGATCTGCTTGGCTTAAGGAGTAGCCGACGGTTTGAGGTACTTGGAGCGTTTTGCTATTAGTCGATAATCGTCGCGAGGTATGTGAACCTCTTCCTACCTTTTCTAGCATGATATGTGTATAACTATGTAGTACGGTAGACGTACATGTGTAAAATGCTTTGTGGTTTTAAAAGGTAACTGACTTGATGTGTGATAATAAAGAAGAGTTATACTAGCTTTATGGGAAGTTAGGTATAACGTTTTAAGAGAAGTAAAGAGAATGGTTTACTGATTTTAAAAGTTAAGAGGCTTAATCTTAAAGATAAGAGACTTAACTTGTTTTACTTGGTAATTAACATTTTGTTAAAAATGTTGTAAAACCTCATTCACGAGTAATGAGTACTTGATTTTAAAAGCAATAATGTTTTATGATTTGGAAATCGTAACAAGTATCGAACAAACCACAAAGCGCTTAATAAAGGGAAATGTTTTGACTAATAATGTATTAGTAAAACCAATAGAAACTTCCATCCGCATAGAAACTAAGATGAGACAAAATGATGTTACATTTCCTAGATCACGCTTAAATAAGATTGTTATAAACAAGAATAACCTACTCACGATCGACATATATGTTTCTCAAATTGCCTTTAAAGGAGAATTATATCATTAAGTGATTAAAATTATGAACTACGAAACCTTTCTAAAATAAGAAACGTGAACATTTGAAATTAGGCAAACCTGAAACATTTGGAAAAGAATGTCGTTACTTGATTTTACGAAGAGAAGTGTTTTGATTTACTTCAAAAGATAATCACTCTATTTTCATATACTACGGGTATTGTGTGACTTTTGTAAACGTAACGTATCTTTTAAAAGATAATGTATGAAGTACTTTGGGAATAGATACCGACCGTTAATCATAATGTAGAAGTACCTTGTGTGAATAACTTGATTGTATTGATTTGTGATAGTCTTGTAATACTTTCTTGTTGACTTGATAAGTAAACATGTTAGGATGCTACGTGAGTTAGTATCTTGTGATGTTTGTGTAAAGGGGTTTTTCCTTGTTGTGCTTAGGTTGTTTAACGATAAGATGTTATGATGATATTATATCACTCATGATTCCGGGGGTTAAGCTGCCCTCCGATGCGGGGTAGACTCAGGCGGGTCTAGTGACCTATGATTCGAGAATACCTTATGCGGTGCAGATGGCCTATGCGCGAGCTACGAGAGTTCCGTGTTAGTTTGGCCCTTGTGGTCACGCGGTCTTTGTGGGCTACGCGGACGGCGAGTCCAGGACGCCGCCGGGAGTAGCTACCGATGCGGGAATACCTCACGCGGGCTATTGGAGTGGCCCGTGCGAGCTATGGGAAGTTCCAGGGCTGACGCGCACATTAGATACTGCGCGAAGTGGCTAGCTTTGATCATGTGACGATGCAGACAGATCTCATGATACGATTTATGACCTTGTTTGTACCGTGGGTTTTAGTAGTCGGCTATGCCTTCGCACTTACCCCGCACGGTTTATGATGACTTTGAGGGCGTGAGTCCACGACTTGACATGATCGCTATTTATTGTGAATCGTAGTTTTGGTTATCATACATGTCTCCCGCTTTATATAGACTACTATGATTTTATTTACCGTATTTGCTTCACATACTTGGTACTGTTACCTCGACCTCGGCCGCGTTCATGCCGCAGTTGAGGTACACCGCCGTCGTCCTAGCTCTGGTCACAGTCGTTTGGGAAGCTCCGTTTCTCGAGACTTATCGATGGTATAGTCCCTGTCGTAGTAGTGTTTACATTCGTGGTTCGGGGCCCTGTCCCGCCATTGTTGTCGTATCATTCTTAGAGGTCTGTAGTACTGTTGTGGGCAGAGTTGTAATGGGATGTAACTGATCGGTTTTTAATTGATTTATATATATATGTCGTAAGGCAAGTTTTCTCAGACTATTGTTTCATACTTCTTGTTATTTCATGTTATCGTCTTATGTTCCGCTGATTACTCTGATGTTGTATCACTAGGGTGCCCGGGGTAAGGCACCAGTCACGGGCCCGGGTTCGGGTCGTGACAGTTTTACTCGAGGGCGAGTAAAGAATAAGTTTGGGGTGTTTGTTAAGTGTATTTTGTATATACTTTAAGTCATTTTTAGTTAGTATTTTACTCTTTTATTTTGCGTTTAGTATAGTGTTAGGTGTGTTTTTCTTTTATTTTGTGTCACAACGATCATAAAGGAGAAAATACATAATCAAGGATGAAATGAGCTTAATTGAGATGGAGTTGCATACTAAAAAGGCCAAGAAATAAAGTCTAAGAAGTCTCGGAAAGTATAGAAGAAATCAGACGAAGTCTGGACGAGAAAATGACAAAATATCAGAAAAATTCGGTACTGGGACGCCGCCGGCGCTAAAACACCTGAGAGCTCTGATTTTGCTGCAGTATTTTCGACGCCGTGGCGCCAGCCTGCAGGGCCACGGCTCCGACGCGGGATTTCTGATTTTTGGGCCGAATTTGACACGTTTTCAGGGTACGTAAGAGCAACTTTTCCCAGCTATAAATCCCTAAAACCCTGCTCATTAAACCATACCTTATACTTTATGCATTCTACTTTGGAGAGGAGAACGACGGCTAGAAGCAAGATTAGAGGCATCTTCTTGTTCAAGTTATTTTCTTTCCTTTACTTTATTTCAGTTTATGTTGGATTTTGTATTAGTTCATGACATGACAATGTTTAGGAGTTAAATACTTTAGTAGGGTTTTCAATCGAATCTTCTTGAAACTCTTTCATATAGTTAATGCATAGTTTTTGAGTTTTTCTTCAGCATATTAAGATCTATTCAATAATATTATGATTGCTTGATGATTAACTAGCTATTAATTGTCATAACTTATATGATTTCGAATCAAAAGTCTGAAAGGTGAGATTTGAATATGTTGTAATTGTCTAGACATAGGTTAAAATCGTGGACGAAAGTACCCCGGCACTTGTGTAGTAATTAAGGTTATTGTTCTTAATCCTCTTATGTGGTAAAACTTATCATAGAAATATATAAAGTTCATGCACAAGGTTGAGCTCTTGTATGTCCTAATCGAAATATAATGACAGATTAGTTAAACTGTTATCTTAATAAGAAGAAGAATCATTAGCATTGCATTAACATGTGAAAGAGTGGATAGTTGAGGAGATTGGAAGCCCTATTTCCTTCATAATTGTTATAAACCCAAAGTATCATAATCTTTAGTTTATTTTCTGCACTTAGTCATAAATCTAAAACTAAAGAACGTCAACCAATTAGATACCATATAATAGATAATCGGTACTTAATAAACCAGTCTCCGTGGACGATAAACTCGGTCTTACAGATCTTTATTACTTGAACGATACGTATATTTGCGTAAGCATCTAGAAATATCGCAACAAGTTTTTGGCGCCGTTGCCGGAGACTGGCGTACTGTTAATATCGATTTATCTATCCTTATTTCTAATTTAGTTTTTATTTTCAGTTTTTTTTATTTTTTGCTTTAGAACATTCTACCGTGATCTGTTTGTTGTTTTTGATTAGTCTCAGGAACTTAGTTTATGCGAAGTAGGAGAGGAGCTGACATTCTTATCCCTCTGAACCCTGAGATTGTGAGATTGTGCAGACAGAATAATAAAGAGAAAAGAGCAATTGATTCCTTAGTAATGGGAGATCAGCGAAACAATAATTTGGGGGATGATGAGTTACCGTCTGTTTTAAGACAAGTCCCTATAGAAAGGAGCTTGGGGGACTATGTGATGTCAACCATTACAGGAGTACAGACTTGCATCCGGCTTTCAGCGGTTGAAGCCAATAATTTCGAGATCAAATCAGCCATATTTAACATGGTTCAGAGCTCAGTTTAGTTTGGGGGATTGTCGTCTGAAGATCCTCACTTGTATCTAGCAAACTTCCTGGAGCTGTGTGCAACGTTTAAATACAATGGTGTTACTGATGATGTCATTCGGTTGAGACTCTTCCCATTCTCATTCAGGGATAGGGCAAAGTGTTGGTTGAACTCATTACAAGCGAACTCCATCACTACATGGCAAGACTTAGCCCAAAAGTTTCTTGCCAAGTTCTTCCCCCCAGCTAAGGCAGCGAAACTCATAGGTGAGTTGAATAACTTTTATCAGTTGGAGGGAGAACCATTATATGATGCATGAGAGCGGTTAAAAAACTTGCAGAGAAAGTGCCCACATCATGGGATTGAGAAGTGGATGCTAGTTCACATATTCTACAATGGGTTCTGTGGTACAACTCGTACCATTATTGATGTTGCAGTAAGAGGGACGTTCATGAGAAAGAGTGCCAATGAGGCACATGATTTGCTAGAGAATATGGCCACAAACAACCATCAGGGGGTCGATGAGAGAGCAATGAACAGTAGGAAGATGGCTGGGATTCATGAGTTGGATGCTATCACAGCATTGACTGCACAGGTAGCCACTTTGACAAAGTAGATACAATAGAATGTCATGTCAGTTAAAGCGATTCAGGCACATGTGAGTTGCTAAATTTTTGGGGGTCCCCATACTTTTGATAGGTGTACAGCAGTGGACCCGAATAATGTGCCCATGGAGCAGGTTCAAGCAGTGGGAAATTTTCAGAGGCCCTACAACAACCCCTACTCTAACACATACAATCCAGGGTGGAGAAATCACCCAAATTTTTAATGGAAGAATGAATAAGGGTAGCAAACACAATTTTAGACATCATCCTCACAGCAGTTCAGCCCACCAGACCCACAAGAGAAGCCAGATGACATAAAAGCAGCACTGTTGACCTTGGCCAACTCTCAGACTCAATTCATGGCAGAAACCAGGTCCTCAATTTCATCCTTGGCCAATACTCAGACAAAATTTATGACAGAGACCCAGCAGTTCATGACAGAGACTAGGTCTTCTATCAGAAATTTGGAAACACATGTGGGACAGCTGGCACACACACTGAACAGTAGACCGCAAGGAAACCTCCCTAGCAACACAGTGATGAACCCAAGGGAGCAGTGTCAGGAAATCAGCCTGAGGAGTGGGAAGCAGTTAGAGCAGAGGGCACCCCGACCAGTGGTTGAAAAAGAAAAGGATGTGGGGAAAACAGTTGAGGTAGAAAATGAGGGGGTTCCTGATGACCGCCCTACTTTAGAGAAGGCCCCACCCGCAGTGATGAGGGAGTACACAGACAAAATTCCTTACCCTCAAAGACTGCAGAAGAAGGCTGTAGATAAGCAGTTTTCGAAATTTTTAGAGGTATTTAAAAAACTTCACATTAACATTCCTTTCATTGAACAATTGGAGCAAATGCCAGCGTATGTGAAGTTCATGAAAGATATCCTTTTTAAGAAGAAAAAACTGACAGATTATGAGACAGTTGTGCTGACAGAGGAGTGCGGTGCTATATTGCAAAAGAAACTTCCCCCTAAGTTGAGAGACCCAGGGAGTTTCACCCTACCTTGCACCATAGGGAATGTGACATGCAAGAAAGCCCTGTGTGACTTGGGGGCAAGTGCCAACCTAATGCCCCTCTCTGTGTTCAGAACACTTGGTTTGGGGGAGGCAAGGCCAACCACAGTCACCTTGCAGCTAACTGATCATTCAGTTGTGCATCCCCAGGGAATTATTGAAGATGTGTTGGTACAAGTGGGTAAATCCATCCTTCCTGCTGATTGCCTCATTTTATACAGGGATAAAGATGAGAATATGTCCATGATACTTGGGAAACCATTCATAGCCACAGGAAGAGCCCTCATTGATGTTGAAAATGGGGGAGTTAAAGCTCAGAGTTCAAGGTGAGGAAATGGTGTTTAAAGTTTTCAAGCAACCCACTAAACCTCAAGTCGATGCTAGATCTTTTGCTATTGGGGCAGTGGATAAGGTTGTGCCTAAGAAAAGTCTCACAAGTATTGATGCTCGTGGGGTACCACCAAAGCAGCATAAAGAACCTGATGGTAAGACTTCTGAACTAGCTATTGATGAAAAAATTTGAACACCTCTGAAATTAGAACTGTGAAAAAGAAGAGAATGAGGAGAAAGAGAATGGTGCTAAAATGGATATGCGGAGGGGACACTCTACCCCCTTGATTTAGTAAGTAACCTGCGTCCGACTAAAAGACATTAAAGACAGCGCTACTTGAGAGGCAACCCAATGGTTTTAATTATGTTATTTAAATTTTGTTTTAGTTTATTTTATTTTGTCTTGAACAGTTTCACTATCTTGGTTTTTGTCTTATGTTGTGATGGAAGGTGGACTAAGGACTTACCCAGAGCGGAGAAGGATAAAAACACTGGAAAAGGACAAGTGTCGTGCACAACGCCGTGGTGCCAAAATGCAGGGACACGGCGCTGAAACTTCAGAGGGCCCAAAATCTGTGCAATTTCTAGAATTTTTCCTCCCAGACCTCTTGTATGACCGCTGTGTTGTGTCAGTAAGTTGTCCCATTATTTTTAGTTTTCACACATTGGGGACAATGTGTCGATTAAGTTTGGGGGTGTCTTATTTTGTTTTATTGTTCTGTTTTTGAGTCTTTTTTATTGTCTTTGTATTGTTTTGTATGTTTTTTAGTCATAATTTTTTTTATATGGATCATGCACGTTGTAGTTGCTAAATATAGTGAGTGAATAAAGTGGGATAATGTACTGGAATTAAAAGTGACAATCTGTGTGCTTAAGTTAGATATGTCAAAAATTCATGACATCTAATTATTTGGATATTGGTTTTTCCCCTATGTGTGTCAGTTATGGAAAGAAAGGTTGAAAAATGTCTAGAAAATTTGTTTGCTTGTTATTTGAGGCGAAATTTAAGATATACATGTTTAGGAAGATGATTCAGACATTTCTTTGATAGTCTTTCTGACCATTCATTACCTATCCTGATATAAATTGTATCAATAGTCAGTCCCTTTGAGCCTAAAATAAGATCTTTCGTCGACGCCCTATGATTCCCAATTTATGCCATAAGTAATAATTGAAATTATTGGGATGAAAAGTGTTGAAAAAGAATTAAAAAAAGAGTATAAATTTGATGCACCCCAATGAAAAATATGCAAAAATCTAAGTTTGGGGGTGCTTGTTATTTATAATGTATCTTATTCTCTCAAAAGAAAAGAGGGAAGAAAATAGGTATGAAATTGAAAAGAAAGTCAAAAAGAAGAAAAATGAGTTGAATGAAAATGCTTATGGTACATAATTGAGCCTAAATGCCTACTTTTACATACCTCTGTCTAAGCCTACATTACAACCAGTGAAAGTCCAGATGATCTTAAATAAGTATGTCTATGATTATTGGAGAATAGCAAGTAAACAAATCTATAGAGTTTGGGAAAGATGGAATGAGATTGACATGCATAGGTTACGTGTTTGAATTTCCAATTGAGCATGATCTAAGTCAATTTGCGAAATATCTAACTTGAAATTCTAGATTGCTAAATATTCATGTTATGTATGTTCTAACATATTATCCCAACTTTCATCCATGATTTTGAGAAAACATTGCTATAACTATTTGATTCAATTCATAGAGTCTTTATTTTTATTTTGTTTTTGTTTAGTGCTTTACTCGAGGGCGAGTAAAGAATAAGTTTGGGGTGTTTTTTAAGTGTATTTTGTATACACTTTGAGTCATTTTTAGTTAGTATTTTACTCTTTTATTTTGCGTTTAGTATAGTGTTAGGTGTGTTTTTCTTTTATTTTGTGTCACAGCGATCATACAGGAGGAAATACATAATCAAGGATGAAATGAGCTTAATTGAGATGGAGTTGCATACTAAAAAGGCCAAGAAATAAAGTCTAAAAAGTCCCGGAAAGTATAGAAGAAATCAGACGAAGTTCGGACGAGAAAATGACAAAATATCAAAAAATATCCGGTACTGGGACGCCGCCAGCACCGCGGCGCTAAAACACCTGAGAGCTCTGATTTTGTTGCAGTATTTTCGGCATCATGGCGCCAGCCTGCAGGGCCACGGCGCCGATGCGGGATTTCTGATTTTTGGGCCGAATTTGACACGTTTTCAGGGTTTGAAAGGAAAACTTTTCCCAGCTATAAATCCCTAAAACCCTGCTCATTAAACCATACCTTATACTTTATGCATTCTACTTTGGAGAGGAGAACGACGGCTAGAAGCAAGATTAGAGGCATCTTCTTGTTCAAGTTATTTTCTTTCCTTTACTTTATTTCAGTTTATGTTGGATTTTGTATTAGTTTTTGACATGACAATGTTTAGGAGCTAAATACTTTAGTAGGGTTTTCAATCGAATCTTCTTGAAACTCTTTCATATAGTTAATGCATAGTTTTTTAGTTCTTCTTCAGCATATTAAGATCTATTCAATAATGTTATGATTGCTTGATAATTAATTAGCTATTAATTATCATAACTTATATGATTTCGAATCAAAAGTCTAAAAGGTGAGATTTGAATATGCTGTAATTGTCTAGACATAGGTTAAAATCGTGGACGGAAGTACTCTGATACTTGTGTAGTAATTAAGGCTATTGTTCTTAATCCTCTTGTGTGGTAAAACTTATCATAGAAATATAGAAGGTTTCTGCACAAGGTTGAGCTCTTGTATATCCTAACCGGAATATAATGACATATTAGTTAACCTGCTATCTTAATAAGAAGAAGAATCATTAGCATTGCATTAACACGTGAAAGAGTGGATAGTTGAGGAGATTGGAAGCCATATTTCCTTCATAACTGTTATAAACTCAAAGTATCATAATCTTTAGTTTATTTTCTGCACTTAGTCATAATTCTTAGTCATTTCTAAAATTAAAGAACGTCAACCAAATAGATACCATAGAATAGATAATCGATACTTAATAAACCAGTCTATGTGGACGATAAACTCGGTCTTACAGATCTTTATTACTTGAATGATACGTACACTTGCGTAAGCATCTAGAAATATCGCAACAGACACATCTGAACCTCAAAGAGAGAACACAGAGGAAGATGTAGAGGAGGAGTCTGCTACTGAGCTGAATGATCATGTGAGAAGAGACCCTCCATCGAGGATTAGGAGGAGTCATCCACCCGACCAAGTGATAGGGAGAATTTTTTAGCAGAGACGAACAAGAGAGAAAGAGTCAGTCAATTATCGAGAGATGGTAAGGTATGTGTGCATGTCCACCATATACCAATAGGTTAGTCATTTTTGTTTTACATCTGCATTGGAACCTAAGATTATTGGGGAACCATTGAAAGATAATTTTTGGATACAAGTTATGCAAGAAGAGCTTGAGCAGTTTACCCGAAATGAGGTTTGGGATCTGGTACCACGACCCAACAACACTAATGTTATTGGGACTAAGTGGATATTCAAAAACAAATCAGATGAGTTAGGGCAGATTGTGAAGAACAAAGCTCGACTTGTTACTGAATGATATACACAAGTTGAAGGTATAGACTATGACGATACCTTTACGCATGTGGCTAGACTTGAGTCAATAAGGTTACTTCTTGCTATTGCTTTCTACTTGAAAATTACCTTGCACCGAATGGACTTTAAATGTGTCTTTCTCAATGGATACTTGGATAAGGAAGTATACGTTGAACAACCAAAAGGATTCGAAGATCCTCACCATCCATATCATGTATATAAGCTCAAGAAAGATTTGTATGGTCTAAAACAGGCACCACGTGCATGGTATGGTCATTTAACTAACTTTCTTATTGATTTTAATTTTATCCGTGGAGAAGCTGACAGAACTTTATTCATAAAGAGACACGGAGTAGATGTAATCATAACTCAAATCTATGTTGATGACAATGTCGTTGGCTCGACTAAAGAATTCCTCTTGAAGTCATTTGTCCAAGCGATGTCGACAACATTTGAAATGAGCATGATTGGAGAACAAACATTTTTCTTAGGCTTGCAGATTAAACAGGTTGAAGAAGGGATGTTTGTACCCAGAGCAAGTATGCCAAGAATCTTGTTAGAAAGTTTGGTCTGGAAAACGCTAAATACATGAAGACTCCAATGGGCTCTACGCAGCAGGTATGTAAAGACGATGTTGGACAAGATGTTGACCCAACATTGTACCGATCTATGATAGGTAGCCTTTTATATCTTACTGCCAGTCACCCGGATATCATGTTTAGTGTGTGTGTTTGCGTCAGGTTCCAAGCCAGTCCCAAGATATCTTATCTTAATGACGTGAAACGTATCATACGATATATTGCCGGTACAAGTGACTTGGGAATTTGGTACTCTAGAGACACTAATCCTAATCTAATAGGGTATAGTGAATCAGATTGGGCCGGTGATGTCGACGATAGGAAAAGCACTAGTGATGGTTGTTTTTATCTTGGCAACAATCTAGTCTCATGGTACAGTCGTAAACAAAATTGCGTGTCACTTTCGACTGCCGAATCCGAATATGTGGCAGCCGAAAGTTGTTGTGCTCAACTGATTTAGTTACGACATAAGCTTGATGACTATGACATTTCTAATAACTCTATGATATTGTACTGTGATAATCTGAGTGCTATTAATATTTCTAAAAATCTTGTTTAGCATTCACGTACAAAACACATTGACATAAGGCATCATTTTTTAAGAGACTTAGTGGAAAAACAGTTAGTTCAAATCGAACAAGTTGATACTCTTTCTCAACTAGCTGATATTTTTACCAAACCCTTAGATCATGAGAGATTTTCTAGCATGAAAAAATCTCTTGGTCTCTGTTTTCTCTGAAAATAAGACAGCAAGGTAGATGCTGTCCTAAATGTTGACCTAATATTATGGGTAACATTTACCATTTGGGTCAATGTACAGGATATGTGTTGTAGGTAATGTTGCACTGTTTCTAAAAAAAATCAAGCATGACTTCACAAGGACAAGGTTTGAATGCGATACCATTCCCTACGATGCTATATATATGTATATCATAAAAAGGGAGTATAATTAGAAGGCAAATCCTCTACAAAGATTTGATTTTATACAAAAAGAGCAAAGCTCTAAGTTTGGTACCGTTCCTATTCTATAGGAGTACCATGTGATTCAAGAAGGTTGAAAATTCCTTAATATTTTTTTTACCAATATATATTCAACTAAGTTGATTAAGGACAATGGTAAAATATCACATTTGTCCAGCGATCAGTCTCATAGGGAACATATACGGAAAACCATTTGTCAAATCAGAAAATCCTTGAAGTCTCAAAATTCTTGTTGAATTTTGAAATGTTTCCAACATCACTCACAACATCGTATTCCAGTACATTGGTCGATCTTGTTTTTCTTTTTTTTTCTGGGTTGTGGTATGTAACACGTCTCTTTGAATAACGAAAATCCAATAATCTAGAGGACCGTTTCTTTTTAAATTTTTAAAGATGTCTTGTGTCATATAAAATCCTTTATTTTTGGGTATGTGAAGAGTTCAAATATTTTCCACTACCTAAATTTAAGGAAAAGAGTTTGAGTGTAAAGTAAGGTTTGCCATGATGAAAATCCCCATTTTTGTTTCAGCATTGTCACATCAGCCGCCAATCGAACCAACAAATGAAAGTCCAAACATCACCATCAATTTTTCAAACCCAAAACGTCTCCAACACACCACCTTCCTCAAAACCCTCTCCTATGTACATATCCCCAAATCGTTCAAATCTTCAAAATCAAGAGATTACTCTCCAATGTCAACAAATCCACCAAATAGCAACAAAATGTATAAATATTATAAAGCCATCAATGAACTAAAGCATGTTGAGGAAGATTCAAGTTTAGCAATGATTTTTCTAGGTTCCGACGAACCCTTAAATGTGTGTTACCCTGGAAATTCGGAGAACCCAATAGATGTTGATACAACATCGGACTTTACAAACCTTGCGTCAAGTGTATCACAGTCAGCAATGCCGACGAGAAGGTCGAAAAGGGTTTTTGAAAGTAGATTCGGGGAAGAGCAAATTACTAAAAGGACCAGGGCGGAGTCGACTTTCCCTGTTAAGTCCACCACTTCCACCAGTACATTGCTGAGCTTGAGAAGAAGGGAGAATAGGAAATTTCTGACGACATTCTTCGAAGGAACTACATGCCAAAGAGGGTGCGAATAACATACTGGAACTTCGGTTCAAATGTTGCCTCAACATCGAAGGCAACATAGAGGAAAGAAGACATTGATCCTGACTATGTTGCCCCAACATCCGAGGCAACACCAGAAGCCACACCACCAAAATCCAAATCGGATTCTGAGGTAATGCCTTACTCTCCTTTGTTCCACAGTCAAACATGCTCAAATAGATGGAACTGGTATAAGAATAGAGGCATTAGAGGAGAAAAAGTAATTGATTTGTCGTCATTTTCAGAATATGGCTTAACTGACTTTCTAAGTAGTCGTAGGGTTCTGAGCTCTGTAACTGGAAAGTATCCTTACTGTGAAAAGGTTGTTAGGGTATTCTATGATAATCTGACACACCTTGTAAGGGACACGACCTCAAAGAAATTTGGGAGAGTGTACCTTTATAACAAGGTGTATGAATTTAACCCTGACATCATAAATACCACACTAGGGATCCCTCATATTGTTAGAACTCCAGAAGCTACTCCTACTGCTGAAGAACTGAATGAGATGATCAAATATTTCACTGAAAAATTGATCACCACTTGGGCTCCTCACAGTCCAGTGTCGAGGCTCGCAGCACTGTTCGCAACCCTGCATAGAATTGCCATATAAAACTGGTTGCCCTCCTTAAATGAAACTGTTGTTACCCTTGACCAAGCAACTCTACTATATAAGCTAGAAAGAAATCACAGAGTTGATCTTGGAACGCTGATTTTCAACCATGTCACAAACCTGGCTGAAAGACAATCTAACTCTGCTCTTCCATACCCCTCTCTCATTTTTCAAATATTGCTGAACCAAAGCTTCAAGACTCCGAAAGGAGAAAAACTGAGTAAACTCCTAGATGTTTATCCAGTACAAAGATCAGTAGTAAATAGCAGGGACAGAGTTATAGACATGACCTGGAAAAAAGAAAACTGGGACACCGAAACATCACAGCATGTTGCCACTGAACCAACACAGGATGTTACCAACATTCCTGGAAACATCGAGTGTATTGTCCATGTGTCCAAGGATTGGCTAAGGAAGCACATTGCTGAGCTTGATCGACAAATTCTGGAGCTTGTACGTGCAAAGAGCTACTGTGAGGACATGATTTCTTCACAAAAAGGGGGAGAGAGTGTTGCAGATGCAGTTGCTGCTGAGAGAAAGAGCAAATAGAAAGACGGAGGTGGTGCAGAGTCAAGCAAGAAGGGGGAGAAGAGATGAAGATGAAGATGGTGATGGTGGTGATACCGTGTGTTGTATATTGATGTTTCATGCTCGTTACTATGTAAACAATCATTTTGTTAATGGTTTGGTTTCACAGACATTTGGATACTATTTTTTTGGTTTGTAATAATTTTATTTGGGATATTTTTTTGTTAATGCTAATGCTATATCTGGATACATGTTATGATATGTTATTAGTATTACTGCACATCTGCTGTAAGTAAGGAGTAACAAAACATAACACCTGTCTAATCAAAAACATCAATACCACATTGCTTGAAATTTGTAATTGCAGGTTAAGGGGGAACACAACTCTGATCTTATTGTTTCTTAGATTATCAAGGACTACATTAAAACTCAATATCCTAGTCTTTTTTTGGATTGCATGGAGTTTTGTGAAGAAAGGCAAAAGGGGGGAGATCGTTTCTGTTGGATGGATGTTGTCGCAACATCTGAAAACTCTCGGGACAACATCTCTTGTGTAGACAAGAATGTTGTTTGCAATGTTGCGACAACATTTTTGCCAACATCTATGTAATTGTTTTGTCTATTCTTCCGGCCTAAGCAGTTGATGTTACTGCGAGTAAAAATGACCTAGTCAAGCTTACTAGATTTATGTGTTTAAAACGTGGTGAAAGACGAAGTCAAAGCGTGAAGAGAAAGCAGTGAATGACTAAGTCCAGATCGTTGAGGATTTCTAGGAGGAAGACTCGGTCCAAGCTGCTGTCATCTTTTGCTCAACCTCCGCAACCATCCGTGAGGATTTCAAGGGAAGTTCCACCCTATAAATAGAGGGGAATTTCAGAGTATCGATGATCCAGTGACTTCAGATAATTCAGAAGAAGAATTTCCAAGAGAGCTCTCGGACTTTACCTTAGGAAACTAGATCCATATTTTAGCCTAAAGTTGTTCTAATAACATCTTGTCCCACATTACAAGTGATATCTTTATTCTAGATTAAGCTTATTGTTCAAGCAATTGTAATGGAGATGTTGTCTTTTATCTTTTAGATTTTGTAACTTTAGGCGAAGTCATATGTGACTTCATTTTGTTTGTAATTTCTTTTTCCATTTGTAACGCTCAATTTGTAAAAAGAAATTATTTGTAATTGTATATAATATATACAATTTTTTTGGTCATCGACCATCAAGGGATATATTTATATATACCCTTGAAAATATAAATCTTGTGTCTCTTTACTTTTTCCGCTGCATATACTCTACAAGGTTTATTCAGTTTTATTGCAATGTTGCTTAAGATGTTAACCCAACATTGAAGGCAACATCCAGTGACTGTTTTTATTGTTGTTCTAGTTTGCGATTTTAATCTTACGTTTTACTAATCCGTAGCCCACGGGATCCAACATATAGTACTAACTAGAGTTTGAGCTGAATTGTGCATTTCAAGATTCCATTTTTTGTGCTTTCTAATTCAACTATTGAGTTAATTGAACTGTTATGATCATGCTCAGATGATGCAATAGCAATATTTGTAGCACTTCAATCTCCTGAAATTTAGGTGATTGGGCTCACTACAATAGTTGGTAATGTCAACACAACTCTGGCCACCAGAAATGCTTTACATCTGGTAAAGTTCCTAGCTTTATTTCAACTAATTCCTAGCACAATTTAGCATTCAATATGTTGTTGGATAATCTATAAAAATTTCAAGTTCTTAGAGTAAGTTTTGCTTGCAGTTAGACTTTAGCAGTATTATATACTACTCATCAAATTTCATTTTATAAAGCGATGATTAATAACTGAGCAAAAAGCCACAAAGTTTAAGAAAGAACGGAAGAAAGACTTCATGTACATATTATAAGTATCCCCAGAAGTTGTGGTCTTAAAACATTTTTGTGGCTTTAAGAGCATATCACTCATGGTAAATTGGGAAGTTCACTTTCCAAATATAAAAATGTGTCATTCTTTTTAGAACAGACTAAAGAAAAAGAGCGAAGTATAAAATGGAATATATCATTTAGTTCTTTTGCATTAAGCATGGATGTTGAATCTCTTCCCTTAGTGATTCAGTTAGAGGTAGCCGGGAGGACAGACATTCCAGTGGCTGAAGGCTCGCACGTTACAATCACCGTATGTATTGCTTAACTCCTTGTTCAGTTCTATGTCTTACTTCTCATCTAGACTTATTTAGATGTAAAATGATGCATGACTTCCCATTTTTTGTGAGGCATTCCAGGATTAAATTAAAACTTTTTTCTCTCACAAAACTTCTTCTGCGGACTTTGTTTAATTTCATGTAAAGGAATGCACAAAATTTCAAAGTAGCAGTTATGTTCATGGCACGGATGGACTCGGGAACCAAAATACCAAAGGAAAGCCTATTGAACAGACTGCTGCTGAATTTCTCATTCAACAAGCTTGTATTTACCCTGAAATGGTCACTGTTGTGGCCTTGAGCCCCCTGAAAAATATAGCACTTGTAAGTATCACATTTTCCTACCGAATTTTACATATCAAACTAATGAAAATAATGTTCGCCATATTTGTATATGAACAGGCCGTTCAGTTGGATCCTGATTTTTTTAAAACATCAGCCAAATTGTTTTTCTTGGTGGTGTTTTTGCTGTAAATGGAAATGTGAATCCAGCAGCTGAGGCCAATGTAAGTTTCTAATAGAGGCATAAATATATGTGCTCCAACTTCTCAGAGTTGCTTTTTGAATTTCTTTTTCTCATATCTTTTTATTCTTTGTATGTACGGGATCTTCAACGATCCAACTGCTGCTGATATTGTATTTACCAGTGGTGCTGATGTTTTTGCTATTGGATTAAATATTACACATCAAGTTGTCCTTACTAGTAATATTTTCTTTGTTGCTTAAGTTTTATTTATCTGTTGTCCGGCCCTTCCCCGGACTCCACGCACAGCGGGAGCTTAGTGCACCGGATTGCCTTTTAAAAAAAACTAAATAAAATATGATTAATAAGAACAAAGACTAATAGTCTGTTTGGCCAATCTTCTAGGATGTCAGAAGTAGCTTTTCCGAGAAAACACTTTTAGAACCTTGATCAAGCACAAATTACTGCTCTAATATTGGTAAAAGTGTTTTTTGAGTTTGATTAGCGAAACACAAATTGTTAATCTCCAAAAGCACTTTTTTAACAACACTTTCAAAATAAGCAGATTTTGGAAGCTTGACAAAACACGCTATACGAGAGTAGAGAGGCAGCTGAAAACTAACTTGATATTGGCATAGAGAACAATAGAGTGTACATGCCTATTTAAGCTTACATTCGAACAAAAATCCAGAAAAATCTATTAATCAGCACATAAGCACCTACTCTATCTTTTTATTACTACCAAATTTTGGACCATAGTACTACTCAAACAAACAAAAAGATTATCCGTCTTCTTATACTGTGGAATTCTCATATATTTCATCAGGTTGAGTCTAAACCTTACTATGCTTTTGATTTTTCTCTTCTTCCTTTCTGTAGTAAAGGGTACAAGTTGAGCTCCGTCAGTTAACTTCTCTAAATAGCATCTATCTTATTTACATCTATCTACTTTTGGTAGATTCTGATCGTGGTGAATTGGCAAAGTCTAATGGTAAATTTGCCAAGTACCTCGGCAAGCTTTTGGATGTCTATTTTGATTATCACTATAGTGCATACAACGCAAGAGGTCTGTCGCTTGCAAAAGAAATTCTGTTTCGATATTTCTCGTAGTGTATACTCGCTATCTTAATGTTACCGGAATTGGGGCTCTATGTAGGTGTTTTCCTTCACGATCCAACTGCCTTACTTGCTGTTGTTGATCCATCAATCGTCACCTATTCAGAAGGTGTCGTTTGCGTTCAGACTGTTGGCATCACGAAGGGTCTCACAATCTTTTATAACAAGGAGAAAATGTACTAGGTTCATAATTCTTTAGTTTTTTCCTTTCTATTTTTTCTGTTTTTACAAGTTATTTAGTAAAAGTTTTCAAAGCCAGTCTCTTCTTTACTGCACTCTGATTAAGCTAAGTTGATATTGTATTCAATTTGTACTTGAAAGTACTTGCTCTCCCTCTAATTCATGGTTTAGTAAATTTACTTGAACTTTACTTATTTCATCTGCTATTCGATTTTATAGGTTTGCTGAAGTCACTGAATGGTCTGAAAGAACCTCAATCAAAGTGGAAGTAACTGTTAATTCTCCTAAAGTTATCAAATTGGTGATGGAACGGCTCATCAATTCTTAAGAAGTATTCAAATGCTATAAGAGCACTTATTTCAACAATGTTAGTTTTTTCTGCACTCAACACTTGAAATCTCATTCAGAATTTAACTGACCCCCTAAAGAGGTAGCTGATGGCAAAGTTGTATGTATGATTTTGGGTTATAGATTGATCACCATGGTAATAACTTTTCTTGTTTGTTGTTAATGTGTCATCTCTATACATGTATGTGAGCTGCTGTATAATAACTTTTTACATCAAGTGATCTGCTGAGGCTCAACATTATCAACATAGTTGATTCTCTTTAAGACTTAATAGGTTCTGCATAATTAAGGTTCCGCATACTTGTCTACTTTAACACTGGTAGAGGGATAGTTTAGATATTCTTTTTCTGTTGTTGTCGAAATATAGAGATCGAATCGAGATAGAGCTATCTTCTTTTCTCTCTCGTGGCATTCATCATCTTGAGTGCAGAATGTGTTTGTCTCTCATGCGAACGTGAAAAGAAAGATGAGAGAGTAGCTTCTGCCCATAGAGGACGATTTTGACACAAACTTTTTACTTTGAAAATGAAAAAATTCCAAATTTACCCCTGTACTATGTGAAATTGCTTAATTTTACCATCCGTTATGTTTTTGATCCATTTATTCTCTCATCATTAGCAAATCATCTTGTATTTGCCCTTGTCATTAACAAAGATCAAAGGTGAAATGGGTGGATTCCATGTGTCAAAATTCTTCGAGAAGAAAGATCTCATTTACCACTCAAAATTTAATTTTGGTTTAAAATTACCTTCAATTTGGAGCTCCGCCGAGGGTCAAGGACAAAATGAGATTTTTCCTAAAGGAGGGGTGATACTAGATCAAATGTTCAATGACTAGCAAAATTACTAGATTTTGGATAGTACAAGGGCAAAGTTAACACTTTTTCCGCTTTGAATTGTAAAGATATGGCACCTGAGACTAACTTAACCCCAAAAGCTAGCTCAAAAGTGGAGGGTTGCCCAAGTCCATATAATAAAACCACCAGTCAATTCACTAACTAATGCGGGACTCTAACCCACTCTAATAATTCATTCACGGTCAGGGCCCAACTGGAGCGTGAACCGGGAGTCCAAACGGGAATAAACCTGAATCTGATACCATGTAAAGATATGACACCTGGCATAAATCAATCCCAAAAGTTATATCAAGGGGGAAGTATTGTCCAAGTCCATATAGCAAATCACTAGTCCATTCCCCAATCAATGTGAGACTACTGGAGCGTGAACCGGGATCCCAAACGGGAATGGACCTGACTCTGATAACATGTAAAGAGCTCCCGGTCCACTCTCGGTGCCATATCTTTACATAGTATCAGAGTTAGATATGTTTTTGTTTGGGCTCTCGGTCCACACTCTAGTTGGGCCATGGGCGTAAAGGGGGTGTTAGAGTGGGTTAAATTCCCACATTGGTTTGGGAATTGACTGGTGGTTTGCTTATATGGACTTGTAAAATCCTCCCCTCTTGAGTTAGCTTTTGGGGTTGAGTTAGGCCAGGTGTCATATTGTAACACCCCATACTTTCGGGCGATGATTTGGAAACCTAGACGTATGAAAGTAGACCCAAGTCCCGAAGAATTTTGGTTACATTCAAGCATGTTAATAAAGGGCTCATCGTATAAGAAGATGAAGTCCCGAAATAATTTAGGACTTAACAAGTGTGACGATTAGGAATGAAAATAATATTTTATGTGTGTGCCAAAAGACAACGGCCTAGTGTTATATCACATGAGCATGATAATGAGTATATGAGATGTGTCAAAAATAATTTTATTAACCAAAATAAGGGGATAAGTATTGTGATTAATATGGACACGTGGGTCCAAGTCAACGAAGCATAGGATGACTAATATCATATATATGATCTGTTGATTAATATCTTTTGGCATAAGATTATATTGTAGTAGATTATATCAATAAGTGGCCAGCAATTAGACATATATGCATGCACAAAAAGTTGACGTGTCATGTTTTAATGATAAACAATATAAAGCATGCATCTAAGGGCTACACGTGTAAAAAGGGAAGAATTATGTTGCTCTTGCATTTGCTTCAAATACATTACGTCCATTTGAAAATTGAATTAGAAATAAGGTTAGAGATCATATCATTTGAGATTTGAAGTGTTGAGATATATTTTATGGATATTCTATGTGATAACTTCAGTTATTTAGGAGCAAGAAACGTATTCACTTCTTAATATCAACGTGAGTTCAAATCTTAATGGAGCAAAGTATTCAAGGACAACCTGTGGGTTTTACTCATCACTTTGATTTTGTTGTTTCATTTTTGTCGTGTTGTTGAATTCGAATTCTCTTCGAAGTGAAGTAAGGTAAAAGAAGAGTAGTTCTTGGGATACAAGATTGAGGTGCTATACAGCTGATATACTTTGTGTCGACAACTAGATCGACTAATGATATGTTAAGGTAAACCTTTCTTTCTTTTGGCATGTTCTAAGTACGAAACGTAAACGTAATATTGACCCATAAATGATTCTACTCTTAGTAGTTAAGAATGTTCATGTTATTCATTCCTATTGTCAAAGCATGTCTAAATATGTTCCTAAATCCTTATTGAGGTATATGGAAAAGATGTTAGTTTTCATAATATTAATTGTAGGTAGATCGATATTATATCACTCCGACAAACTTATAGTACATTATATTCATGTATATACCTTGACCACAAATATATGGGGATGGGAAACGAAATATGACACCACCTGCAGCTGGTACAGATACACATGATAATGATTATGCCCATAGAGGCCGATATGATATGATGTCCAAAGAGGTTGTTATGGTAAGAAAAATGTCCAATGAGGCCAATATATATATATATATATATATATATATATATATATATATATATATATTTATATATATATATATGTATATATATATGTATGTATAACTGCATTGTGCATGACACTTAGGCATATTATGGCCCTCAGAGGCATTCTACACAAACATGATACTTATGCATGTTATGGCCCTCAGAGGCATTCTCTACTGGTTGGTTGTTTCTTGTCTCATGTTACTTCCAGGTTTCTATTATGCTATTATTCATGCCTGACATACTCGGTACATCAGTCATACTGACGTCCTTTTTGTCGGGGGATGCTGAGTTTCATGCACGCATACTCAGGTAGACATGATGACGGTCCACACTAGTAGATTGTTGGTTCAACTGATATTATAGCACTCTATTTGTTTCAGAGTTGCATTCTAGTCGTGGTATGATATTTTTGTTATGCATAGTGGTATGACGGGGCCTTGTCCCGACCTTATGATGTGACATACTATTTAGAGGCTTGTAGACAGTTGTCCTGTCTATAGTAGTTGTGTATGGACTTATCAGCCTTAGTATGTATATATGTATAGGTTGGGTTCTTCGGTTTGTAAGACTTTATGCAGTACCTTCCCAGCTTATGATTTTCATGTGTCAGTAGGTTGCCTCGTGACAGCCCTCGTGGCCATGATTAGTTACAGTAAGATGTTAAACATGTGATTAGTGGTGCCCGACAGGTAGGGTCCGGGTTCCCATCATGGCCTTCCGATTTGGATTGTGACAAACTTGATATCAAAGCAGATTTGTCTTAGGGAGTCTACAAGCCGTGTCTAGTAGAGTCTTGTTTATGGGTGTATTGTACGCCACACTTATAAACATGAGGCTAAAGGGAATTTAGGATAATGGTTACCTTTATTCTTGATCTAGAATCGTGCTATAGAGCTGAGTTGTAAGAATTCTATCTCTAAACCTTATCGTGTTTGTAATTACATCAATGCCTTTTTCCAACAGGGCTACGATTAGCAGGGAGATTGAGTGTAAATGTGAGTAGTATGCTCTCTATTGATACAGATCTGTAAGAGGATATTAGTAAGTTATTTTCCAAAGTATCGACGAATCTAGTAGTACAAGAAGAGTTGAGAGAAGCTCTCATATCGTAAATCCTACCACCGCTTCGGCCCGATAAAGATGTAAGGAGAGCGGTGCAGGTATTGAATCAATTGGTTGCCTCCTAGGCACGACTTCATCTTAGTGCATATAATAGAGATAGACCATTTGAAGGGTCAGGGAGCTCATAACCCAAGGAGTTTATTATTCAGGAATCGGCGATATTTAAAGGGTTCAAAGATGCAAATATCTCAGGGTCAAAGTTGTAAAGGTCGAGTGAAACTGCCCCAACCATCTTGTAGTCAGTGTGGTCGAGCGCATGGCGGATTACGCCGCAAAGGTAAGGATAAGATGAGTATGAGTTATGCGATAAAGCGTAACGCATAATTGGAAGGTTTATAGGTTAGGAAAAGCTACACGTTTTACAGTGACTCTTGCTGATTAGAATAAGGGAATATGTTATGTACGTGTGACCTAAATTGTAATGTCTTACCTAGCATAGATTGGGAGTTGTCCCAGGGTATCATTAATGAGAATGGATTGCTACAATCAAATCAGGGGAAGAGTGACCATCAGTAAATTTAAGAAGATCACGTAAAGTGACGTACCCAGAATAGTGAGCCCAAGCCATATATAAGGATCGAGTTATCCACGGTAGTGGAAGGGGACATAAGCCTCCCGTCCGTGCGTAAAGGACCAGACCGCGTATTATTGAGAATTACAGGTATCAATATTAATAGGCTAAAGTATGATATAGGTATTGGACCGGTAAGGTCTTCGGCTTCATTGTGCAACATGTTACAATTTTAAATAACATTTGGATAACCATAGCACGTTAGGGGAAATTGAGGACGAGAATTATGGAACAATCAAAGAATGGTTGTAAGAAATATGAAAACATTAAAAAAGTATGAATGGAATGGTATGATCAAATATCAAGGCAGAAATGTTTTTTTGTTTAATGACGAGTGAAAGGAAGGATTATAATAAGAAAGATAAGGTGAATGAGATTATAGTAATGGAGGTTTCACAAAGGTATGATTACTCCAGAACAACGTAAGGGCCAATGGTAGATGAGGGACAGTAAGAACTCTTCGGCCAAAGGTGACGAACCTCTAATGTTCAGGCAGATAGTATGAGAATACTTCGAGATAAGAGACCCCCAAGGCAACTTGAAATGAAAATGTAAAGGTAAGACGAATGAGCACTCGGTCGATAGGAAATCTAATAATATAAGACAAGAAAACTTGACAAGTCATTGTATCATATAACACCGTGAATTGGATCTAAACATACGAAACATCGGTTCTATAACATATGCAGTCATACCTTCAGAAAGTATGTAAATAATAATAGTGAGTAAAGTTCGAGATTAACACCTAAACATGTGAAACGGGGCCAATGACACCTATGGACACAAGGTAGACATTAAAGATATATGTCAAGAGATAATGACATTATATCAAAATACAATGATAGGCAAATACAGAGGTCTAAGAGCATTTTTTTGAACTGACCAAAGGTTCTACGAGATGGATAAAGTAATGGGTTTACAGTTTAATGATATCAAAGAAATCTTTTCCCAAAACGCTATTGACAGAAAGTCTTAACTATGAGCCAAGTGAAGGAATTCGAATCTAAATATAATGACCAGGTTTGGATATAGTAGGCCAACGTCATATAATGTAAATTCTTCATAATTTTTCACGTACTGGAATAAGGAAATAAGTTAACAACTCATATTTTAAGGGGTAGTAACACCAAGAATTGGAATCAACGTATACCAAAATATTTTAGAATTAAGAAGAGTACGACGAGTAAGAAAATGAGTGAACAAGTGTCAAAAGAAGTAAGGAAAGGAAGTTGTGTATAATTACAGTAGTGAGAAAGTACGGAAAAAAAGATCCATTTAAGATCATGAATGAGAGTTAACGACGATGATACACGCACTTCATATTCGAATGACATTATCCATAAAGTGTTCACAATTAAGATACTACAAATATTCGAGTTTTCAGCACACCAGTCAGTAAATAAAGTTAAGTTGACAATATGATCATTCACCACAAATAGGCTTGACTAATGTGAGGACTAATGAGAGTGGTTGACCTGAGGGAACACATCAGTTAGCTAAGTGAGAGTATGATTGGATGATTAATATATGGATAGCCCTAGGATTCATAATACAACAGTGTTTTCCCTCATACTAGAAGAAAAGGACCGCCATGATGAAGATCCCATGTTTAGGGAAGATCAAGAAGGATATCTAACAAAAGAGAACCACAACCTTTGAATATAATGAGAGAGGGACCCCTAAGTGGAAAGTCCATTCGTGTATTCCAAGATAGCAGGAGTACGAGACAATATTATGACGGAGGTACATTACTCACGATGTTCCATACACCCTAGATCTACTAAGATACATCATGATCTCAAAGGTATGTATTGGTTGAATGACATAAAGAGGAACATTGCGGAGTTTATAACTCAGACTCTTAATTAGCAACAAGTAAAATTAGAGCACCAAAAGCCCGACGACTTGACTCAGAATATTAAAATTCCGACGTGGAAATGGGAAATGATTAATATGGATTTTATTACAGGTTTACCTCGCCCTTATCACAAGTTTGATTCTATCTTGGTGATTCTTGATAGACTGACACATCAGTTCATGTCCTAGTGGTCAAAACTATCTACACAGCTGAAGACTATACAAAGTTGTACGTTAAGGAGATTGTTCGCCTTCATGGTATGTCTAGTTCTATTATATTTGACCGAGAGGCGCAGTTCGCAGTTAAATTCTAGAAATCATTTTTTAAAAAAAGGTTTAGGGCACTCAAGTTAATCTAGGACAACTTTCCACCCTCATACAGACGGGCAGGCCGAGCGTACGGTTCAAACACTCGAGGACATTTTACGAGCTTGCGTATTGGATTCAAGAGAAGTTGGGATGATCATTTATCCCTTATTAAATTTGTGTACAATAGCAGTTATCAAGATGGCTTCAAATGAAGCTTATCCAAGAACGGTTGTTAACCGCTCAAAGTCGTTAGAAGCCTATTAAGATGTGCGGCAACGGGACTTAGAGTTCCAAGTGAATGATAGGATCTTCTTGAAGATTTCTCCTATGACGGGTGTAATGAGATTTAGGAAAAAATGAACAAAACACTCAATCCAAGATACATTAGGTCATATCGCATAATTCGACGAATCGGCCAAGTAGCTTACGAATTGGATTTGCCTTCGGAGTTAGAGTCTGTTCATCTGGTCTTTTGTAATTCTATGTTAAGAGCGTGTGTTGGGGATCCTTCCCGGATTATATCGATTGGTGATGTGAATGTTACATAGGATCTATCATATGAAGAGGTTCTTATTGCTATCTTAGATCGATAAGTCCACAAGTTGAGGACTAAAGAAGTAGCCTCTGTTAAAGTTCTATGACGGAATAAGAATGTAGAACAAATGACATGGGAGGAGGAAGAGGAGATGAACCACAAATATCCCTACATATTTCAGACCAACGTCGAGATTCCAAGAAAAGCATAAGGTGAGTTCTATTTCAGATTATTATAATTAATGTTTGAGGACCATGTGATGTCTGATGTAATAATGTATGTTATATTATATGGCCCCGTGAAGAAGTAGTTGTATTTTCTGGTTATCTGACGGTGATTAGATATGTCACCCAACATTCGAGAACGAATGTTTCTAAGGTGAAAAGAATGTAACACCCCGTATTTTTGGGCGATGGCTTGGAAAGCTAGACGTATGAAAGTAGACACGAGCCCCGAAGAATTTTAATTACATTTAAGCATGTTAATAAAGGGCTTAAGATGAAGTCCCGAAATAATTTAGGACTTAACAAGTGTGACGATGGGGAATGAAAATAATATTGTGTGTGTGTGTGTGCCAAAAGACAACGAACTAGTGTTATATCACATGAGCATGATAATGAGTATATGAGATGTGTCAAATTTTGTTAACTAAAATAAGAGGATAAGTATTATGATTAATATGGACATGTGGGTCCATGTCAAAGACGCATTGGATGACTAATACCATACATAGGGTCTGTTGATTAATATCTTTTGGCATAAGATTAGATTGTAGTAGATTATATCAATAAGTAGCCAGCCATTAGACATATATGCATGCACAAAAAGTTGATGTGTCATGTTTTAATGATAAACAATATAAAGCATGCATCTAAGGGCTACACGTGTAAAAAAAAAGAAGAATTATGTTGCTCTTGCATTTGCTGCAAATACATTATGTCCATTTGAAAACTGAATTAGAAATAAGGTTAGAGATCAGATCATTTGAGTTTTGAAGTGTTGAGATATATTTTATGGCTATGTTATGTGATAACTTCAGTTATTTAGGAGCAAGCAACGTATTCACTTCTTATAATATCAACGTGAGTTCAAATCTTAATAGAACAGAGTATCCAGTGACAACATATGGGTTTTACTCACCACTTCGATCTCGTTGTTCCATTTTTGTCGTGTTGTTGAATTCATTTCTTTTCGAAGTTAAGTAAGGTGAAAGAAGAGTAGTTCTTGGGATACAAGATTGAGGTGCTATACAACTGGTATACTTTGTGTCGATAACTAGATCGACTAAAGGTATGTTAAAGCAAATCTTTCTTTCTTTTGACATGTTCTAAGTACGAAACGTAAACGTAATATTGACCCATAAATGATTCTACTCTTAATAGTTAAGGATGTTCATGTTATTCATTCCTATTGTCAAAATATGTCTAAATATGCTCCTAAATCCTTATTGAGGTATATGGAAAAGATGTTAGTTTTCATAATGTTAATCGGAGGTGGATCGATATTACATCACTCCGACAAACTTATAGTATCTTATTATCATATCATTGATGCATTATATAGATACACATGATAATGTTTATGCTCATAGAGGCCGATATGATATGATGCCTACAGAGGCTGTTATGGTAAGGAAGATGCCCAATGAGGCCAATATTTATATGTATGACCGCATTGTGCATGACACTTAGGCATATTATGGCCCTCAGAGGCATTCTATACAAACATGATACTTATGCATGTTATGGCCCTCAGAGGCATTCTCTACTGGTTGATTTTTTCTTGTCTCATGTTACTTCCAGGTTTCTATTATGCTATTTTTCATGTCTGACATACTCAGTACATCAGTCATACTGACGTTCCTTTTGTCGGGAGACGCTGCGTTTCATGCCCGCATTTCGTAGACAGGATGACGGCGCACTGCAAGATTCTTGGTTCAACTGATATTAGAGCACTCTATTTGTTCTAGAGTTGCAGTCTAGTCGTGGTATAATATTTTTGATATGCATAGGGGTATGGTCGGGCGCTGTGCCGACCTTATGATGTCACGTACTCTTTAGAGGCTTGTAGACAGTTGTCCTATGTATAGTAGTCATGTATGACCTTGTTGGCCTTAGTACCTATATATGCATAGGTTGGGTTCTTCGGTTTGTAAGACTTTATGTTGTACCTTCCCAGCTTGTGATTCCCACGTGTCAGCAGGTTTCCTCGTGACGGCCCTCGTGGCCATGATTAGTTACGGTTAGATGTTAAACATGTGATTACTGGTGCCCGACAGGTAGGGTCCGGGTGCCATTCATGACCCTATCTAACAGCACTGATCGGGGTCGATCTCACTGACCCGATTTGGACTGTGACACATATCTTTACATGGTATCAGAGTCGGGTTCATTCCCGTTTAGGGTCCTAGAGTCGTTTGGCTCCCGGTCATGCTTCAGTTGGGCCCTATGCGTGAAGTAGGGTGTTAGAGTGGGTTAAAGTCCCACATTGGTTGGGGAATGAACTGGTGATTTTGTTTATATGGATTTAGGCAATTCTCACCTCATGAGCTAGATTTTGGGGTTGAGTTAGGCCCAGGTGTTATATCTTTACAAAAATGAATAAGTCTTGAGCAACATAGCTCATGTACAAAATATGAACTTGCAAAAATAAGTTACTGCTAGACAACCGTGTTTCGATAGACTTAATCTTGGTTTTGTCCAAGTTTGCTTCCTCACAATCCACAGTAGGCCTCGGCCTTAGTCTTGGACTAATCAGATTTTAATCAACCCCTTTATACTTCTATCCAACCAAATCGATGGATCAAGAAGCTAATGAAGTGAAAATAACTTATTGGATTGTGGAGTGATAATGCTGTTGTACTTACTACTTGAGGTATTATCTATAGGAGTATAGGACTTTGCACTTGGCAACAGAATCATGTGATCATGCAAATAAATTTCCTATGAGCACTTCCATTCATTTACTTAGGACAGAACTATAAGATAATATTCAATTTCTGTTAGTATACACAAAAACTAAAATGAAGCTAGAGGGGAGAGAAGGAAGGGGAAGATTTTGTTACATCTGTATAACTTTACGTTAATTCCTCACGTTTTGCTTCATAAACACGATGGAAGCCCTAATGAAGAAAAATAACAAAAAGCACAGATTTCCACTGGATTGACCGCGTCTCTAAGACCCTGCCATCATACTGCAAAAAAGAGCGTAACATTCCCACTTCTCCATTTGGAAATGCTCGCAGTTGTAGCCACCCGTCCACATAACCACACACTCATTAAGATGTTTTAATCGCAACTGGTTTACCTCGTCCCATGGAGAATCCCGTAGTGCCATCTGGCATGCGAGGCACAGAAGCTTGCTTGACTGGTGCTGATTGCTCAGAAAGCATTGAGGGGTGCCCTGCTAGACTAAAACGATTGATGCTTGACAGTGCACTCCCCACACTATGTGCACGCCTCATACTTGATAGGTGAGTCCCTAAATGACCTCCACGGTTGCTTTGAAGAAACTGGGGACGTCCACGTCCTTGGCCAAGTCCCTTAACCCAACTGCGATTCAGCCCTTTCCTCTGCCCATCGATGCCATGCTCCTCCTGCCATTTAGAACACCAACAAAATAATACTCAGAAATCAGAATCATTTACACATTACATAACAGAGGAACGTTATATCTTAATGAGAAAATATCCTGCAGAATTATTTGGCATTTTTTCTGAACTCTCTTAGACGATAGTGCCTGTTCATATCTGAAAGATAACAACACTTACTGCAAGGTCATTCAAGTGACTATCAAAGTTGTGCCACAAGTCATCAGTATGTTTCTCGCTGGCCTCTGATCCTGAAGTATCGTCTTCCTTGAAGTTGAGCTCACTCTCGTGACCAACTTTCTTCCCTCGAGTTTGACCAGATTTTCCCTGTGAGTTCAACCAAAAACCATAAATACTTAACAGAAAACAATGTAAGACTTAAAAAAGGCTTATCCTAGTTGTCCTATAAGTGAGCCAGAAGCTCTAGCTTCTCAACAGTCAAGACGTTTCAACACACAATTGTGTTAGATGCATCTATTCAGAAATCAATTTACTCAAATTTATTTGGACCTTAAAAATCTTAATAATGTCAGGAACACTAATAATCAGTTCTGAAACCCACAGTACAACCACCTTACATCACTAATTTTTGCTACAAAGGTTGAACTTGTGTAATCTATAATGACAATAGTATTTCACTAAAAGGCAAGTCGAAAACTATCCTGCTTCTAGGATGCAGTTTTAAATTATCAGGGATATATATGTCCAAAACATACCGTGCACCTATTCAGTATACGGAGTTTCAGACCATTTCGCCAGTTATCCTCGTCATTTAGCTCCATAAACTGCAAAATAAGGTTGCAAAGGGTTAAAAGTGGCCACAGAGATGATCCAGGGTGTCATTATTGAACAAGCTTTTATTTACTTACCGCCTTCTCAGCCAATTCAACAGTTTCGTATTCCACAAATGCATGCAACTGCATGTAGGTATTTCGAGTTTAGATTCCAAAAATGAATAAAATATTCCGAAGATTAATATAGACAATAAATACACAATTCTACCTACCAGGCTTCCAAAAAATAGTAGCACTAGCAATTTTACCCTGTTTTGCTTTCTTAATTTGCAGCTAGCAGTATGCATTGTCAGCTATACTCTTAATACATTTTCGTTAACTCCAACTTGAGAGTCGTTTTATTAATTTCAAGACTTAACACTAGAAAATGAAATGTTTGATGTGCACCTTGTTACTATACAGCGTGATATCTGACTTTCCAGTTCTGGATGCTGAAGAAGCCGCGCCATTTGACTGAGGTTGGCATGTCCGGATCATTTTTACACTGACAGAGTTAATAAATAAATGAGTCTTACAAAAAGACTGTTGATTTTTTTATTCAAAACAAATTTCCTTAAACCATCGTGTTTACAGCTGCATGAAAAATTTGTATACCTTCCAACTGCTGAGAAAATCTTCATGAGGTTCTGGTGGCAGTGGTCATCAGGTAAATTCTCAGCAACCACTATGCGAGACTAAAATAAGACAGAATCGAAGTGTTAAATGTGACATTATTGACAAAAATATGTGATGCAACAATAGGTGAATGCTTCACAAACTTGTAAACTACCCTTGTTCTAGCATCATGATTGCACTGCTCAAGACGGAAGTGAAACCACTAGCATAGAAAAATGAACTCACTTGAAGCTCTTCCAAGTCCTTTTCAGACAGCGGAAATTGGCGTCTAACCTTTCTTCCCTCTTCACTAACCACCTAGAAGCAGAGAATTCAACAACACAAGTATGTACAATGAATAACATTACAAAGAAAATAAATGCAAGATATCAGGACCTTAATTGTGAAAACATGTGAATTGCAGGAAGCAAAAATATTTCATGCAGAGTGAAATCTTCATGTGGGATGGGGAGTAATATGTATAAACAAAAAATTGATACATTGTGATTTTCCAGCGATGGAGATTCAGATGAACCCCTTTTGCCCCTCTAGCTTCCTGATGGGGATGATAGATGCGTGGGGGAATGAGGAGGTGAAGAGCAAAAACTCACAAGCTTTGTTGAGCTCCGCAGAATTCTCGCAACCTGGGCATGGCTACTTGTTATAGCTTTAATCTTCTTGAATGATGCAACCAGAGACATTGGTACTACACCATGGGAAAAAAATCAAAAGATTCATCAGAAAATTTGAACTTTGAAATATCAATGAAGACAAGATTACTCAAGTAAGGCTAACAATATTCTTACCATATCCTTCTGGATCCTTGAACATAATCCTTATTAGATGATCAGTTGTTGCCAAATTGATATCACTAAAATAAAACTCCACCTACATAGAATGTAAATGTAAACAATTCCCCGTTAGAAGAGTAAAGAAAGATTCAAATAGACATTTCTTACATACATCTCCTCTTTTTCTTCCCCTATCAAACAAACAAAATTTGAATCATTACTTTAAATGGCTCATCATTAGAGATACAACCGCCACTCAAAATAATAGCCCGCAGATGTAATTATTTTTTGTCGACCAACCAAATGTGTAACTTGCCTTTTTTTAACTGCATATTTGGTAATATAGGCAGGTAAAACATGGAGTAGGAGCTAATCATCGTGTGCACGAAACAAAACAATAATGTAGAAACACATTTCAATAATAGCTACAGAGAGATTTATGCTTGCCTGATTAACAATTTTTAGACAAGCCTCATCACTTAACCGTTCGGAATCAGCACCAATAACCACCACCGCGGGCATACCACCATGATCAACAAATCCCCTTCCAATGCCACCATATGAATAATGTACAGGCAATTGAGATGCATAAATATAATTCTGTACAGGAACATGCGTTGTGATCTGATGAAAAGTGGCAGCCGGTGTAGCAATCACATGCACCACAGTCTGTACACCTTGCGTGATCACGGACCCTGGCCCGATCCTGCTCCGGGGCCGAGGTGACTCGGCCCGTGAAGGCGAATTCAACATGGACGCCAACGAAGGCGAGGAAGACGATTTTGGCAACATGGCGGATGACAATGAAGGAGAAGACGAGCTACGTGGAATAAATGCAGATGCACGTGCGTTAAGTTTAGTTAAAGAAGAATCCCTTGGTAAAGACAACGGTTGAGATGGAGATGAAGAAGAAGGTGTTGATTCAAATGGATGGTCCAGATCAAGCGAAGCTGATGAAGATGTAGCTGACGGTGAATTCAATGAATAGAGGAATAACGTATCATCCATAATAATGCATGCAAAATATGATCAGTTTTTTATTTTGTTATATATAAATAGATATGAGCGAGTGTTTTCTTGATTAGTTTTTTTTCTTTTCTTCTTTCTTCTTCATTTTTGTTTTTTCGTTTTCTCTTTTCCCGGCGAAGGAGATTTCAATGGAAGTAAGAACCAAAAAATGAAGAAGAAAATGGGGAGAGAATGGAGAAGAGTTCTCGGTTTTGATTTTGTTACTTGATTTAACTATTTATAAATATTTGGACATGTGGAAGAAAGAGGAAGTACCACTGAATAAAAAGTAAAAATTCAATCATCGGATTACCACTCAATATTCACTCCACTAAGAGTTTGGAAATTTCTTTTCTAAACAAAGTTTATTATCAAAACATTAAATCCTTCTAGCCATGTCATATTGATATATTATAATATAGAGGTCGTTTTGTCATAATGTAGGAATTGAAATGCGATGTGAACGAAAATTATTAGGTTTTATCATAACATACTACTATGGAAATGTTAGTGTCCATATTGTCTCTAAATTAAATTCAGTCCTTAAAAGTTAATTGTAGTAACTCGAAGAGTCTGATCTTCATTTTATTGTAGGCTCCGCCACTATGTTGTATTTAATTACTTGTCCTTAAAAAGGTAGTTTAATCAAAATAGCTACTTTATTCTTTTTTAAGAGTTAGTATTTTGTTATAGAAGTTAGTGGGTGTGAAAAAAACTATTAAGCTTCATTTGTTTTTTATTAAGATTAAGATGTTTGAATATAAATGCATATCATAATGATTAATTAAAATGTTGTTTCTAGACTTAAATATTATATGATTAAGATTATTTGTTTTTCAGAATATGCAAATATATTTATTTAAATATAATAAATATACAATTCAAATAAAAAAAATAACTAAATATTAGAAATTAACTATAAATCTAATATAATAAAATCATTATTTGATAAAAAAAATGAAACATTTATGTTAATGGTGAAGATGCTTTATGGTGGTGGTAATAGTTGCAATGATGGAGGTGGTTGGTGTTGTAGTAACTTCGCGATTGTGGTGGTTGTTGTTGTTGGTGGAGTTGGTTGATGTTATAATTGACAGTGTTGATGGCTAAAGAATGTAGGGTGGTTACAGATGATGTAGATGGTAGTTAGCGACAGTTCTAGTTATGATAGTAAAGATAGTTGGTAGTAACGATTGGTCGTAGTATTGGTAGTGATTGATAGTGGCGGCGGAAGTGGTGACGATGACGATAGTAGTTGATATAATTATATGATAGAGACAATGTGGTAGTGATTAATAATAGTAGTTGTCAGAGGTAGTGGTTAGCGGTGATGGTTGTGATGGCAGAGGTGGTTGGTGAATTGATGGTGGTAGCAGATGTGGTTGGCGACAGGGTGGGGTGGGTGAGGGTGGTGGGGATTGACAACGGTGGTGATTGTGATGGCAGAGGTAGTTGGCGAGGTGGTGATGGTTCTTATGGTAGAGTTGGTGGTAGGGGTGGGGTAAGTGAGGGTGGTGTGGGGTTGACAATGGTGGTGATTGTGATGAAAGAGGTGGTTAGTGGTGTGGTAGGGGTGGAGAGATAAGGTTTGGGAGGGTGGGGGTGTTTGTGATTGTAGAGGTGGTTAGTGATAGTGCGGTGAGGTTGGTAAAAATTATCGATATAAAAATTAAAATTTTATTCAATATCTTAATGATTAAGACATATTCAGACTAAATAAATGCTTTGATCTTAATATAAATAAATATACTTAACCATTCAGATTCAAACCTCCGTAAGTACAAATAAATGAGGCCTAAGTGAATACTTATTTTGAACGAGAGTTTGATAGAAACCAAAACTGTTTATTCGTCAAATTTTAAGGACGAAATATATTTAACAGTAATACTTAGACGACGGATGATATTAGACACTCTTGAATTCAAGTGCCTATTTTGTTAAAAAGACTCCATTGTGTATCCTTCTGAGTGTTCTGTTCAAATTTGCACAGTTTTGGAGGAACCAATACCTGCTTGATTCCAGCTCAACTTGGTTGGTTCATAAGTTCGAATTTGGCGATTTATCGAAAAGGATGTCAAGTTTCAGCATGCTAAGAATTTGTAATCTTTGACGTTTCTATCTCATCTCTTGTGATTTGTGCAAATTGGGGTTGTATTTCTGGTCAGATTTGTACAGTGCTTTTGTGAGTTGACTCATACCAAGTCATTTACCGTTATCTTCATTCTCATGTCCGAGCAATTTCTTATAATTCTGCTACTTTTGTATTATGCAAGATAGAAAGCTTAATTGTTCTTGTTTCAATACGATGCTGAAACATTATCGTAAGACCTAACTCACGTTTTAGATTTATCCAAATGAGCCATTAGAAAACCAATGACTTTAACCCTCTTGTTGAAACATCTTAGAACTTGTGCAGTTGTGCCAAATCCAGCATATGCTAATTGCCCTGTACACGCATTCTAAGCAAGGAATACGCCTAAAGGGAAATTTGTTTAAACCAAAATGATTGCATCATTATATAAACCTTTGTTAATGTCATGTTCCTAAGCTTGAGAACTACTCTGACATATACTAGGAAAGCAGCTAAGCATGCTGCCTAGCGGTTAATGAAATGGATGAAAATTATGGGATCAAGGTTCAAGTTCTAATAGAGAAAAAATACTGGTGATATATTCTCATCTGCCTAACCTTGATAAGCTAAGTTATTTGATACATGAGTAGGAAAATGTTTAATGAAATAGTCAGGGTTAGTCACTATCTATACAGGACTTCCATTACCCATTTATAGAGGTTTAAGTCCTAATACTTTGATTTCCTTTACTTTGAAGAGCTTCATTAAGAGGCATGTATGCTTCTTTCTACATGATCTTGCCTAAAAATTGTTGGTGTTACAGTGGATTTATGGGAATAGTATACAACTATCACTAGTGCTTAGAAAGGATAATCAATTACAACTTCACTATAATAGGCTTGAATTCTAACATCAGTTGTCACAACATCAATAAGTGTTGATGATCTTGATCTTCGGTCTTTGATCCTTCGAAATCCTGAGATCTTGGTTGAAACTGCAGCAAGCCCCTTGAGAACAACAACAACAATATGTTTAGAATCCGAAAATATAACAGGATAATTGGCTTGCTGAGTCGACCAAATTCTTGATCTATCCTTAAGATAATATTGACTCGTATATCCTTTCAACGGTTGTAATGGCAACTTATCTCCCAAGATAAAACAGCAATCAAACAAATGAGCAAATGGAACTCAAGTGTTCGCTAGAATAGAAGGATTTTTGAGTGTGTAATATTGCAAGAAAGGAAGAGATTTCATCAAGTCTGAAATCATCCAAATGTAGAGAGTATTTCTCTTCTGTTCATTGTGTATATTGTCTTATATCTCTTCTCAAATCTGAAATAAGTCATGGTTATATAGTTTAAGGATGAGGGGAGGTATTAATTGAGTGTTAATGATTGTTAAAAGGGTTGTTTATGAGGCTCAATGAAGAGCCAAAACGTTCAGGAATAAGTGTCCAACGTTCCAACAACTTAATGACATTAAACCTCACAGCATGCCGCCGCGGCTGCGATTTGGAGCGCGGCGCGAAACTCACGAGTTGGCGCGTGGCGTGCGACTGAGCCGGCGCTTTCCAGAAATTTCAGGGACCAAATTGTAATTATAATAAAGTCTGGGGTCCAAAAAGATAATGTTAGAATAGCTCAAAGCCCGCGCGTGTGTGCCTAGTCTCGAACCCAAGCATACCTAAGTCCTCCCTCCTTCAAACACATGGGTTACCCCTTGGGTCCCAATCCCTTATTCAGTTTAGAGTCTTATAACATAAACAATTCTTCTTTTTACTACCGATGTGGTAGATTTGTTACACACCACTCTTTCATGTCTCAAACACCTTACTTCGCGGACCAATATCTCTTCCATTTCTCAATGGAATTTGACGATTCTTGGCCCTACGGTCATCTACTCATTTAGTAGATTACACACATGTAAAGAACTAGGTTCTCCAACATGTGGAACCATAATGTTTAAGTCATTGAAGATGGGTGGATCCAACCTCCACCAAAGACAAATTTCCAACAAAAATAGCGTTGGTTGATCACTTTTCAATCGGTAATTGAAAAAACATGTAAGAATTCAAATTGTGATTGAAAAATAAATAATATATTCAATCAAATATCTATCATATAAAATGATAGAACAAGTGAAGTGTTAAACATTAAACAATACTTCCTCCCGTCCTATCAATACGCTGCAATATCCAATCAAAATTTGGTCCAATTAATGTTACTTTAGATAATCCAGAAAGCTATTCTACTATTACAAATTTACTACTTCGAAGTGTGCATAAACTAAAAACATCACTTATTATGGAACGAAGAGAGTATTGCATTTAGGGTTGTTACCGAGCCGAATCCTACAAAATAAAATATATATATTTTATTTGATTCGAAAATTTTCGAACTTTAGGTTTGATTCGATTCGAACTCGTCGAATCTTAAAAATTAAAGCTCGATTCGGGTTCGACATTATTTTTGAACAGTTAAGGTTCGATCCGATTCGGCAAATCGGACCGAATATTCGAAAATAGTTCGGCCCGAATACAATATATTATGTATTGAACAATGATATCAAATACAATATAGCAAATCAGATCGAATATTCGAAAATAGTTCGGCCCTAATGGTTGACTGGGCCTGTGGCGGATCGAACCGAATATTCGGCTCGATTTGGGCCAAATCAAAATCTAAGGCTCGGCCCTATATCTGATGCAACGAATCGAACTCAAATCGAACTTTTTCGAGCCGAATTTTGTCAATCAAATCGAATAGTTTGGCTCACTTACAACCCTAATTGCATTAATAAATGATTATATAGTTTTCAACTAAATCTTAGTTAATTGCATTAATAAATGATTATATAGTTTTCAACTAAATCTTAGTCTAACTAATGTAACTAGTCTTCAGTTTGAGGAGAGAATGAAATTAATTTAATTAATACTTGTATTTATGATTAATTAATGCGATGAAACGATTAATTGAAGGACAAATCATGCTTCGTCCACAATTCCCCCGAACTCTGCTCCTCTTCCCATGCACGTCCACTCCTCTGCTTCACACTCATTCTTCTCTTACAAGATGAAGCTTTTCCTAATTTCCTGTGTTTATAATTCACCATATGATATCAAACATCTTTTGGAACAAAAAGTTGATGTGTTTGTACATCTATAAATTTTCCTTTTTTATGGAAAATTGAAATTTAGTGCGACATTTGATTACATGGACGAAAACAAACACAACAACGTGCATGGATCGAATCAGAATCTTAGCACCACACAATCTTCTAGAGAAAAGGTTCATTACAGCCAACAGCTACGGACATATACGGGGACGCATCACAAGCGTCCCCACGTCCAGCTTCGCAATCACAGCCTCGATGATCGCATCATTAATCACAATATTAATAGTTATGGTTTACAAGAGGAATTATCCGACGAGGAAGGGTCCCATTTGGTTAGCCAGAAAATTGAAGGCATTGGACTTGCGGCAAACGGTTCAGATGATAGTAATGAATTGCCTTTACCGGAGTTTGAAGGAAGTGGTGGTGGAATCGGAATGTTTAAAGTACCAGCTCGTGCGCCTCTGCATCCTGCCCGTCCAACTTACCTTGAGCTCAGGCCACATCCCCTCAAAGAAACTCAGGTGACAAAATGTGTATTTATTTCATCATGGTCAAATTTTTTGATGGAGGAGAAATCCTTTACCATTGGGAATTATTTGGCTGCTTATTAACCTATCTGACATGTATTAAGAGGTTGTTTGGTTGCTAGTTAGGAAGTGAATTATTCATGTATTTATATCATCATAACTAGTACCATGTTTGATAGCATTTTAGTTGCTATGTATATAAAGTTTACAATCCCGCGTAACTAAAACATATAAGTTATGAGTCAACTTATGAATTATTTTATGCAGGGTAGAAGATGAAATAACTAATATATGAATAACTAATATATGAATAACTAAACCCTGCAAAGCTAATCTCTGCATTACTAATACTTGCATAACTCTAATCAGCAACAATACTACCCTTTGGTATTAGGCTGAAGACAGGTTATGATGGTGGTGTTCTGCTATATAGGACTGTTGGTTAAAACAGGTGGTATAGGGTAAGTTACAAAAAAAAAGGGCAGCCCGGGCACTAAGCTCCCGTTATGCGCGGGGTTCGGGGAAGGGCCGGACCACAAGGGTCTATTGTACGCAGCCCTATCTCATAAGCAAGAGGTTGTTTCCACGGCTTGAACACATGACCTCCTGGTCACATGGCAATAGGGTAAGTTACAAATACTTGTAAAATAAAAATGACATCCATGAGTTGTGTCAGCTATTTTCTAGTGCCTGTGAGAGTAGTAGGTACCCCATGTAATTAGTTGAGGTGCATGCAAACTAGCCTGAACACCACGGTTATTAAAAAATAATGACATCCATTCATAAGTGATGAAATTATTGTCTCTTTGCTGAAAAACATTTTCTTTGGAGAAAACACTTTGGAAATACTAGAATGACTTCTTCAAGAAATATTGCAAAGAATGGATCTTGAGCCTAACTCAATCCCAAAAGCTAGCTTTTGGGGTTGAGTTAGGCCCAAGATCCATTCTTTACATGGTATCAGAGTCAGGCCCATTCTGATTCTTTTGGGTTGAGTTAGGCCCAAGATCCATTATTTACATGGTATTAGAGTCAGACTCATTCCGATTCTTTGTTTGTCGATGTTGGACCCCCAAATTATATTGTCCACGCTTCAGTTAACGAGGTTTGGGCGTGCGGGGGAGTGTTAAGAGTTCCACATCGGAAATGGAATGAGAACATGGACTCCTTATATGTACTTGGATAATCCTCACCCTATAAGCTAGCTTTTGGGGTTGAGTTAGGCCATGATCCATTCTTTACAAACACAACCAATGTACTATGTTTGTTTGTAAAAAACAAAGGTACACTGTCTGGAGCACATTTTTTGAATGTGCATCATCCAAAAGAAAAAAGAAGTTAGAATCAATTGAACAGTATTTGAAATGGATGGAGTTTTTGATGAGTAATGCATGAGCTTCTGTAGTTTTTTTCTCCTTACTATCCTTTTTCATTTTCTCTTTCAAATCTTAAATAATAATGCAGGTTGGGAAATATTTGAGGACCATTGCCTGTACAGAGTCACAATTATGGGCAGGACAAGAATCTGGGGTAAGAGTGTGGAACTTTTCAGATCAATATGAGCCTGGGATGGGAATTGGAGGACGGGTAAGGAGAGGGGATGAAGATGCAGCACCATTTTATGAGTCAGTTGAGACATCACCCACAGTATGCTTGATGGTTGATTCTGGGAATGAGTTGATCTGGAGTGGTCATAAGGATGGAAAAATAAGGTCTTGGAGAACGGACCAGCCTAATTCTGATGACTCCCCTTTCAAGGAAGGTCTCTCCTGGCAGGCTCATCGTGGTCCGGTTCTTTCATTGGAAATATCTTCTTATGGTAATATCTAGCTTTTCCTTGTTCACGTTTTCAATTTGTTAGTCTAGTTATATTTGGACAGTCAAACGATGTTTTCTTTGACTATAATATTTTTCAAATATTTTCTAAATATTTTGGATTGTTAACTATTGTGACTAATAGTACTTTTTTTGTAGTTTCTACATGCGTAGATTTTATTTCAGAGAAAGTGAAGATTCTGTGTCCAAATTCACACCGAATTGTATATTGCTGTTTCATTTTTGGTGTAAAGAAAACTATGTAGATGAAGCTGAAACATTGCTAGAGTTCCTAAAGTCCTTGTAAGATGAACAAGGGTATAATTTTGGTTTTTGGAATTGTAAACTGGCTCACAGCACAGCCTCGCTTCTTGGTCCAGGTGATATATGGTCTGGATTTGAAGGTGGTATCATAAAGGTTTTGCCATGGGAAGCAGTACAGAAATATCTCTCTCTATCACCAGAAGAAGCACACATGGCTGTTTTACTTGCGGAAAAGTCATTCGTTAACCTCAGAAGCCAAGTTACAGTTAATGGTGTATGTAACATCTCATCTTCTGATGTGAAGTGTTTGCTCTCTGATCATGTAAGAGCAAAAGTGTGGGCATCTGGATCTTTATCCTTCTCGTTATGGTATGTTCCTCTACGTTGCTTCTTTGATAATTCATAACAGAAGAGGTAAGACTTACTTTTTGTGATAATTGTTTAGCCACTAATTACCCTGATAGTTCGAAAACTGCAGGGATGCACGAACTAGGGAACTCCTGAAAGTGTATAATGTTGATGGTCAGATTGAGAATGGGGTTGATATGTCATCTGTGCCAGACCAAGCAGTGGAAGATGAGAGTAACGTCAAGTTTGTATCCAAATCTAAAAAAGAAAAGTCAGCGGAAGATGATAGTAGTGTCAAGTCTCTCTCCAAATCTAAAAAAGAAAAGTCAGTGGAAGATGATAAGTCTGTCTCCAAATCTAAAAAAGAAATGTCAGTGGAAGATGAGAGTAATATCAAGTCTGTCTCCAAATCTAAAAAAGAAAAGTCACAAGGAGGTAACTTTTTCCAACGTTCCTGCAATGCTATAATGGGAGCTGCTGGTGCTGTACGTCGAGTTGCAACAAAGGGGTCTGCTGAAGATAGTAGGAAGACAGAGGCCCTTGTGCTTGCATCTGATGGAATGATTTGGAGTGGATGTTCAAATGGCTTACTTGTGCAGTGGGATGGGAATGGAAACCGTTTGCAAGATTTCCATCATCACCCTTGTGCTGTTCTATGCTTATGTGCTCATGGTTCTCTAATATGGGTTGGCTATGTAAGTGGTATGGTACAGGTCCTGGACCTTGGAGGGAACTTGCTAGCTGATTGGGTTGCTCACAACGGGCCTGTAATAAAAATGGCAGTTGGGGGTGATTATGTTTTTAGCTTGGCTAATCACGGAGGTATACGAGGATGGACCCTCGCCACTCCAGGACCTATTGATAACATATTACTATCAGAAAGTGCCGAGAAAAGACATTTATACACCAGACAAGAAAATTTTAGGATTTTGGTTGGCACGTGGAATGTTGGTGAAGGAAAAGCCTCACAGGAAGCACTGGCAACTTGGCTGGGTTCTGCCATTTTGGATGTTGCGATTGTAGTAATTGGGTTGCAAGAAGTAGAAATGGGAGCAGGTTTTCTTGCAATGTCTGCTGCAAAAGAAACTGTAAGCTATCAAATTACACCCTTTACATCTCCTTAAGAATATAAACCTTGCGCCTAACCCAATTTAAAAAGCTGGCTCATGATGATTGTCCAACACCATATATAAGAAAACAACAGTCCATCCCTCAACATATGTGGAACATTCTATCCCCTGCATGCCAGGCTAGAAAATTGGAGCGTGGATAATATAACATCGGAGTCCAATATAACTAAGAGTTGAGATGAGTCTAGCTCTAATACTATTGAAATATAATAAAATAAGTAAAATAAATGTGCTCTCTCTATCGGCTTAAGCTTTTAGATGAGATAGTTACACACTTCATCAAATACCATGTAAGAAAATGTATTTTGGGCCTAATTCTACCTCAAAACTAGCTCATTATGCGAGGGTTGTCCAAGTCTATATAAGGAAACAACATCCCATTCCCTCCACCATGTGAGACATTCTAACAGATCTTATAGGGATCCTAGCTGATTTAATTGAAATACCACCTGCAACTGGTAATTGTGTCATTTAAGTGAAAACGAAAAGAATCAATCAAAATACTTGAGCTATCTGTTATTCAGGACAAAAAATCAAGAATCCACAGCGAAAAGATTTGACAAGATATTGTCTTTTGTCTCTGATTGCTTATCAAATAACTGAAGCATGATTAAGAGATTTGAGGACATGCAATTGCTAATGTTATGATGATCTACCACTGTATGTGTCATGAGGTAGAATTCTATATCCAATAAAGGAACGTTTGCAAAAACTTTTGCATTTCAAGAAGCAATCATTTAATGCAGAAAATTCTGTACTGAATGGTATTCTTTTTATGAAAAAATCATTACATAGAGGATCATGGAAGTGGGGATCAAACCCACACCTATTGGGTGGGCGACTCCCATTATACCACCAATACATAAGCCTTGGTGGTGTATAGGATGACCTTACATGCTCAATTTAATTAGCAATATCTCTTTGCATCTCATTTGATAGTTCCAAGTCTATCATTAATTCGGTTTGGTGTTTGATAGTATTGATGATTGGGACCCATGTGGATAGTGACATCTTATGCTATCTTGATCTTGTCAACTGTGCATAGCATAATCCTGATCACAGTTTCAACTGTAGGTAGGACTAGAAGGAACTTCCAGTGGGCAATGGTGGCAGGACGCAATAGGGAAGACTTTGGACGAAGGATCAACTTTCGAAAGGGTAGGATCAAGGCAACTAGCTGGCTTGCTTATTGCTATCTGGTAAGAACTTGTGTGGTTTAATGAGCTAATCTCCATTTTTAAGCTGAAGCACAAGCTGTACCTCATAAAAATCCCATGCATCGTGAAACTGCATCTTTCTGATTTGGACTGGGTGAAGTATTTCTTCCATTGGCTCCTGCCTATTCATACTACAAAATTATTACTGTCATTAACAGTATTTAACTTAAACTCAATTGAGCTGGGATTGAGGCCTAGTTGATTTATTGATCGTTAATCTTTAACTTAGGGTGAGAAAAACTCTTAGAGCACATGTGGGGGACCTTGACGTTGCGGCAGTTGCATGTGGTTTAGGACGTGCCATTGGCAATAAGGTAAGTATCTCTTACTGTTTAAGAGGGATAACAAAACATTGATCTTGTCATTAGAATTCGTCAATCTATGTACTCGGTGATCATTCAAGGTGAGGTCATGAAGATGATTGAGACACTAAGACAATAAACTATTGTCGTTTTCCTTATAAAAGAGAATGAACTGCAACAATTTCATGGTTGTACAATTATAATGCAGGGTGGAGTAGGTCTGAGGTTAAGAGTATTTGATCGGATCATGAGCTTCGTGAACTGTCACTTTGCAGCACATTTAGAAGCGGTCAAGCGCCGGAATGCTGATTTTGACCATATATATAGAACAATGGCTTTCACTCGATCTTCTAACATTCTTAACGATGCTGCTGGTATGCTGCGATACCTGTTTTTGACTTGCTCTCTTGTCTTCTCCACATATTTACTGTGGCTGCTTTACTCTTCTGGCCTGCCATGGATCCTCTCTCTCTCTCTTGCAGCTGGTGTATCATCTGGTGCTCAAATGCTTCGTGATACAGATGTATGACGTGGTATTCGTATTCATCAGTTTCATACTATCTTCTTCTATTGAACTAAAGCTTGACTTCCTCTATAACAGGCTGCAGCAGTTAATCCTCCCGACGAGGGAAAGCTTGACCTTGCTGAAGCTGATATGGTGATTTTCTGTGGGGATCTTAATTATCGTCTTTTTGGAATATCTTATGACGAAGCAAGGGACTTTGTCTCACAAAGATGCTTTGAATGGCTTAGAGAGAAAGATCAACTAAGAGCAGAAATGAAAGCAGGTAAAGTTTTCCAAGGGATGCGTGAAGCAATCATCAGATTTCCTCCAACTTACAAGTTTGAAAAGGGGAAACCAGGATTAGGAGGTAAGATATATTTGTAATGATTAATATGTGACTCAAAAATCTAACTTTCTTACACTTTGTTAAATATTAATTGAACTGTTTATAGTGTGTTCTAATGACAAAGATATGTCTAGGAGTGGCAAAGGGGCGGGTCAAAAACAGGTTAAACAAAAATGGATAAAATATCCGGCCAGCTCATAATAACACGGATAAGTACCGCCCATATTTAACATGGATAAAAATGGGTTCGCCGACCATGGATAATATGGATCCATATTATCCATGGTCGAGTGAGAACACAAAGCTAAAAGCCAGAATAAGCTCAAACTCCCAGAAAACAAGAACTCATGGAAAATAACAAACGTATAAATAGGTATTGATATCCATATTGTCCATCTGGATATCATTTTTAGTGGATAATATAAATATTATCCATATTTATCCATTTTTAAATGGTTAGTTATCCAACCCATATTTAATGGATCGGATTGAATGGTTACTTGTTTTTAACCATTTTCCAGAGTGACCTCGTTGACATTGCCAGTCCCAAGCCCGGATAAAGGAGGAGGGTTTCCGAGGGTCAAGAAACAACCCTCCTCAGACCCCACTTGTGGGATTACACTGGATTTGTTGTTGTTATGTTGTTGTTTGCCAGCGCCTAGATATGTCCAAGAACCAGTTTAACATTTCCGTTTTGGATTGTATTGCTTAATGTATGAAAATGACAAAACAACACTGAAAGACATTTTCTTTTTCCACTTTAGGATATGATTCTGGAGAGAAGAAACGAATTCCAGCTTGGTGTGACAGAGTGTTATATCGAGATAACCGGGCAGCTTTTTCTATGGAATGCAGTTTAGAGTGCCCTGTAGCTGCTTCCATTTTACAGTAGGTTTTCTCTGGGCTTTCTTCAAGTAGGCCTTTCTTGCTTCGTGTAGAAACCGATTTCTCTTATGTGACAGGTATGATGCTTGCATGGAAGTGACAGATAGTGATCACAAGCCCGTGCGGTGCAAATTTAATGTTGAAGTTTCCCGTGTTGATAGATCAATAAGGAGACAAGAGTTTGGGAGGATTTTCCAGTATAACGATAAAATCAGGTCTTTACTGGAAGAACTGCGTTATATACCTGAAGTAGCTGTCAGTACCAGCCAGATATTTCTTCAGAATCAAGAAACATTCAGCTTAATAATTACCAACAGAAGTAGACAAGATAATGTTTTTTTCCAAATCACTTGTCAAGATCAATCAGCTATCAACAAGGACAAGCAAACATCAGAATATCGTCCCAAAGGTTCCTTTTGCTTTCCCCGTTGGCTTGAGGTGATTTCCAAGTCCATGGATTATTGAACCATCACCTCTTCTTGAGTCCTAAGAAAACTATTTTTTGGTGAATCTACTTATCCATCTGAAAGTTCACTTGTTATGAAAAGAGCCTAAAATAAAATCAACTCGGACTCTTGGCTTCTAACACTACAATTATGGGTTGTCATCATAAAATGGATTAAGGCGAAACTCCGTTTGCATAATACATTTTATCACATGTAGCAAAGAGGATGCTTAATCTGAGAGTCTGAGCTCAGAATACTATACTTTCTTTACTAAAATAGAAAACCTAGCATTTTATACTTCTCTGGACTGAAAGTGTCTTCTGCAAGCAATGCCATCTTACAATTTTGTCTGATTCAGGTCACACCTGCGGCTGGCATGATCAAATCTGGTCAAGATGCTGAGATCTTGGTACGTAAAGAAGAGTTGCGTAATTCAGAAGATACTGCTGATGTTAGAAAATGGTCCGAGGACACAAGAGAAGATGAGGTGATTTTAATGATCAATGTGAAAGCCAGTCGCTCAAAGGAGGTAAGAACACATCAAATACACCTCCGCTGCAGTTTCTCAGCTAATGCAGTATGCATGATATCAAGAAACAGTTCCAGCAGAAATGAAGGGAGCTCCCATCACATGTCAAATAGTTCCGGAAGAAAGGAAGGGAGCTCCTACCAGAGGTCAAATAGTTCTAGAAGAAATGAAGGGAACTCCCTCAGGTCTGCTTTTCAACAGGAGAGTGCCTCTGACATGAAGAAATATGAATGACCATCAAGTCTTTCAGGGTACCTGATAGCTGCATGAAGCTTATAAACAAAAACAAAACAATAACACCACAAGTGGGTTTCAAGCCAATGCTCAGATGTAAAATTTTGAGATATGCTTGATAGGTCTTGATGTATATACTCATAGATGATTAGCGCGGAACAATCTAGCTCAGAAATCTGGATATAGAGCATCTCAAAAATTAGGTTCCCCAATTTTTTTTGTAGTTACTATCTCAAAATTATATGATAAAATTTTGCACTGTGATCAGTAGAAAGCTGTTTGTGCTTCACCAAAAAGGCTGCTTGTAGATATGCACAATTCTTTATTGTACGTTCTTTTTTTTCTAAACTATTCCCTTTCGTGTTAGATACATTCAGTGAAAAGCCGTTGTGGAAATTTCTTGACTGCTGATATGCATGCCAAGATACATAAATAGTACTGGATATGTTGTGATTCTGGTACCTCATTGTAATTACCACCTCGTGTCTAAAATCAAGATATTCTGGATGGGGAAGAAAGAACAAAGTTGTACTCATTCTCAGGGTTTTTTCTTCTTCTTGGCAGAATTCTAACAAATGATGGCAGCTGGAAAAGATGGAACTTCATGATGAAGGGAAAAAAACTATCATAAATTATACAATGACACCATTTTGTGTGATGAACTAAGAAGTTGATCAGGTATATAGGCATAAAACAAATAGTAGCCATCCCCACATTCTTGTCACCAAGTTGCAATCTACGTAGTAATTATTTTATTCATGTATATTCATGAAAAGCCAGGTTTGAAATGATCCGTGTTACCGAACCAAGACAACCTATCTTACTACTAATAAGAAAAGGTTAAGACTCCCAGAAAGCTTCTTTGCAACAATTCAGCACTACAGGAAAAAGAATCGTGCAGGGACTGATATCACTATGATATTATTTCCAATCTATTGAAACTTTCTAGTCAATTGTTCCTGAACAGTATAGATCCCTTTCATACTTTCACGATTCTGATTCTGATGTCATGGCAGAGTTTTTGGACTTTATGGTTGAGAATTGCATATATTTGCTTATAGTTTCAAGTACCGACCTCCGTATTTGATGCCTGATTATTCTACCTATACTGCATACATCCTCTTGTAGTTTTCACTGCAAATCTATGTATCTGATGCCACAGACAATGTTAAAGAACGTGAGTTTGTCTCAGTTCTTCAAATACTCCTTTCAACTTCGATTCTTCTAGCCTATGTTGAACCACACAATAGCACATGGAGCCAATCGTAGTGAGCATTATTATGCAACCAATAACAGTTGCATAGACAGCAAGCCATATTTCCTTAGATCCAACCACCACATAACTAAGAGAGATAAAGGCGATTGAAATGAATAGGCAAGCTGCCCACATGAGCTTATTTATCCAAAACATGAGTCGCTTCTTTGCTTTCTGTTCAATCACAACCACAGACGTCTGGACCACAACAACAGCAACGGATATAAACAAGGCCATACTGTCAAACAAGAAGAAGATTATGAAAGCTGCTTTTCTCCCTATATGTGCTTCGCCAAGCGAAAACCCATCTGTTTTATCTTCAACATATTGGCCAGGTACAGTAAAGATGGCAGCAAAAGCAACAGTAGCAATAAGGACAGCAACAACCGTTGCATTATTGATGGCGTTATTAAGACCACTAATGTGAAGCTTCTTAATTTTCATTGCAATTTTTCGTACTTTGAAGCCAGTCTGCCGACTCTGTTGGAGCTGGGAATGGACATCATGTTTTATGTCACTGACAGTTTGTTTGAGTTGCTTTGCAGCACCGGGGGGCTTACCATGATCTTTGGAATGAGTAGCTCCGGCCTCTTTCAAGATAGAAACAAGCTCGGGAGTTCCAAACTTTTGTGCAATATCAAGAGCTGTTTCTCCAGCCTTGTTAACGGCGTTAAGATCAATGCCCTCAATCGATATAAGACGTTGTACCATCTACAATGACACACAGCAAAATATTACTAGCTGATTTAGGCAAATATCCCTTTTCTAGGCCACCATTTAGATTTTATCTCTATTTTGATCATTTTTTACTGTTTTTTGTTACTGCAAGTACTATAAATGTAGAGCTCAACAAAGCTAAATAAAACAGTTTCAGTTGACTACATAGCCAGAATATCTCTCTTAGCCTTCCTCTGTTATTTCTTTAATTTTTTTTTGCTAAAAACCAGAAATCACATACCACATTCGCCTCACACATAACAAATCTCAAGTTTGTGGAAGTTGATTTACGAGAAAAATAGGTTAAACAACAAACCCGTACCCGTCCCTTTCTCGTTGCTATATGAAGTGCTCTATTTCCTTTGTTATCTTCCAAGGCCAACACAGAAGGATTTGGTTTGATTAATTCAAGCATGATATCAACATTTTGTCCCTTTGCAGCCATGTGTAGGGCAGTTTGGCCTTTTTTATCTGTTCTAAAGCCAATCTCAGGATCTTTGCTCAGAAGGGATTTAACTATCTCCAAGTGGCCCATTCTTGCTGCTGTATGGAGCACGGTCTTTCCGTTGTTCCGAGCTATCTTAGCAAGGTTAGAGTCAATCTCTAGAAGCATATTTACTACATGAATATGTCCCTGTGCAGCTGCAGTGTGTAACGCTGTAGAATTGGACGCATCTGTGGTCATGACTAGGTTTGGAAAGGAATTCAGCAGTTCCATTAGTACATCTGCAATTTTATCCAAAAAAAAGTGTTTACAAGTGCAAGAAAGAAAGGAACATACTGTATTCAAGTTTAACAAGTACAGTAAAACCTCTCTATAACAACATGGTTTGTCCCGATAATTTTTGGATACTATAGTGAAATGCAACCATAACATGAAAAATCGGTTCCACAAGAAACATATTTGTTTAGTGAAATGTTGTTATAGAGAATGACTCTTATAGAGAGGTCTGACTGTATCCTCCACAATAATAGATGAAGACTTGACCTGTCCCCACAAACATACAAGCTCTAATGTGATCAAGTTACATAGGCCAAGTGTCAGGATCGAGATTCCAGGTGATATGTGCCCTTTGACAAAACAACCCTTTAACACATAATTAAGACTACAAAGAGAAATGTACTAAATAAATGCAACTGTTTATGTGGTTCGATCATCAAACATACATCCATAGACAGAGATTAGTAATCCACCATTTCAGTTATGGTATAAAAACTAGTAAAAAAATTAGAGACACTACACTAGTAATCTTGGAAGCAGCACGAGAGATTGATATGAACCTTTTCCACAGAAAAGGGGAATCTTGCATTCTAATAGAAGCAGAAGCGATGTGGATTATTCAAGAATCGAACTCGATTTTCTTTATAATAATTAATAGAGGACTCACCAAGATGACCCTGCTTTGCTGCAACATGAAGTGTATCATAGCCATTATTTGCCACAATAGAAGCAATCTCAAGGTCTAAATGTTTCAAAAACTCTGCAACAACCAAACTATGGCCATTCTCAGCAGCAACATACAAAGCAGTCTCACCTTCTTGGTTTTGCTGACATAACAATTCTTTTATGCCTTTTTCATCAAACTTTTGCACGATGTCTTTCACCTTTCCTAAATTCCCTCCTCTAGCTGCAAGATGGAGAGGCAAATCCCCTCGTTTCCTCGGCGAATCCTTACCCATTTTTCTCTCACTACCAAAACTCATTTGTCTCTCCATTTCTATCAGAAAACTCTTCTGTTTTTCCATTATTCCTCTAAAGCTCTTTTGCTTCTCCATCGCCCCATTTCGAAAACTTTGTTGTTTTTCCATTGTTGCACCCTGGAAAGTAAGCTGTTTCTCCATGATCATAAAGAATTCAAGCCCCTAAATCTCAATGGATTTAGTTTCTTGTATATCAGTTAACCAACAACAACAAACCCAGTGTAGTCCCACAAGTGGAGTTTGGAAAGGGTAGTATGTACGACCTTACCTCTACCTTTAAGGGATTGAGAGTCGGTTTCCGATATACCTCGACACGAAAGAAAAGACAGGGATGTATATCAGTTAACCTTAGAATAAAATACCAACTTTTTCCACTTTCAAGAACTACAAAGGTTGAATTTTTTCATCATTATCAAGTTCAATTTGGGAAGGAAGGTGCTAAAGATACCTAAAAATTCCCACATTTCTAGCTCAAAATTCTATACTAAAAATCCCTGCCCCTACAAAAAATTGAAGCAAATTTCAAGAACAACATACCAGCAAAATCCCACAACGTGAGGATGGTGTAGTGTACACGTTACCCCTGCATTGGAAGAGAGTCCTTTTCGGCTCAAGAACCTTATTATATAATCCAGCAAATCACAGGTCAAGAAAACAATCTTTCAACAAATTTAGAGCTAAACTTCACTTTTGATGAAACCCCAGAAGCTGAAAATCAAAGAATCTTGTTTGGTGACAGATGAAATCTTGAAAGCCCCAAAAAAATAAAAATATCAAGAACAGTAAACACCACCCATCACCTTATGGGATATACTACCATTATTCACATGTAAAAACAAAAGTAGTATTAAGGAACAAAAGGGTCACTGTCTCACTGAATCCAATGGTTTTGCCCACTTTTTGTTTTTGTCAGGCTCTTTTAAAGTTGTAGTATTTAGTATTTACTACTCTTGCCGTCCCAATTTATGTACTCCAGGAATGGCAACGGGTAGGATCTGGATCGGATCCTACTAAATCCAGATCCAGATCCGTTTTACATACATCTATTCATATTCAGATTTATAGGGTCCATAAAATCATATCAAAATTCAGATTTACCGGATCCACGGATCGGATCTGGATACAAATCAAAGTGACTGATTATTAAGTTATACCTTCTAATCAGTTCAAATTTTCTAGAAAAATAGTCAATTTAATTTAACGGAATCATGGGGAATGCATCTGTAAATTAGGACTAAATGACATTGTTGACAATTGTTATGCCTATTGGCTATTGCTGTAGTGAGAAACAATCCTCTCAATACCTAAGTTACTACATAAGTACCACATAAATGATTAATATAGTGATTAAAGAATAACACGCAAAACGTGTCTCAATTAAAAAAATAATGGTCTTCGGCCCTTTGAATATAAAATAAAATTAAGATTACAAAGGATTCGGTGTCATGATGTATAAATAATAAATGTATAATTAATTTAATAAAAAACGAATTCACGGGTCGGATCTGGACCGGATACGGATCTCAAAGACAAGATCCAGATCGGTCGATCCATCATAAACGGATCCGGGTCCGATCCGGATCCGTCGGGTCCAAACTTTGAATATCCATATCCTATAAAACGGATCTGGATCCACCGGATCCGGATCGGGTCCAGGATCCATTGTCATCTCTAATGTACTCCCTCCGTCTAATTTATATGATATAATTTTACAACATAAAATTTAAGAAATAAAATAAAATAATTTAAATTTTGTAATTTTAAATAAATAAAAAATATTTATGTAGTTATAAATCATCTCGTTAAACGTAAAAAATAAAATTTAAAGTTAAATTACTACTAAATAAAAAAATATGTCATTCTTTTTTTACTGAATAAAAGAAAAATGTGTCATATAAATTAGGGTTGTGACGGGCGGGGTGGGGCGAGTCGGGTGCAGTCGGGTCCGGAGTGGGGGTAGGGCGGGAGTGCCGCCAGTCCGATCCGCAGTGGGGTTGGGGTCGGGGTGGGGTCGGATGGGGTCATTTTTTATTTGTCCTTAAATTAAATAAATAAATAAATAACACACACACAACAAGATAGTTTAATAAAAAAAATCTCAAGGATGTTTTTGTGCCTCTTATATTATTCAACTAGAAGTATGATTTTTTTTGGTAACAATTTCAAAATTGCAACTTCGTGATATTGAAAGTTTCAAATAACATAGTAAAATTACAATTAAAAGAATTACATTTTAAGAAACTCAGTTTCTAGTTGTTTTATAATTTCTTGTGGTTCTTCGGTTAGAATTGGTATATCTTGGTCAAATTGGTCGACGTTGTTTGCACATCCGTCGGATAAGATTTCATTGTAGTTGTAGTCTTCCTCTTCGTTGATCTCCGGTTGGCTGCACCTCCTACGCTCCGCACGAATCTAGTCTCTGAATAGAACTGCAATCTCTAATGAGTCTCCTGCCAATGAATGCATGTGCTCCCCTATTTGAAATATTTCCGCAGAAAATGCTCTTTCAGACTATGTTGATGATACTTGAATGTTCAACACATCTCGGGCCATCTTAGATAGTGTTGGAAAATTCTTCTCATTCTCCCTCTAGTATTTTAGCAAGTCTTCACGTCCCTTTTCATTTTCATTTGCTTCGTACGGTACAACACTCTGCAAAACAAAAACATCAAACTCGCTAATTTGGTTAGAAATGTTACCACTAAACATTCTGTCTGAGGCTTTGAACACTAGCCGCATAAACAACATGTCGTTTTTGAGGTTGTTGAAGATGGCATGGAAGCCAGTTGGTTGCTAGCACTTTCTTGTTGGTAATGCGTATATACTTTTGTACATTCATCTTGAATGCTAGACAACACTTCTTCTCTAGTTTTTTCAATAGGTGGTGTGGGTCATTTGGATTTTTAGGAGTTGGAGGTGGAAGTGTATCTATGCAATCATAAATAGTTTCAATAAGATTTTTACAACCGTCTATTTTAATAGACGAATTAAATACAGCACTAATAAAAAATATTGGGGGAATAAGAATAAAATATTTTTTCACTTTTAAAAACATTTTTAATAGGTGTCTTGTAAGCTGATTTTGTCATATATTCACTAAGTAATATAAATATTAGAGCTATATAAAATAACATTGATGAAATAGTACGATAATAAATACCGGAAAATTCTTTAGTAGCTAGATAAAATTTCTCTAAAAATGTATTAAGTTCTAAAATTGTATCTCAAACGGAATCTATAAGCATATCATTAGAATTTCGATTACGGGCGTTAAAAAATTGGGTTATAGGTTGTCTATACTCATAAGCAATACGTAGTTGGTTGTAAAAAGAATTTCATCTAGTGCATACTTCTTCGGAAACTTTTATGTAAGGTAGACCATAATCGTGACAAGTTTTTTATGTTCTTTTAGTCGTTGTATTCTATTATTTTTAAAAATATAGTTTATAGCAAATTGAATTTTTTCAAGAATGTCTTCATAAAGTGATATACCATCCTTTACAACTAAGTTATAAATATGACATGCACATTTTATATGAAAATCATCTGGAAAAGACGGAGTTAAGATAATTTTTAATAATCTAATAGCAGAAATATTAGAAGAAGCGTTATCTAATGTAATAGTCATGATTTTATCAGTTATTTCATAATAATCGCAAATAGAAGAAATATTTTCTTGAATAAGAATATCAGTGTGTCTACTATCTATATATCTATATGCTAAAATACGTTTTTGCATATATCATTTATAATCTACCAATGACATGTTACCGTTAAATAATCATGATCGTTAGTACTACGGCCTATATCAGATGTGATAGATACTTTTTCAGGGTAATGATATAAATAATAACGTAAATATTGTTGATATTCGTGTGCAAATTTAAAAATATATCTCCTAACAGTTGATATAGAAAAACCGTTATAAGCAGGATTGTACATTGATCTTATATAATGAATAAAACCAGGAAATTCAAAAAATGAAAAAGGCAAACCCTCCACTACAACTAATTTTGATAATTCTTCCATATCTTTCATTTTATCGTATTTAGGGCCTACAACTGCCCCCGTCATAGGGTCAATTTGACCCTGTACCTGATGCAGGACAGTATGTGAACCTTGTTCCGACTGAGAGGGCATTGACTCACCCTTCATTTTAGCCTTATATTCATCTCACCTAGCTTTGTGTTTGGTATTCAAATGCATAGTTAAACTTCTCGTCCCGCTCTGACCTTTTCTCATTTTAAATTTATAAACAATTTTGCATATAGCAACTTGATTTTGTACGTCTCTATAAAAAAAACTCATACATGTGATGTTAATTTTCGTTCTGGTGGGCCTCGTCTCATACTAGGGGGAATAGGAGGCGTTCCAGTTTGAGGTGCATTAGTGGGCGTGTCATCTAGATTAGTCGGTATGTCATTTAGATTATCTTCTAAATTAAAGTCTTGTTGAGTTCCAAAAAATAACTCATCGTCTAAATCTAATGGTACATCAGGAAATAATTCAGTATCAATAAAATCGTCTTGTCTAGGACTAGGAGGAATATGATGACTAGAAGAAGTACCCTTGCCCTTATTACCCCTACTAGAAGAAGCCCGACCCCTACCCTTAAACATACCTCTTAATCCTTCTATTTTAATTATGCAAATAAATAATTAAAGATAATAAAATTAAGTGTGATAATTAAAATAAAGACACAATAATAATTTAATGAAGGAACAAATGTATCAAACGCCGACGTAACGTCGACGTGTAATCGAGAGGTTGAAAATTGAAACTTTGCTCGATGGATGATCCTCAAGCTAGTTGTCAACTTCACTCCCAAATGAATAAATAAAATTGAATACTTAGTAGACAATGTAGAGAGAATGAGAGATATATTGAGAGATTATTAGAGAGATTGTAGGAAGCTTTGTGAGAAAGAATGAAGAGAAAATGAAGTATTTATAGTTGGAAAAATTGGATTAAAGTATAAATATAATAACTTAAGGGTTAAAAATAAATATTAGGGGTAGGGGGGTTGGGGGAGGGGGATTTGACCGTTGCACAACAATCAAATTGGGCAAATTCGTTGTGCAACTGCTAGAAGGGGTCGGGGGTGTGTGGGAAGGGGTCGGGGTCGGGGTGGGGTCGGGGCTGTGACAGGGTTGGGTTGGGGTCGAAAACTTTTCTCGGCTCAGACTGGCATCGAATCGATACCGACACCGATATATCGATACCTGCATGTGGCCATTGGTCTGGCATGGCTCGGTATGGGCTCAGTAAACCCCGCCTTCACCTTAATATAAATTGAGATAGATGGTAGTAATTTAGTTTGACTGGGCACAAAGTTTAAAAAATAAATTTTTTTTTTTTGAATATTATGGTCTAAAATAAATTTTTCAAAATAAGTATTGCGGTCTAAGCAGTCCTCGGAGCGGGACACTAGCAAAACGCCTCAGGACTTACATGTGAGCTTAGTTTTGTGAGGTTTACGCCCTAAGAATCCAATTGTACGTCCTAAGCACACCTAACATCCAACGGTCGAGACTCGCCTTAAAGTTCTTTCACAAATTATGTGTCAAATTTCTTAATTAGCACTATTGACCCTCATATGTTTTTAATAAATGAATGGTTTTTAGTAGTTTTTTTTATCTATAGAAATAAGATGATTGAAATTAACTCAAATAACAAGTCGTATTATTGTATATTTACTATTTGAGAACATCGTGAGGGTGAATATTAGTTAATATTACTCTATAAAATACAAAGCCGATTTTACATCTTTACATGTCATTGATCTTCATATTTTGTCATATGTCTCAAAATTATCATTATTTATTAATTCGTTATTTTAAAAAAATCAAAATAAATTTATTCTATTTATGAAGCAGTGATGTTTTAATGATAATACTGATAAACTTTATTGATTAATTTCTTTTAGGAGGTAAATATAATATTGCGGTAATATATTTTATGAAATTGTGATTCTTTTTATTATTTGAAAGATAAGATGTTAGAGTTGATTGCATCTCTTAATAGTTTTTGTATCATTGCATTATTTATATTTGTAAAATCATGTTAGAAGTTTGATTTTTCTATGATTTTCTTTAATCATGTATCTAATTATTTTGAACTATTATTTTTTTTATAATTTTTGTGTTATTATAATATTTTTCTACATTATAAATTAAAAATTTAAAGATCCATGGGGCTTACGTCTCGCCCTGTGCTAAGTAAAACGCCTTGCATCACGCCTTCGTATTTTAAAATGTTGGGTCTAAGATTTTTGAATTTTTTAAAAGTTAAATTATTTTTAAATATATAATTATATTCTTTTCTTAAATAAATTTAAAAAAAAAATATGTCACATAAATTGAGACGGAATAATATTAAAATCCCATATGAAATATATCAACAAAAAAAGACTCCTCCTCCTTTACTTTTTCGTAGGACATTAAAATATAGAAGTTGGTTACTTTAAAAAGGCAACTTGATCGCTATTGATGTTCTGTCAACATCGAAACGTGCACTAAAAGACAGAGATACATTACATACAGCAGGGTGGGGGGTGGGGGCATGCAATATGACTATATGAGTCATGAGATGATAAGATAATTGGTGGGGCACCCCTATGTTGGGTCCCACAATGTGATTAATTAGAGGGTCGTTGGTTAGATTTACGCAGGTAATATAGAGATTAATTAGGATGTATTATTTTATGCACATTTAATCTTTTATCCTTCATGCATAAAATAATGCATATATTATTTTAAATTTATATATATTAATTGTGTTGGAAATTTACTAATGTGGAATTAAGTTTAACCCATTATTTATGACTCGAACCATTGAGGTCTCGTACATCGGAAACATCGTTTCCACACACGTGCACACGTAGTGCCAAGTATCATAAATTTCATTAGTGAAAGAGATATGGTACGTGAGTAAACGTTTGAGACATGAAATGATGGGACGACCGTTGGTTAAATGACACGTGTTTCACGTTGGTAAATGAAGGAAGAAATGTACGATGTGTAAAAGATGAAACGAATCGGAAATCGTCACGGCGCTTGAGTGACAGTTTGGTCACTCTGCGGAGCCGCGGCGCTTCGATGGCAGAATGTTCGACGAAAGCTGAAGAGTTTCTGGCTTTTGGGTTGGTTTGGCATTGATTCTCCGCGAATTGGCACATGAATTCAACCATTATTTGGCTGAATAACACCTCTCAATAAGTGTCATTACATGGTCATTGATTGTCATTAGTTGGCTAAATGAAAGGTCATCTTACACACACTATAAATTGAGGCCCTTGGCTCAATTGTAAAACACACTTCACTCTTGTTTAGTTCCGATAATTCTGAACTTCTTCCTCTGTAGCATACTTTCACACACTCAAAGGTTCTTCTTGAGAAACACTTGAGTTTCATTTGCTCATTTATTTAGTTGTTGTTTTATCTTGGGAGACAATTGCTCATATCGTAAAAAGATATATACGGGACAATAATGTCTTAAGCACAGAGTGAATATCACTCGACTCAACAGCGAAATTGTAACACTACTAGATTTAGTGTCTTTTGGTTTCAGACTATCAAGATCTAAGAGCTTGCTGCAATTGGAACGAATACTCAGGACAGACTTAAGAACCATTCAAGAACGAAGACCAAGATCATCAAACTTGTTATTGTTGTCACAACTCTTGTTAGGCTTCAAGCCTGTTGTATTGTAAACCATTATAGTTTATCCTTTTGAAGCACTAGTAGTAATTGTATACTATTATCGTACATCCATTGTAATCCACAAATTGTGCATGTATATATATTCTCATGTAATCTATACATGTATTAGTTGTGCATACATATATTCCCTTGTTATTTATATATATATTAGTTATGCGAATTTCTGAATTACAAATCAAATATTATTGTCACGACCCGACCTCGGGCCCGCGACTGGTGCCTTACCCCGGACACCCTAGTGATACAACATCAGAGAAAATCAGCGGAAATAAAAACTAAAACATGAGATAAGACATAAAGTAAGAAACAAGCTAACCAAAACGGTCACCTTCCTGTATAAATATCAAACCGAACAGTTAAATCCTTTTACAAACCCTGCCCACAACAGTACTACAGACCTCTAAGAATGTAACCATAACTATGACGGGACAGAGCCCCGCCATACCCCTGAATGTACAAGTACTTACAATGACAGGGGACTATACCAAAAATAAGCCTCCGGAGAAACGGAGCTTCCCAAACCGTTGAACTGTGATCCTAAGAGCGAGGATCCACAACCGATGTACCTCTACCTGCGGCATGAACGCAGCCAAGGAGGTCGATCTAACAGGTACCAAGTATGTGAAACTGAAAATACTGTAAATGAAATCATGACAGTCTATATAAAACAGGAGACATGTATGATAACCAAACTACAGTTCAGTCGTGTCAAGTCAGGGACTCACGCCCTCAAAGTCATCCCTCATGCCCGTGGAACTCCTTCCTCACTGCCGGCAGTCTAGGTATAAATCGTATAACATGTCTCGGCCCATCCCATGGTACTCGAGGTGGAATCGTCATGTCTCGGTCCATCTCATGGGACTCGATGTAAAATCGTCATATCTCGGCCCATCTCATGGGACTCGATGTAGAATCGTCATATCTCGGCCCATCTCATGGGACTCGATGTAGAATCGTCATGTCTCGGCCCATCTCATGGGACTCGATGTAAAATCGTCATATCTCGGCCCATCTCATGGGACTCGATGTAAAATCGTCATATCTCGGCCCATCTCATGGGACTCGATGTAAAATCGTCATGTCTCGGCCCATCTCATGGGACTCGATGTAAAATCGTCATATCTCGGCCCATCTCATGGGACTCGATGTAGAATCGACCATAACATTTAAACCCTCTTTTAAGACAGATTAAGATAATACCATGTTTTCCTTTTAAATCAAACTAAGGCAATATCATGCCCTCCTTTTTAAACCAAAACACTTTCCTTTTTAAAATCAAGTAACAACATTCTTTTCCAAAAGTTCCAGTTGCATAATTTCAAATACTCAAGTCTCTTATTGTCGAAAGATTTAATAGTTCATAGTCTTAATCACTTAACAACGTAGTCTCTTTTTAAGAAAATTGAGTAACATATGTCTTATGTGTGAGTAGTTTATTCTTGTTTATAACAATCTTATTAAAGCAGCCATGATCTAGAAAATGTAATACAATTTTGTTTTATCTTAGCTTCTATGCAGATGGAGGATTCTACTTGTTTTAATATAGTTTATTTGTCAATACATTTTCCTTTATTAACGCTGCAGTGGTTTGTTCGATACTTATTCTCATTTCCGAAATCAATATAACATTATCCTTTTTAAGATCAAGTACCCATTACTCATGAATGCGGTTTCACAACTTATTAACAATTCAAGTCCTTAACATTTCATAAAACGTCATTTATAAGTCAAGTCTCTTATCTTACAAGATCAAGTCTCTTAATTTTTTAAAATCAACAAACCATTCTTTTACCTACATAAAGTCGTTATAACTAACTTCCCATAAAGCTATTATAACACTTTATGTTTTAAACCAACCAAATTCGTTTAGCACACGTACGTCTACCGTACTACATAGTTCACAACAGTCATGCTAGAAAAGATAGGAAGAGGTTCACATACCTCGCGACGATTATCGACAATTAGCAAAACGCTCCAAAGTATTATAACCCTGCTAGCCTTTTCCACCCTTCAAGTAGAATACACTACTCGTAGTATTTCAACCTATAAAGGCCACAAAAACGTCTATCAACTTCTCGATCTCTTCGTAGAACATTTCCAAGTACAAGGTTCCTTATTCTACGGAAAATTGGGCAGCACCTCCCCCCCGTAACCACATAAATCTCCTCCTCTATCAAGGCCCGCTACCAAGCCAACAACTCCAAGGGGGTTACACGTCTAACCGGACGTGTACAACACTGCCCCACAATAATACTACAAGTCTACTGTAAATACAGTCCAATGTAAATACAGTTCAATTCTTTTATAATCATCCTTCCAATATATCTTATACTCAAATCTAAACTACTACAACATGTAATATCCAATTACAATAGAAGGACTAAGATCATTACCTCGATAAGCCCAAAATTATCCAAAATTTATAAGTCGATCCTGAGCAACGTTTAGCTCCAATTCCTTACGTTTCAACCCGCTCCAAGCAACCCTTAGAAGCTCCTAACCAACTCCTCTTCAAGATCCAACTCCAAAAAGTGAAGAACACTTGGGCTCAAACTATGACAAGTTTCGGCCAAGGCAAGGTTTCTAGGCTAGGGGTGTGAAATCTTTTCCAACTCTTGGTACACAATCTTCCTAACATCCTAAGGAAGAACACTTAAAAGTTTAAGAATTTTTGGACAACATTTGCTCCCAAAAACAGCCCAAAGCCGAGAGCACTACAACAAGGGAGGGAGAATTTTTGCCTTGGAAATAAACTAAGTGTGGGATGAATAAGTCTTGCACTCAAGGGGGGTATTTATAGAGAAAACAATGGCCAAGATCAAGGCAAGTGTGTGGTGAGATTGGGGGACAAGTGTGTGTGGGTCCCACCCTCCAAGTGTCTACACAAAGAAGAAGACAAGTGGCTTGCCACTTGTAAGGCCATTTCGCCGAGGACAAGCCTAGCCACTGTCTCCACCATTTCTACCACACGCCACCTAAGGGGGTGACACGTGTCGCCCCCCTACTCGTCCAAAATATTTCATCTTCCGAAAATATCCGAAATGCCAAAAATCTCTAAAACAAAGTGGGCCCCACAAAACCGTAAATTTCTCCCGTGGGCCCCACGTGACCAATTCCGAAAATAAAATTTCATAATTCTAATATAATCCAGGAAGTCCAAATACCAAATATGGGAATCCAATTCCCATTAGCGAACCTTTTTCCTTCACAAAATCCGGTAATTTTTCCGTCGAAAAAATCACATCTTCTTCCTTTCCAATTTCTATGTCGTATTCTCGTACGTATGTCCTCACATACATACCCTGGAACTACGGGGTGTAACAATTATATTAAATATTTTTTATATATAGGAACCTAACATGACATTACTTATATTGAATTTAATATATTAATAACTTAGCTCTTAACCAACTACTAAATTCATAAGACGATTTGTAGTGTGGAGAAATTTTACTCCATGAATTATTCCACTTGCCCAAAAATTGGAAATTTTCCCACAATCAATATTAATTGCGTGAGGCACATTGTAAAATTTAGTAAATAAGGATAAAGAAAAAAATATAACAGCAATTCCTCATCTCAAATTAGTGTAAGTTTATCTATGAATCTTTAATATGCACTCAAAGATCTGGTCTAATCGTTATAGTAAATAAGAGAAGAATATTTAGATTTCAACTAAGACAAATGAATATTAATTACTCCCTCCGTTTCAATTTAAATGTCTTAATTTGATTAGACACGTAGTTTAAGAAATAAAGAGAGATTTGAGTAAATTTCAGAATAATATGATAACATTTTATCGTTACACACCCAAGTATAAGTTTGTCTCAAGTAATAAATTTTTCGGAAGTCCGAGTGTCGAACCACATGGATATTTTGAAGAATTAGAATGTCAATCTAGTTGTGAATTTTAAGGCTTTATATAGTGGACTACGTACTAGAGCTCTGGGATTCCACTTAAGTAAAATAATAGAGTTGTTCTTGGCTATATTTGATAACTCAATTGAAATCTAACAATCAAGTGATTTCAATTGGAAGATAAAAACATTAAGCACTTGAAAGTTTATAACTGTTGAAAATTATCTTTCTAGTTCCCTTAAAAGAGTTTATGAAACCAATTGTTGTTATGTAAAACTAAGCATTCATTGTGCCAAATATGTCTACAACAAATCAAAGTTTTCACAAAACAAAACCATTGACATATCTGTTACACCCCGTAGTTCAGGTCATGCGTATGAGAGCGTACGAAAGGGAGTAAGACTTAAAATTTTCGAAAGATAGTTTGACGGATTGTTTCGGACGGGTTTTAGTCAACTTTGAGGCGGGATATGACCCGTTACATTAAGAGTTTACAGGTGTTACAAAGGTCTAGTGCGTAGTTCGTTGAGTCTAGTTTCCAACGCAACCAACCGTTCGTCGATAGGACATCGGAGTAGAAAGTTGTGGGAGTTACAAGTTCGGCGCTGTGATGAGGCGTAAAGGTGTTTCTGGCCGCGGCCACGGATGCAGGTCGCAGTCACGTTATTCGAGGGAGCGCTGAGTTGCAGCCACCGCGCTGGGAGGCTGCGCGCGGAAGTTCAGAGGGTGGCGAGATTTAGCGCCATGCGCCGCAGTGCCGCGCCGAGGCGGAAATTTTGGCGGAAAAACTAAGGAAATCTGATATTTTCTTTTAAAGAGACCATGGGTGGGTGACAAGTGTCCTCCCCCATCTGATTTTGCATGCACTACTTATTGACCAAGTCTTGAAGACTTGGTCATTCTTCAAATTCATCCCTCTCTCTAGAAAATTAAGCTCTCCCTTCTCTCTAGAAAATAAAGAAGAAAGAAAGGCTTGAGAAAAATCTGAAAATGTGGCAAGAAGGAAACTTGTTGGCAAACTTGTAGGAGTTGTTATGGTGGTGATTGTGGAAAGGAGGCTAGCAAATTTGTTGGATTAATTTGGCTAAAGCTCTAAGGTAACAATTCTTTTCTTGAAGCTAGTTTTTGGTCTTGCATGTGAAGAAGAAGGAACTTGTAGTAGTAAATATTGCTCTTAGAAGAATTGCATGTAAGAAATATGATTTGGATTTGAAGGAATTGAATAAGGTTAGGATGTGAGCATGTTGTAGCCTAAAAACTACCTTAAACTTGTTAAGTTAGTTGTTTTACATTGTGGGGCAGAATTTTACACATTCAAATTTAGTTGTGTAATCCCCTTTGAAATGTTTGGATTGTTGGGCCTTAAATGTGGCGTTTGGATATTGAATTCGGCCTTGAAAAAGGTGGCAAAGTATGTAGAAACAAAGGAAATGCTGCCTAATTTTTCCATAGAATTTAGTAACTTGAACTAGAGGTTAATAAACGTACTATGGTCATTTTAGGTTGACGTACTACGTGTGGTGTATTGGACTTAGCAAGTGGATTAACCGGAGAGGTATGTGGAAACTTTCTTATCTCTTGAGCATGAGTAGTTATAACTATATAGTACGGTAGACGTACGTGTTTTAAATGAAGTAAATCTTTTTGTTATACTTGACTTGTTTTAAGAAAATGTCTAAGTTGGTTGGGTTAAGAAGTTAACCCGCTTGTTCTTGAGGAGTGGTTTATCCTAAATAAGGTAGACAATGATTTCTTGACATAAAGAAGTATAGAGTACTTGGTGTGAAAGTATTGAGTATTGAATTATTCTAAAAGATAAGAGGCTTAAATTTTTGAGGTAAGAACTTGTTTTCTAAAAGATAAGAGGCTTGAAGTATTTTGAAAATTGTGTAAATTTGTTTGAAGTATAAGTCTCTTGGTTAGTAAAAGAACGAAATGGTTTATAAGGAGTTATAACGGCTTTATGAGAAGTTAGTTATAACGGCCTTATGAAAGGATAAGAATGTCTTAATTTCTAAAGCATAAAGTTAGTATAACGGCTTTATGGGAAGTTGGTTATAATAACTTTATGGAAGGTTAAAGTGTTGGTTTTTCTTGAATACGGTAAACATAGATGAAAGATTGAAGTTAATAAAGGCAATTCAAATTAAAAGCATGTAGTAGGAGTTTACTTGGACGTACCGTCAGTGATGGAGGATTCCACGGGTATGCTCCCATTGTCTTAGTTATGAGTTTACTTGGACGTACCGTCAGTGATGGAGGATTCCACGGGTATGCTCCCATTGTCTTAGTTATGAGTTTACTTGGACGTACCGTCAGTGATGGAGGATTCCACGGGTATGCTCCCATTGTCTTAGTTATGAGTTTAATTGGACGTACTGGCCGATGGAGGATTCCACGTATGCGGCCACGATGCGGTTCGTTCCTCGTTAATAGTGTTATTCCATGGACTAGCTCTCCACGAGGTTCATCACGCAGGTGGATCCGTAGTTAGCCCTCGTACTTGCCGGCCATGTGATGCGGTGGATCTCGTAGTTGGCTTCGTACTTGCCGGTCGGTGTTAGGACGAAGTTGCGTGATGCAGGCGATTCGTGGTTAGCTCGCGATTGCTTCGGCCACGACGTGACGCATGGTGGATCCGGTAGAGCTATCGATTGCCTTGGCCGCCTTCGCGTGATTCGTAATTAGTATTGTTGGTACGTGGATTTGGTAGTCGGCTTTGCCTTGGCCGATTGAGGACGCAGGTGGATCCGGCAATATGCCTTCGTATTTGCCTCAATGCGGTTCTTATGACACAGTGGGATCTAGTGTTCAGTGTACTCTTGGTGTTTTTATATCATAGATCGCGGTGAGGAAGGAATTCCACGCATGATTGATATTATGGGCATGAGACCTATGGTTATATTTGAGTGACGACTTAGAGGCGTGAGTCACGACTTGGCATGGCTGCGTATATGTTGTAATCGTAGTTTGGCTATCATACATGTCTCCCGCTTTATATATACTATTATGATTTCATTACTGATTTTCGCCACATACTTGGTACTGTTATCGACCTCCTTCGGGGCGCTGTCACGCCGCAGTCGAGATATCGTAGCTTGGCCGATCCGCACTCTGTGATCACCGCTCGCTTCGAAAGCTCCATCTCTCGGAGGCTTTGTCTTTTGGTTTGATTCCCGAGGTTATAGACTTTTGTACATTCAGGGTATGGCGGCCCCGTCCCGCCACGATTGTTATTCCAGAGGTGCGTAGTCACGTTTGTGGTTTCAATGTAAGAATAAGTTATACCGCTTCACTTTCGATTAAGATTATTTTATGGAAGCGCGACTATTTACTTGCCAGTGATGTTTACTTCATTCAGGTTTATGTGTATGTATGTTCCGCTGCTATTCTCTGATGTATACCTGACAGGGTGCCCCGGTAGGGCACCAGTCGCGGCCCCGAGGTCGGGTCGTGACAATATCTAATTAGACAACTAAAAAGATATAACATTAAAGACCTTTTGAAAAGCCAAGAACAATACTATTATCTTACTTAAGCTTCACCCCTAGCTCTAGCTAAAGGTTTAGCTACTCATACTATAATAATTAAAACTCATATTTTTCAGAGAACTACTACTAATATCTGAGATATATTACAAAGAGATTGATTGCCCAAATGGTTTGCCAAAGGCCCCTTTATATAGGCTCCAAAGTTGAGAAGACTTGTATTATTGTGGATAATTTCGGACCCACTCATTAATTGCTATATTGGACAAGCTTCCTATTAAAATATTGAATTTCTTCCTTCATATCAATTGTGGGGCGTTGAGTTATCTTTCCAGATCAATTTGAATCTCTTCCATTGGATTTTTCATGTGAAAGTTATGGTCAAATTACTTCTCCTTGGTTAAATGAACATTGACAACTTTGGCAGAGTTATGATGAGTTTACACGATTTAAAGCTCCACTTGCACACATTCAATGATCTTCAAACTTTTCAGAGTTGTAGCAGTAAATATTATCTACACTTTCCAGTTGGTGGTAGATCAATTGGATTTTTGTGTGAATTATAGTGAATTAAATGTCCAATTATGTCCTGTGGAGTTTGAAATCCGCAGCATTGTCATGATGAACACTTTGATTGTCAATTTGACTCTAGAATCCAATATTTTCAGCAGTTTGGACCTTGATAAGAGTTGTAGATACATGAGTTATCTAACCAATGCAACTGAAATTGGATCAATAAGATTTGTATAGCTTGATATATGGGTCAAATACGTAAATGTGTCATGGATCAAAACTCAACCAAAATTTGGACAGAATTTTTGTGTAATCTTAATTGGACTTTCAAATTGCAAAGTTGGTTTTATATACCCACTTATATCTTTAGTAAATTGTCTTGAGTGTTCAAAAACATTAGTGTCACAAAAATTGAATGAGTGTAATTTATATTATGGCCTAGACATCAAGCAATACACATACTAACCATGTTCAATCATGCTTAAGTATTCCATTACTATAGAAAAATAGATATTTGTAGCTAACCTATGAAATACAAAATTACGTATAAATATGCAACAAATACTATACAATAGCAACTAAAATATTCATGGATTGTTATAACATATGCATATTTACACACTAATCACACCCCCTAACCAGCTTATTACTAGTCCCTAGTGATAAAAACGCGACATAAATTTTAATTTTAAAGTTTCATTATTACCAACTCCTTCTTCTAATATGTCCATATTAACAAACTATTTTATTCATATCTATTCATCATCCAGTATTATCTAAGTGAGTAGTTTAGTAGTCATCTTCTGTTGTGCTCAAGTTAAGTAACAAATAGTTATGAGTCTCATGTCATAAAACTATTATCTCAATGTTTACTGACGCTAACACTTTTTGGTTGGGTTTATAATTTTTTTTTCTCCTGAGTACATTTTACGCTCCATCTCAGGAATATTCATTTTTTTCTTTTTTTTTTCTCCTGAGTGCGTTTTACGCTCTATCTCAGGAATATTCATTTTCTTTTCCATTTTTTCCCTCCTGAGTGCGTTTTACGCTCCATCTCAGGAGTATACATTTATTATTATTATTATTATTATTATTATTATTATTATTATTATTATTATTATTATTATTACTATTACTTTAAAACCCAATCATTTAGCTGCATCCATTTGTAAAGCAAAGAAATTAGTAGAATTATACAATTTACAACCCACAATCATTTGTTACTGTGTGTGTGAAATAAAGATGACTTATAACCAACTACTAGATAATACGAGATTATAATAGAAACAAAATGTGTCAAGTTTGTTTTATTGCACATATTGAAGTTAAGGAATTCAAGTAAGCATAATTTTTTTATGCGTCTCAAGGGTCGTTTTTACCCCTTACTCTGTCATTTTTTTTACAATAAAAGGATGTCTACTAATTCTCTCCCCAACCCAATCAACACATTGTCCCCAATGTTTCAAAACTCGAGTTGCAAAAATTAGAAGATATTATCTGATTCCACAGAAAATTGAAGAAAAGAAACCTGAAACACACACACACACACAAAAAATTGCAAACATGATTATTGTTTTAGCCGTAAAACTAAATCAACCTTTCTCTTTTTTCCACGGTCACCAAACCAATCTAATCGAGAAGCAATTGAATTATTGTTACACCTCGTAAGTTTAAGGCGATAATTAAGAACGTCATTAAGGAAGTAAGATTTAAATATTGGATATAAAGTATAATTACATATGTTAATACGGGAATTAGTATACAAACGGATGTGATCCCGGAATAATTTTTTGAATACTACAAATGGGACGACGAGAATTAATGCTAATAGTTGAATTTATTCCAATGGAGTATGGGATAGTATGGTATTATAAAATCTTGGCATTGAGGATATGAGGGGTTATGTGTGGTTCATTTTAGTAGAGGGTTCAATTTAATTAGACAATTAAGAAAGAGGGCCAAAGTGTAAAAAGAAAATTTCAGATTTTTACTAACCTATCCTTCATCTCTTCCACTTTAACTTCAAATAAAATTTTCCATCTCCCTCCCCTCTCTTCTCCTCCCCTCAAGCCGAAATTATCCCTCCCCTTAGCAAGAATTTGAAGCTTCTAATTCATCTTTATAGATTTAAGGTTCCTCTACAATTTTAGGCCAAATATTGCTCCAAAATAGTGGCCATTTCGCGGACTGCTTGGACCGAATTAGGCCAAGAAAATTTCAGATTTTGGTGAAGTTTTTGGAAAGAAAAACGTGTAAGAATAATGGGTTAACATTGTAGAATGTATGCATGTCAATTTGGAGTTGAAGAAGTGTGAAAATTGGTGAAGAAAATCGATGAAACAGTGAATTCTGATTAGGAACTGTTTTGGCTTCAATTTAAGGTATAAAATTCTTCTTCCTATGATATAATTGGAGTGCATGTTGTTATAATTAAGAAAGTGAATTTGTGTTAAGGGAAAATTGAAATTAAGACATTGCATGTGACTATTTTGGATGTTGTAGCCGATTTTGGGACTAATTTTACTAATCTTGGAGTTGTCGTATTCGATTATTGTGTCGTTAACTTGCATGTTGAAATTGGAAATAATCTTGATATTTAGAGTTATAATTGTTTATATGAAAGTATTGAAACATGAATTGGATTTTAAGACTTCAATTGGATTTTAAGGAATTATGCAAAAAAATAGGTATTGTGGGTGTTGGCCGAGACTTGTATGAAATTATTGGACATGTTGTGTTGCACTTTAGGGGCTGTTTTGGCTAACTTAAGATGCTGAAAATTTCAGTTAAGAACCTACAATTATGTTGTTATAATTGTGGATATATGTGTTGACATCCAATTTTGTCTCTCTCTTCCTATTATTCATCCAAAATTAAACTATTTTTAAACACCGCAAAAACAATTTTAATTTTTAACAAATGCATACATAAATAAAGAATTTAACATTATCAAAATAACCACTTTTATTATTATTAGTATCTTTATTTGTCCTTTTACTATCGCGCCGTTTTAATCATAATCATAATTTTCATCCTAATATTTTATGGCATCGCATTTTTATTTTAAGCATCTTCCAAAATATTATCGTATTATTTATTATTATATTGGTATTTTATCTTTATAATTTTTGATAAATCATTTTTTTCTTAATTTTATTTTTTTACCACCTACTATTAAAATATGAAAACACTAAAACCCATTCCCATTCCCCTTATTTCCTAAGCCCAAACCGACTGCCCAATTCCCTAGCCCAAGTCTTTTGTTCGCCCATTCCCTTTTACCACCAAGGCCTAAATCCCCTAAGCCCCTTAAAACAAAAATCAGAGAAAGAATAAAACCTAAATCTCTAACCTAAATAAAAAATAAACAAAATAGCCCAAGAAAAAAACAAAGAGCAACAACGACTCTATCTTCCCCCTCCCTTTCATTTTTGGGCATAACAACAGACCTTGTCAATAATGGACAACAGACCTTGTCAACAATGGACAGAGAGGGTTCGCCCATTTTCGTGCTAGGAATCACGTGAAGCTCTGCCCAACGTTCGATCTGAACGATTTTGGTTTGATTTTTTCAAAAAATCTTGAGTACAAATCCCACCCAAAGTTAAACCTTACCAACCTTAATTCATTGCTATATATATTTGCCTTAATGTTCATTTAGAACCACCTTCCAGCCGCTGAATACTCTTCCACACTTGCAAATATTTTCTCATCTTCCTACTAATTCTTCTAAAAGCACAAGTTAAAACTACTTTCTGGTTTCTAAGATTCGCAGTCTAGAACAACCTGAGCAGCCGCCGCATTATCCTCTCAAAAACCTAAGCATTTCTTAAATTTTTACTAAAGTTTCCAGCATAAGCTTCAAGCAATATAATTTTCTTTCTGATTCGGTAAGTCGTTTGAACTCGAAGGACCCTTGCCTCAGTTCGCTGCACCCGAAGAAGGTAAACTCACTTCCTTGGCGTTTTAAGTTATGATTCGATTATGTGTCGATGAATTTTAGGACTGATTAGCTTGGTTCAAAGTATGTTTAAATAAATGCTGAGTGTTATTGTTACACCCCGTAATTTCAGGACACGTATATAAAAATGTACGTAAGGATTCAGGATGTAAAAATTTGAACCAAGGAAAGAATTGTTTTCCGAAGAAAAAATCTTCTGAACCTCGGAAAAGAGAAATGTTTGTTAATGAGAATTATATTCCCGAATTTGTCATTTAAGACTTTTAAGAGTTTATCGGAATCATGAAATTTTATTTTTGAGAATTGGATACGTGGGGCCACCCGAGAGATTTTACGTTTTTGTGGGGCCCATGAGGTTTCCGATATTTTGATCAATTATGAAAATTTCGGGAAACAAAATATTATGGACCAACGGGAGGGCGACACGTGTCACCCTCCACATGGAACATGATGGACATAATTCATGGCCAGTGTAGCCAATCTTGGCTTGATAAATTTGACTAAGTCTTGAAGTCAAATTAGCTTGACATTGTTGACCTCATCTTAGCCACACATTTGTGATGATCCTAGCCCTTGAAGGGTATTATATATTACTACTACTACTACTAGTAGCAAGACATTTCCACACTTAGAAAAAATAATCCAAGGCTTGAAGACTTGAGAGCTCTCGGCAATAGGGCTCTCCCACACAATTTTTTTTGCAATTTTGGATCAAAATTCACAATACTTCTACCCAAGGTTCTTAAGGGTATTACAAGGATATCTCAATAGAAATATTCCGGAAAAACTATGTTTTCACGTTAGTCGCAAGGCGAAAACCTAAGGAGTTCTTTAACTTTGAAGTTGGAACTTGAAGAGGAGTTCTTCATAAGCTTCTAAGGGTTGCTTGGAGTGGATTGGAACGTCGAAAAGAGGAGCTAGAGTTGCTAAGGATCGACTTGTAATCTTGGACTATATTTGGGCTAAATGAGGTAATAATCTTCGTCTTACTATCAGAATCAAGATTCCATGTTATGATAAGTTAGAGATGAGCATGTGATATATGTTATGAAGATTGATAAGTGTTATGGAATTTTAGAAGCCTAAAGTCCGAAAAAGTTCATGTTAGCTATTAAGTTTGTAATTCAATTTAATTGTCGATACAATCGCTCATCTTTATTGAAAAAGGGATTATAGTTGTTATAATCGTTTGCGGCTATATAATATGTTAGACTAAACAACTTGGATTGAAGAAGAATTGGAAAAGACTTTGTGTTGTTGTACATTGTTAGCCGAGAATGACATTGAAATGTTAGACTATTTGAATATCGATTGTGGGGCAGAATTTTACACGTCCTGTTAAGGCGTGTAATCCCCTTTGTATTGATGAATTTTTGGGCCTTAAATTTGGCGTTTGGTTATTGATTTTCGGACCTTGAAAAAGGTGGAAAAGTATGTAGAAACAAAGGAAGTGTTGTCCGATTTTTCGTAGAATTTGGTGACTTTACACTTAGAATATTCTACGTTTGAAGTTAGAAGTTAATAGACGTATTATGGTCATTATAGGTTGACATACTACGTGCGGCATATTGGACTTAGCAAGTGGATTGAACCAAAGAGGTATGTGAAACTTTCCTATCTCTTGAGCATGAGTAGTTGTAAATATATAGTACGGTAGACGTACGAGATTTTGATGAATCTAGTTTCATTTGATATCCTTGACTTGTTTTAAGAATGTCCAAGTTGGTTGAGTTAGGGAAGTAACTCACTTGTTTTAAAGATTAAGGATATCTTAGTTTCTAAAGATAAGAGACTTGAAGTATTTTTGAAAGTATATGATACTTGGTTTTTTTGGGAAGTTTAAGTCTCTTGGTTATAAAGAAGAATGTAAGTGTCTAAAGCATAAAGTTAGTATAACGACTTTATGGGAAGTTGGTTATAATAGCTTTATGGAAAGTTAAAGGAATGGTTTACTCTAGCAATGTAAATTAAGATAAAATGACTTGAAAGGAAGAAAGACAAATTGATTTGAAGGTATCAATTGCTTAAAGTTTTAAAGTAAAAAGTCACTTGATTTAGAAGTCTTTAAATGTAGTTCTAAAAGGTATTGTGACTTGTTTTGAAAAGTAGATAGGACTTGATACTACGGTTATTAGTATCTTGGAAGTTTTATATGAAAAAGAGTCATTTTAAAAGAATAGAAGTACGTAGTACTTTGGGTTAAATTCCCAGATTTTATAATGACATGTTAGTGCCTTAAGTAAACTAAAATGAGAGTGTATATGAATAAGGCTAATAAGAAGTTAGGGGGATTTCTTAACTTGCTTATGTTATGTATGATAGGCCGGTGGTGCTTATGTTATGTATGATAAGCCGGTGGTGCTTATGTTGTGTATGATAAGCCGGTAGTGCTTATGTTATCTATGATAGCCGGTTGTGCTAGGTTATGTTATTCTTGCGGGGTAAACCCCCGAGTTACTACTTATTCCATGGATTTGCTACCCATGATGCGAGTGCGGCGTTTGTACTCATTGCGGGCCCATGCGGGTGAAATAGTCCTATACGGGTGAAATAGTCCCATGCGAGGCGGATGACCTCATTGCGGGTCCACAGGACCTATGCGGGTGAAATAGTCCCAGGAGTAGGATTGCTTAATGACACTACGGGCGGGTGGCCGTAGTTTGATCAGGTGCCTCCTATTTTACGCGATAAAGTATACTCTTGTTTACTCTCATTGTTAGTAAGGCACGATGTCTTTATTATTTGAGTTATCATACATGTCTCCACTTTATTTAAGACTTTATGATTTCATTACTGATCTTTCAGTTTCATACTTGGTACATGTTATCGACCTCCTTGGTGCGTTCATGCCGCAGTAGAGTATCTGAGTTCTTGATCCTCACTCTTAGGATCACTGTTCAGCTGTTGAGAAGCTCCATTACTCCGGAGGCTTATCCTTGGTTCAGATCCCAGGTATTATCGGTTGTTGTACATTCAGGGGTATGGCGGGGCCTTTTCTCATCACAGTTGTTATTCTTAGAGGTCTGTAGTGATGTCTTGTGAATTGGGTTGTAAAGAAAAAAAATATGTAACTGATGTTTTTGGGTTTTGTATATTTAACGGAAGGTGGCCTTATCGGCTAGCCTGTTGATATTTAATGTCTAAGTATTTTTATGAGTTGTGTATGTTCCGCTGCTATTCTCTGATGTATGCCTGAGAGGGGTGCCCAGGTAGGGCACCAGTCGCGCGCCCGGGGTCGGGTCGTGACAAAAGTGGTATCAGAGCAGTTAGTCCTCGGAAAGTGTCTACAGACCGTGTCTAGTAGAGTCTTGATTATCAGTGTGTTGTGCACCACATCTATAATCAGGAGGCTACAGGACATTTAGGATTGGTTTCCATTCTTCTCACTCTGAGATCGTGCGATAGAGGCGTGTTGTTAAGTCGTCTCTCCCTAACGAGTTATGTTGATTGCGACTACGAGAAAGCGTGATGACCGGGGAAGAATTATGGGGATTGCGTATCCAGGTTGGTAATAATTATTGTGTAGTTGGTATAATGACGTACATCCACACAGATTTATGTATGAGGGTCACATATGAGTTGCCTAGAATGCTTAAAGATTACCAGGAATTGGTAAGGACTAAATAGATACCGGGAAGGTATGAAGCGGTTAATGAATTCTCATCAAGGTTTATGTGCTAATTTGATATAATTAGGAAATGATGAGCTGTCTGATAGGGTAATGAACCCTTAATAAGTCCTGTTAAGGTACTTAATGGAAGACTATGTTAATAGATTGATCTACGTGGTATGCTTAAGAGAATTGTACGGATGAGATCCGTATGGAGTAATTATGGTTGTTATGATTAAGGCAACACGATTGAGAGTTTATGAGAAGCCATTTTACCCGTTTACGGGACTAATAAGATAGGCTTGGAGCATGGGAATTGCGAGGTTAAGAATAGTGATAATCGCCGAGACCTTATGTATATGAGGCCTTCTCGGGCATAAGATTCAATTCAGACTAAGGGTAAGAGTTAAGTACGACGGTGGGTCGGGTTGAGGACCTATTACGGGTCGCCCCATAGCCGGATATGGAGTGGGATCAGTTGGTAGTAGTCGCCACGTGACAGTCACGAGTGCAAGGCCAAGTGTAGTTAATTGTTTTACTGGTTCGTGGGCGCTTTCACCGAACGGTCGTGAGCCGGAAAGGGCCTTATGTTGTTTAGAATAGTAACTCCAAAGATTGGAGGCCAAAATCAGTATGGGGGTTATGTACGTATGCTAGTATAAGTTTGGAAGTACGGAAAAAGTACGACCAGTGAAAAAAAGAGCAACCAAATGTAAAGAAATAGAGTCTGAATCCATGAGAACCTTTCGAGGTGACTACACCCGTGAGTGATGGGTAATAGCTGAGCGGGTATATAATAATTGCCCGGTGACGATACAGTCGTCGGACCCTAGCAGAGCTGTTATGACAGACTTTGAGGACATTATGGGTACAGGCTAGTTGGCCTCTTGTTATGCCAACGTTGACTGCAGAGAGAGATTTGTTCGATTCTAGTTTTTCGGTAAGCCGATTATCGAGTGGAAAGGAAGGGAAGTGGTGGTAACCAGTGAATTATCCTTCCTTCTTTGACATCATTGTTTTTAATAAGTCGGTGTGACTTGTTCATTTGAGGTAAATTGATGCAGAAGGTAAGTAATACTTGAATTTGAAGGAGTTTTATGTTAAGTGCCCTTGGGGGTACTTGGAGTTGGTTTGGTGTGGCGGTCAGGGCCACGACCTTCCGGATAATTTCAGGAAAACGCGCAAGCAAGAATAAGATAAGTACGAGTGCTGCCTGCGGAAAACAGAAGACATCGTTGATAGGTTTTGAAAATCAATACGATTATAAGGTGGTGCTTGATGATTAAGATTTTGGAAGGGAGATAAGTTCTCTCCCCCATGTAAAAGGATAGTTTTACGTATTATGGGGTTATGTGTACCCATGTGGTTAGACGAAGGGTATGAGGTCGTAAGGTCTTGATGTCGTCATGCCATAGGTTACAGTTTTAGATAACCGTGGGAAAAGTATTGTGTTGGGGTAATTGAGAACGACGTTAGGAAATGGTCGAGGAAGTGTCGTAAGGATATAAATGCAGGTAGTACGCATGCATAAAACTATATGATTATGAATCAAGATAGAAATACTTTTGCTAATAATAAGCAAAAGGAAGGGTTATGACCAGAATGATAAAAGAGAATGCAACTATGGTTATGTAAGTTGCACGAGATATGATTACCCTAGACTAGTGTAAAGACCATTAGTAAATGATGGAATGTAAGAACACTTCAAGGAAATGTGGTAACATCTGTACTGACGAGAAGGATAGTAGGAAAATATGGGGGGGGGGGGGGGTAAGGGACCCCAGGACGACTTGAAATGAATTATAAAGGAAAGACGAGTAGACACTCGAGCGATAAGAAATCTTGACAAGCCATTAGATTATGTAATACCATGAATTGAGGTTGAACACCTGATTATAAGCTCTATGAGCCGAGAGAGAATAATAGGATTACTACTTGACGAGATCAAGGAAATCTCCCCTCTAAATTGTGATTGGAAGGAAGTCTTAGCCATGAGGCAAGCAAAGGAATCAAATCTAAGTATAGTGACCAAGTTTGGTTGCAACAGAGAAAGGGAAACAAGAACCATAATTGAGATTAAAGATGCCCGAATATTTCGCAAGTATGAGAAAGGCTTCCAGTTATTGGAAGATAAGTTGACCACGACTACAGTTCTAACTCCACCTGAGAGACTAGAGGGTTAGGTTATGTTACACCCCGTATTTACAGGACATGTGTTAAGAACGTACGTAAAAACTCGCAAGTGTTAAAATTTGAGACTGTAAAAAATTTAACGGAATTATGGAATTGTCGGAAAACGTATTATTGTGACGAATGGGAGGGCGACACGTGTCACCCCCCTTATGTTGTCTTGGACGAATTGAAGCATGGGCACAATGGTCATTTGACCTTTGGTAGGATGATTTAGTCTTGCAAGTAGTAGCATGAGAAAATTGACTAAGTCAATGGCCCCACTTAGTCTTGATTTTTTAGCTAGAGCTCATCCAAACCACCCATTTGGTTGCATCTTAACCCTCCATGTCCCTATATATAATACTAGTAGCAAGAGAGGACTTAACACTTAGCAAAAATTTCACAAAATTGAGGACTTCGCTAATGGTGCTCTCGGGTTCACCATGGAGAAGAAAGGGAAATTTTCGTTGCTTGTTCTTTAAGCTCCACATTTTAAACCAAGGTTCATGAGTGTTATGTAAGTGTATCTCAATAGAAAAATCCGGAAAAGAGAGTTTTCGTATTAGTCAAAGCAAAAACCTAGTTGTCTTTCTAGGTTTTGTTTAGAAGTTTGAAGGAAAATTGTTGGGGTTGTTCTAAGGGTCTCGAGGCGGATTGAGGTGTCTTGAAGAGGCTCTAGGTTGCTAGGAGCAACTCGGTTTTGAAGATTGGATTACAATTCGTGGAGGTATAATCTTGTTCTCTTTAAGTGTTACAAGATTATGTAATTGTTGTTAGCCTTACATTTTACTAGCATGAAGTATATGTGTTGAAGTTTTATAAGTATTATGGATTGTTGTAGCCAAAAATCCGAAATGACATGTAAGCCATGATTAAGTTGGATTACAATTTAATCGTTGTTAGAATCGTCAGTAATTGACTTGAAGATTACGGTTGTTATAATCAAATGCGACTTGATATCATGTGAGGCTACCAATTTGGATTGAAATGGAAATTGGATAAGAATTGGTATTGTTGTATTCATTATGGCCGAAATTTGGACTAGTAGTTTGTTATTCATTTGTTTTGGACTACCGTCTATATTGTGGTGAGCCAATTGGGGTTGTATGGTTATTTATTTGTATTGTACTACCTTATAGATTGTGGTGAGCCAATTGGGGCTGTTTGGTTATTGTATTCGACCTTGAAAAAGGTGGCAAAGTAAGTAGAAACAAAGGAGGTGCTGTCCGATTTTCCGTAGAATTTAGTGACTTAGCACCTAGGATATTCTACGTTGAATTGAGAGGTTAATGGGCGTATTGTGACCATTATAGGTTGAAGTACTTAGTATAGCGTATTCTACTTGGAGGATGAAATAGCTATCAAGGTTGAAGTACTTTGGAGCATTTTGCTACTTGTCGACAATCGTCATGTATGTGAACCTCTTCCTTCCTTTGGCATGATTCTATGTATGGAATATACTTGTGGTATCATCTCATGTTTCCTTCTACTCTTAGAAGTTAAGAGGTAGTTGTGTGATTTACTCTATGTAGAACTTTTCCTATCTTTTGAGCATGACTACTTGCACGTATGTAGTGCGGTGAGCGTCTAAGACTATGACATTCTTTACTATTTTCCATGTAATGCCAAGTCATGGGTTAGGAGATTAACTCACTTCTTTGAAAATAGTAAGGATGTCTTATGTTGATTTTAAAGTTAAGGGACTTGAAGAGTTTTATAGTATGTGATACTTGTTAGTTTTAAACGTATAAGTCCCTTGGATAGGAAATTGTTTATGGCTAAGGTATAAAGTGAATATAACGGCTTTATGGGAAGTTAATTATATTTGCCTTATGGAAAGATAAATGACTTGACTTTAATAGAAAGACAACTTGATTTTACGGCATCAATTGCCTAGAGTTTTAATAATAAAAGGAGTCACTTGTTTTCAAATGGTTAAGAGACAAATTGTATTTTTGAAAGTTAAGAGAATTGATTTGAAAGTATATAATACTTGGTTTCAAAAGTAGAAGTCTCTTGGTTATAAAAGGAACGTGTTAGTCTAAACCATAAAGGGTTATAACGGCTTTATGGGAAGTTGGTTATAACGACTTTATGGAAGATTAAGAGAATGGTTTTCTCTAGTAAAGTAATAAAAGGAATAACTTGTATTAGGCAAGGGCAAATTGGTTTAAAGGTACCAATTGCTTAAGGTTTTTAATAAAGAAGTCACTTGATTTAGAAGCCGGTAATTGTATTTCTAAAAAGGTATTGTGACTTGTCTTGAAAGGTGGATAGGACTTGATACTATGGTTGTTAGTATTTTGGAAGTTTTATTTGGAAAATAGTCCTTTGAAAAGAATGTACGTACGAAGTACTTTGGCTTGTTAAATGAGAATGTATTCTATTTGTGCCCGATAAGTACTTTGGCTTGTTAAATGAGAATTTATTCTATTTGTGCCCGGATAAGTACTTTGGCTTGTTAAATGAGAATTTATTCTATTTGTGCGGATAAGTACTTTGGCTTGTTAAATGAGAATTTATTCTATTTGTGCCCGGATAAGTACTTTGGCTTGTTAAATGAGAATTTATTCTATTTGTGCCTGGATAAGTACTTTGGCTTGTTAAATGAGAATTTATTCTATTTGTGTCCGGATAAGTACTTTGGCTTGTTAAATGAGAATTTATTCTATTTGTGAACGTATAAGTAATTTGGATTGTTAAATGAGAATTTATTCTATTTGTGCGGATAAGTACTTTGGCTTGTTAAATGAGAATTTATTCTATTTGTGCGGATAAGTACTTTGGCTTGTTAAATGAGAATTTATTCTATTTGTGCCGGATAAGTACTTTTGCTTGGTTAATTGAGAACTTGCCTATACGTCTGGTGATAGCCCTGTGAGTGCAAGTATTATGTTTTATTACGTTCGCGACTCTCCGGTTGGAGGTTACTGTCTTGTTAAGTTACTCGGACGTCTGCAAGCGGTGATGTGGGATTCCACGGGTATGCTTAGCTATTTGTAGTACTTGGGTTAAATTCGGATTTTTATAAAAGACATGGTAGTGCTTATGTCTTGTTTGATGGTCACGAGTTAGGGTAAGAGTATAAATGAGGGCAAGCCCCAAGACGTTATACCACCTACTCCAGGTAAGAGTATAAGTGAGGTAAGCCCAGACGCTGCACCACCCGCTTTATGTGTTGTTTGACGCCCGGTCGAGTTAGGGTAAGAGTATAAATGAGGCAAGCCCCAAGACGTTATACCACCTTCTCGGGGTAAGAGTATAAATGAGGGCAAGCCCAAGACGTTATACCACCTTCTCCGTGGTAAGAGTATAAATGAGGCAAGCCCAAGACGTTATACCACCGCTGATTGATATTATGGGCGTGAGACCCATGGTTATGTTTTACACGTATAGGCATCGGCGGTGATGTGGGATTCCACGGCGGGAGATATGTATATATGTATTGTGTATGTGTCTGGCAAGCGGTGGGGTAGGAGGCCACGGCGCGTCACATGGTTATATTTTACACTTATAGTCATCGACGGTGATGGAGGATTCCACGGGCATGCTTTGATATTAGTGTGATTTGATCGCGTCGATTTGGGCGAGTAGTATATGTGTCCTCCGTAATGGGCGGACTATGTTATGAAAGATAAGTAAGTTATATGGTAATGAACTTAATGATTCTTTTTCTAATAATGCACGTAAGAACGTGACTATAACTTCTATCGGGAATGGAAAAGATAATAAGGTACGATTAAGTTCATAAGTGATAATGACACGGCAGGATCGATATGTATTTTTATACTTGTCCTTGTCATTCTTTTGTGCGATTGTGATACATTTCTCAGACGTTATTTCATTCCATATTAAATTTTGTTATCACCCGCACTTTGGGGCTGCGTTCATGCCCGCAGTTTAGGTACGATTGTGGATCCGCGAGCTTAGGATCCCGGTCAAAAGTCGAGATGGCTCGGTGTTCCGAGTTGTCACGTTTATGTTTATTCAGGGGTACGGCGGGGCCTTGTCCCGCCACAGTTGTTAGGTCAAAACTCTTAGAGGTCTGTAGTCACATATTGTGGGTCAGTTTGTAAAGGAAAGGAGGCAACTGCTTCGTTTATGTATGTACATTCGGGAAGGTAGCCCTATCGGCTAACCTGTTGTTTTATTACTGTTGTTTTTATTTTATAAGTTTCATGTATGTTCCGCTGATTTTCTCTGATGTTTACCTGTAAGGGTGCCCAGGTAGGGCACCAGTCGCGGTCCCGGGGTCGGGTCGTGACAGGTTATTATTGTAACACTTTGGGTGTTGGGCTAGGTTGTGTGTTGACGCAACACGATAAGGTTAGAGCCTATGTTTCCCGGCGGTTAGGGAAGCATGAAAGTAATTACGATACTCACGATTTAGAGTCGGCGGCAGTTAATCATGCCTTGAAAATTTGGAAGCATTCCTTATATAGATTTCATGTGGATATTTGTGCAGACCACAAGAGCCTCCGGTATATCTTCAGACAGAGGCAGCTGAATTTGCGACAGAGACGGTGGTTAGAGTTACTCAAGGATTGTGATATTGATATCCTATACCACCCGGGGAAAGCCGAGACGGTTACAAATGCTCTTAGTCGTGGATCTATGAGTAGTCTGTCAGATGGGCAGCCAGATAGACAGGACGTGGTAAGTGAGATTCATCAGCTACCGAGCCGAGGGGTTCGATTATTTGTTTCCAAGGTTAATGGAGTTTAGATCCGAGAGGTTGCCGAGTCTTCCGTCGTTGAGGAGGTAAAAAGGCGACAATATAAGGATCCAGTTATGATACGGTATCGAGATACGACTCTTCGAGAGGAGGAGAGTTAATTTGAGGTAGCGACTGATGGGGTGCTAAGATTCGAGGGCAGATTGTATGCTCCCGATGTTGCGCAGACTTCGTCGCCAGATGGTGAGGCACACAGTGCTCGTTACTCTATTCATCCGGGGTTGACTAAGATGTATCATGACCTCAGATGTATATATGAGTAAGATGACCTGAAGAGGGACGTAGCGGAGTTTGTTGCTTAGTGTCCGAGTTAGTAGCAGGTCAAGGTGGAACACCAGGAGCCCTGTGGGCTACTACAGGCGATTGAGATCCCAACTTAGATATGGGAGGTAATTAATATGGATTTTGTTACAGGGTGGCATCGTACTCAGAGGAAGTGCGACTCCCTGAGGGTCATAGTAAACAGGCTGACGAAACCAGTCCGTGTTCTTCCGGTTATCCCCGGTAGGAGCGTCGAAAAGATTTTTTTTTTGTCCAGGCTAGATTATATAGCAGGGAGATTGTGAGACTGCACGGGGTTCCTATATTTATGTTGTCAGACAGATGAGCTCAGTTTACGGATAACTCTGGAGGTTTTTCAGAAGGGATTAGGGACACATGTGAGTCTCAGTGTTGCATTTCACCCTCAGACCGACAGACAGGCAGAGCGTACTATCCAGGAACTTGAGAATAGGTTGTGAGTCTGTGTTATTGATTTCAGAGATAGTTGGGAGGATTATTTGCCTCTTGTTGAGTTACGTACGATAACAGATACCCTTCCAGTATTCAAATGGCCCTGTATGAGGCTTTGTATGAAAGGAAATGTAGATCGTCGATTGGTTGGCTCGACGTAGGCGAGGTTCAGTTAATTGGCCCAGATTTGATTCAGCGGGCTGTGGATAAGGCGAAGCTTGTACAGGAAAGATTATTAATAAAGCTCAGAGTCAGCAGAAGCTTTATGCAGATAACCGACATCGACACTTGAAGTTCAGGTTGACGTTTTAGTATAAGTATTGTTATGTGGCCATGTGTGGCAAGTGTGATTATGTTGGGTGTAGTCAAGGGACTATGCCAATATCCGTTTAGGTGCAACCTCGAAGGAACATTCGGGGACGAATGTTTCTAAGGAGGGGAGAATATTACACCCCGTAATTCCAGGACATGAATATAAAAATGTACGTAAGGATTCAGGATGTAAAAATTTGAACGAAGGAAAGAATTGTTTTCCGAAGGAAAAATCTTCCGAACCTCGGAAAAGAGAAATGTTTGTTAATGCGAATTAGGTTTCCGAATTTGTCATTTAAGACTTTTAAGAGTTTATCGGAATCATGGAATTTTATTTTTGAGAATTGGATACGTGGGGCCACCCGAGAGATTTTACGTTTTTGTGGGGCCCACGAGGTTTCCGATATTTTGACCAATTATGAAAATTTCGGGAAACAAAATATTATGGACCAACGGGAGGGCGACACGTGTCACCCTCCACATGGAACATGATGGACGAAATTCATGGCAAGTGTAGCCAATCTTGGCTTGATAAATTTGCCTAAGTCTTGAAGTCAAATTAGCTTGACATTGTTGACCTCATCTTAGCCACACATTTGTGATGATCCTAGCCCTTGAAGGATATTATATATTACTACTACTACTACTAGTAGCAAGACATTTCCACACTTAGAAAAAATAATCCAAGGCTTGAAGACTTGAGAGCTCTCCCACACAATTTTTTTTGCAATTTTGGATCAAAATTCACAATACTTCTACCCAAGGTTCCTAAGGGTATTACAAGGATATCTCAATAGAAAGATTCCGGAAAAACTATGTTTTCACGTTAGTCGCAAGGAGAAAACATAAGGAGTTCTTCAACTTTGAAGTTGAAACTTGAAGAGGAGTTCTTCATAAGCTTCTAAGGGTTGCTTGGAGTGGATTGGAACGTCGAAAAGAGGAGCTAGAGTTGCTAAGGATCGACTTGTAATCTTGGACTATATTTGGGCTAAATGAGGTAATAATCTTCGTCTTACTATTGTAATTGAAGATTCCATGTTATGATAAGTTAGAGATGAGCATGTGATATATGTTATGAAGATTGATAAGTGTTATGGAATTTTAGAAGCCTAAAGTCCGAAAAAGTTCATGTTAGCTATTAAGTTTGTAATTCAATTTAATTGTCGATACAATCGTCACATGCTATTGAAAGAAGGGATTATAGTTGTTATAATCGTGTGCGGCTATATAACATGTTAGACTAAACAACTTGGATTGAATAAGAATTGGAAAAGACTTTGTGTTGTTGTACATTGTTAGCCGAGAATGACATTGAAATGTTAGACTATTGATGCGCGATTTAATGCACACACTTTAACGCAAGTGCACGTTGTCGACTCAAGTAATATAGTCTTGAAGACCGAGTTATCGTCCTCAGGGATTAGTGCTCAAGTACCAATTATCTATCCTTTGTTATCTATTTGGTAACCGATATTTGAGTTGTTGATTATGACTACAATTATAAAGACTAATTAACTATGTGTTTACTTCAGTGATGAGGGAAATAGGGCTTCCAAATCGCCTCAACTATCCGCTTATATTACTTATTAATGCAATAAATTATGGTTCTTCTTCTTTTGGAGATATCAGGTTTACTAATTCGTTTTATACTCCCGTTAAGGCTATATAAACACTCAACCCCAGTAGCGCTCCTTTCTACCTTTCGGTGATAAGGATGACTCTATAGGAGGATTAAGAACAAAAACCCTGTTAACGTTTACTCAAGTAAGCTAGGTATTTAAACCCCCGTTAACGCTACACAAGTAATTGAGGTATTTTCATCCCCAATCCGACTTATGATTACCCAACTACAGCATAGTCACAACCTCCTCCTTTCGAAGTTTGATTAGAAATCATATAAATAATGATAATTAATAATCAAGTAATTACCAAGCATTCAAAACATTATTGGAATAAATCTCAACAATAAGAAGAACGACCATAAACATGCATTAACTCATAAAATAAGGTTCAAGTGAATTGACATGGAAAACCCTATATTAGAATTAGTTCCTAGCCATTGACATGAAAAGAACTAATTCAATATCCAACATAAAAACTGAAATAAAGTAAAAGAAAGAAAAGAATTTACTAAGTAATGGTCTCCAATCTTCAACTCCAAGAAGTCTTGTGTTTGTGCAAGAAAGGGAACCCTTAAAACCGCCTAGGGTTCTCTTTTTATAGCTTCAAACCGCCCTTAAGGTTTTCCTTCAGTTCGCCCATAAAATCGTCAAAGACCTGATTTTCAGCGTCGGCGCCGCGCCACCTATCAGCCGCTTGGCACGGAGTCTGAAGTTTCGATGATTAGCCGCGCGGCTTACACTGCTCGAGTGCAGGCGCGCGTGGCCTGAACTCGCAAGCCTCTGATCATTGGGCGCCGGGGCGCTGGCCCTGCTGGCTGGAGGCGCCGCGGCGCTGCAACGGTACCTCTGCCTGGTTCGCCACTTTCTCGTATTTTAGGCTCTGGAACCTCCGTTTTTGCCCTCTTTTCGCTTTTTTTCCGCCAAAGAGCCATTTTAACCAACTTGACTCAAAAGAAAGAAAATCTATCCTAATACGACACGTATTTGTACAAAAACGGACAAAAGACTAACTAAAAACAACTCAAAAAGTGTATATAAAATACACTGATCAAATACCCCCAAACTTAACCTTTGCTCGCCCTCGAGCAAAGATCAAAAAGAAAGAAATAAGGACTCAATGAAAAAGAAAATAGAAAGACTCAATGACATTGATCACTTTGCTGCATTGATGTTACTTAGAAAAACATGAAGGTTAGCAGAATAATATGCAGGAACATATAGCATGAAATATTAGCACTCTAAACACATTAAGCTAGATATTTCGCAAACTCATCTTTATCATACTTAATGGAAGTCAGAATACTGAATCATGCATGTTAATTTCAAAAATCCTATGACATTTTTACTTGCTATTCTCCACTAATCATGGATATGCATCTAAGAGATCTTCAGGACTTTTAAGGGTTGTAATGTAGGCTTAGACACGGGTAGGTAAAAATAGGCATTTAGGCTCATTTTTGTGTACCATAAGCTCTTTATCTTTTCAATGTTTCCCTTTTCTTTTGATTCTTTCCTTCACTTCAAATCTATCGTTTCCCTCTTTTGTTTTGAGAGCGTGAAGTGTATTATAATAACAAGCACCCCCAAACTTAGACTTTTGCCTATTTCTTATAACTTTTTTTATTGGGGTGCATCAATCTTGTTTGCTCTTTTTGTCTCTTTTTTAACACATTCTATTCCAACTATTTCACATTTTTACTTATGGCACAAGTATGGAAATATAGGGTGTCAAAGAAAAAGTTCAATTTTTAGGCTCAATGGGGCTGACTAGGGATATTTTTAATGTCAGAGATAGAAAAGAGTGGTAAGAATTGGCTAACAAAGAAACGCCTGAGTCATCTCCCTAACATGCATATCCTAGCTATTTCGCCTCAAATAGCAAGCAATCATAACACATAGGTTTTAATCATTCATCATGTACAATTCACGTAGAAAACTCCATATAGATAAATTTCATGAGTTTTTGGCATATTTAACCTAAGTGTTTAGATAGTTGCTTTTAATTCCGTTACATTATTCCACCTTACTTCACTAGGTGTTTCTAGTAACTACATCATGCATGATCTTTGACAGACAATTATGACTCAAAAGAAAAAAATTTATGACTCAAAAATACACAAAAACAATCAAAAAGACTCAAACATACTATAACAATAAGACACAAATAAGACACCCCCCCAAACTTAAATCACACATTGTCCCCAATGTGTGCAAGACTCAAAGACAATAAAAGAAAAGGACACTTACAGACTTGGTTTAAAATGGTGGCGGTGGCGGTGGCGGTGACATTGGATAGTGCATTGACCACTGGTTGAACAAGGAACTCATCTCGTTAATTTGCTGCCTCATTTCTTGTTGTCCTTGTATCACCGTGTCCAAACTCTGTATCATCCTTATCTGATTCGAGTAATCGCTTCCATCATGGCACCGAAGGTTCGATTACGTGGGTGGTGGCTGCTTCCTGCCGCATATTGAGCCTCTATCTCAGGCTCATCTTCATCCATGGCGGTCTCTGCTGCTGCTGCTGGTGGTGCTGGTGCTCTTCTTCTTGCTGCTGCTGGAGGGATTGGGTCTGGAAAGGCGTGCACTATCCCATATAACACAAGCAGTTGGTTTCTCTCATAAGTATCAGTGGGTAGGGTTGGGACCCCATTTATGGTGCATAAACTTGTGATAAGTGAGCCATGTCCCAACCCACCTGTTGTTACCAACCTGCTGGTCTCTTCAATACTTTGCACTATCTCCTTTCCAACATCAATCGTCTTCCCCGACATAATTCCATATATCAATTTGATTCTATCTTCTGACACTCTGGTGAAGTGCGTTGATGGAATCAGACGGGCACTGATGAAATACAACAAACCCTTGGCTGCTTTGTTGAACTGACACCTGCTCAGTCCTCTTGACCCATTTCTGGCAATATCAAATGCAGCCCGGGGTAGCTCATCGTATGCGACGGTATTCCGCTTGACGCTGGTGCTTCTAGACCATGTTCTGAAGTAGCTTCGGCCATCACCTCTTTCTTCAACATCAACTGTCTCCAATATCGCATTGACCTCTTTTGCCGTCACAGACACCTATTTTCCCCTCACAAAGCATCCATTGTCCACCTTCTCCGGAAGATTAGCATAAAATTCACGCACCATCACTGTATTCATTGATGCTATCTTTTCCGGGTTTACAAATCTTTTCCACCCCATCATCCCAATCATCGCCCGAATGGGCTCATAGACATCCTCCTCCCCAAGCGAATCCCTTTGATAATCCATTCCCCTTTCAGGGATTAAGGGCCTAGTACTAAGCTTTTTGTATCTTTCATGAGCTTGTTGACTAATAAACCTAGTATCATCGTATTGGGGGGCTGAGGTGGATGTGGAGGCTCTTTTCTTTCTGGCAGACATGTTTAAATCACTTTTTGCAGCGTTTCCCTAGTATCACAGATGTTACTCAACAATATCACCCAACAACTAGCAGCTACGACACTATCACCCCCAAACTTCAACTCCTGCACAACACCCACACCCTCCTTGTATATTCTTCCTCAAAATTTCACAACCAATTTTTCAATACCCCAACAACTTCAACAGTACAACACTCCTCCAATCTACTACCTCCTTTGACTACAGTAAAACTTTCAAGAAAAGATGAAGATTACCTTTTTGACGGTGTTCTTCAAGGTTTTCTTGCCTCTAATGGTGATTTGAGGTAATGGGATGAGGTTTGTTGGTTGAGATGGTTAAGGGTTTAGGAAATTTAAGAGCCTTGGTTGTATTTGGGTTTGGTTTATGAAATATGTTTAGGTAAAATGTTGATTTTTGTGGGTTTTGTGGAGAGGAAGGGTTAGGTTTCTATTTGGAATTTGGGGAAAAATCGGGTTGGGCGTCTTTTAATTTCTGGATTTCGCCGCGCGCATCATTCTTGGCGGCATGGCGCTAATTTATCAAGGCTTCTTCGAATTTCGCCAGCGCTTAAACTTCAGCGCCTTTATGCTCTTTTGGCGCCGCGGCGCTAACCCAATTTTCTGGAATTCCTGGCTATTCTTCCGTTTTTCCCTTCCAAATTTGTTGGCCTGCACCTGTTAACACAACACAAACACTACCTCCGTGAGATTGTTCTTAGTAAAACTAACTACATTAAAATAAATAATTTAAAATACTTTGGGTTGCCTCCCAAGTAGCGCTGTCTTTAACGTCTTTTAGCCGGACGTAAGTTCCTTAACTCAAGAAGTGTGGGGTAGATTAACCCCACAACCAATCCATTTTCTCCACATTTTCCTTTTTCTTCTTCTGTTTCTCTTCTTAAAATTATTTTCAAGGGAAGGTTCAGGAACACATACCTGCTTTGGCGGAGGTTCGGCATCACGTACCTGCTTTTGTGGACTTATTTCCCTTGTTTTGGCTTGCACTGGCTCACAGGGGGTTTTGATGGTGCTGATTGCAAAGCACCTGCTCATGATTGGTGGCTCAGTAATGTGTGTAAATACTTTAAACACCATTTCTTCCTTCTCCACCTCAACGCCACCACCTTTTCTACATCGATCGTGGCTCTCCTGCCGCCAGAATGGTCTCCCAATATGACGGGGATCTGCATCCTCTTCCATGTCGAGAATGAAGAAGGCGCAGGAAAAAGAATTTTCCTACTTTAACAAGCACGCCCTCAATCTTCCCCTCGGGTGCACCATCGTTTCATCGGCTAGTGCAGCTCACCGCGTGGCTGGTTTTGCCTCACCTAACTCCAACCGCTTAAACACCGATAAAGGCATCAAATTTATACTTGCCCCTAAATCGCAGCGGCCTGTTGCATGTCACTCGCCAATCGCAAGGCAATGTAAAGCTCCCGGTCTTTTAGTTTGTGGGTAACTCTTTCGAGGATAGCACCGCACTCTCGCCGGTGCTACCATCTCATACTCTGCTAGTTTCTTCTTCTTCCCCAAAATCTCCTTCATGAATTTGAAATAAGAGGGCATTTGCTCCAACGCCTCTATGAAGGGTATGTTGATATATAGCTTTCTGAATGTCTCCAAAAATTTGGAGAATTGTTTATCAACTGCCTTCCTCTGCAATCTCTGTGGGAACGGGATCTTCTCAATATACTCCTTCTCTGGAGTTTTCTCTACTACTGGGCGAGCTTCAACTACCTTCTCTTTCTCTATTTCTGCCCTTTGTTCAACTACCGACTAAGGTGATTGCTGCTCCAACTATTTACCACTTCTCACTGATCGCTGGCATTGTTCTCTGATTCATCTCTCGTTGCTTGGCGGTGTACCACTGGCTCTGTTCGATTGCTTTGCTAGTTGACTCACTTGTGTTTCCAAGTTCCTGAACGAAGATCTAGTCTCTGCCATGAACTGGGTCTGGGAGTTGGTAAGTGTCAACAAAGACGCTCTCAGCTCGTCTGGCTTTTCTGGCTGAACAGGTGCATTAAATTGTTGATATGGTGGGGCCTGAGTAAATGGCTGCTGATTTTGGTGCTGCTGGTTTTGGTACTGGCCTCTATACTGATTATGCTGCCCCTGGTCTCCTCTCCATGAAAAATTTGGGTGATTCCTCCACCCTGGATTGTATGTGTTGGAGTATGTGTTGTTTTGGGGCCTCTGATAGTTACCCACAGCTTGGCACTCTTCTTGATCGATTGGCATATTATTAGGATCAGATGAAGGACATCTATCGAATGTATGTGGACCACCACATATTTCACAGCTCTTTGGCATCTGCACTGCATTTACAGATAATGTATGTTGTTGCAGCTGCTTGGTCAACAGGGAAACTTGGGCATTCAGGGCAGTGATGTCATCTATCTCATGAACTCCCACTGTTCTCCTACCACTCATTGGTCTATCTTCTGTGACATGGTTGTTGGTGGCTATATCTTCTAATAAGTCGTGAGCTTCGTGGGTTGTTTTCCTCATAAAGGTCCCACCTGCTGCTGCATCAATAATTGTTCTGGTTGTTCCGCTCAGCCCGTTATAGAAGATGTGGACCAAGTTCCACAACTCAATACAGTGGTGTGGACACTTCCTCTGTAAGTCCTTGAATCTCTCCCAAGCTTCGTATAATGACTCTCCGTCTGCTTGGTAGAAATTATTCAGCTCCCTTCTCAATTTCGCTGCTTTGCATGGTGGGAAGAATTTTGCCAAAAATTTCTGTGCCAGCTCTTGCCATGTAAAAATCGAATCCGCTGGTAAGGAATTTAACCATACTTTTGCTCTATTCCTGAGTGAGAAGGGAAAAAGCCTCAATCTGACGGCGTCATCAGTAATGCCGTTATATCTGAATGTTGCACACAGCTCCAAGAAATTAGCTATGTGCATATGTGGATCCTCTGATGGCAGTCCTCCAAACTGCACTGTGTTCTGCACCATACTTAGAATCGCCGGTTTTATCTCAAAGTTGTTTGCTCCTATTGCAGGGAGCCTAATACATGTTTGTGCTCCGTTCACCCTCGGCAACACGTAATCACCCAAGCTTCTCTCCGCTTGGACATGAACTCTTTCCTCTACATCCATTGGTATTCTCCGCGGCATTCCTTGGTTAGGTTTATTTTCACCTAACCCCTCTCTCGGCACATTGTTGTTTTGTACGCCGTCCATCTCAATTAAGGCTGCAATCCGCGGGTTCTTTCTGTTCTGTTTATAGGTTTTCTCAATCTCTGGATTGAAGGGAACAAGAGTGTCTGCCCCTCTTCTCCTTCGCATAAACTGATTCCTGAAACAGATCAAAACAGACAAACAGATCACGACAACTGGTTCTCACAAATTAAAAAAATAGATAAATAAAAACAATAAATAAAAACAAAAATAAACCAAATTAGAAATTAAGAATAGATAAAATTGATATTGAACTATGCCTAATCCCCGGCAACGGCGCCAAAAACTTGATGCGCGATTTAATGCACACACTTTAACGCAAGTGCACGTTGTCGACTCAAGTAAAATAGTCTTGAAGACCGAGTTATCGTCCTCAGGGATTAGTGCTCAAGTACCAATTATTTATCCTTTGTTATCTATTTGGTAACCGATATTTGAGTTGTTGATTATGACTACAATTATAAAGACTAATTAACTATGTGTTTACTTCAGTGATGAGGGAAATAGGGCTTCCAAATCGCCTCAACTATCCGCTTATATTACTTATTAATGCAATAAATTATGGTTCTTCTTCTTTTGGAGATAGCAGGTTTACTAATTCGTTTTATACTCCCGTTAAGGCTATATAAACACTCAACCCCAGTAGCGCTCCTTTCTACCTTTCGGTGATAAGGATGACTCTATAGGAGGATTAAGAACAAAAACCCTGTTAACATTTACTCAAGTAAGCTAGGTATTTAAACCCCTGTTAACGCTACACAAGTAATTGAGGTATTTTCATCCCCAATCCGACTTATGATTACCCAACTACAGCATAGTCACAACCTCCTCCTTTCGAAGTTTGATTAGAAATCATATAAATAATGATAATTAATGATCAAGTAATTACCAATCATTCAAAACATTATTGGAATAAATCTCAACAATAAGAAGAACGACCATAAACATGCATTAACTCATAAAATAAGGTTCAAGTGAATTGACATGGAAAGCCCTATATTAGAATTAGTTCCTAGCCATTGACATGACAAGAACTAATTCAATATCCAACATAAAAACTGAAATAAAGTAAAAGAAAGAAAAGAATTTACTAAGTAATGGTCTCCAATCTTCAACTCCAAGAAGTCTTGTGTTTGTGCAAGAAAGGGAACCCTTAAAAACTGCCTAGGGTTCTCTTTTTATAGCTTCAAAACCGCCCTTAAGGTTTTCCTTCAGGCCTGACCCATAAAATCGTCAAAGACCTGATTTTTCCCGCGTCGGCGCATCAGCCACTCTTGGCGCGCCGGAAGTCATGAAGTTTCGATGATTAGCGCGGCCTGCACTCCTGTGCTGGGCGCGCGGCGCTTGAACTTCTGCAAGCCTCTGATCATTGGGCGCCGCGCTGCCCTGCTTGGGCCGGAGCGCCGCGACGCTGCATTCCTGCACAGTTCGCCACTTTTTCGTATTTTAGGCTCTGGAACCTCCGTTTTTGCCCTCTTTTCGCTTTTTTCCGCCAAAGAGCCATTTTAACCAACTTGACTCAAAAGAAAGAAAATATATCCTAATACGACACGTATTTGTACAAAAACGGACAAAAGACTAACTAAAAACAACTCAAAAAGTGTATATAAAATACACTGATCAACTATTTGGATATCAATTGTGGGGCAGAATTTTACACGTCCTGTTAAGGCGTGTAATCCCCTTTGTATTGCTGAATTGTTGGGCCTTAAATGTGGCGTTTGGTTATTGATTTTCGGACCTTGAAAAAGGTGGAAAAGTATGTAGAAACAAAGGAAGTGTTGTCCGATTTTCCGTAGAATTTGGTGACTTTACACTTAGAATATTCTACGTTTGAAGTTAGAAGTTAATAGACGTATTATGGTCATTATAGGTTGACATACTACGTGCGACATATTGGACTTAGCAAGTGGATTGAACCAAAGAGGTATGTGGAACTTTCCTATCTCTTGAGCATGAGTAGTTGTAAATATATAGTACGGTAGACGTACGAGATTTTGATGAATCTAGTTTCATTTGATATCCTTGACTTGTTTTAAGAATGTCCAAGTTGGTTGAGTTAGGGAAGTAACTCACTTGTTTTAAAGATTAAAGATATCTTAGTTTCTAAAGATAAGAGAGTTGAAGTATTTTTGAAAGTATATGATACTTGGGTTTTTTGGGAAGTTTAAGTCTCTTGGTTATAAAGAAGAATGTAAGTGTCTAAAGCATAAAGTTAGTATAACGGCTTTATGGGAAGTTGGTTATAATAGCTTTATGGAAAGTTAAAGGAATGGTTTACTCTAGCAATGTAAATTAAGATAAAATGACTTGAAAGGAAGAAAGACAAATTGATTTGAAGGCATCAATTGCTTAAAGTTTTAAAGTAAAAAGTCACTTGATTTAGAAGTCTTTAAATGTAGTTCTAAAAGGTATTGTGACTTGTTTTGAAAAGTAGATAGGACTTGATACTACGGTTATTAGTATCTCGGAAGTTTTATATGAAAAAGAGTCATTTTAAAAGAATAGAAGTACGTAGTACTTTGGGTTAAATTCCCGGATTTTATAATGACATGTTAGTCCCTTAAGTAAACTAAAATGAGAGTGTATATGAATACGGCTAATAAGAAGTTAGGGGGATTTCTTAACTTGCTTATGTTATGTATGATAAGCTGGTGGTGCTTATGTTATGTATGATAAGCCGGTGGTGCTTATGTTGTTGTTACACCCCGTAGTTTCAGGGTATGTATGTGAGGACGTACGTACGAGAATACGACATAAAAATTGGAAAGATGTGATTTTGCGACGGAAAAGTTTCCGAATTTTGTGAAGGAAAAAGGTCCGTTAATGGGAATTGGATTCCCAGATTTGGTATTCGGACTTCTTGGAATATTAGAGAATTATGGAATTTTATTTCCGGAATTGGTCACGTGGGGCCCACGGGAGAAATTTACGGTTTTGTGGGGCCCACTTTGTTTTCGAGATTTTGGCCTTTATGGATATTTTCGGAAGATGAAATATTTTGGACGAGTAGGAGGGCGACACGTGTCACCCCCCTAGGTGGCTCTTGGCCGAAATTACTTGACAAGTGGCAAGACAAGTGGCCTTGTCTTGCAAGATATTTTTAGTGTGGACAAGTGGCTTGTGGGACCCACACACACTTGTCCCCAATCTCAACCACACATTTGCCTTCATCCTAGCCCTTGGTTGTCCTATATATGCACCCTTAGTTGATGAAATCTTCCACACTTTGACATTTCAAGACTTGAGAAAAACCCTCCCTCTCCCTTGATGAGCTCTCGGCCATGGTGCCATTTCTTGAACAATATTTGTCCAACAATTCTTAAACTTTTAAGTGTTCTTCCTTAAGGTGTTAGGAAGATGGTGAACCAAGAGTTAGACAAGATTTCACACCCCTAGCCTATTTTTTTCATGCCTTGGCCGAAAGTTGCTAGTTGGAAACCCTAAGTGTTCTTCACTTTTTGGAGTTGATTCTTGAAGAGAAGTTGGTTAGGAGCTTCTATGGGTTGCTTGTAGCGGATTGGAACATAAGGATTTGGAGCTAAACTTGCTAAGGAGCGACTTTAAGTTCTTGGATATTTTTGGGCTTTTTGAGGTAATGATCTTAATCCTCTTTGTGAAGTTGGATATTATGTATATTGGAAATATATATATAAGTATAAGATATGTGGAAAGAAGTTTGGAAAGATTTGGATTTTGTTAAGTTGCTAAAATGGAAGATTGGCAAGAAAGCCACAAAATGGTAAAAACGTATCTTACTTGTTGTAAAACTAATAACAAAGTAACTATAACTTATATTAAGATTGGAATATAAGTTGGAAGATTAATGAAGTAATTGGATAAGTGTGATTATTGAAAGTTGGCCAAGAACACCAACTAGTGGACTAAAGGACTGTATTTACTTTGGACTGTATTTACTTTGGACTGTATTTACATTGGACTGTATTTACATTGATGTTAAGGGGAAGATTGTTAATCGCGTCTGTTTGGGCGTGTGATCCCCTTCTTTAAATTTCGGAATTGTTGCGCCTTAAATGTGGCATGTTTTGGTTACTGTTATCGGGCCTTGAAAAAGGTGGAAAAGTATGCAAAAGCAGGGGAAGTGCTGCCCGATTTTCCGTAGAATTTGAGGGCTTTTAATTGGTATAAGTCTTCAATGATAAGTAAGGTTTGATAGAAGTACTATGGCCATTTTAGGATTGAAGTACTACGTGTGGCGTGATCTACTTGGCTTAAGGAGTAGCCGACAAAGTTGAAGTACTTGGAGCGTTTTGCTATTTGTCGATAATCGTCGCGAGGTATGTGAACCTCTTCCTATCTTTTCTAGCATGATTGTTGTGAACTATGTAGTACGGTAGACGTACGTGTGCTAAACGAATTTGGTTGGTTTAAAACATAAAGTGTTATAATAGCTTTATGAGAAGTTAGTTATAACGACTTTATGTAGGTAAAAGAATGGTTTGTTGATTTTAAAAGGCAAGAGACTTGACTTATATTTGATTTGTTATAATGTTAAGAACTTGAATTGTGTTAAAAAGTTGTGAAACCGCATTCATGAGTAATGAGTACCTGGTCTTTAAAAGGATAATGTTTTATTGATTTCGGAAATGAGAATAAGTATCGAACAAACCACTGCAGCGTTAATAAAGGAAAATGTATTGACAAATAATTAATTATATTAAAACCAGTAGAAACCTCCATCTGCATAGAAGCTAAGATAAGACAAAATTGTATTACATTTCCTAGATCATGGCTGCTTTAATAAAATCATTAATAACAAGTATTGATTTTTCTTAAATTCCAAAGTAAGGAACTTGTTTTCTAAAAGAAAAGAGACTTGAGGAATTTGAAGTGTTTTGGTTTAAAAGAAAAGCATGGTTTTATCTTAAGATGGTTTAAAAAGAAGGTATGGAAATTGTTTTGGTTTACTTAAAAAGATAGTTACTCTATTTTGATACTACGGGTATCGTGTGACTTTTTGTGAAAGAATTGGATCTTTTTAAAGAGTTAAAGTATGTAGTACCTTGGGGTTAAAACCCGGATTTGTGGTCATAAAATGAATGTCTAAAAGTATGTTGAACTTGCCTATGCTTGTGGTGATAGCCTTTGTTGTGCACGTGTTGTATTTACGTACTCTGGCGTCTCTCCGATGGAGGCCGCTATCCGGTTGATTGATGGACATACCGACACGATGGGTGTCCCGGGTATGCTTCACTATATCGATCCTTTTGGACATCGACCACGATGGGTGGCCGGGTATGCTTCCATTAAGTGTTATCTTGTTATTTGCTTTGGACATACCGACACGTTGGGTGGCCCACGAGTACGCTTCCATTATGATTGTTATCTTGTTATTTCCTTTGGACATACCGACACGATGGGTGGCCGGGTATCTTCCATTAAGTGTTATCTTGTTATTTGCTTTGGACATACCGACACGTTGGGTGACCGAGTATGCTTCCATTATGATTGTTATCTTGTTATTTCCTTTGGACATACCGACACGATGGGTGGCCGGGTATCTTCCATTAAGTGTTATCTTGTTATTTGCTTTGGACATACCGACACGCGTTGGGTGCCCACGAGTATGTTTCCATTATGATTGTTATCTTGTTATTTCCTTTGGACATACCGACACGATGGGTGGCCGGGTATGCTTCCATTAAGTGTTATCTTGTTATTTTCTTTGGACATACCGACGATGGGTGCCCGGGTACGCTTCCATTAGGAGTGTTATCTTGTTATTTGCTTTGGACATACCGACACGTTGGGTGGCCGAGTATGCTTCCATTATGATTGTTATCTTGTTATTTCCTTTGGACATACCGACACGACGGGTGGCCCACGTACGCTTCCATTAGGAGTGTTATCTTGTTATTTTCTTTGGACATACCGACACGTTGGGTGGCCGAGTATCTTCCACCATGAGTGCTATATTGTTATTTCCTTTGGACATACCGACACGATGGACGGTCCACGGGTATCGTCCATTAGGATGGTTCCATGGCCATGCTTATACCGAGGTAAGACGCCGGCATGCGGCCGTTGTGCGAGTTAAATTCGGGTTATATTTGAGTGATGACTTCTGGCGTGAGTCCTCGACTTGACATATTCGCTAATATATATTGGATGTAGTTTGGTTATCATACATGTATCTGTTTTATATAGATTATGATTTCATTTACGATATTTTGATTTCACATACTTGGTACTGTTATCGACCTCCCGGCCGTGCGTTCATCCGCAGGTAAGTACACCGGTTGTTGATCCTCGCCGTAGGATCACGATTCGGCGTTGGGAAGCTCCGTTTCTCCGGAGGCTTATCTTTTGGTATGATTCCCTGAGATTGTAGGTTCCTGTACATTCAGGGGTATGGCGGGGCCCTGTCCCGTCATTGTTGTTATAAAATTCTTAGAGGTCTGTAGTACTGTTGTGGGCAGGGTTTGTAAAGGATGTAACTGTTCGGTTATATATATACATGAAGGTGACCGTTTTGGTTAGCCTGTTTCTTTTCATATTGTTCATATGTTTGAGTTTTTAATTCCGCTGATTTTCTCTGATGTTGTATCACTAGGGTGCCCGGGGTAAGGCACCAGTCGCGGGCCCGAGGTCGGGTCGTGACAGTTGTGTATGATAAGCCGGTAGTGCTTATGTTATGTATGATAGCCGGTTGTGCTAGGTTGTGTTATTCTTGCGGGGGAAACCCCCGGGTTACTACTTATTCCATGGATTTGCTACCCATGATGCGAGTGCGGCGTTTGTACTCATTGCAGGCCCACTGGGCCCATGCGGGTGAAATAGTCCTATGCGGGTGAAATAGTCCCATGCGAGGAGGATGACCTCATTGCGGGTTCACAGGACATATGCGGGTGAAATAGTCCCAGGAGTAGGATTGCTTAATGACACTACGAGCGGGTGGCCCTACTTTGATCATGAGCCTCCTATTTTTATGCAGTAAAGTATACTCTTGTTTACTCTCATTGTTAGTAAGGCACGATTATCGTTATTATTTGAGTTATCATACATGTCTCCACTTTATTTAAGACTTTATTATTTCATTCTGATCTTTTCACATACTTGGTACATGTTATCGACCTCGCCCGGAGTGCGTTCATGCCGCAGTAGAGTATACTGAGTTCTCGATCCTCACTCTTAGGATCACTGCTGGTGTTGAAGCTCCATTACTCGGAGGCTTATCCTTGGTTCGAGATCCACGGTATTGTCGGTTGTTGTACATTCAGGGTATGGCGGGACCGTCCGTCACATTTGTTATTCTTAGAAGTGCATGTGCGTATGTGGATTGGGTTGTAAAGAAAAAAAAATATGTAACTGATGTTTTTGGGTTATGTATATTTAACGGAATGTGGCCTTATCGGATAGTCTGTTGATATTTAATGTCTAAGTATTTTTATGAGTTGTGTATGTTCCGTTGCTATTCTTTGATGTATACCTGAGAGGGGTGCCCAGGTAGGGCACCAGTCGCGGGCCCGGGGTCGGATCGTGACAGTTATTGGAGTTTATCAAATTAGTTTTTATGTATGTCGGTTATACTATAACTATTTTTAGTCTTTAAGTGTATTTGTCAAGTTATCACTTGCTATTTGGGTTTACCAGGTTGTATAGCGGTATGGCCGGACCATTACTAGTTTCCCAAGTTATTATTAAGCCTAATTAGTTTCGAGTTTTCATAATGTTTAGTAAAGATTACATCGTGATAAGTTGGATGTTCCATAATGTTGGGCCTGTTTTATTCTAGTTCATGATATAGGATGGTATGACGTATAAGCTTTGTTGAAGTAGGACTTTATTTGGTCGTGTTTGTGAGCAAATAAATCACATGTATGAAGCATTAGATTATTTCCATGTGCGTCTCACTCCAGGTGTGTTGCTCCCATGTCATATACAACTAGGGCTGGCCAGTGGGCCGGGCCCACTGGGATTGGGATAGGAGGGGTCGAAACGGGGTCGGGATGGAGAGGAGGGGCGGGGTCGGGCTGGGGTGGGCAGCGGACCGATACTAGCGGGGCGATCTGGTGTCCGTCGATGCCGATCCCGTGGGCGATTGGTCGGTCGGGGCCGGGGCCCGGGTCGGGTCAGTCGGGGCCAGTCGGGTCGGTCGGGACAGGGAGTCGGGACGGGCGGGATATTTTTTTTAAAAAAACATTTTCCACTAAATTAAAAATACTAAATTACTAACAAAGTAACATATAGTCATATACTCATATTATACTATTATAGTATTATACTCATATATATTTATAAACTAAATAATTAAACAAAGACAAGAAGAGTGTAAAAAAAATATCTCAAGGGTGTTTTTGTGCTTCTTATATTATTAATTATTTCATTGAAATATACAAGATTCAGAATTACAACATTGTAGTGTACTGTTGTTGAAAAAAATTGCAAAAGACATAGAAAAAAAAATACTAAAATTGCAATGAAATATATTACCAATTTGAAAATACTTTTTCTAGTTTCTTTATAATTCGTGTGGTTCTTCGGTTGGAATTGGTATATCTTGGTCAAATTAATCCACGTCGCTACTCATGCCTTCAGATAAGACGTCGTTGTAGTTTTCGTCTTCTTCTTCGTTAATCTGCGGGTGTTGCACCTTTCGCCCGCTCACGTATCCATCTTCGAATAGTACCGCCATCTCCAAGTTGTCTCGGCTAATGAGTGTTTGTGCTCTCTATTTGAAATCACTGCGAAAAAGCGCTTTGAAGTGATTGATGGCGGCGAATGTTCAAAATATCTCGGGCCATCATTGAAAGTGTCGAAAATGTCTTCTCATTCTGCATCCAATATTTTGAAGTCTTCATTTCCGTCTTCATTGACAACCGCAGTAAGGTAAAGTGTCTGCAAAACAAAAACATCGAACTCGCTAATTTGGTTAGCGAATGCTACCGCACATTCTATTTCGAGGCTTTCAATATTGTCATGAAACAACATGTCTTTTGAGGTGTGTTGAGCGGAAGAAGATGGTGCAGTGGTTGGTTACTAGCACTTTCTTGATGGTAATGCCGATATACTTTTTTGCATTCATCTTCTACGCTATCCAACACTTCTTCTAGCGTTTGTTCAATAGGTGGCTCAACATTTAAATTTTTGGGAGTTGGAGGTGGTAGTACGTCCATACAGTTATAAATATTTTCTATAAGACTTTTACAACCGTCTACTTTAATAGTCGGGTTTAATACAACATCAATAATATAAATAGGGGGAATAGGAATAAAATATTTCTTTAATTTCATAAACATTTTTTTAATAGTTGCCTTATAAGCAGGTTTTTCCATATATTCTTTAAGAAGTAAAAATATTATAGTTATATAAAACAACATAGTTGAAATAGTAGGATAATATAAAGTAGAAAATTCTTTTGTTGCTCCTTGAAAATTCTCTAGAAATACAATAAGTTCTTTAATTTTGTCTCAATCATTATCCACAATCATTAAAGATAATGAAATTAAATGTGCTAAATGAAATAAAAACAAAATAATAATTTAATGAGAGAACGAATGTACCAAACGCCGACGTAGAGTCGATGTGTAATCGAGAGAGGTTGAAAATTGAAACTTTGCTCGATAGATTAATCCTCAAGCTAGTTGCCAACTTCACTCCCAATTCTCAAATTAATAAATAGAGTGAATATGTAGTAGACAATATTGTATAGAAATAGATTGATTGAGATTTGAGATATTAGAGATTGTAGGAAGATTTGTGAGAAATAAGAAGAGAAAATTACGTATTTATAGTTGGAAAATTGGGTTAAAGTGTAAATATAATAACTTAGGGGTTAAAAATAAATATAAAGGGGGTTGTGGGAAGCCAAAAATGGCCGTTGCAATAACGGCCAAAATATAAAATGACCGTTATTGCAACGACTATTTTTGGCAAGTGGCGGGACTGGGGCGGGACCGGGACGGGTCGGGTCCTAGCGGAACCGGGTCAGGCGGGACCATATCATGTCCCGTCCCGGTTCGAGCACCGGACCCGCTAAATTATTATTTTTTAATTAAATCGGGGCCAGTACGGGATCGGGACGGAACCGGGCTGGGCCCGGCCCGGCCCGACCCACTGGCCAGCCCTAACTATGCCCTGCCTTCCCTGTTTCACTCCTCGAATCTGAAACAGAGAAACAATGTTTGAGCTTGTTGTGTTTCGGTTACCTCCTGCTTAGTTTTAAAACTTAACCCTCACTGTTTTGTCTAGATATTCTCTAATATAACGATTGGGTATGTTGTTTGTTTTAGTTGTTAAGCTCTACTAAATTCAATCTTTCCTTAAAATCTGTACTATTCATTATTTTCTTAAACCCTCAACAGGTACAAGTTGTTGAGGGACATCTTACGTAGCACTGTTTTTGCAACTAGATGTGAACCGACACTTATAACAAAAATAAGGTGCAAACAGAAAGAATTGATTCTAGGAGAATAGAAACTGCAGAAGGTTCAACTTTACCTGTTAGGCGACTCAACTTTTTCCTTGTCTTGAAGATACTAGCGAGTCTTATGTCCTGCCACCTTTACCGGGAGAAGTATTAACATTTTTCTAGTGCATGTTCTTTTCCTCAATCTGTGTTCACGTGTCTATAGGAAAAGCACTCATGCATTTGCAAGATGAAGTCAATAAAATTGTACAATCTGTTACGATGTTACCTTATTCAAAATTATACAATCCGTCTTGGCAAAAGAAAATAGCTTCAATTTAGTTAGTGTAACATTATGTAGTATCATCCTTCATTCAATTTGTTGCTGTATATCAGATTGTATTTATCTAGCTTATATTTTTATTTCCGATACAAAACCTTTTATTTTTCTTTGTTTTACATGAAATGCATTTGAGCAAATGAAGAGTCTCGATATGAGGCTCATTGTGCAACCATGATGAAAATGAAGACCCGCATCTATGTCTACCTTACATGCCCGACTTCGGAAATTCCAAAAAACCAAATGGGCCGAATGACAATGGCATCCGCCCTATGTCACTCTTCTATTTTTACTCTTTAATTTCGGCTTTACTTTTGTTTTAGTTTTAAATATATGATCTTGCATAAATATTGAAATGTGTAGCATATGTAGACTTAGACCAATAGATTAAAGGGGAGGGTAACTTAAAATGTGAGTTTATTTTTTCATGTCTCTAAAACATGCATTTTTTTTATATAATGCCTTACAAGTGCATACTTTCATAAAACTTTAATTTTATACACAACATATAATTTTCAAATAAATTACTTTTCATGCAAACCTTGTGCAAATTTCTCAATAAATGTATAATCTTTCAAATGATTGTTTGCAACATCTTTTCTTAACTTTATGCTTTCAAAACATGTATTTTACATAATAATTAACCTAAGTATGACCGGACAACTGCAAAGTTAGCGGATCTTAGAGGATGCCTAACCCCTTCCCCTTAGGATAATGAAGAACCATTACCTAAAATCTCATTAAGTTTTGCAAACCAATAAATGGAGTTATTTTTTTTAGCAATTTTGCTACATAGATGTCCTAATTCATCTTTAAAATAATTAGGTGACGACTCCTTAAAATAAATATAGGAATCAACCATATGTAGTACACCGTTTCGACTGCGGTTAAATAGGGGTATTACAATATGTCCTAAAAGAATTAAGGTATAGAAAGATTTAGAAAAGCTTCACATCTCACTCTCGTTGTTGTTAAAGTATGGGTCGTTATAATGGACTGTTTGAACATGATAAATAGGTGTATTAATCACCTTAATTGCTGTTTGGTTATATTCCATAAAGGTAAGGAGAAAAGATGTATAATGGTGGTATATGTCAAGTATATTGACTGTTTTGGCTATATTCTTAAGTTATGATTTGTTATTTGGTATTGCTGGCTTGATTTGTAAGTTGTGGAATGCACATAAATAGGAGAGGTGTTGTCCGAATTTCTATAGAAAAGAGAGTCGTCTTTCGTTATAACTTATGCTAGTAATCACAGAATTGACGAACGTATTACCATTATTATAGGTTGAAGTACTAGACGAGATATATTCTAATATCGAGTTGGTTAGTTCGGCTAAAAGGTATGTGAAACTCTTCCTTCTTTCTTTTTGACATTATTTAATGAATGTACGACTGACGTACATGATTTCTACACAGTTTAATTCATAAAGATATGTGTCCTGAGAAGTGTCTTTGACTTTCTAGTAAAAAGTTCATTTAATGATTTTATTGAGTTTTCAAATGATGTTTTAAAATGATTCATGATATGATAAGTGCTTTGAGTTCCCAAAGAATGTTTCAAAATGATACATGATGTGATAATACCTTTTATCTATTTCATTGAGAGACAAGTGATGATTTGATATGTATAAAGCTACTCATGATATTCTATTTGTGCTAATGTGATTATATTATTTTACCGCGTCCCAGAGGGCCGGGCATATACGTGCGCAGATACCTTACATGACTTTACCGCATCCCAGAATGGGCCGGGCAGTATACCTTATATGACTTTACCGCGTCCCAGAATGGGCCGGGCAGTATACCTTATATGACTTTACCGCGTCCCAGAATGGGCCGGGCAGTATACCTTATATGACTTTACCGCGTCCCAGAATGGGCCGGGCAGTATACCTTATATGACTTTACCGCGTCCCAGAATGGGCCAGGAAGTATACCTTATATGACTTTACCGCGTCCCAGGATGGGCGGGCAAGATACTTACGACTTTACGCGTCGGAGCAGGCGGTTTATGTATATATGATGATTCTATATGGACATACATGACTCTCAATTTTTAAGGCACAATTGACTCTCATTCGTATATGACACAGTTGAAATGGTAATTTGATTATTATACTTGTCTCATGATATCCTTTGGCCAGTTATGATCTTTCTTACAGTACTTCATGTTTTACATACTCAATACATTATTTCGTACTGACCCCCCTTTCCTCGGGGGGTTGCGTTCATGCCCGCAGGTACATATGCTCAGTTTGGTGATCTTCCGATCTAGGTTCTGATGTACGATTTATCCACACGCTTAACGCAAGTGCACGTATCGGTACAAGTAATATAGTCTGGGTAAGACCGAATATCGTCCTCAGGGACTGGTTTTCAAGTACCGATTATCTATGCTTTAGTTTCTATTTGGTTAACGTTAATTGGTTTGGAATTCTAGACTAATAATACAGGAAATAAACTAATTATGAAAATATTTTGATTTAAATCAGTTATGACGGAGAATTAGGGCTTCCAAGATCATCAACTATCTACTCTATTCAATTCTTAATACAATTAGACTGACTTCTTCTTCTATGTTGAGATAGCAGGTTAACTAAGCCGTTTTATACTCCTGTTAAGGTAATATAAACTGTCAACCCCTATGGAGAGCCCTTATATCTTTCGATGACAAGATTGACTACAAAGGAGGATTAAGAGCAATAACCTATTAAACTACACAAGTATCGGGGTACTTTCGTCCACGATTTAAACCTATGTTTATTCAACTATAGCATATTCACAATCCTCCCTTTCGGATTTCGATTAGAACTCATATAAGTGATGATAATTAGTAGCTAATTAACTATCAAGCATTGAAAGCAATTATTGAATAAATCTTAAACAAGTGAAGAAGAAACCAACTAATGTATTAATTCATGAATAAGAGTTTCAAGAGAATCACAAGAAAATCCCTAATAAAGTACTTAGCTCCTAGCCATAGTTAAGCTAAGAACTAATACAATCTCCATACATGAACTGAAATAAAAAAAGCAAAAGAAAGAAAAGAAAATACTTGAAAAGCCTCCAAAGTCTTGTCTCCTTCAATGCTGTTGTGGGATATTTACAATGATGTAGAATGGTGGTCTAATGAGGTATGAAGAGGTGGGAACCCTCAAAATCTGACCTAAAGGTCATTTTTATATCACCAAAAACGTCTCAAACCTTTTCCTTCTTGGCCTTGGCCCATTCCTATTCGGATCTGGCAGATTTCCCGCGTCGGCGCCACGACCCTGCAACCGGCGCCGTGGTGCCGAAACTTCTGCGACTGGCTCTGCTTCTTGGGCGCCGTGGCCCCGCTGCTGCTGATGGTCTGGCGCCACGGCGCCACCCTGTTTCTCGCCCGGGTTGCCAACTTTTCAGCTTTTTGAGCTCTGAAACCTCTGTTTCTGTCTTTTTTTCGCTCCTTTTTACCAATGTGCCACTTTAAACCACTGTGACTCAAAAGAAAGAAAATATATCTTAACACGACACATATTTATACAAAAAGAGGTACAAGACTAACTAAAAACGACTCAAAAGGTGTATATAAAATACACCGATCAGGTTCCTGCTCAGCTGTTTGGAAAGCTCCCTTGATTCAGAGCTTTGTCATTTTGGGTACAGAACTTTATTCCGACTTGTGTATATTTATGGGCACGACGGGGCCCTGTCCCGTCATATGTCAATGTTGTACTCCTAGAGGTCTGTAGACAGTTGTGGGTGGTGAGTGTGTTTTAGTATATGCGTTGTTGTACTCTGTTTGGGATGTTTCCGTATACAGTGGCAGCCTTTTCGGCTTGCCCGTTATATTATGTTGGCTAGTTGTGACTCCCCAGGAGGCAGGTACATTCTTGTGTAAAGGCAACCTTGTTGGCTTGCCTATTCTGGCATATGTTATTGTTGCAGCGTTATGCTGTCGGATTTCATATTTTCCTTAAGTGTTCGTTGGATTATGTGTGACAGGTTACTATAATGGCGTCATTAGAGCGTTTATTCGTGTCGGGTCGGCTCGTGACAATTATATTTAAACTCAAAGACCTGGAGTTTCTCAATTAATCGTTCAGGGTCTGAATATGATAGGAAGATTTGACGTACTTGCTCTGTCATGAAACCTTGTTGTACTGCATGATCTAGAAAAGTTAGTAACCCATCATAAAAACGATTAACATTTAGTAACCCAATAAGCTTTGAATGAATAGTTAGAGTTAACCAATAAGCAATATGAAGGATGTTCTCAAAAGTTTCAAGTCCACCTGGCAAAGATATGAATGCATCCGAATGTTCCAACATTTTAGGTACCCTCTCTTGTATGGACGAAACTTCTATTACCTTACCCACTGTATTTCCAAAAAACTTTTTAAGAGCAGTCAGGACTATTCCTAAAACTTCGGTCCCTCCAAAGGATGTCGTCAACACCACATTCCCTGTTAAACCAAGTGTACTGCCTTCATATACTAAATTGATTTTTTTCTTTGCTAGCATACTTCCAAGTTTATTTGATGACACTTGGTATTCATTATTTTTACCAATAGGCCCACCATACACACAAATGGAAGCTATCTTTGGAGATGCTGATGTTGTCATTTTTTTTGAGCTCTCTCTTTACACTAAAAATTTATGAGTTATTTGCGATAAACTAGATGATGCATTATATACAAAGGGAAAGTAAAAAATGTACATGGTACGACTCTAGATGCACTATTTATTGAAAAAAAAAATTAGAATTAAAGGTCCCACTAACAGTAGTTGTGATTATGGCTCACATCTTCCTCTGATTTTACGTCCAGAAACGGGTTAAAAGCCTTCTATGAGTCGAGGATAAGCTTCCCATTCAATTTTCTTAAAAATTGGCAAATAGGGTCTTTTAACGTCAGATTCCCGAGACTAAGTGCATATTCTCTTCTAAATTGCCCCCATAAATCGATAATATGACGTTGCATCATTCCATAAGAATGTGTCTTAAGAGTCAAATGAATATCATCCAAAGACTCCTTACTCAACTCATTCTTAATGTAATCTATTTTATCATATCGATTGTTGGATGCCATTCTTATACTTCTACAACGAGTGTTACAAGTCCATCTAGCACATTTCCTGCAAACATTCATTCTTTTAGCTCGTCGTTTTTTAGAATATGTACTCTTACCCAAACCAGCCAAGCGTGGAACAAATGAGTTTGTGAACTCACCTCTAAACCTGACTTTTGCTTCTATCAACCAACGTAAATCAACTGGAAGGCCCTTAATCATTAGTAACCTTAATCTCTCGCATCGGCCATGGTAAATTTTAACCAAATCATTCTTATTGTAGAAGGGGAAACGTTTGTTCAAAGAAGCAATAACCACATCCATTTTATCAAATTGCTTAAGAGTTGTATTCAAATATGAGAGCTAAAATAACAGAATCAAGGTTTTATTCGATTTTTACGGCTACTACATTACATATCACATAAAAATGCTATAGCCCAGGAGAAACCTAAAAGTTGTGCAGTGAGTGCTATGACTACTATGTATGGAATACAAAATTCTTCTTCTTGATTATAACCTACGATGAACATAAGAACGAAAACAAGAGTGATGAAGGCAAGAAAATATTTATTCATTTGGTTTGCGTGGATGAGAGAGTTTAAGGAAAGATGTTTAGAAATGGGAGAAGAATGAGGTATTTATGGTGTAAAATTTGTAAAAATGATCGTTGAAGGAGAAGAGGAAAAGTGATAAAAATACTATTCATTACTGTTAAAAATAGGAAAGAAAAAAAACATTTTTTCAAATATATTTATGTACAACTCAGTTTTTGTGGGCAACTGAAATTCCGATTTGAGAGTCACGGACTACCGAATCCGTCATTTATACCGGGAAAAAAGAAAAAAGAAGATGAAAGAAAGAAATACTAAAAATAATAATAACAAAGACAATTATACTTGAAAATAAACACACAAAAAAATCAAATCTTGTAGATAGGGTCAGCCAAAGAAACTGACTCGATCTCTTTTGAAAAACTTTCAAAATACGCTTTTAAATGTTGTCCATTGACTTTGAAAATGTCACCACTTCTTGAATTCTCAATTTCAACAGCTCCATATGAAAAGACAGTTTTTCTGATAAAGGTTCGACCATTTTGTATGACTTTCCAGGAAACAAATGTAATATAGAATTATACAAAAGAACTTTTTGCCCAATTTCAAAAGTTTTTCTAACAATGTATTTGTCATGAAATACTTTCATTTTCTCTTTGTAAATTCTAGAATTTTCATATGCTTCATTTCTGATTTCTTCTAATTCATTTAGTTGAAGTTTTCTCAATGAACTAGCTTTATCTAAATTGAAATTAAACATGTTGATAGCCCAAAAAGATTTATGTTCTATTTCAACAGGCAAGTGACAAGGTTTTTCAAAAACAAGTCAGTAAGAGGACATACCAAGAGATGTTTTAAATGTTGTTCGATATGCCCACAGTGCATCAGTCAACCTGAGAGACCAATATTTTCGAGTTGGGCCAACTGTTTTCTCCAGGATATGTTTGATCTCTCTGTTAGCAAGTTCAGCTTGTCCACTTGTATTCGGATGATAAAGGGTTGACACTTTGTGATTAATTATGATTGCACGAGGCATTCCAAATTTTGAGAAAATATTTTCCTTAAAACACTTCAAAACTATTTTGTGATCATTATTTCTGCAAGGAATTGTCTCAACCCATTTTGAAACATAATCGACTCCAACCAAAATGTATTGATATCCAAAAGATGGTGGAAAAGGACCCATAAAATCAATTCCCCAACTGTCAAAAATTTCTACAACTAAAATGGGATTTAATGGCATCATGTTTCTACGAGTTACCCCACCTAATATTTGACACCTATCACAAGATTTGCAAAATCCGTGTGTGTCTTTAAAAAGTGTTGGCCAATAAAATCCGCACTGCAATATTTTTGCAGCGGTTTTCTTTGAGGAAAAGTGACCACCACATGCTTATGAGTGAGAAAAAAGGATTATACTTTGAATTTCATCATCAGGCACACATCTTCTTACTATTTGATCTGGACAATATTTAAAAAGATATGAGTCATCCCAAAAGAAATTTTTCACTTTTCTGAAGAATTTCTTTTTGTCCTGTGCATTCCAATGATTTGGAATTTGCCCTGTAGATAGAAAATTAGCAATATCTACAAACCTTGGAAAATTAGATACAGAAAAGAGTTGTTTATCAAGAAAAAAATCATTTATGAGACTTGTCTCAAAAGATTCATCACATGTAAATCTAGAAAAATGATCAGCCACAACATTTTCAACTCTTTTTTTATCTTTAATTGTTATATCAAATTCTTGGAGTAAAAGAATCCACCTAATCAACCTTTGCTTTGCATCTTTTTTTGCTAGTAAATATTTTAAAGTTGCATGATCAGTATACACAATAATGGGCGAGCCAACTAGATATGATCTAAATTTTTCTAATGCAAATACTACAACAAGTAGTTCTTTTTCAATAGTGGAATAGTTCATTTGAGCACTATTAAGAGTTTTACTTGCATAGTGGATCACATAGGATTTTTTATCTTTTCTTTGTCCTAAAACAGCTCCTACAGCATAATCACTAGCATCACACATTATTTCAAAGGGCAAAGTCCAATCAGGGGGTTGCATAATAGGTGCAGAAGTGAACATTTCTTTGAGTTTCACAAAAGCATTTTCACAAGAATCAGTCCATTCGAATGTAGCATCTTTTAATAAAAAATGTTGCATATTGGTTTAGAAATTGCACTAAAGTTTTTTATGAACCTTCTATAAAAGTCAGCATGTCCTAAAAATGATCTAATATCTTTTACTGATTTTGGTGTTGGTAATTTAGCAATATTAAGCAATCATCAAATGAGTTTCCAAAGACAAAGAAATCATCCATGAAAACTTCGAGAAAACGTTCAACCATGTCACTGAAAATACTTACATACATCTTTGGAATGTGGCTGGGGCATTACATAGTCCAAATGGCATCCTTCGATATGCAAAGGTTCCAAACGGACATGTAATTGTTGTTTTCTCCTGGTCCTCAAGTGCAATTGCTATTTGATTATACCCTGAATATCCATCTAGGAAGCAATAAAAAGCATGTCCTACAATTCTCTCTAAGATTGATCCATGAAAGGCAAAGGAAAATGATTTTTTTCTAGTCATAGAATTTAATTTCCTGTAGTCAATACACATTCTCCAGCCAGTAAGAGTTCTAGTGGGAATCAATTCATTATTTTCATTTTTTACTACTGTTACTCCAGACTTTTTAGGTACAACTTGAGTAGGACTTACCCATTTGTTGTCGGAAATAGGATAAATAATGTCATTATCTAGAAGCTTAATAACTTCATTTCTCACTACTTCTTTCATATTAGGGTTTAGCCTTCGTTGCATTTGCCTAGAGGGTTTAACATTTTCCTCTAAATAAATGTTATGAGTACAAATTAATGGGCTAATTCCTCTTATGTCAGACAAAGTCATCATATTGCTTGTCAACTTTTAGTACTTCTAACAATTTATGCTCTTGATCATGGTTCAATTTGGAAGATATTATTACCGGATATGTAACATTATCACCCAAATATGCATACCTCAAACTTGATGGTAAAGGCTTCAATTCCAACACTGGTGGTTGAACACTTGATGGAATTGGAGGTTTTTCTGATTTTGATAATTGTTCAAACTTCGGCTTCCATCCATTAACCCCTGGAACCTGTGAAGTCTCAAACATAGAAGCAAACTCCAAATTGTCCTCATTAATCAAATCATTTGTTAATAAATTTTCTAACGGATCAGAAAATGAGGTCATGAAATGTTCAAGAGTGTATTTATCAGTTACATCAATTTCATATACTTCATCATTATTTGGTGGTTTTTTGGAAATGTTAAAAACATTTAACTCCAAAGTCATATTTCCAAAAGAGAGATTCAAAACTCCATTTCTACAATTTAACAAAGAATAGAGGTTGCAAGAAACGGTCTTCCTAAAATGATGTGATGTTGAGATGTTGGATTTGAAACTGCATGTGTGTCCAAAATAATAAAATCTACAGGAAAGTAAAATTTATCAATTTGAACTAATACATCCTCCACTATACCTCTTGAAATTTTTACTGAACGATTTGTCAATTGAAGTGTGATATGAGTCTTCTTTAGTTCTCCCAAATCCAGCTATTTGTACAAAGAGAATGGTAAAAGATTAACACTCGCTCCAAGGTCAAGAAGTGCATGCTCAATTTTAGTATTATCAATTACACAAGATATAGTTGGACAAGCAGGATCCTTATATTTTGGTGGAGTTTCTTGTTGAATGATTGAACTTATACTCTCTGTCAGAAATGCCTTATTTTGAACATTTAATTTCCTTTTTACAGTACACAAATCTTTCAAAAATTTGGCATAAGATGAAATTTGTTTTATTGCATCAAGTAGTGGGATGTTAACTTTTACTTGCTTCAAAATCTCAAAAATTTCAGGATTTTGATTCAACTTCTTAATAGGATGTAATCTTTGATGAAAAGGAGCGGGTGATGGTCTTCTAGTAGGAGTTAGAATATCAGCATTCTTACCGTCATCCTTATCTTCATCATGTGAATAATGTAGAGCATGATTCTGGATCTTTAAGGTGAATTGTCTTGTTAATTGTTTTTCCACTTCGTAGGGTAGTAACGGAATTGACATTTTCTGGTGATGTTTCGGCAGAGATTTGGCATTGACCAGCAGGATTTTGTTGAGTTTGAGCCGGAAACTTCCCTTTTTCAGTTGTTCTTAAGGAATTTGTCAACGTAGACAATGTTATTTTAATTTCATTAATATCTTGTGAAGTTTGGTTGTTGATCGTTGTTTGACCCTGCATAAATGCTTGTAATGTTTCTTCAAGGCTTTTTGTTTGTGGTCTAGTGTATGGGGTGGAACTAGAGTTTGAGATATTTTGTGTAAGATGATATTAATCTCCCTTAGAGAGTCTTTTCATTAATATCAAAGTATATATAAAGTACAATATTCATCCCTTATACAATAGGAATCCTAAGTCTATACAAAAGAGGAATCCTAGTCTTACCATAATTATATTTACACAATATATGGAAATATTCTAATTATGGGTAGAGATACAATTGTTTCTATAATATACATGTTTACACACCCCCTCAGTCGGAGCAGAAGGAGGCTGGACGCTGAGACTGGATCCGAAGTCAAGAAATATCTGTGTGGGAAGTCCTTTTGTAAATATATCTGCATACTGATAGGATGATGGAACATGTAACACTCTGACATTGCCTAGTGCAACTTTCTCACGAACAAAGTGTAGGTCTATCTCAATGTGCTTGGTTCGCTGATGTTGAACCGGATTATGAGACAGATAGATGGCAGAGATGTTATCACAGTACACAATTGATGCCTGACGCAAAAGAAACTGAAGTTCTAACAGTAAATTTCTGAGCCAACAAATCTCAGCTATTACATTTGCAATGCCTCAGTCAAATTTCTCAGACCGAGTGAGATAGGGTAGTGCCGCCGCGGACCAAGAAATCATATTATCCCCTAAAAACACAAAAGTCGGAGGTAGAGCGTCGCGTGTCCGGACACCCTGTACAATCTGCATCCGTATATGAAAGCAACTTATTTGGTGCAGATGGGTATAGGTGCAAACCATAATCAAGAGTGCCCTTAATGTATCGAATGATACGCTTAAGAGCAGTGAAATGAGACTCCCTGAGGGCATGCATGAATAAGCACACCTGCTGAACATCATAAGCTATGTCTGGCCTGGTGAAGGTGAGATACTGAAGTGCACCTGCAAGGCTCCTATACAGAGTAGGATCAGAGACTGGAGCACCATCCATGGCACTGAGCTTAGATTTCGAATCAACTGAAGTAGGTGAAATTTTGCAATTCGTCATCTTAGCCCTGTACACGATCTCCTCTCTATACTTACGCTGATACAAGAACATGTGATTGGCAGACCTGGTCACTAATATCCCCAAAATGTAACTCAGCTTCCCCAAATCATTCATTGTAAATTCGGACTTAAGCAAGGTAATAATCTCATTTTTCAATCTGTCGGAGGAGGTAGTAAGAACAATATCATCCACGTAAAGTAATAAGTAAGCAGTACTACTACCTCGATGAAAAATGAAGAGTGATGTATCACTCTTGCTGCATACAAACCCAATCTGCAAGATATACCTGACAAAGAGATCATACCACGCACGGGAGGCATGTTTCAGGCCATATAGTGACTTACGGAGATGACACACATAGTGAGGAACTGCTGGTTAGGTGAACCCTGGCGGCTGATGCATGTAGACTGTCTTTCTCAGATCCCCATGTAAGAATGCATTCTTCACATCAAGCTGATGGATCAGCCAGTGTTTGCCTATGGCAATGCTCAAAACTATGCGGATGGTAGCCGGTTTGACAACCGGGCTGAAGGTCTCACCACAATCAATACCATCCTGCTGATTTGTGCCATTAGCCACAAGTCGTGCCCTATACCTCTTAAGATCTCAATTGTATCTGAATTTGTGACGAAATAGCCACAGACAATGAATCACATTCACCCCCTCAGGTCTAGGTACTAGATCCCATGTGTGTTGTTTAGTTAAAGCATTGAATTCCTCAGACATAGCCGCATTCCAATTAGGGTCTTGTTTATCCAATATATAGTTCTTGGGAATTGGTGAAATGGTTTGGACAGACAAGTTAAATTTGACTTTGGGTTTGACGATTCCATGTTTTGCACGTATTTTCATTTGGTGAGTGGGGATAGTGGGAGGCTTCAAGGCGGAGAGATTTGTTGGATATGAAGAAGGAGGGGCTGACGCCGTAGGAGGCACCGCGGTGCCTAGATCAAGACCCGCGGTGCTGGAAGGAGCCGTCGGAGGCACCATGGCGTCGTGATCAAAGGCCGCGGCATTGGAGGACTGACAGACCTCTCTGATGTTTTGGCACAGCGGCGCCTCAGCACTTGGCCGCGGCGCTGTCGACGGTGAGGAAAGAACCTGTTCGCAGGAGTTGGAGCACCGCGGCGCTGACCCTTGGGGCCGCGACACTGACGCTGAAGAAGTGATATGCTCTAGTTGCCTTAGGATGATGGGAGAGATGGCATGCTCATCAAGAAAAGAGTAATCCAGTTTTTGGAACTGTTTAAGATTCGAAAACGGGAATGTGGTCTTGTCGAATGTGACGTGACGAGAGATGTGGATCTGACGAGTGGAAAAGTCATAGCATAGATATCCCCTATGTTTCGGCGGGAAGCCTAGGTAGACACAAGGAGTGGACCGGGGGGCTAGTTTGTGAGGGGCAGTAGAGGCAAGGTTAAGATATCATATACAACCGAATATTCAGAGATGATCATAAGAGGGGACTCTATGATAGAGAATTTTGGTAGGGGTAATATTGTGAATGGTGCTAGTTGGGAGGATATTGAGAACGTATTCTGACATTTTAGCAGCATAGACCCAGAAGGATGGAGGTAGGGAGACATGAATCAATAGAGTGTGAATCATATTGTTAATGGTGCGGATGATTCTTTTAGCTTTACCATTTTGAGGGGAGGTGTGAGGGCAGGAAAAACAAAAAACCATGTCATTATTAGTACAAAAATGATGAAACATAGAGTTGTTAAATTCACGACCATTATCGCACTGAAAAGTATTTATACTTTTTTCAAATTGTGTTTGAATGAATGTTCGAAACTCAAGAAATTTGACACACTTCCGATTTAAATTTGAGAGGATACAACCAAACAAAGTGAGAAAAGTCATCTAGTAGGATAAAATAATATCTATGACCGAGAGAACTAGCAACATGTGATGTCCATAAATCGGCATGTATAATATCAAAGGGTACAAAAGTAACACTAGTGGATGACTTAAATGGAAGACGAGTATGTTTGCCTAAAGAACAAGAAATACAGTTTTGGGCAAGCTTCCCATTACAAGTAATGATATTATTGCCTCTAAGAAAATTTAAAACTAGGGCTCCTGGATGACCAAGTCTATTATGCCATGTGAAAGAAGAAATGGCCGCTAGAGAGACGGGAGAGCTAGATCTGGCAGCGGAGGTGGAAGTGAATGGATAGAGATCCCCCGTGCTATTGCATCTCGTAAGAGGTGTCCCCGTATGATGATCCTTCACAATGAAACCATAAGGGTCAAAATCAACGGAGACATAGTTATTACGAGTGAATTTGCGGACAGAGATTAGATTCTTAATCATATGTGGGGCATATAGGGTATATTGAAAAGGAAAGGATGAGGAGGTGGTGTGTAGGATGTACCATAACCCTTTACTGGAATGTGGTGGCCACTACCAACTGTCACAAATTGAGGATGCTTTAAACCAAACAGTTTGGAAATATTACCTGCAGACTGGGTGAGGTGAGAAGTGGCTCCGGAGTCCATGTACCAGTTGTTGTCAGGTTGTTTCATGTTGAGACAGCTGAAGGCCTGACCTAACTCAGTGGGTGTCATGCCGACGAGGCCTGGTGCTAGAAGCTGGCGGCCGGGCGTCAGATCGGTATCATTGAGCCACGCTACCGAATCAATCGGGCCATATTGTTGCTGCTGTTGATTCTGCTGTCCGCGACCCCTACCACGACCATGGCCTCCTCTGCCGCGACCCTTGCCACCGCGTCCCTGCTGCAGTTGAGAGTTTTCTGGCGGTGTTGGATCTTGAGGGCGTGTTTCGACAGCTAACGTCTTCTGAGTGTGCTCATCCTGCTTAGCACGACGTGTCTCTTCGAGCAATAACTGCGAATGAACTTTGTTAAAACTGGGAAGCGGATCTGCCTGTTGAATTATGGCGGCTAATGTATCATAGTCGCCTTTGGGAAGGCCTGCAATCAATTGCAACACCATCTTAGTATCCGAGACAGGTGTGTCGACGTTGGAGAGTTGATCCGCCAGTAGTTTCAATTGTCTACAGTATTCAGTCATGTTGGAGAAATTTTCAAGGCGTGTATTGTTAAATTGTTCCTCCAAATACACCGCACGAGTGTACTTTTTATCTTGAAAGATTTCCTCCAAGCGGTTCCATAAATCTTTAGACTGTGGCACCAAATTTCATGATAGTAAGAAGAAGATCCTGAGAAATACTACCATAAATCTATTGTTTGACGCCGACGTCTAGACGACGTCAAGTAAACTCATTAACCTCCGGAGGGCGCGGAATAGTGTCATCGATGTGGTCAAGCACGTTATAGAGACATGCATGATTACAGAACAATTCAACCCAATGAAATACTGATTGTTTTCTTGATCAAGAAGAATGTGAATATAATTCTTGATATTGGTAACTGTGAGGGCGGGAAGAAAAGAGGATGACGACGTGGTGGTGGAATTTGTGGAGGTAGATGCGTCAGAATCAGAAGCGTAATCCTGAGTATCCATTTAGAGAAGAGAGAAAATAAGAAGAAAAACCAAGAATTTTGGGAGGAGAGGGGGGAGGAACTGATCGGTGTATTTTATATACACCTTTGAGTCATTTTTAGTTAGTGTTTTGCCCATTTTTGTACAAATACGTATCGTCTTAAGATAGATTTTCTTTCTTTTGAGTCATATTGGTTTAAAGTGGCTTATTGGCGGAAAAGGAGCAAAAAGAGGGCAGAAACAGAGGTTCCAGAGCTCAAAAAGCGAGAAAGTTGGCGAACTGGGCACGAAATAGGGCGGCGCCGCGGCGCCTCCAGCCAGCAGAGTCAAAGCGCCACGGCGCCCAATTCTGAGACGCAGGGAGTTTCAGCGCGCCGCTGATTCAGGCCGCGGAAAACTGGCAAATTCGAATGGGAATGGGCCAAGGCCTGAAGGAAAACCTGGAAAATGAATTGGAGGCTATAAAAAGCAGCCTTTAGGTCAGAATTAAAGGTTCCAAACCCTTGCAATTCAACACAACCTTGGAGATCAAGATTGGAGACCACTTCTTAGTAATTTCTTGTTTCTTGTTTTATTTCTTTATAGTTTATGTTGGATATTAGTTTAGTTCTTGTCATGTCTATGACTAGGAACTAACTTAATCTAGGGCTTTTCATGTCAAATCACTTGAAACCTATTCTTATGAATTAATGCATGTTTTTGGTTCTTCTTATCATTGTTGAGACTTATTCAATAATTGTCTTGAATGTTTGGTAATTAATTGATCACTAATTATCATAATCTATATGATTTCTAATCGAAAGCCGAAAGGGGAGATTGTGAATATGCTATAGTTGAATAAACATAGGTTAAATCGTGGACGAAAGTACCTCGATACTTGTGTAGTATTAATAGGTTATTGCTCTTAATCCTCTTTTATAGTCAATCTTATCACCGAAAGGTAGAAGGGTTCTATATTGGGGTTGAGTGTTTATATTACCTTAACAGGAGTATAAAACGGCTTAGTTAACCTGCTATCTCAAAATAGAAGAAGAACCATAATTAATTGCATTAACAAGTAAGATGAGCGGATAGTTGAGGAGATTTGGAAGCCCTATTTCCACCATAACTGAAGTAAAACAAAGTATTCTAGTTAGAATTCTTAATTATAGTTAAAAACAATTTATCAATCATCGGTTACCAAATAGATACCATAGAATAGAATTTGAGAATTGAACACTAATCCCTGAGGACGATAACTCGGTCTTCTAGACTGTTACACCCCGTATTTTCAGGACATGTTTTAAGAACGTACGTAAGAACTCACAAGTGTCAAAATTTGAGACTTGTAAAATTTTATCGGAATTGTGAAATTGTCGGAAAACGTAATATTGTGACGAATGGGAGGGCGACACTTGTCACCCCCCCCCCCCTTATTGATGCCTTGGACGAAAATGTCATGGCCAAAATGGTCATTGACCATAGCCTTAGGATGACTAAGTCTTCCAATTAATTAGCTTGACAAAATTGACCAAAGTCAAAGGTCCCACAAGTCTTGATATTTAATTAGAGATCATCCAAACCACCCAATTGTTTGCATCTTGACCCTCCAAGGTTCTATTTAACACTACTAGTAGCAAGACCAAGTTTGACACTTAGAAAAATTTCCAAGAATTTCAAGAATCCTTTGGGGTGCTCTCGGGTTAGGCTAGCTTCCCACAAGAATTTTTTTTTGTTTGTTATCCAATAATCTTCCCACTTTAAACCAAGGTCCCTATGTGTATTGTAGGCATATCTCAATAGAAAAATCTCGGAAAAAGATAGTTTTCGGGTTAGTCATGAAAGTGAAAACCTAGTGGCTTTCTAGGTTTTGGATTGGAGGTTTGAAGGAAAGTTGTTGGTGTGGTTCTAAGGGTCTCAAGGAGCGGATTGATGTGTCTTGATGAGGCTCTAGGTTGCTAAGGAGCAACTTCGGTTTTGAAGATTGGATTACAACTCGTTGAGGTATAATCTTGTTCTTTGAAAGTGTTACAAAATTATTTATATTGTTATTGTTAGCTTTACATGTTGCTAGCATGAAGTTGTTAAGTTGAAGTTTATAAGTATTATGGATTACTTGTAGCTTAAGTTCGAAATGAAAGTAAGTCATGTTAAGTTGGAATACAATTTGATCGTTATTAGAATCGTCGCATGTAATTGACTTGAAGATTATAGTAGTTATAATTGGTTGCGACTAGATATCATGTTATGCTACCAAGTTGGATTGAAATGGAAATTGGATAAGAATTAGTATTGTTGAACTCAAGGTGGCCGAATTTGGACATATAGTTTGTATTAGTTTGTTATTTATTTGTATTGAACTACCTTCTATTTTGTGGTGAGCCAATTGGGGCTGTATAGTTAACTATTTGTATTGGACTGCCTTCTATATTGTTGTGAGCCAATTGTGGCTGTTTGGCTATTGTATTCGGCCTTGAAAAAGGTGGCAAAATGAGTAGAAACAAAGGAGGTGCTGTCCGATTTTCCGTAGAATTTAACGACTTAGCACCTAGAATATTCTACGTATGAAGTAAGAGGTTAATGGACGTATGGTGACCATTATAGGTTGATGTACTAAGTATAGCGTATCCTACTTGAAGAATGGAATAGCTCAAGGTTGAAGTACTTTGGAGCATTTTGCTACTTGTCGACAATCGTCGCGAGGTATGTGAACCTCTACTTTCTTTGGCATGATCCTACGTATGAAATATCCATGTGATAGTATTTCAAGATTCCTTCTACTCTTAGAAGTTAAGAAGTATTTACATTGTTGAATCTAAGTTAAGAGTATGTTTAAATTGTCCTAAGTCCTTACTAGGTCTTATGGGAGACGTTAGTAAGAATGGTTAGGAAATTATGAACTTTGATTTTCTTTAAAGGATTATGAAACTTTATTTTTCAAGTTATGGGACTTGATTTCTAAAGTATAAGCGACATGATTTGAAAGAGTGTATGCTACGAGGTGTTAAGGCTATAAGCCTTGATTTTATAAGTGGAAATGACTTAATTTTACAAAGTATGGCTTCTTAATTTATTTCAAAAGTTAAGAAGATGGCTTCCAAAAGAATATGTGACTTGAGCATTAAAAAGAAAGGAGTTCTATGATTCTTTTTAAGTTTGTATGTACGTAGTATTTTTGGATCTAGTTTTTCCTAATGTTGTAAGAATAAAAAGTGCCTTAAGTTCTCTAAAGTGAAAGGTTGTTATAATAGCTTTATGGGAAGTTATTATGATGACTTAAGAAGAAGTGAAGAGATGGTTTGAAAATGTTATGTAAGGAAAATCACACCGAGCCTACAAATAGGCGGACACGTTATGAAATACACCGAGCCTACAAATAGGCGGATTACGTTATGAAATACACCCGACCTACAAATAGGCGGATTACGTTATGAAATACACCGAGCCTACAAATAGGCGGACACGTTATGAAATACACCCACTACAAATAGGCGGATTACGTTATGAGATACACCGAGCCTACACATAGGCGGATACGCCATATTACCCGAGCCTTCACATAGCGGGTTACGTCATCTTACACCGAGCCCCACAAAGGGCGGATTATGTTATATGATTCCACGATGCACCGAGCCCCGGCGGGCGGATTATGTTATATGATTCCACAAGACACCGAGCCCCACGGCGGGCGGATTATGTTATATGATTCCACAAGCAATCGAGCCCCACAAAGGGCGGATTATGTTATATGATTCCACGATGCAAGGCCGCGGCGGGCAGTTATGTTATATGATTCCACAAGATGCAAGCCCCACAGCGGGCGGATTATGTCACATGATTCATCAAGACACCGTGTCCCGCAAATGGGCGGATTATGTTATGTAAGATATGTAAGTTATGTGAAAAAGCTGGATTAAACTCTTAAGTAAGTATGTAAGAATAGGTTGTTAAATCTTATCGAAAAGGAACGGAAGGCAGTAATATATGATTGGTTTCGGGAGTTAAAAGGACATTCTTTTATACAGATATGTTTTGGTTATTGCATTTTATTTACATTTATACTATACTGTTGACCCGCCTTCTCGGGCTGCGTCAAATGCCCGCAGTTTTAGGTACCAGTTGGTGATCCTTGCTCTTAGGATCTTGGTTCGATCTTTGAGAGAAAGCTCCATTTGCTCGGAGGTTTAGCTCTTGTGCAGTTTTCCACGAGGTAGTAGATTCATGTATATTCAGGGGTATGGCGGGGCCTGTCCCGCCACGATTGTAATTCTTAGAGTGCAGTAGTCACATATTGTGGGTCTGTTTGTAAAGAAAGGAGGCAAGCGCCGTTTATGTATGTATGTCGGGAAGGTAGCCCTATCGGTGACTGTTGTTTTACTTCCGTTGTTTTATTTATAAGTTTCATGTATGTTCATTGATTATCTCGATATTTACTGTAAGGGTGCCTGTGTAGGGCACGATCGCGGTCCCGGGGTCTGGTCGTGACAAAAGTGGTATCAGAGCAGTTAGTCCTCGGAAAGTGTCTACAGACCGTGTCTAGTAGAGTCTTGATTATCGGTGTGTTGTGCACCACATCTATAATCAGGAGGCTGCAGGACATTTAGGATTGGTTTCCATTCTTCTCACTCTGAGATCGTGCGATAGAGCTGTGTTGTTAAGGTCGTCTCTCCCTAACGAGTTATGTTGATTGCATTTCTGAGAAAGCGTGATGACTCAGGAATGACTATGTGGATTGCGTATCCAGGTTGGTAATGATTATAGTATAGTTGGTATTGTGACATACATCTATACGGAGTTATGTATGAGGGTCAGACGCGTGTTGCCTAGAATGATTTTAGATTACCAGGAATTGGTAAAGACTAACTAGATACCGGGAAGGTATGGAATAGTTAATGAATTTTCGCCAAGGTTTTGTGTTTTATTTTGAGGTAATTGGGAAAGGATGAAATCATGCGATAGGGTAGTGAACCCTTAAGAAGCCATATTAAGGAACCTAACGGAATGTCATGTTAATAGATTAAGCTGTGTAGTAAGCTTAAGAGAATTATACGGATGAGGTCTGGATAGAGTAAGCAATGGTTATTGTGATCGAGACAACAGGGTTTTGGTATTATGAGAAGTTTTTGTACCCGGTTACTGGGGGACTGGTAAGGTGGGCGTGGAGCATGGAAATTGCGAGCCTAAGAATATTGATTACTGCCGAGACCTTAGGTATATAAGGTTTTCTCTGGCAATAAGATTTTAAGTCAGACCAAGGATAAGAGTTAAGTGCGACGCTGAGTCGGGTTGAGGACCTGTTACGGGTCTCCCCATGGCCTGTAATGGAGTGGGATCAGTTGGTAGTAGTTCCGCTACGTGTGAAGTCACGCGGCGCAAGGCCCAAGTTTAGTTAATTGTTTTACGGGTTCGTGGACGCGTTCCACCGGAACCAGGTCATGAAAGCTGGAAATGGCCTTATGTTGTTTTATAGAGTGACTCCAAAGGTTTGAGGCCAGAGTCGGTATGGAAGTTATGTATGTATGTTAGAAGGAGTTGGAAGTACGAAAAGATAATCTCTTTTGGGCTTATGATGGACAGATATGCGTGTGCAAGGTATTAGGGCCATGTGTGGCATTGTTGGTATGTCGGGGTGGTGAAAGGAAACTATGTCGCTAATTATAAGTTTGACTCCGAAAGAACATTCGAGGACGAATGTTTCTAAGGGGGGAAGAATGTTACACCCCGTATTTTCAGGACATGTTTTAAGAACGTACGTAAGAACTCATAAGTGTCAAAATTTGAGACTTGTAAAATTTTATCGGAATTGTGAAATTGTCGGAAAACGTAATATTGTGACGAATGGGAGGGCGACACTTGTCACCCCCCCCCCTTATTGATGCCTTGGACGAAAATGTCATGGCCAAAATGGTCATTGACCATAGCCTTAGGATGACTAAGTCTTCCAATTAATTAGCTTGACAAAATTGACCAAAGTCAAAGGTCCCACAAGTCTTGATATTTAATTAGAGATCATCCAAACCACCCAATTGTTTGCATCTTGACCCTCCAAGGTTCTATTTAACACTACTAGTAGCAAGACCAAGTTTGACACTTAGAAAAATTTCCAAGAATTTCAAGAATCCTTTGGGGTGCTCTCGGGTTAGGCTAGCTTCCCACAAGAAAATTTTTTGTTTGTTATCCAATAATCTTCCCACTTTAAACCAAGGTCCCTATGTGTATTGTAGGCATATCTCAATAGAAAAATCTCGGAAAAAGATAGTTTTCGGGTTAGTCGCAAAGTGAAAACCTAGTGGCTTTCTAGGTTTTGGATTGGAGGTTTGAAGGAAAGTTGTTGGTGTGGTTCTAAGGGTCTCGGAGGCGGATTGATGTGTCTTGATGAGGCTTTAGGTTGCTAAGGAGCAACTTCGGTTTTGAAGATTGGATTACAACTCGTTGAGGTATAATCTTGTTCTTTGAAAGTGTTACAAAATTATTTATATTGTTATTGTTAGCTTTACATGTTGCTAGCATGAAGTTGTTAAGTTGAAGTTTATAAGTATTATGGATTACTTGTAGCTTAAGTTCGAAATGAAAGTAAGTCATGTTAAGTTGGAATACAATTTGATCGTTATTAGAATCGCATGTAATTGACTTGAAGATTATAGTAGTTATAATTGGTTGCGACTAGATATCATGTTATGCTACCAAGTTGGATTGAAATGGAAATTGGATAAGAATTAGTATTGTTGAACTCAAGGTGGCCGAATTTGGACATATAGTTTGTATTAGTTTGTTATTTATTTGTATTGAACTACCTTCTATTTTGTGGTGAGCCAATTGGGGCTGTATAGTTAACTATTTGTATTGACTGCCTTACATATTGTTGTGAGCCAATTGGGGTTGTTTGGCTATTGTATTCGGCCTTGAAAAGGTGGCAAAATGAGTAGAAACAAAGGAGGTCTTGTCAGATTTTCCGTAGAATTTAGCGACTTAGCACCTAGAATATTCTACGTGAAGTAAGAGGTTAATGGACGTATGGTGACCATTATAGGTTGATGTACTAAGTATAGCGTATCCTTCTTGAAGAATGGAATAGCTCAAGGTTGAAGTACTTTGGAGCATTTTGCTACTTGTCGACAATCGTCGCGAGGTATGTGAACCTCTACTTTCTTTGGCATGATCCTACGTATGAAATATCCATGTGATAGTATTTCAAGATTCCTTCTACTCTTAGAAGTTAAGAAGTATTTACATTGTTGAATCTAAGTTAAGAGTATGTTTAAATTGTCCTAAGTCCTTACTAGGTCTTATGGGAGACGTTAGTAAGAATGGTTAGGAAATTATGAACTTTGATTTTCTTTAAAGGATTATGAAACTTTATTTTTCAAGTTATGGGACTTGATTTCTAAAGTATAAGCGACATGATTGGAAAGAGTGTATGCTACGAGGTGTTAAGGCTATAAGCCTTGATTTTATAAGTGGAAATGACTTAATTTTACAAAGTATGGCTTCTTAATTTATTTCAAAAGTTAAGAAGATGGCTTCCAAAAGAGTATGTGACTTGAGCATTAAAAGAAAGGAGTTCTATGATTCTTTTAAGTTTGTATGTACGTAGTATTTTTGGATCTAGTTTTTCCTAATGTTGTAAGAATAAAAAGTGCCTTAAGTTCTCTAAAGTGAAAGGTTGTTATAATAGCTTTATGGGAAGTTATTATGATGACTTAAGATGAAGTGAAGAGATGGTTTGAAAATGTTATGTAAGGAAAATCACACCGGAGCCTACAAATAGGCGGATTACGTTATGAAATACAGGAGCCTACAAATAGGCGGATTACGTTATGAAATACACCCGGCCTACAAATAGGCGGATTACGTTATGAAATACACGAGCCTACAAATAGGCGGATTACGTTATGAAATACACCCACTACAAATAGGCGGATTACGTTATGAGATACCGAGCCTACACATAGGCGGATTACGCCATATTACCCCGAGCCTTCACATGCCGGTTACGTCATCTTACACCGAGCCCCACAAAGGGCGGATTATGTTATATGATTCCACAAGACACGAGCCCCACAGCGGGCGGATTATGTTATATGATTCCACAAGACACCGAGCCCCAAGCGGGCGGATTATGTTATATGATTCCACGAGACACCGAGCCCATGGGCGGGCGGATTATGTCACATGATTCATCAAGACACCGTGTCCCGCAAATGGGCGGATTATGTTATGTAAGATATGTAAGTTATGTGAAAAAGGTGGATTAAACTCTTAAGTAAGTATGTAAGAATAGGTTGTTAAATCTTATCGAAAGAAGGAACAGGCAGTTAATATATGATTGGTTTCGGGAGTTAAAAGGACATTCTTTTATACGGATATGTTTTGGTTATTGCATTTTATTTACGTTTCTATACAAATTTTTGTTATCGACCCCTTGAAGCTGCGTTCATGCCCGCAGTTTAGGTACCAGGTTGGTGATCCTTGCTCTTAGGATCTTGGTTCGATCTTTGAGAAAGCTCCATTTGCTCGGAGGTTTAGCTCTTGATGCAGTTTTCCACGAGGTAGTAGATTCATGTATATTCGGGGTATGGCGGGGCCTGTCCCACCACGATTGTAATTCTTAAGTGCGTAGTCACATATTGTGGGTGCATTTTGTAAAGAAAGAGGCAATCGCCGTTTATGTATTTACGTCGGGAAGGTAGCCACTATCGGTGACTGTTGTTTTACTTCCGTTGTTTTATTTATAAGTTTCATGTATGTTCCACGATTATCTCCGATATTTACTCGTAGTGGTGCCTGTGTAGGGCACCGGGCCGCGTCCCGGGGTCGGGTCGTGACATAGACTATATTACTTGTCACGACACGTGCACTTGCGTTAGTGTGTGCATAAATCGCGCATCAGGAACCGCGGCGGAACTGCCCGAAGGGGGGCTGGTCGGCGGCGACAACTCACACAAAGAAACATTCTAGGGTTTTGTGTTAGGCACTTGATTATGGGTAGGGATACAATTGTTTCTATAATATGCATGTTTACACACCCCCTCAGTCGGAGCGGGAGGAGGTCGGGTTCTGATACCATGTAAGATGATATTAAACTCCCTCAGGGAGTCTTCTCATTAATATCAAAGTATATATATAGTACAATATTCATCCCTTATACAATAGGAATCCTAAGTGTTACACCCCGTAATTCCAGGACATGTGTCTAAGAGAATGTACGTGAGAAGATACGACTTTAAGTTTGAAACGAAAGAAAGAAATGTTTTCCAAAGGGAAAAGTCTTCCGAACCTCGGGAAAGATTAATGTTTGTAAATTGAGACTCGTAAAATTTATCGGAATTATGGAAATATCGGGAAACGAAGTATATGGACGAATGGGAGGGCGACACGTGTCACCCCTACTTAGGCATGGACGAAAATGGACATGGAATTGGTCAATGTCGCGCCCGTTTTTGACCTCGGGGTCTGAACGGTATCCGCAACGTTGCTCTTTGGCGCGGTTCCCTGGATGGAGCAATAATGCTGATTTTAAGGAGTCGCCACCTAATTAGTTAAGTGAATTAGGACACTTGATTTATTGCAATAAAAATACTGCAATTAATCTCCATTTAATGGTCTGCGAAATTAATGAGATTCTGGATCAGGGTTCTTTATTATCCTACAGGGAAGGGGTTAGGCATCCTTTAAGATCTGCTAACTTGCGATTATCCGTTCAAACCTAGATTAATTATAAATTGACTTTTATTCTACTTATTCTAAGTATTTTTACATAATTTACAATTAAAATAAAATGCAATACAGAATAATAAAACTAAAATTGAATGCGACATAAGATAAAACTTCGGGGCATCTTTTAGCCCCTTTTAGGCCTTCTGCACAAGATGATCTCCGGGTACCTGCATAAACACTTAGTAAAAGTGTTAGTAATAGAATAAATAATTTTAAAGCAATGACAAGAATTAATAAGTAAAGCCAAAATAAATCCGTCTTTGTACAGGGAAGGCCTTGTAAATCAGACGAAGATTCCTTCATCGGCCAATATTGCTAGAAACAATAAAATAAATAAAAACCTCGGATCCACGCCAAAACAGTAATAGTTTTAAACACAGAGGACTCAGATATATAAAAAATAAAGTGGGACAGCCTAAACAAGTGCGGCTGCGAGAATTCGCCCTGCCAGCGCATGTTGGTTATCCGGTGTAAGTGGAAGAAATCATCATTGCCCTGAAAGCTTCATTTATTTTATTTTCCGTCTTTGCAACTGTGGAGGCCTCAAAAATCGACGGATAACTTTTTCATTGGCCAGCGCAAGTGTAATATCTTATTCAAATCAGTGGGGTTTTATCAAGTGCAGTAATTTGTTCAGAAATCAGTTTAATAAAATAATGACCGGTAAAATCACCGAAAATCAGTCCGAAACCAGCGAAAATCAATCCAACAAACACCAGAAAGTAACAAAACAGTGGCCAACAACATCGCTAGATATTCCAAAACATCGCCGGAGACAGTCCAAAATGGTTCAAAAACCAGTTAGTAAAATGGCCAAAACAGTAGCAACATTGCAGAATCAGTCCGCCCAAAATCAACACCCATCAAGCGCAGTGATAAACATAGCCACATTCGATACAATATCGCTGGAAACACAAAATCCGTAGATTAAAAATCAAAGATCTGATTCGCCAGAAATTCCCAAATAACCATAACAATACCAACACAAAAAGTGAAACAGTGAGTCAAGTGAACAGCAGTCTGAACAGTAAAGTTCACGGAAATAGTAGAGTTCGCCGGAGTTCTAGAAACTCCGGCCAGATTCAAAAGTCGAGAAAATCATGCCAAATTCGTCCAACAACCCACAATATATATAATAGCAATGAAAGAGAAACAAACAGTGATTTCAACAACAAAAAGGCAGCGGGTAGCGGCGGTAGCGTCACTTCTACGGATAGGTCGCTGGAGTGACGCCACCACAGTAGTGAGGTTCGACGGTGAGCAGTGGGGTTGATGAGGTTGGGATGATGGAACAGTGGGGTGTTCGCCACTAGTGGGTGTGACGGGAGAGAAAGAGGACGGTGTTTCGCCGGTGAGCAGCGGCGGTGTGAGGGCAGTGGGTATTGTTGGTGTTCGTCGGAGATATAACTCCGGCAAAAGGGAGATGTGCGACTTGTTGATGTTGGTCGGCTGAGGGTGTTGATGAAGATGGAGAGAGGGGTCGGCGGCTGGGTAAATAAAGAGAGGGGAGTGTTGCGGCTCCAGGGTGTTTAAAGGGTCTGGAGTTCGCCGGAGATGGAACTCTGGCGAAGGGCGGCGGGAGAGTGTGAGGGAGAGTAAAAATCTGCAGGGGGGGATCTTAGGGTTTGTGCGGCTGCTGGTTTCTTGCGTTCGCCGGAGCTCGAAGCTCCGGCGAAGGGTGGCGGCGGACGAGAAAAGGAGAGGGGAGGGCCCTTTCCAAAAAATGAAGAGTGTGCGGCTGGCCTTTTGTTGTGGGCGGCTGAGGGTTAGAATAGTGGGGTTGCCTGAAGGTTTTTTAGGGGGAGGGGTGTGCGGCTGGGGGGTGTGGAGGTGAGAGACGAGGGAGAGTGATGGTGAGAGAGCAGGGGTGAATTTTAGTATAAGGAGAGGTGTCGGCTGCTGAGGGTTAATTAGAATAGGGTAGTGTTTTATTTATAGGGTAGATATTTAGGTTTAGGGTTTGGTATTTTGGGGGGGGGGGGGAAATAGATGAAAGTGTATTGGGCCTTATTTTTTGGGCCTCGATTTGGGCTTCGATTTTCGGCGGATTGGACTGATTCAGATTGTGCCTCGGACTGGACTGGTTTGACAAAAATGCAAATCGGGTTTATTATTTAAAAGAAAATATTTTTAAAAAGATGCAAAATTATTAAAATGCAAATGCCGATGCAATAATAATAAAAATGTAATATTTAACAAATATTTAATGCCTAATTAAAAGTAAAGACGGGATATCAATTAATTATTTAAAGAGATGCAAAATTAGTAAAATAAAATGATCGCGCAACAATAATAACATAATATTTGAAAATGTTTAATACCTAATTAAAGATAAAATATGATGCCAATTTACAAAAAATAAAATAACATGAAATGTTAGGTAAAAAATATACAAAAATGCCAAAAAATGGTGATTAAAATGCGGTGTCCTAAAATGCTTAAAATTGCAAGAAATGACTAAAAGATGGGTCAAAATTGGGTGTCAACAGCTTGTCCCTCTTTGATCGAAGACGATGAAAGAGTTTTCGGACAAAGACGTTGACTTGTAGCCAATTGTGTTCTCATCGTCAGAATTAAAACAAAGATCAAGAAAAAGAATGGACAAAGCTGATGCAAATTCAAAATTTTGTCCCAGTGTCGAATTATGATGACACTGGGTCGCTGTGATGCCAAAAATAAAAGACAAAATCGATGCGGATTTAAAATTTGTCCCAGTGTCGAATTATGATTGACACCGGGTTACAGGTGATGTGGTGCTGTAAAAGACATGGTGTTTGTAGATGCTGATGGCGTCATTGCATGAACGCGATGCAGATGATCGTCGTTGCATAGACGAAACATAGATGAAGCTGTTGCATAGGTTTTTATGAGATGTGTCGTTGCATAGACGTGATGCAGCTGTTCGTCATTGCATAGACAAAACATAGATGAAGCCATTGCATAGACTTACATGAGATGACGTCATTGCATGGACGCGATGCAGATGATCGTCGTTGCATAGACAAAACATAGATGAAGCTGTTGCATGGGCTTACATGAAATGGCATCATTGCATAAACGCGATGCAGATGATCGTCGTTGCATAGACAAAATATAGATAAAGTTGTTGCATGGGCTTACATGAAATGGCGTCGTTGCATAAACGCGATGCAGATGCTCATCGTTCCACAGACGAAACATAGATGAAGCCGTTGCATAGGCTTACATGAGACGGCGTCGTTTCATAGACGCGATGCAGATGCTCGTCGTTGCATGAACGAAATATGGATGAAGTTGTTGCATAGGCTTACATGATATGACGTCGTTACATAGACGCGATGCAGAAGTTCGTCGTTGCATAGAAGAAATACAGATGAAGTCGTTGCATGAACTTACATAAAATGACGTCGTTGCATAGACGCGATGCAGATGATCATCGTTGTATAGACGAAACATAGATGAAACTGTTGTATGGGCTTACATGAGATGGTATCGTTGCATAGACGCGATGTTCGTCGTTGCATAGACGAAACATAGATGAAGCCATTACATAGGCTTACATGAAATGACGTCGTTGCATAGACGCGATGCAGATGCTCGTCGTTGCATAGACGAAACATAGATGAAGCCATTGCATAGGCTTACATGATATGGTGTCATTTTACGGGCGTACCTGCTTTGTGACTCGCCTGAGTTGAGATAACGTCATTGCATAGACGTTGTGCATTTATAACCCGCATGGGCTTATTGTTGTGCTCCCGCCTTTGCTGATATGAAGATCCTGCTTCAAAGAAAACTTGTGAGTGTTAGGAAAGGAGTGGTTGATTCGCGTTGACTTTGTAGTTTTGGCTCTTGACGCTTGCATGCTCAGACTTAAGCAAAATGTTAGTGCATAATTGTTAAGCCAAAAAATGATAACGCATGAATTTATAAGCAACGTAATTGTATGAGTAGAAATGTTATCCTGTAAATCGTGATGGCGGTTGTATTGATGTAATGCTGCAAATGCTGAGATTTTATCCTTGCACGGACGTGTTGAATGTCGTGAATGCCTTTGAATGTTCGCGAGTCTCGACGCATCTGCGGACTTCTTTGGATCTTTGCGAATGCTTCTTTGAATGCTCTGCGCGGCTCGCTGGACGCCGCGAATCTTTGGATGAATGCTCTACCGACTCGGCCGGATGCTAGCTGAATGTTCTGCGCGAGCTTGCTGGATGTTGTGAATGCTTGCTGAATGCTGTTGATGCTGATGTAGTCTCTGCACGGACTTGCTGGATGCTGCGAATATTTGCTGAATGTTGTTGATGCTGATGTAGTCTCTGCACGGACTTGCTGGATGCTGCGAATGCTTGTTGAACGTTGTTGATCGCTGATTGCTGATGTAGCCATGCACGGACTTGTTGGATGCTGCGAATGCTTGCTGCATGCTAGTCTCTGCCCGGACTTAACCCTGACGGAAATTGCTCATATCTCTTTTCGAAATAATCAAATGCATTTTGTCGCACGCGAGCCAATGAGAAGATTTCTAATGGTGTGACCGAAGCCTACTTAGGCCGCCTACGTATCCTCATGAGGGAATCAGGTCAAGATGTAGTTCGTGATGCAAAAAATGAGAATTTTATATATGCATTTTTTTTTTGAAAAGTGAAAAGACAGTATCACGCTCTGATTTCAGTTGATACCAACAATTAGTATTGTGCTTAGGAATTCCGTTATTCGATTCCAGTCTAACCAAGACTGACTTCTGGGTAATTCCTATAGTTTCAAGTGGTACCTCAGACACCTAAGTATCGACACACTTGCTTGCAGCCAAGGTTTCGAACTACACGTAATCTCACGTTTCAAATTCCCTCACTGAAAAGAAAGTCTCATTTCTCACATATATTCCAGTATTTTGAATTTTGGGACATTTAAAGAAGTACACTCACACTCAAAAGGATGTTCAATGCATGCAATTGTGATACCATAGACTTGGCCGTCATGTAAGTATCCACTAATGTGAGAACCCTCAGTATAAGATCATGTAGGCTTGTCACGGGCTTGTAATGTAGGCTTGGGGAAAGGGATGAATATCATTTGGGTAAAAAGTGAATAATCCTTCCTCGAGCGTTGGACTACGTCCGTGTTTGATATTTGTGTGCTTTAATGCTGATCTGTTTTTTTTTCTTTTTTTTTGTCCCAGTTTTTCTGTACTGACTTATTTTTGAATCTTTCGTTTAGAGCCCCCTTTTTTCCAAAGTTATTCTCTCATTTCATTCATTTTTTTTATAATGTCGGGACTTTTGATTTCTTCTTTTGTGAAGTCGTCATTTGTGTTTTCTTTTCCCTTTTGGGACTTTGACAATTTTGTCTTTGTAAACTTCGACGCAGAATTTCGTCAGCCTCTTGCACATTTCCAAAGCGCTCAAGGAGGTCGGTCCAAGAGAGGGATAATGCGTACGCACTCAGAAAGGGTATAGGTGTAATATGCGGTTTTCAAAAGAATAGGCTTTAGGCTCAAAGGGGTGTACTACGGATAATGTTATTTGGTAGGCTGAAAAAGCTCAAACGGGTCAAAGAAAGCCTACGATCATTTCCTACACCGAGTGTTACTCAGGATTTCACCTCAACAAACATTCAGGCCAAGTTCTAGATCACAATGCAATGCAATTGAACTTATTCTAAAACTCACCACACAATGCACATGAAACAATAAGGTTGGTTTCGTTCTTATCTTGAAAGCATGCAAGACAATGTCATTTACGGGTGAATAAGAGGTACCAAAAGAATCTATGGTTTACCACGAAATCAACCCATATTGATTATTACCCGTTCTTTCCTATGCATACTCCCAACTGTGTTGGTATCAGTCAAGTCAAACAATGATACTTAAAGAGTTTTTTTTAAAAGATATTTTATGCTTTTTGAATAAAATATTTTGTATTTTTGAATAAATGGTACCGAACCCGAGTAGGGCTGCCTACGTATCTCATCTTTGACGAGAATAAGGTGTGCGTAGTTCGTTCAGATATGTTATAAAACGTATGATTTAAAAATAATTCATTCATGAAAGAAATGCAAAAGTAAAAGATGTGCAAAACAAATGATTGTTCACTATAGGACTAATGCAAAGTAAAAAAATGTAATGAAAAAATGCATGTCTGTGATAGAATGAATGAAATGCATGAATGAATGTGCGTGATTGGATAAATGCAATGAATGGGTGAACCAAATATGTCCCCCTCTTTTTTTTTTTTAGTGTGGTGGTGTCGAACCCAAGATGAGTTGCCTACGTATCACACCGTATGGTGAGAATCAGACACGCGTAGTTCGGGATGATTATGCTGTAAAATGCATGATAAATAATTATGTAATCAACACTAGACATATCAATTGAATTTGCAAATAAAGATACAAAATATAGAAGAACTAAGAGCGATGTCTCGTTGAATCTGGTATAAACTGACTTCTATTAGTCAACATAACTGTTACACCCCGTAATTACAGGACATGTTTTAAGAACGTAAGTAAGAACTCACAAGTGTTAAGATTTGAGACTTGTAAAAAAAAATTACCGGAAATTTGAAATTGTCGGAAAGCGTATTATTGTGACGAATGGGAGGGCGACACTTGTCACCCCCCTTATTTATGCCTTGGACGAAAATGTCATGGCCAAAATGGTCATTGACCATAGCCTTAAGATGACTAAGTCTTCCTATTAATTAGCTTGACAAAATTGACTAAGTCAAAGGGTTCAAAGTCTTGATATTTTAATTAGAGATCATCCAAACCACCCAATTGTTTGCATATTGACCCTCCATTGAACTATATAGTAGTACTAGTAGCAAGACTTGTCATAACACTTAGAAAATTTTTAGAGAATCGAGCTTAGGCTTTAGAGCTCTCATTGAGCTCATTTGAACAAGAAATTTTTTTGTTTGTTGTCCAATAAATCCCCCACTTTAAACCAAGGTTCATGAGTGTTATGTAAGTATATCTCAATAGAAAAATCCCGGAAAAAGAGAGTTTTCGTATTAGTCGCAAGGTGAAAACCTAATGGCTTTTCTAGGTTTTGGTTGGGAGTTTGAAGGAAAATTGTTGGTATGGTTCTAAGGGTCTCAAGTAAGCGGATTGAAGTATCTTGGAGAGTCTCTAAGTTGCTAAGGAACGACTTCGGATTTGAAGATTGGTTTGAGAATCGTTAAGGTATAATCTTCGTCTTACTTTTGTAATTGAAGATTCAATGTTATTATAAGTTAGAAATGATCATGTGATATGTGTTATGAAGTTTGATAAGTGTTATGGAATTTTAAGAGCTCAAACCGAAATGGCATGTTTAGCCCTTTGAAATTGAAATACAATTTTAGTTGTTATTAGAAATCGTCGCATGTTACCTACTTAGAGATTATGGATTGTTATAATCAAATACGACTTGATATCATGTTATGCTACCAATTTGGATTGAAATGGAAATTTGATAAGAATTGGTAAGGTTGAACTCAAGGTGGCCGATTTTGGACATTTTAGTTTGTTTTTCATTTGTATTGGACTACTTTCTAAATTGTGAGCCAATTGGGGCTGTTTAGTTAGTCATTTGTATTGAGTACCTTATAGAAATTGTGAGCCAATTGGGGCTGTTTGGTTATTGTATTCGGCCTTGAAAAGGTGGCAAAGTAAGTAGAAACAAAGGAGGTCTTGTCAGATTTTCCGTAGAATTTAGCGACTTAGCACCTAAAATATTCTACGACTGAAGTAAGAAGTTAATGGACGTATGGTGACCATTATAGGTTGACGTACTAGGTATAGCGTATCCTACTTGAAGAATGGAATAGCTCAAGGTGGAAGTACTTTGGAGCTTTTGCTACTTGTCGATAATCGTCGCGTATGTGAACCTCTTCCTTCTTTAGACATGGTTCTATGTATGGAATATACATGTGGTATTATTTCATGATTCCTTCTATTCTTAGAAGTTAAGAAGTATGTATGTTGATTTACTCTACGTAAGGGTTATGTCTAAGTTATCCTAAGTTATAAGTATGTTAAATTGTCCTAAGTCCTTACCAAGTCTTATGGGAGATGTTGGTAAGAATGGTTAGGAAAATATGAGATTTGATTTAAAACTATGTGTCTTGATTTATTTAAAGTAAGTAAGTGGATTTTACGCTCAAAAATGACTTGAATTTATATGTGAAAAGGGATTGATTTTAAAAGTGAAAGTTATATGGTTTTAAGAGAATAAGTTACTTGGTTTTGGAAGTGTATGAAACTTTATATTTGTTTTGTATAAGTATAAGTAAGTGGATTTTAAAGAATGTATGATATAAGGTTTTAAGACTATGAACTTTGGTTGTCTTCTAAGGATTATGAAACTTTATTTTTCAAGTTGTGGACTTGATTTCTAAAAGTATTGATGACATGATTTTAAGAGTATGTGACTTGAGTTTTAAAAGAAAGAAGTTTATGATTACATAAGACGTATGTACGTGGTATTTTTGGGTCTAGTTTCCCTAATGTTGTAAGAACAAAAGTGCCTTGAGTTCTCTAAAATGAAAGGTTGTTATAATAGCTTTATGGGAAGTTGTTATAACGACTTAAAAAGGGGTAACAATACGTTTTAAAATGTTACGTAAGGAAAATCGCACCGAGCCTACACGTAGGCCGGATTACGTTATGAAATACACCGAGCCTACAAATAGGCGGACACGTTATGAAATACACGAGCCTACAAATAGGCGGATTATGTTATGAATACACCGAGCCTACAAATAGGCGGACACGTTATGAAATACAGAGCCTACAAATAGGCCTGACACGTTATGAAATACACCGAGCCTACAAATAGGCGGACACGTTATGAGATACACCGAGCCTACACATAGGCGGATTATGCCATATTACCCCGAGCCTACACATAGGCCGGGTTACGTCATCTTACACCGAGCCCCACAGGTGGGCCGGATTATGCTACATGATTCCACAGTACACCGAGCCCCACAGGCGGGCCGGATTATGCTACATGATTCCACAGTACACCGAGCCCCACAGGCGGGCCGGATTATGTTATATGATTCCACAGTACACCGAGCCCCACAGGCGGGCCGGATTATGTCACATGATTCATCAAGACACCGCGTGTCCCGCAAATGGGCCGGATTATGTTATGTAAGATATGTAAGTTATGTGAAAAATGCTGGATTAAGCTCTTAAGTAAGTATGTAAGAATATGTTGTTAAATCTTATCGAAAGAAGGAAAGGAACGGTTAATATATGATTGATTTCAGGAGTTAAAAGGACGTTCTTTTGTACAGTTATGATTTGATTCTTGCACGTTATTTCTGTTCCATATTCGCACTGTTGTATCGAATTTATTCGTGGCCGCGTCATGTCCGCAGGTTTAGGTACACAGTGTGGATCCGCGAGCTTAGGATCCTGGTTCAACATTTTAGATGGCTCCGATGTTCCGGAGTTGTCATGACTATGTATATTCAGGGGTATGGCGGGGTCTGTCCACAGTGTTATGTTAAAACTCTTGAGGTGCAGAGTCACATATTGTGGGTCTGTTTGTAAAGAAAGGAGGCAATCGCTTCGCTCACGTATGCACGCTGGAAGGTAGCCTATCTACCGACTGTTGTTTATTTCGTTGTTTTATTTTACAGGTTTCATGTATGTTCCGATTATCTCTCGATGTTTACGTAGGGTGCCTGTGTAGGGCACCAGTCACGGGCCCGGGGTCGGGTCGTGACAATAACTCCCGCTCATTTTTGTGATGATTTTTTTTTCTTTTTTTGACCGCCCTAGGCTGCTTGCGAGGACGGTTTTCCTGCAAAAGATATGACAAATGAGTAAGAGTAGGCAAGCCACAAAAATAGTAAAATGTAAGGGCGTGACAATATAGTCAAAGACTCCCCTGATTGGTTCGGCCGAACTGGTGGTTGATTGTCACGACCCGACCCCGGGCCCGCGACTGGTGCCCTACCTGGGCACCCTTACAGGTAAACATCAGAGATAATCAGCGGAACATACATGAAACTTATAAAATAAACAACAGAAATAAAACAACAGGTTAGCCGATAGGGCTACCTTCCTGGACATATATACATATACATAAACAACAGCAGTTCCATCCCTTTTTTTTTTTTTTTACAAACCGACCCACAACATGTGACTACAGACCTCTAAGAGTTTAACATAACAACTGTGGCGGGACAGGGCCCCGCCATACCCCTGAATATACATAAGTCTACTACATCGTGACACCGCATCAAAAGATAAGCCTCGGAGTGAAAGGAGCTTCTTTCCAAAATCAACAGAGATCCTAAGAGCAAGGATCACCAACCTGGTACCTATAACTGCGGGCATTTAACGCAGCCCCGGCGGGGTCGATAACAAAAATTTAGTATGGAATGTAAATAAGGTGCAACAATCATATCATAATCGCATAAAAGAATGTCGTATGAACTCCTCAAATCAATCGTATATTAACCGCCTTTTCCTTCTTTCAATAAGATTTAACAACATGTTCTTACATACATACTTAAGAGATTTATCAAGTTTTTCCACATAACTTATTAATCTTACTTAACATAATCCGCCCATTTGCGGGACACGATTATCGTGGACTCATATAACATAATCCGCCCGCTGTGGCTCTGCATCGTGGAATCATATAACATAATCCGCCCGCTCGCCTTGTAATTATAACGTAATCCGCCTATTTGTAGGCTCGGTGTATTTCATAACGTAATCCGCCTATTTGTAGGCTCGGTGTATTTCATAACGTAATCCGCCTATTTGTAGGCTCGGTGTATTTCATAACGCAATCCGCACTATTTGTAGGCTCCTGTATTTCATAACGTAATCCGCCTATTTGTAGGCTCCTGTATTTCATAACGTAATCCGCCTATTTGTAGGCTCGTGTATTTCCTTACATAACATGTTTAAACCATCGTATTACTTTCTTAAGTTGTCATAACAACTTCCCATAAAGTCATATAACAACCTTTCATTTTAGAGAACTTAAGACACTTTTATTCTTACAACACTTAGGAAAATGGATCCAAAGATACTACGTCCTTACATACTTAAAAAGAATCATATCGCTTAAAACTTCATAACCCTTAAAAGACGATCAAAGTTCTTAGTCTTAAACTTCATAACATACTTCCTTTAAAACCCACTTACTTATACTTATATAACAAAAATATAAAGTTCCATACACTTCCAAAACCAAGTAATTTATTCCCTTAAAATCATATAACTTCAAGTCATTTTCGAACATAAAATCCACTTACTTACTTTAAACAAATCAAGACACATAGCCTTTAAATCAATTCTCATAATTTCCTAACCATTCTTACCAACGTCTCCCATAAGACCTAGTAAGGACTTAGGATAATTTAAAGATACTCTTAACTTAGATTCAACAATGTAAATACTTCTTAACTTCTAAGAGTAGAAGGAATCTTGAAATACTATCACATGGATATTTCATACGTAGGATCATGCCAAAGGAAGAAGAGGTTCACATACCTCGCGACGACTAGCGACAAGTTGCAAAAAGGCTCCAAAGTACTTCAACCTATAATGGCCACAATATGTCCATTAACCTCTTAATTCAAACGTAGAATATTCTAAGTGCTAAGTCGCTAAATTCTACGGAAAATCGGACAGCACCTCCTTTGTTTCTACTTACTTTGCCACCTTTTTCAAGGCCGAATACAATAACCAAACAGCCCCAATTGGCTCACAATTTAGAAGGTAATCCAATACAAATGAAAAACAAACTAAAAAGTCCAAATTCGGCCACCTTGAGTTCAACCTTACCAATTCTTATCAAATTTCCATTTCAATCCAAATTGGTAGCATAACATGATATCAAGTCGTATTTGATTATAACAATCCATAATCTCTAAGTAGGTAACATGCGACGATTTCTAATAACGACTAAATTGAAATCCAACTTAACATGGCTTATATTACATTCCGGATTTCCAATGCTACAATCAATCCATAATACTTATACTTTATCATACCAACTTCATGTTGGCAACAAGTAAAGCTAACAACAACAATATATATATATAATCTTGTAACACCCTTTAAAAGACAAGATTATACCTTAACGATTCTTAATCCGATTCCAACCAAGTCGCTTCCTTAGTAGTTTAACCTCTCCAAGACCCTTCAATCCGCTTGTTGAGACCCTTAACACCCTACCAACGACTTTCCTTCAACTTCCAATCCAAAACCTAGAAAAGCCATTAGGTTTTCACCTTGCGACTAATACGAAAACTCTCTTTTTCCGGGATTTTTCTATAGAGATATACTCACAATACACTCTTGAACCTTGGTTTAAAATGTGGAGCTTAAAGAACAAGCAACGAAAATTTTCCTTCCTCAAAGCTCACTAAAGCCGAGCTATCTCAAGAGGTTCTCCAATTTCATGAAAATTTCTCTAAGTGTTAAAGTTGGTCTTGCTACTAGTACTACTATATAGTGCTATGGAGGGTCAAGATGGGTACAAATGTGAGGCTTGGATAAGTTTCTAATAAAAATCAAGACTTGTGGTCCCATTGACCAAGTCAATTATATCAAGCTCCTCAATCTTGCAAGACTTGTCTTGCTAACAAAGGTCAAATGACCATTTACTCCTTGCTCAATTTCGTCCTAGACAACATAAGGGGGGTGACACGTGTCGCCCTCCCATTCGTCGCAATATTACGTTTTCCGACAATTCCTAATTCCGATAAATTTTTACGAGCCTCAAATCTTAACACTTGTGAGTTCTTACTAACGTTCTTAAAACATGTCCTCAGAATACGGTGTAACATTCTTCCCCCCTTAGAAACATTCGTCCCCGAATGTTCTTTCGGAGCTCAAACTAACATTCCTTGACATTGTCTCATAAACTTGCACTTAGCAAAACCTAGTTATGCCACATATGGCCCTAATATACCACACTTGCATATTTATCCATCACAAACCAAACGAGGGAACAATCCAAAGTGTGCATCATCACTATCTACTCACATTCAAGGCCTAAAAGATTATCTTTTCGTACTTCCAACTTACTTCTAGCATACGTACATAATTTCAATATTATCCGTTCTTGATACTAAAACATAAAACAACCTTATCATGCATACCAATTTGTAAAGGGCCGAAGATATACCTGAATTCATGTAGGCGGTTCAAAGGACCGCTAAAATCGAACTTCCACGACCTCTGCGCGGCTGCCGGTGTGTGAACATCCTGCCTAGCTACTGAAGGAGAAGAACCCGCAACTGATCCGGTAGGCTGTGCTATCCCTCCTGTAACTTTCCTACTAGGACAATCCCTCATCATATGGCCCTGACGGCCACAGGTAAAACAGGCACCAGTAGCACGACGACATTCCCCATGGTGATGCCGGCCACACTGTGAACACTGAGGGAAGAGTGGCCCCGACTGCCTAGAACCCATGTGTGCATACGAATCCGAAGCTCTGGAGCTCTGACCGGCTCCCGAATTACCCGGCTGATCTAACCCCCCGCCAGAAGACTGGGAAGGAGCACTCTGTCAGGCCGAATCAGACCTAGCTCGCTTGAGGCTCTCCGCCTCGAAAATCACCTCAACCTCGCCGCCCTAGCCTCTTGGGCGCCTTGTCTGTCGGTCCTCTCTCTCCCGTCCTCTATCCCTGTGCATAGGCTCGCATCCTAGCAATGTCCATACCGGTGAAGAGCCACCCCAAACATGCGGTAATCATATGACGGTCTAGCCCATCACGTAACGATGAACTCTATCCGCCACGCCATTTACTATAGTGTGTGCGTATGTCGCCAAGGAGTCAAACTCAGTGTACTCTAATAGTCCCGCCATTCCGCCTCAAAGTCAAGAACCTATATACCCGGTCTCTCATCATATCATGAGGCAAAAAGTGATTCATGAAGGCCTCTGTAAACTCTTCCCAAACAGCTGGAAGAGCATCCCCATCTCTCGAAAGCAACCACGACTCAAACCAGTTCAACGCAATATCGCGTAACCGGTAAGAGGCTAATACAACTGACTCCGTATCCGAGGCCCTAAGCACCTGCATAGTCCGTTGTAGCTGCCGAACGAACTCTTGAGGATCTTCCTCAGATCTCGAACCATAAAACTCGGGTGGACTACAACCGAGAAAATCCCGTATCCTCAAACTGTCTGCTCTAGGGTTAGCTGCCTGCTCCTGTCGGCGCTGCCCTACCACTATGCTAGTCAAAAGCCTGATCTGCTCTCCATAATCCCTAAACTCTGCCCCTGGCTGCGGAACTGGGGGCTCGTGTACCGGAACCTCTGGAGCTACTGCCGCTCTCGGCTCCTCTAATACTGCCGGCGTGGCTGAACTCGCCGACCCACCTACTACCTCAGGCATAGTCTGTGCCCGACTCCTGGTAACTCTCTGCGCTGCTGGCGCCTGCTGCTGCCTTGCCCTTCTGGGCCCTGGTCGCCTTCCGTGGAGGCATAGCTGATTCACATACATAAGAATACGTCAGAGGGGATTCAACCTAATAAGACAGCTCTACTGCACGATCTCAGAGAGAGAAGAATGGAAACCAATCCTAAATGTCCTGCAGCCTCCTGATTATAGATGTGGTGCACAACACACCGATAATCAAGACTCTACTAGACACGGTCTGTAGACACTTTCCGAGGACTAAGCTCGATACCACTTTTGTCACGACGACCGGGCATGGCTCGGTGCCCTACACTGGCACCTTACAGTAAACATCGAGATAATCACGAACATACATGAAACTTATAAAATAAACAACAGAAATAAAACAACAGGTTAGCCGATAGGGCTACCTTCCTGGACATATATACATATACATAAACAACAGCAGTTCCATCCCTTTTTTTTTTTTTTTTTACAAACCGACCCACAACATGTGACTACTGCACTCTAAGAGTTTAACATAACAATCGTGACAGTGGCCCCGCCATACCCCGAATATACATAAGTCTACTACATCGTGACACCGTACTCAAAAGATAAGCCTCGAGTGAAAGGAGCTTCTTTCCAAAATCAACAGAGATCCTAAGAGCAAGGATCACCAACACGGGTACCTATAACTGCGGCATTTAACGCAGCTTCGGTGGTCAGATAACAAAAATTTAGTATGGAATGTAAAATAAGGTGCAACAATCATATCATAATCGCATAAAAGAATGTCGTATGAACTCACGAAATCAATCGTATATTAACCGCTCCTTTCCTTCTTTCAATAAGATTTAACAACATGTTCTTACATACATACTTAAGAGATTTATCAAGTTTTCCACATAACTTATTAATCTTACTTAACATAATCCGCCCATTTATGGACACGGTGCATTGTGGACTCATATAACATAATCCGCCCATGGGCTCGCCTTGCATCGTGGAATCATATAACATAATCCGCCCGCTGTGGGGCTCGGTGTACCTCATAACGTAATCCGCCTATTTGTAGGCTCCTGTATTTCATAACGTAATCCGCCTATTTGTAGGCTCTGTATTTCATAACGTAATCCGCCTATTTGTAGGCTCCTGTATTTCATAACGTAATCCGCCTATTTGTAGGCTCCTGTATTTCATAACGTAATCCGCCTATTTGTAGGCTCCTGTATTTCATAACGTAATCCGCCTATTTGTAGGCTCGTGTATTTCCTTACATAACATGTTTAAACCATCGTATTTCTTTCTTAAGTTGTCATAACAACTTCCCATAAAGCTGTTATAACAACCTTTCATTTTAGAGAACTTAAGACACTTTTATTCTTACAACACTTAGGAAAACTGGATCCAAAGATACTACGTCCTTACATACTTAAAAAGAATCATATCGCTTAAAACTTCATAACCCTTAAAAGACGATCAAAGTTCTTAGTCTTAAACTTCATAACATACTTCCTTTAAAAACCCACTTACTTATACTTATATAACAAAAATATAAAGTTCCATACACTTCCAAAACCAAGTAATTTATTCCCTTAAAATCATATAACTTCAAGTCATTTTCGAACATAAAATCCACTTACTTACTTTAAACAAATCAAGACACATAGCCTTTAAATCAATTCTCATAATTTCCTAACCATTCTTACCAACGTCTCCCATAAGACCTAGTAAGGACTTAGGATAATTTAAAGATACTCTTAACTTAGATTCAACAATGTAAATACTTCTTAACTTCTAAGAGTAGAAGGAATCTTGAAATACTATCACATGGATATTTCATACGTAGGATCATGCCAAAGGAAGAAGAGGTTCACATACCTCGCGACGACTAGCGACAAGTTGCAAAAAGGCTCCAAAGTACTTCAACCTATAATGGCCACAATATGTCCATTAACCTCTTAATTCAAACGTAGAATATTCTAAGTGCTAAGTCGCTAAATTCTACGGAAAATCGGACAGCACCTCCTTTGTTTCTACTTACTTTGCCACCTTTTTCAAGGCCGAATACAATAACCAAACAGCCCCAATTGGCTCACAATTTAGAAGGTAATCCAATACAAATGAAAAACAAACTAAAAAGTCCAAATTCGGCCACCTTGAGTTCAACCTTACCAATTCTTATCAAATTTCCATTTCAATCCAAATTGGTAGCATAACATGATATCAAGTCGTATTTGATTATAACAATCCATAATCTCTAAGTAGGTAACATGCGACGATTTCTAATAACGACTAAATTGAAATCCAACTTAACATGGCTTATATTACATTCCGGATTTCCAATGCTACAATCAATCCATAATACTTATACTTTATCATACCAACTTCATGTTGGCAACAAGTAAAGCTAACAACAACAATATATATATATAATCTTGTAACACCCTTAAAAGACAAGATTATACCTTAACGATTCTTAATCCGATTCCAAATCCGAAGTCGCTCCTTAGTAGTTTAGAACCTCTCCAAGACCCTTCAATCCGCTTGTTGAGACCCTTAACACCCTACCAACGACTTTCCTTCAACTTCCAATCCAAAACCTAGAAAAGCCATTAGGTTTTCACCTTGCGACTAATACGAAAACTCTCTTTTTTCCGGGATTTTTCTATAGAGATATACTCACAATACACTCTTGAACCTTGGTTTAAAATGTGGAGCTTAAAGAACAAGCAACGAAAATTTTCCTTCCTCAAAGCTCACTAAAGCCGAGAGCTATCTCAAGAGGTTCTCCAATTTCATGAAAATTTCTCTAAGTGTTAAAGTTGGTCTTGCTACTAGTACTACTATATAGTGCTATGGAGGGTCAAGATGGGTACAAATGTGAGGCTTGGATAAGTTTCTAATAAAAATCAAGACTTGTGGTCCCATTGACCAAGTCAATTATATCAAGCTCCTCAATCTTGCAAGACTTGTCTTGCTAACAAAGGTCAAATGACCATTTACTCCTTGCTCAATTTCGTCCTAGACAACATAAGGGGGGTGACACGTGTCGCCCTCCCATTCGTCGCAATATTACGTTTTCCGACAATTCCTAATTCCGATAAATTTTTACGAGCCTCAAATCTTAACACTTGTGAGTTCTTACTAACGTTCTTAAAACATGTCCTGTAAATACGGGGTGTAACATTGATGCTTCACAAAGTCCAAATCGTGCTGTTCAAGAGCGATTTACGCAGTAGAAGTCATGATTGCAATGTGACAACAAAAAATGCAAAAATGCAAATGCTCGTGGCCGGAATTATAAGCATGATATGTACAGGGGTTAAAAGGGTAATTATTGCATTAAATAATATGTACAGAATTGTTAGCGACAACAATAATAAACAAAAGCATGCAAATCAAGCGCGCGCCTAATATGCATGGGACCTCTCTTATGCCAGAGGTAGGCCTAAACGCCAAATATGCGAGATTATGATAAATAGGTCAAAGCCGTTAAACTGCAATGTTTTGCTGGAAATGGCGACCAAATGACGGTGCACTTTTTCCAATTTTGATGTGTCATGACCAGGCTTGGATCTGTTTATCATTGTCACGCTACACATAGTATGCTAATGGGTCGTTGGGTTATGAAACCTGTTGATAAATTTGGTGGATTTCTAATTGTGGCGTTAATAACAAGGATTAACCCACCTAAGGTTTATGCATGCATGACTTAATAATAATAAAAAAGGTGGTATAACTCTATCTTAAGCTTTCTAAGATTTGGCTTACTAGACGCAAGGTTCCCGAGCGGACAACTCGAGTGAAAAGGCTACGTGGTTGATCAGACGAACCGATCTAACTCCACGCAGGCGCCAACTCTCCTAAATTTTGGGTATTTTGAAAGAAATTCACGGGTGCGCGAAGCACACCAACGCGTGTAGTGTGTGACAATGTGAATTTTCCAGAGTGGAGGAAATATGAGCGGAATACCAATTTAAGGAAAACAGTAAAATCAAATAGCAATTAAAACAGCTAAGCATACAAGATTAAAGCAAGCAATTTTAAGACATTTAAAACAAATAAAGATAAAGCCAAACAATAATAAACCTAGGTTTGCTATGGTCAAGAACCTGATTATCCCCAGTGGAGTCGCCATGCTGTCGCGCCCGTTTTTTACCTCGGGGTCTGAACGGTATCTGCAACGTTGCTCTTTGGCGCGGTTCCCTGGATGGAGTAATAATGCTGATTTTAAGGAGTCGCCACCTAATTAGTTAAGTGAAATAGGACACTTGACTTATTGCAATAAAAATACTGCAATTAATCTCCATTTAATGGTCTGCGAAATTAATGAGATTCTGGATCAGAGTTCTTTATTATCCTAAAGGGAAGGGGTTAAGCATCCTTTAAGATCCGCTAACTTGCGGTTATTCGTTCAAACCTAGGTTAATTATATATTGGCTTTTATTCTACTTATTCTAAGCATTTTTACATAATTTACAATTAAAATAAAATGCAATACAGAATAATAAAACTAAAATTGAATGCGACATAAGATAAAACTCCGGGGCATCTTTTAGCCCCTTTTAGGCTTTCTGCACAAGATGATCTCCGGGTACCTGCATAAACACTTAGTAAAAGTGTTAGTAATAGAATAAATAATTTTAAAGCAATGACAAGAATTAATAAGTAAAGCCAAAATAATTCCGTCTTTGTACAGGGAAGGCCTTGGAAATCAGACGGAGATTCCTTCATCGGCCAATATTGCTAGAAACAATAAAATAAATAAAACCCTCGGATCCACGCCAAAACAGTAATAGTTTTAAACACAGAGGACTCAGATATATAAAAAATAAAGCGGAATGACCTAACAAGTGCGGTGCGAATTCGCCGCGGTAGCATGTTGGTTATCCGGTGTAAGTGGAAGAAATCATCATTGCCCTGAAAGCTTCATTTATTTTATTTTCCGTCTTTGCAACTGTGGAGGCCTCAAAAATCGACGGATAACTTTTTCATTGGTCAGCGCAAGTGTAATATCTTATTCAAATCAGTGGGGTTTTATCAAGTGCAGTAATTTGTTCAGAAATCAGTTTAATAAAATAATGACCGGCAAAATCGCCGAAAATCAGTCCGAAACCAGCGAAAATCAATCCAACAAACACCAGAAAGTAACAAAACAGTGGCCAACAACATCGCTAGATATTCCAAAACATCGCCGGAGACAGTCCAAAATGGTTCAAAAACCAGTTAGTAAAATGGCCAAAACAGTAGCAACATTGCAGAATCAGTCCGCCCAAAATCAACACCCATCAAGAGCAGTGATAAACATAGCCACGGTCGATACAATATCGCTGGAAACACAAAATCCGTAGATTAAAAATCAAAGATCTGATTTGCCAGAAATTCCCAAATAATCATAACAATACCAACACAAAAAGTGAAATAGTGAGTCAAGTGAACAACAGTCTGAACAGTAAAGTTCACGGAAATAGTAGTGTTCGCCGGAGTTCTAGAAACTCCAGCCAGATTCAAAAGTCGAGAAAATCATGCCAAATTCGTCCAACAACCCACAATATATATAATAGCAATGAAAGAGAAACAAACAGTGATTTCAACATCAAAAAGGCAGCGGGCAGCGGCGGTAGCGTCACTTCTACGGATAGGTCGCCGGAGCGACGCCACCACAGTAGTGAGGTTCGACGATGAGCAGTGGGGTTGATGAGGTTGGGATGATGGAACAGTGGTGTGTTCTCCACTAGTGGGTGTGACGGGAGAGCAAGAGGACGGTGTTTCGCGATGGCTTGGCGGTGTGAAGCGATGGGAGTTGTTGGTGTTCGCCGGAGATATAACTCCGGCAAAAGGGAGATGAGCGGCTGAGTTGATGTTGGGCGGCTGAGGGTGTTGATGAAGATGGAGAGATGGGTCGGCGGCTGGGTAAATAAAGAGAGGGGAGTGTTGTGGCTCCAGGGTGTTTAAAGGGTCTGGAGTTCGCCGGAGATGGAACTCCGTCGAAGGACGGCGAGAGAGTGTGAGGGAGAGTAAAAATCTGCAGGGGGTGGGATCTTAGGGTTTGTGCGGCTGCTGATTTCTTGCGTTCGTCGGAGCTCGAAGCTCCGGCGAAGGGTGGCGGCGAACGAGAAAATGAGAGGGGAGGGCCCTTTCCAAAAAATGAAGAGTGTGCGGCTGGCCTTTTGTTGTGGGCGGCTGAGGGTTAGAATGGTGGGGCTGCCTGAAGGTTTTTTAGGGGGAGGGGTGTGCGGCTGGGGTGTGTGGAGGTGAGATACGAGGGAGAGTGATGGTGAGAGAGCATGGGTGAATTTTAGTATAGGGAGGGGTGTCGGCTGCTGAGGGTTAATTAGAATAGGGTAGATATTTAGGTTTAGGGTTTGGTGATTTTGGGGGGGAAATAGATGAAAGTGTATTGGGCCTTATTTTTTGGGCCTCAGTTTGGGCTTCGGTTTTCGGCAGATTGGACTGATTCAGATTGTGCCTCGGACTGGACTAGTTTGACAAAAATGAAAAACGAGTTTATTATTTAAAAGAAAATATTTTTAAAAAGATGCAAAATTATTAAAATGCAAATGCCGATGCAATAATAATAAAAATGCAATATTTAACAAATATTTAATGCCTAATTAAAAGTAAAGACGGGATGTCAATTAATTATTTAAAGAGATGCAAAATTAGTAAAATAAAATGATCGCGCAACAATAATAACATAATATTTGAAAATGTTTAATACCTAATTAAAGGTAAAACATGATGCCAATTTACAAAAAATAAAACAACATGGAATGTTAGGTAAAAATTATACAAAAATGCCAAAAAATGGTGATTAAAATGCGGTGTCCTAAAATGCTTAAAATTGTAAGAAATGACTAAAAGATGAGTCAAAATTGGGTGTCAACAGTCAAGTCTTGAACAAGCCAAGACTTGACATATTTGACTTAGTCAACTAGCCCACTTGACATTAGATCTTTTAACCCCAATGAATCTAGACCACATAAGTGTTATAATCTTGACCATTGGAAGTAGTATATCATCACTAGTAGCAAGACAAGTCCTATACTTAGAGAATTTTTTGCAAAACTTTAGGTGTTCATATTGTTGCTCTCGGCTTTGTGCCTAAATGGAAGACAAAAATTTCATTTGTGATTCATTATTCACCAGACTTTAACCCAAGGTTCCTAGGGGTATTGTAAGGATATCTCAATAGAAAGATCCCGGAAAAACGACGTTTTTACGTTAGTCGCAAGACGAAAACCTAAGGTGTTCTTCAACTTTGAAGATGGAACTTGAAGAGGAGTTCTTCACGAGCTTCTAAGGAGTTCTTGGAGCGGATTGGAACATAAGAAGAGGAGCTAAAGGTTGCTAAGGATCGACTTTTACGCTTGGACATTATTAGGGCTTATTGAGGTAAAATCTTCATCTTCTTAATGCCATTGAAGATTACATGTTATAGTAGTTAATAAATGAGCATGTGGTATATAGAATGAAGTTTGAAAGGATTTGGATCATGTTGACATGTTAAAACCGAAAAGGGACAAGTTAGCCATTAATGTTGTAATCAATTTGATCGATAGTTACAATCGTCGCATGTTAAGAAAGAAAGGATTTATAGTTGTTGAAATTGTTATTATGTATATAACATGTTGGGATAACAACTTGGATTGAAAAATGAATTGAAAGGAAATTGATAATTGTTGTGACAATGGTAGCCGAATATGGCTTGGAAATACTGGACATTTTTATATTGATTGTGGGGCAGAATTTTACACGTCCTATTAGGCGTGTAATCCCCTTTGTATTGCTGAATTGTTGGGCCTTAAATGTGGTGTTTGGTTATTGATTTTCGGGCCTTGAAAAAGGTGGAAAAGTACGTAGAAACAAAGGAAGTGCTGCCCGATTTTCCGTAGAATAAGAGTCCTTATACTTAGAAATATTCTACGTTGAAAGCTAGAAGTTGATAGGCGTATTATGGTCATTATAGGTTGGCATTCTACGTGCGGTAAATTCAAGATAGTAAGTGGATTAAGCCGAAGAGGAATGTGAACTCTTCTTATCTCTTGAGCATGAATCTTATGAAATGTATAGTACGGTAGACGTACGTGTTTTAAATTAACTCGGTTTCATTTTGGTATCCTTGTATGGATTTTCGAAAGTGTAGTAACTCGTTTTCAAAGAAGTATATGTTACTTGACTTGAAAAGTATAGAATACTTGATTTGGGAAAAGCATTGATAACTTGATATTCTAAGTTAAGAGACTTGATATTCTAAGTTAAAGAGACTTGATATTCTAAGTTAAGAAACTAGAGTTCTAAAGTTAAGAGACTTGAAGTATTTTGAAAGTTGTGTAACTTGATTTGAAAGTATAAGTCTCTTGGTTATAAAAAGAACGAATTAGTCTAAGACATAAAGAGTTATAACGACTTTATGGGAAGTTAGTTATAACGGCTTTATGAAAGGTTAAAGATGTCCTAAATTCTAAAGCATAAAGTTAGTATAACGGCTTTATGAGAAGTTGGTTATAACAACTTTATGGAAGGTTAAAGGAATGGTTTCCTCTAGTAATGTAAACAAGGATTAATGACTTGAAATAAAGAAGGGCAAATTGATTTAAAGGCATCAATTCCTTAAAGTTTTAAAGTAAGGGTCACTTGATTTAGAAGCCTAGAAATGTATTTCTAAAAATGTAGTGACTTGTTTGAAATGTAGACATGCCTTGATACTACGGGTGTTAGTATCTTGGGGTTTTATATAAAAATGGGTCTTTTGAAAAGAATGGAAGTACGTAGTACTTAGGGTTAAATTCCCGGATTTTATGTGAAACGAAAGTGCCTTGAGTTTATAAAATGAAATTCATTTTTGTATGATAATGAAAGTCTAAAGATTTTATGAACTTTCCTATACTTGCGTGTGATAGCCTTTGAGTGCAAGTATTATATTTTTACGCTGCCGTGACTCTCAGTTGGAGTGGTCTGTCTTGTTAATGAATTTACTTGGGCGTCAAGCGGTGGCGGGGATTCCACGGGTATGCTTCCATTGTGATTGATCCTTGGACATGCTTATACGATGTGGGATTCTGGGGCATGCGACCAGGATGCGCGTTAGATTCCCGGATTGTTTTTATTACTCCTTGGACATGCTTATACAATGTGGGATTCCGGGGCATGCGACCAGGAGGCGGGTTAGATTCTCGGATTGTTTTTATTACTCCATGGACATGCTTATACGATGTGGGATTCCGGGGCATGCGACCATGATGCGGGTTAAATCCCCGGGTGATATTGTTATTCCATGGACTAGCCCTCCATGAGGTTTAGTAGCGAGGATGGTGCAGTAGTTAGCTTCGTACTTGCCGATCGATGGTCGCGAGACGGTGCAGTAGTTGGCTTTCGTACTTGCCCCCGTCAGTTCTATTGAACAGTTTGGTACGGTAGACTCTGGTAGATAGCTTTCGCACTTGCCCCGGTCATATCTCGTGACGACAGTCGGATCCGTAGTTGGCTTCGTACTTGCCCGATCGATTGTCGACGCAGTGGATCCGTAGTTGGCTTCGTACTTGCCCCGTCGGTTTATGACGCAGTGGAATCTGTCGTTCGCTTTCTACTTAGCGTCTGATTTTATGACAAATGTGGGACCTGGTGTTCATGTATACTTATTGGTGTTATATTATATCATGGACTGCCGGCAGTGAGGAAGTAATTCCACGGGCATGATTGATATTATGGGCGTGAGACCCACGGTTATATGTGAGTAATGACTTGAGGTCTTGTGTCCCTGACTTGACATGACTGCTTATATATTGTGTACTGTAGTTTGGTTATCATACATTTCTCCTGTTTTATATAGACTATTATGATTTCATTACAGTATTTTTAGTTTCACATACTTGGTACATATTTCTTCGACCTCCTTGAAGTGCGTTCATCTGCATGAGTTGAGGTACATAGCTTGTTGATCCTCATTTTTAGGATCATTGTTCAGCTGGTTGGGAGGCTCCATTATTTCGGAGACTTAGTATTTTGGTACAGTTCCCTGAGGTTGTAGATTTTTGTACATTCAGGGGTATGACGGGGCCCTGTCCCATCACAGTTGTTACGTCAAAACTCTTAGAGGTATGTAGTCATATCTTGTGGGTCGCTTTGAAAAAAAAAGGTAACTACTTTTTGGGTTACTTGTATATTTTTGGAAGGTGGCCTTATCGGCTAACCTGTTATTTATTTCTTTTAAGATGTATGTATGTTCCGCTACTATTCTCTGATGTATACCTGTAAAGGGTACCCAGGTAGGGCACCAGTCGCGGGCCCGGGTCGGGTCGTGACAAAAGTGGTAACAGAGCAGTTAGTCCTCGGAAAGTGTCTACAGACCGTGTCTAGTAGAGTCTTGGTTATCGGTGTGTTGTGCACCACATCTATAACCAGGAGGCTGCAGGACATTTAGGATTGGTTTCCATTCTTCTCACTCTGAGATCGTGCGATAGAGCTGTGTTAAGTCGTCTCTCCTAACTAGTTATGTTGATTCTGACTGAGAAAAGCGTGATGACCCAGAAAGGATTATGTGGATTGCGTATCTAGATTGGTAATGATTGTAGTATAGTTGGTATTATGACATACAGTTATACGGAGTTATGTATTAGGGTCAGACGCGTGTTGCCTAGAATGATTTTAGACTACCAGGATTTGGTAAGGACTAAATAGATATCGGGAAGGTATGAAACAGTTAATGAATTCTCGCCAAGGTCTTATGTTTTATTTTGAGATAATTGGGAAATGATGAGCTGTCTGATAGGGTAGTGAACCCTTAAGAAGTCATGTTAATGAACTTAATGGAATGCCATGTTAATAGATTAAGCTACGTGGTAGGCTTAATAGAATTGTACGGATGAGATCCGTATGGAGTAAGTAATGGTTATTGTGATCAAGACAACATGGTTATGGTATTATGAGAAGTTATTGTACCCGTTTACGGGGGGACTGATAAGGTAGGCTTGGAGCATGGAAATTGCGAGCCTAAGAATATTGATAACCGCGGAGAACTTAGCTATATAAGGCCTTCTCGGGCAATAAGATTTAATTCAGACTAAGGGTAAGAGTTAAGTGCGAGGGTGGGTCGGGTTGAGGACCTATTACGGGTCGCACCATATCCTGAAATGGAGTGGGATCAGTTGGTAGTAGTCCCGCTACGTGACAGGGTCACGAGGGTGCAAGGCCCAAGTCTAGTTAATTGTTTTACGGGTTCGTGGACGCGTTCCACCAGAACCAGGTTGTGAGAGCCGGAAATGGCCTTATATTGTTCGATTTAGTAACTCCAAAGATTGGAGGCCAGAATCGGTATGGAGGTTATGTACGTATGCTAGTATAAGTTGGAGGTACGGAAAGAGTACGACCAGTAAGAAAGAGAGCAACCAAGTGTAGAGGAATAAAGCCTGAATCCATAAGGACCTTTCGAGGTAGCTACACCAGTGGGTGATTGGGTGGTAGTTGAGAGGGTAGATAAGATATGCCCGGTGAGAATACAGTCGTCAGACCTTAGCAGACCTAGTAGAGCTGAATACGACAGACTTTGAGGTCATTATGAGTATGGACTAGTTGGCTTCGTGTATGCCAAGGTTGACTGTAGAGAGAGGTTGATTCGATTCCAGTTTCCCGGTGAGCCGGTTATCGATAGGGAAGGAAAGGAAGTGTTAGTAATATGTAAGTTATTCCTTCATTCTTTGACATGAAATTGTGGAGTCTATGTGACTTATTTTATTGAAATGTTTGATTTGAATTTGAATGTTAAGAGACGGAGATAAGAACGTACGATTATTGAAGGATTTTATGTTAAGTGCCCTTAGAATTACTTGGAATTGGTTTAGTGTGGCGGTCAGGGTCACGACATTCCGAATAATTTCAGGAAAATACGCAAGGCAAGAAAAAGATAAGTATGAGTGCTGCCTGTGGAAAACAGAAGACATCGCTGGTAGGTTTTGAAAATCTATACGACTATAAGGTGGCGCTTGATGATCAAGATTATGAAAGGGAGATAAGCTCTCTCCCTCCACGGTAAAAGGATAGTTTTACATACTATGAGGTTATGTGTACCCAGGTTATTAGGCGATGGATGTGATACAGGCAAGATCTTCAGTGTCGTCATGCCATAGGTTACAGTTTTAGATAACCGTGGGAAAAGTATTATGTAGATGCGATTGAGGATTATGCGAGATTATATGTCAGGAAAATTATGAGACTGCACGGGGTTCCTATATTTATTTATGACAAACAGATGAGCCCAGTTTCCGGCTAGCTTCTGGGGGTTTTCCAGAAGGGATTTGGGGACACAGATGAGTCTCGGTGTTACATTTCACCCTCAGATCGACGGACAGGCAGGGCATGTTATCCAGACACCTGAGGATAGGTTGTGGGCCTGTGTTATTGATTTCAGGGGTAGCTGGGAGGATCTTTTGCCTCTTGTTGAGTTGTGTATAATACCCGTTACCATTTAAGTATTCAGATGGCCCTGTATGAGGCTTTGTATGAAAGAAAGTGTAGAATCACCGATTGGTTGGTTCCACGTAGGCGAGGTTCAGATATTTGGCCCAGACTTGATTCAGTGGGCTGTGGATAAGGCGAAGCTTATCCAGGAAAGATTATTAGTAAAACTCAGAGTCAACAGAAACTTTATGCAGATGAACGACGTCGACACTTGGAGTTCAGGTTGAGGTTTTAGTATAAGTATTGTTATCTGGCCATGGGTGGCATATTTTTGTATGAAGGGTGTAGTAAAAGGAGACTATGTCGCTACCTAATTAGATTGGACTCCAAAAGAACATTCGGGGACGAATGTTTCTAAGGGGGGAGGAATGTTACACCCCGTAATTTCAGGACATGTGTCTAATAGAATGTACGTGAGAAGATACGACTTTAAGTTTGAAACGAAAGAAAGAAATGTTTTCCAAAGGGAAAAGTCTTCCGAACCTCGGGAAAGATTAATGTTTGTAAATTGAGACTCGTAAAATTTATCGGAATTATAGAAATATCGGGAAAGGAAGTATATGGACGAATGGGAGGGTGACACGTGTCACCCCCTACTTAGGCATGGACGAAAATGGACATGGAATTGGTCAAGTCTTGAACAAGCCAAGGCTTGACATATTTGACTTAGTCAACTAGCCCACTTGACATTAGATCTTTTAACCCCAATGAATCTAGACCACACAAGTGTTATAATCTTGACCATTGGAAGTAGTATATCATCACACTAGTAGCAAGACAAGTCCTACACTTAGAGAATTTTTTGCAAAACTTTAGGTGTTCATAGTGTTGCTCTCGGCTTTGTGCCTAAATGGAAGACAAAAATTTTCATTTGTGATTCATTATTCACAAGACTTTAACCCAAGGTTCCTAGGGGTATTGTAAGGATATCTCAATAGAAAGATCCCGGAAAAACGACGTTTTTACGTTAGTCGCAAGGCGAAAACCTAAGGTGTTATTCAACTTTGAAGATGGAACTTGAAGAGGATTTCTTCATGAGCTTCTAAGGAGTGCTTGGAACGGATTGGAACATAAGAAGAAGAGCTAAAAGTTGCTAAGGATCGACTTTTACGCTTGGACATTATTAGGGCTTATTGAAGTAAACTCTTCATCTTCTTAATGTAATTGAAGATTACATGTTATAGTAGTTAAGAAATGAGCATGTGGTATATAGAATGAAGTTTGAAAAGATTTGGATCATGTCGACATGTTAAAACCGAAAATGGACAAGTTAGCCATTAATGTTGTAATCAATTTAGTCGATAGTTACAATCGTCGCATGCTAAGAAAGAAAGGATTTATAGTTGTTGAAATTGTTATTATGTATATAACATGTTGGGATAACAACTTGGATTGAAAAAGTAATTGAAAGGAAATTGATAATTGTTGTGACAATGGTAGCCGAATATGGCTTGGAAATACTGGACAGTTTTATATTGATTGTGGGGCAGAATTTTACACGTCCTATTAGGCGTGTAATCCCCTTTGTATTGCTGAATTGTTGGGCCTTAAATGTGGCATTTGGTTATTGATTTTCAGACCTTGAAAAAGGTGGAAAAGTACGTAGAAACAAAGGAAGTGCTGCCCGATTTTCCATAGAATAAGAGTCCTTATACTTAGAAATATTCTACGTTGAAAGCTAAAAGTTGATAGGCGTATTATGGTCATTATAGGTTGGCATTCTACGTGCGGCAAATTCAAGATAGCAAGTGGATTAAGCCGAAGAGGTATGTGAACTCTTCTTATCTCTTGAGCATGAATCTTATGAAATGTATAGTACGGTAGACGTACGTGTTTTAAATTAACTCGGTTTCATTTTGGTATCCTTGTATGGATTTTCGAAAGTGTAGTAACTCGTTTTCAAAGAAGTATATATTACTTGACTTGAAAAGTATAGAATACTTGATTTGGGAAAAGCATTGATAACTTGATATTCTAAGTTAAGAGACTTGATATTCTAAGTTAAAGAGACTTGATATTCTAAGTTAAGAAACTAGAGTTCTAAAATTAAGAGACTTGAAGTATTTTGAAAGTTATGTAACTTGATTTGAAAGTATAAGTCTCTTGGTTATAAAAAGAACGAATTAGTCTAAGACATAAAGAGTTATAACGGCTTTATGGGAAGTTAGTTATAACGGCTTTATGAAAGGTTAAAGATGTCCTAAATTCTAAAGCATAAAGTTAGTATAACGGCTTTATGGGAAGTTGGTTATAACAACTTTATGGAAGGTTAAAGGAATGGTTTCCTCTAGTAATGTAAACAAGGATTAATGACTTGAAATAAAGAAGGGCAAATTGATTTAAAGGTATCAATTGCTTAAAGTTTTAAAGTAAGGGTCACTTGATTTAGAAGCCTAGAAATGTATTTCTAAAAATGTAGTGACTTGTTTGAAATGTAGACATGCCTTGATACTACAGGTGTTAAAATCTTGGGGTTTATATAAAAAGGGGTCTTTTGAAAAGAATGGAAGTACGTAGTACTTAGGGTTAAATTCCCGGATTTTATGTGAAACGAAAGTGCCTTGAGTTTATAAAATGAAATTCATTTTTGTATGATAATGAAAGTCTAAAGATTTTATGAACTTGCCTATACTTGCTTGTGATAGCCTTTGAGTGCAAGTATTATATTTTTACGCTGTCGTGACTCTCAGTTGGAGGGTCGGATGTCTTGTTGTGAATTTACTTGGACGTACCGACAGTGACGGAGGATTCCACGGGTATGCTTCCATTGTGATTGATCCTTGGACATGCTTATACGATGTGGGATTCCGGGGCATGCGACCAGGATGCGCGTTAGATTCCCGGATTGTTTTTATTACTCCTTAGACATGCTTATACAATGTGGGATTCCGGGGCATGCGACCAGGAGGCGGGTTAGATTCCCGGATTGTTTTTATTACTCCATGGACATGCTTATACGATTTGGGATTCCGGGGCATGCGACCATGATGCGGGTTAAATCCCCGGGTGATATTGTTATTCCATGGACTAGCCCTCCATGAGGTTTAGTGACGCAGGATGGTCTGGTAGTTAGCTTTCGTACTTGCCCGATCGATGGTCGCGCAGACGGTCCAGTAGTTGGCTTCGTACTTGCCCGATTAGTTCATGGCGATTTGGTACGGTAGACTCTGGTAGATAGCTTTCGCACTTGCCCCGGTCATATCTCGTGACGACAGGCTGGATCTGGTAGTTGGCTTTTGTACTTGCCCCGATCAGTTGTTGACGCAGGCTGGATCTTGTAGTTGGCTTTCGTACTTGCTCCGGTCAGTTTTATCATGCAGGCTGGATCTGGTGGTTCGCTTTCCTACTTGGCCCGTACAGTTTTTATGACACAGGTGGGACCTGGTGTTCATGTATACTTATTGGTGTTATATTATATCATGGACTGCCGGCAGTGAGGAAGGAATTCCACGGGCATGATTGATATTATGGGCGTGAGACCCATGGTTATATGTGAGTAATGACTTGAGGGCTTGTGTCCCTGACTTGACATGATTGCTTATACATTGTGTATTGTAGTTTGGTTATCATACATGTCTCCTGTTTTCTATAGACTATTATGATTTCATTACAGTATTTTCAGTTTCACATACTTGGTACATATTTCGTACTGACCTCCTTCGGGGGGGCTGCATTCATGCCGCAGGTTGAGGTACATAGCTTGTTGATCCTCATTTTTAGGATCACTGTTCAGCTGGTTGGGAGGCTCCATTATTTCGGAGGCTTAGTATTTTAGTCTGATTCCACGAGGTTGTAGATTTTTGTACATTCAGGGGTATGGCGGGGCCCTGTCCCGTCACAGTTGTTACGTCAAAACTCTTAGAGGTCTGTAGTCATATCTTGTGGGTCGCTTTGAAAAAAAAAGGTAACTGCTTTTTGGGTTACTTGTATATTTTTGGAAGGTGGCCTTATCGGCTAGCCTGTTATTTATTTCTTTTAAGATGTATGTATGTTCCGCTACTATTCTCTGATGTATACTTGTAAATGGTGCCCAGGTAGGGCACCAGTCGCGGGCCCGGGGTCGGGTCGTGACACTATGCCTATACAAAAGAGGAATCCTAGTCTTACCATAATTATATTTACACAATATATGAAAATATTCTAATTATGGGTAGGGATACAATTGTTTCTATAATATACATGTTTACATTTTGGTTGGGTAAAGGTTGAATATTATTATCATTCCTCCAGCTAAAGTTGGGGTGGTTCCTCCAGTTTGGATTAAATGTCTCGGAAAAAGTAGATGAGAATGGTTTCTTAAAGTTAGACATCGCAGTTGCTTGTTCATGACATATCTATTTGAAGATGGAAATTCTTGGGCATTCATTTGTTAAATGTCCTTCAACAACACAAATATCACACAAGTCTTTGTTTTGCACAAATTTGACTTCCTTAGATTTAGTTAACTCCATGCTTTCAACTTTTCTAGTTAGACTGGCAATCTTGGCATTTAGATCATCTTCTTGACTAATATAATACTTTCCTTTATTAGAATTTTCAAGATTAGATCTAATTGAACCTTCTGAAGTACTTGCATTATACCAAGACTGAGTTTTATCAACTAAATGGTCTAAATACTCAAGTGCATCTTCAGGATTTTTGTCTAAAAATTCACCATTACACATCATTTTCACAAATTGTTTCGTTTCAGAGTTTAAGCCTTCATAAAAGAAACTTACAGTTCTCCAATTTTTAAAACCATGGTGAGGGAAAGAATTCAACAAATCTTTAAAACGTTCCCAACATTGAAAATATTGTTCATTAGGCTTTTGGAAAAAGTTTTTGATTTGCTTTTTCAAAGAATTTGTTTTATGAATTGGAAAGAATGTTTTAAAAAACTCGGTTTGCACTTGTTGCCAAGATGTAATTGATCCAGGTCTTAAAGAATTAAGCCATATTTTTGCCTTATCTTTAAGAGAAAACAGAAATAACTTTAACTTAATTGATTCTTGATTGCATGTTGTATCGTTTAAAGTGACACATATTTCCTCAAATTCTTTCAAATGCAAATAAGGGTTTTCAGATTCAAGTCCATGAAAATTGGGAAGTAATTGGATCGTACCGGGCTTGAGTTTAAAATTATGAGTATTTTGTGGATAAACAAAGCATGATGGAATAGTATTACGTTGAGGTTCTAAGAAATCTCGCATGGAACGCACTTGTTGATTTCCTATTAATTCATTAGGATTTTCTATATCACCTTCAGCCATATTTTTAAATTTTTTACTCGAATTATCTATTTCACTCCTTACTAGTCGACCACTTTTTAAATCACGTAACTAATTATGCATATAAATTATAAACACACAATGAGTAGTTATGCTATCCTAAATACTACTTATTTACATATGCTTACCAAAAACAAAAAATACAAAAGAATAAGAAAGAGATTACCAATCTTTTGGAGTCTTACTTAAACAATACACAAAGAGATTGACCGTTCTCCAAGGGATATCCCCGGAAACGGCGCCAAAAACTTGATAACACTTTATCGTTACACACCCAAGTATAGGTTTGTCTCAAGTAATAATTTTTTCGGAAGTCCGAATGTCGAACCACAGGGATATTTTAAAGAATTAGAATGTCAATCTAGTTGTTAATTTTAAGGATTTATATAGTGGACTACGTACTAGAGCTCTGGGATTTCACTTAAGTAAAATAATAGAGTTGTTCTTGGCTATTTTGATAACTCAATTGAAATCTAACAATCAAGTGATTTCAATTGGAAGATAAAAATATTAAGCACTTGAAAGTTTATAACTGTTGAAAATTATCTTTCTAGTTCCCTTAAAAGAGTTTATGAAACCAATTGTTGTTATGTAAAACTAAGCATTCATTGTGCCAAATATGTCTACAACAAATCAAAGTTTTCACAAAACAAAACCATTGACATATCTCATTTGACAACTAAAAAGATATAACATTGAAGACCTTTTAAAAAGCCAAGAACAATACTACTATCTTACTTAAGCTTCACCCCTGGCTCTAGCTAAAGGTTTAGTTACTCATACTATAATAATTAAAACTCATATTTTTCAGAAAAATACTACTAATATATGAGATATATTACAAAGAGAGTGATGCCCAAATGGCTTGCCAAAGGCCCCTTTATATAGGCTCCAAAGTTGAGAAGACTTATATTATTGTGGACAATTTCGGGCCCACTCATTAATTGCTAGATTGGACAATCTTCCTATTGCAATCTTGAATTTCTTCCTTCATATCAATTGTGGTGGCGTTGAGTTAGCTTTCTATTTCTAGATCAGTTTGAATCTCTTCCATTTGATTTTTCATGTGAAAGTTATAGTCAAATTACTGCTCCTTGATTAAATGAACATTGACAACTTTGACAGATTGTTATGATGAGTTTACACGATTCAAAGATCCACTTGCACATATTCAATGATCTTAAAACTTTTCAGTGTTGTATCAGTAGATATTATCTACACTTTCCAGTTGGTGGTAGATCAATTGGATTTTTGTGTGAATTATAGTGAATTAAATGCCAAATTGTGTCTTGTGGAGTTTGAAATCCGGGCGTTGTCATGATGAACACCTTGATCGCTAATTTGACTCTAGAATCCAATGTTTTCAGCAGTTTGAGCCTTGATAAGAGTTGTAGATAATGAGTTATCTAACCAATGCAACTGGAATTGGATCAATAGGATTTGTATAGCTTGAGATATGGGTCAAATATGTATATGTGTCATGAATCAATACTCAACCAAAATTGGACAGAATTGTCGTGTAATCTTAATTGGACTTACAAATTGCAAAGTTGATTTTATACACCCACTTATATCTTTAGTACATTGTCTTGAGTGTCCAAAAACATTAGTGTCACAAAAATTGGATGAGTTTAATTTATATTATGGCCTAGACATCAAGCAATACACATACTAACCATGTTCAATCATGCTTAAGTATTCCATTACTATAGAAAAATAGATATTTGTGGCTAACCTATGAAATACAAAATTACGTATAAATATGCAACAAATACTATACAATAACAACTAAAATACATATGGAATTGTTATAACATATGCATATTTACACACTAATCATAATACTCTCTAAAAAAGTAATACAAAATTAATTCTCATTTTACTACTCATTTTGCCATGAATTGTCATGTGGATAATAACATATTAGTTAGTATTTAATCAATATTTCACATGTCATATATTGTAGGAATGTAAATTTATAAGTTTATATTGTACATTTATTTTATAGAAAAGTTAAAATATATATTTTTCATTGATCATATTCTTCTTATACAAGTCAATTAAATTTGTCCAAAGTTCTATATAATCGAATTATATACTCACTGTCAATTCAAGAATAAATTTAACGTCATTCTTAAATTATACCTAATCTCATTGTGACCGTCTCATGCAATACTCAAAACTTTAATGTTCAGTCAACAAATCAAACAAGAATATAAAGAATCATCACTATAAAAAGTAGAAACATTCTCACAACATATATTTAGGCACATCTCATTTATGCAATCATAAGCCCCTTAATCAATAGAATGAGACAATATCAAAAGAACAGAACAAATTAATTAAAATGATCAAATCAATATAGTTTCATTATGAAAAATCTCAACGTAGATAATGCGATTTCAACAAAATATATTATGACTCAAACTTGAATAAACAATGCATTCATTCCTCCAGTATCTAAAAACACCACAAAAAGAAGCACTTTCTCACTTCTTTGTTCTCCTTCTTTGGTATATGACATCTGGGTCCTAAATTTGGAGACCTATAAAGTAATCAACATCAAAAAGTAAGATTTAATGAAAAGAAAAAAAATGTGAAATAAAGCATGCTACCTATGAAGCTCCCTTGTTGGGACATGTTTTTTTGTTGTGACCTTCGTTCTTGCAAATACTGCACAACACCGTTGTTCGGCCTTCTCTAACATCCATCTCATTATGCAAACGTGTGGATTTGGGACGGCTTTTAGTAGTCCTTCTCATGGAATCAGACGGTAAAAGTATCATGCCTATAATATTCACCAAATCATCAAAACTAATTCGGTTGTTAGCTCTTGTTAGGTCTGAGGCTACGGATAAGAAAATAAGCATAAGATAAATAAAGATTCAAAAGCTGAATAGTTAAACAATTTCTTTATGTTGTCTTCAATGTTGTGACAACACAAGATAAAAACAGTAATAAACCTTAAAGAGTAAATGCAGCAGAAAAGTAAAAGACACAAGGTTTATATGTTCAAGAGTATATGTTAATATAGCCCTTGATGGTCAGTGACCGAAGTAATGTATATATTGTATACAATTACAATTGAATTTCTTTTTACAATTTGTAGAAATAAAATAAAAAGAAATTACAAAAACGAAGTCGCAGATGACTTCAGCCTAAAGACAAAATATCTATAAAGAAACATATAACATTTTCATTACAATTGCTTCAACAATAAGCTCAATCTAGAATCTGGGCATCAATAGTAATGTTGGACAACATGTTGTTATACAACTGTAGGCAGTGGTGTTTGATCCAGTTTCTAGAGTGAATTTCCGAGAGCTCTCTTGGTGATTCATTTCTTGTTAATCTTGATATCGATACAATGAAGTTCCTCCTCTATTTATAGTGTGAAACTCCCTTGAAATTCTCACTGGTTGGTTGCGGAAGTTGAGAGAAAGTAGACAGCAACTTGGACCGACTCAGCCTCCATGAAATCCTCAACCATAATGACTTGGTATTTACGTTGATTTCCTTCCAAGACTGACTTCTTCTTTTCTCATATTTTAAACATGGCTTCCTGGTTAGCTTGCCTATGTCATTTTTACCTCACAGTAACAATCACTGTTTTGGCCAGAAGAATAGGCAAAATCATTTACAGAGATATTTTTTGTGATGTTGTCACAACACTGTAGGCAACATTCTTCTGTTCATAAGCGATGTTATCCTGACTAGTTACTCGTGTTGTCACAACACTATAGGAAACACAACTGTAAGCAGTCAAAACCAATAGTTATATAACATCCATAAAATATTAAAATATTTACAGACCAGAACATGTTTCCAGTTTTCAAAATAATATTACAACCCAACAAGGCGTAAAAGAAAACATACACCAATGTATCAATTTTGCATCATACTTGCATGATTTTGTCACCCTTATCTAGATTGTTTTAATCACAGTAACTTCCAGTCGCTTTCTGTTTGACAAAACAATCCGCAATCAGCTCCCAATCAACTCCCTCTTCATCTTGATACTAGCAGTCATCTCCCCATGTATCCTTGTCTGTACTTGGCCCAACTTCATCATATCTCCCACTTTTTGTGAAGAAAGGATGTCCATGTAGTAATCCTGGCTCGCACAAGTTCTTTAATCTGTCTGTTTAGTTTAGCAATGTGGTTTTGTATCCATTCTTTGGACATGGAGAACTGAGTTTGTTCTGTGTTGCCTTGAATATTGGCAACATCTGATGCAACATCTGAGTTCCAGTTCTCTTTCTTCCAGGGCAGATCAATGATTATTTCCCTATTGTTCAACACTGCTCTATGGACTGAGTATACTTCCAATGCATGACTCAGTTTATCCCCATTTTTGGTCTTAAACCCTTGATCGACTAAGAATTGGTAAATTAAGGAGGGATATGGAATGACATAGTTATTATTTTTTTCTGCCAGATTGACAACATGATCATGATAGATCCTAAATCAACTCTATAACCCTTCCCCATTTTGAATAACAATGTTGTTTGCTCTAAGGTTACTACCGTCTCATTTAGAGAAAGTATCCAGTTAAATATGGTAAGTTTATGTAGGGTTGTGAACAAGACTGTAAGTTTGGATACTTGACAACGAGGTGCCCAGATAGTGAACAAACCACCGGTAATGTATTTAATCATATCATTCAGCTCATCAATTGTGGGGTTAGGCTGAGTAGTTCTCTCATATTTGGCTAATCCTAAAGTGGTGTTGATGATATCCGGTGTAAAGTCATACACCTAGTTATACAAGTACACCTTCCCAAATTTCTTTGAGGTGATGTCCTTAACAACCTGTGATAGATTAGCATAAAATATTCTAATCACCTTATCAGAGTATGATGTTTAACCAGTTACGGATCTCATTAAATTTCTACTACTCAAAAAATCAACTAGGCCATTATCAGAAAATGAATTGAGGTCAATGACTCTCTATGCTCTAGTCACTCTGTTTTGAAACCATTTCCAGTTATCAGCACATGTTTTAGTTTGGAACAAGGAAGAGTAAGCCATTACCTCAGAATCTTATTCAGATTCTGTACTATTGTCATCTGTTGAGGTGTGTGCAGGTGTTGTCTGGGATGTTGGGGCAACATAGTCTGGGTCCACTGATGTATCTTTATCGGTTGCCTTTGATGTTAAGGCAACATTTGAAGTAACATTCATGTATGTTCTTCGGACCTGCTTTGGAATAAATCTGCTGAGAGGTGTGTTGTCAGACACCTCATCTTCCTCACCTTCAGGTGCAGCTGGAGGACTATCAGTGGGTGGTATTGCTGGAATGTCATACACATTGAACTCTGAGTCAGTATTGCTACTGTTGCTTGAGGCAACAGGGAAACTTGACTCGAATTTGGATTACTTTGCATGCTGATTTTCACGAAAAATGCTTTCAAAAACCCTTTTTCGACCTTCGAGATAGAAAGGTCGATGTTGAGGGTCTAGTACCTATGTCTGAAAAATTTGAGTTTGCATCAATAGGATTATCGTTGACACCTGGGTAGCTCATATCTAGTGGTTCGTCAGAACCTCTAAGAATAACTGCTCGTGAAAAATCTTTAGGGTCAGGATTTTGGTTATCAATTGGTACATAGTGTTTGTATACCTTTTGATTATGTGATGGGCTGATCGACATTTGAGTGTTTTCTTTGGTGTTGGAAGAAGTTGTTGATGATTTTGGAGAAATGGACATATGAGAGGGTTTAGGAGCGTTTGGGGTATTATGAAAGATTTGATTTGAAAAATGTGTGTTTGATCTTTGGGCTTCCATTGACTGAACCGGTGGTGATTTGATGGGACTAGTCGAAGACAAGTGGGATGTTTCATAATTATGGCAAGACTTATACACATTCCAACAGACTCCCCCTTAAACTTAGGTAGTGTAGATGAATTGAATCTCTTCATACCTACAACAAAGGTATAACATAGCACGCAACATCATCCAATTATTTGGAATTTAAAATACTATTAATATCCAGATTTAACGGGACTTTGAAGTTTAAACAATACGAATTTAAATTCCTAAAAAATAAATAAGGTAAAATAGAAAATCAAATTTGAACAAAAACACTCAACATACTGGATGTTGTTAGTAATGTTGACAACATTTTGAACAACACAAGTAATATAAAACTTCAAGGGCTTTTGAATTTGGAATTTATAGTAGACATATTCTGTATATATTCCCTATGAGATTGACTTCTAGACTAATGTAACATTTTTCCATTGTGTCCTAAATCAACTTAGTTGAACACATACAGAATTCTTTTATGTCTAAAAATATGAAAATAATTTTTGAGGTATCTTCAACCTTCTTTAAAGCATGTGATACTCCTATACAATAGGAACGGTACCAATTTTAGAGCTTTGCACTTTTTGTAATACATCCAAATCTTATGTAGAGGCTTTGTCATCTTATGATACTCTTTTTTTATGTTATATATAATTGATTTATATATACCATCGCAGAGAACAATATTAATTTTTAAACATTGTCCTTCTAGAATCATACTTGGTTGATCAAACTTGTGCTCAAGATTACAACATTCACCATGTATATTGAGAAAACAGTAAATGTTATCCAGAATATTGAGACAACATTTAGGACAACATCTACCTAAACTGCCTTATTTTAAAGAAAACATAGACCAAGAGATTTCTTCAAACTAGAAAATCTCTCATGATCAAGAGCTTTGGTAAAAATGTCAGCTAGTTGGTGAAGTGTATCAACATGTTCAATCTGAACTAGCAGTTTTTCAACCAAGTATCTTAAAAAATGATGTTGTATATCTATGTGTTTTGTACGTGAATACTGAACAGGATTTTTGAAAATATTAATAGCACTCAGATTATCACAGTACAAAATCATAGAATTGCTTGATAGGCCATCGTCATCTAGCATGTGTCGTAGCCAAATCAATTGAGCACAACAACTTCCGATAGCCACATATTCAGATTCGGCAGTCGAAAGGGAGACACAGTTTTGTTTCCGACTATACCATAAACTAAGTTATTGCCTAAATTTCAACAACCACCACTAGTGATTTTTCTATCATCTACATCACCGGCTCAATCCAAGTCACTATTATCATGACCCGATCCAGAGGGCCGCGACGGGCACCCGGACCCAACCCACCGGGCACCACTGACCACACAACCCGTACTTAATCATATTATCCATGGACTAAGCCGAGAAAGATTAGGAAAAGTTTTTAACCTGAACACCCTAATTTATATAATGATGCCAAGGCCAACAGGGCCATGCATGATAACTAACCGTTGTACACTTATCTACAAGCCTCTAAGAGAAGAATATACCACGACCAAACCGCAACTTTGAAATAAGTAGAGTGCTCCAAACATCAGCTGAACCAGCAACCTACTAGGGTGAATCATCACCCTCTCGATATGAACCTGCGGGCATAAAATGCAGTGTTCCCCGACAAAAGGGACATCAAGACGATGATGTCATCGAGTATGTCGATATAAACAATAGCCAAGCGAGTATAACAACAATCAAATCGGAACAATCGATCGCAGAATTGCCTCGGGGCCAAATGAATATGTTTAAATGTTATGCACAATGCAGTATGCGCATACCTCGGCCTCATCGGACAATCTTTCTTACCATAACATCCTCTGGAGGCATCACACCATATGTTGGTTAATGAATGCATGCATGATGCAAATGCGCTATATATATATATATATATATATATATATATATATATATATATATATATGTGTGTGTGTTAGTGTTGCAGATCGTGCAATCCATCCCAATATATGTTAGTGTTGCGGATCGTGCAACCCGTCCCAATCGCCTCTGTGGGCATCACATCAGATCGCCTCTGTGGGCATCACATCACATCATTTTGGCCTCTTAGGGCTCTTTTTTGATAGTCTGTACCAGCTGCAGGTGATGTGCGTATATAACGCCTTTCCCTTTTCCCATTTCCCATATATATCTAGTAGATCATATAGCTCCTTTGAGGTCCAGTGTATTTTATTAATGCAATGCATGAATGACAATATTCCCAGAATTTATTTGACGACAATAATATTCTTGCTCATTTGGCTTGCATTGTGGAAACATCTGAATGGTGATAACAGATTCGAAATCCCTAATTAATTCTTATATGGGTCGTAGGTAATTTATATTTATAATAATCCTATCTAATCAGTTGTGTACTAGAAATTATAAAACAAATTGATTATATCTTAGTTTCTATGCAAATGACATTCTAAAATCTTGAAATAACTGTGTTTCTAATAGTGTGAACATCTTAAGGGCATAAAATCATTTTAATAATATTGTTTGTCGATACCTTTTTCACTTCGCGCTGCAATGGCTCATTTCAACACGTCTACTAAACATATTCACTTATTTATTAAATCAGTCTCAGCACCTAATACTTATCATTTCCTTTAAATTAGCCAAGTCAAATCGGCTTCAATGCTTACTAACACTCGTATCAACATCTCTCTCAAATGCCTTAATAAGGACTTAGAACTAATTTAAACATGCTTTTAGCATATAATCAATAATATGAACACCCTTAATTACTAAGAGTAGAGTACATTATGGAGTAACATGACGATTACGTTTGTCCACAGAATTATGCCAAAAGAAAGGAATGAATTGCCTTCACATACCTTGTCGTCGAAAATACTCTACTTTCCCTAGATCCTTGTAAGCTCTAAGAATGATTATCTACACCCTAAGAATGATTTGAACCATAAAAATGAATTAATATACTAATAACATATTTGTTAAGATATTCTAGCGAACACTTTGTACGCGTAGAATCTATTTTCTTCCATATTGAAACCTACGAATGTAGCAAAACACCCAATTCTGTTTAATCCTTCTCCTTACTACTACCATACCCAAAATAGTTCAGCAATTTCACATGCAACCCCAAATTAAGGCAATCCCGACAACACCGAACCCAAACAGACCCAACATTCCCGATAATTCCCCTAGGAACTAGTAGCAAGAATTAGGTTCTAAAATTCATATGAACTTAGGGACAAGAAGGATTACCTCTTTAAGACTGCGACCAACATCACCGGATACCCTTCATTGGTACCGGATTTCGACGAGCAGACCCGGGAGTCCAAAAATCGGTTTGAGCTTAACTTTTTCGAAATTTAGGGCCTTGCTTGGTTTCTGAGTATTCAAGCTTATAAAAGGGCTTTGGTTTACTGGAATTATAGTTTAGAATGCCTTGAATTCTCCCTTCTTGATTGAACAAGAATTTGCGGAAAAGAAAACTCAATTTCGATCGAGAATTCCGAAGGTACCTTACTGAGATTACACTTCTAATTATGAGATGTGTCATCTGTGCTTAGAGAGAAGATAATTTAATGAAATTGAAAGGAATGGAATTTTAAGGCTAAGGATGGAAATTGTGAAGCTGCCAGCGATATACTGGTGAAGCCTGAGTCATGGATCCGTTATTTGATAGATGACAGTAGCATCCCACCAATTTAGTCCTCCGCTCATAATTAATTAATTTCACAATGAATTAATTATACACATAAAATTCTGGATCCCAAATTACTTAAATCCTGACGACTTATAAAACCTTCTTTTACACAATGTCATCATTTTTATAATATGACACTAGTTCGTAGCCTCTTTTTGGAATATACAATTATTATTATAAATCGTTGTCGCCGCATTTGTTATATCCAAAATTATTTCAGGATCACATCATTTTATATACTAATTTCCTTATTAGTATATGCAGATACAATTTAAATTTCCCAGGATTCGGGTCCACTTGCCCACGTCTATGTGCTCAAATCATTATCCGGATATACGAGGTGTTACATATTCTCCCTCTTAGAAACATTCGTCTTTGAATGTGGGGGTGGCATATCTAATTCTTGTCATAAAAATTAACAAACAAATGATCTAGTTTAGTAAAAACAAGGGAGGAACCTAACTAACTTGAACTAATTCTAGGAAACTAGATCACAACTTATTTATGGATCAATCCTATTCATACTAAGATCAACACCAATAGCATAGAACCTACACTCAATCATTCATTACTCAACATATCAACAATATTCTCCTATAATGTAGTATCTGATTAATTCTTAGAGGAAGAGTAGCAGTTCCTTAAGAATATAATAGTATGTTATATTATTTCTACTGCAGCAGCTAGCACGCAACATAAAATGGCCAAAATCCGATAGTAAGTCATATCCAAAATAAGATGATTAAGGTACATCAATCTTCAAGTTCTAAAATTATCTCAGAATATAACATGTTTCAGCTTCAAAACATAATAGCATTTACCATTTCCAACTGCAGCAATTCAGAGAGAGGCACAACCACAAGTAGTATAAAGCAGGGATCATAAGATGGTGTCAGAAATCAGTGTGAGCATTTGGTTTAAGAGATGTGTTAATTAAAGTGTAGCACAAAAGTTAAATAGATATTCCTTTGCAGCAGAAAGATAACTACAGATGTGATGAAAAAGAAAGAAAATGCTCACTGTTGCAGCAAAACTTGTGCAGTAAACTTTTGTTCCTAGTGTAGCATTTGTTCCTCAGGGAGTTGCAAAAATAGCAGCTCCTCATGTGACACATTGCAGCAACAAATGGCAACAGTTTAACGTGCAACAATTGTAGCAAATGACAGTAAAAATAGGAGTCAGGTAGTGGTAATAAGTGACACCAGAGACAACCATAGAACTTGACATGTTAGATACCAGCTGGAATAGTCACAACATCATTGGCAGATTAATCAAATACCTAAGTATAGCCACAGATAGCAGAATCCAGAAATAATACAAAATATTATTTATAGTTCAGGCCACACAAAATTCAAGTTAAGAAAACATAAACATAACTGACACACATGTTGGTTATATATATATATATATATATATATATATATATATATATATATATATATATATATATATATATATTCTGATGCCCATTCGGCAATCAAACAAACCTTAACAGAACAGGCAGAGAGCAGAGGTGGAGTAAGATACCTAAATAGGACTATCAAATTCTTTTAATACTAGTGACTCAAACACATGCTATTTGAAAATAGAAGCTCATATTGGCCCTACATGAACCAAGGATATATACAAAGAGTGAGAAATGTGCATGCTACAGGTATATACTCAGGGTTACCAGGTTTCCCCCTTAAATAGAAAAACACTTCAAAATATTTAGGTTTCAGTCCTCATTTTTACATACAGTAAGGCTAAGTAGCAAACTCCAAAATCAAATCATGCATGCTATACTTTCTCAATTCCCATCATAGATAACATTATATAACCTGAAACATATCAACAAAAGGATTTAAGAGAATACACTTATTCCAGAGAAAACACAGAACATCCCTCTTCTCAAACCAAAGAGGACAACTCATGCTTGTATGACAAGGAAGTAATGTTCAGATACACACATCTAGTACTGTCTAGGAAAACAACATTTTTTTATTTTAACTCACTCAAAGCCTCAAGATTCCCCTCACATCAAGCTAATGTCATCTTTTATCTTATTCAATATACATCTCCTTTAAAATACAGTAGACATGTGAAACAGAGATATCATTCAGTCTTAAGGTCAGAAATGCATTAACAAAATCAAATACCAACCTACCTAACTTATTCTTTTCTAGCTTTAAATCATCATATCAGATGATATAAGACAAGTTTTGTTAAATAGGACAACAAATATTGTTCTTAATCAGTGGCACATATTTTAGGTATATAATATGACTAAACAGCTTACACACAGCCAAACCAATTTCGAAACAGTACATTGATCTTCATATTAAATTAAATAACTCATACATGCTAAAACCAACCTCAATCCAACATGTCAATCCATTAAATTAAATCTAGACACTTCATACCTAATTAACAATTTTAAATTAGCAATATTAAGCATTAAATTAACTAAATAGCCTATACATGACTAAACAAATATGAGATTAACCTGTTTTGTTCTATTTTAACTGCACAGACTATTCTAAATCATTATGGGACATTTATCAGTTATCCAAAAACAGGCACATTCTCATTGTAAACTTTTTTAGACCTTAACAAACTGAAATATACCCTATCGGTACAAAGTATCAATCAAACACATAACACATAGTCATAAGTCTTATAAAATACTTTAAATAGGAATTTAAAAGGAATAGGGGTTACACAAGGATCTCTTAACCAAGGGTAAATGTAGACTTTACACGTTGAATCAGAATAAAAGAAAAACAAAGAAAACAAGTACATAGACCACTCAATTCCATATATCCGAATATGGCACAGAAGATTAGACAAGGGGTGGCACATGTATTAGCATGACAATATCCATAGCTTATGCCCAGTCTCTTTTTTTTTGCTACACATGTTTGTTATACTATCACAACATTTTAATCAGAATATATCAAGAGTCAGTTTTATTTAATTAAATAAGCTCCCAAATTATCATATTAACACTACCTCAAGCACAACCAGTATGTACAGATTCCAAATAAGGGTCAATCAAGCAGATATGACTCAACTCACTTGTTTCTCAAACCGGACAACAGAATATAGCTTTAAGCATGACAACTCATAACTTTCAATACACCTATGATTCAGGTAGCCTGCTCAAAATAGTTTTAAGAAGAAGCATTTTGATAATATTCATAACTCACAATCATCACATATACCACATACTTTAACCAAAATTAAACATAAGATATCCTATTCAAGAAGGCCTTGGATATCTATGGTCTCAATGATTATATAATATTCTAAGATTCTCAAATATTCCGCTTTCCAAGCTTACGCTACCTCCCCCCTATACACGAGTGTCACGACCCGACCTCGGGCCCGCGACTGGTGCCTTACCCCGGGCACCCTAGTGATAAAACATCAGAGAAAAATCAGCGGAAAATAAAACTCATGAAAAATAAACAGTGATACTAAAAACAGGCTGACCAAAAAGTCGCCTTACTGCATATATATATATATAAATAAACCTTGAACAGTTATCCTTTACAAAACCCCGCCACAACAAGATTATGCACTTCTAAGAATGTAACAACAACTATGACGGGACAGGGCCCCGCCATACCCCTGAATGTACAAGTGCCTACAATGACAGGGGACTATACCAAAAGATAAGCCTCCGGAGAAATGGAGCTTCCCACAATGCGGAACTGTGACCCTATGAGCGAGGATCAGAAAACGGTGTACCTCTACTGCAGATTTAACGCAGCCGGGCGAGGTCGATAACAGTACCAAGTATGTGAAACTTAAAATATCAGAATGAAATCATAATACTATATAAAGCAGAGAGACATATATGATAACCAAACTACAAGACATTAATATATAAGCGGCATGACAAGTCGTGACTCACGCCAAAGTCATCACTCAAATATAACCATGGGTCTCACGCCCACAATATCAATCATGCGGTGGAATTCCTTCCTCATCGCCGGCGATGATATAACAATACCAAGGAGTACATGAACACCGTGTCCCACTGTGTCATAAGAACTGACGGCAAGACGAAGGCATAACTACGAGATCCACTCGCATCATCAATCGACCGGCAAGTACGAAAGCTACTACGTAACCTACCGTACTAACAATACTATATAATCAGACACGGCCGATCGCCAAGATGAAAGCCACTACCGATACCGTCAGATTACATCGCCGATCGGCAAGTACGAAAGCTAACTACCAGATACCGCCTGCATCACGAGACTTCATCATAAAACTGCTATAAAACTAACTCACGAAGCTGACCGGCAAGACGGGCGTCGACTACCGATACCTCTCACGTCACGACCGGCAAGTACGAAAGCCAACTACCAGATACCTCCTGCATCACGAGACTTCGCCATAACACTGACTGGGGAAAGTACGAAAGCCAACTACTAGATACCGCCTGCATCAGCCACGACCGGGGCAAGTACGAGGGCTAACTACCAGATCCACCCTGCATCAGTAAACCTCATGGAGAGCTAGTCCATGGAACAACAATCCTAATGGAACCATACCCGTGGGCCACCCAACGTGTCAGTAGGTCCAAGGATATAACAAGATAACCGACCCTCCATCGAGAGACGCGGTAGCATAGAAATATAACACTTGCACAATAAAGGCTATCACAACTAGCATAGGCAAGTTTTAACATACTTTTAGACTCTCATTTTATGCCAAAAATCCGGGTGTTTAACCCCAAGTACTACATACTTCAATTCTTTCAAAAAGATCTTTTTTTATGTAAAAATAACATGATACTAATACTCGTAGTATCAAAGCACGTTTTTTTTTCAAACCAAATTACTACACCTTCAGAAAATCTTTACAAGGCCTTTAAAATCAAGTATACTTTTAAAAACCCAAGTAACTCACTCTTTTCAAAACAAGTAACCCATACTTTTAAATCAAGTTACTTCTCCTTTTCCGAAATCAAGTTGTTTATCTTTCAAAACCAAATCAAGACAATACCATGTCTTCCTTTTAAACAAAACACTTCTCCTTTCAAGGGTCAAGTAATAATATACCTCTTAAAATAGTTTAAGCATCATTACTTCTTAAAAATATCACGTTAGCGTTTTAAATCCAATCATAAAACCATTCTTTCGTTTTCATAACGTCGTTATAACTAACTTCCCATAAAGCTGTTATAACACTTTACATTTTTAAACCAACCAAGGACAACTACTCACATTTCTGAAATCAAGATAACTTTATTCTTTTAAAGACCAAGTACCCATTACTCACGAATGAGGTTTCACAACTTTTTAACACAATTCAAGTTCTTAACATTTCATATCAAGTCACTTAACATTTAGAATCAAGTCAAGGACATAAAAAGGAAGTCCAACTACTTTTACACACGTGCGTCTACCGCACTATATATTTCACAAATAATCATGCTCAAGAGAATAGGAAGAATCACATACCTCTTCGGCTTAATCCACAAGCCAAGTCGAGTATGCCGCACGTAGAATATCCACCTATAACAACCAAACACGTCTATCAACGTCTAGATCTCTTCGTAGAATAATTCTAAGTATAAGGTTCCTTATCCTACGGAAAATTCGGCAGTTTCCCCTGTAACTATGTACTTCCACCTTTTTCAAGGCCTGGTATCAATAACCAACATGCCATATTTAAGGTTTAATAATACAACAACTCAAAGGGGATTACACGCCTAACTGGACGTGTAAAATTCTGCCCCACAATATACAATACAGTCCAATTCTTTTCAATTCTTCTTTCCACATATCATATACTCAATTATAAACTACTACAATATGTAATCTCCAATTACAATAGAAGGACAAATATCATTACCTCGATAAGCCCAAAATTATCCAATGATTAAAAGTCGATCCTTAGGAATCTTAGCTCCAATTTCTTACGTTCCAATCCTCTCCAAGCAACCCTTAGAAGCTCCTGACCAACTCCTCTTTAAGATTCAACTCCAAAAAGTGAAGAACACTTAGGTTCCAACACCACCAACTTTCGGCCAAGGGGTATATTTAAGGCTAGGGGTGTGAAATCTTTTCTAACACTTGGTTAACAACCTTCCTAACACATCAAGGAAGAACACTTAAAAGTTTAAGGATTTTTGGACAACTTTTGGTCAAGGATCATGGCCAAAGCCGAGAGCAACAAGAGAAAGGGAGGGAGTATTTCAAGCCTTGGAAATTATCTAAGTGTCGGATGAAGAAGTCTTGCATCAAGGGGGGTATTTATAAGAAAACCAATGGCTAGGATCAAAACAAATGTGTGGTAGAGATTGGGGACAAGTGTGTGTGGGTCCCACAAGACACTTGTCCCACAAAAGACTTAGACACATGGCTTGCCACATGTCTACACATTTCGGCCAAGGCCACATGGCACACACATTTCGGCCAAGGCCACCTAAGGGGGTGACACGTGTAGCTCTCCTATTCGTCCAAAATATTTCATCTCCCGAAAATATTCATAATGTCCAAAATCTCGAAAACAAAGTGGGCCCCACAAAACCGTAAATTTTTCCCCGTGGCCCCACGTGACCAAATCCGGAAATAAAATTCCATAATTCTCTAATATTCCCAGAAGTCCGAATACCAAATCAGGGAATCCAATTCCCATTTACGAACCTTTTTCCTTCACAAAATCCGGAAAATTTTCCGTCGGAAAATCAAATCTTTCTTCCTTTCCAATCTTAATGTCGTATTCTCATACATACGTCCTCACATACATACCCTGGAACTATGGGGTGTAACATTCTTCCCCCCCTTAGAAATATTCGTCTCGAATGTTCCTTCTAAGTCTCCAAACACACATGCGCCGGTATAGTCTTCACTACTATACTTACAAAACCAATTATGCCACACATGGCCATAATATAACACACGCGCAAAACTCAAATCCAAGCCAACGAGGAATCACCTCTAACGTGGATAACAACACTATAGCTTCCACCCATGGTCTAAAGGATGCTCTCATCGCACCCTTACTTCACAAACATGATCACCTCCATTCTTTTAACACATGTTCGCTTCTTTTCTTACTTGTCGTACCCTTCCTGTACACTCGAACTCTTTCTAGTACACGTACCACATTTCAGTCATCGCTTCAGTTTCCAAAACCTTGGAGTTACTACCACCTACTTGGTCATTACTAGCTTCAATTTCCTTTAAGGCCATTCCCGGCCTTCATGATCCGATTCTGGTCGAACGCATCCACGAACTCGTACGATGGTTACCTAAACTTGGGCCTAGCACCCTCGTGACCCTACCACCTAGCGGGACCACCTCAAACTGACCCCACCTCATTCCGGGCTGCGGGTTGACCCGCAATCTGGCCTCAACCCGACTCATTTCGTACCAAACTCTTATTCCCGATCCAGAAAAAATCTCACTATTCAAGTCACGAAAACCTAGTGGTTTTCTTAGCTTAACTACCCACTTTCATTTCACACCACTCATGGACTTATCACACAATTATATTCCACATATACTATATACCTCGACAAAGATCACTCGTAAAATCTTTCACTCAAGATGGCCTTGTATCTAAGGTTCCCACGGTTATCAAAATTCTAAGGCTCACAATTTTCATGTCCCCAAACTTACCTTTTCTACTAACCAGGCTTTCTAAATCACAATTTACACAAAACTACCCGCACATAACACTTAACATGTAACCATCTTATCAACGCATACTAGTCTAAAAAAGGGTTAAAGATATACCTGCAACTATTGCTTCACTTTCCCTTTGCCGCTCTAATCATAATCCTTCCCTGCATGGCGCCTAGCAAAAGAAGGCGATGAACCAGCCACTGATCCCGAATGATGAGTCTTAACATCTGCTCTACCTCTGGTCGGACAATCCTTCGCAAAATGGCCCTGTCGGCCGCAAGTATAACAATCTCCCAAACTAGCATGACACTCCCCCTTATGGATTTTACCACAACAGCCACACTGAGGTAAGGGTGGCCTCATCCGGCTAGCACCCCTACTCTACCGAAAACTCAAACTCGAGCCACGACCGCTTCCCGAATACCCTGCACGCCCCAAGATCGCGAGGAGCACTCAGACTGGCCGAGGTATATATTCGATCTCACGAGGTTGCTCGCCGAAAGTTACCAAAGGACCCTGCTATCCTGGCCCGCTTCTGCTGATTTTGGTCATTCCGTCGACTTACGTTTCTCGTCATCTGCGCATAAGCCTGCATGCGGGAAATGTCCATGCCCGGCTGAAGAGCTACACCCGTGCAACCCTATGCTAAATAATCGTCAAGTCCTGTGACATATCGGTGCACTCTATCCTCCATGTCTGCCACTAAAGCGGGGACATACCGAGCCAACGAGTCAAACTCTACATTGTACACCCTAACCGTACGCCCGTTATGCCTCAACATCATAAATCTATCTGCCTGAGCTCTCCTCATCTGCGAGAGCAAGAAGTGTGTAAGAAATTCTCCTGAGAACTCGTCCCAACCAGCTGGAAGCGTATGCTCCCCCCGGGACAATTCCCATGAATCAAACGACCGATCGCAGATTACGCAAACCGATAAGAACTCAAGACACCGATTCGGCCTCTGAGGCCTTAATCACTCTCATGATCCGCTGCAGCTGTCGAATAAACTCCTGAGGATCTTCCTCAGTTCTTGATCCATAGAACTCTGGTGGACTGCAACTCAAGAAGTCCCGAAGCCTCAAACTATCGGATCTAGGGTGAACCACTGGTACTACCGGAACCTCCGACTCTCGTCTGTCCTCATGCCTCGCCACAAACCTAGCTAGTAACTGGGCTATCTCTCAGAACCCTATCTCGCCCCGGTCGTGGAACCGAGGCTCAGATATCATGGTCTCGTGAAATCGCTGCTGTGCTAAACTCTGGGTGGCGCCGCAGAACTCCCATCTAAAGTACCACTGTGTAATGACCGGGCTTGTGCCTCGTAACCCTCTGCGTTCTACTCGCAGCCTCCTCATCGCCTTGCCCTTCTGGGCCCTGGTTGCCTTGCGTAGAGGCATAACTGGTACATAAGAATATGTCAGAGGGAGTCCAAATTATCACACCGCTCTAAGGCACGATCTCAGAGTGAGAAGAATGGAAACCAATCCTAATTATCCTGCAGCCTCCTGATTATAGGTGTGGTGCACAACACGCCGATAATCAAGACTCTACTAGATACGGTCTGTAGACACTTTCCGAGGACTAATCGCTCGATACCACTTTTGTCACGACCTGGCCCGACGCGATCGTGCCTTACCGGGCACCCTAGTGATAAAACATCGAGAAAATCAATAAAAATAAAACTCATGAAAAATAAACAGTGATACTAAAAACAGGCTGACCAAAAAGTCGCCTTACTGCATATATATATATATAAATAAACCTTGAACAATTATCCTTTACAAACCCTGCCCACAACAGTACTACAGACCTCTAAGAAGTAACAACAACTATGACGGGACAGGGCCCCGCCATACCCCTGAATGTACAAGTACCTACAATGACAGGGGACTATACCAAAAGATAAGCCTCCGGAGAAACGGAGCTTCCACAACGCGAATCGTGACCTATGAGCGAGGATCAAGAAACGGTGTACCTCTACTGCAGATGAACTCAACCTCCCAAGGAGGTCAAGACAACAGTACCAAGTATGTGAAATCAAAATATCAGAATGAAATCATAACAGTCTATATAAAACAGGAGACATATATGATAACCAAACTACAGTACACAATATATAAGCAGTTATGTCAAGTCAGGTACTCACGCCCTCAAAGTCATCACTCAAATATAACCATGGGTCTCACGCCCACAATATCAATCATGCCCGTGGAATTCTTTCCTCACTGCCGACAATCTATGATATAACAATACCAAGGAGTACACATGAACACCAGGTCCCACCTGTGTCATAAGAACCGTACGGGGCAAGTACGAAGGCATAGCTACCAGATCCACCTCAGATCATCAATCGACGGGCAAGTACGAAGCTACCTACCGTAACCTACCGTATCAACAATACTATATAATCAGATCACGGCTGACCGGAAAGTATGAAAGCCACTACCGATACCGCTGCATCACGTCACGATCGGCAAGTACGGGCGTCGACTAGATACCTCACCACGCCATCGATCGGCAAGTACGAAAGCCAACTACCAGATACCTCCTGCATCACGAGACTTTGCCATAACACTGACCGGGGCAAGTACGAAAGCCAACTACCAGATACCGCCTGCATCAGCCACGACCGGGGCAAGTACGAGGGCTAACTACCAGATCCACCCTGCATCAGTAAACCTCATGGAGAGCTAGTCCATGGAACAACAATCCTAATGGAACCATACCCGTGGGCCACCCAACGTGTCAGTAGGTCCAAGGATATAACAAGATAACCGACCCTCCATCGAGAGACGCGGTAGCATAGAAATACAACACTTGCACAACAAAGGCTATCACAACTAGCATAGACAAGTTTTAACATACTTTTAGACTCTCATTTTATGCCAAAAATTCGGGCGTTTAACCCCAAGTACTACATACTTCAATTCTATCAAAAAGATCTCTTTTTATGTAAAAAAAAAAAACATGATACTAATACTCGTAGTATCAAAGCACGTTTTCTTTTCAAACCAAATTACTACACCTTCAGAAAATCTTTACAAGGCCTTTAAAATCAAGTATACTTTTAAAAACCCAAGTAACTCACTCTTTTCAAAACAAGTAACCCAGACTGGTAAATCAAGTTACTTCTCCTTTTCCGAAATCAAGTCGTTTATCTTTCAAAACCAAATCAAGACAATACAATGCCTTTCTTTTAAACAAAACACTTCTCCTTTCAAGGGTCAAGTAATAATATACCTCTTAAAATAGTTTAAGCCTCATTACTTCTTAAAAATATCACGTTACCGTTTTAAATCCAATCATAAAACCATTCTTTCGTTTTCATAACGTTGTTATAACTAACTTCCCATAAAGTTGTTATAACACTTTACATTTTTAAACCAACCAAGGACAACTACTCACATTTCCGAAATCAAGATAACTTTATTCTTTTAAAGACCAAGTACCCATTACTCACGAATGAGGTTTCACAACTTTTTAACACAATTCAAGTTCTTAACATTTCATATCAAGTCACTTAATATTTAGAATCAAGTCAAGGACATAAAAAGGAAGTCCAACTCCTTTTACACACGTGCGTCTACCGCACTATATATTTCACAAATAATCATGCTCAAGAGAATAGGAAGAATCACATACCTCTTCGGCTTAATCCACAAGCCAAGTCGAGTATGCCGCACGTAGAATATCCACCTATAACAACCAAACACGTCTATCAACGTCTAGATCTCTTCGTAGAATAATTCTAAGTATAAGGTTCCTTATCCTACGGAAAATTCGGCAGTTTCCCCTGTAACTATGTACTTCCACCTTTTTCAAGGCCTGATATCAATAACCAACATGCCATATTTAAGGCGCAATAATACAACAACTCAAAGGGGATTACACGCCTAACTGGACGTGTAAAATTCTGCCCCACAATATACAATACAGTCCAATTCTTTTCAATTCTTCTTTCCACATATCATATACTCAATTATAAACTACTACAATATGTAATCTCCAATTACAATAGAAGGACAAATATCATTACCTCGATAAGCCCAAAATTATCCAATGATTAAAAGTCGATCCTTAGGAATCTTAGCTCCAATTTCTTACGTTCCAATCCGCTCCAAGCAACCCTTAGAAGCTCCTGACCAACTCCTCTTTAAGATTCAACTCCAAAAAGTGAAGAACACTTAGGTTCCAACACCACCAACTTTCGGCCAAGGGGTATATTTAAGGCTAGGGGTGTGAAATCTTTTCTAACACTTGGTTAACAACCTTCCTAACACATCAAGGAAGAACACTTAAAAGTTTAAGGATTTTTGGACAACTTTTGGTCAAGGATCATGGCCAAAGCCGAGAGCAACAAGAGAAAGGGAGGGAGTATTTCAAGCCTTGGAAATTATCTAAGTGTCGGATGAAGAAGTCTTGCATCAAGGGGGGTATTTATAAGAAAACCAATGGCTAGGATCAAAACAAATGTGTGGTAGAGATTGGGGACAAGTGTGTGTGGGTCCCACAAGACACTTGTCCCACAAAAGACTTAGACACATGGCTTGCCACATGTCTACACATTTCGGCCAAGGCCACCTAAGGGGGTGACACGTGTAGCCCTCCTATTCGTCCAAAATATTTCATCTCCCGAAAATATCCATAATGTCCAAAATCTCGAAAACAAAGTGGGCCCCACAAAACCGTAAATTTTTCTCCGTGGGCCCCACGTGACCAAATCCGGAAATAAAATTCCATAATTCTCTAATATTCCCAGAAGTCCGAATACCAAATCTGGGAATCCAATTCCCATTTACGAACCTTTTCCTTCACAAAATCCGGAAAATTTTCCGTCGGAAAATCAAATCTTTCTTCCTTTCCAATCTTAATGTCGTATTCTCATACGTACGTCTTAACATACATACCCTGGAACTACGGGGTGTAACAACGAGTGAGGTAGCTTCTCATAATCTCGAAATCATATTGCCCTTCTGACGTATCATTAGTCCTGTAGAGTCACCCATTTACTGGATACGAATGTGAACTAACTGAAGTCTTTTTGGTAATCGGCACTTATCGAAATAGTAACAGGCACGAGTTAACTCAAATTCTTACAACTCATCTTTACTGCACGATCTAAATAATGAAAGGGTAGAAACCATTCTTAAATGCCTTGCAGCCTCCTGTTTATATGTGTGGCACGCATCACACCCATAACCAAGACTCTACTAGACACGGATTGTAGACTCCCTAGGACAGACATACTCTGATACCAAGTTTGTCATGACCCAAACAGGAGGGCCGCGAAGGGCACCCGAACCCAACCCGCCGGGCACCACTGACCACACAAGCCGTACTTAACTATATTAACCACGGACTAAGACGAGAAGGATTAGGCAAAGTTTTTAACCTGAACACCCTAATTTATATAATGATGTCAAGGCAACAGGGCCATGCATGATAACTAACCACATGACACTTATTTACAAGCATCTAAGAGAAGAACATACCACGATCAAACCGCAATTCTAAAATAAGTAGAGTGCTCCAAACATCAGTTGAACCAGCAACCTACTAGGGTGAATCGTCACTCTCTCAATATGAACCTGCGGGCATAAAACGCAGCGTCCCCCGACAAAAAAGACGTCAGTACGATTGATATACTAAGTATGTCAGACATAAACAATAGTTGAACAGGAGTATAACAACAACTGAAACAGGAACAACTGACCAACAGTAATTGCCTCTGAGGGCCCAAATGAATATGTCTAAATGTTATGCACAATGCAATATGCGCATACCTCGGCCTCATCGGACAATATTTATTACCATAACAGCCTCTGGGGGCATCACACAATATGTTGGTTAATGAATGCATGATGCAAATGCGGTACATATATATATATACAAGGCTCTCCGAGTATGAATCAGTTCATCCCCTTAGTGGATTCACATCACATCATTTTGGCCTCTTAAGGCTCTTTTTTGATAGTATGTACCAGCTGCAGGTGGTGTGCGTATATATCGTCTTTCTTTTTTTTCCATTTCACATATATATCTAGTAGAGCATATAGCTCATTTGAGGTTCAGGGTATTATATGAATGCAATACAAATGAATATGCATGAATGACAATATTCCCAGAATTTATTTGACGACAATAATATTCTTGCTCATTTGGATAGAATTGTGGAAACATCTGATTAGTGATAACAGATTCGAACTGCCTAATTAATTCTTATATGGGTCGTGAGTAATTTATATTTATAATAATCTTATCTAATCAGTTGTGTACTAGAAAATGTAAAACAAATTGATTATATCCGAGTTTCTATGCAAATGACATTCTAAAATCTTGAAATCACTGTGTTTCTAATAGTGTGAACATCTTCAGGGCATAAAATCATTTTAATAATATTGTTTGTCGATACATTTTTCACTTCGCGCTGCAATGACTCATTTCAACACGTCTACTAAAAACAAATTCACTTATTTATTAAATCAGTCTCAGCACCTAATACTTATCAGTTCCTTTAAATTAGCCAAGTCAAATCGGCTTCAATGCTTACTAAAACACTTATCAACATCTATCTCATATGTCTTAATATGGACTTAGAAAAAAATTAGACATGCTTTTAGCATAGAATCAATAATATGAACACCCTTAACTACTAAGAGTAGAGTACATTATGGAGTAACATGACGATTACGTTTTGTCCACAGAATTATGCCAAAAGAAAGGAATGAATTGCCTTCACATACCTTATCGTCGAAAATACTCTACTTTCCACGGATCCTTGTAAGCTCTAAGAATGATGATCTACACCCTAAGAATGATTTGAACCACAAAAATGAATTAATATATTAATAACATATTTGTTAAGATATTCTAGCAAACACTTTATACGCGTAGAATCTATTTTCTTCCATATCGAAACCTACGAATGTAGCAAAACACCCAATTATGTTTAATCCTTCTCCTTACTGCTACCATACCCAAAAGAGTTCAGCAATTTCACATGCAACCCCAAATTAAGGCAGTCCCGACAACACCGAACCTAAACAGACCCAACATTCCTGATAATTCCCCTAGGAACTAGTAGCAAGAATTAGGTGCTAAAATTCAAATGAACTTGGGAACAAGAAGGATTACCTCTTTAAGATTGCGACCAACATCACCAGATACCCTTCACTGGTACCGGATTTCGACGAGCAGGCCCAGGAGTCCAAAAATCGGTTTGAACTTAACTTCTTCGAAATTTAGGGCCTTGCTTGGTTTCTGAGTATTCAAGCTTGTAAAAGGACTTTGGTTTTCTGGAATTATAGTTTAGAATGCCTTGAATTCTCCCTTCTTGATTGAACAAGAATTTTCAGGAAAGAAAACGCAATTTCGATCGAGAATTCCGAAGGTACCTTACTGAGATTACACTTCTGATTCTGAGATATGCCATATGTTCTTAGAGAGAAGATAATTTAAAGAAATTGAAAGGAATGGAAAAGAGGAATGGAATTTTAAGGCTAAAGATGTGTCACGACCCAATTCACGAGTCGTGATGGCACCTACCCTATTCCCCCGAGTAGGCGAACCATATTCTCAATAACAAGTTAAATCAGCGGAAAATAAATAAAGAAAAAGAAGTTATAAAGTCTTAATACTTAAACGGTTACGACATTCCCCAAAATCTGGTCAAAAGGGTACAAGAGCACTAACAAATCTGAAAAATAGAAGTCTGAAGGAATGCCCAAAGGCTACATAATGTCTGTTAATAACCAAAGAAAAATGGAATTAACTTAGAAGCCCTTCAGGGGCCACGGACGACCAAGTAGCTCACCCTGAATGACTAGAAGATGTCCACCTCGCGAATCAGCCACGGGGCGTAGAATCGAACTGGATCGTACTGCACTCAAAGAAAAGTGCGAAGAGTAGTATCAGTACAACACTAGTACCGGTAAGTATCATAGGCCGACAGTGATTAGATAACGCATGAAGAAGTTGAAACCAACAAGTAGCACATAGAGCAATCAGTCATGGTCACGTATCATATACAAGCAAAGTGTAAAGAAATCATGAGATCAACCAAGACAGATATAATTCACTAAATGATCAATCAAAATATGAGTGGATGAATGCAATGCAATACAATGCAATGTCACCTCTCTCACTCCCTCTCTCCGGCAGAAACCTCGGAGGCTATCACTCCCGCTCTCCGGCAGAAACCTCGGAGGCTTTCACTCCCGCTCTCCGGTAGAAACCTCGGAGGCAATCACTCCCGCTCTCCGGCAAAAACCTCCGAGGCAATCACTCCCGCTCTCCGGCAGAAACCTTGGAGGCTATCACTCCCGCTCTCCGGCAGAAACCTCGGAGGCAATCACTCCCGCTCTCCAGCAGAAACCTCAGAGGAAATCACTCCCGCTCTCCGGCAGAAACCTCGGAGTCTATCACTCCCGCTCTCCGGTAGAAACCTCGGAGGCTATCACTCCCGCTCTCCCAGAAACCCTGAGGCTATCACTCTCACTCTCCGGCAGAAACCTCGGAGGCAATCACTCCCGCTCTCCGGCAGAAACCTCGGAGGCAATCACTCCCGCTCTTCGGCAGAAACCTTGGAGGCAATCGCTCCCGCTCTCCGACAGAAACCTCGGAGGCAATCGCTCCCGCTCTCCGGCAGAAACCTCGGAGGCTATCACTCTCGCTCTCCGGCAGAAACATCAGAGGCAATCACTCCCGCTCTCCGGCAGAAACCTCGGAGGCAATCACTCCCGCTCTCCGGCAGAAACCTCAGAGGCAATCACTCCCGCTCTCCGGTAGAAACCTCGGAGGCTATCACTCACTCTCATTATCTCACCTCGACATCATCACAAAATGATATGAAACGTATGTCAGGCATGATATCAGGTCTCAACACGTGTCAGCAATATACAATCAACAAGTACAATTCAAATCAGGTGATAATCATAGAAAAATAACACATATGGCGACAAGCCCACATAACAGCTGACGGAACCAACGTAATAGTAATTCATCTCCACTTTCTGCCCAAAGTCCTATCATGCTATCCCCGTCACTATCTACGACTACATACGATTCTCTAATCAGAGTCTAACTAAAGTAAACCATAACCTACCTCAATGTGGAGCGGGTGCCATGAACAATCAAACCAATATCTTCCCCTTGCGTAGATCCTCTAAACGATTAAAATCTAGAAAATATGTGAACTACATTATAATACGAATCTAAGAACACCCATATTGCTATATTTATATTAACAAGATCTTTACTATTTCCATTGTATGACTAAACTCATATCCCTATAAAAATATTAGCATAACTTCAGGACAAACAAATAATATTCATTTCTTTTAACTTTCTCGTATCTCCCGCTTGTGAAGAATATAATATTAAATTCGTAACTCCAAATAAGGTGTTTATTGTACCACATCGAAGTTAACGTGAGACCATATACATAAAGGAAGAGGTCGGTATCAACTCATTTAGAAGTGCGGTGTGTACAAGGCCCTGGAAGGAATTCACCGCCCTATGGCTGACCGGCGATTACTAGCGATTCAGGCTTTATGCAGGCGAGTTGCATCTTGAAATCCGAACTGTGGACGGGTTTTTTGGAGTTAGCTCACCCTAGCAGCGGCCAATGATCCTCTTTTCAATCTCTTACTTACTCTCTCGTGCTTTAGCTCTCGGCCTTCCGGTCAAAAAACAACGTCGATGAAGGCGTGTAGGTGCACTATTCCGTGGTAGGGATTGTAACTTTCCATAAAATTCTCATTTGTCGTTCAAAGACGGAACCTTGCTTATTTCTTTTTTTGAGGATTGACGAATCGAATGATATTTCTGTTCCAATTTTTGCCTCTTCTTCTCCCTCTGAATCAAACTTTTCTTTGTCATAATGGTTGAATTCCTATTAGTATCCATGATACAAGTCGAATCCTAGATGTAGAAATAGAATAAGGTGGACCCCCTCTCCATCGAAAGAAATGAGTTTATTGCGGATACACACATTAAAAATATTAACCAAATTTTCCCGACGTAGAGGCAATCAAGAAAGCCGCATAAGTGAATATATAACCTACAGAAAAGTGAGCTAATCCAACCAATCTTGCTTGTACAATGGAGTGGCCACCGATCTCTCCAAATAATCAAATCGCACTTGACTTGACCCGCGACGAAGGTAGATAAAGCGAAGCTAACCATGTTCGAGAAGAGGCGTTGAGTGAAGAACGATTCAAGAGTGAATTCCAATATTCCATATTCCCTTATTTCCGCTTGGAGAACGAGAATATCTAGTGCAGTAGAGTCATCAAGAGGAGCGGCGTAGTCTCAATCAAAATATTCCATATCATAAGCAATTTCAAGGACTCTCACTTTCAATTCCCTCCCCGTTAGCATCTACGATCCTAGATAAGGGATTAGTCCATTAGGTCTTTTCGGTCCGGAGCCGACTGGTAATTTGTAGACCTGCTGCGGAGCTAACCCTTGTTCTATTGGTTTGGTGGTCGCTACCAAGACGATTTCTTTATGCCCATCAAAGGACCTCGAGATGCTAATCCATGAAAAAGGATACGATAAATTTGGAAGAACTCATATACGGAACGAGGGCGACCCGTGTAAATACATCGGTTTCTTACTCGTGCAAAGAAATGCGATATTCCATAGATAAGCAAGAAACTGAAGCCTCTCTTTTTATTTATGATGTACCTGCTTGAATTCACTTTCACTTTAGGAAAGGATTTCTTTAATTTATATATGTTAGCCCCGTTGACAATGTTGAGTTCACAAAACAACTTAAAGGATTCACGAAACAACAAAACCTTAAATCATGATCACAAATTGGAACTCTTACCCTGGCGAAGGGTAAATTCTCACTCTACTTCTATGTGAAATTCTCACTCTACGTTAAATTCTCAGTGAAAATACAATCAAAACCGATCGGATCTCCGGCGAAATTCAAAATACCACTTCTCTACACACAAAAATGAAGCATTCAAATTCTTTTAAAAAATACACTATGTCCACTAAAAATGAAAAATACATTCAAATCCGGTAGGATCTCCGACGAAAATACAAAATACACTTTAGATTTGAAATGGGACGAAAAGACGGAGTTAGACTTGGTGAACGAGTTGAGGTCATTGAATCTGAGATGTTGGATCTTCGGTTGTGAATATGAGCGACGGGATGTGGTGGTGAACGAGTTGAGGTCGTTGAATCTGAGCAGTCAGATCTCCGGTTGTGGATATGAGCAGCAGGATGTGACGGTTGTGGATCTGAGCGTCGAATCTCCGGTAGTTGAATACAAAATACACTAGCTCTGGTTGCTCGTCGGAGGAGAGCTCCGACAGTCGTGTGAAGGAAAGGGAGAGGAGAGAGGTGTTGGCGTGGTTCGTTGGCGTGGTTCGTCGGCGGAGCTTTGACAGTGGGGCGGCGTCGGTTGTATTAGTGAATAGAAAGGAGAGACAAAGATTTTTAGAGTTTGGAGAAGATGAAAAATCTGAAATGTGTAGTGGGGTTAGAGAGAGGTGTATGTATTTTGATTTTTGATATAGCTACCAATGGTAATTTAGAAAATTAATTTAGCTACTAAATATAAATAAATTAAAAGATAATAATTACCTCTTAGAAGAAGCTACACTAAGTAATTTTTCCTATTTTGTCTTATTTGGCTGTTAATACGTTGTATTCTTTTTTACTTTATAGGCCAATTTGATAAGTTATTGATAGTATAATTCATTTTGACAAGCTGAATTTGCTTTAAAAATTGATGTTTTGAAGAATCTTATTTATTCTCTTTGGTTTTGTTAATTGAAGAAATAATTGAAAAATCAAAAAGCAAGTATAAAAATAAGTAATAACCCCTTAATTAGTCACTTTTTAAAAATCTATCCTTACTGTTCAATTTAGTAGCGTATTAATTAAGATATATAAGAGAGGTAAAAGAAAGTTCAGACAAATATTAGAGTTAAAATACATGTTTGTGAAGCAAATTATACAATGTCACAACTTGGACTACACTAGCCATGTGAAGCACATTATACAAATGTCACAACTAATTGTTCTATAAATTAATTAATAGGTATAAGTTCATAATTTATGTTTTCCTAAAAAAAAGTTGCCTGTATAATAATTTTGTAAGAGGAACATATCAAAATTTCTTTAGAATACAAATCTGGCAAAACACAAATTTCAAGTTATATTTCTAGACTCTAATATCAAGTATCAACTATAAAATGTAACAATAATTGGTTATCAAATACCAACCAATGATTTACAGATTTTATATATCACAA